>OX438534.1:24130159-25522198 GCA_949316355.1 Bruchidius siliquastri | reverse complement strand
CGTTCGTAACACATACTTTAATAATAAGCAAAGATATTGTCACATGGAAGAGGTACTGTTTCGAAGGAAGCGAGATAAGATTTTCACCTCTTGTTTTCTGGAAAGAATATGACAATGAGAGAAAACTCTGTATAAGATCTCTAGGTTTTCAGTGGAATTCTTTCCCTTGAGTAGTGAACAGAGAGGAGGCAAAGCAAACTGTCAAGTCACAAACCATATTAAAGCCACCGTTCATTCTGCCAAAATGTCATATAATATACTAATTATTTGAGAGGACAGGACGAGTGGTGCCGATAGTGTTACAGTAAAAATATCAATTTGAGGTCAGGTATCACTAAGTGCTAAGTAGGCTGATTTTTCTGAAGGGGAGAAAATCCAGAATTAACAACAGGATTTTTTTAGAACTTAGTGGGTTATTATCTAATACTTCTTTTGAACGTTTGCCTACATTCCTCGTATTTTCTTTCCATTGGAGAGAACGTATTATTTGTGTTTGTTTGAGTTTAGTAACAAGTTGGTTTTGTGATTACCGTCAGTAAGGAAATCTTCCTAATCATACTCTTGTTTGTTGTTCTCAGATGAATCTGGTTATACAAACCATGGTGAAATGAATTGACATAATATGCACTCCGGGAGTGTAGAAAATCCGCGATGGTTGAGAGAAATAGAACATCAGTGCCCTAGGTTTGTGAATGTAGGGTGCAAAGTTATTGAAGACACGTTGATCGGTCCATATTTCATTGAAAGAACATTGGATGGGCAAACATTTCGAGACTTTTTACAACACCATTTACCAGAGCTAATAAACGATATGCCACTTCAAGAAAGGGCTAGTATGTGGTTTCAGCATGCCCTGCCTATTATGTAAAAATTTTCCGGGAAGTACTGGATTGGGATTACCCTTATCGATGGATCGGATAAGGTGGTCACGCTATGTGGCCTGCTAAGTCACCAGATTTAACCCCTCTCCCTCGATTTATTTTTATGGGGCCGTCTTAAAGAAGATGTTTATTCGAGAAGCTCCCACTACACTGGAAAATATGATATGAAAGAAATACTTGTAGAGCAATCAAGCAATCAATGGAGAAAATCTGTTTGGGTCTCATGAACTCCATAAGTTGAATTGATAAGTGTATTGATGTCGGCGAGCATCACTTTGAACATTCGTTATAATAAAATTGTAATGTACATTACAGTGTAATGTACATTACATTACACTTCAAACCACCCAACAGCCACGAAGAAAGGCGTCATCCGAACTTTAGTCGACCGAGCTAGGAATATTTGTAACACACAAGAGGGACTACAAAGAGAGCTCAATATCATTAAACAAGATCTATTAAACAACGGATACCCAAAGAAGCTAGTGGAAGTAACAATACAGAAAAATATCAACAGTAGAAGAATCAAACACGAAGAATCTCAGCACTTACTCATTCTGTCTTACGTCAAAGGAATATCAGATGGAATCAAAAGAATAGGTCAGCGATACAAGATCCAAACGAGATTCTCTAGGATTGCCACCCTCAGAAGTATCCTAACAAAAACTAAGCCCAGGAATGAATCTCAAGAGACAAAGAACTGCATCTACCAGATACCATGTCAATGTGGTAAAATCTATGTTGGAGAAACAAAAAGGCCACTGGAAGTAAAAATCAAAGAACATCGTCTCAACACCCAGCGATCAGAGACAGGAAAATCTGGAATAGCTGACCACGCATGGACGGAGCACCATAAAATAGCTTGGGACGACGCTAAGGTTATTGCCAAGGAACCGCACTGGTATCGAAGGAAATTCAAGGAGGCGGCATTCATCACCAACAACAGCAAAGTGTACAGCAAGCCCAGCGTAGACATTAAACCAATCTGGCAGCCACTCATAAAGAAGATCAATAGACTACGACTGGACCAGACAACAAACAATGACCAACAAACAGCCACGTCAGCAGAACGGAATACCGCGCATCGGGAACCAATCAGAACAGACCGCGCACAACGACACGTCACCGGACGGGGTATAAATAGGCGTGAAAGGAACGTGTTCGCCAGTTCACCTGAAGACGATTGAAGATAGCACATCAATCGAAACGTCGTGATACTCAAAATTTAATAGACAATGGAAGTCCGAAATCAAACTTTTCATAAATCCACCTTGTCTACAAGTTTCAAACAACAGCCCATCTAATATATTGTTCTATTAATCATTCACTTACGCTAAGCTAATTGAGATGGTCAGGCGCTATAGCCCCTTCGTGCCTTGGATTATTTGATGCCACGTCAAGTATTTAGCTGCTCTCCAACTATCTGCGAAGTTGAAAGAAATTTTGTATACATCTTTGAGACATATTGAAGATGAGTAATATCTGGTGATTAGGTATGCTGCTTTAAAAAAGGAGTCGGAGTAAAATTTTTAATCGGTCAGGAATTTGAGAGGCCCGGAAACTTCGTCCGAAGTTCTTTTTACAATTTTCTGATTAATCAGATGATGTTCATGGAGCGTCAACACACGCACAGTGGCGCTGTCCATTGGTATCATACTAATCAAGGTCGTTTTAGTACGTTTCGCATATGTTGCATATTATAGAAATTTTATTAAATTCTAATATTTTGGGAATTAAAACGTTTAAAGTATTTGAATTTATTCAAGGCGGTATCGTGTTCTACAGAATCTACAATCAACTGGGCTAAAGCGCACATAACGTAATGAAGCCATTTATACCAAGAGCAGAGCAGTACAAATAACAGTTCAGTGCAATGTTTATGCATTGGTGCTTTCCCCAGTCAAACAAATAAATGTTTGTTCAACATGTTCTGCCACCGTGTGGCACGAGGCGTAGCACTCGCTTGCCTCTTTTTGTGTGTGCTTCTCGTTACGGGTCTCACTGCATGTGTACTCTAATTTATTACAGAAAGGAGGTTCATTTGCGTATGTACAGTGATTTTATGCTACGATGCGAGTAACTTTTTATTAACACGTTCATGTCAGTTTTACCTATGTGTTATGTACATGTGAAAATAATTTACTGGCTAAGCACAATGAAGATACAAGCCCGCAGTTAGAAACTAGGAAAAATATATTAATATATTGTACTATCTAGGAATTGATCCATATTGGATTGATCGTTATTCCAACGAAAAGATATTTTGCAGTGTTATGAAATTTAAGAGTGACGACGAAATCAAGGTTAACTCATTGATGAATAAAATTCAAAATTTGTGATTTAATATTTACATAAATAATGGAAATGTACAGCTGATTAGCAACTATCTTTTGAATTTATTTTCTACCAAAAATACTTTTGACAAAGGCGATAAATCTAAATGTGAGGTTCCTCCTCATACTAAGCTTCCTGATTTTGTTCGATAGGTAATACAAAAAATTAGGTTTAGAAAAAAAGCTCGTACTATTTTCGCGGATACTTTCTTCCGATTTGACATGCAGCAGCTGATTAGCCAGTGATACTTTTGAGTAAATTTGGCTAAAGCCTACATTTTTGTATGAACTATTGTACAAAATGAGGAGGCTTACTAAATGAAGAATCTTTCATTTGAATTTCTTGCCTTTGTCAATGGTATTTTTGCTAGCAAATGAATTTAAAACATCCTAGTTAATCAGTTGTAGTACGTCAAATCTGACGGAAGTATCCGCGAAAATAGTATGAGATGATTTAGTTGTTCTTCAAACAACTGCAAAAGATCTATTGAAGGTACCGGGATTCATTCGATGCCTTTTTTACTATAAACAAGACAAAAAATCAATTTTTTTCTGTTTTATGCAATGACTGTTCACTGCACCTGTCATATACATATCACGTGCAGTTCGAAAGGCTAATGGAAATTGTAACACGAGATTGTGTTTATATTGACGATAAATTTCGATCAGGCGAAATGGCAATATGGTTTAATTGGTAAAGCCATGTTTTTTCTGGGTTTCTGGCTGCTAGTTTGTATATATGTATCTATGCATATATGTAATAATTTGGAGCAGATAGACGGGAAGCAATAAGTTTGCGTGTAACAATAATTATGAAAAGTGAAGATAAGTATATTTCGACAAATGTCAAAAGTTAATAGAAACAAAAAACTTTCGAAATCTTTCATGCATTGAAAAAAGAACATCTACGGATTCTCGAAGCTCTATTTTTGCATTCGAACAGTTGCATAACTCAAAGCGGCTCAGGCAACTATCTTGCTTTGCATGGAGTATCACCTCTCTGGAGCAGTTCTACCTCATCTCTTGCATACGGGAACCATCGATACCCATAAACGCGTTCGAAATCTGTTTTCTACTTTACAAATAGTCCAATTACTAATGCGGGATTTTGAAGAAAAACATTGGTTTTACCAGTGGATGATCCATATGTGTCGCCAACAACTACCATTTGAAGCGTTAGGGTAATACCCCTGACTCAAAATGGTAACCGCCCATCAAACAACCATTCACAGATAGGTGTTCGACATCAGTACATACATGGTATATGTCTTCCATATACTATAATGCATGAAATGCTATAGCTGAAGGTTACTTTAGCTCCAAACGTGATGCCATGATATTGGAGATACGAAATTGATTATCAAGCTGTTTTCTGTTAGACAGCATGGGAAAGAGACGGTTTCGTCTCATTATTAACAGCGCTGGTCAGATATCTTAGATGACCATAACATTTTCAGATTTTGTGAGAGACAAAACAAAACGTGCTAAGCACTAGTGGGCTTATTAGAGCATGAAAATTACATTATATATTGTTTAGATTAGCTACGTTATAGATTAAATAATCGCGTTGGCTGTAGCACAAATCATTGATATTGAAAATTGCTGTATGTGTGTTGATGCTCTTGATGACACATTACAAAACAAAGAATCCGAAGTGGCCTAATACAGTATCAGAAATAATATCACTTGGAGCAAAACGGTGGAACAGGTGTGCGTAGGAAATGTCGTCAGAATTGTTTGTCGAGATGTCGAGCTATTTGGATAGAGAGAGAATGAGGGAAAGGAAAGAACACGAATAATGATGTGTCAGTACGCGGCGGTGAGCTATATATCTCAAAAACAGTGTACACGAACGTTCGGAGGTTTAGAGATTGAAGTAAAAGTTGAAGATATAAGGATGCTGTATAATTACATATCATGGTAGCCGTGGATCAATAATATTCAAGAATAAGTATTACTTTCTACTGTATCAGAGATTGTCAACTAAAGTAAATAAACTATATATTATATTATGGGTGATGCCAGAGGAAACTACTTCAGTTGTCGTTGTGCTTTGATAATACTTGTGTGCAGGCCCTTACGCAGGAGGGTTACTCTAGGGGCCCGGGACACCCCCGAAATTTTGGAAAATTTCTTAATTTGTATATTTTCACAAGGCACATACACAATATTATCACTTCTGAAATTGGAGGCCCCCTCTGAAAGAAAATTCTGGGTCCAGGTCCGCTTGTATGGCAGCTGAAGAACGTAACTTAGATGTATGATCTATCCAAAATTAAACGCCCTTGATTTCTGTAAGACAGAAAGCAACTAACATTTTGGAAACATGTTGAGAAATATGACGATCTCTCGATTTGTAATTTACGGTAATCATTATTACTTGACATCCTGTGATCAGGTGTATTTCCAAAATACCCACAACAAAAACAAAACACAATAAAAAATATCCACCCCGACGGGAATGATAAGTATTGTAACAATAGCAATTTTCACATGTATGATAAGTATAGAAAATAAAAGTTATTTATTATTATTATTATTACGTACGTCGTACATAATCGGATGTGAGTTCCTCAGACTTCTCTGTTATTTTTACAGGCTTAAAAAGTGGAAGGGTAAAGAATCCTAAAAAAAAGGTAAATCAAGTGAAATATCAATGATTACCGGCAATATTAAAAAAAATTATCACCGGGACAAACTGTTACCTATTTTGTTCTGTACTGTAAAGCTCAACATCTCTTTCTCTCCCTATTTTGGAAATATTTTGCTAATGACTATACAAGCAAAACGGTACATTAGGTTGATTGCATAACGCCACTCAGCATATGAAAAATTAATGGATTTTCGGCATATAGTATTACATTGCGTTATAGATTCACATTTGATAGATGAGAAACTTCATTGAATATTTCGGGTCTTCAGTCTTTATACAAGAACAAGCTACACATTAAATTAATTTACGATTTTAATGAAGTTTATATTTCAATTAATATGATTTTTATTAATACATTTTTTTCATTTTTAAAGGTGATGAATAATGAGGACTCTATAATACTGATTAGACTAATGTTTGGAGTAATAGGAATATACGATATTTTAACCTGCTTTGGGAAACATATTAGGCGTACTCGTTTTACTGGGATATTATGACTACTACAAGGTTGTATATAAGAGTGATGTATAAATCTTCAAGCCTATTACTAATTTTCAATAAATTAAGTTAATAACTGGATGTGAAAGAAATTCGACTATTCCAATAATGGGATGTTATGTCTAATATTGGTTAACGCAAATGTAAAATATCGTCAATTTTGCGGCTGTACGATCACCAGCCGTTACTCCAGATTTTACACGGCTCTTGTGTATAATCTCGAGGAACTACATAAATTTGTTCCCTTACAGAGCCTTTCAGTCCTCTTATCGTCGTTCTATGTACACCAAATTTTTAATAGTTTCGTAGCCAGTAGTTTTCTAGGTTAAGATGAGGTGATCCTGGAGTTCACGAATTTACAGAATGTCTGCTTACAACGTGATCTTTATCGAAAAATCTGTTTATAATTCCCTAAAATCTGCAAGTATTGCTTATCTGTAATAGTTATAGTTTCGATCTTCCTATCTCCACAAAAATAAATGACCCAATGGGTAGATATAGTAAAATATAACAAACCCAATTCCTTTAAAATTTGCTACCTGTTATAATAATTACTATCCAGATAACAGTTATGTTGTTACTGGAAGCAGTGTTCACCTGTAATGGCAACAACACGATGCTGATCTATTTGCAGCATTTGCGTCAGTAATGTCTGTCTGCCATCTGTCCAGCTTGGATGGTGTAACGAGATGGTCCACGAACCTGCGGTACTTAGTTTCCGCACGTTTGTCATCAAATTTCGTTAACATGATGTGAATGTTTCTTGCAACTCAACGCCCGCTTCAAGCGAGATGCGTCGAAATGGAACCAGCCCTTTCCGATGCCCTGGTTACGTCGTACCGCAGGAAATGGACCCTTCTTTTGTGAGCGTGGCTGCGGTTGACATTTGCTGGCTATTAAATATGAAATGAGGGTATGCCTGGCAATTACCCAGAGCTGGCACGTAATCATATTGGGGCGCTGATAGGTAAAAGTGCACTGCGTGCCTCCGAGAGGATGATGCGGGTTTGACATCTGGAATTTTTCACACATCCTTTATTGTTCACTCCGCATAGGCGAAGTGCATTTTTGGAATGAAAATGATATTCAGTATTTTTCTATTTTATAAAATGCATTAATGAATTAATTTAGTCTTATGTTTGTCTCTCGAGAAATGTTTGAGAGATATTATTTCACTCTTTGTAGAGTACTTTGGGCTAGGATTTGTGTTGTGTTGTGCTATTTCCCAAAACTTGTGCTATTTGCCAGACTTGCGGATTCTATGCCCGAGAGAGTTAGAGACGACATTTGAAATATGGGCTGCCCAATAAGGTTTTGAACGTTGATCCAATCAATAGTCTTAGATAATTGACCCACTCCACAGAATGCACTTTCCCATTTCACATGAATCATTATGGTTAACAAGGTACTGATTTTATTGTTGGTTTAAATTCATAAATAAACCATTGTACATTTCTTCCAAACGAGTTCTTTTTTTAAAGGGAGAGGGAAAAGTTAGTGAAGACTAAATTCATCAAAGCAATTCATACAAAAGAGAAAATTGATGTAGACATACACTTTTCACAAATAAAACTATATTTCTTACAGCGACGCGTATCGACAAAAATTTAAATATAAATCGAAAAGCGTCAGTGCAAGAAATCGTGGTTTATTTGTGAAACTGTGTGATATTGATAATTGGAAGTATCGAGGTGAAGTAAAGGGTTAGTATACTTATTTGCTTAGACGGCAAACAACCCAGACGCAATTATTACGTTTGTTTCAAACCTTATAATAGCCGCGCAGTAAAGCCGAACGATTTTAATGTTACGGTTGCTACAACAATAGTCGTGGCCATCGTGTTTTTACGGAGCTATAAAATTCAAATGGGAATAATGAAGTTATTGCATTATCTCTACAGAAATTTGCATTTCGATCTTCAGCTGGGGAGACAGAATTAAAGTAAAACGTTCATATAATGGACCTCGAGAGCAATAACGGAGAAGTCGGACGCATCTTTTCTGCTGTTCGGCTCCGGAATTGAGCCACAAAATGGTCTCCTTAGGGAGGCAGAGAACTTCTTTCAGCAAGGTTTTAACGCCAGAGCTTCAGCTTGGTAACAGTTGTAATTTTAACTGTCGATTTAATTGATTTTGATCTTGAATTGACAATAATGTTGTATCGTTCGATTAAACTCGATAAAATTAGAGAATTCCACAGGAATTACGATGAGTTAGCTTACATCAAAGGTACATTTTCTAAACTACTAAAACGCATGCGTACTTATCCATATATGTATCTATGTAGTCATGCTTGTCTACGAAAATTGCAGAAGCTACTAGGGGGATGGCAATACATTTCCTTCATTGGCTTCATGTAAATATTGCTACCTAAAGAATGGTGGTAGCAGTAAAAAAGGCAAGGACTGCTTTGGGGAAATCATTTATAAAGCTGGATTTTTTTCTTAACAAAGTTTAGATAGCAAAAGCTATCATTACTACAACCATTATAAGAGCCAAAGGATTCATCCTCACCAGCTCTAATACCTCAAACAAGCCTCATTCAAAAGCCATTCTTTTAGACATCAGCGTTGTGGACGTGTCGGGGAGGTTATTTTTGGATTGTTACAGTTTACAGTGTCAATGTGCATAGACATTTATATACAGATTACTATAAGGATATGTCGTGTTATAAGCGTTGGGCAAAAACGGTACTCGATAGCGCTGTGGTACAAGCACCTGTTCCTTAATCTACGGAAAAAATGCCAGTCTAACCAGATAGGGTAGATACCAACATGTAATCGAAAGATATGCGAAAATAAATTTTGTTTTTATCCAATTATTAAGTACAAACCTTTCTCAAAAGAAATTAGTAGGCCTATCAGCAGAGACGTATTTTTTTTTTGTTTTTCGTTGAATATCTACCAATATACTTGAAATAGTTTAATTTGCGGTTACTCTAACATACAAGCTCTTATTTTCCATCTAACTCGATTCAGTATGAAATCTCGTCGCGTATCTTTGGGATGGATCTCGATAGTTACCTTGATGAAGTCCTGACTGGATATCGAAATATCCACAGTCGGCGAGTTTCAATTTTCGTATATGGCTGTCAGTAAAAAATAATGGCTATGGTCTTACGTGTCCCTTGGTTTTCATTTTGTCTCTAAAGTTTTATTTGCCATATTCTGCGCGAACCAATTGAAAAATGTATTTTTTGTTTTTATAATCTGGTGAGTCAGAATATTGAATTTGTTATTCAAATCACATGATAAAGTCGTTCCTTAGTCAAATTTGAAGAAAAGGCATGCAAAGTTGAGGCAAGTAGATTGATTTGGTAGTTGATATTATTAGATGTCAGCTGATTTTCAAAATACGTACAGAGGGTATTAAGAAATTAAATGGACTATAATAATAAATATAAATTCTTATATTTATCATTGTTCTCTACCACTTTTGGACATTTTTATATACAATTTCATCATAATCCGGAATTTCTCATCAGCGTCCTCTGAAAGATATTTTCCCTTAAAAAGCAACACAGCGTCTTTCGAAAACATGTAATATGAAATAAAAATATCTAGGTTCAGTTGCCTTTACCAATGGCTTAAAAAAGCACTTTTATGCGATATTGTATTGATTCAAATAGTTTTTAAGACTTTTTCATGAGTTGCAATAAGCTTATAGACAAGATCACCTTGTACTACCAAAAATCGAATACTACGGATCCAACAAGTAAAGGAAAATTGAAATTGTATCACCAGCAGAAATGGGTTTTTATTTGTCTTCTCTTTTGTTCCGCTCAATCAGTCTTCCAGAATCCCCTGTAGTTTTAAACATAAATGCAAAAATGTGGTTTTAAGGTATTTTAAAACATCAGTTCTAAAACTATAGAGAGAGCACGAGATGAGTCTTTTAGAGCGATTTCTGGCTCCTTACTGCTCTTCTGCATCTCACTGTTGTCGTTTTACATAGCGCTGAGAAAAAATGACAGTATATAGCTGTAGAATGCCGAATTTCCGGAATAGACACACAATGTTTCGACTTAAGAAAGGAAGGTTCAGTGATAGTGAGGAGGAGGAACATATCGTGGATGGGAGCAACCATATGTTGGAGAGGTCAATGCTTACCTCTGGGTGGCGCTGCCTCAAAGAGAATCTTGCATTCTAAGTTTAGTTCTTGCCAGTTAAGAATTTTCCTGACCTCAAAAATGCAGGATTAGAATGAAAGGCGGCATATATTTACTGGAGTATACACGCCTCCAGTGAGAGTTGTCGTTGCGTGTGTTGGCGACACGCGTCCTTTTTTCTTCGGCTCCTTATGCCCAGTCGCTTTATCCCGAGTATTCCCTTAATGGCATTACAGCGCCTCGCCAGTGGGACTGTTTATTATTATGGCCTCCAGATTTGGGAGACCGTGAAAGAACACGTTCTCATTGGGACACATATCGGCCAGACACCTTTATTATTGGAAAGCTAGAGCCGGATCGGATGGTGAGGGTCTAAAAAAGGTGTTATGGACGTGTCTTGTTACGAATGTATGAGGTTATTACGTTTTCTTTCTACTTCAAATTCGTAGCAATACCGATTTGCAATTCGAGACTCGGATATGCATACAAAATAAAATACCATGCTGCTCTTTATAAAGTTTACCACAATGTGCCATTTTTTAGGAATACGTGATGTTGAAATGTCTACCTGTTTGTATCAGATGGATGATAAGATGGTTGTTGCACTTTTTGAATGAGTTTCGGTCTAATTTATTTCTAGCCATTTATGATTATAGGTAAGACAGATATAATCCTTATTTTTCAAATTTTGTTTATGTGTTCTCACAACTGACCATTCTAATACATGTATTAATGGAAAGAAAGGTTGATTGACAGATTAAGCATAAAGTGCATTAAAAATACCATGATCTTTGTTCCGGCAATGACCACGGAATAGGTCAAACACCATTTAATATTTCAATCGCAAAAGAAACTAAAGCAGAAGACCTTTTTTTTGTTTATCAAAGAAGTACTTGGATCTAATTTCATTGTTTATTCAGAACCGGCTGTGTCTAATTGAATCACTCTGGAATGTAAATATACCGTCTTTTTAACAGTGTAGTTAGGGCATATGAAGAGCCCTGATCCATTGAAGGCAAGGCTTACATTATCAGTTTCATGAGCACCTGAAGACTTCACTAGCTTTCATATCTTTTTCGGAACCATCATTCTCTCGTGTCGGTACATTCCTTAACAAGGGCTGGATTCATAAACAGTATCATGTAAGAAATTACCTATGATCGGAAACCCAACGTACAGCCGTTCAGGAGGTGTACGAGCTAATAGAGCATTCAACCTTTTCTGCAATTATTTGCCTTACTCGTATTGGATACAAAATTTATTTTTATATATGGGTGAAGTGTCAAAAATTTCACAATTGATGTTTTAGATTGTCTGCAGATTGGTCAGCAATAACTTAATAATGTCTTGTTACGCTTTTTTATAATAATGTGAATAGACAGACGGAGTATTCCTACGGATTGATTATAAAAACCTTGTTCCTTATATGATGCAGTACGTAAGCCATAGATTTATTAAAAAATTAAAAACAATAAGCATATGTCAAGTAATTTTTTTACGTACTGCTGTTGAAAATTCTTGAAAGTGGAAGTATTTTGACTACTACTTAACCAATCTAAAAACATTTTCCAGCTACTACCCGACAATAATTCACTGAAATTAGACATTGGTTATTTTTTACTGTTTGTTGATTACTCCATCATCAATGCAACGTCATCCAATAATAAAGCATGAAAGAATAACATTATAACCCAACATTTCACTTTCTCATCAAAATAGATAAAGCGGTTTTGGTTATTATAAAATAATAAAAATGGGACATTTAGACCGTCGGAAATTACTGCCATGTATTTTCGTTCCATAAACGTCATAAATCGTTGAAAAATCTTATATTCTCATAATTTGAGTGACGCAATACATAAGCTGTATCGGAGTACTGTTTTATTCTCAGAGAAACAAAAATTATTACAGAAATGGAGCTCATGGATTAAAATGCATTGATTTTATGAACTACTCAAACACGTCGTGAAACGTATTCTTAAAAAAGCTCATCGACTATGATACAAAATTGTGGCTTTGAAAAAAATCAGTTTTTTTGATTATTGTAGCTGCAAATATTTCATAATTCATTTGAGAAGTATAGAGACACAGTTTGGGGTGCTAAAAAGATAGAAGCCCAAAAAACATACAGAAACTAGTTTTAGGACCGTTTTGATAATTATATTTTTGGCTAATGACTTCCTCGACTGAAAATCCAAATTGGAAAAGGACAGGACACAGACTACAGGAAGTGTCATGGATTTTGATGTGCAAGGTTAAAAAACTCTTAATCAAATTCCGAAATTTTATGATCATAATATCTACTAAACCTTCACGTGGAGGTGCAAATGACAAATTTCAGCTTTAACACCGCATAAGGACACTGACTGGTATATTACTTCCTGTCCGTCCAGAACCATTTGTCGGAAAATTCTGGAAAAAGATCCTGGCTACTATCGTTGACGCGTATATCTTCCGTTAGATTAAACAGGAGGTAATTAATTACAAATGTTGGTATCTGGATGAAAAATAACGTTCAACGGCCTGTAGCTGAGAATGGGTGCGACCATAGGCGTACTGTCAAGGCTATTACAAAATATGAGCAACGATTTTCGCATCTTAGCTTAGAAATTGTAGTCAGTTTCTCCGTCAGCGCGTAGTAGGCCATAAATATCTAATTTTGACACGCACCCCACCTCTTATCCGTTCTACGTATAGTAGCAGACAGAGATACATTTTTCAAACATTATTCCTCATCAATTGGCCTAAAAGCTCATCAATATAAGTATTACCTAAACATTAGTTAAATTGAACTTAAACCCACGAGAACAGTTTCATTAACAGCTGATTATTTATAAAAAGTAGAATGTACGTTGCATAAAAGGCATGGTTCTCACACCAAAGTGAGTCAAATGTTTGTCTTCTTCAAGAAGAACAAAAAAAGTATATTAGCAACATCAACACTCATCCTCAAGTGTCGCCGACTATAACGGAAGGGTTAACTGATTTACAGCGACATCCCTTGTTTTTCGTAAACACTATTTACGATGTACCGTTATCTCGGCTCATTTGCGTCAGAAGCTGACAATTGATATTGTCCACTATGCATCAGACCTGTTATAGACATGCATGTTTCGTCTTCTGCCTTGACTCGGCTATACTGACGAGTCTAGGTTAAAGACGAAACATGCATTTTTGGAGCAGGTGTGATGCATAGTGGAGAGTATTCATTTAAGAAAAAGTGTGTAACGAAATTTGATGTGTTTTTTGCTTACTCCGTGAGCCTCCGAAATGGTATCGTTAGAGTACTACTTCTTATTTGATCCATTTGTCCTCTGTACTCCAAGAACTGGCCAGTTATATCGCTTCGTTGTTCTTATTTATCAAATATTTGGAAGAACCTACCGAGAGAAATATTCTCTCTGTGAACAACAATTCTTACAAAACTTGACAAATTCTTTCTGTTTCATAGTATTTGCGGGATGTATTTAGGCTTCGCCTTCGTGGTTCAATAGTTATATTAAAAGGAGTAATACGTCAGTGACTATTTTGCTAGATTTTCGCTGAACAGACTACTTGATCGATTTAGAGTTGGGATTGATTCCATAATAAGAAATGCCAAATCTAATCTAATCAGAAAGGTACATCGTGCTTCCTTGTGAAAGTTTGAAATGTAGCTCTTATTGCACAGCTCAAAAATCATCATTAAGTAGCTGTAATCCCAGTGGATGGAGATAACACTCCTTGCATATGCTACACGCCTATGGTAACGTGTCTCACCGTAGTTCTGGTTTTTAAATTAAAAATCCATTCAATTACCCCTACAGCTAGATAGAATTCTTCTGTGTTCTGTTAACGTTATGCCGAGGCCATATTAATAATGTATTCAATTTATTTTTTAAATAAAGCTGCTTTCACACGCTGCTGGATGAGCGCCCAATTTTTCATGCCTTGTTACTTGCCCACCTATTCTGAGCGAGCGCCGCTTTTTTTTAATCGCCACTTTTCCGGCGCCTAAAGAGCACGCAAATTGCTGAAAAGATGAGGAAATTATTTTTTGTTTCAGAGCCTACATTGAGTTTTACGTTTTATTGCTACAGTGTGGAGGAACAGTCTTTTTTATTGGGATGTAAAACTAAGGAGATTGTTTTATAATGTATAGACAACGTAAATGTTCCACTCAGTTACAATAAGTATTGCAACTGTTCTCCGAATATTTCGCAAGAAACAGGACTATACTCATCTTAGTCCCATACGAGTATATTCTTGAAATTCAGAACATACCTTCTCAGCTTATACTTGCAGTAACAAGCTTCCAAACTGCTGCGGCTTACTGCATTACTTATGAACATATTATTCCCGAAGTTCATCTTTGTAAAACATATGTTGTAAAAATCGTTGTTATGTTGTTTGGAACACGTTATGAAATTCACAGATTTCGCAATCCTTGCAACCAACGGAAGCATAGAAAATGATAAAACAATAGCCAAACCAGACTTAACACATAATGCTATAAATATAAAGAACGAATACTTCACCGTTTTATTTGTGAAAACTTTATTGTTAATAATAATAATAATATAACTCGTCTGTATTAAATATAATGTCCAGGTATATACCTATGTACGAGTACGTATGAGTTAAAGCATCACTGGCGAAGTTTAGTAACCTGTTTAGTAACTATTGCGTGACAAAAGATGGCAAAGTAGCCAGAATATAACAATTTCATATCGGAGACTGCTCGAGTTGTCGAGAATAGCAGCATTGTTCTTCTTTGAATGAATGTGGTAACATAGTAGGATCCTGTTAAATTGGATTGACATCTGATATGCAAGTTATGGGTATTTGCCCTGAGCAATAACTTTTCTCGCCAATACAAATACCAGATATGTGATGTGTGTGATGTTTTCAATCATGTTATAATAGCATATTTTTTAGATAAATGATTATGATCGCCAGACCAAATATTTATTAGAAAAATAGCTAGACAGGATGAATAGTATGCTAGATTTGAGAGCTTTAGTTTTGAATCCATGATCCAGTTAGTTAGTTGGCAAGTAATCTGGGTAGCCTTGTTAGCAGTCAAATCTGACAATACGACGATGATTTAATTATAAATCGAAACGCGTCACTGAAAGAAGAACAGTCTTATTTGTGAAACTGAGTGTTAATTACACAATCTTCTTATCTGCATGATGGAAGAGTTTCACCAAGTAAGAGCATCTACAATCTACACAAAAATAAGTTGCATGATCAAGACACAGAAAATATAGAACATCGTCTAATTGAAAATTGACATGACCAGAGGTTCGCTAAGTTCATTTTTTGTTTTAAATTTAAGAATGAGTTTATGTGTATAAAGTGCACGTAGTCTGAGGTCGGTTTCTTCATAGATTTTCATTAAATGTAACATCTAGAATTTTAATACTATCAGAGAAATTTAAATTTTCTGTGTCAATTGTGATATTAAAATGTGTCTTATTAAATTGTCTTCATGTGTCAGATATTCTCAAGGTGGTCGGTGGGCAAAAAAGGGTGAGAATCTATGTTCAAGATCGACAATATGCACCTCCACCATTTGCATACATACTTGTATATTGGATTTATGAAAATGGTGAACGTTCAGACGACATTGCAAGTAGATGAAATTTGTAAGCAATACACAGAAAAATTGCCATTTAAAATTTAGAATACTGCAGCCTAATATAAGGATTCACGTGTATTTGTAACATTTGATTAAACCCTGTATAGCTTCAGAATGTGATATTGGATACTTTGACGCAGCAAGCACAACTTCTCGTCTTCAATACTCGCCACCTATTTTTTAACAGATTCGGCACGTGTTCCGCTAACTGTGTTAGTATTTTCAGACGAAGATTACAGTACAGTACATCTTTTCAATTTTATTTAATATTCACATAATGAAACATGTGTCTGGAATTGAAGAAATAAATTGGTTTGGCCAGTGGTGGTGTGTTGTTGTGCCTGTATAGATAGACACAATAATATTGATTATATTGTAACTATAACTAACATTAATTTATTGAGACTTCTAAGTATTAAACTTTGCATCATGCTCTCATGATTCCAACCTCAATTTTAAAGTGTGATTCCAATACTAGAGGTGTTGAATTTTCAACTACCTTATAATGCATCCTTGAAACGCTTCAACGTAAATTTCGGCGCCCACTACAAGCACTAACTAGACTCATCTGGCCAGTGTATGTTCTACGGGACAACTCACAGGACGGACTTAATTATTCTCCCCCCTCCCCCCTCTATTTCATCCCTTTAGCAGTAAACGCTGTTTCCGTCGTCAGTGTGAGTTTAAAGGAGTTCCTCTGCCGTTCTAACTTATCCTAAAACTAACTCCGTGAACTGAAACTACCATAAATGCAGTTATTTCCTTCGTTAGGGTGGGTCTAAGTTTCCTCTAATTATTATGTGATTCTCCAGCACCCTCTCTACAAGTCTACTCGCTCACTATTTAGACTATTTAGACTGATTTTCTTGGTGAAGGCTAAGTATTTTATATGGATAAAATTATTCCTTAAAAAAATAAATAACATGCTTTTATAGTTAATCGAACCAAAAAGTAGGAAAAAATTCTTAATATAAGAATGAAATGATTAACGATAAAATTAATGTCATTGTTATTAAAGCTTTGTATTACATTTTTACACTGCATTCTGATATAGAACCAGTAAGACACTATAAAGTAACAATTGATAACGAGCACCCCACGCTTTTATCACGTCTTTCATTTTCTCGTTATTAATTTTATTCTTATATTAAAAAATTTTGTTTACTTTTTAGTTCGATGGTTCGAATAGAATTTATAGTTATAAAAGTGAGTTTCTTTAGTTTTTTTTAACAATGAATTTATTTTACATTTGTCTAGTTCGATCCACTATAAAAGTATATTTTTTGGTTGTTTTAGAAAATTATTTATCAATTGATGACATGCTCTTCAATGGATCTAATTAATAGGTCTGAAGGGTATTATTTCCGTTTACGGAGCTTCGGATGAGTCCCGTATCATTGCATTTCAAATAAACTGTCTCTATAGATGCAGGTCAAACTAATTAAAGTGTGTTAAGAAGAAATATTAAATCTATTTCGTATTATCATCTTTTAAACATAATGCTTTAAAAATGATTGTGCGGAAAATCCATAGTAATGTAACTTTGTCAAAAGCTTTACTTAAATCAAGTAAGCATAATGTTGCAACGTTACCCTTATCAGCAACATATATTATATCGTCTATGACTTCAGTTAGTGCAGTGGTTGTACTGTTCGCTTCCCGAAATCCTTATTGCGTATCAGAAAGTAATTTGTTTATTATGATATAATCAATTCTCTCTTGGACAGTATTGGCAGTTTACTAACAAGCCTTGTTGTTTAGGACTGCTCAATTTTGGAATAGGAGCAACAACTGCATTTCTCCATGTTACTGTTAAGTAACCTTCAGCTATACAACAATTATATAATGTGTCAGGTAGGGAATATTATATGGATTTTAAGTGTATGCTTTCTACTAAACATGTTAACTTGCTGTAGCCATACATCTTTCGTCTTTCGCCTGGACTTATTACTATAGTTCTGCGTCCTGACAGTAGGAGGGGTGTGATATCAACAATATTCATGTGTCGCGACAAGTGGCGCTGCCTATATGTATCTCTACTGTTAGGAGGCTGTGCTATACTGAGGAGTTCATATATCTATAGTGGAGAGTATACACTTGGTATCTGTTGTCAGTTTCTGACGTGAATAATGCAGATCACGGTACATCGTAAGTATTGACGAAGTATTGGTTTGTACAAAATTTTCTCAAGTTCCACTAGGAAAACCAAAAAGTATATTCCGTGTGAAAATGTAACTAAAAGGGATCCTCATTTGGACATACCACAAATAAATTATTAATAAATAAAGTCTAGCGATGCCGCTGAAACGTTGGTAAAGTTATGTACTAAATCATTTGTGGTTTTAGTTAACGACCAATATTAGTATAAAATGAACCTTCTCAAATTATAGTTTCGTTCTAACGGGGAAATATTATACTTCCAAGCGGTGAACGGTGTCATTTCAGTAGTGGTGGCAATACTGAGTCTATCCAATAAACATAACGATGTGGATAGATAATATTTTATAATTATACCTTTATCGTTGGTGCATCTCTTTAGGGCTACAATTACTCTAAAACCAAGCACAAGCTCCGATCTCATCATCACAATTTCCATCTCTTACCCACTAAAATCCCAAAGGTTACTAAATAACACTGAACTCTGTCGAAATCTCCCTGATTTTATGCTACCAGTGAACGGTATATAAGTGTAATTAAATTGAAAGCATCTGAGCAGTGCCGTTAAGCCACAGAGCGCTAAGCCCATGTAAGTAGCGAGAACGATGGATTCTGATTAAGACCAGACTGCCTAGTGAATGTGCCTTAATAAATTCGCAGATTAGCTGCTATAAGGTATGGGTTAGGGAAAGATGTTATCCAAGGGGAAAGTACTGCATTATCGCTGATTTGATGTAGGGAAGGAAATACGTCATAGAATGAGAAACTAAATGGCGGGGCTTGTTCTACGTTACAAGTATGATGGTATGTACTGAAACCTACAGTACAGATACCAAAGTTTATATCCCAATTATTGAGAATGATGTTATTCTACCTACAATTTTATCAGATGCATCTTGTAGAAAACTAGTATGCAAATATTCCTATAATTATCACTGTTTCATTCGAAGCTTTGTACAGAAAGTTCTTACCATCTTGCATAAATGGAAGAATTTTGCACGCAAGAAATTGAAAATCCGAGATATCAAGTCTTTAATTTAGTAGTGCTAGTGAAATTGATGACATCTTGAGCCAAATATCGTTTGGTGAGATAGGATGGTGAATAACGAAGAAATAAATCATTATTTTCTGCCTGGGGTGGCTGTCTTTCACCCATACTTACTAACCCTCTGCACAAGTTTTTGGCGGTCTGTTTGATCCTCAACAAAAAATCAATTACCTATCCTGATAATCATGGGTCAAGTTAAAAGGAAAAAAATAATTAACCAAACCAAATAGAAATTGCATAAACCTTTTCAAAATAGCATATATACTCCCTTCCTCACTAAATGAACTAAAATTGGAAACTACTTTATGCATGTCACATGGATATTCAAAACAAAATCGTAACCTTGAGGTTAGAGCTAAGCAGACAGTTCATCGGTAACATGAAAAGCATTTTCAGATATTCCACCGACCACTTTCATCATAAATATTTTCCTTGGATAATTCTACAGGAAGTGGATAACGAGATGCAGCTGAAGTTCTTTATTAATGACTCACTGTATAAGTACGTGGGAACTAGAAGCTTGTTTCTTCCTTAAAAATTTCTTGTTATCCATTTGATCCTCTGTTAGTTGAATTAAAAAAAATGGGAGTAAATAAAAATAAATACCAACTACCTACCTATTTTCACACAATTCGTGATGGGAGAAACCATTCGAACTTAGTAGACTTGAAATTGACAATGTTTATTTTAAACAAGGCGATGCGTCATTACCACATCACATATGAATACAGTGAGCGGGCAATCTAAATGTGACATTTTTTTCTATTGGTGTGATTTCACATAGTTTAACTCCTCATGGGGACATTTGAAATATAAATAATGAAGATTTGAGTGAGATTATTTTCTAGTTATAAATCGCATGAAAGAGTATTCAAAATGGAATACATACACACATCGATTACACTAGTATTAGTTATCCTAATACGGATTACTTTTTCTCTCTTTAACATTTTTGGTTACACATATGTACATATATCGTATCCACTTTCATTGGAATCTTGAGTCTTAAAAAACTATTCCACTGTGTATACGCGTGTAGCCATGTATATCACTTGTCCCTCCGTGACGTGAACACGATCGTCCTTTTTAGGATGAATCGTAACCGTAAACTTGAATTTCTAGACTAAAAAAGGTTTACACTGAAAAAAGGACAGTCGTTATCTTTTACGGGAAGTTGATCCCAGAATAAAATTGGACACTTTATATTCAGTTGAGTTGACTGCCACCTTGAAACAGACATATAGTGTATTGAAGATAGAGGATCCTTTCTTTGAAACAGTACGAGATTTGGTATAGGAAGGAGCTATCTAGATTTGTTGATTGAATGCATGATATTTTCTATGGACATCTATTCTACTGTAACTACTATTATAGTAACTTCATGTCTAACTCTGTTATGCAGTATGTTACCAATACCAACACTTGAACTAACTGGACGACTTTTTCGATGCCCACCGACTACAGTTTTGGAATGGAGTATTTATTTTTGTTTTCTTTATTTAGTAATAAAACGCATCAACAGCGCAGAATTTTCCGGTAATCTAAAATCAAACTCAGATGGTATTGTTTTATCTTGTTGTGACTCGTAGTTACCAAAATCTGTAAAACAGGTTATATCTAGATAGTGACATTTTGTGCTTTTCATCATTAGGTCATATATTCAACATTACTGATCTGTGCTGTGTGAAGTCAAAATCCTTTAACGAACGCGAAAAGAAGAGTTTCCCTTCAACTTATCTTCCACACCCAATTTTTGACCATTCAAAATACTTTCGGAAAATGATCAGTGGATAACTTCAAAACAATTTGTTCTTTTCGACAATAACTTTGTCGCCACTACACCAAGTTTCAAAAACTACAAATTTTTTTCGGCCTTGTTACAGTAGTGGCATGGCTGCCAATTAAATATTACCAAAACACAATATCTTGAATCCGGAATTTTGAAAGGTTACAATACTCCCCTCGCCGTGGGAAGTACAACCAAAGCATGTTTGAATATTGAGTTGCAATTCCATGAATAAAGCCTAAATAAGGTATTGGCTGACTTCTATGTTATGTTGATGTACGTCGACAGCAAATATCTAGGACCATGAGCTACAATCAACATTTTAAGGCAAAAAGTGTTGATTTGTTAGTGGATTGTGGCGAGCTTGATCAAAGGTTAATGGCATGCGTCTCTCCGAACCCCGTCAAGGGATGCGACGGTCAGCGAATTGAACTTTGACTCTGATATGATTTGATGCAAATGATTACGCTGAACAACATTTGAACTCACACAATCTTTATATACTATTCATGCACTATTATATACTCTTTTGCTAACGCGCTTCTCTGTGTGATCCGTCCTGATTGTTCCAGTCGGCAATCTGCAGTAATATCCTTTGAGGATAGAAGCAGTCTATTTTTCAGTTATGTCATAGCAACATAGCAAATCCTAAGTCTAAATAACAGTAATACTGTTACAAAATGCTATCTCATATTTTTTTAAAAAAAATTGCTCAATGCCATAAAAGACACTCACATACTACTATTTCACAATCATGTAACGCGACAAAGATATGCTTGCGCGGAATCGGCAAATAATATAAAAAAAGAAATGCTAGAACAGCTACAGAAAATTACTTGAAAGTGGATTTATCTGACAGTATTAAAGCCTTGGAACTAATTGATCGATTTTGTTACAGGTGTAAGCTTGGCTCTACGCAATATGCGTATCTCAGTGCCGAAGACTGTGAGAAAGGACGCAGACGTGACCCTAGCATGCGATTATGATCTTGAATCTGCGGCTCTGTATTCTATTAAATGGTACAGACACGACGTGGAGTTCTATAGGTATGACATCAAAATAATATTGTTATTTTTATGTTGTATTAGGTTATTTTCAACAGAGTGTTTTTACCCCACCAATTTTGTCATTTAAAAATACGATTTCCAAAGTAGTTTTTGATTGCTATATTGAGGAAATAATTATAGATTGAAGAATAAATGAAAAAAACTTAATTTTAGGAAGAGGCGGTTAGGAGCATTTAAATAAAGTCAATGAAAAAACCTCGTCCAGATGTATTTCTCTGTAAGCAGTGTTCTGTTTGAAACAGTAAGCACCCTAAAAGCGTGTTTCTTGTTTTGTTTTTCTAATTTTTTATTATACGTTGAATTGTTACTTGAGATTGAAAGGCACTTAAAAATTGTTGATGTTGGCGTCTTTTCGGAATAGTACCAGCAAATTCTAGGTAGTTCTGTGAGTACTTGGGATGAAAATTCTACTCCGCGCATTTTTTTCGACTACTGATGATATTATCTCAAAAATTGAAGGTTAGAGCAAACGTCAATTTAGGCTTGAGATATGATAAAAGCCGGTAAAAATTTACTGTTTAAAAAACACTAAATTTTCTTATTTCACAATCAAGAGAGCCCGAATGTCTATGAATTTCAACAATGCGAAATAAAATATATCTCTCTTTTTCGTCTTTTGTTGAACTAAACGTAACATCCAATCGTACTTCAAACAATCCTTCCATCAGATTATGATAATTGGCTCATTAGCAAATGTCTTGAGTCCTTCGAGGCAAATGAAACTCATATGGTTAATAACCAGTCTGCACAATGTACACTAAGAATGCCTATTGGGTTCATCCTTACGAGTCTAATTTCCAACATTTCCAACGAGTCTCATCCAAAAGTGATTCTTATCATCAGGCCATCTCTGCAATACTGTTCGCTCGAGTGGGGAGGCTTCTGGATACAATTCAGGAATCAACAATATGTGTAGCGGATGCGTCTGACAAGGGACTGGAACATGGAAGGGGGGTGGCGGATCTCTCGCAAAGACTAGAGGGGCGCAACAGATGTATTCTCACCAAATCGTGCTTCCAATTCCTCGAACGGTCCAAAGTGGGTTTTTTGGAGAACCTCAGCATTACGCAATGAGCTGCCGATGAGTTTATTCCCTGATAGTTACTTTCTACAGCGTATTAAGAGATCAATGTGATTAGATATTTATCCTCTCACTTCACTTTTGCCGCGCTATGCCTTCTATCTTTATGAGACGTTGTCTATGAAAGAAATTGAGAAGTTATACTCTAATATATAGAGGATGTTAGACTTAAATCAGGATAATATTCCTCAAGCAATTATTTTCCGAATATACTGATTGAAAAAATCCAATCTAATAATAAACAGGAATTAATGTTATATTAAAATGGCATAAAAATCACGGAGGCCAAGAAAGAAGATGGTTATACTCTCCAATATGCATGTAACCTGCTAAACAGATGCATGTTCTTCCTATCACCTAGACTCGTCAATAGACAGCAGCAGAGCTGAAATCCGTATTCCAACGGTGTAGTACAAAATTCTCGCAATTTCTATTTTTACGAAGTAGATGGCTTCTACTACATCTATCAACATGGATGAACTGACTGATAGCAATACCATAAACTTATCCTTCGTAAACTTTCTTACTATGCACTGTTATCGGCATCATTAACGCAGCACGATATTTCGGAACAGGATAATCAGCCCTCAATTAAATGGAATCACATATTGTATATAATAAAATAGGAATATCTTTTAATTCACGCATAAAACCGTTTTTACAGATATGTGCCCAAGGAGTCACCACCTACCCAAGTGTTTGACGTGCCACATATAAGAGTTGATGTAAGTAAGATTTTATACAGTTTTAGAATTTTCCTGTCAGCAAAGGAGAGCAAAACTTGTTTGTCATTGTAAATCATGAAATTACGGAACAATGTGTTGAAATAGATGATGGCTCAGTCATCACCTTCATACACCATATAAAGTAATTGAATAGTTTAGAGGACAGTATAGATGCAGTTCAGGAAATAATAGTCATCGAGTTCTCTCATACTAGCGATGCATTCACTACAAAGCCGCCAAAGGGATAAAGTAAGTATCTCCAGTCCTTGAATTTTGATCACCTGGCAGATATCTCATGCTATCTGGACGGAGATAAATGATATACATCACATTACATAATAATAATAATAATTATTATTATGTATTGATTATTTGTTGAATAGCATAAAAAAGTACACCAAAACAAATTGAACGTCAAAAAAGTAGCACAACGAAATTCAATATATATATATATATATATATATATATATATATATATATATATATATATATATATATATATATATATATACAAATACAAATAGTACTTCAGTAAAAAAAATAATTCCTCCAGGTTGTAAAAACATTTTTCTATGAGAATAGCTTTCAATTGTTGCTTAAAAATCCTCATTGTTAGCGCTCCTTGGATATTTTCATCAAGTTTGTTGAAAACTTTACAGCCCATATAAATAAAAGAATTTTGGTATGCTGCAGTGCGAGGTTTCGGTGGAATCAGTCGTTCTTTAGGTCTAGTAGAATAAATGAGATCTTCTTTAATAGTAAGAGAATCTGATTTGTTTTTATATACATAAACTGCCAATTCATATATGTAAATAAAGTTAAAATATTTAAATTTTAAAAATAATTCAGACAGGACTGTTGCCAATGCAGATTTTTAATGAATCTTATAGCGTATTTCTGGAGTAAAAATACTCTATTAACAGACAAACTACATCCCCAGCTCAAAATGCCATAGCGTACATAACAACTGAAGTTTGAATGGTACAGAGTTATTAGGATATGCTTGCTACAATGATTCGATAAAAATTTGATGCCATAAAAACTTTTAACGTAATCTGTTACACAGTGATTCCACATGAGGCTCCCAAGTCAGATGGCGATCAATGGTACCCAACATTTAAATGGAATGAGATAATTGAATTGTCAGATCCTTATTATTCTGAATACTAATGTTTTGCTGCTCATCTCTAAGTGAAAATTTCATCACCTGGGTCTTTTCTGTGTTCAATATAAGGCCGTTCTTTGAAGAGCATTTAATTGTATCATTATAAATTACCTCTGTTTTAAGAGAAAGATCTGCGATGCCTGAACTGGTCACCAGAATATTGGTATCATCTGCATATGATATTATTTTACACTCAGAAGTGGAATTAAAGCCTGGTTTCGTTCCGATATTTTATAAAAACCGCTACAATGTATCACACATACACTGAGTTTCACCGAAAACGCTGCCGAACTTTTCGTTCTATATCACCGAAATATTTCGGCTCGAGAGAACCCAAACATTGACCTTGCCTTTAGACACAAACTTCATCCGATCATTTGCATATATTAAAAACAGAAACGGTTCCAGGATTGAGCCTTGTGGAACACCTAAGCTCAATACTGCCATTTCGCTTTTCTCTCCATTGACCTTAACATATTGCTTTTTTTCATGAAGGTATGAAAAAGTTGCAAAGCCAGACCGCGGATTCCATATTTGTAACCTTAGTATTAATATACACCATGTATGTTGTCTCAAAATTAAAGTCGTTAGAATTCCTTGAATATTACCGAATTTGATGCAAACTTTTCGTTGTTCTTTGATTCGGAAGAGATCTGAGATTATCTTTCATTCTTGAATCAAATACTGGAATAATGATATGAATGTTTTATATTTCTTTTGTTCTCTATACCATATCCGATGATGAATTTGCTATACATTGCAAAATATACTAAGAACAAATCATTTATCACATTGCTATGTTTGGCCTTCATCATACGCATAGTTGACATAATCAAGATACATTTTAAAATAATCCGATCTGCTGAAAATGCAGGACAGGACAAGTTATAAATATGCAGCTAAAGTCCCAGCTGTTGCACGTCGCGTCAAAGTGAGCCCCTCGTCGCGTGTGTTTGTAAACGACATTGTTACATTTTAATAAAACGTAAGTCGCGAAACGTAGGTTTCCCATTTCCCTACAAGTAGAATGCGGAGATAATCCTATTCGTTGCAAACTCTTTCTTGCTATGGTTTTAATTTAAAAACTTAAATTGTGTATTCTTTGGAGTTTTGTTTGCTGAAGAGACTACACGGCATGTGCTTGGAATATAGAAGTGGAATCGTTAGTGAGGTGGGAACACCTTAATTTTCAAGCGTATACTGTGATTTTATGAATCTACAGTACAGTAGTGCAGCCGAAGTGTGGTATTGTGAACATGTTTGTTAGATTTCGATATCTTTTCAATTGATACATGTTATCGATCTCTTGTATGATCTGTAACGATATTTAAATAGTTACATTTTATCTTGAGGAGTAACATCGATAGCTGTTACAAGTATGTTTATCTGGGATTGAATTGATATAAAGACAAAACTAAGGCGACATAATATACGACCGATATAAGGATGCGGTATATTTAAGCTTATAATGATATCAGACATCGGTTGGACGTTGAATAATCAACTGTCGCTCAGAGAAGTAATAGCATGTACGGCACGGTAACGTGAAACGTATGAGTGAAGACAGAGTAGAAGCCTTAGTAGAAATGAAAATGAAGGACACCTGCTAGCGCCAAGCTACAAGGGATAAAAAGGGATAGGATTGTCATAGATAAATTTATCAGATGAAAACTGGTGTGATGGATAGCCGACGAATTGTTATGCGGGTGAAGAAAATAGGGTTTTATATCATTCTATTATTTTTTATACGATGAGAAATCGCTTTACGAGAATTATTTTTCTATCGCAATCTACAGCAATTTACTTTATTTATTAGATTTTGACGCGTTCATCTACTTTAGCTCAACGTATATACTGTTTACACAGCATATTTTTGTTATTATTGTTTGGAGCATGACGGATAATTTTTGAAATAAAGATGGTCGGAAATATCAGAAAAATGATGAAAAGTAAACAAAAAAACATTTTACGGCGGTTGAAAGGCCGGTTAGAATTTCTATAAACATTCTAATATGGAAGCTGCAAGTGATTGGTGAAAGGTTTTTTTGTTCTCTGTTTATATATCCCAAAAAAGATTCGATTGATTAAAATGTCTAATTTCAGAGGATGTAGAAGTGAGCGAAATTCTCAGTAGTGTTAAAAGGAATTGCTTTATGTTAATTTGACATTAAAGAATTTAAAAACACTTGAAATAATATTTTTTGAATAAACGTTGAAGTTAAGAAGGAATTTTAAAAATATTCGATACTATTATTTATAAAATACTCTGAATACTCATATATGAAAATATTATAATTTTTTTTAGTTTCGTGGTCTAAAAATGGCACTGAATTTGTACAGTGATTTTGTTAATTTTTTGTACTCTGTAAATACTCTCCCCATAATTATCCAAAACTGATTCTCCGCATAGTGAGATGCATATTTTTCATGATATGAAGTTGAGGAGATGCTTTCTAAAGCCGAGAATGCTGTATTCGTTTCCGGTCCTATTCATACCGACGGTTGGTGACCATTTCGAGGACCACTCTTATCACTCCCTTCTGCTCAATGCGCAAATTCAAATACGTACGAAGGGAGGCGGATACCAAGTGACGTCCCACTTCTGAAACTATCCTTCTGCATATGACCAGTCTCTGGATGTCTCTCATGCAAACGTTCTGCATCTGACGTCTATGCAAAAGTTGCAACTCTATTATCGGATCTACCGCTGTTCGTTTTGGATATATAATAATATCTATTCCGCTTAGACCTCCTCCTTCCAGATAAGTCTCTTGGTACTTGTATGGCACGGTAGTTTTTTATACTCAGGCAAAGATAACGAATGTTGCTAGACAGTTTTCCACTACACTGCATCACATTATAATGACTATTATATTGGCAGCCATGTAACGAGTGGATAATAAAATAACCTACTTTAAACCCGTGCAGTTGTAGGGCTCTCGTGAAACGTGCATTTTTGAATATATTTGGCTTTCAATTTTATCTTATCTATCGGGAAGTGCTGCGAATGAATATTTTCATAAACTCGATACGATATTTTTGATTTTATAAAATTATGTAGATGCAGTCGTCAAGCGTACATTCATGATTTTAATTGTGATATACTGTTTTGGTGAAGACAGGGACGGACTCATAGTAGAATTTTTTGACAGGAGCCGATGTGTGACAATTTTTGGAAAGTTTCCTGATGTTAATAGATTTCTTCCTTAAGATACATGTAATAAAAGCTTTGGAGTATGGAAACCTCCTAAAGTCCTCCCATGTAGATCTTACATATATCACTCCTCAACGAACTTTTATAATATTACGGATGCCTCGGCAGCCTTTTTCAAAGTACGTAATGATAAAAAATATAAATACAATGCCACAGGTATCAACTGATTAATTTCTAGCTTTGCGAACATCTAGCTGTACTTAAGAGGGGACTCTACATAAAATAAATGACGTTTTGCATGGGTTTCCAATATTTCGTTTCCAGCGCTCATTAGATAATAGAACGATTTTTGCGAATGATAGAAAAAGGTTGTAAAGCCCTTTTTACAATTTTTGATACCGTCACATGAATATTAACATTTTTTGCCTCATTTTTGATCTCCTCCTTTTGGTAACCAAAATTTCAAAAAAGGGCTTCAGAAGGGCATAGAGCCTTCCTCTATGATTTGCATGAAAAATATTTTCAATATGTTCAAAATCAAGCGCGTCGAACGAAATACCGTGGTACCGTACATGAGCATATTTTTACTGCTGATACGAGCGCCCTCCGAACAATATATGAAATTTTGTATCAAAATTTATAAAAAAGGCTCCGCACTAGCATAGATCCAACCTTTCTGTATCATTTGCAAGAAAATCGTTTCATTATCATGAAAAAGAGCGCTGGAAATAAAATTTTGGAAACCTATGTCTTTTATTCCAGTTTCCTCTTGATTTATTAATTAAAATTGACTTAATTCCATTTTTGTATACTTGACGAGTCACTGCAAATCTTTGAATCATAGACGATTCATACGAGCTTAATACGTAAATTTGGAAACGTTACACCAAGATACAACCTACTCTGAACCATACCGCCTTTATATGAACGGTCCCTTGATTTCTCTTAAGCCAACCTTTTGCATTTGTTGTGTGGATTCACTCTTTCCGAATAAATTTCCTAGTGAAAAAGTTGTAGGTCTGGTTCTCGGCAAGAAAGGCATGATTAACGGAATGTCAAAAAAATCTGGTGCCAGTAGAATTAAACCCAATTCTCTAATTCTAGGAATTCTACCAATTGCAATATTATAGCGTTGTGCTGAATTGTTACAAAGGGCAAAATTAATCCACTCTGCTATTTCCTACTCTACCCCTCAGGAGTTCAAACTACTTACTTACAGTTCAAGTGGGTGGAATAAAATGGAATGATGTATGAATTCTTTCCTTTATCATTCGGGTAATAAGAACGTCAGGAAATTTGATCATACAAATAAAACTATACAGTTACTGCAAATTGTTTGAATGTACATTGACTACATTCGCATATCAGTAGTTTGATTGCATGATTCCCAAACTTCATTTTTTACGTATAAAAATCAGAAGGTTCAAAAAGTCTCTAAAGTGTGAATCCTTACTTTCTAAAAAAAATTAAAATTTTTTTTCTATCTGTATTTGCCTAATTAATATTTTTCCAAATATTAATTTTTAACCATTAATAACCGACACAGTATTCACAAACACAGTATTTGTATTTAGGTACTATGATAAATGAACAGTGAGACTATTCACAAGAAATTCAATGTCTTATCGAAAAACCAGAGCGGTATTTCTAAAAATCTCATCAATTTTTAGAAGCGCAGCAATTACATTACTTACAAAGGTCCGGTTTCTCAGATATTTCGGTTTCTCCGTACATATGGTGTAGTCATGGACGTTGACTGAGCCAACAAAAAAATTTCAGCGTTTGAGTTCTGGTTATATGACAGAATCCTGGAGAATTCGTATACCGAATCAGATCGTTTTACGTCACATGAATCAGGATTTGGAAATAATTAAAACCATTAAAACAAGAAATTGGAGTATCTGGAACACATCATGAGAAACTCAAACATATATGGACTATTACGGCAAATACTCCAAGCCAAAGTCTTAGGAAAAAGAGGATCGAGACATGATTAATAAATCTGCGGACTTGGTTTTGAACAACTACAACTGGTCTTTTCAGAGCCGTAGTACGTTACTATAGCCGACATGACAACATTCGGACCGAATAGGCACATTAAGAAGAATAGGTTTTACTGTGTATTTTGAAATGAATTTATACTTGTATGTGAAGGTATCGAGTCAATCCACATTACCCAGTGCTCTGTGATAATGAGTAGTCTATCGGTCCGTTTTGGTATCAATTTTGACGAAATTTGTGAAGAGTTATAATGGAGGTACGTAGCGAAACAACAAATATTAATCAAAAGGGATTCCGTCCACAACAGAGCGACAAAAATGAGTATAGTTAGAAGATCTACAAGATAATCTCTTGAAATTCTGTTATACCGGGCATTTTCTTTCAAAGCGGATTACAGCCTGAGTACCATCAATCGTCCTTTTCTACTTCCCACACCAGAACTCACCGAAAGTAATAAACGTATGTCTACGTATAAAGCCTACTGTTCATTTATGAACCCTCAAATAGTATTAGCCTTCGTAACGACGACATGGAAGTTATTTGTCTGCTTATGCGATGAACAAATGAATGTACGCGGAATTCTCCATTTTGTATTAGCATGGTTCGAGCTGTGTTATACGCTACAACTCCGCATTATGCTCATTATTTCTGCTGTTGCGCTGGAATCTGGAACGAGACTGCAAAAGGAGAAAATACGGTTGTAAATATGCGCTTTGCGCCGCCGGTTGCCGCATGAAATTAGGTTCGTTCTTTCTCTCTGTATTAGGATTTTTCATAAGGAAATTATGACAGCCGAAGCGCAGTTTTGTGGTTCTGTACGCCATAGATTTATGACCGAATAAAAAATTGCATCCTACTTGCTTCTAGTATTGGTAAACATATACAGGATGTAAAATTATATTATTAGTGCTCAGAATACGTCATGAGGTTCTATGACATACTATATACTAAATACTGTGGAATGGTTATATTCAGAATAAGTTAAAAATAGCTTGACTTTGTACTTTCCAAGCTGTAACTCCTTTGGAAAATTTATTTCACGGCACAAATCAATCAGAATTGTACGACGCCTAAATGTAGATTCTGAATTCAAACTTTTATGTTATTTTTTGTTTTTCTTGAATGTGGTCGAGCTCAACATCCTATAATTTATATTGGATGGTTCTGATATCTCAGAAAATTAATCAATTTGAATAAATGGGGTAATGAAAGGGAGGAAGCTGTCCTGTACCATATGATACCAGTACATAGGCTACCTCGTGGGAGCTTCCACGCGTCTATCCACACTGGCGTTGGTTCCTCAGTCCAATCTTCTAAGCAAATGTAACGTTGACCCTATGCCCTAGCCATCTCAAGTCTTCTAGATCCAGAACCCTGGTTCGTTTGTGGTACCCTGAAGCTAACCTACCAGTAATCTAGGTGACTCCTGTAAAGAGATGAGCTGAGTCGTTCATTCCTAACCGTAAGTATACTACTAGTTTCCTTTACGGAGATGATCGGATATGTTCCTCCACCTAAAAGAGATTTTAAATCTATTGCCATGCGATTCAAAGCTCAAAACCTCCCTCTCGACTTCACTCTTGCTAGAGCTTCCACTACTTTATTACAAGGCAACGTGTTTCAGCGTTCATGCTTCCATAGACTAAATCAAATAGTATCGAAATATTTCGAAACTCGAAATACCGATATATAATATCATGGATCCATTAGTGAAGTCAAAAGAAATACAACCTATTCTATGAATGCTAATGAGATTAATATAACATGATTCTATCTATCAGCAGCGATTTTCTATTATCATAGTATCATGTGCTGTATTTTACATCAGAACGTTTGTTCGTGTCTACTGAAATGCAATTTCAATACAAATTTTGTTCAGTTAATTAAATGATATGACCACCATCGTCATGGTCTATCGGATGAAATTGCCGATTCGTCATCATTGTAATGATCAACAAATATTTAAGGCACTTATCAGTAAAAATGTTAGATCAAACAGTTTCACAAATATTTGTGAAACTGTGTGTTAATCACACAATCATTTTATCTGCAAAATTTATTTACCGTTTCCGACGGCTGGATTCCGATAAAATCCATACCATCTTATTTGCCTATCACACCATATTATAATAATAATAATCACACATCTTTATATTCCGATTTATATGATTGGAAGTCGTTCATGTAAATTTTCGTTCTGCCATCCAACCCTTGTTAATATTACTATTATAATAAGGGACGAATCAAACAAGGAATATATAAAAAACAAACATGCCTAGGGTGCACTAAATTGTTGTAAAGGTGTTATGCTTTTGTAATACATAACAAAGTGAGTTTGTACAGACTCTAATATTCCGTGATAAATTTAGGTATATAATTCCAATTTTGAAATCGGGAAAAAACTGGCCCAGTGTGGGATTCGAAACACACACCTTCCGATTGCCGGCGGGACGCTCTCAGTAACTGAGCTAAGTGAACACCTACCCACTCGTTACATAGCGCGGATTGTGTTAAGCGAAATCCCTCGAAAACCATTCCTTCGAATTTCAAACTGCCGGCGTCTCGAGGTAGGCAGCGTCAATGTTTGGGTTGGAAAACATCTCCAACTACGATTACCGACAGCAGACCTCCGCATGAAACAATCACAGCCTCACTCTGGAGGCGACAAACGTGATAATTACTTATTTGCTGTTTCCGCAAGGTGGCAGCTAATACACAATTCACATTTTGAAATCCTACTCCATCCACTAGCGGACGTCGTAAAAATCAGTTTTAATGCAAATGTAAATTCAATTTATGAAACAGGAATATTCGTCAGTATTAACAGGCGAATTCCTGTGATTGGCATTGAGTGCTGGATTTATATTAACGTTTGCTAACGGTCACTGCATTGCAACTCCAATACAAATACTGTTCTGTTAATTAAATAACTAAAATACCACCCTTCCCATACTTCATTGGATTATCTAACATTTACTGATTCATTTTAAATTGAATAATGTGCTAATACGTACATATCAGATAAATAGCAGAAATAGCGAACTATTTGTATTAGCTGTGTGAGCGTTGCGTGAATATCTGAACGGTGAAAAATCAGCTAGTTGTTTTCCAGCGCTATCAGGTAGAATTGCTCATATTGTTTTGATTTTCATGCCCTTAATTTGTGAAACCATGTATTTTTGTAGCACCACTGTTATGGGAATTAGATTTAAAATTCGGTATGATCCATGCATGTCTGTGTGAAGCCTTAGAAGAAAATTATCTTCAGTAGTTTTGATGTGGGTTTTTTGTGGGCGGACCCAGCTTTGTGATGGACTGCTGATTCTGCCGCTTGAAGTGAAGTGTGATCTAAACTCTTCGGTTGTTCTGCTTGCTGTTCTAAAAAGAAATGCTACTTTATCCGCATTTTCATACCCCCGCACAAAGCAGGTGGGGATGGGTGCTTCTCATAACTTTGCAGCATGTGTTTAGTACCACTGCGCTATGCAGATGCAGCAAACTAAATCGTATACACAACAAAACAAATACTTTTATAATAAATATTCTCCGCAAAATATGGAAATCAAGATTAGAAAAAATATTGTATGTAACCCACTATAAAGTTACTTGTTTGAAACTTGTAGACAAGGTGGATTTATCAAAAGTTTGATTTCGGACTTCCATTGTCTATAAAATTTTGAGTATCACGACGTTTCGATTGATATGCTATCTTCAATCGTCTTCAGGTGAACTGGCGAACACGTTCCTTTCACGCCTATTTATACCCCGTCCGGTGACGTGTCGTTGTGCGCGGTCTGTTCCGATTGGTTCCCGATGCGCGGTATTCCGGTTTGCTGACGTGGCTGTTTGTCGGTCATTGTTTGTTGTGTGGTCCAGTCGTAGTCTAGACTACTAGTTACTTATTTTGTTCAACTCATCTTAAAAATCCCACTCTTCGAACAAAACTGGTTACATGAATACCTATTATGCTGTCCCAGTAGCTAATTCATATTTCACATTAAATATTAAGAAAATATAATTGATAAGGGTGACTCAACGATCGATACCAAGGCCAGTATAATTAATCCATCCTACCATCATGGCTGCCTGAAATAAGGCTTGTACGTTCATGGTACATGTGTATCGTAATATAACAAATGACGGTCGCTACTAGTCCTCTACACTCGACGCCGCCTCCACTGTCATGTTTACATATCTACCACCAACATGCATCAAATAATTGACTGAAGCCCATCCGATGGCCAATTGTCAGAAGTGCATTACAGGCGACCGTAGAGAGTGCTAAGCTAACAAAACGTTGGAGGGTATCTGCAATGAGCTGGCCAAACAGGCAGTTTTAGTGGTGATTTATATGAACCACGAAGGCGCTACTGCCTGTTACAGTAACTGTAAAGAAAATACTCAAGTAGGTCAACTCAGTAATACAGTATTTTTTGAAAACGAAAGTTTTCGCACTTGGCTTAACAATGATTGCATCATGGCAAAATCCGGCTATATATATAGTATCACTGCCTAGAATGCAGGAGGTTGTGGGTGCAATGCTCATAGGCAACAAATGGTTTATTCTTATTTTCATAACTAAAAGTCCATACTCAGTACTTCTAATGCATTATTGGCTTAGTTGGTAGCAATAATGTATTCAGTTGGTCAAAATATCATTGTTAGATATTTTATTCCTCCCATCTCTACTATCCATCTGAACGTGAAAAAGCGGAGCACAATTTGATATGTCGGAATACGAAATACCGTGAAGGAGCATTGAATATTCTGATTTTTATCATCAAATTTTATACTAATTATGAAATGTGTCGTAGGGATCTTATATTCGACAGAAGGTTTTTCAGCTCATGTAATTTTCATTAGGGATGTTAGCCAATGAAGAATGAAGTTTACTACTGAAAATAAATAAGGAATAATAAGGAAAATGTTTCTTTAAGGCCGATGGTTAGGTCAGTAACCAGATCATACGATTACGTTAAATCGAGTGAATTCCCATTAGTCGTTTTGTACAGTAGCTATAAGTTATTACTGTTATTAGTATACTTTCCAATCTGGTGTTCTAAAATCCGACTAAGGACTGCAGGAAATGCTACGTGGGTCAAGGAAATCAGTATTTACAATCGAGAATAAGACAATATTTATAGGATTATGTTTGCAAATTTATAAAATAAATAATATCCTTCTGTAATACAACACCATTTTTGAGCAGGACCTCATGTCAAATTTGTGAGTGTTGGTATATTGGACAGAGGATTTGATAGAGGTAAAAATATGTGGAGCATATATCTCAGTAAGCTTTAGGACAGACATATAATGTCTAAATATCATGTACAGCAATCTGATCGATCTCCAACAAGAACAACAAGTCTGATGGAGTGGGCAACATACTTTTCTTATAGCCAAATAAAATGATTTTGTCGTTACTTTTACATATTGATAATTAGTAAGTCTATTCATAATATTGGGATGTATTGGTCCAATTTTGTAATAGTAATTCTTTTAGTTGTAGTCTTGGAAAATACTCAACATGTGACTTAAACAGCGTTTGTTCGTCCGAATTCGGAATAGTACTAAGGGGCTGACCATCATACTTTAGGAAAACCTTATTGGTACGCTATATTATACGTTTTATATTCATATATACTCCACAAGATAATTGAACAATCATAATACCATATCAATTTTAAAAACAAAAAAGTTTGGACGTGATATTTTTCCCGATTCCCCTGTCCCGTGTTACAAATTTTAACTTTTTCTAAGAACCCCCCGTCCCAAAAAAAGCGTGATGGCCTTTACAAGTCTCATCAAGATGATTGAGATTGATTTTGCGTGAATGATGTAACTCTTTGTTTATATTGGTATTAGTTTTTAATATGTCATCTGCATGATAAATGATGTCCGCAATATGTACCGATATTTAGCTGTATGTTTTAAAGTGGGGAGGATATTGTATCACCCATGAATGACGTTTGGTGTGGGTTAATAGTATTTTTAGATTTTCTCTACTAAAAAACTTGCGTAACTGTCGTTTTTCCAATGCGTTTCTTGCTGTATATCAACAAAATGTTGGAAATCACAAGTCGGTGCTATTTCGAGGAAAGTAACAGTTTATCCAGGTCAACGAAGCCATCGAAATAATTTGCCAATGGGGATCCCCAATTTGAGGTCAGTTCTACGCATAGAAGACTTAGATATTTACTCTGACAAGAAAATAACACGCCGGTTTTCCAGTACTTGCATTTGTGGGGATGCGTCTCTGAATCGTGTGGATACAACCCAGAAAAGGTCAATATGTTCAGTGGATGTGCCTGATCTTAATAAAAACCTTCACAGTTTGTCCTTATTCTATAGATTCTACTATGATAAGTTTTCGGTCAAGCTGCCTCGCAGAATAACACCAAAGTGCATCCTCACCATGGCGACAAATATCAAATATAAATCGCGCAGATAATATTTATTTGTAGAAGTCTGGCCTAGACATTGGATGACATGTTTGAGGAAGTACTTTAAGTACGTTGCAAAGAAACAACAACAAGAACAAGAGAGTTTATAATTACATGATGTATTTTTATATATTATAAACTGAGCAAAGCATATAACTTGCGATGTATACATAGGACGAAAAGGGAGTACCAAATCAAACTAGCAGTGACAAGCGAAAGCTTCGATACTTGAGTTCCACGCTCGAACGGAAACAATCAGTTCGGCTTCCTTCGTAGTGGAGTAGGAGAAGAATTAATCGAAAGGATAAGCCGACAATGTTGAAGGGTAAGGAGGGATGGTGTTGATAAGTGGTTTTCGAAGGGTGCGGGAGTTACCGAGCTTCTTGTACGCCTGGTGAATATTAAAAGGTGTCTGTGGTTTTAGTGGAATTAATTATCACGCTAGGCGATTGTGATGAAAACTGGAGCGAATAAATTTGTGGAATCCTTTGGAAAATGGCTTACTACAATGTAAGTATACTGTAGTGGGCTAGTCAGCAAACTTAAAAGTTTAGAAAATCACAGTAGAGTTTCAACGTTGCAGTCTCTCAAATGCATTCAAAGGGAGCTTCAATCTGTAAAAAACGTATTTGACGTAATAAAAAAAAACCTTTAAATCAAATATCTGGAAAATAAATACCAAATTGTTTTATTGTGTAGAGAAATGTGATCAGTGTTTATACCTCACGTTCTACTGTTTTTTGCCGTATTTGTAACTGAGTTGCTAGAAAGATAAATCACCCGCCCCCTCTAACAGAAAAAATATCGCAGCCGCCTTGTGATAAATGCAGTGCTTTATGAGGATTAGGGTTGTAAAAAAATGACAGAAGGAAAATATCTCATAAGAGTGTGAATATGGTATATAAGAATGCTGGGTTTGTTGTTTCCAGAGAAACATTCCATAATGAAAAGCTTTGGTGTATTTTCTGTGTATATGAGGCAAAAACAGATAAAGAAAAAGGAGAAAAAGCGCAAGTACAGAGCCCGCAAATATAATTGGGTTTTATCAACAGTCAACTGTGGTATATTTGACATTCTTACATCGTTTCAGTAGCCTGAAAAGGTGGATACTTGTCTGGAACGTTCAACTCTAAGGTTTAATGGTTTTTATTACAATACGCTTAGCTTGATGTGCATACTGATGTTTTCTTTGGAGGTATTACTGATCTCAATACATTATATAAACTTGTTGTTGAATTTCGAAAATTTGGAGCTAACCCACTACACCACTAGGCGTTTGTCCCAAAGAATGAAGCGATATTTTATTCATATGTATTTATGTGTCGTATACTATAATAATATTTGAAGGAGAATTTAAAAACTGTATGATAATTTAAGTGTGTTCCTTTACATACCTTGATAAAAATACCATTTTTTTGCTTTCCATAAATCTATATAGGTAGAATAAAAAAGAATCTATAATTAAACTTAAATAAAACTAAGGTTTTTATATACCGGTTTATTCACGTTATCCGGCACGAAGCATTATGGCTAAAGTATCTGATTAAAAAATAAATAAAAATTTCGGATGGATAGGGACTAATTAAAGCTACATTTTAAAAATATTTTCATGTTATACAGGGTGTCTGCAAAACACGAAACGTATCAAAGTTGTATTTTTTAAATAGAATACCCTGTATATTATTTCATTATCGGTTTGTCATTTGACGTTAAACTCAGTACTTCTTCTCGCAATATAGCAGATTCGACAATTTTAAAACAGTAGTTTTACCACAAAGGTAATGCTACATGCTTGTGCATCAAACCAGCAGCATAAAATTGTTTAAGAAACAGTTTTTTCCTTCGTTGTTGAGTGAAACGCAAGGAAATGTATTCGAAAGCAACAGAAAACTCCAACTTTATTTCTGCCAAGGTCATAAAAGTACTGACGTTGTAAAGATGAAATTCTTGTGCAAATTTTTATATTCCTATAGTAATAATTGCACCTCAGGCGAAGCATGAAGTTCTTACGGCTCCAAGAGCGAGCAAAGTTTTGCGGATATTTCCAAGCCATAGACAGAAACCTTCTCAGAATGTCGATATGAAAAAGTAAAGCATAGCTTGTGGACAGATCCGCCTCAGCAAAATGAGGTATTTTTCAGCTCGCTGTTTTTTTGGTATGTTGGGAAAAATACATCCAATTTTCCTTCCAACAAAGTGAACTTCTAATGCTGCTGTGTTTTCCGCCATTTTTTTTCAAATAAATACATTCTTCTGATATCTTTATTTGCTCTACCCTTCTAGATGAAGTATCAATGTTCATATAAGCTGAATTTAAGAATGTAGTATTCGGAGGGTATTCGTATAATCTAGGATTATCAGCGTATGTTATATTTTGGTAGCTCTTTAACCCTGTAATTTAATTTCATTCCACAAATATTGTTACAGTAAGCAGATCACGCGGATTAATTCCTTTAACTAGTCAGTATTTCCTAGTAGTAAATGTATAAATCAACGTAAATCGCGGTATTCAATCACAAAACAAACAATCTACAGCATTACCAACAGTTTCAGAGGATCCAAGCCTATTAGTTCTATAATGGAATAATTATAATCAGAGTATGATTTTCATATATTCATATTATGATTATTCGAGTTGAGACTAGGGTGAGATTGGGGGTCTATGCGAAGAAGGGGGACAACAAAATCTCAGTTTTGAATGATCAGAAAAAATCTAATTGCCTTCAATAAATTTTCCAAATATTCTATCACTTTAGAACTTAGTAAGGGTAGAATATATAGGGTAGAGTAAGGTGCGGTGGATATGTATCACTGAATGTATTGGAAGTTACAAATGCCAACATAAAAATAAAAATGCGATACTTTCAAGGCGATACAAATCTTATATATACCACGAATATATGCCAAGTACTAATGAACCCATATCATGGCTATTATCGTTTCTAACGCCTAGAGGGGAAAGTATTGTAATCGCAATCGTAATCGAACATGTAGCAGCTATCAAAAATACAGTTTTATCACACGGTAAGGCTTCATCCGCCACTTGGTTAGCTAATTATGTCAGCATCTTCAGCAAAAGAGAAAAACTCAGAGATCACGCCTAATTATTGCCTTATATACCTGCCGTCTGCTACCAATCATAGCAGCCATCACCGATTAATTGCATGCATTACTTTTTATGTGTCGGAAGGACACACTTGCCCTTGTGCATAAAATTGTCTATCGACCAGACATTGCTTGAGCATCGATTTAAATCTTACCTAAGATTTTATGGGTTCAACACTACTTACTAACTTCAAATCGCTTTGTACACTGTTCAGTATGTGTTCTGCTACATTGAAATTTTCTAAATTAGCCTACATCAAACATGATATAGATATATCTATATTGTTCAATCTTGAACATGCGAAGGAACTACAATCAGAAATATATTTGAAGAATAGAAAACCGCAGTTTGGCAGGTCACATCAACGTGGCCATAATATCACTGGTCAAAATTTAATAAAAATGAACAATGCACATATGATAAAAGTATCGGCTTTCGATTAATGTAAAAAATTATGTCGATCATTCCAAAGTTGATAGGATTGTACGAAAATATGATTTATAGCTTTTTGCGAATTTGTTTCCGTTTGCGATCGTGTATCAAGATACATATTTCACGTTCGTCTATAGTAAATGGTATCCTGTATAGAGATAAGACTATATATATTGCTCCGAAGGTTTTAAAATTCTTTTTTTGATATTGTACCAAACTAAAACACAATAACAATAAAATTTCAATAAAAAACGAATTTGGGATTTGGCTGGAATTGGTATAGTAATTATACACACAAAAAGAAATTCTCAATTAAAAAATTTCGATATTTCTTGTATAGATATGCTCACGCCAAGGACATCTGATCTTACTCTAAGCCAATTTACTTGATTATTCTCATTAATTTGAACCAAGAAAGGTAAATTTTAAAATTCAATACTAATTCTAAGGAAATATACAAGTGAACAGGTGTTGATGTTATATGAGTGATATGTGAGTGGTGAATAAGTCCTATTACAAAAGGTGGACGTATATCTTTTGAATTAATTACAGGTAGTACATACTTTTTACATTCTGTTTATCTGTACAATACAAAGTTTCACAAATTAAACTCGTTTTCTGTAAATCGAAGTGTCTTTTTGGTGGTTAATAGTCGAAACTATCTGTGATTGGTGTAATAGTTGGTAGCCGGAATGTAAGATCATCAGGCATTATTCTTCAGTTTTAATCTGCCGCTGAAAATGATAACGTAGTAGATGTCATGTTACTGAATTTGATCAGTGAATTTGATTCAAAAATATGATACTGCATAAAGCAGCACTTGTAGATAACATCACTCCAGTATTTACCATTTATAATTAAATTTTCAAGCGCTATGGTTTGTTTATCGGATTAAATTGGCTTATTTGATCATGTAAAATTGTACATACACATGTATACAAATATGCATCTTAGTGTTTGCCAACAAAGTATTGCTCGTCATGGATGTTGTAGTTCAATATTTGAATACTTTGTAATAATGTTTGCTTTATTAATTTCGAGTTTGCTTGGTGCGTATGCAACATGTAGTCGTCCTGGAGCGGTCCATTCGACAAATGAGAGATATGGTGGTAGTAGTTATAGTCTTTGATGGACATTGTTATATGAATAATATATTCTAATGAAAAAAGATATCAAGCTATTATAAAAATGGATCACACGATGCTAATTGGGGATTTACTAGAACGCTGTAAGGGACTATTGGAGTTTGAAGATTGGATGGAAGGTTATATGTTTTATATAGTTCTACCGATGGGGAGAGTATCAATAACCTTTCAAAAATGTATAGAACAGTCACAAGGAAATACTGGAGAGCGAGATTTTGATGATTTATATTTCCCACGTGTATCCGATGACGGAAGGTATGTTAATCTGCTGATTTACATGGTCGAAACGGCCGAACAGAAGGGTCGAAAAATTCAGAGAGGATGTTAAGTAAGCACGAATAAAGGTTCTATCCAAAAAACTGACGATTTGGATGTGACGCAAGCTCGCGCCGGCAGCATTTTGGAAATGCGAAAAATCTCCATTTTCGAATATTCAACACAGTCCTGGCTATGCTGATTCATAATCTGACCATTATTTGGAGGGTTTCTCTTATCCTGATGGTTCGAAAAATAAATAGCTGTGAGTTTATCCAGTCACTGAATGAGTAAAATAATATGCACAGCAAATGGCACGGAAATAAAAGATATCTATAAATTTTGGTAAAATTTGTAAAAAAAAGTTTTCTGTAATTGCTTTCTCTTATAAAATTAAGAATCGTAATAAATAAAAAACTTACAAAATACGGACAAGGTTGAAGGACGATGTTTGGAAACCATTTGATAGTTTTATTGATGGTAATAACTACAGATTTCACAAAAAAACAGAAGTTTTAAAAATCAATATTGTAAAACATATTTTGTCCACAAATCACATACTTCATAATATTTTAACTCATTATCGTGAGTGGAGAATACATGTTTTATAACAGCTGCAGTTCCAAACTCTATTGACGATTTTTTAGCTTCGGCTTGTGGAATTCGGTAGATCATATTTTTCTCATTATTGTTGAATTATTTTCTTCATAATAAAAGAATTTGCGATCACTCTCGAGAATGTAGAGCTGACATTCTTTTCTGTGAGTTTGTGATCTTCCCACTCCCTTGCGAAACGTGTGAGTAGTCAGATTATTGAGATGCTAACTTTTGACCATGCTTTGTTTTTATCCTTTACCATATCTTTGTAATAATCCAAGTCGCTGAGGTAGCTGACGTTCGCCACTTAGACTATATTAGGTAATAGTATATTAAACACAAACATTGAGAAAAGTACATGCACTTTTGGTGTGGACGAGACTCGAAACCGTGACTCCAGCATTGCTTGCTAATGGCACATTAACTGGGTTACCATAACGTGGTGGCCAGACAGTCTAACTCGTCGTGCAGGATCAATTTGCGCTGACACCACCCATTTCTCTAAATCTCTTTCACTCACTCCCACACCGCACCGATCTGAAGAACATGCCGCTCTGGCGAGACATCGTTTGTGCTTTTGATGTGAAAATATATATCTTCGCTGTGCGTTGTCGCGTGGAATCACGACGTGGGAAATTTGAAGGAAAATCAGATGATTCAGCATCCATAGCTATGCAATCATGGAAAGGGAGACAGGTGAAATGAAAAAGCCGCTAAGCTATCGCTACAATTTGCTTATTTAATCCTTATCTATGTTCGCACAGTTACGGACGCTGATTTATTTAGCTAGTTCCTGCTAATCTTAGGCAATGTTGCCAAGAAATGGATTTATTTGTCTGGATATCTTCCCATGAAGATGGCCGCTAATTGGAACTACATACGTGTGAATAAATCTCTACGGATGATTCGGCTGCTTTGGCAGCCTTCGTCATAGTACAAAAAAGGATGCAAAAATGGCGAACCATTCTGTTGGAAACAGTTATAAATATGATTATTTTTTTATAGATAACCTCACGCAAATGCAGCTAGTCTATCACGCTTCATAAGCACTGTAACTGTGAATGCTATAAATTGTAATCATCGGTGAACGAAATCTCAGGTAACTCATTCCTGGCGAGGATGCGCCCGATGAGCTCCTCGAGTTATTTGCTGTACTAGCGACTCTTGGAGCTATTATGCGATGCACCTCGGTTGAACATCTGCCATGATCCTATATCTATAGAATAGGGACAGACAAGCCACCCTTCCTCAATGACTGTGTAGGTCGTTTATGAGGTCAGGCGTATCCAAAAGACGTATTGCACGGTTCCGGATTGTGTTCAGAAGCTTCAGGGAGTGCCTTTGGGCACATCCCCAAACGTGCGAGCAGTACTCCAGTGATCTGGGCCTTGTATAGTAGCAGTAGCTGTTCTGGAGAATATGATTTCTTTCAGCGGAAGAAAACCCCCAGCTTCATGATCGTGCTATGATATGTTATTGTTGATGTTAATTCCTAGAAGCTGGATGGAATTTGATTCAAGTATTGGACCTTCCTCCATCTCCACTGCTGGCGGACCAGCATACGACTTCTTTGTCAGGGTGGTTGTCTGAGTCTTCTGCCCATTAAACTGAACTCCGTTTGTACATCCCCATTCCATAAGTCTCTCAATGTCCTCTCTGATACGAAAATCATATTGGTGATTGTTGTTAATAACAGACTCCATAACCTTGGCCATGATGCAGAGCAGTCACAGGTCTATATTTGCTGGATATATTTTTCCTGCCCTTCTTAAGTATATGTTGGACTCGACCGATCTTCCACTCTGCAGAGTAGGAGAGTTTAAATAGTTTACAAAAGACAGGTGAAAGCTCTGCGTTTTATATTTAGATGTTGGATGGCATTTTTGAGTCTACACCGATTTATCACCGTTAGTCCGATAAAAAAATAAAGATATAATCAGTCCGACAGATGCACGGGGGAAAGATAAATCAATTAAAGGTAAGAAGTAGCACGGGCAACAAAAGTTTAATAATTTCCAGCCGAAGACGCAAGCTCCTTAACAGAAAAGTTCAGCAATGGATGGCTGAAACTAACTTTCGTCCCTAATAACTTTTATTCTCGTGATTTACGTTGATAGTATTAATTCTATTCATCAGTCCTAACAGCTAAAGACAAAAGCCTACTAATTAGAGTAAGACAAATTATAATAGTGATTATACTGGTATTAATATTTTTTATGTATCGTACATGCAGGAATTGAGTACTCAGTTACAAACTGTGAAATAATTACTGCCATAGTTTCTTGAATAATTCTAGTATCGACCTTTAGAGAAATGCTCTACTATGTTACAAAATTATCTAGATGTGCTTATCATATTTTTCAGGCCAAATCGCCTTCTTTTACAAATCATAATGAAATTAAATACGTGTCAGTGGTAAATTTCTTCCTGAAAAAGTCAAATAACGTTCTACTAGCCATAAAAATTCTACGATACTTTATGGTTAGAAGTTCTAATATCATGTCCATAAGATACTTCTGTTGTAATTCAATAACGCCCACTGTTTGCGGTCTTTGCATGGATTTCAACCCTCAAATGTATGCATTGACAGCCCAAGTAATGAGTATGAACAATCAAGATCATATCTTCTGCATACCTGTACCAATACACGAGAATTATTGTTTCTGATTTTTTTGTCCAAGATATCCATATATAAAAGTGGAAGAGGACTATTATTTGATGGAAGATGACAGATTTTTTCATCAGTTTTGCTGTTCAGACGCTGTCACTGCTATACCAAAATTAGCAATAAAATGGTATAAAATGATAGCATCTAAATCAGCGGAAGTGCTTCATTAAATAGCAAGTAAATACTAATTATAGTAAGTCTCTCTGTTACCTTGTTAGTAGCTTATGAACTTGTTTTTAATAGTCAGGAACTGCAAGCACCCACCCGTAATGCTGCTTTAACATGGCTCGTCTATGCGGAGATTCTACGTCTTAATTGTCTTAGCGTTGCATACTGTTTTCCAAGTACAATATCTTGAGTTACCTGGGTTGAGATTATCACTTGAGTAAAATAATAATGAACATTTCTCTACCCTTCATTATTATCAATGATTTTGTTTGCTCGAGGTGGATGTTTGCACTATTGCCCAAACAAAATAATTTGTTCAAGTTTCATCCCCTAATAAGGTTCCACAGCTCTGACAGGGGTGTCTTGAATAACCTGATCTTTCATTTGTCTTCACTGTGGGACTACCTTGATATTTTTATCCATCGTACATTCATTTACCAAACAAACGGAGCGTCTGTCATGTCAGGGTTTCGAAACGGTACAGAAGTTGCACAGGGGTTTACTTATGCTAGCTGTAAAGTCTGCATGGGGCTTCTTCTTCTAATCTATGACCATAATTATGTCATATTTAGGCGGGTTTATTCAAAAACGTCCTGTTTAGCAGGCCTCTCTGATTCATTATATTTTTTTGATAGCTGCTAATTTAAACCACATGCGTACGAATGAGCCTTTAATGACGATTCAGATACCTTTGCAGCCTTTATCAAAGTACAAAACAGAATGGCAAAAAGAAGATTTCGAAAATATAATGATGTTAATATTAGTGGGATAATCTCAAGAACTATTACCAGTCCTTTTCATGAAATGACATCTGTTTCACGTCCAGAGATCCATTAGCTATGGCCAAAAAAAAGTAAAAGTAGTGGTAACATCAGCTATGGAAGCCTACATACCTCACGTTGATAAACGTGCTTCCAAGACCCCAAGTTTGATTTAACTGGAGCTGCAGAAATGAAGTTATGGAAAAAACCAACTTTATAGGGAATGGAGGACAAATCCTACTACTGAAAGTCGCGAAATTGCATCCATGCCAGAAGCAAAACGGGTCATCGATAACAGGAAAGAGGAGCACAATTAGAAAGTTAAAAACAAACTCCTTTCATGTCCAGATCATTTTGTGTAGGCTCAAAAATGCCAGAAATTATGTAACAATATCGAAATATAAAACCTGCCTTTTGTAGACTATTTAAACTTTCCTACATGAGAAGAGTGTTCTCTACTGGGTGGAAGATCGGTCGAGTGCAACCTATACCTAAGAAGGGCTGGAAAAATCTACCCAGTAACTATATACCTGTGACTCTGCTCTGCATCATGTCCAAGGTTATGGAGTCTGTTATGAACATGCAGCCTCTAAAGTTTCTGGACAATAATAGTATAATCTACAATCGTCAATATGGTTTTCGTATACAGAGTTCCACCTTGAGTAAGAGAGTTTTATTTGTGAAACTGTGTGTTAAATACAAAATTATTTTATCTCCATGATGGAAGAGTTTCAGCTGGTAAGAGCATCTACAATATACATGAATATTGTTCATGACGATCTTGGATCGATTCCAAAGCATGTCTTAACAGCAAGCCCCATAAAGATAATGCATATCAACTGAGCTGTTTATATTTAAAAGGATATTACTTTTTAAAATCTTAAGTAATTTAAAAGCCTCCGTTTAAATGAATATCTCTCAAATCTGTTTGGCATTTATTGTTTTGCCATTGCCGTTGTTTCAATAACAATAAAGCACCTGATCTATTAAACTTGTATGTTTATTAATGCTGAAATTTATTTTTTATGATTACTATTTGGTATTACAAAAAGGTTCCTGGCTTACTTTTCAAAATTATTGGTACATAGCGATAATTATTAGGCATAAATTATACTGTTTTTACAAAGAGACACCGCGCGTCTTAAAAAAGAGGCCAGAAATCAAACTTGCCTCAAAGTATAAAGGGATTTCTAAAATAATTTTTATTTCAAGCGAAAACAGTGGCATACGTAGTGTTTTAATGCAAAAAATATTTTTTTCCTAAAACTAGCTCAAAAGTTGAGAGGTGTAGGACATATTTTGATAATATCTCGAGGATTAGCATCCAATTATGAACCTCATAGAAGAAATAGATATAGCAAACCTGAAAGATTTGAAGGGTAAATGCTTACAAAAAATGTCGTGCATCTGGTTTACCGTAAAGAAAAGCCCAAATCACGATTTATGCCAATTCTGAGGTTGTTTTGGTGTCTTACCGGAAACCATATACTACTAGCAGAATGAGAAAAAATACGCTTTTTTACAACGAGACTATGGAATCAACATTATTTACTGATTTCTCCGGATTAACAGTAATATTTACCTACCTAGGTAAATAAAGATATTAGATAGAACCAGGTTTAATTTTTGCCACTCATTAAATATGAGAAAAAACAAACAATGAACAGTTGAACACATAAAATACAGACTAGGTACCCATGAGGACGAGAGTAGCGTAGTTATTACAAGTGCTTTCCTGCAATTCTTCATACAAGTGGTTGTCTAGCTTGAACAGAAGAGACATTACCATTTAATTATTCATGAGACGATGCTGAAATATGATATGCTATTTTACGCCACTGTGTCGGAAACCCGGTCCTTTAATTTTCCTATCTCTCATATAAGTGTTTGGTTGGTATATTCCCTTCGCAATTATTGTGATTGTTTGTCTAACTTCACTTGACTATCAGATTTATTGTATTGTGCCAGTGCACTAAGTTCTCCCCACGTGTATCTACGACACACATATCGGTATACGACGCGTAGAAATAACAGCTTTATGAGGTATTAATGACGCAGGTATATATACTTCATGCATGGAAGCTGTATAGGTAGAGCTCTGATTTAGAGCAGAATGGCAAACATCAAAATGCTGCAGCGGGATAGAATTAAGACTACGCGACGACGGATGTTGTAAAACGCTGAACTAGCTGACTCGCAGAAATTAGATTGGATCAGGCTACACTGTCTGCAAACATTCTAGAAATGGCAGGAAACGAACAGACATGCAGTTACAGGAACATATTTTGCAATGTTGACGCATAAATATATTTGTTACTATGTGTAGCATGGAGAGAATGCCATTTTCGTTTCCTTTCACTCATGTTACATGTGTCCATTTTATTAATAATGAAAATTTATCATGATATTATTATTGTTATCTGCCATCGTATAATCTGCTTTTAAGAACTCTCGTACTGACAACCAATGTTGTATTTAGTTGATCCAATAATTGGGAGAGGAGTTTTTCGGCATTGTTAAGAAACGTCCTGTTATCTATAAAATTTGAATCTCGGTTATTCTCCGTAAATTCTTTTCCATGGATGATAACCTGCATAAGAAATGTTATATGCAAAATTTCCTTAGATCGTAGTTATTCACTAGCTTTGGATAATAACGAATCCACTTTAATAATACTATCAGGCATTGACTCAATATCCTCTATTTTGAAGTCATGTGGCGTATGTAAAGAGTCATTACAGCTATTCTAATCATATCTTATAAACTAACCAACCGTTTCCAGACTGTAAGATTTGGATTTTAAAAATCTATATCCACCTCTGTAAAATCTTATACACCACAAGGTTCTGCCTTAGGACCGTCGATTCTTTGGTTATATACCAGCCAGTTTCCAAAATGTATTTAACATTAAATCGTTCAAAATTGGTTGCATCTTTGTTCTCAAAAAAAATCTGTAAGGTCCTATTTAGAATTAAATTTTGACATAAATACTGTTAATACTTGTATTGACCTGGCATTTTGATTCAAGAAACATATCTACAAAAACATTCAAATAGCATATGAAGCACTCCGGTATCCCCACAAATCAGACTTATCAGTCAATACAAAGAAATTGCTGTGTAACAGTTTGGTTGTATTTCAATTTAATAATTCAATTTAATAATAAATGTAAAACACTAAATAAAAATTTTAACCGTACGGAGAATAGTAATAGATATTGAAAATTTCAAACTACAGTTGGACAGTCAAAAAGTGGAGGAGCTCCTTTAGGCCCATCGTATAGCATTATTTGGGATGGCTCGCCCCTACGGGATGAATAAGTACACGTGACAAAACCATTGACAAGAATATGTTTTTTGCCTTCTTTGATTGACTTTTGAAGGACAATACTCACCTATAAGTATCTTTTTACGCACAATGCATTCAATGCTTTGGTCACTTTGTCGTTGGGTCACGCAGGTTCCTCCTCCTAACAAATAGAGTCAAGTAGTTTGGCTCTCTACACACAAGTTCAGTTGCATCACTTTATTGAAGATATAGATCAGATTATAGAAGTAGTGATCCAGTCCAATTTGCTTGTATTGGAATTTGTACAAATTTATAGAAAATGTAGAATTTTGTATTCTGAAATTTTCAATTTGTTTCAATATCTTCGATTTCTTTATTGATCAACAGTTTCAAAATCCGACCATCGCGAAATGTATTCGAAGCTTTGTTATTTATGGAATGCCCAAAATTTTAGTACGTTCTTATTTTTGAGACGGATTAATATCAGTGCGTGGAAAATACAGGTCAATTTACTTGAATTTAGTTCTCGTTTTAAATAACTCGATCAGCTATTTATGAGTGGAATCCTATTAAGGAGATATTAAATTTGGGAATTTCAAAAGATCCACCACAAGATAAGCGGATAAAATAACTGCACGCCGGCATCTCCTGTCGTTGGCTAATATAATTATCCAAGAAATTCCTACACTTCAGATCAGAGAGTGCTACAGCATCTTCTAAATATTAATAACGCAAAGACCGAGACTGAAACATCAGCTCGCTGAATTCTAAGTTTTCTTGTTTAATAGTAACCTGATTATATCTCTTTTGTTCATAATTCGTGGATTGCCTCATATTCGCTGACTAGTTCTCTGCGTTGGTAGTGACCTATGTAAAGAAGAAAATTAGCTAAATCATTAAGAGATAGAGGCAATAAACTATAGAAGAACATTCAGAATCAACTTGGTTAGTGATTTTGATCTGTAAATTATGAATGATGTAGATGTGGTGGTACCTTGTTCAGGATGATTTGTACATATATACATTATTACTCATTATAAAACGTTTCTAAAATGTATCAAGAAGTTAAATATTTTTCTCCTAGAGCCATACAGATTATCCTAAAAATCTGTGGCAACTTCTGAGCTATAAAAATACTATGAGTGCTGATGAGCTTTCAATCCATCACTGCTGTCAGATATTAGTAGAACCATAAGTGTGACATTTCATGTTTACTTATACACTCATTCATTCACAGACTCACAAAAACATGAAGTCAAGTAGACTGCCTTCGTACTTTCCACGTTGTAATGATACCGATTTCAGCTTGGAAGTACCATTATTCATTTAATGTAAGCAACTACGTTGAATTTGCTTACTGATGCAAACTTGACTTAAAAGTAGTCTGGTATAATTACAACTGGCGGTAAATGCCTCTAAATATTTATCACTCTCTTAGAGATGAACAAGTATCTACTCAAGAGATAAGAAATTGAATATACAAGTATACTACTAAGACTAGTCAAGTATGCAAACTTCAGTTTGGTTGTAGCATACCTCAATTCATATTATCTGCTGGCATATAATCGGTTTTGAAAGATTGATTTATGATTAATCCATGCATTCGTCAGAAACTTGTGAGATACGTAGAGGTGCTTGCTTATTCCAAAAAATGCTTTTTAACGTTCAAAAAGAAGAAGACAAATAAGATATATAAATTTTGAAAGTTTTTGCACAATATTTTACTCGTCGACACATGGTACGTAAGAGTGCAGAAAAGTGGGAATGGTTGATAATCTATCAGGGAACTTCTAAAATTCTGGATTGTACACGGACATATTTTCAAGCGAAAAACGGTCTTCACAACAGTATGAGAACTGCCGAACTATTCTACTTGACGATATTCATGCCTTGATGTAGTTTTGTAACAATTTGCAATTCAATGTTCAGCAGTAATCCCGCTCACGTCATTATTCTACGCAGATATATGATATAGCTGAACCAGGAGCTGCTGCTCCCACCTTTTTCGATGAAACAATATTTTAAGGTAGATATCTTGGAGAACATTTATTGTATGTTTGAGCAGGCAGGGTATGGAGCAGTACTATTTGATGCAGTCACCATGGATACTTGGCCGCCATGCCTCGCAGTCAACTGTATACTTTACTTGACGCTTTTTGGGCAAGTGAGAGCTAACGGGTGAGGGAGTGTATATGCCATGTCTATGGACTGACCATGGGGATACTGGCATGGATGCAATTAAAAAAAATCATCACAGCACATGTATCAATCAGATATTAGACACATTTAAACTTAAAATTATAAAACATTAATAAAAACGAGCGATATGACAGTCCAATCCTTTCACAACTCCTGCGCGCCACCCAACCACATGCGGAATAAGTAGCTTACTTATAATATCAGATAGATAGTTCGTTCTTATCGATTTTTCTTACCTGAGCCATATTTCTAACACGTACGTAGCGACGAAAGTAAATACTTTCGAGAAACGACTAATCTGCGATATCGCATTCAATCCATTACCCTTTCCGGTTTACCAGTGTACATGTATAAATATAAATGTATCTACTCCGATATTTTTGTAATCCTCAAAGCGCCCATGTATTTACGTCTGTGTATTCGTTTGCTATGTATGTAGACAGAGATAGGTATTGAGATTACGCACTCCATCTGTTCAATGGCGTAACATCGGTAAGACATATTATTGGGCACACAATCCGTATATACTTATAAAAACGTCTTTGATTCAAATGTCATGTTTTTTTTGTGTGAATCCCTTGCATTATACATCCCCATCTGCTGCAATCCTACAAATATATCTGGTTAGTGTCTGTCTACAAGACACTGTGATCATAGCACTAGATCATCTACCAGTTGGTGAATGTTCTTTACAGAGAAAATCTGGTATTTTGATGATACATTCAGCAAAATTCAAATCGTGCAATTTGTCTAGACCGCCAAATTTTCACAATCTGGCAAGAGGACTTTTAATAGTACCTTTCAGTATTTATTTATATAGTTAGATTAATTTTTTGCGTTAATATCTGTGAATCTACAATTTTTTTTATGATCGTTTGCACATCAGTGATAGAAGTGCATTACTATTTATTTCATACTATGCAATGCAAGTCATTTATTAACATTGACACTCCAAAAACCATATTACCTCAAATATGAAAATTTTCTGTCTCTTTACCTTGGGATTGTTGTACTTTGTGATGCATTTGTTCTCTCATAAGGTAGGCGGTGTTATATATTCTAGGGTGACTATATATTATACCAATAAGTTTGGATTTACGTGATTGAATAAAAAATGATGTAGGGATATCCAATATTGGAATGATCTTCCATCAACCTTATGGGAATTAACTGCTGGCCTCACTAGGTCGGCGCGACGTCCCACAGACTGGGACTTCTCTTTCGTTCCAGCAAATACTACAGCTTACAACGCCTCGAAGAAGCCTCTTCCAAATGTTGTTATTTTGGAAAATCTCGTCTTTGTGGAATGAGCTACCAGGAAATTTGTTTCCCGATAATTATAGTCTACAGTGCTTTAAGGTCAATTCGAATAGACATTTATTCCCTCGCAGCGCTTATGAAGCGCGATAGGCACTGTTATACTGGATACACTTGATAAATTGGGCTGTACGTTACTATAATTATTAGAATTCAATTTCTAGTTGAAATTTCTAGAAGTGCTAATGCAGCAGTCCAGTCTTTAGTAAACTTTGATTAGTACACATTTATTCGGTTTTAATTCCCGACCAGGACAAGTAAGATTCTACACTCATAATACAGTTCATCGCGAGGCTGCTCAAGTATGGAAAAGCTGTCATAACAAATCATTTGCTTGGCTTGCTTCGCAACGAAATCGCCCTCATGCAGTAGGCTCTGCTGGTTGTTTCATTCATCAAGGGCTACATCCGCACATCGTAGTTTCGGGATTCTGCATCGCAGAAGCGAAATTGCAATTTTTTCCGATCACTAATGGGTTTTCCAATCTGAGCGGAACGGAACAAAGTCTCCGATTGAAAACAAACAGCTCACGGGGCGGGGTAGGCGCAAAGTGAAATCGCAATCATTTAAATTGAGCGGCACGGCATCGGCATGCCGCTTGGCCGAGCATGCGGAAAACTTATTGTTTTGAAAATTAACAGCGCCCAGGCTGCTGAAGGATAACGAACCGATAAATCAATGGTATGCTATGCCGATCGCTGCTGCCTAAACCGATGAGAAAGGATACAAATCGTCCAAGTGGCGGACCTGGGTCTGATCTTTACCTACCAGATACTCAAATGAGAGGTATTCCTTATAGTGGGATAAGTATACAATTATATAATAAAGTGATATGTGGTATCTACTGGTCGCTATACTGGAAATCGCCGATAATTCCGTATTTTGGAAACTACCACTTTGAGCAGGGAAGTTCATATACTCAAATTTGTAGGCCGTAGAATGATTTTCCATTTGCGCATGAACTTTTTTCTGCATAGCATAGATTTTTGAGGTAATGGGAATTCTATCTTTCTTGTCAGTTAATGATTTTGTTTCGTTTTCTGCCATATCCAGAAGGCGGGTACGGTTGAACCGTCTCTCCGCCACAAGTATTTGCATTGACTTTGGCAGATCTAATCATCAGAACTTTCCGGTAAGAACTAATATGCTTGCGGTTCAACTGTTGTTAAATACCTTTTGTGCCATCCACTGGACTGGGGATGAGCCGCTACAACTTGACAATGAGTCACGAAAAATGATGAACATGGATTGTAAATCCTCAGCCCGCGTATATACTTTCCAAGGCACCCGGGTGGTGTGGACTGTTGAGTTTGGGGCGTCTACATAGCAGAGTGGTACTGGATACAGCCTGCAAAGTTATAAGGAGCACCAATCCCCTCGTCTGCTTTGTGCCTGAGCACGATAATGCGGATAGAGTAGCCCTTGTTGCAGCAAGCGAAGCAGCCGAAGAACTCATACTCACACTACACTTCAAGCAGGAGAATTAGCAGTCCATCACAGAGCTGATTCCCGCCCAATTCAAGACCTACAACATAACTGCTGGAGACAATTTCCTTCTAAGGCTTCACAAATACAAGCCCATGCATGGAATCTTCTACGAACATCTAGAAGAGCATGGTTTGTCTAAGCAGCCGACCTTCTCTATCCTAGTGGGTTGAAGTTAAATATTGTGGGCCAGCAACAGTCATCTCCAAGCATCGCGCACTATAGCGGACGATAGCGCTGCCTATTGGCAACTTAAAGGCCAATGGCAGCGGCCAGAGTGCGCAACGCTTGACGATGAGTGTTGATGTTGCTATTACACCCTTGACTGGGCTACGCATATACCACCCAACTGCTCTCTACAGCTAGATCATCAGGCTATACTAGCGAGCCTAGGAGTCTAGGCTAAATGCTAAACATGCATGTCTATAGTAGATCTGATTCATAGTGGAGAGCATACACTTAAATACTCAGGGCTTCATAATGGCTTGCTAGGATAGTGTCTTTAATACCTTGGTATACTGTAGTAGGGTTATGGGTATGGAAGTTCCCGGTAGCAGCTGTACAGTATGCGGACGGGCGCCAGAGACCTTTATGCATTTTTTGTCAGCGTACGATATCACTGCTTACGTCTATCGGCACAACGCAGCTTTATGAGTACTATATTATCATTTGAGGCACTCCTAGGGTGTAGTTGCCTGTGCTGGCTTACACCCCAGGTGATAATGATTCCGTGGTAGAGAATGAGAGATGCCGGATTGACTGGAACGATTCATTCTCCGCGCTCGAGATTGTGCAAGCTTATAACCCCGATGAGTCCTCCTTGTCCACCAGTAAAAGAAGATCTTCGTTACTGAATTCTCGGCTCCTGCCGGAATGAAAATTCTCTTGAAGGAGGAGGAGAAACGGAGCAAGTGCCCTTAGCTACTCAGCCAGCTTTGCAGGATTTTGCCAGATAACACTGTTACTAGTAAGTCTGCTATTGTCATTGGCTCGTTAGGTGGGATGAGAAATACGTTGATCTCTGCTCTAAAATCTATGCATCGGCAATCAGCTTGGCTGGAAGGATGCAAAAAGCAGTCAATCTCGGTTCACTCCTTCTACTTATCCGCTCAACTAGCTCAACTATATGTTTATAAATAGATATTTTGTGTTGGATATTTCTTGATGAGTATAGTGATTGACTATCAAACTATACGCGCTATATGTACAAATTATGAAAAATTTGCCTGGGCGACCAAAACGTTAGCAAAAGTATTCAATCAATCGTTTATAGTTTCAGTTAGGGGCCAGTAAAACATATAGAATGATACAACAATGCATCTTCAAGCTGACATACAATCCCCTCGTTTGGGGTCCAAGAACAAACCATAAGACACTTGGATAACGACCGTTCTAGTAGCACAATTAATTAGACTATTTCTTTCACGGTTTCATGTTATCGATTGAAAACAGACATCTATTGGTCTTTATTATTTTTATCCAGAAAATACATCATGCAGATAGATACATCATATTTACCGAATAAAAATTTGTAGTGGCGTCTCAAATCATATTTTCAAATTTTGTATCCACAGTATCTATTTTGTTGAAATTGTATGAGACATATGTGATATGCATCCATGGATGCTGTATAACTGTTTCTTATAACCAGATTGCGATGATTCCAATCAGCCTCCGAGATTGCTCAAAGATATGGGTTGGGTTGGGATTCACTTCCCGTTTCCTTTTGGTAGCAATAAAGGTTAACTTAACGGGTGCAACGGGGTAATTTTGCAGAGTTCGGAGTCTACCTTGATTGCGTCAGCAACCTCGAGTAAATTGAGATGTTTATTACACGTCGCTACCACGTTGCCTTTCTTCACATCTTCGGTGTAACTGAGTCACGTTTGGAACTTACGAGCACCTATCCTTGTCGAAGTTCTATCGAGAACGGGTTGACGCAATTATCGGAAGGTCAGCTTAGTTGCAATGATACTCTTTACTAATCACAACGATATTACAGTTTATAGTTAACTGAGTCATATCACTGTACAGGATTTACTAAACATACTAATCCCCTAACAAAGCAGCATCGAACTATAGACTATATATTCCTAAATTTCATCATTATCGTTACAGTGGTTACTGAGATATATGAGTTATTGAAAATCTCAACAATAGTATTTTCACCTATGACCTGTAATTGAAAAGTCATCTAAAATACGTCATCAAAAATTGAATTAATGCTTGGAAACACTAAGAAACTGATCTTAGGAAATTTTTATTTCAAATTTTTACTTTTAAAATTTCGTAAATTCTCCAATTTGTAATTTAGAGGTTTATACCATTACATAGTTGCCAGTATTTCCAATATTTATTTTAGGTGACTCAACATTTCTGGAATATGGTTAAAATAGTCAATAAAGTGGTATCAATACACGTGAAATGATTTGTTTCCTGTTTGAGAGGGCAAATAGCAAACAAATGTCAAACAAATTGTTCCACTTTATAAAAATACTAATAACGCACTAATTGACTGTACAATTAATGGAACACTAAAATGTTGAAAAGGCCACAACTATTGGAAAGCAATTTATTATTTCTGTATTTTGAAGGCAAATGTGGCACAATCATCTATATCTAACAAGTTCCGAGAATGTAAACAAAGGTTTACATATGACAGAACGTCCTTTAACATCATAAAAGAATAGGGTATTCCTCTCCTCCTCACAATACACTTCCTATCTTTGACCCTCCAAATATTTTTCCATGAAATCGTAAATTTCTTCGAAAGTATATTATTTCTTGCCTGGTATCATTAGATACAGCGTGCGGTATCGAAAGTAGGGACACCACGTCACACGCGCAGCGAATCCACCCGCTGTCACACCACCACTCCCAATATTTGACACTCAAAATTATTTCTTAAATACTGGTGAGGGTCCTCGAAAACATCCAGAAGCCAAGTCTGAACACGTTTTGTTTACTTCGTTTCATATCGACCGACTACTCCGTCGACACTGCATCACAGAACGTTTATTCGTCCTGGTCATGATAGTTTGTCTTTAATTTTCAGATTTTGAGATTGGTAATTTCCTAACCAAACATGAAGACCTGAGGAAATGAGTGACATGTTTTTTCAGAATAGTTGTAATGGAATATAGAAAAGACATACACCTCATTTTCGAATTTTTCAGTCATAACAGTACTTCCCTGCCTATTCGCGTGGGAATTGAAAGGTTGTTCTTCATACATTCTGATTATTTTGCAGCCTATACTGAATATCTATACGTAAATACACGTGCGACCTTTTCATCCCTGTAATGTCATAGTATCGTGTGGATGGGAACGCAGCACACTGAAACCTTGATTTAATGCAAAGTAAATATTTTGAAGACCCTCTAGGATATTATAGGAGACGAGAACGCGAGATATAAACATGTCGCCTAAGACAAATTTTGCCTTCCGGCGATGTGGGAGGACCCGTTGAGCGAATAACTTATATACTCTATTTCATTCATGTTTTCGTTTGATTCTTGATTCGAATAAAATTTTCAAATACTCAGTAAAGCGATAAAGGTCGAACTCCTCTCAATACCACCTCTTAACATGTGAGTGTGTTTTTCTGTATCAATTCGCTGTGTAAACCATCTTCAGGTTGCTAATACATTATTTACAAGGAAATCAAGTAAAAATTGAGAATCGAGTAGCAACTTCAAATGACATACATCCAGAATTGCTGAATTAATATTTTCTATATCCAAGATTTTGTGAATGTAATTCTATATCTTATGTTAGACACATTTCTGAACATTTTTGATGATAGACGAACGTGCTGGAAATACTTGTTAACAATACCATGTTCCTACTTCGCAAATTTTTTCAACAACTGTAACAAAATTGCGTAATACCTACTGTAGGACATTTACAAAAAACACAGCGAACATATAAGTGATTTCTAATAACAACGTCTAAAAAGATTAAATTTTGCCAAGTACTAGATTCCGAACAGAAGTAGACAACGATCGGAGATTGCGTTTATTCCATGTTGAAAATAGATAAAAAAACGTGTTCATGATCATTGGGTAATATACGCACATTTTTGAATCAAGGACAGAAAATGAAATTTACCTACGCTCGAAAATCACTGTGGTAATTGGACTCCCAAAGAGAATGTATTACGCCTAGTGTACCATAATTAGTATACCTCATTTCGTTTTTAAATATAAAGTCAGTACTGGGAAGATATTTGGTAACCACAGTTTTTAGTTCCTGTTACCTTAATAATCCAGCGCCGAAACATTACAATCAAAGGGCAAATAGCATACAAGTGTGGAACAAATTACCTCCCTTCATAAAAATACCAATTAGGCACTGATACACAAGTGACTGTACAACTCATAAAAACTCTTATGTTTAAAGCGCCACAGCTATTGGAAAGCAATCTAACATTTATGTGTTATAAAGGCAACATTATCTATATATGTCTAAGAAGTACAGATAATGCACTGAATGTCTAACGACGGTCGAGCTGCACCTTCAAAGCCGTTCTGTTCGATAGTTCATCATCAAATGGTTAAAGCCTAGGATGCAGGGGGTTGTGGGTTCGATTCCACCTGGCGATAAATTTTTATTTATAATTTTTCTAATTATTATTGGTGTGAGAGTCAGCCAACAGGACTGTTATTTGAAAACGACAAAAATGAAAAATAAATGATTATGTCTCCAAAATGTCTAAGAGACTTGGGCTGAACATTTTTTTAATAGTCTGACGGACTGACCGACGGAAATGACTGACATGGTTTTATGTGATGTGTAGTTAATGGAAACTAAAATACAGTATAAAAAACTGAAAATTCCCAGAGCTCCCAATATTAATAATACTATACAGCAAAACATTAGGGATTAGCTCCGCATAATAAAGGATATCTGAAAAGTTGTGGTATTTTAATTTTGTTCAGTTTTCTTCAAACCATTCATCAAGTTAAAACAAATTCGGCACATTACGTGTTCATCCAAACAGAGAAAAAAAACATGGTATCATAGGGGATGAGGTCGAATGCTTGCTTCATTAAAATATTATGTATGGGCCTGAAATATAATCCAAAGAACACCGTATAAGGATGAAAAGGGACTGGAAAATAAATAAAAAACCGTCAATCTTTTTGTCATAATTATTATTATTTATTTTATTCTGTATGCTGATGAAACGCATGAGTATATCTTCGAAGAATTATTTTATTACGCGTTTCTGCAATGTGACCTAGAAATAAAACTGACTGCTATGCCAATGACAATCACTGTAGGAGTGGTGAATATTTGCGTTCATGTTATTCCAAATTGTACAACTTGCTCTTAAAGTATTCAAGATCAATAATATAACACCCTGAAAACGAATGCACGATACGACCAGACTGTATATCACTTTGCAGAGGCAGTTTCCCTGAATACTCCACTAAATCCTTCCGGTTTGTGGTGGCATTGCTTGATTAACCAGGCAAACTATTTATGCATCTGCTACTAAACAAATATTTTATGTCTACAGTGCGAGTTGTAAATTAGAGGAGCCATGGATGAATATTATATTGCTCAACTGTACAAATAATCTTTAAGAGAAAGATGTACAAAGCATCTGGGCTTAACATTTTGGCGTCCACTGTAACTCTGCATTGTTTGGTTTTGACTGACTCAACGATTATTGAAAACAACTACTTGTAAACGTAGTGGGAGCTACACGGTTTGACTTGAAATCAGCTAGACTTTGACAGCCTTTATGGTATTATACATGTGCTTAGGATAAAACCCGTACTTCATAATTGGTCTAAAAACAATGATTTTTAGAGTAATTTAAGATATTAGATCAACGTTGACCTAATACACATAGCATGCCATCCACGGAAGATAACTGAAATGTTAGCTCTTTATCATGTGCATAAGTTTGTATGCTGTAATATTCTAAATATGAATATAAGATATGTCACTTCTGAGACCAATAATTCATAGTACGAAATTTACATTTTTCATATTTTTTATTTTGACAACCACAGTCTACTAAAGTTCAAGTGCATGGGGCTTGGCATCTATAATGGGTGAGATGCCTAAGTTTAGAACGTCTTTTGTTAAATACCTCTGAAAAGTATACTTTATAGTAGCTTATGGCTAAGTTGATCAAATTTCTACATGTCACATGGTATGCCCAAGTATAACAGGTGTCATGCGAACTACACAAACAATAGCAATGGATGATGCTAAACTTGGCATTATTAGAAACTTAGCCAGAAGATTTGGCTTTATGACCGATGGTGCAATTTAAGTCTGTAGATATGACAGTTGCGAACGTGCCGCTCCTGCAGGCTGTCGCCGACAGCATTGCGTCCCCACGAAAGTTCATCTTTTATCGACTGTTCGAAATTCTATCAACATCTGGTAACTATATCGAAGACGGTGAGGTTGATAGTTTCACAGATGTTTCTAAAAGACTCGGGACGAGGATTGCAGAGTACAGACATGCATTGTCAAGTGGCCTATGAATAAACATGCCTGCGTAAGCTCAGCTCGACTTGGTTATAACCATAGCTGCTGTGTGAGTGAGTGTCTATACGCCTAGTATACACGATCAACCTAAATAACTTGCCTCTCAAATAAACAGTAGGTAATCAAACGTTTATCTTTCAGTCATTCCAGACTATTGATCGATGGAGTAATGTGTTTATACTTTCCCTGTTATTGACTTGCAACATGAATTTTGAATTCTTTGGAGTCTTGTTGTTACAAGAATAGTATATCATACATACATACCTGATATAAATAGACTTTCACACAGACTTCTATGCATATTTGCAGACAATAAGCTCCTGTTGTTATACAATAGTTACAATTTGAAACAAAATATTTAACTAACGTTTAGGAATGTGTACGGAAACGTAAATCCTCAGCAAAATACAAGCCTAGATATTTCATACTATGCGTAAACAGCAGATCAGCATTGTCTATTCTGATATGCATGACGGATTTAAAAAACTCGCTTTTCTTCCTAGAACCAAATAACATGAGCTCTCCAACTATATCTATAGTTGGATTGAGTCGCGTGTTATGACTCGGTTCATATGCAGATCGCTGTTTAAATTGTCGTAGCTTCATGATCTTGCTGCAATTCAATTAAAAGCTGAGTGTCGTAGCAGTTTACTTCATAGTGACTGAATTTTTTGGATATATCAAAAGTATATATATATATATATATATATATATATATATATATATATATATATATATATATATATATATATAAGGAATAGTAGCGGTCCCACTATTGATCCTTGTGGTAAACCTGTAGGAATATTTGGTGACTGTGAAACACAATGATCTATGTTCATGGTTTGAATCCTGCCTCTCAAATAAAAACATAAGAACTGAATACTTGAATAAAATTCGTAAAACCAATATATTTATAATTTAGCCAATAATAAATTATGGCTGATGGTATCAAATGCCTTGCTCATATAACGTGATACAAGTAATCATGATAATTATTCGTCATAGCAGAACTTAAAGTCCTAAGAAATCCCTAGGAAGAACTCAGAAAGACCCTAAATGCTGTGGTCATAGTGATCGTCCTTCCTTCAGTCGATGTCTGAACGCCAAATAATTTAATGACTTTCGTAAATCCAATCGTCGCGAGACACATCTGCGTTTGACTAGTGTTACTTTCAATTTAGCCGGAGCGACGAACATCCTACCAAGGCGCAAAAATATCGGAGATTTATTCCGGCGATACATCAATTCCACACAGAGATCGATCGTAATATTTCAGCAAAAGCACTGGGAAAACTTTCTTGTCACTCCAATTTTTCAGCGGGACCGGTCCTGCAGATAAATGAATGGCAGACACTTTTCTTGCATGACGTTGCCCACGACTTTGCGCCCGCCCGCTTGCTGATTTTCATAGTAACGGGTTTGATGTATTGCGGTTATCCACGTCAGCAGACAGCGGCAGCCTTCAGGGGGGTGAAGTCTTGTAGTTAAGATGCAAATTCGCTTCCAGAAACTATCTGGCCAACGACTAAACTTTTCGGGCAGACGCTCTCACCAACGGAGCTACGAAGGCACATCTGTAAATCGATCTAAATATCGATTTTGGAAGCACTCTTATGAGAGCCATTTTTCCTTTCAATTCCAAATTACAGGCAAGTTGTTCGTATCCAGATATACGGGGACAGAAACAAAGTAACAAACTCTCATTTAGAAACTCGAATCCCGACTAACTATCATCAACCATATTATGTTTATTCGCAAATATCTTTTATGATAGGTTGCTGACAACGAGTCCTTAATGAGTGTTCTCAGCTTGCCCAGAACGTTGGTGAATCTTTTGTACATCTACTTTACAGAAAAGAATCGAAACTAACAAAAATCTTAGAAGGACTAATCATACCACAAAAAATTTTTGAATATAATTTATTGAGAGTCCTTAAGCTTTGTCCTCTATTTTGACTGGTTTTTATGGTAAGTAGTAGAGTAAGTTTATGGAATTTACTTCAAAATATTTCCATATGTACATGGTATAACTAATAATAAATGGATAAGATAAGCCCAAAGACAAAATTAATTAATTGTCAGAAACTGTGATGTTAATTTTGTCTTATAATGCTCTAAATGCAAGCCTAAACGAATCCCAGGATTCGGAACACTGCTAGATATCATTAAATCATTAATTTGAAACGTTGATATACTAAGTTAGTCGACGGTTAAAGATAAAATGCAAAGGGCCCTAAGTGTAGTTACTAAATGGGGATTATAGGAGGGTATCAATATAAAGTCCATAATATCATTTACCAAAAGGACACTCAGTGCGTTGGGTGACGTCTGCACTTATTTGGGAATGCCAACAGGAACTAAGTAAACTGGCAAGTTACAACAAGGTACCCTTGGACTGCTGGGATGAGTGCTGTCAGGAATAGGAGTTAAAGCACAATATGCCTGCAGACTACAGCGCTGAACGATATATTATGCCGGACGACTCCTAATAAAAAAATGCGAAGTTAGTAATTACCAATCAGGGAAACTGTATAAACCAGTACATATTTTAAGACTGCTGGGATGGGTGCTGTAAGAACTAGGAGCACAAGCACAATAAGTCTGAAGACTACTGTGCTTAATTATACATTATGCTGGACGGCTCCTAAGAAAAAGATGCTAAGTTAGTAATTACCAAGCAGGGAAGCTGTATAAACTAGTACAGATTTTAAGACTGCTGGGATGAGTGCTGTAAGAACTAGGAGCAAAAGCACAATAACTCTGAAGACTACTGTGCTTAATTATACATTATGCCGGACGGCTCCTAAGAAAAAGATGCTAAGTTAGTAATTACCAAGCAGGGAAGCTGTATAAACCAGTACAGATTTTAAGACTGCTGGGATGGGTGCTGTAAGAACTAGGAGCAAAAGCACAATAACTCTGAAGACTACTGTGCTTAATTATACATTATGCCGGACGGCTCCTAAGAAAAAGATGCTAAGTTAGTAATTACCAAGCAGGGAAGCTGTATAAACTAGTACAGATTTTAAGACTGCTGGGATGAGTGCTGTAAGAACTAGGAGCCAAAGCACAATATGTCTTAAGACTATAGTGCTAAAGGATACATTATGCCGGACGGCTCTTAAGAAAAAGATGCTAAGTTAGTAATTACCAAGCAGGGAAACTGTATAAACTAGTACAGATTCTAAGACTGCTGGGATGAATGCTGTAAGAACTAGGAACAAAAGAACAATAAGTCTGAAGACTACAGTGCTAAAGGATACATTATGCAGGACGGCTCCCAAAAAAAAGATGCTATTTAGTAATTACCAAGCAGGGAAGCTGTATAGACTAGTACAGATTCTAAGACTGCTGGGATGAATGCTGTAAGAACTAGGAACAAAAGAACAATAAGTCTGAAGACTACAGTACAGGATACATTATGCAGGACGGCACCTAAAAAAAATATGCTACTTAGTAATTACCAACCAAGGAAGCTGTATAGACTAGTACAGATTTCAAGACTGCTGGGATGAGTGCTGTAAAAAATAGGAGTAAAGGCACAATAAGCCTGATGACTACAGTGCTAAAGGATACATTATGCCGGACGGCTCCTAGGAAAAAAATGCTAAGTTAACAATAAATTATCAAGCCTATACGTTTCTGAGATCTCAAATATATGAGATTGATTTTATATTGTAGTTGTCCCTCACGCGCATTAGGGTTAAATTTGAACAAGATTGTTCTACACACGGTAGAAGAGTGGAGCGTGCCATTTAAGCGAGGTAAGTGCAAATATCTTACCGAACCGAAGTTCTGTCTGTCACTAGTTATCTATTTAGCCTATAGTATGTTTAGCAGTGCGAAATCATAAGTTTCAGGGATGGTGCCACTGAAACTAACTTATAATATCTCTAACAGCGTGATTGCAAGAAACTGTATCAGGTTTTTATGGTTGTAATTAGCCGCGCTTTGTTCATGGGATTGCGGGTCCAAATTCCGTTGATGCCGAATCCTGTTCAACTGTCTATTGAATTGGATTTTATTAGGAGAATTTTTTGCTCGGATAGAATCTCATGTCGATTCCGGATCTTAATTTGTTTCTTCCATCGCACAGGATGTAAAAAATTTGAAATGGCAGCCACAAGTTTGACGCTGCCACGCAACTGAAATGTCGGTATCCATATTTCAGTTATATTTTGCATTTAGTCTGAAAGGTTGATTCAACAATGTCTTAATCGAACTTTCATATTTTTTTTATAAAACATATATTCTTCCATTACACCTTGGAAACTGAAAGCAATAAAATAATTCCACAAGATTTTCTCATTTAACCGTTTACATCTTTTATAGTCCCAATAAATGCATAACGATTATGCCTCACATTGTATAACATAGGAGAGTTTGACGTTGAGACGTACTTCTCTGTTCTAAATATTATGAATAATCTTGCAATCAAAACAGAGATGGAACGGAGTATTCTACAAAAGCATACACATCTGTGTTGTTTATTTTCTACAGTGAATCAGTGGTCTCGTAATTATCCATCAGTCTTATGCAGGATAATATTCATTAAGGATTCAGTTTAAACAGATCCGATGATGAAGCATTGCCATTGTCTGTTTAATTTCATCAGTTAGATGCATATCCCTTTTAATTGAATACGATTCCATTGATATCGGTTCATGGATGATGCATTTACATTCCAACTAGCATTACTTTATCCTGATTTTGATTTGAGTAGTTATCAGATTAAATTAACAGAATGCAATCAGGACATAAGCTGCAAAATTGGAAAGTTTTATGCGTTTCACTATGCTAGATAGCAACATTACCGACACATGGAAAGTATTTGACTATAATAAACTTGAAAGTTTTTGTTAGAAGAAAAGACATAATTCCCTGATAACTTTTTGATTCGAGGTTTAATTAAACAATGCAAAAGGGTCGGTTTGAAAAGCCTAGTTTAAAATTTAATTATAATGAAAGTATTGCGCTTGGAAAGGTACAAAAATAACTTTGTATGTATTTTAATTGAGAAATGGCAGTAAGTGAAATTTTGCTAACTTGTTTTCCCCAGACAAAGACTTTGTTGACATATTTTTTGAAGTAAAAGTATATTGTTGGTCACAGTCAATTTCCCCTGCATTTAACTGTCGCTCTATTTTTTTTGTAAGAAAAAGATGAGCTTATAAATTAGTCTGTTAGTCTGTAACAGTTTTTGTCACCGCAAAATAAGATTAAAACCAACAATTATCATGATATTTCAAGAATAGGATGGTGTAGCCACATAGCGTTTTTTTGCAAATCCGTGCATTGGCGGTCAAGCAATAACCAAGAAAGAAAAGAAAATAGAACTTTCCAAAACATTTTTATGTTACAAGTCTTCCCAATAGTTTTCGATCGAAATTGGAATATTTTACAGATTCATGTTTAGGCGCTGAAAATATTGTAAATACAACGAACTTGAATATTTTCAAAGTCGGGGGTTACATTAAACATCCTAAAGGACATTTTGAGTGTGAAAATTTGTTTATTAACACTTTCCGTCTGTTTGCGTGTCGGTTGCCGCTTTTGTCACTGCGTAATCTTAGTAATCGATTTTGATGTAATTTGAGAAAGGCCAACAATACTGCATTATTTTGACATCACATTACAGATTGTTGGCAAAATAATCTTATATAAAATATTAAAATATGTCAATAGAGCTAAAATACGAGGGGATATGAAATTTACAATAACTACATTACGGATGGCAAGAATACTGTACCACTGCACGTGCTGCAAGGAAACCTGAATGCTTGAGGAGTACCGAGTCACTTCTCCGACTATAAAATAAATAAAAAACGTAGGGAGCTGTGGCTGCTGAACAGAAAGGCGGATTCACCCCACCTGTTGGTAGGGATGTCCACAGGCCACTGTAGATTGAACAGTCACTTGTTACTCATAGGAATCGTAAAGATCCAATCTCAAAGAACTGCTGGGCAGAGGACGAGACCTCGTCCCACTTCCTAGGAGAGTGTGACATAGCATACGAGTATATCACGGCCTTAGAGCCGAAGTAATCGGCACAATGGAGTTTGATCTGATCCGCGGAATGGATGGTTCGACATCATAACCTTTACCAAAAGGGTCCAGTAAGTTCGACACTAAGTAATTACCATTTCAGCGTTAGTTCTAGTGTTAGTTATAGTGATGGTTCTCGGTGCGACAAAGGACAAAAGGTGGCCTATTTTCCAGGTCTTCCCTCCCCGCTACTACTAGTACTACATCAAGACTACTTTTCTCCATCTTTCTGGTATAATTCCACAGCATGAGAGACAGCGAAGGCACATATTTTCCGATGGACAGCATGCCAGCAGCCTGTCCGTTCTGTTTTCGCTTAGTGCATGTTGAGATCATTATAATTGGAATACATAGGCTCCAGTGTCATCATGAGTACGTAATGCACGCCACGCTAACAGCCTGATAGAGTTTCTGTGTTAAAACGTGTCTGCAAGACGATAACCATATTTTTATGCTGTGGTAATACTAGACTGTCCAATAATAAAAGACTTTGAGCAGATGGCAGAAAAAAGCCAGCGATCAATCCATTCAATGTGCGTAACACAATGCAAATCAGAAACAATATGGCTCAACTAGGGTAACTATGACCGTAACTACGTATGTTCCAACAATGAAAAGCTAATGTTTTTTGCCGTTTTATTTGCTCGAATGAAAGTGCTTGGTACAATAATTGAAGCTTAAATGGCCGGGAGCACTTACTGGTGCTAAAGTTCGATTAGGTATTTACTCGGCACGTTCCAATAATCGATGCTGATGGAGAGAGAAATAATCACAATCTACAGAGTTATATGGTTTAGGCATTCACAGAAAATTTTATATTGGATGTTTATTATACCCGCTTCATCTCAGCGGTTGTTCCTATTCCTAAAATTATATTTATGACCTTTCCAGCACGATGAAATCCATCGATAGGAAAAAATAAAATAACAATTGTCCCTCCCTTGGAGACAAGTGAGTACCTGGAAAAATAATTATGACTTTTGATATCAAATTTGTGGTGATAAAGTGTTTTAGCTTTGAACTTGAACACCTTAGGAATCTTTGGAAAACCCGATGAACTAGCTTGACAGGTACGGATTGTACGAACTTAGTTGTAGTAAAGGTCATAAATGATACAAATAAAAAAATACGAGATGCATTAGGACTAGACTTAAGGAGCAACTAAAAATACTGTACAATCGCTAAAATGAAATTTGAGCAATTTAAAATTAGTTCGTAGTGTTTAAACTTTGAACATTGGAGGCACACGAATTTATAGAGATAGTGGAATGCATAGGCAATCTAATAAAAAAGGAAAAGTTCTAATCCCTAACAGCTTGTTGTTTGCAATAGCTTCTTGAAAATTGCGTCTCCCGTTGAACGTAGTTAGGATAGAAAGACGTGTCAGTGTCAAAAAATTGTTTTAACGAGTGGTAAAACTGTGTTTATGCTAAACAGAATCTGCACTTCTAGGCCAACCTGCAAGACTTAACCGATTTCTGAGCGTTATAGTTAGATACCCCTTCAGTTTCATCCGCTGTGTGCAATCTTGTAAGAAACACCTTTTCCGATTCTGTAAGCATTGAATCGTTCAAAGCTCATATTAATTGCCTTTCTTCAATCTCTTCATTGAAGTCACGCATCTTTGGGATTTAGGTTTCACCTCTGTGGCTGGTTATGAACTAATAAAACCCAGATGAGACATTGACTGGAATGCTGCAACTTCGCGATTGGTAAGAAATGTAGTAAATATACGTATTTGAAGTGAAGATGTGATAACAACATACACCAAGGTGTAGCGCTGAAGGTTTATGGACCATTCACTTAAGACGTCAATTTTACTGATACCTTAGATTGCCAACAGAGATATGGTTTGTCTTTCGCTAATGCATATGAAATAAAGAGAGAGATCGTATCATCGTCGTAATCAGCTGCTAGCAATTTCATGTTATGTGTGTAAGCTGTTTCACATCCCTACATTCGGATGTGTAATTGTTATTTGGATGCCATCATGGTACATGTTCTCCGATTAAAAAAAAATTATAGCGGAGGGTTAACAAAGCCCACTTGATATTTCAAACCGGTAAGCGGAAAACAAAAGCGCAATTTCCGAACAGGCTACACTGTGTATTGCGTACCGCAAACAAATGGTATAAAAAAACCAACATACACAAGCACAACACGTGGTGGATTGCTTGGCTGTCTATTATTTTTGGTTGATGAGGATTTGCGGAGAATGAAAAACATTGACGGACGTATAATATCCAATCATCCTACTCTAGGTTCAGCTAAGCAGACAGTTTTTTCATTTTCTGATAACAGTTGACAAAATGATTTGAAATCGAATAACTCTTCTCAGTAGTTAAAGATAACATAAAGCTCCGCAAGTTCAGAATACTGAAATTTTCGCTAGAACAAGTAGGATGTAGAGTAACATATAAATTTGGAAACTTCCTATCCTCAATCTCTCTTAGAAGTACGAAGGGTATTTATTTATTAGTCCGTGTGATGGGAAGATACAAACTTGAGTTGGTATCTTGTTAACATTCTAACTTATCTAGTAAGCATCCCAGTTTCAGTTTATTTAGTGATATTATGATTGTTCGAAGCAAACGGCCAGAGGTTCATAGTGATCCAAATATTAACAATAAATATCTAGATCACAAACAGGCGCGCAGTTTGGAAAATGAACGAAATATCCGTGTTCTGAACATTTCGAATGCAATGTGTCACAGATGATTGGAAGAGTTTCCATCTAGATGATCGAAGATATTTTGGATAAATATTTAATCGTAAATAACCTTTCTAACATTATTAGACCCGAATTTGATATTTTTGATATAGAGGTACAATATGAAAACCAGGTGGTAAGCAGTCTTTGAGATGGAAATAAATTATTATTTTGAAACAAACTGTACGTGTTGAAATGCAAGTATTTGCAATATACCATACCTACAAAATTGGTTCACGTATTATGGTTACTATTCAAACGTAGAATAATTTAAATTTGTCAGTATATTTAGTAATTGAATATCCCCATCAATATACAATAAACACTTCCATACACATTGAAGCCACTCCCAGTTTAATGATAAATAAAGGGAGATAAGTGTTGATTATTTCCATTATTGCTGTTATGCGGGAATTAATATATCAGTGTGACATTGGGAACTTATCCAACTATTTCATACATTAATTACATTGTTCCCGTTCGAAAATTCGTCTAATAGTCAATCAAATATTGTAGTTTTCGCAAATTAATTAACAGTTTGTAAAACATGGTGATGGTGGAGATTCCAACTCTGGGCATCCATACCTGCAAATTTGTCCGTACGGTTCATCAGTCTGTCACTTTGTCTATCGGTCTCTCTATCTATCTATCTATCTGTCTATCTGTCTATCTGTCTATCTGTCTATCTGTCTATCTGTCTATCTGTCTATCTGTCTATCTGTCTATCTGTCTATCTGTCTATCTGTCTATCTGTCTATCTGTCTATCTGTCTATCTGTCTATCTGTCTATCTGTCTATCTGTCTATCTGTCTATCTGTCTATCTGTCTATCTGTCTATCTGTCTATCTGTCTATCTGTCTATCTGTCTATCTGTCTATCTGTCTATCTGTCTATCTGTCTATCTGTCTATCTGTCTATCTGTCTATCTGTCTATCTGTCTATCTGTCTATCTGTCTATCTGTCTATCTGTCTATCTGTCTATCTGTCTATCTGTCTATCTGTCTATCTGTCTATCTGTCTATCTGTCTATCTGTCTATCTGTCTATCTGTCTATCTGTCTATCTGTCTATCTGTCTATCTGTCTATCTGTCTATCTTTCTATCTGTCTATCTGTCTATCTGCCTATCTGTTAGTCTGTCTGTCTAGCAGTTGATCTGTGTGGCGGCCCGGTCCGTCCTTGAGCTTTTGTCACCGCATAATCACCGATTTTGATAAAATTTGTGGAGGATGATATTGGCAAATGGTAGTTATAATTATGAATGGTGCATTTTTGGAGTTTACTATCATGTTTGTGCCTAATCTAGAATTTTGTTGGGAGCTTAACTTTGTAAAGAATTTCTATTCCTTTTTTTGATATTTCACAAGTGCTTGATTAGTCTAGAACATCACTCAGGTAGTCCATATTTTAGTCCCTAATACAATTTTTGTGATCATGATAACCAAGCTGGTGCTGTAAATTAGTGCTGGTTACGATCAAACTACTAAAAGGCATCAGCACCTTTCTAATCTTATTAGTGTCTCTGCATTCCATTTTTACAACTCTTGAGTGCTTATTTATTTGTAGAGCAGACAAGGTTTGACCTTGCATTACATTAAGCTAAATTTGAAACAAGTGTGGTTTTCCTTACGTGACCTAACTACAATGAGGAAATTACGAGAGCTAACCAGCATTGGTCACAATAACAGGACTACAAAATATTACAAAAAAAAAATACTTTGCTCGTTCAGATACTCGCAAAAAGAGCGAGGCTAAGCAATTCAAGCTTGATAATCTACCAGGGGTACCATGTTAGTTTTATTATTATATGCCGGAAATTTATTTTTTTTAAGTGAATTATGTCATGAACCCAATTCAAGTTCAAATTTATATTTCAAGATTCCTGTTATTCTGCTTATTCAAATTATTTTCTTATAACCGATAGCTTACTGATACAATAGGGGGCTATTCATAACTAAACTTCTCAGTGGGGCCATATGGAGGAAGCTTATTTAGAACATTTGTATGCAATGTTCAAAAAGCGAAATGATATCGAGATCGTATGTATGTATGATCACCAGTTGATCTGGGTTGATACATACATAGTGTTTTCTGTTGATTGGGTGGTGTTTGAGACATTTTTGAAATTTCCGAATGATGGAACACCTTTCCCTAAAAGTTAGCTGATAAAAGCAATGCCCTTGTCTGTAGTTGGTGGTCTGAAAAATTGTGTGATAACTGGAAGAGGCATGGAAGTATGAGATGCAGGCTCTAGAGCAGACCATTTGAGTTTGTCAATAGGAGACATAATCGAGCCAGAGGCATTATTGCTGTTAAGGCAACTCCTGATAGTTTTAGCTCTGATGGTGTTAAATTATTCCGTTTCGAAATGATACGTATTTTGACATCATGGACACTGAGATTCGATACCTGGGAACTGATATTGTCAACGCACCTTCCATCACCAGCGAGAAAACCGCACCTGAGTCTGAAACAAAATGCCTCTGACGCTTTTTGGGTTTTGCCCGTAATGAATGACTGCGGCTGCAGGGTAGAAATACTATCCTCAAAAATAAAAGCCTGGGACAAAAAGCTGTCAGAAAAATACAGCCGCACATCTTTATATTTTATAAAGTGCACAGGAAACGTTAATACGTCGATTAAATTGATTTTATGCGGGTAGAAAAAACAATTAGTAGGCGATGTACCAGTAAGTGAACTACATTTGCATGCCTCTTCACTAATTTGGTCTCCAATGTGAAATGAGCTGTCATCCATCTCTAAAACTGCACGTCATTGTCTGGAGATCTAGAGATTTAATAGAAAATGATTCGTGGAGCTCCTTTTATGTTATATTTATTATTATTTCAATACTTCAACGACTGATTTCAACAACGAAATTTATATAAAAATATTATTTTGATATCGAGATACAGTAAATTTTTCAAAATTTTCCGATTTTAACCATTCCTTCAACTTAGGTTAATTAAAATGATACAAGACATTAAGGAAAAATGCAACTTTCATGTGTTTGCTTTATATTTGTAGTGCTTTTTGTTTATCAGAAATACACGATATAGGATAAGATGTTTTGTTATTTTCATTAGAGTTTCATAAAATGCTTTTGAGTGTCCTGTACTAATATTTGTACTAACTGCTATGAAATAAGTACCTTCATTTTATTACTTTACTTTGAAGTGCAAAGATTGACCATACATAGCAATGGTTAGTGTTAATTGATATGGGGTGAGTGTCTCATTGTTTTAATTAGCCGAAATAATCCTACCCGTTACTGATTTTCCAGGAGTATCCTCTAAATTCTGAAAGTATACTAACTAGCTTCGAGCACTTTTTATACACTTGATTACATATGAGTACTTTTTAAGGTTACTCATTATGAAGTACTCATAAGTTTTTTAATACTCAACTCTGCTTCTATCTAAATTGATGCACGCAATTAACACATTGAAGAACAGCTTTACGAATCTCACTTTAGCATAAATTGCCTCTGACGTTCTGCACGTGATTTCAATGAATCGTCAGCACGATGTTCCACAAGTGTGTCGTATTCCCTTGAGGATCAAGCAGCTCAAGTTTCCTGCGAATGCCGCATGCCAGTGTCTCTCACATTTGTATGGCGCTATGTAGTATTTCATGGAATTAAAGTGTTCCAACTATTACGGTCTATTAGAGCAATGTTAATTCCAGAGCCGTAAGTGCACCTTGACGAGCCTGGCAATGCCAGTGTGCAGCTGCAACCCTGGAAAATTCAATTTAAAAAGGAATGCTCAAAATCCACCCGCATCGACAATGTTTCACTTTATGGGTGCCGACAAAGTCTTTACCAAATACATTCGACAAGTTCACACGTTTTGAAATGATGATGGGGCATAGTTCGATTATGTTCAGATGCCAAGATATAGCTATGCCTGTAATTCCCACCCCCAATACTGATTTGTTTCATTACACTGGCCGCTGAACAGGCTTGTTCGAGTCGTTGTAGGCTCGACCTGGCGAGAGATTTATGGAGATTTGAGCAATCGAAAAAAAGTTATATTTACTCAAAGTTATTTCGAAATTGTTAAATGTTTCAGATGGGGGCACTGCTAGAGACCACATAAAAATAACGGTATATTGCATAATGGGTTCAGCTTGTCGGATTCATATCACCGTTATATTTGTAGTTTGATGATGAATTTTTAATTAAAATCCGGACATTTACTTGTCACGTTAACGCGCCTAAAAATGTTTTTTTTCCAGTGAAAAGCTGATATGCAGGTATAATTAAAACGCCATTTGTAATTTGAACTTTATTGCTGTTTTAGCTTATAAATTCTTTATTTTTTGATTATACAATTCTAATTTTTTCTTGTTGGATTCTGTGGTGCATCATTTTAGTACTAAAGATTGGAATATGAAATATTTTTACTCAATAAACAACGCATTCTGCTGCTATCCCGACTGATCATACCTGTCGAGTATGTTGACTACGAAAACCACCTAAAAGGTAATAAAAAACATTGAAAATTAAGGTTTGTATTCCATCCTGGAATTTATACCGGTATCGTCGAAACGGCATGAAATACCTTAGTGCACATGTTGCATACTTACTTTGCCAGTCAGTGAACGGGCCGCCGTTGAAAGGCTTGCCAGGTGGATTAATTGGCACCGTTTCCGCACCCCAGCCCTACTCAGTGACTGCGAAAAAGCCTGCAAATTCCCAGCGACAACGCTAATAAAACGCTGTCGGTGCTAAAGCGGCAGCGGTGGTCGCATTCTTTAGCCCTTTAACCGACGACGGTTACAGAAGATGCCTGAAGCAGGACTGGATCGTCGAAAAATAACTTAAATAAATTAAAATTTTTTATAAAAGACAAGCTTTTATTTAAATGCGCTGAAAAGAATAAAATAAACTTCTTCTTTGAAACTTCTAACTATCAACTTATTATGTCATTGCACAATTTATATGATATAAAAGCTAGGTCGCGAGATTCAAGAACTCGTATTGACTCAAAATCACTGCTAAATACCAAATACCCCGTCCTCATCAAATCAAACTTCGAACACCGTGAAATATTCGTTTTTGAAAGTCATTCCTTTTAGAAGCGGCGTTTCGGAATGAGCTGCCCGGAAAATTATTCCTCAGCAATTTTACAGTTTACAGCATACTAAGTCAAAGCAAATCTCTTACAACGCTACTTTCGTGCGATACCATTCTTCATTTCTTGTCAGGGCGTCGGTCAGTTTATATAATTTGTCAGGTATGGAAAACCAAGAAAGAGACATTGTCAATGGATAGAAGAGGAAGAAGAAAGAGAGGAAGGAAGTGAAAGTGCAAATATACGGAAGAAGACAGAGCATTGAAGTTTCGAATGATTTTGTTTCTCCAAATTTAAATTTGATTTTGATATACCTAGTAATCGATCAGAAGTTAAAAACAAGCCTCTATTCAAATATGCTATGAGGAATATAATAAACTTTTTCTTTAAAACTTTTACTATCAACCTATGACATCATTACAAAATTTATATATTGAAGTTTATCGCTAGATTTGAGTACTCGTATTTACTTAATTTGAAAATTTTATAAATTAAAATCAACCAGATCAAGTTATTCAATTTAATTGTTTATCTACACAGGTAAATCTCGCGACAACCTTTTATATCATTTAAAATGTGTTTATTTGCGCGCCTTGATTTAAAGCTTGTTTTTAATAAAGTTTTTTCACTATTCAGTTATCGCTGGACAGGTTTGCACAAATCCCAGTAGACCAAAATTTTAGACGGATTGGAGCAACGGAGTTTATGATCACCATATTTTTTTGCTCTCATTCGTAACCTCAGCAAGTCTTAGATATCCATATTGTAGGATAGCATAAGAAACTTAGTCCGCCATCCTTAGAAGTACGCCATATTAGATTTAGAGTGATGTCACTCTATTTTTCGAGTTATTCGAGTTATGTGAGGTACAATGTTATCTAGTTACTAAAATATATACATGTCCGAGTTGAAATACGACAGTGAAAGTAAACACGTTTGATTAGAATTTTATTTATTATAATGTTATAACCATCTAAAATCATGTAACAATTAAGTTGATCGTACTTTAATATTTTTGAGGCCTGCAATGAGACTTTGAGGTTAGGCATCTCCAAAGTTTTTTCTCCACCAAGCTCCAAAATAATCGGAACTAAGAAACATGATATAAATACGAAGTTTAGTAATGGTTTGATACTCTTTGGTTTGTGTTAATCATTCCATATCCAATGACCAATTTCTAAATATATAGCAGCATTAGGTGCTTTTTGGTAATTACCCGACGCAATTAATCATTCACCAAACACTTTTTTAAAAGAACTTCTCGATATTGAGGATACTAACATGGTTGACGAAATATGTGTCTTTATTTGTAAATTGGTTTGATGAGAGGTTTTTTTTAGGAGAGGGAAAACTTTTATAGCCGAAGTGTGGGAGTCTCCACCGGCTACCACTACCGTTATTATTACACAGTAGTAGTTAGTACACCCAATGTCATACCCACTAAAAACCCAAACCTCCGAACGCCAACCGCCACCGCGGAACTGTTTAACTCATTACTTCACGGTGGCAGCCTTGCAGCTAACGCCTACAATCAGGTTTGCCCAACCCATAAGAACCAGACTGCTGTAGGCGGGTACTATTGCCAGCGCCTACAATCAGGCTTGCATGTTTTGGGCCACCTGCTGTATGGCCCTTTCCTCTGATTTTTCTCCCGTAGAACCATCTCTACAAATCCTGCCACAGCATTCCAATTCTGAGGGGATCGAACCATGCAGTTCACTATGGTATTTGGCGTAACCACTTCGCCCAGGGTCATCATCATTGATGCCCTCCAGACGTTCCACCTTTCGTAGGTGTTTTGGTCCATCTACTGCACCTGGACAATAAGTGCAGTTAGGCGTTAGGTCGAGTAGAGTCCTTTTGTGCAGGTAGCTGTTGAAGTGACCATGTCCCGACAGAAACTGGGTCAGATAAAAGTTGATCTCACCCCACTTCCTGTCATGCCACGGTGCCACTTGACTGACCAGTGTGTGAGTCCATTTGGCTACCTGTGTATCTTGCTCCCACCGTTGTCGCCAACTGTCCATCGTCTTTTGATGTTCGTCACTTCGCGGCTGGTGTTGTCTCCTCTTTTCTTCGATACTTATTCTGGCGCTCTTGTGCCAGGAAGTCTATCAGTAGCGTTCCCATAATCACAAGAATTGCACTTGTAGACACAGTTCTGTATGCACTTCCGAGGCGTAAAGCTGCCGTTACAGACGCTATCCGTTTGTCGTATTTAGAGAATTGAAGTGCCTCTGCCCGCACTTCTGCCCCATACAACAAAATATAGTGTACGTTCATCAGCATCCTTCTTTTGCTGGATCGTGGTCCACTAACGTTTGGCATAAGCCTTGATAGGGCAGCCACAGCTTTAGCAGCTTTGTTTGTTGCCGAAGTAATGTGCTGCCAATGAGTTAACTTTGAGTCAAGTAACTCGCCTAGATAGTTAACCGCCCCTCTGGACTCGATAGTAGTCCCCTGGTGCATGATCGAGAACGGTTGGGGGAAAACTCGCTGACGGGTGAGGACCACCATCTCAGTTTTTGCAGCTGCCAGCTCCAGCCCATGCTCTCTCAACCAGTCGTGAATCTGGCTCAGAACTGCCCCTACCCTCCAGTCGGCCTGCTCAGGATTTCTAGTCATTATTATAGCTGCTGATCGTCGGCATATCCAAAAAGTTTTGCCCCTTCTGGAAGTTGTAACCTCAGTACTCCATCGTACATTATATTTCACAAATCTGGTCCTAGCACAGATTCTTGCGCTACTCCTGCTGTTGCCTGGACACGCTTCTCACCCACAGTCGTGTTATATACCAGTTCCCTTTCATTAAGGTAACTGCTCATCATTCTTACTAAGAGGTAACTGTGTAGAGTTTGTTTATAGTGGATGATTCTCGTTGACAGAAAATTTGGCCTGAGTTCCTCTCTGTAAGGGGCTTGCTTTAATCTTAGGAACTCTTTCCGGGGTGATGGTAGGAATGTAATTAGGCGAAGTTTAGCTTTACGGTGCGTCGGCCTTGCCGTCAGCGTCTGTGCTGAAGTCGCCGTCGTCGGGAGCCAGACATGACTTGCTGATGTTAATTTATTACGCGGAACGTTCAACAGCAAGCAGTTCAAGCTCAGTATTATGAGAGGAAATGACTACAAACGAGCATCCAAATGTATTCTGCAGCCTTTTTGAAAATTTTTCATAAATTATGCTGCAGTGTATCTACAGCTGTTTACCAGTGATGAGCAGTGCGCGGACGTAGACTGTTTGCAAGTCACTGCGTTCGCACGTGAGTGAAATTCATAAAAACAACTTCACAGCGACATAGATCAAAGCATGCATCTTATTTTTATTGTATGGACGTTTTGCCAGTTCAGCTGAGGTGCCATGCCGTTCATCCGTTCGCTAACATAATAAAACATTCCTCAAAACTATTCTTATACCGCCTTTCAAGCTGCTGCTTTTGCAGCTTACCAAGTAAATAACTTGAATGGACTACATCGCTATGTAGTATGTTGCACGCAGGAACATATTGGTAATCATGGTTAATTAACTAGCCTAATTAAACAAGACCTTTGACATCAAGAAAATTGAGATAAGGATGAAATTTTGATATAGAACTGGTTAAAAGTCTGTTCGCTATTTAAGCAAATAAATCCAGGACTGCAGCTCGGCAAATTCTTTAAAGTTTGTGAAAAAACGAAATTGAATGTTATATTTATAATGAACTTATTAATCCTTAAATATCCGCTTTGAAAAATGGAAACGGAATGTATCTGAAATTTTATCATAGAATATATATTTGTTTACTTTTTGAAGTGAACCTATTTACTTGTCAATAAAATTATTCTACAGAAATTAGTAATTGGAAAGTTCGCAAGCAATATTTTATAATACTTGAGAATATTGAGCGAAAATGTTAACACCTAACTGAGTTTTCCTCTACATCTGGTATCATTTTCATTAATTTAAGATCGAATAATGGTTCAAAATATTCATTGATTAAACACATATACGACTAGCCCAAAGGAATCTTTTCGAGAATTGACTGTATCTCGATATCGGAATATCATTTTTTGATGAATTTCTTTGTTGAAATCAGTGGCTAAAATATATAGGAAATCCATTGGAATAATAACAAATTCAACATAAATCTAACTCATCGAATCCATTTCTAATTACCCATATCCGAAGCTAGAAATTTGTTGGAATAAGTTACACACTTTTGGCTGAATGCAAAAAATCGACACCACATCGGTAAGGTCTTTGATCGATTTTGTGTTCTATTATCAGAACTCTTGATCTCCAGACAATGAAGTGCAGTTTTAGAGTTAGGTGAATGACAACTAATTTCGCTTTGGAGATCATGCAAATGTAGTTCACTTACTGGTACAGCGTCTGTACGGCGAAGAGAAGAAGCAGGGAATCTGTATATTTTCAATCAGATCGTTAGAAACATCAAGGAAAATCTTAAGAAAGCAGATACTAACAAAACAATGAAATTATTTTGGTACTCTCGCACTTCAGAATTACTGTAAACGAAGCAGTAGCAATGGCAGGATGCGAGGTGCTCGAACCACAACAAAGACTATAACAAGGTCAGTGGAATCAAAACTTTTTTCACAACCTTTAACAAATTATACCCGATGCAAATTCTCTACTTGTTCCCAAGGTACCGCATTCAGTTGTCATCCCAAACGTTCCATATATGTTTGAATTTTAAACCAGAATTTCTTTCAAGGTTTATATTTTTCTAGTATTGAGTTCCACCATTTTTAGGGTAAATGCAAGTTCAGTAGATATTAATTATTTAAGGTTGAGGGATTTGCAATTCGTTAGAAAGTAGAAATGTATAACGTTTCATATTCGTCTGAGGTAGTTTTTAAAACATCTATGCCTTTTGTAAAACTGTCTCTCTGGCTAGCACTATGTATAACCCAGTTTCAAAAATCGATCTAATCAGTCCTCTAATTTGTCCAAGAAAAAATATACCGTTGTCGATGAAAAGATTTCTAACGGCGGTAGAACGAATACGGAAGCACAGCAGCCCAGTTACAATTTCCCGGCTGGTTGTAGATGACAGTTTTACTGTTCAACGAGATGCTCTACTCGGCCAGTGACACAATTGTGACCGTGCAAGGGTTTACCGCACTTCTAATGTCTTTTCAATGTTTCTTGCGCACTTTGTTCGTATTGATTGATTCATGTAATGAACACTAATTGGCAACTGAGCCGGGAGATTGAGAATAGAGTTCTATTGCCCAGTATAAAATTGCCCGCAACTTGTTGTTGGTGAACAGAAGGTGCAGTTCAGTGGACTGAATCGGTACATTCCATAGTAACAAATAATTAATAGAACTCAAAATCAGTTTTCATTCTGAACCCTTACTCCTAACCAACAGTAACAGCTGTTTAGTATTACCAAAAAATATTGTTAATTGAAAACAGTGAACAATTGACTAAGTTTAAAAAGCGCGAAGGATCAAATTAAAGTAGGTAATGGTCATTTCTCCATCAACAGAAACATTCGTGATTTGATTGTACGAATACGTCGAAAAATATCCATGAACCTAAATTTATACTTGATAGACGAAAATTCTTGTATTATTTGGTTTTTCACTCGTAACTGTTAGTATTCTAGCAAAATATCCTTCAAAATTTACCGTTCCATAATTGTGCATTATTGGCAGAGAGATATTGCGTTTGATCACATATACAACACGAAAAACAATGTCAGTCATTTCTGTCTGTCTGTTTGTCCATCTATTTGTCTGTCTGTTTGTCCGGTCCCTCTTATACCTTTGTGGTCAGAAAGTGAAACATTGTTTGTCTATGTGTCAGCCCTTTTATCGTATGTTTGTCCGGTGACTCTTGACCCCCCTAATCCCCTTATAGTCAGGAAGTACTTTTTGAATTTTAGTAAGACTTTGACACTAGGTTGCTAATATGACAATCGTGTTCAGTGGCGGTGTAGTTATATAAAAATACTCAAACTTTTTTGGACGTTGAATTTGTCAGAAAACCTGAGTGTTGGCAGAATATGTTCTATCTCTATAAAATTGTAACTCCAGTGATACTCCGTACTTGTTAGATAAATATTATTATTCCCACGTAATCATTTAAATTGTAAAAGTGGTAGTAGTAGTACACCCTACTTATGAACATAGTATGTTTCAAACAAATGTAAACCACGTAAATTACTTCTACAAGTTATACGATATTTTGGGACGTTGTTAATGACTTTTTCCATTGTGGGCTGATTTGATCCGCTTCATTTCAACTTAGTGAAAATCATAAATAAGGGTTGCGAAATATGGAAAATTATGAATATCCAAGTGATAACAGATTAAGTTACTAAAATTTTTAAATATTTTTCATCTTATTCAGAAGCTTAGCAATTTCAAAGTCACATTCAAATCTGAATATACCTGTTATTGACTTTGCCGTCAATGCAAGCAACGTTTTCCAAGATCAAAACAGAATTACCTATTAAATCCTTAAAGTAAATCCTATTTTTAAGCTTATACTGCTTTGTAGGAACTATTAGCGAACAATAATCAAATTTTCTCGCAAATTGATTCTGAAATCAAAATATATCAATTATATAGAACAAGATATTTCCATCGGCCTGAACTTCTATTTTGAATATTTTCCGAGATAACTTCATGAGGAGTAGCGATTTTCGTTATGTTACTTATACGTCATTATAGCATACGTTTTCCAGTTAGCATTGTGTCAGATAGTCAGCGCATGTAATTGTCTATGTATCTAAGCGGGAGTTGTCACCCTTGTACGTCCTCTACTGTCGCTATGCTACACAACATGGCCAATTAAGAACATTAACGGACGACTGATTCTATCGAAGGCGTGTGTTGACCCACTCACCATTTTTTTAAAGCTATGTATATGTTAATGGTGTACGGTTACCAATTTTTGACGGATCGGGAATCCTTGATGGAAATATCCGGACCTGGATTTATCCGTATCAAGATTTCAATACAGGAACTGAATTCAAATTCGGTTAAAAAATTCGGATTCGGTTCTTGAATATCTAATCTAGATCCAAGATAAATATCCGATATCCGCATCATGAATTATCATGTAACGTATGGACATACAAAAGAAGCAGTATAATTAGCAGTACAAAATATTTTTTCTACTGAGCAATATAAAACAAATACATTTTAAAGTAGACGCAGAAATAACTATCTCATTTACATATAAAATTCTAGTGTCTTTTCGAAGAAAGACAATTTCTCTTTGCACAAGTAATATATGAACTTACGGGTCATATTGATCATTACTTTACAATGATACGAGTACCTCAAGCAGTTCCCCGATACGCGTAAAAACAAAAAAACAAACAACTTTCCGCCTTACAAGTCTAGCTCACAGAACACGGAACCAGAATTAACAAGAGAATGAATAACTAAGAAAAGTCCTACCAAAGAAGATTTGTAGGGAGTGCTTATGTTCTAAAAATAAGTCAAGTATCCATAGGCAACAGTGATTAAATACAACGATCCCGTATCCGGATCTCGGATATTTGATCTGAACATTATATCTGAATCTGGATAAAATCTGGATCAGATCCGTATCAGAACAGTATCAAAATTTGCAATACACCACTAGAACACCGACAATGCAAATAGAGGTGAATGTGTATTCAAGCTGCTATAAGCCAAACGTGGATAAAAATTGCTGCACACTGTGATACTTGATGATATTTGAAATATAGCAGAGATTTTGCGCCCATACATGGAGGTATTTGTTCTGGATTAACAGTGATATCTTTGTGCATAAGTTAATGAATTTAACTGTATCTCATTATGTGGATTGTAGATGCTCTTACTTGGTGAAACTCTTCCATCATGTAGATAAAAAGTTGTGTAATTATCACACAGTTTCACAAATAAAACTCTTTCTTTTCGTGACGCGTTTCGATTTTTATTAACATCATTGTCGGACTGTCAGATTTGATTGCTAACAAGGCTACCCAAACAACTAACTAGTCCTATCATGGATACAAAACTAGAGCTCTTAGAACTAGCATACTATCTATCCTGTCTAGTTATTGTTCTATTAAATTATGTATAACTAGACAAGATAGATAGTATGCTAGTTTTGAGTATAGTTTTGTATCTATGATAGGACTAGTTAGTTATTTGGCAAGTAATCTGGGTAGCCTTGTTAGCAGTCAAATCTGACAGTCCGACGATGAATTTTATAAAAATTGATGAGCGTCACTAAAATAAACAGATTTATTTGTGAAACTGTGTGATAATTACACTACTTTTCATCTACATGTAACTCATTATTTATAAGTTTCTTGATTCGCTCCTTTATGACGTTAATTAGTTTATATCTGTTCTGGCCGCTTACTAATATCATAATTAGATGATTGACAATAAATTTTATTATCACTTCAGTGGGATCCCAATTTCATGGAATTTGCGTTGTTGTATTGGGATGACACTGTTTCGCTTCCTCTCGTAAAACAAGTATCTTTGTGCTTTTGATGATGATCGTCCATACTAAAATCGCATTTGAATACAAGACTGGGGACGGTCAATGTCATTATAATAACCAGACTTGTTTTTTTATTTTTTCTTATCACGTCAATTGGTATCGCAAAAAATGGATTTTTTGAACATTGTGTTTTCTTGATCTTTAATGACATATAAATATGTTATATCATTTACTCACAAATCGGTCCAGTGACGGTAGAGTTATCGAAAAAATGTATCAAAATAACTCGATTCTGTACTTCTCAGAATATTGTCGATTAGGTGTTCGCTGACTGTTGATGAACGCCTGAACTACAATTAAGACGCGGCTTGCATGGTTACCAGATTTACCCGAATTTGGATTATAAATTATTACAGCAGTGATTTAAAAATATTGGTTAGTATGTCGCCTATGCACGCTACGCTTTTTGGTTCAAGGTTTGCTTGTTTTTTTTTAATTGATGTCCACTTCAGTCTGTCTTTTCCGTGCATTGGCAGGATCTCAAAAGACAAATATTATTGCAAAATTTACAATTTTTTTGGACTACCTATATTTCCATTATCTGCGATAGAGTAGCTATTTGGCTCTATAGGTTTTTCTAAACTTCACCAAGTAGGAGAATATCCAATCTGCAAGAAATTAGAATTAGGGTGACAAATGCATGTTGAGTGGTAAGGACACTGTCAATGCAATTTTTTATGAATTTTTTGTTGTGACATAAAGCTCAGAGTAACTCGATTTCCAAGTTCCATAAGCTTATCTCTCTCACAAACAAATCAGAAGTATTTTGTTTTTACTGTTATATTGAGGTTCGCAGTATTCCTTTCCTAATTATCTCTTTCAGCTTTAGTTGCAATGAAACCACTGATAAACCACCGACTTCAACCATCGTGCCCATTCGAAGATGGGTTCACCTCTGAAGTGGTGTCCCTGACTCTCCTGGTAGCTTCTAGAACTTTATCATGTCCGGCACTGAAAAGAAGGCCAGATTCGAGATAAGCCACCCGGAATTACCCTCAAAATGGATTATTGTACTTTTAAAAAAATATCTACCCCCTCTTTCACATTCGCATTTTCTCACCGTATGATTTGGTGGAAAATTTAATATCGGACAGAGTCCAAAAATAAGAGGCAAATCTGTTTTCTGATTCGAGATAGGTATCAAAAGTGGACGTTCGAAAATTGTATAAAATCTGAAGCGAATAGCTTCTTGGTCGAAAAATCGAATTTCATTCAAACAAGACGTGAATCGTTTCCTGTGTAACTGACTAGCACTCATCACGAATCCAGTATCAATTTGTTGCCTGAACTGAAGGGAGAGCCACTGGCTGCTTATCTGACTACTAATGCTTTTCTATTCATCATATTCGCATTCAGGACCATCGAATAAATAAACTGCTTCCAAGCCAACTACCGTATCGAAATTACTATTCGGATAAAAGGTGTCAGCATCTATCTACTACAATTACGCTAAATTCCGCATACTAAATGTGATACTAAGCAAATCAATATTAAAACAGAAAACTTTAAGATATAATATCTTTAAAGCAATATAAATATAATTTAAAATTAGTATCAGCGTCAAAATTAACAATTGACAAAAAACTGGCAGAAACTCATTAACTGCGTTTCTCGCAATGTTATGATATTCCTTCCAGCAAATCTTCCTAGAATGCAGGCCAACAGAAACAACAAATAAAAAATAACTGTGGAGATGTTGACACGAGGTTGAACAGCAATTCTTAAACTTCGAGTTACACAAATTTAATTTCTAACACGAAGGAGCGCAATCCACTGTAACTGGATTTAAAATTTCGGGTATAGGTATGTCGAATTCGATGTAATCGTTACATGGCCTTCTCCTGCAACGTCACACATTATTTTTTGAATAGGTGCTTCTCTGACAAAACATGTAAAGCAAGTCATTGGAATGAAACACCCGGGACGTAAAAATACGAAACTATGCGATGCGGTGGGTGCTTCAATTTTGTCATGGGCATCAACTGAGGCTGGCCAGAGCTGTAAAGCTGTCACCGAACCAGCCAGGAAATTGGAGCTGCGCTACCGTACTTCCGCATTCGTTCTGCCCTCGCTACAAATCTATTAGTCGACAATGTCGGAAGTAGATCGTATATTTTCTCTTCGAAAAATTAGGGGACCTATTACATCGACTTCTCAAACTGGGTTATAAAAGTGCCTTGGAAGTGAATAGTCTATTGTTTCCAATGTTTTATAACTGAGAATAATAGATAGGCTATTATCATTAGATATTCCGTCATCCAATTCAATATACGGTGATCCACCAGACTAGGTTGATGTAGGGTAAAAGTTGAATAAATAACATACTATACTATACTCCACGTAAATTCGTTAGTTTCGAAATGGAGATTTGATGGAATTTATTAAAAATACTTACTAAATTAAGCCTTCGATAATTTCGAATATTTACATTCCATGTGTTTTAAATTCCCTTAATTTTTAATATTTCCACACTTTAGGTGGATTTAGGTGGAAACTCGATCAAAATTTTGGATGAAATCATCAAGCTGCATGTAAAATACTGAGTGACCTTACTTGATGCTATCTTTTAAGAGGCCTAATGATACTTTTGTTATTATTTATCATCCCTTTGGAATCATTTCTGATGAAAGTCGCTGAAACAGAAACGAAACTGATTGATCCCTTTTAGCTAAAAGCTTATTACGCCATGAAATGTCGTACAGAAAAAATAAATCAGGTTTGAAGTTGCTTGGAACATTTTACATCCTTTCCAGAGAATAGTATAAACTTAGAGTCAAGATTTAATCAAAATCTGGTTGTTTATAACACATATTCCAATAAAAGCATATTCTAAGCCAAGTCGTTGTTAACATTACGGAAATTTTATCTTGCTAGTCATTTTCTATAACCTTTCATAACTAAATTTGAAATAATTTATTTCTTTTATTTTCTTAGTTATGAAAATTAATAATTTCTGGAACTGACAATTTTGAAATCTCTCTACGTGTAAAAATTATAAAAATGATTTGCCGATAAATCAAGCTAGTAAAAAATATTAAATGGAATGTAGTTGTTCCTATGAGTACTTAATTTTGACTGTACTCACCGCTTGGTGCAGCTTCACAGATGACTAGCATTAAACTGTACTCTTTTGACGAGATACGGAATAGACAAGCAGTATTTTTTCGCGAGTAGGGCACCATTGCATATTTACTGACCAGCTGAAGATTTTTGAACAGCTGTTTTTCAACATGGTGCTAAAAGCAAATATTTTACAAATACATGGTCTCCAAGATCACTTGATTATAGCCCAGCATATTACTGGCACTTTGGTTTATTTGATAAAATTGTTTCTAGAAAACTAAAATTTAAGCTAGAAAAATTGAAATAATATTAGGAATGGAAGGAATGGTTGATGGTTAATAAGCTGAAAAATCGATATACGTTGAACATTTGCCTTACTCACTGTTGTTGATAAGAAATCTTATTACTTGAGTAATTGATTTTCTTCCACGTCCAGTTGTGAATTTGATTGGTTAACAATGTATGATGAGCTGCAATATGTGATAACCAAGTATACGTTAGTCAATGGAAGTATGCTTGTAAATATGTGGTAAATTTTATGGTTGTGTACCTGGAACTTTCCCTTAGATTCATTGACTGATTTATAATAAATATAGTGATTTAAAGCAAAATCAAAACAGTTTTTTGGGCAAAAATGTCGGAAATACAGTAGAAGTCCCTGTCAAGAGGTTTTAAGAGTAACTGATCAAAGAGAGGAATACATTTTCTACATATTCTTATATTTGTTAATTGCACCTACCTTCAGTTTAACTTAAAATAGTTTTGGGCTAAATGCCAATTATTTTGTCTCCATGTTCAGCTATGAGACATATTTTTATCCTATAGTGAATCATGAGAGCTGATCAATTGTACCTGACAGATCTAGCATCTTAACAAACTCTCCAATTAACCATAAATCTTCTGCTTCTGATCTCTATATGGTTGAGTGTAAGAGTAGCAAACGCTTTAGCTTCATAACAATGTTATTGTACTATTAATAAAGACGTCTATTATTACTATTATTATTTTCTTGTATACCCTGTATTTTCATCAGTGCGATTAGGCTGCCATAATTCCTTCACACAACGATTCACCATTGCCATTCACCCACTTCTCACCTCAAACACTTTCTGGCTAAGTAATTTCGAGTGGTTCGATATGTGATTGAGAATCAATCCACGTATTCAGCCCCTACTTTTTTTCCCTCTATCTTTATGTCTATGCTCTGTTGTAGGCGCTAACGAAGTGAGGAAAACAAAGTGAGTGGGATTTTTTCCTTGTTCTCTGGAATAAAGTGGCACTTGAGGCGTAGGAGAAAGCCGCTTCTGTGAGGGTAATTAATTAGCAAGTGTAGAAATTACAAGAAGTGGCTTTTCTTCTCACTTATCCAGGTAATTATGGGAATTAATCTGGTTTGTATCGTGAAGCAGTGTCTACTGTTGTTAAAATAGATGTTTGTTTTAAATTCTAGATGGAAACTCAATTACGATACTATAGATAAGATGAATTGCAACCCACTATGCATCAGACCTGCTCTAGAAATCCATGTTTCGTCTTTAGCCTAGACTCGTCAATATAGTATTTTGGTCTAACTGTAAAGAGCAATTGGGTGATATATACGTAGCCCAGTCAAGGTTGTGATGAAAACATCAATCTCGAAGCGTCGCGTATTATAGCGCTGCCCATTTGCCACTTACGAAGTAAAAGCTCCTAACACTTCGACTGCCTTGAAGCTCTCTACAGTTAGACTGCTAGGCTATACTGAGGAGTCTAGGCTAAAGTCGAAGCATGCATTTCTATCAGTTGTCAGCTTTTGACGTGGATGAGCCGACGTGACGATACATCGTAATTAGTGTTTTCAAAAACACGGGATGTCGCTCTAAACCAGTTCACCCTTGTTGACCGATATCGTAAGGGACATCTGTCGCTTCTTCAAGGTGGTCCAGATGTTGGAACCTTTGACTTCGTAAGTTGTCAATAGGCAGCGCGACGTTTGCAGATGAATTTTGTGAAGAACTGTATGGAAATGTATGGAACCGCCGTAATCTTCGATTAGACTTCACCCGACTCATCTGGTACCTTCATCGACAAACTAATTACCACATGTAGTAGACAAACTAACATTCATGAAAGTGAAAAATAAAAAGTATAATTTTAAAAATATGGTTTGACCCTTTTCACTTTGATAGAGGCCACCTAGAAAGCCGAAACGTTGCACACATGCAGGTTTCGTTATCGGCTGTTACAATTATAAGATGAATCAGAGAGATAATCACAAGCAAAGTATCAGAAGTTACATTGACCTCACTTAAAATGAAGTGACTCATATCATCAAGTTTGAGAAGTTAAATCCATTGATCCTAAAATAAATTACAAGCATGGTAGTATTCAGTTCATGGGGAATGGTCTGCTCCAACATCCTGTTTAAAGGGGATATATAAACCCACTACAGAACAAGCCTGAATAACGAAATAATGCTAGTGATTAATTAGCATTTTGGTTAACATTATTTCAATAGTTTCTAATCCTCTACCTAATTCTATCTGTATATGTCAGGGCTTAGAGTTAGTTGTATGTGAAGGTGATTAATGTAAATAAATTATATAAATAATTATGTATTGAGGTCACGACTTCTTCAATTTGGGATCAATCCCCATTAAATTAAAATAATGAATCATTTTACTTCCATAAGTAAGATTGGCATCATTGCTGCAACATTTTTATAACTCGAGATAATACTTTTTGCACACCTTCTACGTCCACATCACAAAAATCGGTTCCACCGATTACTGTCAGTTTTTCAGTCGAAAGATAGACTGAAAAACTGTCTGTCTGTCGCTCTTTCATACCCTGCTGGCCTCAGCAGTTCCTGCATTGATTTTGATGGAGTTTGACGAGGGATGTGATGCTGGCTCATAGTAGCTCTTATCTTTGAACAACGGCTGATCGGCAGATCCGATTAGCAAAAACAAAAAACTGTTATAATTATAATGTTGCTATTTCATAACTTCTTAACCTTATATTTATTATCGCCCACTTTGAGACCCAATCAATTTTTTCACGGTCTTCTACTGCCCCTTGAATTATTTAGATATTACAATATATTTTTGTGATACTGTAACCCTCCTGAAAAGCACCACTGCTCTGGGTGTGAGTTAGATGCCGTTTTGTATCTAAGTAAACGTAATCCCTTCACAAGAAAAGGAAAAGTTTATTGTTGTTTGCGATTTCGACGTGGGGTCGGGAGTAGGCTGAAAGTATCGCGAAACTTCTTATAATCTCCGTGGGGAATTTTCGTTGTCCTCAAGAGCGAGCAGTTCCACACTTAAATTAAGTGAGTAAAGTAATGTACAGGGAAGAATACCTTCGTTTTTTCTTTTAGATTAAATAAGTTCTATAGATCTATTCACCTTTACTCTGACCTCTATTTGGCAGACATAGTAATCAGTAAAGACGTGGCTTTCAACAGATGATTATCATCAAGTTATTATTTTAAACTCCCTTATTAGCAAAAGTTTGATTTCGGACTTCCATTGTCTATAAAATTTTGAGTATCACGACGTTTCGATTGATGTGCTATCTTCAATCGAAACGTCGTGATACTCAAAATTTTATAGACAATGGAAGTCCGAAATCAAACTTTTGATAAATCCACCTTGTCTACAAGTTTCAAACAACAGTCCCTTATTAGCATATTATGTCTTGACATAAAATTATACTCTTTACTTTATATTATGACACACTACCGATATTAGGCCTAACAGGTGTCGAATTAAAAAGAGTAAAAGTTCTATAATTTAAGGAAAAAAACAAAAATCGAGAGCAACACTTAGTGAATATATTTGTCAAATGGAACAGAGGCTCAAGTGGAGACACTTATCCAAAGGGAGCCACCTAAAGTTGAATCATGAATCCATGTTTAATGTTTTAGTATACCCTAATCTCGTTGGGTATACTTCAAGCATCTGATAAATATTTCTAAACTTATCAGGAGTTTCTGGCAGTAGTCATGAAACGTATTGGAAATCATTCGCAAAACTTGTTGCTAGGTTAGAAAATGGAAGTCTCGAAGAGAGCAACATGGTGCTTCGTTGACGATGATGGAAGAATTGGTAATGGAAAAGGGCTGAGGAAGATCTAGTAGAGCACCAAATGAAAAGGAAATAAAATAGAATGACAAAATCATGATCTTATCATGATCTTCAGTGGGCTACGATCCTATTATCCCTTGGGACTACTCTTATCTAAGGGTTTAGATTTTATTCTTGATTACATTGATCCTAAACGTTATATATTCATTGATTGCTCAATCGTTTTCAATATAATTTATTTACCCGAACTATTTTTGAAAATTCCTCAATTTGTATCATTCTTCAAGGAAAAATTAATTGTATTTTCTTTCGCCAAACGTGAGACTGAATTATCTGTCCACTGTTCCAATCTTCGTATGCTATTAATGAACTAAATTCTTCCCCTATAATTTGGCATCTACACAGGCTCAGCCTGCAGAATAGCAAAGGTGGAGGGAGATTACTTCGCCGATTAAATAGAACGCCTGAAGCGAGTTCTTGTTTTAGTACTAACTGGAGTAGTTTACCTATCACGATTTTCCAAATTTATAGTTACTCTTCTTAGCTATCATAACCCCGTAAATACGCCATGCGTGTTACACCAGTGGTGACTCCCTGAACGAGTATAACAGTCGGACGTATCAGTGTGTTCTGCGAAAAGGACTTAGAGTTGGCGCTCAAAGTTTGGACGGCTTTCTCCTTCTCCCTCGTTGACTGTCCCTAATGGGAATAATTTCTGCTCTGCGAAATTTTGTTTAGGGGATTAGAGTCGAGAGAGAATGGTCAGATAATTGTATGATAGATTATGACGTGAGGCAGTTATTAGAGAGTTCGTGTTAGGCGGTTTTTAATATAGTTGATGGATTTAGTAGCGGCATGGGATTTTCAGATTGTCTGGAACAACTGTGATGCTACTGTGTTGAAACTACAGGAGAATGACTTAAAGTTTCGAATGGAATGCTATCCGCTACGTGGAATGGGATGGTAAATAATATAATATTTTTCAATTCAGGAGAGAAATGCCCCTGATGTCAACGTCGATCCTGTCTACAACTGCACTCGACATCTTTAGAGCTTATTCGTGTAAGCCTTTAAATAGGATGCGAAATACAAAGGAAACCGATCATGCTGATTATTTTATTCAAACATTCATGCTTCAGGTATTATTTTGATATTACCTATTGACTTGCGTATTCAATATTACTTTTACTTTTGTTGATTAGAAAACTACCAATGATGGACCAATAGCTTTTTCCAGGCTTTGTAACAATTTGTTGAGTTTAGTGCTTTTTTGAGTTTAATATAGCAAGGCCAAGAATTACTTGCTACGATGCCGACGATGGTAAACAGACCGAAATTAGTGCCACGGTTTGTCGTCATGAAACATCAAGGAAACATAACATGTCGATTTCAAAATTTCTGGCCATAATACTTTCCCCGCCTATATATTGGCATGGGGGTGAAAGGCTGCCTAGGCAGTCGAAACTACAGTAAGTTTTGTTCTGTTGTCATATGTATTGTCAATCCAGTAGAAAACTAGGTTAGGTTTACTGGATTGGTTTACTGGTTTTCTGTTAGGTAACTGGATAGATTTTAGAAGTTATATTAGGTAGCATGCGTTGTGATTTAAATTATGCGTGTGAATGTATGTATTTTATCTTGGATGTCACTACTCTCTGTATCAGAGAAATGTGGGCTGTATTATTTGCTATATAAATATTCCCTACCAGAGAAAATATCATGTAGTAGTGTACTATTGCTCATCTACGCGATACCCAAAGCTTCAATTATTATTCATTTACTTCTATCTGTTGTCTAAGAGTTTTTATACAAGAAGATTCAGAAATGCGTTTTTCTACTTTATCTATGATATTATAATTTTTTTGAATACTTCAGTAATAACTGGCTCTATGGAATCTGAAATTCTTTTGAAAAACTTTACGGTTATGTGTGGGGATATATAAGGGGTTTTAGTAGCGTTTATACTAAATAATACTTTGTTATCTTCACTAATACATGACACACATACATGAATATGTATTGTAGATGCTTTTACTTGATGAGACTCCTTCACATCATTGTGCAATTTTCACACAATGTTTCACAAATTAAAGTTTTTTGCGCGTTGCGATTTAATCTTTAGACTTTCAAAATATACAAAACCTACCTAGACAATCCATCTACTAGCTTAGTCTTATTATATTTACCCGTACGAAAGAAGATTAATTAATTAGTCGATCAGTAGTCTGAAGATGCTTTGAAGATGAATTCTGTATCGGTTCGCGGTGTAAATGTATGTGTTTTGTGCTAAAATTGTCCAGCCGTAACCACTTCCGTTCTCCAATATATCCCCGCATTTCCGATTGATTCGCTCTATATCTTTCTCTTTCTCTCCACACATCTTTGTCCCCCTACATCCTTTATCGAGTGTCGTATTTTTAGGAATGGTGTCGCCACTCCAATGCCGATACATAGAAGCCGTCAGTAATTCCAGTTGCAATCTCCGGAGGATTACCGACGGACTGTACACAATGCCCGACTTGGAGTAAACACCAGTGCTTCTATAGTACAGAGACGGTCTCAAGGTTCGCTCAGAGTTTCCGTGTCGTAACGTGAGCAGCAGGAAAGAAATTGAGTCATACCGATGGACTTCATTGAGTTACCACGCATTCAAGTTTTGTATAGTAGGCAGCGGTAGCGAAAACAGAGAAATTTACAAAGCACACTAGTTGTTGGGACAATAGATGGAAGTACCTATTCGATGCCCAAATGCCTAAAATAAGCCTCAAAAATTTTTCCACTAGGCACGGGCATGATTAATAACTCGAGAAGCAGTAAAATAAAGTTTAGAGAAGTTCCGATTTTCTGTTTGTTAATGCACTGAAAGGAAGAAAGCAGCTGAACCTGCCTGTCCCCAAATTTTAGCATCATACTGAGATTACGCATTGAAAAACAAAATAAGATAAGAGTTAACCACACAGACAGATTGAAGAAAATTAGTTAGGTGATTTTTCCGGATGTGCACATCATATAACATCCAAAAAACGTGTTACTAAAATAAATAAACTACAATTACAAATTGGCTTGGGATAATAACTTCCAAGTATTATGAAATTAGAATATTATAAAACCCCTTTTAAATAAAAAAAATCTTCCTTTCCATACGCAACTGAGACTTTTCTATAACTAACAAACAGTTAGCCTATTTAGCATTAAGGCACATCCTCTGCTTATAGTCATCTAGACAAGATTACATTTAACCGTTTAATTTTGTCCTAAACCTGCGAAAAATTGATATACCTGAGTTCTCTGAATTTTCTGAATATTAAATGCGGACTTAATAGGATTTTACTAATTTTTCAGCGTTTTTATTGAAATTGGGCTTTGCGTCACAACAATATTTTGGTCCTCCAGATCAGCTAAATATTGCAAACTTCATATTTTCGACTACAGTCAGTGCTTTTGTATATCAACAAAACATATATAAATACAAGGCACATATTCTTCATTGAATCAGTATATAATAATTGTCTATGGCAATGATTGCCATCAACCTTTTTTAAATTATTCTTGCCTTCATTTGACTCAAAAAAACTATCTTTATCATAAAATAAGGATTTTTGTCACTGCTGTGAAGAAACAATTGCTTTCACTTCAAAATTATGAAACCTTCTATTGCTATTTCATGGATGTTACTTGATTTGATTGATTTAATACTGCTGACCGCTCATGTATGAAATTAAAAGCGATCCATTGCAACTCCAATAGTTCCAAGCAATTTACCATATTATTTTCTCAATTTTAAAAACTTCGCAGTACAGCATGGAAACGAGAATCGCTTAAGAACTTCATACCAGCTGATTGGATATCAGCACTGAGCATCCTCGAAATTTTACTGAAGATGGTCATAATCCATTTGAATGAATCAAATGTAATAGCAGTTCGTGCACTTATTCATTTGAATAATATTTAGGTCACATAAAGATTATTCATATAATAAAGCTAAGCTATAAAGAAACTCATCGTTTAAATTTGGATGAAACGGGTCGTTCGGCAGTTTTTCTGGGGTTTGTCTATCATCCTTCTTGAAGAACCATCTCAGTAACCGCTACATCGATTTAATAATGTCATGGAACTTGTGCATCCAAAGTTATATTATAACAGTAAAAAAATGTACATTTTTTCATATCAATCAGCTGAATAATAGAAATAATATTTTTTGTTATAAACCATGACCGCACAGGTAAATCACACTTTCAAATACTATTTTTTCAGAATTATTTTTTTTGGACTGCAGACATTATTATCGTTTGAGGTTAATATCATATAATTTTTGAAATTAGAATAATAATAATAATTATTATTTTATCGTTCCATTATTTAGCTTAACAATAATTAGTTCCCTAATTATGTATAGCATTATGTAAGAGCATCATTATAAACGTTTTGTCTAAAAAGCGCAATTATAAATATTTTGGCTTGTGCGGGAATTTTCCTCTTGTTTGTCTCATTAAAATTTTATTTGAGTACATCCAATTCTTACATCCGCGCTGTAAATTTAAAGGTAGAGACAATTGCAATTTGTAATCCTAGTACTATTAATGAAACTCATCTTACAACTTATCAAATACTGCAGATACTCCCAGCAAGGTCTATCTTTTTAGCTCCTAGAGTATCTTCAACGAAATGGAATTGGTAGCGAAAAGGACACAAAGCAAACTACGCTCTGTTTCGCATTTGTTTTCTAAGCTATTTCAAGCACCGCATCCTCCATGAAATTTAAAAAAGAAAATATACCAATATAGCTCAAAAGACTTGTTTACACAGGCGTAAGAAATTGTTTCACTGAACGGACAAAGATGGTGTATCGATATCACCCAAGAAACGATTTCTGATTCGATTTATGGTCATACACTGGTCGGAGAGGAAACCTCAAGTAGATGTATGATACAATTTACTTACAAGTTATTCAGTTTTCGCCTAATTTTGAATTAAAAATACGAGCAAATCTTTTAATTACCTATGCTGAAAGGTGATCAAAAATTTAACATTATTCAGAAATTCAGAATGTTTGGGAAACATATTTTCCACCAAATTCCATAAAAATCGATGAAGCTGTTACGAAGAATAAATTCTGTTTAAACTGAAAGCAGCCTGATAAGTGATACGAAGAAGGATATGACTCCATCAAATATTAAAAAACCTCATTATTTCTGTTTAGAAAAATTTTATTATCTGGATATTTCTCTCGATAATTTTTGAGAAGAAATATTATGATTTGTAATGTCGTCAGAATTTTATATTCTAAAGGGGTACATACATCGCTACAAAATTTCTGCACATGGGAGATCCCAAGGTGCTTATGGAAGACCCATCAGGCTGCTCGTATCTTGGGAAATAAACTCACAATCAGTTACAATTTGAGCATTTTTAATGTTCTAAATTTATCCTCGAATCAGTAATTTTGGCGGACGCTCGTGTTTCTCTCACGACGTCAGTTGCTAGAAATATGGGTAGATTAGTGACTAGAAAGTGCAGTATAGACTAAAATATGAAAAAAGAAAAAAATTCATCTTACTAGAAAATTACTGTTGCCCATGGAATACCTCTTGAACTGATCTTTAACCTCTCATTGAAGCAATCGCGATTTCCTTCGATGTGGAAAAAATCTAGAATCTGTCCAGTATTCAAAAATAAAGGTGAAAAATCAGTCATATCGAACTATCGACTTATTACAATTATTATATGCGATTTCTGTTGTTGTTTACACTGATTTTGCTTTCTGTTTCGTCTATCAAACGTAGACGGGAAATGCACGGACTACGTTTCCTTCATAAACTGATCAATAATCTAATAGATTGTAGGGAGCTTTTACACAAACTAAATTTTCACGTGCCTAGAGTAAACTCTCGCCAGAATGTAACTTTTCACCTTGATTCACCTCGTACAGATTGCCTGAAATATTCTCCTCTACATGTTATGTGCAATATGAGTAATCTGAACCAAACTGTAGATAGTTTTGTACAAAAGTATGCTGTTTGATTCATTTGGTGCTATTTCATCTTCAGGTGTATTACCTAAATTTTTCTATCGTATTATTATTGTTCTTTCTATAATGTATAATTTCACATACTTTGTCCTGTCTTGTAAATGGATATATCTATCATCAGAATCTACAAGATAGTCGTTTTTTGGATACTTAGCCGCATTATTCTTGAAAGGCAAGTTTTTATAAAAGTCGTGGCCTACTCTCTCTAGCAGGCGAAGCAGAATCGTCAAATCAATGAACTTATTTCTGCTAATAGGCATCTTAACTTCTAACTAAACTTGCGAGGTGTAGAGGGGTTGTTCGTCAACATCCATTTATTCTCAGACAAAATGAGAAGTTTTGCTTGTGATTAGGGATTCGAAATTTTGGAAGTTAGGAAACTCCAATTTGAAATTTGTTTCATTTGTCACACTAACCAGTGCCAGCCGCATGGAGTGAGAATTATCATATTTTTTCTATCAGGGCATGCATATGGTAAACATAGTGCCTTTTTCCTTTTAATGTTATGGATTTTATTTGGAAGAATACAGCACTACGTTAAAATAGTTCTCCTCACCCCCTGATAAACAGAGACACTAGATTTAGAGCGTGTACTCTCCCAAAAGGAACCTTTCTTCTGAATTTCTAACTGAGCATCGTTCGTATATCGGGGTGCAGCGTTAGTGTTGGGTCAGTAAGGATCTCCAACCGCGGTTACTGACAACCCCCACAGCGAACCATCATAGTACCACGATCAAGGCTTTTGTACATGATGCTGAAAAAGGTATTTGCAATGCTGCTTTTATGTGATATGCAATCAGTATCTGCAGATTGAGCGCAAAAATTTGACGACTATATTTTCTTAATACCTATATTGAGTTTATCAGGATAGATTGCTGTTAACATTAAATAGTTCTATCGCAGTAATATAGATTTTCTATTAAGTAAACATTTCACACAAATGGTATATCTTGACAATTTTTATAAACGATAAAAATATCATTAAAAGGTCTTTTCAATATTTTATAAAAATAAGCATTTATTGATATATTTGCTAAGCCCGAAAAATAATTGACTGCGTCATTAATAAAAATATTTCAGAGCCATTCTTGGTGATGTTACATCCACGTTTTCTAGCTAATTCTCCTGGTGCATATGCCTGATACGAATATGCGCTCACGTTCCTTGAGTGAGCCTCCAAACCAGGAGTGTCGTTCGTCTGCTAACTTCTAGGATCAAGAGCATTTGTGGATGTACGTAAGCGGTAAAGCGGCATATCGCTCATTTTCCTGTTACTAACTCCGTTATGTGTATATCTATTTGAGCATCGGCGGAAACGCATGGGTGAGTTTTGTTTGACTACGTTCGGTTAACTTCATGCGTCCCCAGCCTGAGGCAGACAGAACTACGGGGGTCACGTGCGGGAAAATCGCTGGGGCATGCGCAAATGTAAGCCCTGTTTCGGCGAAAGTAGTTGGATAGCCTAAGTTGATTTTTTGTAGTAATATTTTTCCAAAACCTAGGAAATTACTGGAATTAGTGATAAATGTTGTAGAATACAAATCATTTTACTGATTAAGAATCAAGCTCAATAGGACAGCTCAGTTTAAGTAAACCCAGAGGAAGTGCTAATGATTACCGTCAAAATGTCCTTAAGATGATTTGAGCAAAAATTTGAAATTTAATCCATTACATGTTACTTACAGAGTAGTTACAGATCTTACTCATTGTTACCATGGACTGGGACGTATTGTAAGTGCGAAAAAAATTATATTTGAGATATTATGTTTCTTTGATGTCTCATGACATGTAAATCCTGACAACCGTTGTTTTTTCCATCGTCTGTCTGTCGTCTGACCAGTAATCCGTGGTTCCCCTATAACTTGGAAGTAGCAGGCGGATTTTGATGAAATTTTGATTGTGAGTTACCAGTTCGACAAGAACGAAAAAGCTTGATAGCTTCTTCAGTGCAATGGCAGCAGAGTTTGCGTCTAGAAAAAAGAAATTTCAGTGCTCAAAATCCGGGTTTGGACCTTTCCGGAGTTTCTGGTCACTTTCATCTTTTTAAGAATTGATTTTCGGCGAATTTCTTCAAATAGAACACCATTGATTTATTCCATAAGTTGTGATTCACTTTTTTTCGAAGGTGGATTACACGTTGTGGTGACATTTCCAGATGAATTCATTTCTATTGAATATGGGTCATAAATAATGACGAAAGTGGTATTTAACCTCCTAGAAAACGGCGTCAAGAAGGCAGACTGTATTTTACGTATAGTGTAGTATCTATTTATTGGAGATTTTTATCGGATCTTTGAATCGTTAATTTGGGACATGTTTTGAAAAATGTAGTAATTTTGGAAATCCTCCAAGTAATTATTAAACTGATCTGAACTATCACCGCGTGTGAATTACAAGATGAATATAACGTCTGTGTGCAGCTGCAACTATGTTTCTGTCAGAATTTGAGAGTAACGTGCGAGGAAACAAAGTACAGTGTACATAGCAAAAGCAACTACAGCAATGGACAATGTTTGCGTATTAGCGCTATACATTCGCGTGCTCACGAAATACAATCATACCACTCTATAATCGTATATTATACCAGCCAGGCTGTAGGTCAGTAACTGCAACCTAATAACTCAGCGCTGCATTGACAAAGTTTGCAAAGGGGTGAGAGCAATGGTGGATTGCTGGGAACAAAAGCGTCCCTACTGTTGTAGCAGTGTTAAATGGTCGAGTAGCTAGCACGAAATGATTATAATCTTGTTTAAGCTAGAAACCGGATCATAGTGTTAATGCTCCCAATTATAGATAATTCATAAATCGGTAATATTCAGTAATTTTCGGTAATGTTGCTAGTGTTGATATAAAAAATGATAGTGCTTTTTATCCCCATAATCCTTCGTACTTGTTAAACATAGATGATTGTTGACACATTTACCTTGAAAACACATGAATAATGGATTTATTAACAATAAGATGAAGAATTTTAAAATAGATGCGCCTTATGCGGCACAAGTACTACATTTTTTTATCATTTTGAATTGTTCAAATAAATTTATACTATTTACTTTAACAAGGTGTACGGCACTTTACTTAATTTTATTTCTGAATAGATGGATTAATTTGTCACTGAATTCCAATTTAATATGATCATAAATAATTAGGTTGTTTTATTCAGCCTCTTAAAAAATGTGTCAAGAAGGTCGACTTCGTATATGAAGTACACTGATATCAGAGGATTGGATTACAGAAGTGTTGCTGTTAGGTAAATATTCCACTAAGGATAATATTACCCAAGTATTTAGTAATATTACTGTAACTTGCGTAATATAACCGTTATTGTCTCTTGGCAATATTCGCCTTGGTCACTAAATCAGCAGCGATACGCAAAACCCGTCTCCAGCATCGACATATATTCTACACTAACCTTCTAATTACTTTTTGATATTATCGGCTATTTTAAGCATGGTAACATTATGTTAAAATCTCAATTTTCAAGGTTTCATAGAATATCCAGCAGACCTCCCAGAAGTCCACCATAGCCTGGAGCAATGGGTGGCCAATCTGTCCTCATTCTATAGAAACTATCATGGCCATGTTCAACCGAACTCTATTGTCAATCAAACATAAGGAGGTCCAAACAGGCGCAATCTTACCAAGTGGGGACAAAAGTCGTTCCTTTGGAGAACCTCGGTGTTGTGGAATGTGCTACTGGAAGGTTGTTCCCAGATGGTTACAATTTACAGCGCCTTAAGGTCAATTTGAATGGCTATATGTCCTCTCACAGAGCTTCCGTGACCCTCTCTGAAGTTTTTCGAATATATCCAGAAACGAGCAGTACATTTTGTGAACATGAAAGCTTTTTCTTATTTTATAAATATTATCATTGTAACGATTTATTCGACCAAGCTGTTTCAGATAATAGTACCAAGAGCTATTATTGTAATGAACACTAGAAAAGTCCAACACATCTCCAGCAGTTCAAACTTTCAACACCTTAAACAAGCCTCTTCCAGAAGTCATTCTTCTGTAGAACCTCAGCGTTGGGGATGATAGGAATTTTAAGATAATTAAAGTTTGAAGCATTTTAAGCTCAATGTGAATACTAGAAAATTTATCCTTTGAACTGAAACACAAACAAATCTCTACATTTGTCTGTCTTACAGCTTAGCATCCTTCCGCGTAGTATGCACAGCGAACTCTGATTAAGTGATAATAGAGAATTAGAATACAATTTCTACATAATCCGAATTCGTCGGTTATAGCCAAAGGTTTATCTAACACCCACTACTATTAAACCAAGAATCAGAATCACCGGTGTAGTCTGGCGTGATGCGATACCTTGGAATTAAATGGGGCCCGGGCCTCGTTCTGTGTTCGCTCGGACACATCGCTCGACAAAAGGGGCAACGGTGCATGTCGGGTGGTCAGTTAGCGTCGAGTTGGCACTGCCATGGCGAGGATTTTGGTTACATAAAGTGCATCTTTGCAGTGGTGAGGGTTCGAGCAGGGATGAAATTCGGTGAGTCTGTACATTTCCACAAAATCATATCCGCTATAAAATTATGGGACCTTACCTAGAAATAGTTGTGGTGATCTACAAGTCACCTTGAAAATTATTATCAATATCAAAAACGACTTTGATACTCTACGCACATCGAATTTTCATGCTATTGTTTTATTATCTAGAATGCAACATAGTTAAAACATGAGACTATTCCTAGGAAATAAGAACTAGTACTGAAAAGCAAGAAATGCCTTCAGCCGGCTGCGAAAAGTTCTCTGCAATTTCTCGTTAAACATCGATGTACGAATCAGAGTTCTTCGATGCTATGTGATATATGTGCTTTTATATGGAGCCTTACTGAAAATGCTTGTAAGCGATTGGGAGCCTTCGAAGTGTGGTGCTACTGGCGAATGCTACGAGTGTCATATGTACACCACAGGACCAATGACGCTATCTAGAAATCTTCAATCAAATGCAGAAAAGAGGCATACTTACATTTCATGGGCAACACAATGTACAGATTGCTGCAGTTGTACTTACAGAGTAATATCAATAGCAAGAGAGGACCCGGACGCATTTTTTGGCTGGCAAAACTCAGAAAATGGACAGGACTAACATGATCAGAACTCTTTAAAACGACATTGAACAAAGTACAATCGGCCTATGTGAACATCAATAGAGAAGAACCTTCTATTAACTAATAGATATGTAACGAATTAGTAAGATTTTAATTTTTGATGTCAGAAACATGGAGTCCTATTTAAGAGACATGAACCTGACCCAAAAAAACTTTGAGGTTAAACAAGGAAAAGGTTAAATATAGGATATCTGTAAGGTCCTAAGAAGAAGTCGTACAATTGTGTAATGTTTCATCTTTCTCTACAACTCATTTATTTAAACTTTACCAACTTGAGACTTCAAACATCGACTATGATCTTGTAAATCGTGAACCTCCATAAAGGTCTACTGAAACAACGAGCAGGCAGAGCTGATTTGAATGGCACGGTATGGGCACGGTGCGGCAGCGGTGTTCGAAATGCATTTATAACAAAACCGCAGGTCTGAAACTCAATTTCAATTCAGTCAGGAATTATTAAACAGACTAATTAATATCACCAACGCTCTCTGCCATGTTAAAGGATGTAGGCGAATATTGAGGTCTGGTAGGATATACACAGTGTGGTATTTTGTAGACACGAAGGGTGATTTATGTGTTGTCTGATATACAGCTACAAAAGAGTGGAGGTTTGGTGTGATGAAAGTAGTATACCACTTTAGCCCTTTTTGCTGAACCCAAGAATCATCACTTAAACTAAGGACATGGTAGTTCCTTGGTGTTGAACCGTCTAGACCTCTCAATAAACGTCATGGTATCCAAACATTCCGCTGACTAGCTCTCTTTTCTGTCAAACCAAGCTGTGCTGAACAGCCCTAAGGCCGTTGTGTATGGTACACTCACTCAGAACGAGGTCTCGTCCTCCTCCCAGGACTTCTGACAGATTGAGTCTTCGACCATTTCTATGAGTGACAGATGCCTGTTCAATCTGCAGTGACCTGTGAGGATCCCTACCAACAAGTGGAGTGAATCTCTCCTCCGGTTCAATAGCCATATCTTCCTACGTTTGTTAGGGCTTGCTATGAACCTTTTGAACTGTAACTCGTATGGTATTAGTATGGTTTCGAACAGCGATAAGTTTGTCTCTTCTGGTAGAAACAGAGAAAGTTCGACGCATTTGATAGGTTTTCAGTGCAGTGTCTACAATGTATCTACTGTGTCTACATTCTGTCTAGTATCTAATTTTTATTTGAACTGCAATCTAAGCTTTATGGAGCTATATCTGCACGGATAATGAAATTTGTTTTGGTCTGGATTGCCTCTTTTGCAGCGATCCCTGCTAGCAATTCTGCCTTGATTATAGCTTGCATCGCAACTTGCTTTATGCGTGTGGTCCTATTGATGCTCTAGTGATCCTTGGTGACTTCGATGACATTTTGACATTAGTTTGCTACTATGGCAAGGACGAAAAGGCTTTATAGCTTTTCAAAATTATCAAGCATTGAAGACATTTTGGCAAATATCTGATAAGTTAAACGTTATTCACTATTGGAGTAATTACGAAAAAGCTTTAGACTTTTGGAAATCGATACATCGCAACATCAAATCAAAATTTCAGCAAAGTTTAGGGGTAATATGCAACTACATTTTCAATGGATAAGAATAACTAATAATGTCCGCTTGAATCAGGTTTGCTGATATAGGATTTTTAAAACTTTTGAATTTTTTAAAAAGTTTTTCAAATATTGAAATCATAAACACTTTCAAAGTTTTTCAGTTGATAGGTTCTATATTTTTTCAATTCCATTCAAAGGATCAACAGCTTCAAATGTTTATTTCAAAATTAATACCTCTGAGTGAGAAATGCAGCATCATCCAACCTACCGCATTTTTATAGGTTACTCTTATAGAGGGAGGTTATGCCTAATATCGTTGACACTATGAGAGAAGACATCGCTTAGTGGATCATTACAAACTCTAGTTAATCTAAGACCAAAAGAGCAGTTTAGCAGTGGAATCATAGTAAACAGCTCAAATGAGTAAATATCATGAATATATCGGTACAAAGAATGCCTGAACTACAATGCATCAGGCATGGTCAGGTTAGTTAGGGCGTAGTTCTAAATATTGTCCCAGCATGTGACGATATTGACTTGTTACTGTTGAAGAGTTAGTTGACCAATTTAATGATTGTTGCTTATGGAGCCGAGTCTTAGGACCTGGTATTTGGCTCTTAGTAGATTCTACAATGCACTATAAATACTACTACTGATACTGGTTTTACATTATTACATAATTTGTTGCCGTCAATCATTTAATATGAATGCGGTGGTTTTTCTAGTAAAATATTCGATACATTTCTGAATGAGTTTTCAACGTTTTATATATTAGAGAAATGATATCTAAGTTCCATAAAAATATAATTTATCACCCACCGGAAATATTATCAATCATTTATCAATCTTAGATAGCACATATATTTTTCGGTATGTATACTCTGTTATGTTATTACACTGTATGCTTTATTGATATTATTTACAACGAATTATACCCATTGTTGTAATGACGAACGCGTAACGACTAAATCAGGACTCTCTAAACAATTGTTAGGTATTGGTGTATCATTCATCTTGAAGCGTATTGACAGAATATTTTTTTAATCAAATGTACAAATAGCAAAACCGATTGTTGAGCTAGGTGGTAAGCAACGTATTATTACTCTATAGATTGTAGTTGCTGTTACTTGGTTAAACTTTATAGCATTCAAATAAATTAGTGCAAGTTATACAAAAGGCTTCACGAATAATAGTCAGCCTTTACTAATGCATTTCTCTTTAATATTTAAAGCATCTCCAGACTGTTATTTTTTGACAATCAGTCGATGCTTTCAAGATTAAAGTGAGACGTGCCACTAAAACGAACTTTATTTGGAAAACCGTGTATATGAATAGCACAGCTTTATTTTAAATTGTTATCTACTTCTGTAATTTATAATTAGTTATTCTTTGTTACAGGTAAGTATATAATTACCTGGTGACCTAGAATTCACTGTAAGTATGTAGCTTTCTTAGGCGTTATTATTTTTTATCTATTTAATTTTTTTCCAAAAATCAAGTGCTATTGTTGCGAAACTTTGTATTGCCCTTTTGAGCGAATCTTATATACGAAGAAAAAGGATCTTATAACATCAATAAGGTATTGGTAAAGTTTTAATTTGAGAGGTTTATGATCCGAAAAAAGTAAATATTCGGCTAACTCAAGAAATACGAGTATGAATTTTTCAAGGCACGATGGAAATGACGGATTATTGTGGAAGCCGAACAATATCTCTCAAGCTACTAAGCTTCTTCTTAAGATATAAGACGCTTGTCGCATCAAATCTGCATGATCATATTTCTGATCATTGCTGCTCTGCCATGTTATTCGTTGCTAGTTGGTAAGCAGCTACTATGAAGTAATATGGAAAATATTGGGCAGTTTACTGTTTCAGAGTAATAGTGATAATTAATAAAGGAAGCTTCATATAGTATAATATATATTTACACACAAAACTGAAGTACAGGATGTTGTAGTAAAGTAGAAAATAATTTATAAGTATGTAGTTAAATTACTGATACTGCGTGAGAAGAGAGGACGCTAATCACAACACTGGAATACTCGATCTTCAAGAGTCATGTTTCTACAGGAAAAATGAGTCATGCGAATACGTGCTTAAATAGCAAAAGAACTGCTTGAGCATGTCCACAATAACGAGAACAGTAGTAGAAAAATAGGGAACCCGAGTGACATGGTGTATCTGATAATTGGCTTCATAAGTAGAGTAACCACACGAGTGAGCTCACGAACAATACATATCCGGATGCGGCTGTAACCTTAGGATATAGGTATGGAAAAAAACAGTGGCAGCAGGCATCATCAAGAACCTACCAGCATTTGGCTTTGGTCAGGAGACCCATGAGGTGTTTATGTTGGCAGCCTAAAACTACCTGTGGTGGTACATTAAGCCCATGTGGAAACTACAGTACGGTAAGATTTAGCTACAAGGATACAAGAACAAATGTTAGAGGGGGAAAAACCTTCGGTAAATCGAGTAACACAGTGTTTCTGCTAATTAGCTTCATCAGGCCAAAATGAATGTGTATATGCACCTACAAGAGAAAGCATAAATTATATCAGGATACATGTAAAACCCTAGGATATAAAAACAAAATGTGTTGCCGCGTAAATACGATTACTCCTGACCGGTGCCACAATCCTTCTCAGGATACACCCGTACATGATACGTGTGTTCACTTGCCTGGTTGCATATGCGTATACATTAAGGCATAATGTTCAGCTTACCCTTTCTTTTCTGGCCCTCCACCGTTTACTTTATTGCAGACATGCTCAAGATTTTCCTTTGCAGTCATTTTTCTATTCGCGCATAATAATGGATTGTAGCTTTCGTGATTTGTTATGATGTTGCATTTGCGATAATGAACATTACAAGAAGATATTATGGACTAACCTGTAATGACATTTTAAAGTTCACTACGTAGCAGGAATTGAACATTAATCTGTGAACTATAAAAGACTTACGCTTCTATCATTGATAAACTGTAAAAACAAACAGGATGAAAATCTACATTTAACATCTATAAATATTGAAGCAAAAATTCTGATGCCATTTATTTTGTCTATCAGATTCCTATAATATCTAATCAGAACGGTTGTAATTTTACACGTATTTTCTGTACTTATTGAGCGGAATTTGAGCAGCAACTGAAATGAAAAAAATGGATTAATATAGCTATTTTATTTTTTGCACGTCATAAACCCCATTCGATTATGATGCTCTTAACACGCGATAATTGTTCGATGTTGTATTCGAACAATAAAGTACTATTATAGCGACAAATATTTAAAGCACAATTCCAGCAGCTATAAAATGTTCACGTTATACCTCCATAAACTGTGATAGTGTACACTATGCATTAATTATAGGCCATTCTGTGTACATTTCGGCTATAAACGAACAAAGCTATATTTTCCATTGTCTATATTTGGGAAAACAACTTTTATACAAAAAATAATTATCATGGGTACTTGGGTCTGATAAGTATGAAGGTGCTTGTCCCAAAATTTTGTAAATTGAAACAATATATCAGATTTCACCAATAAGTCGTTTTCATTTCATTTACCTATTCTGCTTTCATTCATAATCCATAATAATGGCTATCCAGGTTATTCGTTAACTAGCATCTATCATGATTATATACAAAAAATGTCGAACTTAATTTCATATTCACCATCATCTAGCTTTTGTTCTACTACATTTATTCATTTCATCTTTTCTGTGTCAATAATGTTGAGGACAACCCCCAGAAAACCCCCACTATAGTTGTCGAAATGTTATTTGATATTTGGTATCTTAAGATATTCTATTCTTAACGAATATAACATTTTATGGAGAAATAGATAATCTTGAGACATGCAGTTCTTTAGGGACATTTTGACTACGGTGGTTGGGGTTTGCTAGAGGTTCCCTTTAATCCTGGAAATGTCGTGGCTTAAAAACGTTCTTCTCTAATACATAAAAAAGATGAGACGAAATAGTACAATAAAAAAACAGCTAGACATTAGTTTGTATGCCTGACCGAACTTAGATAGTTAACGAATAACAATAATTCCATAACGATTAACCAAGTTAATTTTTCAGTTGGATGATGATATAGAGATCAAATGCTTCACTGACAAAGACGATCTTTACTTATGGAAGGTATTAAATGAATTGCACAGTTTTGTCTCCGATGATACATTTTACAGTTAAGTCTGCATGACAAAATTCATAAGTAAATGGAACCGCGTCCCTTAGCTTCTTATTGGTAGCACAAAGGCGAGCCTGTCAAATTGATGCAACATGCATCTTGCCTCTATTGGAGATCAAAGCCTTACCAATATCAATTCTATCAAAACATTGTAAAACTATTTTCACTGCTTCTTTAATGTTGAAAATCTGAGAACCAACAGTGTTGTATGACTCTAAATATTTCATAAATGAACCATCTAAAGCAAAAAACCCAAAAAATTTTATTAAGTTTAGATGATTTGGAAACTTTGGACTGCCACTTTACCCAGATGACGTTGTGAATCATTCTTGACATCTTGACATAACTTATTTTGTTTGATTTCAATCAATTGAAGCTTCAAAGGTTACTTATATCGTTCGTTCATGAAACTGTTCAATTTTGATCAGCTTCGCTCAAAGTGAGGTTAATATATTATTACATATAATATTCGAAATATTATTTTCTAGACTAGAGAGTAATTTGCTTAATAGGAGCTTTGTAGTACTCGGATATAGCAATAACATTTCAATTGAAAACTATGATAACTGCATCCAGCAACAACTAGATCAAGCACGTTATAGGAACTCAAAAAGTGCATATGAAAATACGGACCCATATTTTTGTATATAAAAATAATCCATAGAAGGTTAGAAGGACAACGTTAAAGTTTATATGGAAATATTTGAAATGCAGATTAAAATTTTCTTATAACTTAAAATCGATAATATCCAAGATTTCCGAAACATACTTCAATTCAATCAACAGTTAACTAAAGTCTAATCTAAATATTCAATGGACTAATACCGCTGTAGGTAAAACATAGAGTTAATATATCGAAATTTTTCTAAAAGCTATATAGCCCCTTAAATTTCTAATGTTTGACGCTCCCAAAAATCTTTTGGGAAATGATCAGGAGCTCAACGTAGGAAAACGAAAGAGTTTTGACTCCCAAAACTGCCTTCGCCCCTGTCAGCATAGTAATCTAATGTCAACATTTCATCAAAATATTAAAAATACTTTCCGAGCTATACAGATTGGTTATTCCTTCATTATTGATTAGAATCATTCTAAATAATGCAATGCTTTTTCTTTCATTCCATAATAGTTACTTAGTGTCAAAACTTCATCAAAAGTACGATAACCCTTTTTGAATAATATCGGGAACAAAGGGTAGACGAATGACAAAGACCGACATAAACCAGTAAGATGTCCTTCTGTGATGGGTATGTCATGAAATATCAAGAAAACACAATATTCCTTATTAGAAAAATTCTGAGATTACAATACCTCTTTTGGGAGGATAGATTTTATATCCTAACTCTATGTTGACCATGCCTTTCGGCTTTCTGCGTTGTAATCGCTTGAAAGGTGATATGAAAGATAAAGCCTAAATTGTTGTACAGATCTATCTGCTCCCCTACTCAGCGCCGTAATGAAATCAAGCTGAAACGATACGGTAACCACGAACGAAGCACTAAACGGCCCAATGAAATGCCCCTTCAGGATCGCAGGCGGCGGGGTGGCGGTCTGTATCAAAACAACCAGTGACTCGCAGGGATCGGATAATCCCCAGGGACGGTTGTAGCGGTGTCTGTCCATGTGTGGGAGCGTGTGTAAGCCCTTCGATTAAACGAAGGTTTAATAGGGCTGTTTATTTACAGCTCAGCCCGGTGTTAATGGTCTCGAAAACGCCACGTCGCGCCAAACAAGTCGATAGTATTGCCACCACTACTGTCGCTATTTGCAGGCTATATCCGGAGTCTTTATTAAACAGAGGCGTCACATAAGACACGAATAATTTCATTCTATCCACAGCCACCATATAGTGAAACAAAACAAACTCGAGAGCACAAGGTCGTCCAGCTGCAGGATATAGGGCAACGCTTACTGGTGAATTTGGTAACGATCCCTTAGGATGCCGAATAATAATATCAGAGTCGTAATTGATCTCCACGTCGTGAGCAGTATTGAATTATTGCGTTACCTTGCTTTCGTGGGTTTCACTTGCAATCTTCAAGCATATTTAATAAATAGATTCGGTTTGTCTCCGCTATCTCCATTATATTGTAAGTTGTTTATGGAAAATGTATAGTATAGGTACCACCGACGAAGCTTTTATCTAACTACGGCCCTGTCCAATGTTTTAGCTTTTGAGAATAGTAGGCCTAGTGCATGAATTGTGTTAACCTCCTCTCTCACTCTCTCAGTTATATGGAAGCAGGATCAAATATGTTTTACTGTAAACAACCGATTCCTGCTGAAAGTCGTATCAAATATTTGAATATCCCCTTTATACTAGCTAGCTATCTAAAGCAATCATTATTATTTATAATGTCCGGATTGGATCTGCGGACTACAGTGGGCTATAACAGAAAGAGACACTACATAAATAATAAGAAACAATAACATTTAGTTTGCTGTCCGAATGAATATAAACTAAAAAATTACTGGCCTTCTAGGGATAAATAGTTTACGCAGACCATGTTTCCAGTGGACCGTTGAAAAAGTGACACATCGCAAAGTGATTGCAATCAGAGATCCAATTTTCCTAAATTTTCACATGGTGGCGCAGCGTGGTTGGTAAAACATAGAGTAGGGAATATTGGAGAACTGGTTTCGATTTCCACCGAGATCGACAGCAGATTTTTTCGATACTTCCAACTGTGGAACTGCAAGAACGTTAGAGCGTGAGAAGTATTAATTCAATCTGGCTGACGCAGTTTTTCAAGTCCATACCTTGTTTCTATTCCGGAAACATAAAATAACATTTCATCTATTTCTACTACTCGTAGATTAGTTTTCTGGTTAAAATTGTCCAAATCAATTATCTAGATGGAATGAACAAATCCCCTTTCCACTATATAACACAGACAACATCGATATTTCCATAGATATAGAGAGGTCTGCATCCCGCGATCTCCATAAAGAAGCTACGCCAGTTATAATTCAGTGGTAATAAATGCACATATTTAAGTATTTGGCATTCGGCGGCGGCAAATAGAATGCAAATTTTATTGGCGGACGGCAATGGCCGCAACTCTAACTGAAAATAGATAGTGCCAATGGGAAGTTACAAATTACAAATTGTACGGCTAGCATTTAAATTGATCGCGCTAATTTTTCAGCTATAAATACTGGCGCTTGTCACTGTGATAACGACGACGCCGTGCATGGACCAACGCGTTTTGACAAGTTTTACACGTAATGCTTTTACGTTTGCGAATTTAGAGAATTAGTGTTGGATATCGAAATCTACGCCTTCATGTAATGCTTTAATAGCAATGCTTGCATAGAAGGTAGTATCGAATACAATCAGTATTTAACAGTGTCTTGTTTTATTGGTTACTTGGTTTAAAACCAGTATGTCTGCTCCGAATGTATCGCGAGAGCTCTTAACGCTGATCCTGAAGTTAGAAATAATAATATATGCGAATAAATATAAATAATTATATTTAAATCATTGTCGGATTATAAATCAAAACGCGTCACTGTAAGAAAGTAATTCTATTTGTGAAACTGTGTGTTAGATACACAATTATTCCATCTGCATGATGAAAGAGTTTAATCAAAGAAGAACATCTACAAACTACATGATAATAATATAAGTATAGTGAATAGTTAAGTGACGAGGAAACTCTAATAGAAAATAAGAATTAAGATGACAAGGGGATACGGTACAGGACAACGACCATAACATCCATTCCGAAGAGAAAATGGTGAACGATAATGACTTTGAAGAAGATAACGAATCACAAATCTAGGAGTACAACCTTTATCTTTGAAGAAATATAAAGAAATTGAATGAAAATCAATAACATCTAAGCTATAGACATGCATGTATCGTCTTCAGCCTAGACCCGTCTGTATAGCCTGGCCGCTTCAAGGCAGTCCAGGTGACAGGACCTATCACCACGTAAGTTGCTAATGGGTAGTGTCATAGTGCGTCACGCTTGGGGATGAGTGTTGATGTCGCTGTCATACCCTTGTTACGTATATACCACCCGAATGCTCTCTATAGTTAGAACGCCAGATTATAGTGTCTAGGTTGAAGACGAAAGATGCATGTCTATAGCAGGTCTGATGCATAGTGAAGAGCATACACTGAAAAATACTAACACTTAATGCCCAAAAGCTTACCATTTTTTACCATGCTTTTATCAGCTTGATCTGCAATTGAATCCTTCAACGTAATTTTCACCGACTTCAGGACATATGATCGATTTTTAAATTTATACACGTGTTCAAGAACGATGACAGTATAATAATTTGGAAAACATGAACTAGGTCTAATTTTTTACCAAAATGTTAACTAAAAAACTATCATTTACAAGTTCGTTCTAAGAAAGAATAAGTTATAGTCATAAGAACCAAAAAACACGCTGTAATGGCAAACCTCCTGAAAAGTAAATATAATAATAATATTAAATAATCTGTTTTTTTTATTTCCAGCGTTCTCAAATAACCACAGGTCTCATTGAGCATAATAGAGTTTATTATCCCCGCCAGCCTTATATGCCTCTCGCTGCAGTGTGCTATGGTTATGGGTTTGTCGAACCTAAGCCAAGCTACCACTGTACCACTGTACCTCTATGCTCCAAAAGAGAGTGCATGATTTATATTCCAAGCAAACCATTATGCTACAAGTCATGTAAAACTTATGCTACAGCTGTCAATCTGATTCATTATATTCTCCATTATCCGATAATTGGAGCCAAAGTGTGCCACAATTTACTGAAGAATTAGAAATACAATCATCGTTCAGCTAAAGGCAGATTATTTTTGGTTTGTGTAACTTGACGATGTAGTTTGAGACTTCCTCGTGATCACTTGAAGAGGCTATTATTATCGAGTATGTGAGTCACAATATTTGAATCGCCGTCTGCAAATTATCTCATCCAAAGTACATTCAAACAGTTAACAACCCCGATGCTGCATCCGTCCAGAAAAGAAGTCGTACAAGTGATACGCCGAGCGATGGCAAACTCCTTCTCAAACTTTGCCTGCCGACGGCAACTTTACTGCTGAGAGTTGCCATTGCTTGGGATACTTCACGAAGCAAAATTAACTACGTAATTGAATCAACCCGAGCATAAGTTTACGCCAAACTTGTGTAAGGAGTATTTTATCAGACCTCGCCATATTTCGAATATACGTATTATACTGCTATTTGTGAATGTGGGACACAAATTCGTGACTGCTGATTAATGGCCCTCTAGAAAATACTCTCCACTATACATGTGACCTGCTACGGATATACGTAGCTTCTCATCAGAGAGAATAGCAGATTGCATTTATGCCATTAGTAATATAAGATGCCATCGCTTCACGGAGAATGACCTGTAGAATATTGACATCATATTTTTTATCTAAAATTCTCTCTACTCTCTACTCGATCTCGGCGCTGGCTAGCGGAGTGGAGAGCATGCACCAGAATTTCCAATATTAAAATGCTGAAAGAGTTGTAATCGGCGTGTTTATGAAATGGAAAGCATGTCACGGTAATATAGTTAGCCCTTATAATGATGCCCAAGACGTTCGAGATCAAGCCCTCTAATATGAAGCTATCTCATTCATTAGATTGGAGCATTCTAGTTTCTAGCCAAGACGGTTAGGCAGAACTGTTGAAATTCATCTATACTGACCAGACTGGATGGATTCACTCCCCAATAAAAAGGAGATACCTTGGGGCAGGTTTTTGTTGCTAATTCTATAATAAACTTGTCAGGCAATATTCCATCCGCTACCATCAGTCTGGGCTCAAAGATGCCACTAGTTGGCTTCCAAGACCGAGATATACAATGCATTCTAGAAAAATCAAACCCGAGAAGACATACAGAACAAATATCACGAAGTATCTTGGAACGTTGCATAGAACAGTCCTTTGCAAAATCTTTGAACTGTCATACCACCGAGGCGAATTTCCTACAGAATAGAAAATCGGTGGCGCGCAACTCGTTCATAAAATGAGCAGTAAAAACATACTCAGCAGCTTGTAACTCAGTCATGCATCGTATCCAAGATTATGGAAACTGAAAACATTAATGTGCAGCTTCTGGAGTACCAGTACAAAAACAACAACATCAATGATCATCACAAGGATCACCTACACATGGAGCAGCGCAATTGAACTTTATGGAGATTCATGTCGTCGCGCTCAATTTATCGGAATGGTTGGCCTTCACATTTTCTAATAAACCAGGTTTATGGGTATGAACCCACTTTTGAAGCTACTCCGCTTTTTCTTAAGCACATGTTTAGCGTACGTACTCAGGTTTTATGAATAGTATTCAATGACATCATTCTAATAGTTTACTGTGACTTAAATACGTATAAATAAGTATATGTATTGAAAGAAGATAATGGAAGAACACAGGAAAATTGAGTAAATGGAAATAATCCAGTTCATACAAACGTAATACTACTAAAACATGTATGGCAAATTCATTAAGGTACCGTTTGCTGGTTATATACCTACCTAATTAATTTTTTGCCACCGCATGCTACGCATCGTCCTTGTTCAGAGGGCTCCTCCCTTGAAAAGCAGGCGTTAGGTAATTTTTAGTCCTCGGCTCTAGTTGGCTCGGCAAGTTTTCTCTCACTGTAATTATTAAAACAGACTCGGGTAGAGTTAATTTTAAACACGGTTCGAAAATATGTAGATAATTACCGAAAAACTCCTCTCAAAACTTCCATGAAATATTCCCGTAAAGTTGTCGGCGACGGCAGCTTGGTTAAGCCGGATATAAATTTTAGCCGGTTCAGCTTAATAAAATTACCAGCTAATTCTTTTGAAGTTTTCGCATACTACGCAAACGGAATGAGATTTTGCATATTACAAGGAAATTATGTTGAATAGAACTACTCATAGGAATGCCAGCAATGCATTTGTGGGGAAACGGCGTTTCTTTTCACTACCCCAGTCTTTATGCTTAGAAAATGTCATCAAATTGTCGCATTTGTATGTGCACCCTTAATACAGAAATTCTATCTATCTGATCGAATGTCAAGGGTCTGAATGGTCCAAGCTTGTCCATGATTATATTTAGCAATCGATGGCAGCAAAGTAATGAGCAAAAAATCATTTTTGGCGTAGCTTATGTAATTAATTTGTCCTAACAACTAGCATAACTAGACCTATACCTAAATTCCTGTTTTGTTGTCATCAAAAATACTCAATGAACATTACATAGGACGAATGATATCTGATGGAACATATTAAAAATTAGATACTAACGTCAAAAGGCCGTACATCTCAAACTCTTTACCCAGTAAACAGAAATTTCATAGAATTCTGATAAATTTATTATTGAGGATAATGATATTATTGCCAGCAAGTATATACTATTTAGAAGCCTAATTGCATGCGAAGTAATTAGCGGGGATACCCAACTTTTTTTTCTATTTATAAATATTTCAGAGTTATCCTGAACTTGGGTACCTCACTGACTGGACACCAGACGACTAGTGCATTGCGTCTACGGTTTCTGGTTACCATCAGTCGAACGCATTTGAATGGGGAATTTGGACGAGAAGGAGATTTTTACCTGTATGGCTGCTGCGATGGCGGAAATCAGATGTCCGGAAACTTCTATCGATAAACGCCGAACTGATTTGCAGCTGCATTTGACTTCCCGGAAAAAGGTCTCCTTGCACTTATTTCAATGCGACTTGTCAACAACATTTCCACTAGTTATTTGTTTGAGGTGACGAGAAGGTCCAACAACACTACTGTGATCAAGCGCATATACCTACGTCAGGATTCTTAACTCACAAATATGTTTCGATTTTCTTGGCATATACGATCACAAGGTATTTTGAATAGACCTTTTTCTGTATGGCTCTTTGCTAGTACTAGTATTATTTTTTAGAAATTTATGATTCGTCTTATTCTCTTAAAAAATTAAATATTCCACCGTTTAACTTTCCTCTTAGCTTCTACTTTAATCTAACAATATTATCATATTTCTAGTATAATTTGTCCTTCTTTTGTTCCAACAACTGCTAATACTACACATTACTGCATTCTATTTGAATATGGTTAATAAATAATTACAAAAGTTGAGCATTTGGAAAGTAATGTAACTCTGTATTTCACATGCAATGATATCAGATAAATAAATATTATAATTGGATTTTAGAACTATTCACTATGTTGAAGTAGGTAAGTATTTTTCTTTGAAATTTCAAAAAATGTTTGAAATACTGAGATTTTTTATTCATAGAAGATTCAATGTCTTCCAGTAGCTCAAATATTTTTTAATCGAAATCGATGAGGTCATATTTGTATAATATAAACAACAGAACATGCTAACTGACTGATTAAGACATGATGCATTTTGACCTTGAACGCAAAATTGGTCCTCTTATATGAACATATATATTTTCAGTGGTAAAACAAAGTTCTTTTTCTGCAACCAATAAAAATAGACAATGTCACAATAATGGCACGTGGCTTTCATTATCGGCGCGTGCGTGTATAGATAAACCTCGCACTAGTTTTTACTGACGTTGATTTAAACTCAACAATACCCCATTACAAAGTTCCGAATCTATTAATATTCACACTGCAACTCCTACCTTTCTTTGCTGGTCTACTCTAACTAAGTTCAACTAGTTTAAATAATCGATATAAAATATATCCCCACTTCTGGGCGGTGAGCGATATTCTGATGATGTTCTGTGTATTCATCGTTAGAGCAAGTGTCATGAAACGTAATAACACTTCTTTTAAATAGGATAGAAGTAAAACAGTACAGAGTAAAAAGGATATATTCCATCATGCAGATAAAATCATTGTGTTATTAACACACAGTTCCACAAATAAACTCTTTGCTTTCAGGGACGCGATTCGATTTATGTTCAAATCATCGTCGGACTGACAGTCCGACTGCTAACTAGGCTACCCAGATTACTTGCCCACTAACTAAGTAGATCCTATCATGGGACAAAACTAGAGTTCTCAAATCTAGCATACTATTTGCTAGTTTTGTATCCATGATACGATCTAGTTAGTTAGTTGTAGTAATCTGGGTAGCCTTGTTAGCGGTCAAATCTGACAGTCCGACGATGATTTAATTATAAATCGAAACGCGTCACTGGGAAAGAGTTTTATTTATGAAACTGTGCGTTAATTACACAACCTTTTTAACTGCATGATGGAAGAGTTTACCAGTTAAAGGCATCTACAATCTACAGGATATATTCCAGATATTTGATTTTGGCATGAAACTAATTATATGTTGATAGATGCTATATAAGCATATTTTTCTCCCAGACGATTCATGCAAAATAGTTGAGGTAAATTCAAGATTCATAAAGCATAGTTCGCAAACTATATCTATACCAAGCTCTATATCGCCATATCATCTTCGGATATATACCGTTTACAGCAGATTTATAGCATTCTAAGGGTCTTTATATCTCCGGTGGAAGTACTGAAAACTCGAGTTACATATTATTCCACGCTATTTATTCTGGGAGATATCTTCCATCCGCAACTTATCATTTTTCCGGGAATTACTCCACGGTACGGTCGAAACGGCGACGTTTCTTTCAGATTTTTGTGAGCAAGGAACGGAGACCGAATATGAATGGAGTGATTATCATTGACCATATATGCTCATAGCATATTTTTATGTATTTTGGTAGACATTCAACATAAACTGTTATTTTATATACAACCTCTCACAACAGCAGCGGACCTATCCGCAGTCTAGAAACGCTGTGAGAGGAAGAATTAATGTATATTCACAGTCCCCAACGCTGAGGCTCGCTAAAAGAATTTATTTAGAAAAAGGCTTGTTTGATATATTGTTAGTGCTGATGAAGGTGATGGTTGTTGTTGTAATTATCAAAGACAGCTCGGTCGAACTTCTATCATGCTAGAATCTATAGAATAGGGACAAGATTTTGATGTTCAAGACTGTGGACTCTTGTCTTATGCTAGATGTGCCCACTACTAATTCTGGACTAAGTCCAAATGGTCCTAGGATTCCTTCGGAGCACATACGGACAGTGATCAGATGAATACAACTTACTGGAGCAGAAAAGAACTTCAACTCTTGGGTCTCCGACCTAGTTAGGCCGACAGCATGATCTCAACATATTATTCTTGATAGCAGAATCCAGAAGCTTGATAGAAAATAATATAGTAAGATGGTATTAAGAGTCCCTCCGTCCTCACGGCTGTCAGACCAGCATGTGACCTCCTTGTTAGGGAAGTGAGTGGACTAAGTATTCTGTGCGTGGAACTGAACTCTTCTTGGACCACTTTCTGATGTTTTAGTTGACCTGGACCTGGATTTCGCTGCCGCCTATATAAGGTCTTTTGGGATAATAGAGATACGTCTGGTTGCAAGCAAATGCGAAGATGTAGATTGGATTAGGTATATGTTATTGATATAAAATTACTGAATTTCAACCCTGTATTTTCCAAAAAGCGCTTTTTGTGCAGAAAGCTGCTGTGTTTGTATCATCAGTATTATATAGCTTTAAAAGCTGTGAGGCTATAAGCAAACCATATGAAAAATGCCGGTACTTATGTATAAACAATTTCAGCTAAATCACCAAGGACTACTTGCGACTCTTTAAATTCCCATCATACGTGGTGTTCGCTACTCGGTAGCGAAAAGGCGGCTAGGAAGCACAGATACGATCTAAGCCCTAAACATCACGTAATGCTTATAAAATTAACGTTACGTTGGCAACTCCGCTTCCGCACAACTCGCTGTGGGAGTATGTGTATGCACATCCGATGGGAAACTCTAAAGAACTTTCGACGAACACGTTAAATAAATTTACATAGAAAAATCAAGCCGCGCCGCCGTACGCTTTCCATGGGATGCGTCGTAAAGGTGTCAGTCGTGCTTAGGCAAGCGTTTTTCCTGACAAAAAGCTACAGTGTAGCAGAAAATACTGAACTGAGAGCTTTTTCAATGTAAGATACTACATAAAACATTGGAAGGCGGATTGCCTGCTCAGTTTTATCTAAATTTGTAGAGATAGTGCAATATTTTCAAAATACCGAAAATTTTGTCAAATGACTGCAGAAGTCTAAGCCATATAATGTAATTCTCAGTGATGAATATAGAATATTACATAACTAAATCCGAAACAGCTATTTATGTAATAAGTTGAACGAAACATCATTTTATAACGAGTTCCATACGATATTTTTCTAATTCAAACCAATTCTGCATTTTGCAAGGATTAATAATGTCATCTTTTTGTTAAACATAATATCGCAGGCTGTGGGGATCCAAAAGCCATTCAGTATTACTTTAACCTGAAAAAACTAGACTAGGTTCTGAACATTTTCAATACATTCGATTAAACTGAGTTCATTTCTGTTTAATTTACTTGATTTGATGTTCAAAATAAGTGAGATCTAGATTAGTTGCCCTATTTTTGCTTAACCTGTTATAAAATACACCTTTCATGACTGGTATACACAGTGTTTTATTTTATACAATTTGTAGTAATTAGTAATGATAATAATAATAGGCATCAGCGTAAGAAAAAGTCACCTCACATGTCGAACTTGGAAAAAGATTCAATTTAAAAATAATGATACAAAAGTAAGAGAAAAATTTCTCAGCAATAATATTATCAGTATATATAATTTTTTGAAACAATGCGTAATAAATAAGTGATATAAAATAAACATAAATACTATATTAGATCACTGATGTTTACGATATTCTTAATACTACGTTAAGTGATAGTATTTTTTATTAGAATATGGAACTGATCGAAATTTGAAAAGTATTGTATGTATCATGTTGAAATAAGACAATAAAATTCGTGCTGTAATAAGCACACCTCTTGAATAAACTGATTACATAACTAGCTATCCTATGTTAGCAGTTCAACGCAGTTTTCACAATTGAGCAAACAATTAAGAAAAAAATGTGTTTTTGAATATAAAATTTCACATATGGAGCTTTGTTTTCAAATACATCATTTTCATATAAAAATGACGGAAGAGTTCCATCACTTGGTAGCGTCTGTAATCTACATGACTTAAGATAGAAACTAGATATTCAATTGTGTATACGAGTAATACAGGAATACCATAAACACACTATTATAATAATTATCCGGACAACAATTCTGTCCTCAGGTCAGCGTTTTTTAAGGTGTTTGGCTTAGGAGGGTGTCGTAATACCAATAGGATATCGCGATAATCGAGAAGAAAATACTTTAGTTGTAAATTTGGGTAACATCCAGTACGAAGTCAATTATTTTATTAATGCTTATCTTTATATCTCTCATATTACCTCGACTTAGCATTGGTCTGGAATTACTACCCATTATTTGGAACAGCTGTAAAGTTTGAGATTTCCGATGTTAATTTATCTTTGTGTGGTCAAATCAATTCAGACACTATTCTGTATTAAGTATATGTTCTGAACTTTGACCTACTATAGACATGCATGTTTCGCCTTCAGCGTAGACCCGTCAGTATATCCTGGCGTAACCCAGTCAAGGGCGTGATAGCAACATCAACACTCATCTCCAGGTGTCAAGCACTATGGCGCTGCCCAATAGCAACTTATAAAGTCAAAGGTCCTAACACTTGGTCTCCCCTGATTTAAGTTTATGCTCCCCTCTATGCATCAGACTACCTATAGACATTCGTTAGACGTTTCTTTAGCCTAGACTCGTCGGTATAGCCTGGCGGTCACACTGTAGAGAGTGATTGGGTGGTATATATGTAACCCAGTCAAAGTGTGATAACAACATCAAAACTCATCTCCAAGTATCGCGCACTACGGCGCTGCTAATTAGCAACTTACGAAGTCAAAGATCCTAACACTTGGACTCCCTTGAAGCGTCAATAAGGGTGAACTGATTTACAGCGACATCTCTTGTTCTTCGTAAACACTATTTACGATTTATGGTTATCTCGTTTTATTCACATCAGATGCTGACAACTGGAATTATATGTGTGCTCTTCACTATGCACGGACCGCCGGGCAGAGACTGTGCTCAGATGGCAGGAGTAGTGGGACCACGGGGTGAACGGTCGATGGACACATCGCCTGATCCCCCAAATCCAATCCTGGCTAGACCGGTCTCACGGATCCGTGTCATATTACCTGACACAGTTTCTGTCGGGTCACGGAGCCTTCACGGAGTACTTCACTAGATGGGCAAGAAGGTATCGCCGTTGTGCTAATACTGCTCACTTCTGGTGGACTCTGCGGAACATCCGTTCTTTGTTTGTGGCCGCTGGGTCGCGCAGAGAACCAATATGGAGAGCACCGTGGGACAGATAATCACACGCGACAACGAGGTACCGACTATGTTTCAAAGTCGGGATCACTGGGAGGTGATTGCATATTTCATCCGTTCGGTGCTGAACACAAAGCGCCTGAAGCAATCATGAGAGGCGGACCAGAGGAAAATATAGACCGCAAGGGGAGCGCTGGCGCTTAACCAAGATGGGTACGGGATAGGGGGAGACATCTTCCCCGCCGTCGTTTGATGCCGGCCAATAGCGAGCTCGGGCTCACTCTAGGCGTAGGTAACCGGGGTGCGGTACCTAAGACTGGGGTTCATCCTGAAGTAATGCCAACGCAGTTCCAGGATGGGTTATATAAATCAGGAGCCACGAGGAGAGTTTTAGCAGGTATTGCAGTCTTCTGCTGCGAGTCCTTGCACTGTTGGTGCCGCGCCTTCGTGCGTAAAAGCATTTATCTTCTCAACACAAAAAAACTATGCATCAGACCTACTATAGACATGCATGTTTCGTCTTTAGCTTAGACTCGTCAGTATAGCCTAGCGGTCTAACTGTAAAGTGTCTGCAAGATATCTGCTGACTTTCTCTAACGTGCTCTGCTAGCAAGTTGTTTTTTCGTTCCGCTCCTCATGTGTTTTCCTTCGGATATTTTCAGTCTCGAAAAGCCTCCGTGATTGTTTGTCCTGACTTCGAACCCTCCACTTTTAATTTAACTTATTCCGTAATCACCTGATGTCGACGTTGACGCTGGCATGGTATGAAAAAAGACGTCTCGGGCTAATGCCCTCCGTTTAACCTTAATCCCAGACACTTAGGATCCTCCCGGAGATTTAATTCAATTTTGCCTAGGGCTTTATTCTTCGTTGTCATTCAAACAGTCAGATTAAAATGCTGACGTACTATTTTTGTTATATTTTCTTTGGTTACTACTTCTGAGCGATATAAACTTGTAATTGCATGAGATTTTTTTTGCTGAAATCGCACTTGTAAAATCTAACATCATTCAAATAGGTGATCAATCTGCCTTCCTTCACCTCTCTCACCAGAAACTGAGCAAATACAGACGATAAAAAACGTTTGACAGAGAGGCTTGTTTCAAGAATACGGATGTCAGCTAGTGGTAGTTCATGTGATTTATAGTAATAGTATACTGTTTCCTTCAATCTTATCCATGGTATGAAAGTACCGTGTTCCTGAGTCAAGTACGTCCGTTTCTTAGGACATTTCATTTCTTTTGGATTAAATACTTCAGTTGTCTGGTATAAGCGAATAGTTTCCTTGAACCAAGGACATAGGCTACGTGGTGGAACATCGTTTTATGTGATTAAATGCGTAAGTCTTTCTTAAATCCAGTACATACATAGGCTTCATAGTATAAGAAAGTTGATTCCTTGAATGAAGTATAAGTGTAGGACAAGAATATTGTTTACATCAAGCATATCTACAAGTTTTGGTAGAATGAAACAGTGAGTCAAGCATATAGATTTCATAGTACAAAAGTGCCATTTCATTGGATCAATGATATTTTACGAGTATATCCAATACATCAGCTGTAGTTCAATTTGCAGCAAATTAGGCATTAGTGAATCAAAATCTTAAGATTTAAGAATCAAAAAGAAAAGATTTCTTCAATCAACATGCTGTTGATTCAGGAATATACTATTTAGTGTGCATTATATATCGTCGGCATCTTCCTCCCACAAATCTGATCAAATTGCATCAGCGGCAACAAGAATTGCGACGGATGGATGGACACTCCAACAGTCAAACAGACAGAATGATGGAAATTGGTGCTAAAAAACTTGGATTTTTTATGAGATAATTATATTCCATTCACATATGCGCATAAAACAAAAGATATTCGCATTTCCACATATAAAGTGGTTATGTAACAGAGAAACAGAAGAAAAAGTTGGTAGCACTCCCCCGCCACAACACGTCCGCACAGCTGGTAACTTCTCCTGTAACTTTTCCAGTTTTCAACTTTTTTCCTTGCCAACGCGCGACGCCTGCTGGAAGTTAATAACGGGCACTTGCCACTTGTCGGCCTACTCACGGAAACATCACAAATGTGTGCCACTGGCAGAACGGGGCTTTCATTCCATAAACAGGCCGCTGCCACACTCTAGTCTCGGGCTGTTACCACATGTTACTATACTGAAAATGTAGTATGGATCGATATTGAAGCGACCATCCAAAAATAACGGCGAGTAGGTTAAAAATGTAGCTGCCACGCTTCCGGATTTTAGAGCTGGTAATATTTTGTAATTTAATTTAAAAAATATGTATAGCTGTCAACATTTTCTGTCCTGTTTAAATACGTCATCCAAAAATCTTGAGCTAAAAAGTATTCGTATTTTGCAATATTCTTAAAACTTCACATAGTTGAACAATTCAAAAGCTCATTCAAATTCACACTATTTCAGGTGAAATACAATCTACTGGATACTGCTTTTGAGAGGCTAAATAGCACTTTTGTGTGTACTTATGAACATTTATTTAGATAAAATATGGTAATCTATGATCATCACTACACACTGCGCGCTATATTGCCGTCACATTTTACTGTCAAATTCCCCAAAAATATTTTGAAAGTGGTAATGTCCTATTTTGTAGCACTAACATATTATCAATCGGAAATCACGTTCGAACAAATCAATCATAAAACAGCTCTACCAAGTAAACAATGTGATGTATACTCTTCAGATCTCGATGCATATTAACTAGCACATCTTACTACGCACAGAACAACCTATATGAGCGAATCGTTGACACATTCACCAAACAAAGTTGTATATTTGGTGAATGAGTTGGGCATACTTTATAGGATTTTCTGCTTGACCATAACGTGCAACCTTAATAACTTAGCAGGGTATATGTTACATCATTGTTACGTTTCTTTATTAATTTATTAGACTCCCAGATTCACAGACAACAGAAAGCAAGACAAAGCTGTTAGATATAGAAATATACAATGGCGAATATTCAAATTTTCTTGAAAACAATTAACCTCATTGTGTTGCAGCTATGCTCATAGTAAAAACATATGTGTAGAATTACGATTAGAATTATTATTTACCAGATGAACCCATCTGATTTCTCAGAAGCATCCTATAGTTATTGCTTTTCAATTCGATATAAGTGCCTCAATTTTGTCTAGCATTATGGATTGCTTTTACAGTCCATGAAGACTTCAGTGGAATGAAAGGGGGAATCGCTTTATGATACCATCCTAAAAAATAAAGTGAAACATGTAACTTGACAAACTGATGTTTTTAAAATATAATTTGAATGGTGTTGTAATATATATATAGCGTTTTCCAACATGGCGACGGGGGCACAATCTTCCGGATATTTCGAGGCTTACACATGCAGGCAGCGCAAACAGAGTAACCGTTGGCGCAGCAGCAGCAGCAGCAGCAATGAAGGAAATGATGTATGGTGTGAAAATATTTTCGCTACACTCTTTCGCACAATGGGGCTCGAGCGGCAGTCTGACGCCAATGCCGCCACGACTCGACAGTCCAAATCCCATTGGGTGACAGAAATGTGGAGTACCATGGGCGGAATCAGAACAATCTCTAGGGCTGACTCCTTGCGTATAATTGAATGGCACTAGATGCTGCATATCAAATGAACATAGACCAATCTGTACGAGATTAACATTTATACTCAATTGTTATTGTTTGAGCAAATCAGCATACTCACCAAAACCACTTGGAGGTCCGCTGTGTGTTCCACCACCATAATGCTTAATATATTTCGTCGTAGTAGGTAACGTCTCGTACACAATCAATGAATTTGTTAAATATTATACTGATAATCATCATCTTGTATCACTCACTGGACTTTTCTTGTACATGACATATTCGTACTAATCTATTCGATTCTTAGATTGATTAAAACTTCATGCTTTTGTCAAAAAGCCGAATATACAAGCTTGTGAATATGGTTGAAACCGGAAACTTATATGAGGTTATATCAAAATCCATTAATGCATGAATCATTGCTCTGCTCGTAGGTGGCAGTAGTGTCGCACTTTGAATGAACACGAAGCGTGTCCTTAAATCCTGTATTTTCTGCAATGCTACTAATACTTGAGATACAAAAATAATAATTAGTTGTATCGCAAAAGGAAATTCCTGGTTTCAATTGAACGAAATTCTCTATTTGTAGAAATTCGATCTGACACGCCTCTGCATAAACTGCGAGGACGGTTGCGACAAAAGAGCATCGGGAAAAAGCTCCGAATGCTTTTCAGCCCAGCAGCTACTTGATATTCACTCCCGACCGTAGTTTATAGTTAAAATAAGGTTCTTTGTGTAATTTTATACCTCCGAACAAAAACCGCTTGCGCCCGCTGAAATACTCCTCAGTTGTAAATTTTTGCTCGCTATACCCGAACCAGCATAGAGGTCATGTACTTGTACATGTTACATTATATGCTTTCGTTCCTTTTTATCTTTTGCTTGAGTTGTATACAGGGTCACGTCGTAGTCCTACAATTGCCGATAATCCAAATGATATTATCGCTAAGGTTTTGGGGAAGTAAATTTTGAGGTAAATATATCTTTCACTATGAAGCGGTTACTACACGATGACGTAGCGTAATTGGTGAGATACCAATCAAGAGGCAAGATTTCAGAGATTAAACAGTACACCAAATATTTTATTTCTGTATGAACTGAAATGTGTTAGGTTTAAACACTACACTCTTGCCTTGTATATGCATTTATTCAATTAACAATCCGAGCCAATTAAAAATTCAAATGTGCAGAAATATTGATACTCAACTTTTTGCCATTCATCCTATTGCAAATAACACTACCACTATAATAACAGTTTCAACATGACACAATATCTAGGTATGTAAGCAACAGAGCACGATATACCATAACCAAACCAATGAAACCCTATCAAACCAGTTTCTCAAGTATTTGAATAAAAACTTGCGAAATGGTGAATATCCTCTCTCATAGTACCTGAATTTTTTCCTCTTCCTAGCCTTAGTATATTTTAATGAAAATTTACATATCCCGGTACCGCTTTGAACGGCTTCAAGTTCAATGCCTAAAAACAGCATGATGTTGAGAGTATCATATCTTGAGGTCAATGTCAACGCCCTGGTTATTGTGGAGTTTCAGTAACTCATTACTTCCTCCAATATTATAAGAATCATCCTGTACAAGTAGCTGGTGAAAGCGTGGCGTTTTGTAATTATTGTTCACTGATTCCTTGACAATTGGCCTCGCAAGTTTACGAGAGCACAAAGGGGCGGCCCAAAGTAAAAGGAACTCTGCGCGTATTAAACGCTTGAAAGCAGAGAAACGTGTAATTGTTTAGGTGTTATGTTGTTCAACTTTGGATGTGTAACAACTTGGGAAGAAGTTACTACCTCAGTTTAGTTAAATTTATCAGCGTGCTGAATTTATGTGGAACAGCAACGGGTTGTACTGATAATTTTCTATATGACAGCTATCTGCATGCTTTTGATTGTATGTATGAGTCTGAAGTCCAAAATAACCTACCCTGTTTATCTGTGATCATCAAATCATCACTGAATATAAGAGCGGTCCGTGGGACGTCAGTCTATCAAGTCTGGCCACTTAGAAATCAAAAAATGTCCTTAAAATGTGCTAAAATGAAGGGAAATGATGATGATAAGAGTATAAGAAGATCCTCAGATCCTTTAGGACAGGAGCCGTGGTTTTATTATAATATTTGAGATATATACGAAGCATCTAAATGAAATTGATGGCAAGAACGATCATTTCATTTTTTTGTAGTGGTCGATAATTGAGAGTGGGCGTGAAGAGAGGCAGTTATCTTAATTTTATTACCACAGTAGCTCTAATTCATGCCATATCATAATGGCAACTTTGACGAGGTTATCAAGCACATCGTTATGGGTACCGTAAGTACGGTGAATATATCAGCGGGTGAATTGTCTAGAAATTATGTGGACGGTGTGGTCACAGTTTGGATAGAAAGTGTTGTTTGGTCTCATATCCTCATTCGCGAAAGAAAATTCATGCTCTCATGCTATAATAATCAAATCTCATCCTTTTTTACGTTACTTGAGGTACTAATATGGGGAGTCAAACGGAGCGGAAGAGATATTTTTTTAATTAAATTTTTGCTGTTTTCTAGTAAGAATGGTGGGCTATATACAACGAATCACACAGTATGACCTTATAAGAAGAGCAATTTGGAAGAGAAGAAGAAAACAGAGCCTGACTTTAACTAAGAATCGGTTATACAGAACGGGTATTGTGGTATATCAAAATATGTCCCTGATGCTTTCCTAGTACATACAGTATTTGATTTACTATTATATCTCGCCTATGATTGGAAAATAATTACCTATATTTTGACTAAAAATTCATAAATTTTATATTTTTTCGTATAATTATTGTACAAATCTACACTGGACACGACAGTTCCTGTGTATATATCATCATTTCATTTCACATTTTCTTTATTATAAGCAAAATCAAGGCAGGCGATATTTTCTCGAAAAGAGTTTTGATACAATTTTATTTTCCTTTCAGCTTAGGGGATAACTTTTTTTAAAATCTGTCTGATTCAATATTCTTTTTGCAATCGACTTGAATATCCCATATTAATTATTATATATCCCTCCATCATACTGCCTATTTGTGACCTTGCTAGATGAAATCCTCAGATTCCCATTACACTGAATTGTTCTTTATATATCGACAACCGCTCGGTACCACCGGTCCAGTATTCAAAAACCTCATCCTTCCTTTGTGGAGCATAAATCAGTTCGTATCAATAAAGTCGGCCTTCATTACAGCAGTCACGGTACTTCGGAATTTGAGCATTAATTTTGTGACTGCTCATGTATGTAAATGATTTCTCATTAGGCTAGCAACATAATAGTACTAAGTGGAATAGAAAATGTTAATAATGGCATATTCCTTTATTTAGACTCCGATACAACACAGCAGAAACTCAAGCAACACGTCTTTCATTTTCTTCTAGTCTACTCAGATTATTTATTATGCGAATATTTTGCTAGTTTTTGACAGTAACAAGAATTTTCAATAGATTTCGGCTAGCCTTGTTGACCGTGAGATTTGTCATATTACACATTTCGGAAACGTCTATTTTGATGATGACATGTTAGAATGTGAATATTTTATCCTGAAAGCTTTTCAAAGTTAGTGTAATCATGTTTGGTCGCATACTATGACACAAAACCTTTTAACTAAAACATCTCGAAGGTAAAAGCGTAGTGTGTGACGTGACTTCACATTCCGTTTCTATAGCTGCTTCCAAAACTGGAAATTGCATGAAAGTCCACCTCTGCATTTCTCTCCTCGTCTGCACCCATCCATTTTTATTAAGAAAATCACCCTCTTCTGGCAGCAATGCGTCAACTGCATTCCCTAGGGTGTAAAGAGTCGTTGCTTAATTTTGTGCTACCTATCCTCTTAATTCAAGCTCGCATCATTATTTTCATCCAAGCCGCTTTTTTCTTTGTTTCTCCTCACAGTCCTCGCCTCATTCTCGACGGCCGCTCGGCAAAATGAACGCATGCCATAATTACGGAAAATATTTGTCAAAAGGTGTGCGATTCGGTTGCCATGGAGATCCTGGAATGGCGGCGACCACAGACGCAGAAGCCTAGAGCGAGTCAGCGTATCTGGTAGTTGGATATACTGGAAAACAGAATCAATGTATTTAACCCTTAAAAGCAATTTTTTTTCTATTTTTTCTTGAAAAAAAATGCGAAACATGTAACATCGCTTTTAAATAACGGGAAAAATTAAATTAATAAAAATCAGGCTGGGTGAAGCCATTAGGTCGTTTTTTTTAGTGTATTAAATATGCAATAATGCTCTTTTTAACTAAATACGAGTATGTAGGTATATAAAATCTAACAGGTGACTATGTAGTATTTTACAGAAATGCCTTTGAAACTTATTCAAAACATATCACTTATGAAAACTAAAGAAACCGTTCTCAGATTTATTAAAACACACTGCAGTTTGAAATTTTTCACACATCTATTACATAAAAACACATTTGTGAAATTTACAACAAAGGCGTTTCTATTTTCATAGAGGCTCCTGTCAGCTCTGGTCAACTCGTACTTCTCCTGTTGTTTTTTGTTGTTTCCATATAAGCAATATCTCATCCATTATCATCATTATTAGTTGGGAATATGTCATTAAAATCTTATAAAAATATATCAGCGTCGTCTGAAAATTCTAGCCCATCGGCATATACTCAATAAAAATACTCTGCAAACTACTGAAGCTCCGCCCGCGTTAACAGCATTTTTTGCCATACTTTCCTGTTAAAAAATATAAGAATTTGTATTAAACTTCAAAGCACGTTGTTGCAAAGATGCTACACTGTTTTAAGGAGCTTTTACTGAAATGCCTGTGGCCATCTATGAATTATTGTCAAATAAGTAATTTTGAGTGACCCGGCCTGCATAAATTTTGGAAGTAAACATTACGTTGGAAAATATCCAATAAATAAGGAAGCGTAGTATATATGCTACTCTACGCAGTTAAGGGTTAAAGGGAATGAAGTCAGGTAGATTGGCCCAGTACTGCCCACGCTGAAATGACGTGGCTTTTCGTTTAGAAATATATTTCTCCTATATAACGAAAACGGAATATGAGAAGGCAACTTAGTAGATCTTGAAGTTAAGCGTGTTTTGCACTTTTTTGCGAGTCTGCGTTTTCGTGAAATTCCTCTAACAATGTTTGTCAATACTGATATCTAGCGGCTAAATGATACTTATAACGTGCATCAGGCTTTTTTGTGATATGAAGGAGATCGTTGAATTGTAGGAAGAATGGAGTCAAGTGGATTTAATCGATGCTTCCCAGGTTGAAATGACCGTTTTCCGTTTGGAAATATTATTCTTCTGTACAATGAAATCTAAATCTGATCTCTAGTAGATATTCAAGTTAATTAGATTTATACTTTTCTACGAGTCTGCCCCTTGTGAAGTTTCTCAAACATTATTTGGTAATACAGATAATCCGCATCTGGATTTGCATATTGATGCATGAAATAAATATATGAATGTTAATGCACTAGAAGGAGTGTTGTAGGAATCAGACTACAAATTGGAGAAGCATGAAGTTATAAAAAGTGAATCTGATTCAAAAAATGTCCCAGTGCGAGATTCGAACCGTACATCTTCTGATTTCCGGTTGGACGCTCTAACCAACTGATCTAACTGGGCAGCTACCCAGTAGTAACAGAGCGCGGTCTTTCGCATTTCGAGGTACAGCAGCATCAGTATTTGGGTTGGTAAACATTTCCAACCGCGATTACTGACAGTACACCTCTGTATCAAACAATCATAGTCTCACTATATAGGCAAACGTAAAATCGATTTCTTGCTTTCTCTGCTGTGGAAACTGTTTTGAATTATGTATGAATTTCCACCTTGCGGAGAAGGCAAATAGGTAACGGTCAAAAGATCTATTATCACATAATGATATACCTGATTAGCTGAGTGATGTCATTTTGGCGGACTCGAAGAGATTGCAGATTAGCTTGTCTGTAGCAATTTACTCAAGATGGTATCAAATGATGGTAGTGGTGAAGTGTTGTGTGGTAAATGACACGTCAAAACGTTGGATTACCTTATGTTAGCAACACTATAGGGATATCTAGGTATCTAAAAAGGACTTGAATAAGTAATGATGTACAGGTTAATATGTAAAATACTTATTTAATAGTTTTATGGGTTTAAAGGCAGAAAGTGAAGCTTTTTATGAGCTACATATATGATACTTTGAATAGAAGATTGGGACGCGTTTACAAGATTTAAATGTCGTTACTGAATAGAAAACTTTACGCCCTCAAGTGAAAATAATGTTTTTTTACTGACATGTATAGCGACTCATTTAAAAAGTGACGATTGTTCTGAAGGAATCACTTTCCATAGGTGTTAGTGAAACCTCTCATTTCACAACAAATTACGAAAAAATTAAGCAATAAGGAAACTGTTGTCTTCAACAATAATAACTTAATGAGTCATTATTCTTCTTTGGAATATTTGGAAATAAACAGAAAACTTCTTGATAATAGGTAATCACGTAATTTGTTTAATTTGTCATAGCGTCAATGACGTCCACCGCCCACTGGATTGTTGTTGAACATAGATATTAGTTTTCTCTCAAAAATTATATATTTTTTGTCATGTCTCATGCTGGGCTTGAAGCACCTTTGGTTTAGAATAATGTACTGTTACGGAGTGGCTGAAAGCTGGAAGGTGACCATTGAGATGGCAGTGGATGGATTACGTACAGGAACAAGCATCAGTAGAAAAAAAGGTTGAAATTTCTGACATATCATAGGTCTTGTACATTGGTCACTACCTACACTAAAGACGTCCCCGTCGTAGGAAAATGCTGTTTCAATGTATTTGTGAAAATGAATGATCAGTGAATGTTCAAAATTAACAAATGTAAGAAACACTTTATTTACAAATAGGAATATTTATGTATTGTATATAATAGACGTACTACAGTATTGTTAATTTTCACGCCTAAATGTACAATATATGTGTGTGATTAAATATAATTATTACTTATCAATAGCTAACTAACAATTTTATGAAAACTGGTTAATTCTAGTCATTATTTTTAATGAAATTACGTGTTTGAGTGTTATGTTTGCGGGCACTAGATATATAGCTGATTACATAAATGGCTATTATCTCACTTTTTTACTTTTTTTGTGATATTTCTATCGATATGAGAAAAATTTACATTATCTAGTTAGCCTTGTAAGACCTCTGCGCCGTTGGACCCTCTGCACCCCGCTAAATATGATCATTAGAAAGCTAAAGTTTACATGAACGCTACCGCTTAACTTAACCAATTAAACCTAGCTCTTTCTCCCTCACGCTTTCTGCCTCTCTCTCTCTCTTTCGCTCTGTCCTTTTATCCGCGTACAGCTCTAACGAGGTCGGATACATGCGCTGGGCGCTGAACGTCCTGGCTCGCTTTTCCTGGCTCAGATAAAGAAGCAGTGGTGCTCATTAACCCAACGCCCGGGTTGTCCCTCTGCCATATTGCCGCCATGCATTCCATTTGTACGTAAATATATTGTTTACTTGTTGTAACATCACTAGCGTCTGAAGTGAAGGTAAGAAATCGAAGCAGAAGGTTCGTGAATAAAACTTGAACAATTATGCCGAAAGGGTAGAAAATATGTTTCTTCTGTATGTATGTGACTGAAGGTGGAATAAATGGAAGAATTATCTAGGCAAGGAGAACTGAAATGTGGAAAACTTACTAAAACTTTATTGTTTGTTATCATTTTGTTTTGGCGTTTTCACTCAAATAGACTATTATGAAGCAACAAATATAGCGTTCTGCATTCTCAATTTTGATCAAAAAAAATGAAATCAATGTTACCCCAGAAATACAGCGCTTGGTTGATATAGATTTTTAATTTAACTTTTTAGTTTTTTCACTGAGGGTTGACGTTATACTTCCGATGTTATCGAAGTGGTTTAGAAAAGAATATTGAATAAAGATCTTAGCACTGTTAGTATTTAGTAAATATTTTGGAGAATGCTGAAAAATCTATTATATTCATCTTTATATTTTATCATACTCAAAATTTCAAAGCTTCCCAACATTTACATAATACCCAATAATAACGAATCCTCACTTCAAGTGGATTACTTTGAAATCAATAAATTCCGCTGCATCCGAAATACATCAATACAACCCACCTAATTTATGATGAGTTTCGATAGATATTTGAGAATGTATAGCTTTTAAAAAAATTTAGATGACAATCTCGTTCGAAATATTCTAAATTCATGAAATATTTTCTGCATTCATTAGTCGGATTAATTTTAAAATTATTAACAGCCATTGAAAATGAATTATTACTGTAATTCAGAAGCAATACACATTATCCTCTATGTCTAACTAGTAGACTATTGTCTGAGTGTATTGGTGATAGAACGTACTTTACAACGGTAAAAACATTATAAGTTTAATCCACACATCAAATTATTTACTCCCAATTTTGACCCACAAATTTTCTGAAAAATTAAAGGGTTAAGGGGGAAATTTTTGGATCATGATCGTTGTCACTGCACAGTTTTCAAATACCGTAGATTTTTTTCTCATGCCATAAGTAGGAACATTATTATTATTAAATTAATATATTAGACACAACAAATACATCAAAAATAAAAAAAATGTCATTGAATGGTACCCAATAACAAACTTTTATCAATCCAATGAAATTATTTGTTGTCTCTATTCTAATTAAAGTTCGTTGAACGTGCTTTCAAGCTGTTCCTAGAATTTTATAACAATAAACCTACCCAATTTTTTCCGATGAATTGTAAATAAATGTCACGCGTTCACATGAAATATAAGCGACAAATATCATTTGCACAGTTATCGGGTTCAGGAAAAAATGTTTTAGCCGAAAACAGCGGACCGTGATAGCGAATCATCATTAGAGGTAAGTTTATTGGTATGTGGGGAGCATTTGCTCCGTTTTTTTACGAAGCTTTGGGATACTCCCACGGGAATCATGAAAGCGACTCAGCTCGTTTCTTCACAGCGAAGCATTCCGGTGCATTCAAACTCCGCTTCGTGAAATTTAATTCATAGAGGTTTTACTATATTGCGCTTCTGGCTCTAAGTAATATAGAGAACAATCATATAGTCTTGGAATCTGAAGTAATAAAATAACATACCATTTAGAGCACAATATTGGTACTATATGCGTACACGTAATAGATTATTGGGTAAATCATAATTCACTGCCTTATTCAATAATACCATCATTTTATACAGGTCACTAATTGAAACCACATACGATCGACAGCCTCTTTTAAAGTACAAAGTGAAAAAATCGATTTTGAATTCATAATAACATTTATATTAGTCAGCATGAACTATGCATTCTGAAAGGCTTCAATACAGATTTTATTCTCATTGTTGATAAATCCAAACCAAGGGACATAATTATTGCACTGCCATATACAGAGCCGTCCACAGGGGGGGGGGGGTCAGAGGGGTCGTGTGACCCCCTTAACCCGTAAGGTAAGGGTTTAAACTTTTACCAGAATCTAGAAATGTTCTCATGTCAATTGATTTAAAGTAGCTCTAACAATTAGGTCGCAAAACTGATATTATATTGTATAAAATACATCGAAGTATCGTTATATTTCTAGGCATCCGATGTATGCATCGATGTATACCACACCGCACCACCGGATTTATGTATGCTAACACACAATAATTTGTTTTGGAAAATAAGGAATTATTTATTAATCAAGTCCTTGATAAATTCGGCCAAGACCGAAAGAGACTAAAATTTTAATTTCAAGGCAGAGACTCAGATTAATATTCTTTCTGTACGATTTATTAATTAACCTTTTTGTTTTTCAAAATCTGTTTGTGTTCTTTTTACTTATATTATTTCGATATAAAGATATAAACTAAGAGCTATATTATTTTGAAATTTTAAATCAGTGTGATAAAACCTTTGACCCCCCTACGAAAATGTATGTGGGCGGCCTTCGCCATATGAGAAGCACAACGCTGGCTGAGATGACATGAAGCATACAGCAATTCCAAAGCAAGAATACAATATCCCTCATTTGGGATCCAAGAACCAACCTTAAGGAAACCTGGATGAACACTTCTTATTCATCTGTAGTTTTAAAAAAACAATGAGTCACGGTCTACTAAGGCACTAAAATTGTTACCTTTTTTGTCTAGTATAGACACTGGTTCCCATTTTACTGTATATTCTGACTCCCAAACGTGTTCACTGAATGCTGATTTAGACATTTTCCCTATATTAATATAGTTTTTGTATTTTATTACAAGTACTGAAATCGCCAAAATTCCGAATTCAAGATATCATGTTTTTTTGATGTTCCATGACATATACAAATACATCACGAAAAACTGTGTCATTTACGTCCATCGGTTTGCACTCTTTCCGGCAATCCATGACCTACTATTACTCGAAAAGTAAGGACGAAAAAGCTTTGTAGTTTCTTAAATCGTTTCAGTGTCGAAGGAGTTATCGTTAAAAAAACGGAAAAAATTATTAGACCGAGTGAAGACCCACTGACAAGCGGGGATGTTCCAACAACCCAAAAACTGGACGATTGCGACCGTGGTCTACTAAAAGGACTGGCATATGGCAGGCTAATATTAAAGGATTGTAAGAATTCATTACACAGTTGTCAGATCTCAGGATTATCCCTGTAATTATATGATTTTGGATCAAACTTTTTGGCTTTGTCTTCATAGGTGGAGTGTCAAATCTTTGCAAAAATATTTTGACCAATTCTTGAGAATACCCAATACTGCGAAGAACCTTTTTTTAGGAATAATGTCTCTATATCAAAAATTAAATTTCTCCGGGAGATATTTTTTGTCCCGTCGCGTCAATTTCAATGTGAAAATATCTTTTGATATGTGCCCATTTTTTTTAGATTAATTTTACGAAATAACTATTAATTCTCTTTACATATGTCTGGAAAAGGTAGAACCTTGTCATTCTCTTTTGTGATTTTGATTGTTGTCTCTTGAATGCTCAATTCACCTAAAAAGAAATCTTATTCATCCATTATAGCAAAAACATCATCATTACACTGCCACCACAACATTGACTTAACTATGCTTTTATAATATATGTAGGTTTTTCCTCCCAAGAATATAATATATCACTCAACAACCGAGAGATGTTAAATTACTGCCATAGTGACAACAAACTAATAATTTCACAACGATAATAAATATGATACAATTGTCACGTTTCTTTGTGGTTAAACATAAACAAAATCTTCTAAATGAAGACGTCATTATGAAATAGACATGGTTTATTTACCAATTAGAAGCAGTAAAGTAAGTTTAGTTAAAGTACAGATGAAATATTATGTTATGCAACTGTGACATCATATAACCTGTAAGATATCTCACTTTCGTGTATCTAACTGAAGCCCTTTCCACAGCTTTCAAAGATATAAGGTTGTCAAGAAAGCTGGCGGCATGAGAAATGAGAGAGTGGGATTCTGGCTGAGAGGCGAGAAGCGTTGCGGCGTCATTTATTTGCATATTTTCTGTTTGTTTTCGGGTCAAGTGGGTAACCCTGGAGATTTATATGGGTGGATAAATGCAGACATAGCATAAGCGTGACGGACACGTAATGGTGGAGGTATGCAAATTGCTTACTGGACAGGGCGTTTCAAGCAGCAGGCAATATGTATGAAGATGTCACTTATTGTACTTTGATTGAATTAAGCTACCAGGAAATATGTATGCAGCACGTTGGTGGAAATATGGAAAATATCCTTTATCATTTTCTATGAAGGATAACGTTTAGATCACGTGTATGCAAATACTTTGAAATCTTTTTATATCTTACAATCAACTATCAATGAAAAAAGTTCGGGATGTTGACTCACTCTCCACGCTATAATTTGCTTAGAAGTATCATTCCGCGGAATAATGTATTCAGAATATTATTAGTCATCCTTTTAGATCCTTTTTGCATTTTTTGCGACTCTGTGGTCGAGCAGAATACATTTTTATTGGCATTTATCTGTACTGATGTCTTAAACGCAAGCAAGCCGTCGTAATGTTCTACATGAGCTATGTTACGTAAACAAAAACGTAGAATTTGCGTATTGTTACATATATAGTTTGAATCCAGTGGAAAATGATTGCAACTGGTGAAAGCCCTTTAAAACTTCATTTATTCGCCAAACACATGGACAAATACTAAAGACACACAAAATATGGTATACAATAATACGTTCAGTCTGCTCTTAGTTAGCCCTTTATATCAGCAAAATTTTGAATTGAGGTTATAAAATTGACTTCTCAATCCTTTTTACTACACCCTAAATTGAGTATAATTTTGTGAAATATGTAGAAATGAGGCCCTTTTCAAAACCTCTGAGACCCCAGCATATTTTTAGCACACTCGAAAACAATTGGGTACTCGACAAGCGTAAGTAACTTATTATATGAAATTCGGAGAACTTAGCACCTACAATACCTCCTTCACTAATGCGTGGGATGCAAAAAAAACTTATTGTTTGTTTTTGTTCATTACTCTACTGTCAATACTTTGATTTGAGTAAATGAAGTAGCATAGCCTGCTATGTTACCATATCATAGCAGTTCGCAAATTTCATCGAAATTAGTGCTGCTGTTACTGAGGTTACATGGTGACAAAGTCCTCAACGGACAGAGACACCGATCGACCCGCATACTGACAAAAATGGGTGACATGGGTGTTTGTAATCAAGACATGATAAATTACCCATTTTACGTATTATCTCAGGTACTAATATTTTCGCATTACAACACTTTCTTCGCCCATGTGTGGTAGGTAAAACGACCGTGAAACGAGATTTTGTCCACAATGGCATCACTTTTTAGTTAATCGTATGTTTTCCGATCGACCGATTACAATACTGTCGATATTTTTGCAGTCAGATCAGGATTTAATTCGATAGGGAAAATTAGTTTGGTATTACATGGCATTTGCACCTTGGGCTATACAATTTTTCACCATGGGTCAAAGTAGCCGATTTATAACTATGATGAATAAGAAACAAAATTAAGATCACTTGAAGCATCCAAACAATCTCGAATTTTGAGGGGACTAAATAAGGAATTGAAGATAACACATTAATGGACAGTTGTAGTCAACGTGGATGTTTCAAAAGTTGTGTTTCAGACTATATAATTTTGAGTGTCACGACATTTTGATTGACCTGATATTCACCTGAAGGCGATTCAAGATAGTAAGTCAATCAAAAAGTCGTGACACAAAATTATATAGACAATGGAAGTCCGAAACACAACTTTTGAAATTAATGGATATGTTGGTGTCCCAACGTGAAGGCGCTAGTTGGTCTCCTAATAGGATTATCTTTGTTCAAGATCAATTGTGGCATTTCTAATGCGCTGAATTATTGTAATTAGAGAATCCACATTTACTTTATGAACTTCATAGCTTAACCAGGACCATGAACAATAATATAGTGTTGTGAGGTCGCAATGATATATCACAAGAACACATTATAAAAACTATAAAGTTATATAATGTCACTGTGCGTCGAGGCTGGCATACTAGATATCAAAATAATTGTAATTGTCATAACTTGTAAAATACAGTCCTGAAATTTGGTCTGTTCCTTCCGACTCACCCTATAGACCATTTTGAGTTTATTCCTAATGTCTCAAAGACCCTGGACATTCAGAAAATTATCGACGGTGAATTGTATCCCAAATGATGTAACTTATACAAGAATTTGTCTGCGCTATAATCGGAAATACCGACTGTCTGGTTTTGTGATCGTGGGATATTATTAGTTGATAGAACCTTTGAAAATGAACAGAAGAATTCATACAAACATATATTTTATGGCATGGTTTCCGAAGTACAGGATACCAGAAACCTTTTATAAGTAGTTTTTTTTAATTTTGACGGCAATGTTATATATGGGGCGACAATACACACTCTCAATATCTTTCAAATGAATACTGAATAGGAATCCTTCAACAATATTCGGATTCTAAATAGCTGCTCATACAATTTATTATATACTTTGAAGATATTGGCAATAAACGCGTGCCTCTGAAACCTTGTATTGCGTCTGCTGTAAATGAAAATTCTTATACCTTGAATTTTTTGGCAAATTATCACAGGAACAATTTAACAAATACTTTTCACCTAAAATGTAACCATTTAGGAGATATCTCGAAGAATAAACAACACATCTGACACATCTTATTAACGAAGTAGCAGTTAGATAGTTTTAGAATGTCCACGTGTTTTATAACCATGATGCTAAAAGGCATACATAATTTGAGCTTTCAACGAATATTTGTCATTTTCGATGGTTTTTAGATCTTCCATTTCCTGGAATACGTAACTAAGTATGATGTGTAGAGTTACATAAACGTCTAGGAAACGTCACCATAGCACGTGGATTATAAAACTGGAAAGAAAAGATAATTATCGCGAAAACTAGCGAGATAGCGTGATAATATTCGCGATATTACGCCTCCAATGGAAGTTCAGCCTGAAATAAATGACGACCAGCATATCTGTGGCGCACCTGCGAATATTAAACCCCAACCAGGGTGACATCGGCAACCCGGTGTCGTAACTCACCGAACCCCGTAGTCTTGACCCGAATAAATCAAGTATATGACCGGTCGTGTTACCGAATGACACGAGCCGCCCCTGGGCGCTATTACTACCGAAATTAGTTTTATGTGGAGGGGGTATGGAGGCCGGATACTATTCCGTTGGTACGGAAATTGAAGCATGGCATCTGCCGATGGGATCGGTTGCATGTTATTATTGCTCTGAATTGGAGAGGTGATAGACTACTCTATCTTGGGCAGTAAGTCATTTGGAATCTCACAGAATTGTCCTTACCTAATCAAATACAAAATGATATGCAACCTGGAGCTTTTAAAATATTTGCTTTGCTTTGGTTCGCTCCCATGGTTTCTATGACATAATTTTAAGCGGTAGCTTGGTATATCTTCATAGGTTTGAAATAACGCAGAAATGGATACTAAAAATAGTGATTTTGGTGAATCACATATCCTTCTAATTACCTATTCAAAGAGATTAAAAAAAATTGCTACTGTAGCGTATAATATAAAATCTGGGAGAGCTGATTAGTATCTCAAACTAATTAAGGAAGCAATAAACTATCTCATCAAATAAAAAATGTTCTACTAGCCCATGTCAGGTTCCAAAATTAAACAAACATTAAAACATTAAGCATACAATTTTTATGTATTACAGTATATTACAAAATAAGTTTTGAATCGACCTATTTTTTTCAGCCAGTAGTCTGACGATGCTTTTAAATAAAGTGAAATATATCACATATTAAGGCATATTCATTTGTGAAACTTGTAATAACGGGTACAGAATTAAATGGCAATCATTCTATAAAATTTAGCTTCGCTATTTTTTCCAATTAACCTATCTATCTCTTATCATAGGACTTTTTCCGGACGATGGATGTTGGGATTTAACAGCCAACTTGAATAATTTTGTCTATATACCTCCAATAATCTATTAAGCACGTTTACGCTAGATTTGAGTTACACTATCATACCCTGATCCTTCGACATTTTGAACTGAAGTATAGAGGTATTATTGTAGGAACTTCGGAAGGAAATCCAAACTTAATCTCTTCCGACTGAACTATTTCCACGGCATGTACTTCAAAAGCAAGCTCAACAATCTAACTCAGTTATTGAATACAATATAAATATCAAATCCGTCGTAAATTTCCACGTTCAGTCGTACAAATAACACTAAATTTCTCACTTTTCAGTTAGATTGAGTTTACACTTATCAAACTTTGGAGAAACTTGGCAATACAGTGCGCAGAATAAGGTATAAGTAGTCTTTTGGTAGACGAAATTCAATTAAAACAATTACAAAGTACATATTTTTGCTGTTTCGTGCTGAGTTTGAAATTGAAGGTTGATCTAATTAAATTTTCCGTCAACATGTTCGCTATTATTATATGTTTCTTGACAAAGGCACGTTAAGCGTCTTGACTTTGACATAAGGTATAATTTATTTGCCCTACTAGCGATGAATAAGACTTTTAGTGGCTTCCGCTCATATTTTAACATGAATATATTTTTCTAGACGTCTCGATGCTTGAGCAAATATCCTCAAGGAAAATTCGACACAATGACAACATTGCCTCATGATGAACTAACTTAATAATGATAGAACCTGTGAAACTTCATGTTATTGCTTCTAGTCTAGTCTTCCTTGCGGTTTGCTCTCCAATACACGAATTGGAGCTTGCTACACTGTGTACACTGCCAGTGATTCGATATATATATATATGTATATATATATATATATATATATATATATATATATATATATATATATATATAGCATTGCTGATTGAACAGCGATGATTATCCTGTATTTTAAAATATTTTTTTGCCCAAATTTGGTCTCGACTGAGACTACAGGCGAATTTAATGTGAATAAATTACCGTGATTTACGATGTCATCGAACACTAATCTCAAATAAGAGGTACTTTTTGTAGGTACGTTATACAGTCGTATCTTAAATTATTCTCTCATAAGCCAACCACTGTTTGGTATTCACATTTATTAATTGTCAACAGTGCAAATGGCTAAATCAGTATTTCTCATAGTTGTGAAGCTACTCAATAAATTTATATCGGGGATTCTAATTTGAACATTTATTTATTTTTATACATTCACATTGGTTAGGCTTCCAAAAACTGACGCTAATGGATTTTTTAGAATTTTATCACAACACGAAAAATAATGTCAAACAATCTCGGTTCATCCCTCTTTGTTCCATATAATGGAATATTCACTGAACTCATTTAGGTGACGCCCACATGTTATCGCGGTAAACTCAAGACTTACTCAGGTAGATTGTAGACGCTCTTACTTGTTGAAACTCTTCCATCATGTAGATAAAACTTTTTATCTTCAAGACTTACTTGTTTAAAGTTCAGAATCCCATGACGCGTTATTGAAAAAAATGAGAGAACTAAATTTTAATTGTTTTGAATATCAATGCTTAATTAGTACCAAGTTCATTCATGTTACATTTTAGCTCCCACGGATGATTTTGATGCATTTGAAGTCATATGGTCTGATGTGTAGTAGTCGAGTAACTTTGAGTATCAGCCGCAAGCACATAGTTCAGCTACTTGACTATAGTTTATCATATGTTGTATTATTGACAAGGTGAATGTTACCTCGTTCAGACTCCATGACAAGACTTGGGTACCTGATTATTTTTTTATGCGACACCAAAACACCGTGGAGACAGCAGTAGGGTGCATTTCGTGAATGCTTAATTTAATCGGCCGTCCAATATAACTGGAAAATATATGGAACCCACTTCATTCTGATTTATTATTAATATTTCCGTTAATTAAACTCATTCTTGTATTTTGGGGTTGCTTGGTCTATCACATCAAATTCTAATAAATTACACTACACTAAACTGCCCTCATAGAGATCATTTAAGACATGGCATAAATACCATCCTGTTATGTTTATCGGAACCGTACAATTTGTAGGTATTTAAGTATTTAGCTGGGTGAACAGCAAAACTATCGAATCATTGATGCGTCAGCGCTTCCCATATAGTTGCGTTGCTATTTTTTCCGTTACCATTACTGTAGCGAGGAAAATTCGATACAGCGCTGTTTCCACGACACGAATTTTATTGCAAGATAAATTACTCTATGCTAGGGTACACAGAAACCCATGAATATCCACACACAGTGGCGTATTATCGTATACAGAGACAAAGGAGTAAACAGTCGGGACAAAACACTGAATTTATCAAGACACTAATTTAGAAATTTTATGTGCGTTTCCTATCATTTTCGTGAGAATGCAAAAACATGTTTTGGACTACAATATACAAAATCACCTAAACTAAATGTTTCCATGTTGCGGAATTTTTTGATCATTAGGGCACAAACATGTAATAAATTAGGGTTTACTATCAAAAAACATTTTTAGAAGTCTTAGTACTTTTTTAGTCAGAGGAAAGCCTGGAATGCCCTTTTCATGCAAAAAAAGTCGACAAAGTTGTTCTATCAGCCTCTTCCGCCTGAAGTGTGAGACTCTCCGAAATATAGCAGACTAACTAAAACCGCTGGTCGTTCGCTATGTATTACACCATGGTAGTGCTTTCTGCATTTCGTCTTGGTGGTAAGCGTCGTGTTGCAATTCATACCAAAAGGTATTTGTTGCACTCAATACCTTCTTACTGTTTATTTATATACAAACCCCGAGTTACGAAAGCCTATCTATGGCTGGCTTCCTTGTCTGTTTCTCTCGTCACGTAAGCTTCTTTTTTATATGCCTCAAATCTTGCTGAATGTCAATCCATTTAGCTTCAAGCTAAGTAACTATAAACTCCAACGCAGAGGAAAAAGAAATATGTATAAAATTATAGTATCTAGTCATATCCGCTCTTGAATCCATTGATGGAAGACGCGTTGACAACTTCGGCAGGCAGCCCAGCTATTGAACACTCTATTAGGCAGGAAGAACTGACGAGATTTAGTACTGAACTTTTCCTTCTTCAACTTATGGCCACGTAGGTGGTTGGCATTGAGGTGGAAAAGTGATGATAGATCGGTACTGAAGAAACCATCTAATGCTAGTTTCGTAATAATCAGGTCCCCCCGTAGACGTCTATCAAATAACTTAGTCAAGCCAAATATGTTCAACCTCTTTTCATAGCTAGGACGTTGAATGCTGTAGAAAATGCGTGTAGTCCGTCTTTGTACGTTTTCTAATAAATCTCGGTCTAGGTTCCAAACAGGTCCAGCAAATTCAATAATAAATTAGTAGACTTGATACAGAAGTGCAGCAGTAGAACTATGACAGCCCTTGAACAATCTTTCTATAAGGTATAGGCATTACTTGGCTTTGGACGCCGAATATTGGATATGTTCTGACCAGGATAGATTTTCAGTAACAATAACTTTTAAATCGCAGTGGGTGGAGACCGAAGAGATCACCTGAAAACCGATACTATAGCTGATCATGGGATTATTTTCGCCAATGTGTAGTGTGTGATATTTCTCTGTATTAATTTATAAAGCTACAAATTGAATGCCAAGCTTTTATCTAGCAACAACTTCAAGGCTCGTTCCTTAGCATATAAAATCTGAAATTATTCCATCCAGCAAAATATACAATTGATCAAAATTGAAAAAATGTATGAAATAGGTTTGGAACTAAAAGTTTGTTCAACTAGTGTTGTACTGCAGAACGGAATCGGCCATTTCATAACTCGTTACAAGCTACTTTCTCGCATTGCCCACGGAATATGTTCTTTTAACGTCCCGTACACCACGGATTGCCAGGGGCGAAGAACGAGCAGTAATATCCTATTTTGAATCATATAGTAAAACACCTCTATATAAATATAATCATCCAAAATAGAACTTACAATTGACACCTATCAACATTTTATTAACAGAGGTTTACGAAATTCAAGATGTGCGACTCTGTGTCCAGTTTCTTTATAGGTGAGCGGCTTTAATGCCGCCATGTCATCATCACTATAAAAATCTACATTATCTCTGCGTTGTGACAATTGAGAAACAGTGACAAATACGGGTCGGTCTCTGGTCGGAGAAGCTTTATGGGGATTTTTACTGTTTCTGCTAAGCATAAAAATGGCATGTTGATTGAAGACATACAGCTCTATTGTAAAGACTGCATGAAATTTAAAACTTTGTCACGAAGCTTACTACTTTGACACATCTATACTCTTATAGATAACCCCCCGCAAATACAGAGAGTTTTTGCCCTTCTGACGTGTTGCGAGAAGTAAATGTATATTCACGTTGACCTCAAAATACTGTAAATTTAAACCTTCGGGGAACGACACTTCGTCCTCCATGCCACAACGTTGAAGTGCTAAGTTCTTGGAAATTCGACCTGATGAGGATGCGTCTGTTGGGCCCCTCTAGTGTTTGGTGTACTGATGATGATGAATTATTATGTGAGATAGATTGGTCTTATCACGGTAGAATTTATATAACAGGAACCAATAATGTTCCATACTTTGAGGTCCATTGTAAGTTCATGATTAAGGAAGCATTTCGAAGCACATCAGAAACCTGGAACCTATTTGAACATGTGGATTAGTTACAGAACCTAATCTTGAGCTTACCACAAAATAATTCTCTTGACTACGATTGGAAATTATTTGATACTCGAAAAACAAAGAAAACTCAGTTTGGGAAGTTCATATTATTCTTGTTCTTAGCTTATAACTCTGCTGCCAATGCTATGATCTTAAAAATGAATGCAGAACGTAACCACATTTATGAAATACCTTCCTCCTCTCTCTCTGCTCCTCTGTCTCCTCCTTTTCGAACCATAAATCTTCGAGGGCTGTCAGCTCATTTGCTACTAGGCGACGATCGCTGACAGTAAAGCTGTGTTAATTAGATTAATATAATTACACAGAAAGAGAAAAGCTTGACCAAGCAGGAAATTACTAGCTGTGAAGGAGAAACTTGGCACCATGTTTGCGGATTCTAGAACGTTGTGCTAAAATGTCTACATATTTTACTCAGAAGCTCTGATAACCATAATTATATTAACGAACTTTGATAAGGATAAAAAACATCCAAAAAAGCCAAACAACTTACAGTGACACAAAATTAAATAACTGGTGTATACGTTTGATTGAATGGAGGAAACGCGAAATTTAGATAAATTTTACATGCCCAATAAATCTCTTGAATGTATAGTAGTTACACAGATCGCATTGTTCAAATTGCGAACAAAGGTAGGCATAGTCTCTCACGTCGAGATTATAGAATATCAATGTCTTCTCATCTCGAATTTGAAAATATTTGTGTATACAACACCTATATATATATATATATATATATATATATATATATACATATATATATACATATATGTATGACTAAGGGATACTTCCAGTACCTTTTCTGCGATTTCCTAGACAGTTCCGAGACTTTTAGTTAGTTCCAAGACAGTCTTGGAAAAACTTTAGGTATAAGGTATACTTCCAGGACTACCCAAAATGTCTTGGATGTTTTTTATGACTAAGGGATATTTCCAGGACCCATTCCTTATACGTAAGGGATAGTTTCGGGACATCTGTGTCTTGGAAAAATTCTGTACTGTAGTATGTAGAAGTGATTGTTCCAAGACCGTTATTTTTAAGTTGCTACTCTGACAATTTTAAATGCACAAATGTCTTCAGAAATTCAAATAAAAAAAGGCATGGACTCATTGTCAATATTTAGAATTTGGTTTGTCTCCAATTTTGATTACTTTTTTCGACTTGGAATTTCAAGTTGATATTTATGGAGATATGTTTTTCCGAAATACTGCATCAAAGTTAGTAAGTATGCCTGAAGCTATAAATAACTAATTGCAGCTACAAAACACATCCAGGTGATTATACAGACTTTCTTCTAGCCACGGCCCCGCGGAAATAGATTCAAAGTTCGATATTGCAGAGGATATGAATATATTTCAAGTAGTACTTGTTTATTTATTTTTTCTTTTGTTTGCTCCATATTTTCTTTTTATTTTGTGTGTCAAGCAGTCTAGTGTGAAACTATTTCAGATATGACAATATTCTATGACGGAAGATATTACCAGGATACAATTTTCGATAGGGTAATGAATAGTCCATCCAAAAAAAATTGGAGCTACTCCAACTCCCAGAAGTCCCCGACTATAACTTCCCCCACATAATATTCTCCCCCCCCCCTCCCAAATTGAAATATAACTAGGGATCTATGAAACGGTTAAAAACGAGGCAAGGTTTGAGCATTTTTTATATTTTATTGTTTGTCGATTACTACTCCTTCCGCCACTGAATGGATTTTCAAAAACTAGAAAGCTTTGTCGTCCTTGGTCTACTAGAAATATACTATCGAAATGCCATCAGGATCAGACGAGTACTTATCAAGTTACAGAGCGTCTAACGATTACTGGACAGATAGACAAACGGACCGACAGAAATGAGTTGTGATTTTTTTCGTGATGTAAATGTCATGAAACATTCAAAAAATGTATTATCTCAAATAAGATTTTTTTTTCGAGATTAACAATACTTTGCTCGCCTATTGCCGTGAGAAGTAAAAAATATTACAGAATAATTTGTAATAGCACCGTAAATATACAATGCGCTATTATATAACTATATATCTGTTTTGTGCTCCATGATTGATGACGTCACCATTAAAATACTTTTTGTTTCTTTCCATGCATCCGATATATCCCGCTATCCTTGGACCCAAGTCCTCTGCTATTTAAAAAAGTAACAAAAAGCATCTTAGCAGCGATATGCATCGATATATTATTCAATAAAGGTAAACACAGCAGGTCGGCAGCATTTACCTTGCCGAGAAACACAAAATATATGATATTTTTTCAACTAAAACCTTTCCAGGACTCATTATTTATACTTTTTCTTTTTTCACCCATGATACCGCGATCTTGATTTCGCAAAAAAAACAGTTGTTCAAAGTATATCCTTTTTAGATGATCTAACCAGTCAATCTTGTTTTACGTATTTGTTTCATAGTTGAAAAGAAAATATCAAATATATAACAATCCAACCATATAAGGCGATCAGACCAAAGGTGAGTAATGCTTATGCCTTGTATGTCTAGGGTATACTTCCAAGACCTATTATACCTATAAATATATATTCGTAATACATATTTGCGGAACACTTGTCTTGGAGTTCTAAAGTAATATATGAATGTTTTAAAATAAAATTTGTTGCTCATCAATAGTGCTTCTGCAAGTTTACAAGCACTTCTGCCTCCACCAAGGCAGAAAATCTTGAGATGAGATGATAATAGATGAGCCGACACTTATGCAGCCTGGTGAACAAACGAAAGAAGTGTTGCTCATATCTTATTAGATTTTTTTATTCTTGGTTCCACTATCTGTTCCAAAATATGGTTTAAGCCGACCCTGTATTCTCAAGAAGCCAGCCAGACAACAAGAGGAAACATACGAAATCTGCGTGAAGTCGTGAAAGCAGTTTGATCTAGTATCACAGAGGTGAGAACTGGTTATAGTTCTGTGATTTGTACATTGGGGATACGCATATTTCCAAGACTTTCAGTGTACCGTCTTCATGGTATTCATAGCAAAACGTAAGGGCGAGCAAGATTTTATCTTTTTCCGCATTTAGTATGTTTTTAGTATAACTCGGTATTATTGAACGGACATTGATTCAGGTTGTGCAATAGTTGAGGAGAAGAAACGTTGAATATAATTAGGTTAGGTAAGTACACTCTAAACATCTAAATTACAAAAGTATATGCTTTAACATTATAAGCATTACATTATGCTAAACTTTTTAGGAAACGTTTGACAATGTTTTGTTTGGTTTCATTTTCGGATGGATCCTACGGGATATATCCCGTCAAACATATAAGGATGCTCTCAGGAAAAACATGTTTAGTTAAACATAGAGGTGCCACATATGAGGCTACGTTAGTAACCATGCACGGTAAATATGAATTATATTTCGTTCGTTATTGGCTATATTAAAATGATGCGTGGGCGTCGCGTTTGGTGTGCTAGATTTTTATGGAGTCTGATCAGTGACGGACTGGCCAGTTCGTTGGGTCATGGGTCAGCGGGTGAGGATGAGGACTGCGCTTCAGCTGGTAGGCGAAACCCGACCGGCCTTTCTGCCTTTGCGGTTCCTGTTGGAATTTCTAGTCTTTTCATTCACTTAAGGCATTTTTCGAATAAAAATTTGCATCAGCACGTTATAAAAACTGAATACATGTATTAGATTATCCAGCCAAGAATCAACTATCCTACCCTTGCCCTCCTAGTGACGCTCATGAATATGACATAATTAACCATATTTTTATTATTAAGGCATAGCCAACATTTTTTTTCAAGCATTTATCAACTCTTGTGCGACAGACAAGAATTGATAAATAAGATTAACAAGTAAATGTTGCCGCTAGCACTATACATGGCTGCTCCAGATCTGAACAAGCGGAGAGTGATCTGGATCCGTCAATGAAAATATAGTTTTATACAAATTTCATTATCTACAGAACATGTTCATAGTGACATGGTAATTAACCTAGAGCGTGCTTATTTAGCTACTTCAATTTCATAAATCTTCAGACTAGTATATGTAGTGGAGTAATATCTTCTTTATTTTGTCTTCTGTTAGCTCTATAGATATCTGCTCAAAATATTTACAAAATACGTAGTTTTGTCATATTCTTACCTATGTGAAAAACATTCAAGAGATGGAATCCTCTAACGTCGAGATACAATGCATAAAAAAAACGAAAAATCATGACTTACATAAATATTGATATTGTATATTTATAATATTACATGATTCTGTCTTTGTCCATCGATCTTGATTAGTGGCTGTTCAGTCTTTCTATCGCTGCATTTTTGTCTGTATTTGTCTTTGTTTCTGCATCTTTTTCTCTTACTTTGCCTGTCTATCTCGACCCCCGTCTCTTTATCTGTCTGTCTCATTCTACTATTTCCAGTCTATGTGTATATCTGTCTTTCCCTCATTTTTACTCTCCCTCTTCACCTTTCTCTCTCTCTGTGTCTCTCCATCTTTCTCTCTCTCCCCTCTTTCTGAAAAGCATGCTTTGAAAGTATGTCTCACTGGTTAGTGATAGGGCGAACGCTAATTAATTTACTTTCAAACATTACAGAATTTCAAGATGATTCTTTGAGCGACCCAGATTACGTGCCAGATGAAGATGAAGTCAACAAAGGAAATTCTCCATCCAATTTTCCAGATAACGATGATATGTCTGAATCTGCTGGGATCAATGGTAGGAGCTATTGTCTTAGAGATTCGATTGACTCATCAGATAAAAATGAGGAAAACTTTACGTTCACACTTCCAAAGTTGATTGAGAGGCCCGTCAATGATGAGGACTTAACTATTCAGGAATCTAGGGGTAGAAAAGGTGACAAAAAGTTCAATTTTTGCATGTATTGCCATACAAAACAACAAAAAATTGCACGTCATCTAGAAACTAGACATGATAAAGAAAAAGAAGTCAATAGTTTTATAAACTTACCGAAAGGAAACCCATTGAGGAGAGAGATTATAGGAGATATACGAAAGAAAGGAAATTTCCTTTACAATACGGATACAGACTTTAATGACGGCACTCTAATTGTTTCAAGACGTCCAAATAAAATGGCTTCTAAAACAGCAAGTGATTACATGCCTTGTGCAAAGTGTAAGGCATTTTTCTCTAAATCAACATTAAAGATACATTTCAGGACTTGTAGCGGGCAAAGTAATACAACTACTAGATCTGTTATGCTCCTAAGCAAAAGACTAGTGGGAAAGATCCACCCAGTTGCCTCAGATATTGTCAGAAATTATTTGTTTCCCCCATTGCGCGATGATCTAGTAGCTGCAGCTATTCGCTATGATGAATTGATAATCATTTACGCAAACAAAATGTGTGAAAAGTACAGAGAACCACGTTATTATGAGATGATACGCCAACAAATGAGGTTATTAGGGCGCTTCTTGGTTTTAATCAAGGATATCAATGGTGAAATATTTGATTTGGCTTCTATATATGACGCAAAATTTCTGGATGATGTGTTGAAAGCAATCAATTCGGCCGCAAAATTTAATGAATTTACAAGCAGTTATGCTACACCATCTGTGGCATTTAGCCTCAGTACATTGATTAAACAGTCAGGAAGTATTCTGATCACAGAGTGCATAAAAAGGCATAATGATGAAAAGAAAAAGCATGTGAAAGACTTTTTGAAAATATTCACACAGGAAGTGAATATAAATATAAATAGAACAGTAGCAGAATCACAGAATAGAATGAAAAGACAAAAAAAGATAGAACTACCGTCCATGGAAGATATAAAAAAGCTCCGGGACTACTTATTAGGTCAAAGAAAAAAAGTGTTGTTAGAAATTAAACAAAGGTTTTCATTTGAAACATGGATACAACTAGCAGAATTAACTCTCGTTTCTGTCCAACTATTCAATCGGCGAAGAGCAGGTGAATTGGAGAGAATGTTGATAGAAGATTTCAAAAACGCACATGCTATAGACGAGAATACAAATAAGGATCTCTATATGTCATTGTCCAAACAAAATAAAGAAATAGCGAAAAAATATTCAAGGATTGAAATTAGAGGAAAACTGAATAGAACGGTCCCTGTGTTAATGGATTCAGAGACTATTGAATGTGTTCAAATTATTATAAAAAAAAGATCTGCATCTGGGGTACGAAATGACAACCCATACGTTTTTGGAATACCAGGCGACTTGAATAAGAAACCTTACTTGAAAGCGTGCGGTCTGATGCGAAGATATTCAGAAGAATGTGGCGCAGATCACCCCGAGAGACTCCGTGGTACACAACTTAGGAAACATATTGCAACAACTTGCATTACGCTCAACCTACAAGAACATGAGGTAACAGATCTGGCAAACTTCTTGGGCCATCAAGAAAAAATTCATAAAGATGTGTATAGGCAGCCCATCCTTACTAGAGAGATCATACAAATGTCAAAACTTTTGGAGATTGTTCAAGGGGGTGATGAGAAAGAAAGTGACGATGAAGAATTTGAAGACGATCTTGAAGGTGAAACTGAAGAAAATATGAAGCTATCGGCTAGTAAGGTGCAGCAGATGATACATAATAAGAAAGAGACCCGAACGGTAACCGTAGCACCCGAATCAATACTATCATCTGTCACACCAGTCATTAGGAGAAGAAGTAAGTTTATATGCAAAATGCGTTGCTCTCATGTAGAGCTCCATTTGTTCCTATTTTGCTGCAGCTAAGAAAACTTGATAAAAAAATAGCAACTAAAATGTGCTTTAACCCTATCTATTGTGCTATTTACTCACCTACTAGAATGAACTACGGTGACTTAAAAAAAATGTGTCAGTATATAATATAGTTTTGTTACTTACCGGAAAGATATACTGATACACTTCGTTGTAATCAATGTTGTTATATAAACATAGTTATGATATTATGTGTCATCCTGAAAGTTTTACTTTCTATGACATAATATTGAATGATTTTCATTTTATGCTATAAGTTCCAAACAGTCTATTCACTCGTCAAATCAATTTTTGATGTCCGACACGTTTTTGACCAACTATTTAGCACCTTCAGAATGAATCTTGACTTCAACTAAATTTCCAAAACTTGTCTTGAAGACCCTAACATAGTTGGCTGAATACGTGCTGTGCGAGAAAAATCGATTTGGCGGGTGATACCATATAGAGCTTGTAGTAGATCAGAAAAATATAAGGATAAGTGACCCGAGGGGATACAGTATTTGGCTTCATTATGCCGAAATGAATGTGCCTCTGCACTCACCAAAGTGAACAAGCGTACTCATAACATGTAGATACTGATAAATTCTAAATAAACAAGTATGGGAGAAAAACCAAAATCAGAAGCCAACCAGGACAATTCAGGCTTAGTCAGGTACCGCATGTTTATGATAGAAGCCCGTGAGCGCAAATGCCCATTCATTTATACCTGATGGAGCCAATTAGCAGACATTTGGTTAGGGGTTACTGAACTTTCCATCCTTCGCTCTAGCCAATAAATGAACTACATTGGTTGGAACCAAATAAATTTACTGAGGTTTCGGCCACCTTTTTATCCTTTCTATGGATATTTTGTTCTTTTAAAGAGGCTGCAGAGGTATCCGAAACGTCAATACATTTCTTGATTTCAACAAATGCGATTTTATTTATTGGTCAGAAAAGCGCACTGAATGAGGCAGACAAGCACAAGATAAGTTTCAGTTTCACATGTTACTCCAAACTTTTAGTTTTATGTTCCTCTATCTATACATCGAATAATTATTTAATTTTTACTGTTCAATCACGACTCTGCATGACTGCCCCTTTTTTACTAAAATGAATCTGTATTATTTAGCCCAATCATATGGAAGCGTTCGCAGGACAAGGTGGACAGCTGAGGAAAAGGAAACAGTACTAGCAGCTTTCAAGGAACACATATCAAAAAGGACATATCCTTCCTTGCATGAAATACAGGCAGTAATAAAGAAGCACCCCCCTCTCCAGAATAGGACCCCGCCTCAAATTAAAAGCTGGCTATGTAATAAATATAAAACAAAGAAAAGACTGTCATTTAATCAATAAACCTTTATTTACCTACCACAGTTTTATTAAACAGTTTTCGATGTCAGAAACGTAATTGTTATTATGACCCAGTGAAGGTACTTTCCGAAAACTTATTTCCATGGAAGTTTTTTCCAGATAAAATTTGTGTATGTATGCATGGAACTGAAAAAAGTGCGGAAAAAATTGATTATAGTGAAGTACCTGGAGAAAGCATCTCCAATTCCAATGCATTCATGACCAATATTTCGAATTTTCCACAAACGTCGTGATGATTGCATTTACATACTCCAGTTTTCTTCTCTTTACTGGAGGTACAAGTCTTGCAAGGATAAGGCTGGACGCCAACCAGGCGCTCTCCCTTGTGAAAAAATGGCGCCTTAGCATTGGATGGACCTCTTGCCCGGTGCGAATCCAAGAGGCACCAATGAGATGCTTCGCTTTCTCCGGCTACGGGCCCAATGCGGGTAACTGCAAAGAGCCCAATAGGACGAAGCTTTGCTGGAGGTGCGGGCAGGAGTGACATAAAGCAAAGGAATGCGAAAATGATCCTTGCTGCAGCCTCTGCGCTGCAGCAGAACATCGCTGAAGGCAGATCATCTTCCAGGAACTACAAGATGCGCGACCTAGATGGCCGTAGTGAGGCGAGACAAAACCTAAAAATGGCGGTCATACTCCAAGCAAACTTGGGGAGAAGCAGGCTGGCCCAGGACCTGTAGGACCAGCTGGCTAGCGACCGGAAGGCTGACCTACTCATTCTCGGCGAACAACACAGAAATGAAGATCACGGTCGGTGGTTTCGTGATTGGACTGGTACGGCGGCCATCAAGATCCGAAACAAGAAGCGGTTCCCGGTCTTGGATTCGGAAACCTGGGTCGATTTCGTCTGGATCAAGTGTGGCTATAGGTGTTGGGTCAGCTGTTCGAACATCTCGATGGATGTCTTCAAAGCGAGACTCGCTTCGCTCGAGGACACCATCACGGGGTTCGGAGGAGAGCTAGTCGTGGCGGGAGATATTAACTCCAAAGCGATCAACTAGGACTCCAACTAGATGGACACCAGAGGTACGGAAGTGTTGGAAATGGCTGCAAGGCTTGACCTCACTGTCCTCGATACTAGTGGTGTAACCACGTTCTGGCGAGCGGGTACGCGGGGGTCAATCGTCGACGTCACTGGCGTCACTGTCACTCGCCCGCGGATTCCTGGATTGGAGGGTCCTGGAGGACTACACGACGAGTGATCACCAGTACGTGACGTTCACCATCAGTGGAGGGCGCATACGACACCCAGTCTCGGATCGGTGCGAAATCAAAGGGTGCGTTGATTGAAGCGCTGAAGGACGCACCACCTCCTGCCGACTTGACGCTTATCAATAGCAGAGAGTCAGTGGAGGCGTTGATCGAGGAGAATATGAGCCATATATCGGAGTGCTGCGATAGCAGCATGCCACTGAGGGCCGGGAGGCCCATTTCGAGACCCACGTACTGGTGGACGCCCGAGATTGGCGTGTTAAGCGCGGAGTGCCTACGCCTTCTGCGTCTAGTGACCAGGTCACGACAGCAAGACGTCGAGGTGGAGGCGCTCTACAAGATCGCCAGGAACAAACTGGTGAGAGCCATCAAGGAGAGCTAAGGCAGGTGTAAGTCAGAGTTGAGGGATGAAATTAATAGGGATCCCTGGTAACTCGGAAACCAATTCGCTATCAAGAGGTTTGGAAAAACTGTCCCGGTCGCACCCATGGATCCGGCCACGACCAACTCAGTCGTGGATACCCTCTTTCTCGACCACCCAGTGAGAGAGAGCCGACAGCTCACTGTGGATGAAGATGCTCCCCTTTTCGCTGAGGAGGATCTGAACCAAGGGACAGCAGACCTGGCAGATCGAAAGGCTCCTGGACCAGACAGGATTCCCAACGAGGTCCTGATGGTCGTGTCAAAGGAGAAGCCTGGTGCGCTGCTGGACATGTACAGAGCATGTGTTCGGCGGCCCATGGAAGATCCAGCACCTCGTCCTTCTAGACAAAGGCAAAGGATATCCCGTAGCGCCGTCGTCGTTTCGGCTACTGTGTATGCTTGACTACGCAGGAAAGATTTTCGAGAGGCTCATTCGGAGCAGGCTCAGGAGCGCCGTGGCGACGGGTCCAGACCTTGAGGACAACCAATACGGTTTCCGTGACGGCAAATCCACAACAATGGCAGCAGAAGAGGTTATGCAATGGGTAAAAGAAGCTTGGAGAAAACCACACAAAAGTCGAGATGTGTGTGTACTGCTGACACTGGACGTGAAGAACGCATTCAACTCGGCAAGGTGGGAGGACATCCTTGTCGCCCTCCGCAGATATCAGGTGCCGGAGCACATTTACAACGTCCTAGAGGACTATCTCAAGGACCGTGTGCTCCGGTTCGAGATAACGGAAGGAAGGCGTACAAAGCGCATTACGTCAAGTGTTGCACAATGGTCGACTTGTGGAATCTCCTGTACGATGGCCTGTTCTGTTTGGCGATGCTGCCCGGTTGCCGACTTGTCGGTTTTGCCGACGATGTGGCCTTGGTCGTGTGGGCACGGGGAGGCAGCACTTCAGCGCAGGATCGAGTGGGCAGTCAGAAGGATAGCACGGTGGCTCATCCAACACCGGCTGCTGGCTGCTCAAAAAACGGAATTGGTGGTTCTCACCAAAAGGAGAGGCTTCGATGATGACTTTCACGTCAACATCCTACGTACGGTAGCAGTCCGAGCGCCAAATACCTCGGTATCTGAATTGATTCTCGGCTCAGATTCAATTAGCATCTCCGCAGGGTTCAGGAGAAGGCATCCAAGCTACTGGCTGGACTCAGCCAACATCGCTAGGCCGAGAGAGGTGTGGCCAATTCCATACTACTATACGGGGCCCAAATATGGGCTGGGGCCTTGGAGCTCAAGGGCAACTGAAAACGCCTCACCTCAGTGCAGCGCAGAGGTACCCTGAGAGTCTCCCGACCTACAGAACAGTCTCGGCTGAAGCAGTGATGGTCATCGCCGGAGTTATCCCCATTATGGGGCTCGCCAAGGACAGAGGATTGAAGTACCTCGAACGTCTGAGGGGTTTCCGGAACGGCAGGCACCGCCGGGCATAGACTGTGCTTGGGTGGCACGAGGAGTGGGACCACGGGGAGAACGGTCGATGGACACATCGACTGATCCCCCAAATCCAACCCTGGCTGGACCGGTCTCACGGATCCAAGTCATATTACCTGACACAGTTTCTGTCGGGTCACGGAGCGTTCGCGGAGTACCTCCACCGGATGGGCAAGAAGGCATCGCCGGTGTGCCAATGCTGCCCACTTCTGGTGGACTCCGCGTAACATACGTTCCTTGTTTGCGGCCGCTGGGTCGCGCAGAAAACTAACATGGAGAGCACAGTGGGAGAGACAATCACACCCGACAACGTGACTATGCTTCAGAGTCGGGATCACTGGGTGGTGATTGTTTATTTCTAGCGTTCGGCGCTGGAGTAATCGTGAGAGGCGGACTAGAGGAAAATCTAGACCACAAGGGGAGTGCTGGCGCTTGACCACGACGGGTACAGGACAGGGGAGACGTCTCCCCTGCCGTCGTGCGATACCGGCCAATAGCTGCGAGCCCAGGCTCGCTCTAGGCGTAGGTAACTGGGGTGCGGTACCTAAAACTGGGGTTCATCCTGAAGCAATGCCAACGCAGTTCTAGGATGGGTTATATAAACCAAGAGCTACGAGGAGAGCTTTAGCAGGTATTACAGCCTTCTGCTGCGAGTCCTTGCACTGTTGGTGTCCCGCCTTCGTTCGTAAAAGCATTTCTCTTCTCACCCCCAAAAAAAAACTATCACGAAAATGCGACAATGCGTTATATATAACTAGGAGTAACTGTAGATCTATATGCGGTTGCTCAAAAATTACCTGGCAACAGCAGCGCAAAAAGAGGGGGGGAATACATTGAATTCAACCAGAACTGGAATTCGAACGCAAGAGCTTCTTCATGTCGAGAAACTTCTCAAGCAATAAATTTGGACAAAAATTCAAATCTATAAATTAGGAATTGGTAAATTAACAAAAAATATCTTTATATTATAATCTTAAAAAATTTTTGATGCATCATATAATAATTATAATCCATATTGAGAGTATAAGAAGATAAATAAATAATAGTTTTCAAAAAAATTAAAAAAGGATTTAATAGCAGTAATTCAATTGTGAAAAAGGCCAGGACTAGGTACACTTTTATAGATGTTTATAAAATCTTTGCTGTCATAAATAACTGTAATGAAATATTTGTAATATTCGATGTCAAGCACGCATTTTTTAAATTAAGATTTTATACTTTTCAGTCTGCTATTAAAACATGTATTTTTAGTTTTTTCAATTATAATTTTAATTGCTTGAATTTGGTCATAGTAAGGGTTTACAATTAATTACTAGATATTGCAGGATTTTTAAAGCCTCATCTGTTATTTATTGCACTTAGTGATTAAAACTGATATGCGACTCTCGAGAAAAGGGTATTCAGGCCTATAGAGCTCAAGTTGGTAGAGCAGTTTCCACACACGAAGAAGGTCTCTGGCTCGAATCCCAGTGAGGATGAATTTTTCTCGGATTTTTTTAATTGTATTTTATATCGCTTGTTGGATATACTTCGATGCTCAATCCTGTGGTTTACTGTTGATAATAGCAGTATTTGATATACGGCTACATACCTATTGAAATGATCTGTCTTTCAAAGTGTGCTTGTATTGATAAGTTTGAACAATGATACAACAACAATATATTTATTATCATTATAAAGAAACAAATTTATTATAAAAATATGTGTCTATCACTGACAGCTGAATGATCCTTCTTATCCTTATAACGCGAGACTGTTTGTCGCAGCCAAATAGGTTATCAAACATTTTTACCGGGATAATGTGAACATGGAATAATAGAGGCTTGGTATGATCCTACAGCATTAAAGATAGTAACACCTTCTCTAGAAGTTATGGCTACTCTGCCTACTAGCGTAATAACCTGGTGGACATTTGTATAACGCTTCGGCGTATTTAAAGTTTCTGATTTCGACTGTAGTTTTGGAGCTCTTACTTCACACTGTGCCTCTTAATATCACTCATTGCTCATTCCTGATATATGAACCACAAACTTGGGAATTTGTAGTGTAGCTCATTTTTACGTTATACATCATCCTCAGAATAACATCTACTATGAAAGCTGACGCTTTAAAGTTATCCTTAATAAAAGAATTAAGAAAATCGCACCGCTGAGTCCTGGAATTACTTGCTACTGAATAAAAACCCAAATGTAATGTACATTTGAGCGTATATAGTTCTCATAGGTGATTGAACATATGTATGATAAATTGAACACTATGTACACTCTATGTACTCGGCAATAGCAAATGTATAGCGAATATAGCGAACTATAATATCTTTATATTATAATCTTAAAAATTTTTTGATGCATCATATAATAATTATAATCCATATAGAGAGTATAAGAAGATAAATAAATAATAGTTTTCAAAAAAATTAAAAAAGGATTTAATAGCAGTAATTCAATTGTGAAAAAGGCCAGGACTAGGTACACTTTTATAGATGTTTATAAAATCTTTGCTGTCATAAATAACTGTAATGAAATATTTGTAATATTCGATGTCAAGCACGCATTTTTTAAATCAAGATTTTATACTTTTCAGTCTGCTATTAAAACATGTATTTTTAGTTTTTTCAATTATAATTTTAATTGCTTGAATTTGGTCATAGTAAGGGTTTACAATTAATTACTAGATATTGCAGGATTTTTAAAGCCTCATCTGTTATTTATTGCACTTAGTGATTGAAACTGATATGCGACTCTCGAGAAAAGGGTATTCAGGCCTATAGAGCTCAAGTTGGTAGAGCAGTTTCCACACACGAAGAAGGTCTCTGGCTCGAATCCCAGTGAGGATGAATTTTTCTCGGATTTTTAATTGTATTTTATATCGCTTGTTGGATATACTTCGATGCTCAATCCTGTGGTTTACTGTTGATAATAGCAGTATTTGATATACGGCTACATACCTATTGAAATGATCTGTCTTTCAAAGTGTGCTTGTATTGATAAGTTTGAACAATGATACAACAACAATATATTTATTATCATTATAAAGAAACAAATTTATTATAAAAATATGTGTCTATCACTGACAGCTGAATGATCCTTCTTATTCTTATAACGCGAGACTGTTTGTCGCAGCCAAATAGGTTATCAAACATTTTTACCGGGATAATGTGAACATGGAATAATAGAGGCTTGGTATGATCCTACAGCATTAAAGATAGTAACACCTTCTCTAGAAGTTATGGCTACTCTGCCTACTAGCGTAATAACCTGGTGGACATTTGTATAACGCTTCGGCGTATTTAAAGTTTCTGATTTCGACTGTAGTTTTGGAGCTCTTACTTCACACTGTGCCTCTTAATATCACTCATTGCTCATTCCTGATATATGAACCACAAACTTGGGAATTTGTATTGTAGCTCATTTTTACGTTATACATCATCCTCAGAATAACATCTACTATGAAAGCTGACGCTTTAAAGTTATCCTTAATAAAAGAATTAAAAAAATCGCACCGCTGAGTCCTGGAATTACTTGCTACTGAATAAAAACCCAAATGTAATGTACATTTGAGCGTATATAGTTCTCATAGGTGATTGAACATATGTATGATAAATTGAACACTATGTACACTCTATGTACTCGGCAATAGCAAATGTATAGCGAATAAACTAATGTCTTGGAAGTATCCCTTAGTCATAAATATATATATATATGACTTAAACCATGGAATGTTGCCATATATCTAAAAAAAGTGATTTATCACATATAGCTTATTTATGAGCTTTTGATTTTTGAAACAGTTCAGAAAAAACGCTATTATCAGCTCTTCAAGCAATCGGAACTACTTCATGCCGCCATGATGCCGTTACCATGGATACTTGGCTGCCATATTTGGCCATTACGGTACTCGGCACGCGTGTGAGTGAAGATTGGGCAGGCCGTATATATGACATTCATTCACTTTCACATCTGGCTTCGTCACATCTTCTTACATAGCGTAAAATACGAGATGGTTATCTTGAGATATCTTGAGATAGTATCCATGTCTCGATGGAGCTGTAACCATTTTCAGGCGGGCGAGGCGTGGTGCGGAGCAACGAAATACCACTGACATAGTCCTCCATGCTTGACCGTCACGCTGCTAGACGTGCTTGCAAGAATTGAGTGAGGATTGGAAATATCCATGTATGATCAATGGATATGCTGTATCAATGGACGCTATGGTGACATTTCCACGTGCACACCTGATTTCGTGTCATTTTCGTACGTACCGTAAGATATGAGACGGTTATTTCTATACAGAATCCATGTTGCTGTATGACCTGCTCAGTGGTAGTTTCGTGGGGGTCCCCATGACCATAATTGACGTGATATTGTGCATGTAAAATGACAAAATTGTAATGTAATATGAAGTAGACACGATGAGAATGTGTCTTGTAAAAGTCACATTTGATGCCTGTCTGGATGAAGCTATATTTAAGTCACAGAGGAGGCATGGATAGAGAAAATGAGCTGTATAAGAAATCGATTACTCAACTGTCTCTAACCGATTCAAAAAAGTTGGTAGCAGATGAGAGAGTTGGTTTGTTTTGTGCAAAAGCTATTATTCTACCCTTTAATTTAAGTAGGTTTAACTCCAGATTGTACTATTCGGTTCCTCGTGCACCGTTGCACATTTACAATCCATTCCTGTATCTGAAACGATTTTTCTTGTTCGCGAACACATCCCTCTTGCGCTTGATGTATAGCTTGATGAATTAACGGTTTCCGGGATTTACTTAATTGCTCTCTCTACCAGGAAATTAAATCGATTTTGCTCTCTCACACACACACCTATCAATGTCAACGGTTAAAGCGGTATGAAAAAATAGAGTTATGTCGGTTCAGTATAATGAGACAAAATTTTATCAAAACCTCGTAAATATTCATTATAGTTGAAATTTGGTGTGGAAATAGTCTAAAGTAAGTATAATCGAAAAACACCACCTGGAACTTATGACGTTATCAAAAGATGTTGGATCATTATTATTAGATTGTCCTATTTAAGTTTGGTGGTGTAAAAATTTAGATTCACAGAAATGATCACTACGTTAACCAAAGAAACATTTATTTGACTTGCAACTAAGTCTAGCGCTCAAGCTACGTCAGATTAAGTGAAAATTGTGGTCGTAACCTATTGACACGACGTCGTATTTTTTCGAAGTATCTCCATCACATTTATCAGTTAAACCAGCTTCCATTGACCAATTTATTTACATATCGTGATTCAGATTTGATTTATATAGCTGTTTGGTACTTTGATCTTTAGAAATGTCTGTTGAGTATACCATCCATTTTTGACAACACAACGTATATATACCTATTGACTTTTTTTGCAGAGGAAGAACATGATGGTCTTCTTGTTTTAAACATACTTCTGTTCTATGCGTTGCACGCACCGCTCTTTGCGGCGACTGGGGTTCCTGCCCCGGTAAAATGCTCTGTATGCGACCATCTGCCCTCCCGAACCGCGTTAGCATTACTTCTTGTATACCTATTGACTTATTAGGTATAATAACGGTATAACTGAGCTCTATGAAAACGAAACTAAATGTAACGTCCATATCAGGCTGCTAATGTAAGGATAATAGGAAATATAACGTAAAGACGACGTAGGCAATTGGTAAGTTACGTTTCCTATATAGTCAGATCCCGACGTCGCGGCGACCCGAATCTGTATCCCCATTTAGATGCAAATACGGGTTATCATAACGTCCTTTAAGCAACCTATGCGCAACTTAAAATTACGTCATAATCATTGGGTAAGTTGGGTGCGAGATTCAGAGCGGGTTGCCAGACTAGATTGACAGAAATACCAAACATTGTCTGGCGATGTGATATGTTGAGGAACAACACAATTAAACTTAATTAAAGTTTCATAGAGCGCAATGGTGCTCACCACCCCTATCAAGTTAGCTGCGTAGCCAACAATCAAGCAAATTCCTGGCAATACTGATTTTCATTGTCTTTTGCCTCTGATATTCTATGACAAGCACGCTTTCTTCGAATTAACTTTTGTCATATCCACTAAGCAGGTCAGAGCTAAAACGGCGAACAGCTTTTATTACTATCTCCGCTAGGACCATTTTGCTCCAGTTTTGAAGCTGCATCAATCTCGTTAATAGTGGATTTGTTCCTGCTGAACACATACCACGACTAGACAGTCCACTGTCTACTTTGGTACTGTCAATTATCTGATTTTTTAAAATAAAGCAACATACCCTACTATAATATTAAAGCATAATCTCTCCATAATCATTGTTCCAATCCTTATTTCACATTTTCCATATGTCCTTTAGTTCGCTTAGTTGTTGATTCGGTGTTTTCACTCACCCTTATAGCTTCTTTATATACCAAATCCTGCCGCAATCACATGGAACTTGATGTGTGGAATCCTAGCTCTCCCGATCCGAAAACTGTTTTTGAGGATCTGGTATTAATTTTACACCGTTTTCCATCTGACTTAGAAAATCTTATATACTACTCTTGGAACTCAAAAACAAAACCAATTACTTCTCACCCTTTTCACACCCTGTGCTCGCTAAAGGTTTGCCGTATTTGCATGGTGGGGGTCGCCTTCTATCGATGAGTAAATAAAACCATAAAACACAAAAGTTTAATTAAAGGAAGTCCAAACAAGGATTCCGAAACGTGAACGGAATCAGGGGTGGCCTTGCAATAATACGGTGTGGGTGAGTGAGAGAGAATGATATAATTAAGATTCCAATGCTATCCTCATTTTTAGTGTATGGAACTTCTCATTTCCTGTCCAGGATTTCGCTTCTGGACTGGGTCATATATTCCTAAACTCAGACACTATTGTCTTATTGTCATGTGTGCAGTACTTTTTTACATATTGAACAGAAAGCAACAGCACTAAAAAATAACTTTTGGTTTATATGTTCAAAAATAGTTATGTAGGCTGTGGCAATATGAAAGCTTGTCACTGTAACTCATCAGATTGCATAAATTTGATGCTGAATATTGCGTATATCTGTAACTAGATTGACTACATTCCTGTTATACTTATTTGTTTAAATATATTGATCTTGTGAATTAAACATTTTCTAATTCTGATATGTAAATTGGCATTGATTTTAAAACTGGTGGCAGTTCTGAATCGTCAAAAATATTAGTAAAATATTACTACTACTACTATGAAAAGTTAATCACACAAGCTACGAAAAACCTAAGCAAGTAAGGGAGTAGCATCAATAACCCCAACGGTGTATCTGCATTTTATTTAATATCTCGGAATAAAGAAAAAATCTATTGAAATTTATTTTATTTGATCACAGATTTCATGATATTCTGAATTAGTTAGGTTATAGTGACAGTGACAAACTTTAAGGTCGCCACAGCCTACTATTGATATCAGCATAAATGACTTGCAAACTAATTTTTCCTTCTCAATTATATGGAGGTGGTCAGAATTGGAAAAAATACCTCATGAAATATGTCATGAAATGACATCATGAGCAGCTTGCCTCTCAAAAATTCACACTCTTTGATTATAGCATAAATGACTAATAATAATTTAAAAAAGTCTTTCTAATTTTTCTAATTATTATTAGTTGTCCACTTACGGATTGCAGTGTATTCCGATAAAACCCAGTAATAGCATGGATAGCTGTTTAAAAAATAGTATTGTACATTTACAAACAGTTATGAACTACAAATAATTTTTTATTAATAAATCGCATTTTCCCTACTGGACTCTCTACTTTTGCTTCTCAAAAAATGTTATGAGATTTTCAAATCTGTTTTATGTATACTATATGTTATGCGGGTACTTTATAAAATATCTACGTCATCATATATATTAGTTACCGTCAGTCAGATAATTGTTATAAGCTTAAACAGGACCACATTGCTTAAGAACAAATATTTCTTTCGAAAAAGTTTTCTAACTTCCTTCAAATCATCCGAAGAACCATCTCACTCAACTGCAACATGACTCCTGTGTTTAGAGCTTTGGCATTTATTTTATTCCTTCAAAAACATCCTTTGCATTTAAACTTCGCGTTAGGCATCTAATTTCCTTCCTCCAAGAGACAACAACGACTGGAATTTAAAATGTATTTGGAATGGCGTCACGTTTTGTACTGAAAGTTGCGTATTTTTAATTGGAAACATCAGCTACCGTTATATTTACCCCACATGTCTGAATAATAATGGCATTACATTATTCAGGTTACATTCAAAAATTAATTCGCCAATATTGATGTGGCTCTGACCAGTTTTTGTGCTAAACAATGAGACAATATATTGAAACGATTACAAAAATTAGTTGAAAAAAGTTAAAAATTTGGGACTAACGCAATTTGTATATGTTTTGTTCGCGAATTGATATGAACTACCACGAACTGGAGTATGCAAGTTGGTGGTGACGTCACAACCTCATGCATAAGTGAGTATAGTTTCGAATCATTGCACCATTTTCGGAGCTAAATTTTTCAACAAGGTGAAATTGAGTTATAATTCACAAAGGAGTCGCCTATTGTCATGATTCTTCCAAAATACGCCATTAAAGATGTTTTTAGTGGTGTTTCGGTCCGTCGAAAAAATAATAAACCGTCTTCAGATTATTTTGTAATCATCACTTACATTGTCAGTCGCACCTTTTATCACCAGGTGTTGCAATTTGCAATAAACGTGCTCCTCCTCCTTTTAATCGCTGTACGCTGTGAAAATTGGTCTTCGTTTGTTTTATGAAAATAACCAAATAAATTCATAAACTGTTTACATTGCCCATTTATTCTACTTCCAGACATTTCTGTAACTTCATTGTCTGAAGAACTCATATACGATAAGTTCACCAAACCACAAGCCCATGGAAACTATATTTTCAGCCTTACGGTAACGAGAAATTTGCCGTAGATGACGAGACAGAACCAAGAAACGTATGTTTATTAACTGACTGACAAACGTCCGTGGTGACCCGTCAGAATTAGTGAGAGGAGTTGAAGTGCTCAAGCCTTCTGGAGAAAACGGTAGAAAGACTTATGGACATAATAGATTCCCAATATGTTAGAATTTACACCTTATATAGTTTAAAGTTGTACGGCGTTTTAATGCAAGGTGAAACTTCTTTTACATGCCACATTAACAGGCGGGGAAGTACTTTAGGCGCAAAAAATTTAGGGTATTATGTTTTCTTGATGTTCCATGACATATACATTGATATGTCACTCATTTCCCTCTGTCTCTCTGTGTACGCTGTGATCTGCCCGTTCCTTGACCACACTATAGTTAGGCTGGTACCGTTTGGAGTTTGATGAAATTTTGATACTATTACTATTATGTTGAGTATGAAAAAGGTTTGTTGATTTGGCCTTGAAGACAGATAACTTATAGATTTTTTTTAACAACTGTCACTGTGAAATTTCAAGATACAGCCGACAGACAAACAGTAAATTTTCCATGTATTCTGACCGTTTTAAACAATTTGACATGTCTGCATGTTGTACAATATTTCAGGGTGTAATTAGATTCCATATCCATTTCACTTGAACTTGTATCAGTTTATTATTGAATATTAAAGCTGTCAATAGAAGTAAGTTTTGTAAAACATAAGACTCCTGATGTTTGCGTTTCCCTTCACCTGAAGAGGATTGAAGATAAAGATACCATATCAATTCAAATGTTGTCAAACGCAAAAACACTTAAGAAATTAAATATCTATATTGAAAAGGGACAACTATACTTATATTGGGAATTATGGACATTTCTGAAAATACGCAAGGTTTGAAATTTTCAATATTCTTATAATTTGATTCCAATTGCTTGATGTCATTTTTCACAAGCAAGATTACACTTTTAGGAATAATCGAAACTATTTGCTGATAATGATTTTCGGATTTACCAACTTTATTTTTATGTATCAACTCCATCCTAGTTATTTTGGTTTTTCGTCAAGAAAGTTTATGAAACAGATATAATTCAATGTCAGTTTCGATTTTTTTATCAGAATTTTAACGTTCAAATTTTAGTCGCCAGGAAACAAGGCTTCCATGGACAACTAATCCATGATGACCGACCTATAGGGGACTGCGGTGACGGAAGCAGCGGTACGGTGTCATTAGTGATTGCACTGCAGTAAATTATACCATCAAACGGCAGTTAATTATTGAATCAATCAAAATCGGATCTATGTTAATTACTGACAGTCAGTGAGACGTTTAGCCAACTATCCACGTGGATATATCCAATCTCAGAAAGTGGTTTGATTCCAACATTTACACAAGCGAACCTCTTGGTGTGATCGCAATATATTTTCATTGACAGATCTTGATGTATGAGGGTTTTACGGTAACATCTTTACTTCACAAGCATATGCATAATACCATTTTTGAACATGATTACAATAATCGCTGTCAATAATATCCATCTGTTGGTTGTTTGACACTCAACGTCCTTTTGATTCAATAACTGATGGAGCCGTAATAGTAATACTCCTAATTATATAAAAAAATATGAAAATATCTTCAAACAAAAAAAATATAGAACAAGCTTCTCTCCTGTTATAACTCGTCAAGATAATTCTGGTCTGTAGCCAGAACTTACATTATTCGTCTGTACCACCATTGCTCTGACGAGAGGGGATAGATCCATCTTCTCCACCCCCAAAGCAAAAGCTTTAAGGCATGGTTTTGCTGTTACTTCTATAATAAATTTCCAAAGAATTATTCCATCCACTACCATCGGCGTGAGATAAAAAAATCCATATGTTCCAGAGGTTCTAACACATAAATCTATTCTTGAAAAATTGAACTCCAGCAAAGCTACTGATTCATACCAAATACCAACATTGGTCCTCAAACGTTGTATCGCAGAATTTCGATTGGTCGGACTAGATAAATCGAAATATTACGACAGGGAGTGGCATGAGATGCTTGTAATTAGATTTTTTGTATATGGGCTGCCACCGGGTCTATGCCAGAAATTAAATAGCTTTCTCTCTTTTAATCCTTGTTTGTGGTGGTGCATTGGTTTGCTTCAATTTATTTACATTCAACGCCGATATTTCTCAAACACTTATATAATAATAATAGTAATAATAGTAATAATCCACATCAGCGAAGACGTCTTAGGTTAAGTCCAACGCACAAAAGACTCAGACAATGACCATGATTGGAATATATCTGACTCATGTTCTACTAAGGCTTTGGGAATTAATACAACAATAACATTTCCTGGTACGATTATTTTGCTGGACTTACTAAGTCGGTATCTCAGAAGATAGGAGTTCTCTTTCGCTCCAGAAAGTTGTATCCACCGGAACAGTTACTGCTGCTGTACAAGGCTCAGATTGGAACACCGCATGTGTGGGGATGCGCCCCAAATGGAACGTTAAATTTGAAAAAAAATCAGTTTTATGTTTAGGGTAGGATTCACCTAGTTTTACATTAGATTTATTGTAAATGTTGATATTACATTCACATAACCAAGTGGTAACAGTCTATAATGTCTTCTGTCAGAGACGGAAACAGTGGTTCCAGGGAATATATCTTCCCCCTTCCGAAATATTTGAATTCTTCAAATTTTAAACATGTGTTGTTATCCACCACCCAGGTAAATGCACAGCAGATGACTTCCAACTTTGTTCATGTCAAGTCATTCAAATTCCCCACATACACGTACATATGAAAAATTAGCGGTGATGGTAACTGAATTCTAAAAATAGCGACAAAAAAGTAAAAACTGCAGTATGCTCAATATTTAAACCTTATGGGAACGAAAGTGCTGGACCTAAGAGTGAAATAAATACCGCGCTCGTTATGGGATACCATTTACAATGCACACATTTTATCGTCATATATTATGCATGATGAAAGGACGATTTGCTACAATGTTAATGTAGCAGCGTATATTCACGATTTGAACAGATTCAATTATACATAGCAATGCGCAGTGGTGACAGTCATTAACGCCCTCTTTCGGTCGGTTTAATAATAAAACAAACCGTGGACAGCTAACGACATAATTTATCGTTAGAAAATAAACACTGTCCAGCGATGTGTGTGGTGAAACGGTATTTCAAAGGGTTTGTACATGGTTGTTTAGTATTTAGCAAGGTAGGAGTTGAACACGGGTAGTCAAAAATCAAAGTAACAATATTCTGATGAGTGCTTAGACGTATCATTCTATCTTATGCACATTTAAATTACATTTTTATCACATTATAATGTGACAAGGCCGTCTGTTATTCAATATTTGAATTTAAATATATGTAAAATAGTGTACAGAGAATATTTGAGAAACGTATTGCACTACAATACATAATTCATTCACGTTACCAGAGTAGTTCAAAAAATAACACAAAATCGTCAAAACAAATGGCCCAATTGTAATTTGCTAAAATACATAAAGCCGGCGTCCCAGAAATTGAGCGTTCTCTTCTGTTCCTGCGCTGGGCCTTAACAAGGAGTCTCCACAGTCTGGAACATCTGTGAAAGGTGGCCGATATATTTCTATTGTACAGTTACTATTATGGTTCGACTAAGCTATCTCGCATAATAACACCAGGAGTTGCCAGTACAGCAAACACTAGAGGGGCGCAGTGAGTGCACCGTCACCAGGTCGAACTTCCACCACCTCTAACGAGCCTCTTCCAAAAGTCGTTCTTTCGGAGATCATCGACGTTGTGGAATGAGCTGCCGGGGAATGTTTTGTCCGATTTTTACTACCTACAGCGTTTAAAGTTCAATATAAATAGACTTTAGTCCTCTCGCAGTGCTTCTGGAGCGCCATGGGTTTTTTGCATTGGTAAGAGGTTATCTATAAAAAGAATATATGTTACCGCATCACTTTATAAATGTATTAATTAATGATTGTCAGAATATTCTAGGAATATAGAATTATTGAAGTCTACCAAATAAATATATATTCTATAAACTTGTGTTCAATCTGGGTGAATGTTTGTAGCTTAACGACTTCATACCAATGAGCATATTATGTGATCATATAATGCGGGGTTGCAACTGCATAAAGGCCCCATTTTCTGCATCAGTCCGCCAGCATCCCGTATTTGGCTGCCTATCCTCGGTCGAGCTTTGATTTCAATAAACTCCATTTTGAATATCACTCAGCCTCTGCCGGAACCATACATATACCGATTAATTAACTATGCATTATTGATACGGACGCTATGGCGCTAGCAGGGTATGGTTCGTGAAATGTGTATATTGCGGTAACTGTGACACACATAAAGCTGTGTTGCAGCAATATGTGGGCATGTATGACTCTATACGCCGACGAACGTTTACTTGTCAAGTTACAGAACGGCGGATGTATACGGGATGTCCCAACGAAACGGGTGATATTTTTGATGTGATACGTATCTCAAAAACATGCGGTATGTTTTATAGTAGAGTGCCGTTAGACCGTAAAATTAGAAAATGAAGGAACCCACGGAATGTGCATGGAATTCAAAATAAACTTTTTTATCAGATTGCTTATATTCTATATAAAAATGTTCTCCCATTAAAAATCCTCGCTTTCATTGAACAAAGTTAATTTATTGAAAATATAGATGCAACGTTCGGTTAAGAGTAACGAAGAGGTAGCGAAAGTCACTCTCATGGCCCATTCATGGAAGTTTTTAAGTCATTTAAAATTTTATAGAAAATGTTAGCAAAAATTGATTATTTATTTTTCTGAAAAAAAATATCCCAAGTACTATTACTGAATTAATTTAATTTAAGGTATATTAATTACAATTTGCGCCTTCATCAACTTCGTTAATTTGTACTACAGGAGAAGGGTTTATACAGCTATTACCAATGAAGTTTATACATGCAACTGAGCAATTAAGGCCACTTTTTCTACACCCACAAGCAGATCCACATCCTAATTTACGAGTACAAATAAGAACTCGCAGCAAATTTTCAGGACCTGGTGGTTTATTCATCATTAAAGGCCTGCGTCAAATTGCCATCCTCATTTTTCTGGAGAAATATCATTGCCTATCCACATTTGTACTTGTAAATAAACTCGCTTAATATGTTCATAAGCAGAATCTACAGTTGGAGTCAAAGTTGTATTAGTGGCTCTCACCCAAGAGGCTCCGTATCGATTCTCGATACTGGAGTTTGCATTACAATTTTTTTCAATACGCCTTATAGTAGCTTCACGGGTATGTATGTAATAGGTTTACCTATTATTTATTTTTATAAAGCAATACGTTTAGAAGTGATGATGCGGATTAACATTATAATTAAATTTTTTACAGTTCCTGCAGCAATACGTTTAAAAATCGATACTATGAATGAAATTTAATATTTCTTCTTAAGACACCTGTTTAGTTTGACCTATATCCATAGAGGCTTTGATATCCTCGGAATATAATGATATGAAACTCATCCAGGGCTCTGTTTACGGAGCGAATACCCTTCAAACCCAGTAATTAAGATCCATTTTAGAGCAAGTGGCTCCAGATATCAAAGTACAAGGATAAATTCATCAATCAATACATGCTAGTTTAAAAAACTATCAAACAGGCTTTTATAGTTGATGGAACTATCCCGAGATTTAAGTACTCGTATTTACTTAGTTTAAATTGTGTAATGACATAATAAGTTGATAGTAAAAGTTTCAAAGGAAAAGCTTATTTATTCTTTTTAGCGTATTTAAATAAAAGCTTGTTGTTAAAAAAGTTTTCTACTTTTAATTTATTTTCTACTTTTTAGTTATCGCTGGACAGGTCTGTAAGAGCCCCAGTACACCAAAAATTCTGAAGGATTTGAGCAACAGTGTTTTATGATCATCATCTTTTATTTTTTTCTCACATGCGTATTCTTAGCAAGTCCTTTTATTTGATACTCATTTTGTGGAAAAGCATAAAAAACTACAAATTTAAGGCAAATAAAAGTAAGACTCTTTTATGGGTCAGTTTTACCTCATTCTGAAAGAAGGGATAAAAATCATGGAATTGGATCAAAAATGACATGATTAACCAAATTACATTTCGAAATCATTCAACATTCTAAGTCACCGTAATTTTTTTACTTCCCGATGTCGCTGCCGAGATAAAATATCTAATTGGTTAGATTCATCTCTTTTACTCCTTGCTCGTATCCGATAGTAAGGAGAGTAGGTGATTTACGGCTTTCTTTATTAAAGACCACGGGTTTGATTAAATATTTCCAAGTTAGTCGTGAAATATACGAATTCTTAGAACTTGGAACTTCTATTTGAGACGGATCTCAGCAGCGCAGCGACAAAGAAACGAGATATAGGGAGCTTACAGCGGATCCAGGCCATAGTTGATTTACTGAATGGAAGGAAAATGTAGGGACGAATCGTAGAACATACAAGCCAAGTAGTTTTGGATAGTTAATCGAAGTAAGTATTGCTTAGGGCAGACAAAGGTTACCTGACTCACTGTTAAGAAGTCATTGGAAGAGCAACATTTCCATAATGCAATCGAATAAAAAAATTAAGTTAAGTAGATCGACTCGGTGCTTGAACATACAGAACGAAAATATAAGTTTCCAATATAATGCACAAAACATTAAGTGAGATAAGTATAGGAGTGATTAGAAAATATTACATTATTGATAGATGTCATTGCTTATTAACATATTTGTCATATAAATTCCGGATCTTTATTAACATTTAGAAGTATTGATATCCTAGACACTAGTGAGTGTTCGTAGTGTTTATCATGAATATACGGCAAAATCTCGAAGTTTTCTCATTGCTCATAGGATTTTATAAAGGCTTTGACCTCAAAAACCATAATACAATAGAGTTTGATATAATTCATATATTTGTCGGATCTTCCCAATTATCGACAAGATACCAAATCAGCAATTTCAAAAATTGAGGCAGCATTTCCTACAGCGTGTCCATTATCATGTCCCTTCCAGAATGATCTTACGCAGGGATAAAACTAAACGGATAGACCTACCAAATGAATGATCAACAGACAGACCGGCAGACTGATGAAAATGAATGACATGATAAACGTATTATCTCGAATATGCCACACATGGGAAATAAAAATAAGTACGGACTCTGGAACATGAAACTGTTACGCTAAGTATTGACTTTTTAGAGTTGACATGGATTGATGTACAAACTGACAGATGAGTAAAACGGATTTTCGTGATATGTGTATCTAACAACTTCTAATAAGTGTAATATTTGATGCAAACAAAACATTCCATCCTAGTATTCAGAAACTAATTCGTATGTGTGTATCGATGTGAAGGAACAGATTATTCACCACATATGATATTCCATTGCTTCATCTTATTCGTGTATCAAGGCAATATATTTTTTCCGTGATTGTGCTCATGCCTATTCATCACCTTGACATGTTGATGTACTCTCCAAATGTATTAATAGATAGAATCATGAACAATGAAATATCAGGAATAGAAAAAACAGGTATATTCCAATGAAATATAGAAAAGATAGAGACTGTCTAGGAAGAGGAGGAATTACAGAAGTTTTTCAGTGGGTATATGTTGTTTCAATAAATGGTCACTAATATGAAGACTGTTTTTGATTATTTTCATAAAATTTGGAACTATAAACAACATCTGAATAATAGTTTTAATTTCCATGAAACTAGCTCGCTACTGAGTTCATACATATTTATATGTTGAATATCAATAATACAAGTCAATCACTTACAGGCTATCCAGGCAAAGTACCACTATCCCAGTTAGCCAACACCTGTTCAACAACGTCATTGAGGTCACTGTCTAGGTTCATCAGAGGCTTGATCCTTTGAACAAACCATGAGGGTGCCAGTAGATATTTACGGTACTCTCCTGTTTTTCGTTCTTTTGGTATGCCATAAAGCTGGTCATAAATACCCAAATATGAAGTATAGTCAACTTTCTAAAAAAAACCTGTAAGAAGGAAAGTATAAAATCATATAAAGCCAAAATATTCAATTTCTGTATCTAGAATTCAATGTATAAGCTCTTTACAGCCATTTCTGAAACTTTAAGCAAAAACTCGAACTACAAATCAGTTCAAGTGAGGAAGGCAAGCAAAAAACCATTATTGGAGAGAGATCGAGTCGTGTTATGGACAACAATGAGTGTCAAATGATCTATGAAATTGTTAAATGAAGAACATAATTTACGAGTTAGAGTTTGGTAGTATAGCAATACATAAAGGATGATGGAGGAGCTTGAAATAATATCATTTTTAACACTTCACTACATAGTTCATATAAAGTACTACTCACCTAGCCCGCTACAGACATGCACGTTTTAGTCTTGGTACTTCAGGTACATAGTCGTAGCTATAGGATCGTACAATTAGGCGGCATTGATTATTCACGTGTTTTGCAGTTATTTGCTGATATCACATACTTTACATGTAGAGGAAAATAAGTGCATCCACTTTGGTCAAGAGAAATTTTTTCCATGCACAACATCATGATACCCTCAAATCTCTGAAGGAAGAGCTGTTGAGGTAGCAGTTGAATTATGATTCATGAGATAACATAAATTTTCCCCATTTGTGGTATCAGTATGTGCTGTTATACAACGTTAACATAAATAAAGGTAATTAGTCTATTATATTATATTTTCAACTATTAAAATTGATAACAGGATGTGAAAGGAATACCATTCCTTGAATAATTGAATTCCCTATGCCCAACAGTAGTGAAGCAAATGTACATGCCATCCATTTAGCTGCTATATAATAACCAATTGTTTCTGCATTATTCAGCACCTTTGATTTGCTTCCTAATATAGCATTTTCTTCAGCTGCATAAGATCAGGCGATCTTGCATGCCTTGAATATATGGAATGTCTGGTTATGCTCACTCGTTTATTATCAATGGAATCTCATAATCTCATAGCATCGGTAGGTATTATTAATTATAAATTAATGTGGTTCAACAACAAAATTCGCTGCGAGTTTTCACCAAAGTGTAGGTACCGTAATATCCGAAAGGTATGCTATTAGCTTGACTTCTAAGAAATTGTATAAGATTTTAAGCTCGTACAGCATGATGACTCCATATATAGAAAACAATGTTTTTATTTCTTTACGCTCCAAAATGATTGCTATTCAAGAAATACGAAGCTTGGAGGACTTGGAATAATTTAGTAGCGCAATATGTCTCGCAGAAAATTGTGTGTAACGCTGACTGAGAATATACGAAGATAGACAGACCGCAGAGGAAGTCACGGATTATCGTGATGTAGACATATAAAGCAGCAAAAAATGCATAGTGAGAATTGTAATGGCCCAAACTGCAGGAAATGGTTTTGTGGCAGTATTTTCTCATACTTGAAAATGTCAATAATCACAATAATTCGTTTATGTGTGGGAATTAAAATTATCAAAACAAAAACGTATAGCTAGTCTGTACTACACAGGTGATATTTTAAAAAAGAACATCGCAATGTTTTTATCCAAGTCGCCATGTAATAACGTGTTCCTGGATTAGAGCCAACATTCATCCATGTGAAAACTCAATTATGTTTATTCAAAAACGGTGATCAGGTATTCGAGCGATTTTATCGTTGAATTCGGGAATTATCGCAATACACGTAATAAACGTAATATTTGTACATTTTCGAATTAAACCGGTAAAAGTTCATTATTAGTCCAATCCAAGCACGATAAATGAACCTAGTCATATAAAAAAATAGGTTTACATGCCTTGATAAAGAATTTGGAAAGTCCGTTGCTGGAGATTCATATGGATGAATGTGTACATAAGTAGCACCAAACTAAACTAATTACGTACTTATGATTGACATATTATTGATGTGAAGCTGTTGTTGTCGCTATAATTTGTCTGGTATATAATTGAAATCGAATTCATTTAAAAAAAGACTTTTTAAGATTTTAGCTGCGGCTATCTTTGCACCCTTAGTCAGAGTAAACCATGGAATTTTGACAGCCAAATTCGACATTTTTAAACTCAGTATATAATAATAAATGCGATAGCACGTCATGCGTTTTTTGAGCGGTCCAATATAATTCATGAACTACATTTTGAGTTATAGGTTTGCAGTTTTTTTTCCAATAAGATCTTAATTTTCACATATAGTATGAGAACCAGGCTTAAATAAGTTATTCAATTATTCAAATACTCTATAGTTTTTATATTATTCGATCCAGCCTTCAATAAACACGATATTGAGGCAAAATTTGAGTATCAATCTTGTCTCTTTTGAGTGAAACGTGTGTGAGATTATTCACAGTGTAAAGTCTAGGAATATCGTGTATTTGCCTCATCGTCAGAGATTTGTAGCATAATCTAATTCTTTTTTCTATTATATACCTGGGAGAAGTATTGAAGTTTAGATTAGTCAGTTTTGTCAGCCTTTAGAACACGAAAAATGAGCCATGAGGCTCTCACAGCTAAGTTGAAAAAACGGATATTCGAAAAAGTATGGCTACACCCATCAAATAATGGAGAGGGGACCTTTAGATGACATACAGCCTCAGATACCATATCTCTTGCTCGCAACCGCATAGACCCAGTAAATTACCGGGCAATTCTACTTTGAATTATATAAAGCATGTACTAATGAACATGACCCTTACCAGCCAACATTAATTATTTCGTGGGGTTAACATTTCCCAAGGGGGCTTAAGTTTCATTGGCCGGACCATCTGAAGCTGGTTTTGAATGAAATTAAATGGCTTATGTAGTCAGTTAGCCGCCTGCTCAATGTTCAAGAAAAATATCTTGCATGAAAATCAAAGATTTTCTTAGAGTTATAATCGTGATTCAAGGGGAGGGATACTTGCAATACAGAAAATTCATTGCGACAGAGAAATAGGAATCTTCATATCACGAAATGGGTGCCTTTGAGATAACAAATTAATTATATTTTAAGTTTACTACTTACACTTGACCCACCGTTCTTCTGCCTGAGAGTCTGCCACCCCAAACCACTCACTTTATTCACAATCGATGCAGGGAAAAATAATTCGCCTTGGTTATTACAATCTCGTGATTACTCTATAAACTTTAAACTGTAAAATGAAGGTCTGTTTTTTGTCACGTGTTGCGATTTAATCTTAAAAGCATCATCAGACATTCAAAACTAACTGTTTACAATAGCGGATTAGGTTACTTGTCAGCTAACTAACTAAGTTTGTTGATAAGATCTAGTTTGATAGTGAGCAATTAATCTGGGTAGCCTTGTTAGCAGTCAAATCTTTCATTTTGGTATCAGTAAAGGTGATTCAAAGTTATAAAAACTGGGCCGCAAGAAACGTACAGAAAGAATGCAAGTTGCAAAATTAGATTATATATACAATCTTGAAGATAATTGGCCGAAAATAATCATTTGTTGCCTGGATATGCGTGAATATAATTGAATCAGACTAAATAAAAAATCGTTTAAAATGTTTCAGAACTAATTTGTAAAATTATCGAACTTTAAAGAAACATAAAAAGCAATATTTTGGGTAACTCAAGTCGTCTTTGTTTTTTTTTTGTTAATTACTTCGCTGGAAATTCACCAAATCGAAACAGCGAGTACTAAGATTATGCTGTGATAAAATCGAAACGTAAACAGACAGACGATGTAGGTGACAGGTAGAAAAACGTCTGATGTCGATTTTGAAAAATCTTCGTGATCACAATACTTTCCTGGCCCATGGCATGCGAAGTAATACGTAACACTGATAGCGATAAAGTAACGAATCCCGATAATGGATTGTTTGATTTGTTTGTCCAAATCGTGACAAGCATCTAGTAGCAGTCCGATGGAGGTTTGAGATTGAATGAATAAAAGTGCATGCCTATCACAGAAACAATTAGAGGTATATACACATTAAGTGAATAAGTATTGCATTCCTAGCTTCTCTCCAATCTATCTTGCACAGTTTGAACGAAAGTCAATGTAGTACGTATAATTTGCTTTCACACGACACCTGAAAATGAACGACTCCATAAATTGAATCGAATACTCGTACTTATATTTCAGTTTTGGAATTACCTCCCCTGTAGACAGACTACAACAGACAAGTGTTGTACGCTTATGGTAACCAGATAGAGGAAATAAGTGTAAGAGTTTTATTTCGCAGAAAATATGACAGTTACAGGATAGCGTCGTATAATGCCAGAAATGATAATGCCTCTGTGGAAATAGCAGGAAATATTACATCTGTTTAAGGTCACAGTGAAGAAGGAAACACATTTCCTTCATTTTTACCCTGAGACAAGGTCCTCTTTTAAATTCATACAATTTTTCTTGATAATGTTTATGCAAAATATGCTTTTGTAAGTATTCAAATCAAATTTATCAATATCTAATTGACGTGTTTTGCAATATCACTGATGTTATTGAAATTTTCATCGGTATTATATTTTTTTGTATGTTGTTGTCCTTCTTGTTGAAACACAAAATATTGATAAATACATATTTATTGTTTTACATGGCCTAGAAATCATAGTGTCTTAAAGACCTACTCTCCCTCAAATACTTTGAATATTATGATTACTTAAATGATTTTATTCACTTTACGTCTATGATAGAATAAAATAACATACCTATTAAATTATTACATAAATACGTAACAGCTTTTTGTTCCAGCCTTTTAGACGAGTTTAAATTAAAACTAAATGATAAACAAGCAGATACAATCTACGTAATATTTTCTGGGCCTCTAGTAAGTCATGCTACATTATTTTTTCAATCTGACAGGCAGAATTATATTTTTTTGTTTCTATGTTTCTGGAGTACTCAATGATGATTTTAAGGAGTTATTACATTTTTCTATTAGCAATTTGCAATTTTTAAGAATACGACACATAACCCTCGTATATTTCTTAAGATCCCAATCCTAAGTCATAGCCAAACAAATTAGAATGCAGTTGAAGGGATTGTGTATTTGTTTCGATTTATATTCAAATCATCGTCGGACTCTCAGATTTGAATTTTAACAAAGGCTACCCAGATTACTTGCAACTAGCTAACTAGGTAGTTCTATTTGTCAAACTCTGTGTTAAATACACAATCCTTCTATGATGATGGAAGAATTTGATCAAGCAAGAGCATCTAGAATCTATAAAATTAGAATGGTCCAAAATTATTATGAATGTCAAATATCATATATGGATATATCTGAAGATTTCGATTGATTTAAGACTTTTTGAAAAATGTTTTATTGCTCAACTGATGACCTTCATTTTACAGTCCACGGCTTCATGAATTTTTATTTCTTTATTTTTTGTGGTCATTGAAGTTTTGTACTAAGTGACATAAAATTATATTGAAATATATGCACAAAATTATTGTATACAACAGACTTATATTTTATATTACATATTTGATGAATAATTTTAGTCATAAATAGATGTGCACCTGCTTTGTGAGACTAATTCTGAACGTTCATCAAATTAAAAATTATATAGATTGATTACTTTCTGTTTTTGCAGTTCCAGTATTTTGTCAGAATGCTTGATTCTAAATTAGTTTAACCATTTATAATCTAACTTATTCTAGCTTTTGATGGAAATCGCTTGATCATCCACATTTATGGTAGAGCATGTCACCGATCTTTGGACAAAAATGATAGTGGACGATATTATTGGAATAAAAAAAACTGACTTGTAGTGAAATGACCTACTTTTGTAATCATTTATTATATTACACAGTAATCTTCCAAAGCAGGCTGTGAATTTAGCAGGACTACATGTAGCCTGCGTTCTGAATACTATTTGATACATTTTAGTCCGTGTAAAAACGTCTCAGATTCAATTCAAAATTTGCTGTTGTACATCATTTAGTGCCTGTACAAAAACCATCTGAAATCGCAACACCATTGTAAAAGCAATATCTTTTGTGTATGTTTCAGCAAAAAGAAGCCTTTCAAACTGATTAAATCACACCAAAAAGCCTATTTATAATCTTGCATCTCAAATGTAGCGTTGCATTCAAACAAAGGTTTCCATGTGATCTCCATTGCCGGCGCTTTGGCATGCTGGTGTGGCTGGTAATTAGATTCTAACAGGCGTGCGTGCGCCTGTAATTAAATTATGATTAATAAAAGTTTGAATTTAAAGCTGGCGTCGCTGCCGCAGCAAACCACAGCGACGAATGTAGTGCACATGAAAAGGCCAATAAAACTTTGCGATGGCCAGTTTGCAGCTTCGAGTTCCGAGCGTTGAACTCGCGCTCTACTGCTCTGGATAATTAGTGCTCTAGGTCAGTATTCTCCAAATGTTACCCGTTTTCGAAATGCGATGCATTCATCACGTACAGTAACGATCACCTTGTAGTCACCAGTAATGCACAAATATTTTATTTTTTTATCGAACATCGTTTCTACACTATTGCTTAGAGATGAATGTTGTGAGTTGTAGATTAGGAATATAAGTATATAGCCCTTCCTTCTTTGAATTTTCCCTGTCTTTATCGAAGGCGAGAGAAAGAAGCATGCTCATACTGAGTCAACTTACTTGACATTTCTTTTGGGTTTGTGATAGGTAATAATAATAACAATTAAGCCATTTGGCTCTTTGATGTTGGTTATAGCTTTTTGACTATCAATTAGTTGATAGATGATATGTATGCAATGATAAGTTTAAGATGTGGCATAATAAGTGTCTATTGCATTGAGCAGCATCTAGTTTCATTGTAGGAATATATTAGGCACGGGAGGGGTAATGGTAAAGTATGTATTCCCGCTTTGTTGCAGTTATCCTGAAATATGAATAATCAAAATTCCTCTTACATAAATTACGGTAAATTATTTTGAATTTATTAACATTCTTTATGTTCTGAGAATTACTGGTGACGCAGTAAAAATTTTAGTAAAGTTCTTCTAGTACTTTCCAATTAACGACTAGGACAAGTAAATATCGATAACCACATTGCCTCAGCATACGGTTACAGAAGTTACACTCTTTATTCCAGTCTCTAAAAATTCGCATGAATAACCTGGTTCGATAGCTATTCAACAGTTTCTAAAAAAAAATTAAGTAGTGAAAGAAAATTAGGAGCAAGGAAAGACACCTACAGAGTTTACATATGACAGTGGCTCGATGATTATGCGTAGCATATTTCATAACATAGCAGACGTCGTGCCTGACTATACGAAGCATGCAACGTCTTTTGGCATAACTGATGGGAGAAGCACAAAATGAGTTATCGTTTGAGTATTCCCTAAGGAATTCCTCAGCTACCGCGAAGATTCGCGTTATTACAAGGAAAGCTGGTTCGGCGGAACGAGCATCATAGCGGTACAGGAGGGGATAAAACTGGGTATCCATTTTGCATCTCAAAGAATTTATATTAAGATTCGAAACCGATTCTGTTTAGTTTCCATGCATGAATGAAGGAGGTATTGTTATGGCGGAGATTTTCGAAATTGAGTTATATACATATTTCTTCAAATTTTTATGTGGATATGCTTAAATCACGTAAATCCGTGTCATTCCATTCCATCTGTCTATTCATGTCATAATTGCTGTTCCTTTAACCGCATAATCTCAGTAACCGCTGGAGAGATTTTATCAAGTGTAGGGAACGAAATAGTGTTGGATCATAATAGGTGATGCTGCTATGTTTTCGAAAAAATATTTAAACATTCACATACTCAGTTTATCTATATTTTGCTCATCTATAGACGTAGCAACTTTTTTACATCACATATATTATACCAGAATAATATTTGTCATAGAAAACGTTATCTTCACAGCTTTTTCTGATCATTACAGTAGTCAAAAGATTGCTAGGCAGCGCCATGATTTGATAATTCAGTCGAAAATTATGCGAATCAAAAGGCGTTTTATATATTGAGATTAAATTTTGTAATTATTACACAGGGCTAGAGGAAGATAAACAATTTTTAGTAACGCGTTTTGTATAAATTCTTAGTATCGTAAAATTGGAAGAATTTTCTCAGGGTGCTTTGAAGATTCAAGCGAAATACGTCACCAAAAAATGATGTTGATTTGAGAAACCTTATGTTGTATGAATTTCACACATTTATCCTGATAACGGTAGAGTATAAAGGTAGAAATATCTTCAAATGTAAAGCTCCGCATTCATATAATGACATTTTATGAAAGAAATAGTGTCCTTCACAATGGAAAAGGAACTCAATATTTCAAACAAATGATTGGAAGATCCATAACTCTGCAGAATATTCATGTAAAGATCTTTCAAGAAAATCAACAATATTTCCGACTCTGCGAACATTACTGAAACATTAATAAACTCAAAATGTTTTTGAATAAAGCCTCCGTTAACTCTTTATAGCAGTCGCGATGGATTGGTATTGAGGGTTGACTTTTCTGTCCACTCAGAGTCAAAACCTTTACGTATTGCACACTCAAGTTTTGATTGTGGACTTGTTTTTAAAAATGATTCTAACCAAAAGGCAGTCTCATAAAAGTTTTTTCACTTCACAGGGGTTTATCAGAATATTTGTATTTATGACTAATCTAATGTAATGTATAAACAAAGCAATTCCTTCAGTTTAGAACAAATAGTAGATTTTTTGAGACTCGTCAGTAAGATCCATCTGAACAAGTAAATTCACATTATAACACATCATTTCCAAACCAGTATGACCAAGAAAACAAAACGAAACTATAATGATACATTTTGCTATACCCTCGTGAAATAATGAGCATATCGTAGGACTCAGGAACTGACTTTTAGTTGAAAAATGGCCTATGTTTTCGAAATATCTAGCATTTAAGATGGGTATGGAACTCCGAGTTTGTAAATAGGTAATCTTATTCCATTTGCCTGTTGGAAGCCTGCATCATAATGAGAAGTCTCAAAAAGCACCGTCAATAGATGGCTTTGGATGAATGAATGAAATTGGAACTCTTCATCACATATTTTATCACACATTTGATTTTTTTTCATATACTTGACAAATGCTTAATTTTCTGTAAAATTGTATTCGTTTTTTCAATCCCCGTGGTAGTATATAGGGGCATACATGCCCTGTATCTTAAAATTTGTTTTCTGACGCCCATGCGGCGAGTAGAAATTTATTTATGAGGAGAGAATTTATCCCAAGCCATATGATTTGCTGCATTATTCATCGGGACGTCCGGAGAAAAAATTTGAGATTCTGTAAAGTATCTGTCAAAAAGAAAACGATGCAAATATATGGAATGACAAGTTTGTAAAAATAAATACAGGGCTGCTTTAGTAAGATTTGCACCGAAGCAAACCGAAAATCCTGGGCATTACAGAGGGCGATACTTTACTGAAACCTTCAAAGCTTCTGTCAGCTATGGCATGTAGGCCAGCAAATAAAACTCGTTGTGCGGCTTTTCAAAAATCTTTGAGGATTGATAACGGGCTCAATATTTTGTTCAAATATTTTTTTATAGATAACCTCGCGAAATGGCAGATAGCTTATCGCGCTTCATAAGCACTGTGCGAGGATAAATTTAATGCCTGTTCAGATTGCTTATTCCATAACGCTGTCATTGATGTATTATCCTCTTCTTCTCACATCAAGGCTGAGGTTCCACAAGGATGGGTCCTAGCTACGAAATTACTTATATTCAATATCAATGGTCTCCTTCCTCCCACCCTTACAAATAGGAGTTGATTTACTTAACGGATCTCTGCATTTTAATTAAAGAACTGAATATAGGAGGAACTGTAGACAGATTTGGAAGTCTTTGTTAAATGACCAGATAATATTATTGCGCAATGTTTCTTCAAATGAATCGTTATAAATTCAATAGTTAAAAAGGTCGGGGTTCAGCTGGATCGAACCCAACCCTCTGAGATTACATCACAGCGTATATCAAATTGTATCTTTAACGTTATATCATACAAGTAGTTCTTTGCAAACACTCTTTTGGAGGTATCACTTCGGTACAGCTGCACCATTCTTCTCTGCGATCTTAAATTGCCAAATACCAGATCCAGCGACAATTAATGGGAAATGTTAAAACGATGAAATAGACATGATCACGGTACCATCGTGTGTGGTAGAATACTATAAAATTTTAGTTCAAAACTATTCCTATCTGTGAGAGAGCTCAATAAATTTGCAGATAATTTTTTTACTATTCAAAAAAAGATGTTTGGCGACGATCTGGTTCAGTAAGAGTCCAAGCAAATGAGCACATGATTTAATGATATATAGGTTTGTATTAGTACGTTACTATATTTTTTCGAGTTGATCATCTATCAAAAATTCATATGAATTATTATTATTTTTCCGAAAATCCCATGATATTTAATAGTGAGAAAGTGTTAAATTTCAGAGCAAAATACTGCTTTTCTATGTTAATTTAAGTTCAAAATTTGAATATGAACTTCTCAGGCATAACTGGAAAGAGCAATGTGTTCGAAAACGTGTTCGAAACTGAAAAAAACATTCACCTGATTTGTGGATTTGGAATTGTGAGTGATTCCTCACCACGTAATCTCAGTAACCGGCAAACATTTTAGATGCACTATGTATTCTAAATCCAACCATAACACATATATGTCTAGAGATACCACTGATTCTACTTACATTCTGTAGATTAGATTATCCATTTCCGAGATGGAAGGGAAAGACCGGATAATATATATCAGTAACAAATATGCAAATGGTCTCGATTACATCTTTGAGGGTGTGGGGTTCAGAAATATATTATTAGTCTGGTCAAAAACTGAAAGCCAAAGAATCCAGTATCATACATCGTAGTTTAACAGATGAAATGCGGTTAATCAAGAATGCTTTTTAAAATTTACATCAATATATTCAAATAATGTTCTTATGTATACTAATAATATTATGTCCTACCAACTTCTGCTAACTCCGGACACTTTTTATCTCCAGAATCAAGGCAATCCCGGAAAGAATCTAATAAGATAAATACATAAATTATTCATAGCAGAGTGCGTCGAAGTCAGAAAACAAACAAGCGCCAGCGCACTGTTCACTTTCTTAGTAGTCGAATTGAATGTAAATTTAGATCTTTAATGTAGACGCTTCTCCACTACTACTGCCGGCAACTTTCTTGGCAATGTAAAGACATAAATATTTCAGACTTCCATGAAACAAAAGGGAGAGAAAAGTTTATTGTATGACGGAGAACTAAAGGAGCTCTGGATTTTTGTTATGATGGCGCAATCTTGAATATGCTTCATTTGGTCCAATATATCAAGGGAGTACGATTCCATTTGGAAGTATAATCATGGTGGATTTAAAGTTGTTGTAGTTTCACTGAATCTGCGTGATGAGATTGTTAAAGCTACTATAAATTAGTTTTTCACTTCAATAGAGTCATATTATATCCCTTTTCAGCCTCTGTTTGTTCAATTGCTCACGGAGATGTCTGGAAGGCTTTTATAAAGTCAACGTTGAAATTTGTAATGTCTTCCTGTGGTTGACCAAGTGCATGAATGAATAATAAGCTATTACTGCAACTTCAAGTAATGCTGTAGATAACATAACGAAAATATATGATTTTATTTCTCATGCCAATAGACCAGTAGGATGTGAAATCAAGAAAAAATTCGGAATGTGTGAATATTGTTTTTTCTGGTGTTTCATGATAAGTAAATCACGAAGAAATATGTCACTAATTATTGTCCTTTGTCTATCAGGACGACTGTGATCGCGAATCGCGAATCTGTCCGTCCCAATAAATACTTATATTTTTCAACTATTGACTTGGTGAGGCTGCCATCGCACTTTTCAGTGAAAGTCTGTGTTACGCTTACACAACGTTACTTTGGATTCTCCTTTTTATTTCACTGAACAATGCGTAACATGAAAAAAGGTATCTAGCGCCCACCAGCGACTTCGTGCAAGAGAAAAAGTTCATCCTATTATCGGGTGGGAGTTAATTGTCTTGCTTGCCAGCTAAACAAGCTCGGTTCCGCTCACTGAACGAGAAATTGGAAATCAGGAAAATCTTCGTGATCGCTTGGGCACATAGACGCCGAGCTGTGAATTTGCAGTGTGGGTTTTATCTTCGTTTGAACTATCAAAATTTGATAAAATGAGTTGGAGTGCACGTCATGCTTCAAAGCATTAGTATCTACGACGATTTTGAAATCAAAAAATGTATGGACTGAGCGATTATTTTAATAAACTTCCTGTTACAAAAAAGCTCCAGAAGTGTTCTGAAATGATAAATATCTATTCAAATCGACTGTTAAATGCCGTAAGCTGTACTTTCGAACAGACTCCTTCGAGATATTGGAAGTTCTTGGTGACGATCATCAATCTTCTTAGTATTCATTGTTACTGGCTCTTGGTGAGACTGCTAAGATATTTACTTTGGTGGAATCTGTAGAGGTCAGATCACTTTCCTTCGATGTTTCGGAAGGTCAACATAATCGTGCCAGGACATGTTACTGTTGATGTATTCACTGAACTGAGCTCTATTTGTAGAACCACACTCAACAATTTCTTCGATGACTTCCTCGATCTGGATAATAGGTTGCTGCCTCCGATGTAAGGTCTTTTCATATGCTTTGCCTGGTTCCATACAGCAATAAAGGTGGTTTCATTTATGAATTTGTAGACTGAATTAGGTGTTATTTCCAAGGCCTTCTTGGTGTAAGCAACATTCTCCTAGGGATGCTGCCAGTTATTGTGTTGTGGTGGACTATCAGCTTCTGCAGGCCAAGGAGTCAGCGTCGTACAATGTCGTACGTTCCCCGTTTGCACAAGCTAGCAAGTGAGCCATAGGAAGTCCAGGCAAAGAGCTTCGAGGAGGAAAAAACTATGCTCTTTCAGACGTATATCGGACCGGGAGGACAAAAGCACGGACAAAACATAAACCTTCAGCTGGAGCTTCACCGCAGCGGATCTCATTGCACAGTTTTTCTGCAGCCTTAATAGTGAGCGATGGCTGGGTCGCGACTAACTTACAGCATAAAAACATATTCGAGTCTTATCTGTATCACACATTTTTCTTGGTTGTTCTCTTTGATACCTTCTTTGCTTTGTTTTGACAGATAATGATGAGTATTCATCCACCGAGTTTTATTATAGAATGTTGTCGAGCTTTCAGTTCACGTCATTCTGATAGAGGGTCTGAAGCATTGCATACTTTGAAGACAGTACTTCTCCAACAATTCATTCACATAGAATATGATAAGTTGATGTACGGATTAACACCTCCTCTATACCTATAGTTACCCCAGTGGACGTCCATGTTAGCACAGTGGACATATCTACAGCTTCAACAATTATCGTCTTGTTTCTTTTGCCATTTCTCCTCCCTTGACGAGTTGGCCTTAGGATTTTATGTTACGGGGCATGTACATATGTACGATGATCATTAAGGAGGTTACACGGAAAACAAAATTAATTCCAGGTTTTTGCATCAGCATAGCTCAACGTTATGTGATACTAGATAATTTGGAACAACAACCACGCAGTTTCCAAACTCGCCAAACGGCTTTTTTGAGCCGACACGTGTTTCGCCGAAAATGTTAGCATATTTAGATGAAGATTGAAACTAAAAGATCATATACTAGTTATTTTCCTTATACTTATCGTGTACTACCAACCGTGACATTTACGTTTTTTACCTGACAAAATTTACACTGGAAGTAGACAGGTCAATTTAAAGAAGCTAATGCAAACAGTGAGCTATTGTGGCTAGCACCTTTGTCATTGTTCATTGCATTGCTTGTCTTCTTTACTATCTATGAGCTTTCGTAAGCATCCAATTTTTAATTTTCACTACAAAATAATTTTAAATTTCTTAAATATCTCTTATGTTCACTAGTGAACATGTGTCCTAACACACTAGACTTTTCTATCCTGCGACATCTCAAATGTGTTAAGTGATCCCAAGGGCTAGTCCCAACAGATTTACTAGTTCGTGCTATGCAATATTTGTTGCAGTCACTGCAATTAATTTCATGTGCTCCACACCTTCAATCAATCTTGCTAATGTTGTCCTTTGGGTTTTATAATACTCTCACTTTTGGAGCGAAATGGTATACAGTTCTGAATCTCAGACCCTTGAGGACTATCACGACTCCTCGTATATTTGTGATCAAAAGCTATTATATACATATTCTTAGGTCGGACTCTTTCAACTTGAAAGAGAGTTGAGTTCCGAAGCGTTTTCTTAAAACTTTGTTAACAAATTTGTTTTTCTACAATGTTCGTATCATTAGTTGATCAATTGACTTACCTGAAGGAAAATTGATCCATATTATATGAGTATTGCCGTTCCAAGAATAAAAAAATCAAAACTATTCATTTTGTATTGGTGATAGTGGTTAGAGTCTGCATTTATGGACCATAGATAGCTTGGGACGGCACAGAGAGCCAGACTGGTATCATGGACGTAGGCTAGCAGCAACAACGTCTGTAGCAGACCTAGCATGATCATCGAACGATTCAATTAATCAAATATTAATAGCTTGCATTTAAACCGAATACATTTAGCCGCGCATACACATCATCCAACTAGTGCGTTATCCTCCCACCACACCCGTGTGAGACGGTGGCACTAAAAAGACCCGTTGCGCCGGCGGAAATAGAAAATATACTTTTTAATAAGCTGTCTGCATGCCGCTATAGGCAGTTAGGGTGTTCGGGTTTGAAGATCTGGGCTTCCATTTCATACTTGCTGTTGTGAGGTCAAATTCGAGTTTTTGTGGTGTAGTGGTTAGCCCGGTTTCATGCAGGATGTAAGGGTGAGCTTTACATGAATAAGATGCTCGTGACCGACCTATGTCTAAGATTTCATGTTGCGAATCTGAATCATCTTGTTTGATGAAACCAACGACCACCAAAAACCTAGACCATTCTATTGACGGTTTGGCATATTGAAAAGATAAACACGGGAGGTTAATCAATGGAAGCAGTGGTGTCAGTGATTCACTGATGACCATAGTAAACAAACAAATTTTGTATTATCTTTCAGGGATGTCATTAGTCATTACGTCTAAATAGGAAAAATAATGTTTAGTTGAGTCTCGCAAAGTTTTGCCTAAACAAGATTTGTTATACTATTTATACTATTTAAACTCTCCTACCTCGCCTGGTAGGAGAGTTTAAATAGTTTGCTGTCGTTACTGATGATGTTATTTTTGCCCAGTTACCTAAGAAGCTCCATAAACTTGACCATGATGCAAAGAAAAGTAACAGGGCTGTACCTGTTGGGAATTTTTTGCGCTTTACATGAATGAGATGCACGTGAGCAATATTTCATGTAGTTTGAAACACACCTCGGTATGAGATTTCAAAAAGTTCGTAAATAAAGGAATGATGTAGTCTTAGAGACGTAAAGTTTGAGGACCGTGGCTGATATTTGGTCGGGCTTCTCTGACGTTCGAATTTCCATGTACCTTAGAAAAAAATGCACCACAATAGATTATTATGCCCGCACGTGTCTAATATTTCATATTGTGATTCAAAATCTTCTTGTTTGATGAAACAATTGAGACAAAACAATGAAGAGGTATTTTGTTTATCCAGTCACGAAACATCAACGTGTGTTGTTTATCTTTATACGATGATTTGCACATTTCGAGTGTGTTTATGCATAACGGTATAGATTGACTCTTCAAATCTCAAGAGTGTTTGAAATATTATCAAACATAATTACTATTGGGCATCTCCAAAGTTATATAAATTCAGCATGTTGCTCCAAATTAATGAGCAGTCAGCTAGAGCAGTTCAATCAAGCAAGATGATGAAAATAGCAGTAGTTTTCTCAGCAGTAATCGTTGCTGTGTTGGGAGCATGTGAGAACCCAAAATCTATCGCAAATTTTGACAGAAAGCAGGTAACTTCCATACTCAGATTTATTCACATAGGAAAGTATGATTTTATCCAGATACGCCGATGACCCATTCCACCAAATTTGATTAATATGCACGGATCAGTTCCATTCGATGTCAGTTTCATGAAATAATATCACTCCACCTTTAAATCAATACGTGTATTTACTTTGTTGAAACCCAAAGATTCAACATAGATATGTAACTAAAATAATGTAAATATCAATGGAGACCTTCTTGCAACCGTTAGGGAGCGGAGAAAATGCGATAATATTAACACTCCAGGTAACCATACAGAAATCGCACTGAGATAAATCCTTATATTTTAGCCCCAATCTAAAGTGATTCGAAACTTGCAAAGTATGTGAAGAATTGCCCTCCTCCCTCGGTAACCGTTTCTTAACTACGCCCGAAAATCATTTGAAATTCGTAAAACTTGAAAAAAACGAAGTTCGGAAAAGTTCTTTTCCGTATAACTCCATTGCAATCATTTCAATAAAGAAAGCTGGTTCATGCCCACATTATATCCGCTTCGCTCAAATTTTAAAGAGCCATGTGTGTCACATACAGTTTCATCTCTCATTTTGGCCAGTTTTGTGTTTGAAAAGCAGAAACTCAGAGTTGTATATGTTTGGAGTCAAACTAGAGTACTGATATAGTCTGAAAGCTTTTCACTGTCAATGCAACATACCTATTTAACAAACAGCGTTGAGAATATTTCTAACCGAATTAAGTCAATTTATACTCATTTTAATTATCTGTTCACAAATATCCTGACAGAACATTGTATATACTGATTTAGATGTAATAATAGATGGAATTCTCTACTACGTTATTCTGTTAATTTCTTAATTCAAATTTTCCTACACTAGTTGGGAAATGTTTTACTTTTTATATATATAACTACCATAGTCGCAAAAATTAACACATTCCATAGGTTCTGGAATCTCTGTCAAAATTAGAATCATTTTCATCATCATAGTTGTTTTTTATCTAAAGAGGTTCTCTAGTTTCTATTTTGTTCGGCAAAATACATAAGTTGTCAAGCAAATCATATAAGTATATACACAAGGCAGATCAGTTGTTTTATGTTAGTTTCTGATATTTTATTGGCTTTTTTATAGAATTCCTGTAACTGTTTTGCTATTCGTTTAGCTTGATTTAGATGGATAGTATGAAAAATTAGTGTCTTCGCTAATTACAACGGATCAGAACGATATTTTATATTTTGTGTGGAGCAATTATAGCCGAATTTGATCAAAAATAATGGATTTACATGCTCGCCAGACTATTGAATAAGTTTAATTGATTATGGGAAATGATCCAACTTTTGTACAACTTCGAATTATATCCAGTTATCGCTTTCCAGTATGCTGGAAAATGGCGAAAACATGTGATTGCTGGAGATCCGATTTTCCCTGTATATCCATGCTTAACACTTGATTTTGTTGGAGAGGCCAAATACTCAATCAGGATTTCATACAAAGACAGCAGGTAGATATGAATGTGCGTTTATTATGTAGAAATGCTTCTACGCTATGCAGGAAATAACATATTTACTTCAAAATTTGTTGCAAAAAAAATAAAGAGAATGTAAATTTTATACAATGGAAACGCTTAATCGTTCTGTCAATGAGTAGATACAGGTTCTCTGATTTTCGAACATTTATTTCTAGCTAGCTTTAGTTAAGGTTAATAGTTGGCATGGTGCAGTTATGTTGTCATGCTGAGTGCTGGTTTGGTAATATGAGGCTGAATATCTTAACCATAATGTAACAATTTTGACGAAGCGTGAAGTGGACTCGATCTATTGTCGTTGAGGTTGACTAAACATTGAGAAAAATGCCAAAAATTCGATATTTGAACGCTCAATTGAGTGATGTGCGCCTAACTATATGCAATATGGAAGTGGAGTTGGCCGCTATTAATATGCTTGTAAGCAATTAAAGCATAATGGGGAAACTAACCTACAAGATGCGAAAAATGAATAAGCAATGCAGCGAAACATACAAAAATATTTGTGACTAGTAGGGAGAAGTGAAACAAATTTGACCCTTACGTTAGTGTGAAGTAATATTTAGAAAACTGAAGTAGTAGGAGGGGGACGAGGTAACGATGAAAGCAGCTTCCTGGCTTAGGATTTTGGGCTTCAATTTGAACTGCTTACATTTTCACGAAGCACCTTCACACACACACGCCAGTAAGTACTAGGTGAAAAACACTATTGCAAGTGGCACAGTGGCGTTTTGTAATTAACAGTATCCTTGGACGAAGCTAATGCTCCAATGACGGTTTCTAGGTACTGATTACTTCATAGATTAATTAAAATCTCACACATGAGATTGATGCCCATGTGTTATCTTTCCTGAAAGTTGTAGTATTTATTTGAAATATATTGGTTTTACAGTGGTGAAATTGTATCAAGATATAGCAAGGAAGTTAGTTCAAGTGGTGGAGTACTGAAGATTATTGGATTTAAAAGTAAGTTTCCTATGTCGCATATCGCTTACTGGGGAATGACAATCAACGATGGATACCGACAAAGTGTATCTCACTTGAAAATCAGTTTAAAATAAATGCCAAATTCCTCATATTCTTGTATAACTCACTCTTTTATATTTTTAGATCTGACATACACAGTGTTGGATACAGATTACAAAACATACGACAGCGTTTATATTTGCGACGAAGCAGCCGGAAATGGTAAGAGCATATTGTTTGCTGCCATTTAAACTTCTTTTTTAATAAAATTACTCCATTTAATTGATTTGTATATAATACTCAGAGAGTAAGCAGTCATGGTGATATCCTCTCAAGTATAATACTTGATCTGCTTTTCCTATCCTTTTGTTCTTATCTTAACCGTAAGTAATATTAAAATAACAACACGTGTGAATGCGACACGCGTCTAAATTCTCGAAATTTCTTTTGTAATTGTCATTTTCATTGTTCCAAAGGATAGCAAAGCTCTGCATGGTTTTCGTCCGTAGGCACCAGCTTCACTTGAGTACTCTTAATGCATTCGTTTTCAGGTAACATCGTAATTCATCTGAGATCCACCCAGGCTAACCCCGAACTGCTCAATGAAAAATTGGCTGCTGCCCAGAACTTGTTGTCCAAGCCTCTCAGTCCACGAACTAATTATGACTTCAGCAAGTGCTAGGATCAATGATGTTGAGAACGAGACAGTGATCGAAACTATATATACTTCAATAAATATATTGTTTTAATGTAATATCTGTGCTGTTTAAGATACTTCTATCTGCTTGACTTGTATGTACCTAAGCATGTAACAACTCTAGAAAGTCGATTTCAACTTTTAATTATCCTATTGATTTGGAACTTTGCAGATCAAGTTTGTCACTAGGTCAGATACTCGCAAAAAGGGCGAAGCTAAGCAATTCCAGTTTGATAATATACGAGGGGCTTCCTAAAATGTGGGTTTTATTATTATATGCCGGAAATTTACTTTTTTAAGTGAATTATGTCATGAACGCAATTCAAGTTCAAATTTATATTTCAAGATTCCTGTTATTCTGCTTATTCAAATTATTTTTGTATAACCGATAACTTACTAATAGAATAGGGGGCTATCCATAACAAAACTTCTCAGTGAGACCATATGGAGGAAGCTTATTCAGAACATTTGTATGCAATGTTCAAAAGGCGAAATGATATCGAGATCGTATGTATGATCAGCAGTTGATCTGGGTTGACGCATACATATTGTTTGCTGTTGATTTGGTAGTGTTTGGGATATTTTTTGAATTTTCGAAAGATGCACCTCTTTTCCTGAAAGTTAGCTGATAAAAGCAATGCCCTTGCCTGTAGTTGGTGGTCTGAAAGCTTAGCGAAGATGTATGATAACTAAAAGAGGCATTGAAGTATAGGATGCAGACTCTAGGGCAGACCATTTGAGCATGGCAATAGGAGACATGACATGTTTTAGCTTTTATGGTGTTGAATTAGTCCGTTTCCACATGATATGTATTTTGACATTATGAATATTGATGTTCGATACCTGGAAAATGATATTGTAAGCGCACATGCTATCACTAGCGGGAAAACCGCACCTGAGTCTGAAATGAAATGCCTTTGACGCTTTTTGGGTTTTGTAGAAATACTATCCTGAAAAATAAAATCCTGGGACAGAAAGCGGTCAGAAAAATACAGCCGCACACCTTTATATTTTATAAAGGGCACAGGAAAAGTTAATACGTCGCTTAAATTAATTTTATGTGGGTAAAAAAAACAAGAAGTAGGTTTTAATGACTGTATCAATATTGAGTAATTATAAATCAATGGTGCCAGGCTCGACGAGAGGGGGGAAAGATACATGTTCCATGCATCTTCTCTTTGGCGTACAGACGGTGTACCCGTAAGTGAACTACATTCGCATGCCTCTTAACTAATTTGGTCTCCAATGTGAAATGAGTTGTCATCCAACTTTAAAACTGCACGTCATTGTCTGGAGATCTAGAGTTTGGTAATAGAACACAAAATCGGTCTAAGAGCTCACAGAATTTTTCTGGTGATGCCAAAATATCGCAAGCGTAGCTAGAATCGGATTTGAGGAAATAGAAAATGATTTGTGAAGCTCTTTTTATGCTATACTTTCCATTATTTAAATATTTAGACCACTGATTTCAACAATGAAATTTATATAAAAATTTTATTTTGGTATCGAGATACAGTAAATTTTTCAAAATATTCTAAAATTTCTTAAAAGAAGTGATAGCAATGAAATCGAAAGTAGAAACATTGACTGGTGAAATACTTTTTCATTTAGATAGTTCATTTAGATAATTCATTTAGAAAATTTTACAGCATGACCTGAAAATCAGCATTGGAAGCAATTGATTTCAACAATGAAATTTATATAAAAATTTTATTTTGGTATCGAGATACAGTAAATTTTTCAAAATATTCTAATATTTCTTAAAAGAAGTGATAGCAATGAAATCGAAAGTAGAAATATTGACTGGTGAAATACTTTTTCATTTAGATAGTTCATTTAGATAATTCATTTGGAAAATTTTACAGCATGACTGAAAATCAGCATTGGAAGCACCTCCCTTTTTAATGCTATCACACAAAACGAAAGTATCGAAGAAAATTTGTGAAACACTATTCTTGTACCTAGATAATTCTCTTGAATATCGTTTTTTTTCATTTCATTATATATATATAATTTCACTCAAAAGCACTTTATAAGCACTCCGCGGTCATAAATGTCTATTCACGTTGAACTTAAAATGGTGTAGATTGTAACCAGAGGGAAACAAAGTTCCCGGTATCTCATTCCACAATGCCGAGGTTCTTAAAAAAACACTTTTGGAGCAGACTTGTTCGAGGCTTTGTGAGCTCGACCTGGCGAGGATGCGCTTGATGAGTTCCTCTAGTTTTTGCTGTACTATGACTATGACTACGAAAGTTAACATACTTATGGAGATATGAGCAGCTAAAACAAAGTTAGATTTACTCAAAGTTTAGTCAAAAGAATTGTCAAATGTCTCAGATGGGGTACTACTAGAGACCACATAAAAATAATGGTATATTGAATAATGGGTTCAGCTTGATTTTCATCGTGTAAAGTTTCAGCCTATACCGAATTTTTCTGGTTGTAAATCCCAGCATCTGTGGATAATTTGGAAACGGATTCATATCACTGGTATATTTGTAGTTTGATGATGAATTTTTAATTAAAATCCGGACATTTACTTGTCACGTCAACGCGGCTAAATATGTATTTTTTCAAGTGAAAAGCTGATATGCAGGTATAATTAAAACGCTATTTATCATTTTGACTTTTGAACTGATTTAAGCTTATAAATTCTTTATTTTTTGATTCTGCCACGTTTATAATTTTTTGTTTATTGAATTCTGTGGTGCACCATTTGAGTACTAAATATTTGAATATGAGATTTTTGCTCAATAAGCAAAGCATTCTGCTGCTATCCCGACTGATCATACCTGTCGAGTAACTTGACTATGAAAACCACCTGAGAGGTAATAAAAAACACTGAAAATTAAGGTTTGTCCTAGAATTTACACTCGTATCGTCGAAAGAGCATGAAATACCTTAGTGCACATGTTCCATACTTACTTTGCCAGTCAGTGAACGGGCCGCCGTTGAAAGGCTTGCCAGGTGGATTAATTGGCGCCGTTTCCGCACCCCAGCCCTACTCAGTGACTGCGAAAAAGCCTGCAAATTCGCAGCGACTACACTAATAAAACGATGTTGGTGCTAAAGCGGCAGCGGTGGTCACATTCTTTAGCCCTTTAATCGACGAAGGTTACAGCAGATGCTTGGAGCAGGACCGGATCGTCGAAAAGTAACATAAATAAGTTAGAAGTATTTTTTTTCAAAACAAGCTTTTATTTAAATGCACTGAAAAGAATAAAATAAGCTTTTGCTTTGAATCTTTTACTGTTAACTTATAACGTAATTGCACAATTCATATGATATAAAAGCTAGGTCGCGAGATTCAAGAACCCTATTCCATGCAGAAAGTAAAGGTGCTGTCAACAGCGAAGCTGTAGATATCACTAGAGGTTATTTCCAACAAATTGTTGAGCAAGCAAAGCGTTGGAGAAAAATCATATATTTGCGGAACACCCGCATCGATGGTGAGTACATTGGAAGCATATCCATCTACCACCACAAATAAGAGAAAACCATGCAACCAGTGGACAGACCTGGCAGCAAAGCTAGATCAAAAGTCTCTAATCGCACACCCTATCGAAAGCCTTCGATATACCGAGCGTGACAACTGGACTCGACTCTCCATGAAACTTTATTGTTCTGCTCCACATATGTGTGACGCAGGCCAGAAGATCTGCCTTGGATCTATGCTTGCGGAAACCATATTGGCGATCGTTGATGATATTATTTTTATTCTGCTACTTCAGAAGCTGCACAAAAACAGCCTCCATAACTTTGGACATGATGCAGAGCAGAGTCGCAGCTCTATAGTTGCTGGGTATATTTTTCCTGCTCTTCTTAGGTATCGGTTCTCCTAGACCGAACTTCCACACAGTAGGGAACGCTCCTCGCCTGGTAGGAGAGTTTAAATAGCTTGCTGTCTTTATTGATGATATTATCTTTGCCCAGTTTCTTAAGAAGCTCCATAAACTTGACCATGATACAAAGAAAAGTCACAGGGCTGTATCTGTTAGGAATTTTTTGCGCTTTACATGAATGGGATGAACGTGAGCGATATTTCATGTAGTTTGAAACACACCACAGTATGAGATTTCAAAAAGTTTGTAAATAAAGGTGAGGTAATCTTAGAGACGTAACGTTTGAGGACCATGGCTAGTATTTGGTCGGGCTACTCTGGTGTTCGAATTTCCATGTACTTTAAAAAGATACTCCACAATAGATTATTAGTCCCGCACGTGTCTAAAATTTCATATTGCGTTTCTAAATCAATATGTTTGATGAAAGAATTGAGACAAAAAATGAAGAGGTACTTTCTTTATCCGGCCGCGAAACATCGACATGTTTTGATTTATCTTTATACGATGATTTGCACATTTCGAGTGTGTTTACGCACAACAGTAGAAAATGACTACTCAAACCTTGAGAGTGTATTGAAGATAGATACATGTTTACTATTACCCGTCTTCGTAGATGTATAAATCCAGTATGTTGCTCCAAATTAATTAACAGTCAGCTAGAGCAGTTCAATCAAGCAAAATGATGAAAATAGCAGTGGTATTCTCAGCAGTAATCGTTGCAGTGTTGGGAGCATGTGAGAACCCAAAGGCTATCGCAAATTTTGACATTAAGCGGGTAAGTTCCATACTCACATTTATTCACGTAGGAAATTATGATTTTATCCAGACACGCCGATGATCCATTCCACCAAATTTGATTAATATGCAAGGATCATTTTTATTCGAGGTCCATTTCATGAAATAATATTATTCCGCATGAGGTTCTAAACCACCTACTTTCCCACCTTTAAATCATCACGTGCATTTACTTTGTTAAGACCCAAAGATTCAACATAGATATGTAAAAGAATGTAAATGTCAATGAAGAACCTCTTGCAACCGTTAGGTAACGGAGAAAATGCGATAATATAAACAATCCAGATAACCATACACACTGAGATAAATCCTCATTCTTTAAACCCGATCGGAAGTATATAAAAAATGTTTGGGAAGTGTTTTACTTTTTATATACAACTACCATAGTTGAAAAAATTAACACATTCCATAGGCTCTGGAATCTCCGTCAAAATTAGAATCATTTTCATCATCATAGTTCTATTTTATCAGCAGAGGGTCTCTAGTTTCTATTTTGTTTGGCAAAATACATAAGTCAAACAAATCATATAAGTGTCTACACAAGGCAGATCAGTTGTTTTATTGATCTTTTTTATAGAATTCCTCTAACTGTTTTGCTATTCATTTAGCTTGATGCAGATGTTTAGCTGGATAGTATAAAAAATTAGTGTATTCTCTAATTACAACGGATAGAACGATAATTTATATTCTGTGTGGGGCAATATTGGACAAATTTGAGCAAAAATAATGGATTTTCATGCTCGTCACACTTTTGAATAAGTTTAATTGATTATCATATGATCCAACTTTAGTGCAATTTCGAATTATATCCAGTTTTCACTTTCCAGTATGCTGGAATATGGAGAAAACATGTGGTTGCTGGAAATCCGATTATTGGTAATCATCCATGCTTTACACTTGATTTTGTTGAAAACGCCAATTACTCAATCAAGGTTACATTTAAAGACAGCAGGTAAATATGAATGTGCGTTTACTATGTAGAAGTGCTTCTACGCTATGCAGGAAATAACATATATACTTCAAAATTGCAAAAAAATAAGGAGGATGTAAATTTTATACAATGGATGCCCTCAATCATTCTGTCAAAGAGTAGATACACGTCTCTAATTTTTGAACATTTATTTCTTAGCATGCTTCAGTTAAGGTTAATATTTGAAGCATTTTGCAGTTATGTTGTCATACTGAGTGAGGTTTATTAATATACGGCTAAATATCTTAACTATAATGTAACAATTTTGACGAAGCGTGAAGCGACATCGATCCATTGCCGTTGAGGTTGACTGAAAATCGAGAAAGATGCCATAAATCAGATATTTGAAAACACAATTAAGTAACGTGCGCCTAACTATATGCAATATATAGAGCATAATGGGGGAACTAAATTACAAATGCGGAAAATAAATAAGCAAGGCAGCAAAACTTACAAAAATATTTGTGACTAGTAGGGAGTAGTGAAACATATTTGACCCTTACGTTAGTGTGAAGTAATATTTAGAAAACTGAAGTAGTAGGAGGGGGACGAGGTAACGATGAAAGCAGCTTCCTAGTTTAGGATTTTGGGCTTTACTTCAAATTGCTTACATTTTCACGGTGCTGAAGGAAAATTGTGCATATAGTGTCAATATTAAAATTTTTCAGGGTAAATTGCTATAGAAAATTTGTAAATACCCTCACACACACACGCCAGTAAGTACTAGGTGAAAACACTATTGCTGGTAGCGCAGTGGCGTTTTGTAATCTAGAGTGTCCTTGGACGAATCTAATGCTCCAATAACGGTTTCTAACTACTGTTTTCTTCATACATTAATTAAAATCTCACACATGGGAATTATGCCCTTGTGTTATCTTTCCTGGAAGTTATAGTATTGATTTAAGATAGATTGGTTTTACAGTGGTCAAATTGCAACAAGGTATAACAAGATAGTCAGTTCAAGAGGTGGAGTACTGAAGCTTGTTGGTCAAAACGGTAAGTTCATATTAAAGTTCTATTATTCACGTCAGTCTCGAAATTACCAAATAGAAAACTAAAAACAGTGCTCGTGGAGATACTAACGTTGTAGAGCTTCCAGTGGCTTCCTATGTCGTATATCGCTTACTGGGGAATTACAATCAACGATGGATACCGACAAAGTGTACCTCACTTGAAAATCTGTTTAAAATTCATATATGTCAAATTCCACATATTCTTATATAACTCACACTTATAGTTCCAGATCTGACATACACAGTCTTGGATACGGATTACAAAACGTACGACAGCATTTATGTTTGCGACGAAGCAGCCAAAAATGGTAAGAGCATCATTATTGTTTGCTGCCATTTAAACTTTTTTTAATGAAAGTAATCCATTTGATTGGATTGTTCTTATCTTAACCGTAAGTAATATTAAAATAACAACATGTGTGTGAATCGACGCGCGGCTAAATTCTCGATTTTTCTTTTGTATTTGTTATTTCCATTGTTCCAGAGGATACCAAAGCTCTACATGGTTTTTGTCCGTAGGTACTAGCTTCACTTGAATAGTCTTAATGCATTCGTTTTCAGGTAACATCGTAATTCATCTGAGATCCACCCAGGCTAACCCAAAACTGCTCAATGAAAAATTGGCTGCTGCCCAGAAATTGTTGTCCAAGCCTCTCAGCCCACGAACTGATTTTGACTTCAGCAAGTGCTAGGATCAATAATGTTGAGAACGGGACTGTGTTGAAAAATATATTTACTTTAATAAATATATTGTTGCAATGTAATATATGTGCTTTTTAAGAACCTTCTAATTGCCTGACTTGTATGTATCTGAGCATGTAACAACTCTAGAAAGTATACTTTAACCTTTAATTATCGCATATTGAAAAGTTAACATGGAGATAACTGTACATCTGAGGTCACGTGTCCCAGAAGCACATGTAAACATAATTTCAAGGAATGCAAATCTGAAAAATTAATCTGTATTAACTAATTAAAGCAGAATATTCAAAAAGAATTTTTCAACAATTAATTCCGCCAAGTTTTCTGGATGTCTTGCAAAAATATCTGGCTTCTGGAATTTGCCGCTAACACGTACGATACCTTTTGGCCTTTTCAAAACAAGTTTGATGTAATAGCGGCACCAAAAACTTTTTAGACGATGATTGTGCAATGGTGAGGCAATTTCTATTTTATTTATGACTCAAAATATAGGCATTCATTGTAGAAATTAAATGGATGAAATAATTGAAAAATATCAATTACCTATGTATTATGTTTGCCAGGTATCATGATAGGCCTCCGCTAATTAAAGCATATCCTATTTCTGAAGGTAAATGTGTGAGCTATAGCTAGACATAAGTCTAAGTAAGGAGAATAACTGAGGTCTACGGATCATAGATGATAGAACGTCTTTTATCAACGCAAAAAAGATTCTTGACACTCAATTTTGAAGCAGATATCAAGTTAGCTGAAATTTTGTATACACGTTTAGTTTGGATGACAAGGCATGGTTAGCTGTGTGACGTCATTCTAAATCCAACATGGTGGATCACCAAGAAGACGGACTAGTTATTTTTAATGCACTCTTACAATATGGGGATCAAATGAATGGGCTTGGTCGGAATAACGAGAAAATTAAAGTGACGTTACTCTAAATTCAATATGGCGGAACGCCCCAGATGGCGGACTAGTTATTTTTAAGGCAATATGAGTATCAAATGAAAGGATTTGCTGAGAATAACTCGAAAAATGAGGTGACGTCGCTCTGAATCCAATATGGCGGACTTCTAAAGATGGCAGACGAAGTATTTTATCATGTAGGTTCTAAATGTTTTTACTTGGTGAATCTGACAGTCCGACGATGATTTAAATATGAGAAGATAAGAAACTGTGTCTAATTACATATTTTTATCTGCATGAAGATTTTTATGATTACCTACAATATGGATGTCATATGGAAGGACTTTCTGAGAATACGGATGAGAATAATGAAAAAGGTGGTGCTCATAAACTCCGTCTGAAATTTTGGTGTACTGGGGATTTTGCAGATCTGCCCAGAATAACTGAAAGTAAAAAATAACTTGCCATTCTTTTTAAGACAAGTTTTTACTCAAATGCACCTAAAAGAACAAAATAAAGTTTTCCTTTAAATCTTTTTCTATCAACTTATAATGTCATTACACAATTTATTAATGGAAAAGTTCATTGTGTATAGCGCATTTAAATAAGAGCTTGTTTTCTAAAAGGTTACGAAGTTAATCGCCAGCCGTGCCTTCACTTCCCTCTTGCTCGCTTGCCGACAAGGTTTATTCTAGACTATACCTGTTTTAGTGTATTTTTAACATTCCTCCCTCCTCCCTTATGCTTGGCGTGAAATATAATCTCTAGATGTGTTTATAACTTAACCTCAGGTTTTTTTAAACACACCCTAAAATGATATAAGTCATATGAGACATACCAAAATAATTTATCAAATTAATTTTTTGGCAATTCTCCAAGACGATTTGATACAACAACTTTCGGCTCCTAAAAAAGATTTTAAGAACTCTCATGTTTTTTTTATAGCGTAAAAGTGATGAAAGTGTAGAAAAAATGTGTCCAAAGAATTACCTTATACCTTCATTGTTGATCAGATCTGTGTTTCGCGGTGTTTCGGCTGAGATATTTGCTTCGCTTCAAGTAAAACTTTATAAATATTTACATTTTTAGTACAAGGTGCAGTTACCCTGTAGTTTATAAAATTACATAGCATTCAGTTGAATATTGTGTAATATAATCACAAACCTTAAGAAATAAAACTCTCCTTATGTGTGACGCCCTTTGAATTATTATTCAAATCATCGTTGGTTAGGTTACTTGCTGTAGCTGTGGGTACTAGATAAAAAAGAGAGATTTATTTCCGAAATGTCGTGTTCAAATTACTGAATTTTTATCTAAATGATGGAAGAGTTATCTACTATCTTGTACTGTACACGAGTCTTGAAGGTACACTAAGTATATGATAATGGCTCAATAAACTTTTAGGGTACTGCACTTATAAGTGGATGAACTTCCTGTGTACCTGTAGAGCGATCTAATAGTCAGGATGCGTAAAATGTCTTGGCACTTCAGGGAATTTTCATTGGTGTTAACCATTTACCCATTGCCGAGTTTTAACGTAACCGCCACATATTGTGGAAGTCAATTTCACTTAGAAATTACTCGAATCGAAAACGCTACACAACTATGCAGATATATAGAATTCTCCTACAGATCGCTGTATTTTTTTGAGGCATATACCCCAAGGCATGTAAACCTGTACAAAATAATTTTGTTTTACTGTAGTTTTATTTTTTTTACGTTTATATTACTGTTTATCATAAGTATACTGATTGCTCACTCTAAGTTGTATTATTTTGAAATATTATTCACAATTTCGATATCGATGTTTATTAGATAACCGGATTAAGTGTTAAGTTTGAATATTAAAACATTGATAACAGTGTTATATGTCACTGAATCGTTGTACTCCCTGTGCCAAGTGTATAATAGTTTATTTCAATGAAGTTACTTCCATTTTCCTGTATGATATGAACCATTGTGTATACAAAACAGTCACTTTTTCTACCTTAACTATTCACCGACAACTTTAACCCCTAACACGATCGACGAACTTCCTGAGAAGTCCAAAACTCCGCCAAAGTATTCCCTTTCATACGAGACTCACACCCCTATCAGTTCCCTCTTAACGTACTAAGCAGGTGGGTTTTCCTGTTACAGGTGTCCAGATCCAACAACCGAGAAGTAACTTTGACGAGCGTGCTGAGAGAAACTTCCGGGGAGTTCAAATGCGAAGTGACTGCCGATGCGCCATTGTTCCACACCGAAATCCGCTCTGCCAAGCTTTTTGTCGCAGGTAAGACCTTCTGCGCAACATAATTATGTGGCCAGGCAATGGGAGATATGTCCGGCTTCTCTGGCAGACACTTTCTACGTCTTCGCAATGTGTGCCTTATACCAAAAAGTATAAGATGACAGCACTTAGCGTAGTCCATTGATTCAAAATAATGCTTTTTTAAACGTCCTCGGAATGCCTAAAATTTGTTATTTTTAATGCATGAAAAATATTTTTTCTCACTCTTACGTAATGTATGGATTGTTAGTCTCTTCGAAATTTATAAAAGATGTTTCAGGAACAAAACAAACAGACCAGATAATTTCAAATCACAATGGAAATATTAGACTCTACGATAAGAGTTCTGGCTTGTTGAGGTCGCTCGGTATTTCTCCTGATCCGTTTTAGTTTTAAAAGCAATATACCAAGGACTGAATGGCCCTAATCATTTACATAGCTAATATTGTTGTTGTTCTAGAACACTACAATCTATTCTAAGAGCCAACTATCGATTTATTATTTTTGATTGGAAATCACTAAAATGAAAACAAGGACTCGTCCAAAAAATATTTTATTAAATTATTATTTTCCTACTAACGCCACGCAAACTACGTCGCTACAAATGTTGTAGGACATACTATTTATTTTTGAATAACAAATTCAGATTTCAGAAAACGGAAAGGTGAAATTAACACTCGTGTATTTTCTTGTTAGAGATTATCGCGAGAAAAGAACCATGAATTTCCACTTGATTATTATTTTTTCGATTTGTACACTTGGACCGACGCAGTCATTCTTCTGTGAAACCTTAGCGTTGTGTAACGAGTTGCTGTTCAGTTTGTTTCCTGATAGTCACAGCTTACGATGTTTAAAATACTTTGGGAATAGAAATGTATCCTCTCATAGCGTTTCTGCGGCGCAATTGGCTGTCTACCTTTCTGAGAATTTATCTATATAAAAAAAGACGCCACATACTGCGTAACAGTGTGCGTGCATATTTCATAGTGCAAACTAAAATGATAAAACACTTTTTGCTGTTAGTATGAAATCTGAAACGGATGGTTCAAGAGTGTTTCACGCCACCTGATCTTCCTGTGCTTATGTTTTACCTTTTACAGTATGCGTTCAAGTACGCTTCAGATAAATTGGCCTTCCAAGTCTGAGATTACCGAGTTTGCTCAAAGACGTCTGGAGTGTTTCATACAACTACGCGGATTATGTTCGGTAAATCCTGAACAAATTGCTGTAGATTAATTTTGTGGCAGCGCGTATTCAACATAGAATAGTCAGCGGATTTCTTTTATAAATGGTGTTTAACAGTTACTATTATTGCAGTGAAGCTAGGAGATATACATTCAATACTTCGCTTGTTATGATTGTTTTCATTTATTTGAATATTTTTAGTTCAATTCTTAACTAATATTCCACTGATAAGGTTAATCCTATCCAATCCCATCTGAATTTCATATCCACCTGTTTTTGATGAATTCCCGTATTGATCGTAAACGTATCGGATGCATATCGGTCCACTACTACAAATATGGAACAGTTCCATAAAAAACTAATCAATTATTGGCACAGACCCGGTGGCAACTCGTAGCGTGCTTGATCAGAAATCTCCCATACCACACGCTATTGAAATATTTAGATATATTAAGCGTAACGACTCGAAACTCTCCATGAAACTTAATTGCTCTGCTCTATATATGGGCCAAGTAGACCAAAATATCTCCCATTGACCTAGGCTTGCGGAATCCGTATTGGCCACTACGTTGTTGTCCAGCTACTTCAGAAACTGCATATTAATGGCTGTCTCCATAACCTTAGGCATGATGTAGAGCAAAGTCACAGGTCTATGGTTGCTGGATATACTTTTTCTGCCTTTCTTAGATATAGGTTGTACTCGATCGATCTTCCATGGAGTATAGAACACGCCTCGCTGGTTGGAGAGTTTAAACAGTTTACAAAGGACTGGCTGTAAGCTCTGTGACGTTACCTTTTGGATGATTGGTATTTTGGCTGGAACGCTAGGTTTTCTGGAGTTGAGAATACGTTTTATATCTTGATTGCTGGAATTCAGTTTCCATCAGCATGGAAAGCTACTGGAAAGAGGACGTCCTTCGAAATTATTTGTACAATTAGCAGCATATTACTCGTACTTTGATGGTAAGGCTTAGAATGGTATTGTGGCTGGGTGTTCCTAGTGGAGTGGATATATCACTGAACAGAGGGCAGGATTTGTTGTGAGCTGCAGGTCCAGCAAACTAGCAAAGTCTTCGTAGTGGTTGGGGAATCCTTTAGGTTCGCTAGCTACCTGTTCCAAGTCACAGCAGATATCAAAGGCCTCAGCTTAGGGTCCTCCCTCGTTCGTTTTTTTTTTGAATATTTTAGCCAGTACGCATTATGAATTTTTTACATTTTTGGAATGATTTTATGATCAAAGGTTTGAACTACAATGCCCCTTTTCAGCATTTTCAGAATTAATTCGTCTTTGATAAATTATAGTCATTACAAGTTATAGGTATTGGAGGGACAAAAATAAGTCCCTTTCCATCGACACCAAAAACGGAGGTTCGGTTAGCGACTGGACTGGTGAAATATCATGAGAGTTGCAAAATATTGTTTTGCATTATGTCATCGTTACTTATAAAACAAACGCATAACATTTCATATAGATAAATATTATTGCTTGTAAATGTTTCGACCTTTGCAACTGCTAGCTAGAACAAAGCCAGATCAAGAAAATGAAACATATTGCTACTTGCTCCTTTTTGTCTTGAAACTCGATATATTAGATGCAAAACTGAAATGGAGTTTTTTTCATGTTCTAGAAATATATTATTTTAATATATTATTCCAGCAAGACCGTTAATTGAAAACAAATTGATAAAACGTGCGTGACCTTCACGTCAAACAATCACCACTTTCCAGCTTTGTAATGATTTATAATGAATTTTTGTTTTTAAGCTATTTAATAATTTATTCGGTCGGAAACAAATAACAAAGCAGCAACATATATTGACGCATCTGTATTTTATTTATAGGTACGTGTAAATAAACGCATATATTGTAAAGTTCAAAATATAGGCGCTAATAGACCCGCATTGTATAAACCTAAATAATTAAATATACTAAATATTACAAGGGGATGTTGTATTCTGTTGCATATGATGCGCATAAGTAGTTTTTGGGGCTTTACTACTTGGAAGAGTCAAGTATGGTAAATTGACTGGGACGTTGTACTACACCGATTTCTGTTCGGAAATATGGTTCCAAATAATGCAATTATAATTTTACATGATAGGTGATCTCCTAGACGTGATCGAATCGTGAACCCTTTTTGAGCTTTTTGTGAGTCTGTGGTCGACAAGGTCAAGAGAAAATATCGCACCTCCATTCACGTAATTTTCACCTGAAATGTTGTTGCATGGTATGTGATTTTAGGTTTTATTGATATTTGGTAGTACGATATACTGGAGACCATTCAGCATTTGCTGCAAACGGCCCAAAGCTTCTGAAGTATATTTGACTGCCTGGAATGATTGGAGATTTATAAAATGTAGTGAAGATGCATAAGTATGATTAGAGTTACTGCTCTACCTCAAAAAAGCTTTGTAGAAGGTCCTCATTTATGTCCTTGGCTTAAAAAAGTTAAATCAGTGATACGAAAAGATATTTTTTATGAAAAGTACAAAGGTGACGTTTGGATACATTCAAAAACTTGATCTCTCTAAAGAGATTGTATATATCTGCTCGAAAATGATTATGGGAAACTTGAAAAGCAGAAATTCCAATTTTTGAGGTCCAGTTACCTATTCATATCTGATGAAATCAATGATTGTATTTTCGTAATGTGTAAACCATGAAACGTAAGGAAAACGCATTATATCAAATTATAGGAAAAATGTAGCCCAAAGCGATACCTATAGACACGTTTCTTAATCAGTCTGATTTGTTCGATAGACCCCCAGAATTTTATCAATTGATGGATTTTCTATACGGCAAGCAGAAAGTGTGTTGTTCGGATTTCGCCGTAAGGTAGATTTTTCTTCCCAATCTTACTGCAAATTTTTGTACTCCCAGGAACATTATCGCTCATGTTTTGTGGCAGGTCACTATTAAAATTGTTCTTTTACAGGCTACTTGCGACGTGAAACAACATCAAAATGTTCATCATTCCCTCGTACTTGCACATAATTTTATGAATATACCTTTTGGCACACCTGCACATAATTACCATAATTCAACCCAATCTATCCCCGATGCATATTATCAGCCAATTAGTCAGTTGAAAAGCTCCATATTCTGATAGTAAGGTGATATATTATTAGCTCTATTTGTTATGAACAATATCTGAAACCTTCTGTACAACAATGAAATGAAAACCATTTAATTTTATAACGAGCTATGAAAAACCTTTTTGCACATATAATTGTCTCCTTTTTGTCGAAAGAATATAATGGCATGTTGAATATAACTTCATTCTGAAAGTATTTTCGTGACAAGTGATTTCAGTGAGAAGACTGGTTATTTTAATTAAATAGAATGTGTATATTCCACCTTAAAGGCTTATAATTATATTTCCAAGAAGGCCATAGTTGTACTATCGCTGTTCTTAGGCTGAGGCCAGACCATAGGTGGACCGTTTAGTGCCAAGAGGTTAGCTGGCCGCTAGGAATATTGTAGTGAACAAGTGTGGATAGTGCCATTATTGGTAGTTGTAGAATAGTAATTTGCTGGTTTATTCAATCGTCTTCAGTTCAGTTCACCTGAAGACGATTGAAGATAGTATATCAATCGAAACGTTGTGATACTCAATCATTTTATGAATAATGAAAGTCCGAAATCAAACTTTCAAAAAATCTACCTTGTCTACAAGCTTCAAGCAACAATTCAACTAGTAATAGAAAATATGATTGACGTTATGTGTCGTTTTTAGAAATACGGTACTGACAGGAAAGTTATCATAACGTCCTTAATCTTCATTTCAAGCAGCTATTTTGATAGTATAAAAAACCAATAAGCTCATTTTGACGTATTCAATTAACTTAGAGGGTTGTTGAAAAAAGTGGATGGCATGTCGGTCCGCGAATAACAGGCAAGGGAAAATGCATATCAACTAGATTATGTAAAGGTGACTGAAGATCATGCAGCAATAGAAACGTTGTGATATAAAGTAATATTAGAAATGTACAAGAAAGATATATACAATGGAGCGAGAGAAAAGACAGGTACTGTTGGAATTGATTTTAATACCACGCTACCCACCATGACGAAATGCAGCAAATGCGTGGTCGAATGTATAGTGGACGACTGAGGGTTTTAGTGAGTACGTCATATTGCCGGAAAGTCTCACACTTTGGACAGGAAAGACTGATGAAGTAATTATATCAAGCTCTTCTGCCTGTCACCGAAAAGTTATTGGTACCGTAAATATATTCATACCTTTTGAAATGTCACTATCTAGTTACGCCGCTGGAATTCGTCCAATACGAGAGTGAATCGTAGCAGAGATAGTGGTGTTGTCAGCGTGGCTGTTTGGTGCTCTCAGCTGTTGAGGGTTAATTAATTACGCCCTTTGCGGAAGGATCAAGGCTGATGAACGTGATATCAAAGAGAGGAATACCGTCATGTTTGGACAATAAAAGTCTTTTGACCTTATTCATAAAAGGCTGTATTATGATATGATGGAGGTATTGTAGCGGGGAACCCCAATCAAAATTGAGATTTCTAAAATGCAGTGAATAAAGAGCTCGGATAATATAGGTGAAAGGATTCCAAGTATCTTGGTGTCACTTCTGACAAGTAAATAATTTGGTGGAATCGTAACAAATCGTTAAAACCAAACTCCGAGTTTCATTTAAATCGCTGTACTCATCGTTATGTAGTTTGAAATGTAAACTGACACAAGGTTCAGTTTTATGGAAGGGAAAATGCAAAGTTTACAGATCCTGCAGAGTTGGCGCCTGCACAAATTTATCACCACCCCATGGCGAGTTCCAAATGTGACACACAGAGGCGTCATCAAAGAATGAGTATCGGGAATCACTCTATTTGTACCGCTGGTGGCCCAGCGAGTGTTTCCTTGTCAGATTAGTTGAATGAGTCTTCTATGTCCTGAGGCTCTTTTTCTAAATTCCTATTCAATAATCATTCCGATGTATTCGTTGTCAGATCCATAGATATCATTTTCTAGTCTTGGCGGCCTGGTTAGTTGTCTAGGTCGGCTGGTCTGGATGGTTCAGCTATCCATGTGAGAATTTACGACATGGCATTAGTTTATCAGTTATTTCCAGCAGGAAGAACATCCCAAAAGGACATATGGGCGATTCTCAGATAGCTGTGATTTTTTATGTCTAGTACTTATTATTCGACATGATCTTTTTTTCAGAAATTTATAAATATGATAAATTTGATGGTATTTTACCGTCCACGTTGTATATTAAATCATAAGTATTCATGGATCATGAATAACTTACAAAAATATACCCAGAATGTCAGTACCATGGCATGTCTGATTTTCGTTTTTCAAACTAAATGTATAAATTTCGATAAACAGTCGTCTTATAACCTAAAGTTTAGGTTTTAGAACTAAAATCTATATTGTATATTTCATCAAATTATATTTAACTAATAAACTTTGTTTTATTCTAAGACTACTATAAAAATTGTTATTTTAATTATAATGTTAATAAATTTTAAAGATTGTAAAAATCAAGAAAGAATATACCGTAAATGTCTCTATATGGTTATCAAAGTCGTAAAATTTATCATTTGTTTTATTAATTTAAGAATTTAAAGAGATTTAGGCAAATATTTTGAATATTTCATTGTGATGTCAGTACCGTGGCGGTGAAATTTCTAATTTTTGTTCTAGTTTCGTTTCCATTGAAGTTGTAGTAGAACTACGTTACAGGCTTTTTTTGAGCATAATAAAAGACCAATAACACCCAGAACACAAGTTTTAAAGCATTTTTGATTTTTAAAAATTTTGAGTTGTAAAAATCATAGTTATACCAGAATCACCCATATACATATACAATCACAACCAGGAGTAAGTATCTGAGAAAAGTATCCAGCAATTGACATAGACACGGTGGCAGCCCATATGCAGCAAGCTTGACCAGGATGTCCTCATGCCACACCCTATAGAAGGCTTTCGAGATATCGTGTTTCAGGATGGTGTATTTATATTATATTATATGGCATGCTATAGGCTTTGTGAGAAATCATCTATAGAAAATAATATATAATCACCTTTGTCCTCAATATTTCTATTTACACCTTTGCTCTTTCATTTCTATACCTTGACGTTTTTTGGTTCCAAACTTTTTGGTACCAGGCTTGACAGATTCAAATATTGAGACTGTAGTTCAATAATTGAGGTCCTAAGGACTTCTTTGACAATTAACAGCAACATGTTACTCAATGCTCATGCGTTCGGATATGCATACTTCACAAAAATATCGTTACAATAGCACACTTTTTAATTGTGGATGTAAAGCAGCATTTAATTTGTCATCGTTATTCGGTGCAAAGGATATTCCGTTACATAAAAAACCGAATATCCATACATATATCCAGCCAACTGTATGCGTGTATGTACATCATACTCCCTGGGATATAATATCTGCTCCACGCAATGTGAACAAACAATGATACACGGTTGCAGGTCTGCGGACATCGGCGGCTGACAGGGGGCTAACAATACATATTTTAGATAAATTTGTGTATCTATATATGTATCTATAGCATATAAAATTAGCTGATTGCTTTTATACGTTGTGTCAGTAATTGATTATTTATATTAGGGGCCACTAATTAGTTTCGTTTGGGGTCCGTTTTGTAGTCTGTACTTTACCGTCACGGTCCGCATTGAAAACTCCTACGGTACCATGTCCCACTATATGGGACAATAAATTTAACATCAAATACCTGAAGTTCAAAAAAGAATAATCTCTGCCCCCAAACTGTTACTCTGAATACCTGAAAAGCGAACAAAAACCCTGCAGCGAAAGCGAGAAGTCTACTTGACCTGGGATGCGAGATGTCCACGGTCCGCACAAGCTAGGCTAGCCATGTGCCATCTAATGACCCCTGATTCGATACCTTTATAAGGGCAAAAAGAGGGATCCCAAATTTTGTTCATGAAATGGTGGATCACAAAACTGTGCAACGTCGCTTGAAGCAAGACGTACCACAGATCTGAGAGCTGAATTTTCAAACCCTAGTGTAATAATCACACAAAATAGGAGCATTTACAATCTACAAAAAGTACTAATTATTGAGATGTGTAATGTAACACCTACAGCAGACCCCTGCATCCCAGTATTGATAATAAATATATCGGAAGCCAGACTGGTGATCACTCATGATTAACTCAGGACATTTTGTCTTGACCTGTAGCTTTTCTGGGGATGATTTTTTCAACAATGTAGCTTATACCTCTATGCTGGAATCTGAGTTCTAGAATTTTTGAGCCCATGCTGATAGTAGGTGGGGTACTGCCCAAAGGTATTTTATTTTTCTTTAGACTATAGATCCATTCATTTTTGTCACTGGTGGTATAGATGAATAAGAGAAGGTTTGGATAACAGTCTTGGCGTAGAACAGAATGATTTTGACAGGTTATGATAGGAAGAGTTTATCCTTAATTTCTTGGTTCTGATCCACTTTGCTGTTACCGATGACCCGCTTATGCTAATAGCATCGATAGATCTGCGATTTTCGTGAGGATTTGTCCTTCATTTCCCATATCGTTGGTTTTTCGATCTAGCTATGGCTCTACAGGTAAAGTTAAACCATGTCCCCATTTTGGCTATACTATATTATTTCTTACATCAGGCTGGCGTATCACCGTACTTGAAATAGATATTACTCCATGGAAAAGGCTGGTAATGATCTTTAAGATTGTCTCACTTTGCTCATTTGCGGTGCCAGACTTTGCGTGCTTTGGTATGTAACTGGTCCCATAATGGATTGTTTCGGTAATCAGATGTTCCTAACGGGGAGGATATATTCAATGAATAGATGGCAGGCATAATTGGATTGTCTGTAATTCGTGATCAAACCTACGTACATGTATACATACAAGCGAGCATGTAAAACATTCGTTAGATTGCTTGGACACCCTAATAAATTAACCTATAGGAATATTTATAATAAGAGTACATAGGTAGGATAGACTGCCGTCAACAGAATAAGTCAATGCAATGCCAAAAAAATGTATGACTGAAAAGACCTCCTCAATGAAATACACGATAACGAGTTATTCATGTGAATATCAAAAAATTCAAAATAACCATTCACATTCTATAGCACCCTCTCTGATACCGTGCTCCATACACACACATGCTCGTACCATCATTTTTTTTTTGTTCATATAAATACGAAATAATATTTATGGAGCTGAAAAACCCATGTAATAATTCCTGTTTTCAATTACGATAGACTCAAATAATACCGTGAAATATAATCAGAAGGTAGAATTAATGCTGTTTTTACTAAATCACTCTTTGGCATGAAAACTTGATTGATGAATGAAATTTTAGATTGAATGATGATAATATGTAGGTTACGACATACTACAATCGAGCTAAACATTCCATACCACCTTGTTGCTTAAATAGGTATGTGATTTAGAAGTACTGATGGGATCATTATGTTTATCATTTCAACTTTATTTTATCCTCATATTCGTGGATAATAATAATAATAGCGTTTATTGCCCAACAGAAATTTCCATTTATAGGACAAACATTAACAATTGTATAACACAATCAGTGCTGAAGGATGTACTAAAATTCAAGTTATTAGATTCGTCTGATTGACTACCTAAGATATAGTCTTAATACACATTTCAGTTCCACTAGTGAGCACATAAATATATCACAAAGATTGCATATACTGTTAAAGTTCATTGACATAAGCCTTATAGGTGACTTCAGTATCAAATTGGAGTTTGGACGGCTACAAGAGAATAAAACATTGTGTCTCAAGCTGAGTCTAGGACTGAAATCTGAAGTTGTGACAACAAATCTAAACAGATAGCTATTCCGTGTAAAAGCTAATAGAGAAAAATCACAGAATTATGTTTTCTTCTTTCAGCAGCAATTGGTAGTCTGATCCTTTTTGGGAATAGGCTCCGTCGCTCTTAAAAGCCAGGTACTTTAGGAGTTTCTTTTGAATGTGCTCAATAAGGTTTAAGTACCATTTATAATAAGGGATCAGGTCGTATCCTGTTGACAGAAAACAGTATGTTGCAATATAGCAGAAAAACGGACAAATGACACATCAAGTGAAGTCTGATGAAGTTACTGAAAATGCTGGTGTTCCACAAGCTTCAGTTTCCGACTATATTTCATTCATTTTATATGTCAACGAGATCGAGATTGTATATGAGCGGTTGCTTTTTACACTGTATGCAAATGATACATCAATATTGATATCGAAAAATTCTGAAGGTGATTAAAAAAATAAGTGCAATCATGTTATTTGACAAAAATCAATTGCATTTGAACCCTGATAAGAGCCATCATAAGATTTCATAATCCACAACGGCAAATACGCATTCCTGACGTAAAACATAATAACAATCCTTTGAACTATAAAAGTGATGTCGAATTTCTCGGGTTATATATTGATGATATGCTTAACTTCAGATTCCATTGTGATCATCTTATTAAACAACTTAAGGGTCTTTCTTATATGTTTCGGAACTTAAGTTTAATCCTCTCAGAGACTCAGCTGGTAGGCATATATTATTGTCTTGTGGAGTCAAGACTAAAAATATGGTACTTGTTTTTAGGGCTGCTCTCCAGCACCACAAAATGTTTTTATTGCGCAAAAGAGAATTTATTGTTAGGTCAGTGACGCAAGTGGCTACCACACACACACAGCTGTATAGCTCTTCAGCAAATATAAACTCCTAACAATCTCTGGTGATTTTTGAATTGGCTTTATATGTATTCAAAAATAAAAGCAAATTTACTCTGAATAAAGAGCTGCATAGTACAACCACAGGCAAAGTAACAATATTCATACTGATTTTTAAAAATATGTAATTGGTAGTAAGTCACCAAACATATTTGGACCCATAATATATAATAGACTGCCCAAAAAGTTACAAAACACAACAAATCTAAATCACTGCAAATATAATTTTTATTAGAAAAATGTTTGTATCACATATGTGATTTTATTAGTGTGTAAGCTGTTTGGTATGCATGTTTCTACTTCGTAAATATAAGTTAACTTTCTATAAATCTGACGATTCCTATACAAAGTTTAATTTGTCAAAATGAAAATAGATATTATTATTATTATTTCATTGATTGGGTGCATATGTAGCAAATGTTATATTGGTGGGTCATCTATCACTATCGAATGTCGAATCATTACGTTATATCAAAACATATAGCTATATACAATAATTATCCAGTCCTACATAAAGATACCTCAAGAACAGTTTTTGAACTATTTTTACATGATCTATATGAGCTGCTGCTGAAGGCATACATATTTTTGATACATATTCTGTCCTTGCTGAGGCACTGTAAAGTTCAAGATCCTTCCATTACAAGCCTTATTACGGGGGTTACAGCTCGCTGTTCTCTAGCCTAATATATTTTCCTTGATCGAAATACCGAATAACTGAGTTAGACGCGGAACAATGATAAAATATGCCTTTCTGTCATCTCCAAGCACTAAGCAGCTAATGAACTATGCCTAATTAGGGTTAGGTTTGTCGCAAATAGTTCAAGCGGCATTGCACGGTAACACGATTTGTACGGCCACGCCGCCAGTGTATCATCGCGGCTTGCCCTGAATGTACAGAACTACTGTCATCGTGCGGGACGTGATAGGCGACTGTTTCTTGACGGATTAATTTTCCGATTTGGTGGCTTCTGATCAATCGGACTAGACTGTTCTGTCTGCGTTCGTCACGGTGGTTGGAGCGAACTGTTACTGATCACACAATGGCGTAGATCTGACAGAGTATATGGAGAAAATAATTGAAATATAAATACAACGGTTAATAATTATTGGGACAATGCAAGATAGGAGAGACTTAAAAAAAATACGTGTATCATGATCGTGAAACTAAATGGAAGGTCTGAAGTGAAAGCACAGAAAGTGTAGCCAATATACATTATCCAATAAGTATTGGATATTTTTACCAATAGTATGCTACGATTCAACGATCGCAACAGCTTCCAACGACAAAGCCGATTGTGTCACCACGTTTCTTAGGGATATTCACACATATACTGGTTCCTCGCTTATTTGAAGAGTCATACAATTATAGTATTGTTCAATAAGACTTATAGTTTTATCGTTTCCAATCCATGTAATGACAGGCGAACTGCATTTCTATGTATAATCAGCACAGTAATGGAGAATTAAATCAAATAGAAACTTTTAAGATATTTTAGACGTCACCGGGAACTGCGACTGCCACTCTATTAAAACATCTGGAGGCGATCATTGTGAACGTAACAACGCGGTGCAGTTAAATTTTTTTTAAAACTCTCCCAACATGATTTAATTACAGAGAAATACTTTAATTTCACTTCATATACAGAAAAAAAATGTGATCATTATTTTGTAATGTTAATCGTCTTAAAATAAAAACCAAGTCCTATCTAGTTCAGCTTCCTACTTTCAGGACTACCTATTTCGCTATGCTTTATATCATAAGGCGCATTGATCTCGATGTTCCAACAATAGCATTAAATTTAGTATCCTATATGTAATAATAACTAACTCAAATTTATTCTGAGAGCTTACTATTTCTATTTCGTTATATAAGGTATATACGCGGGCTGAGGACTCATCCTCTCCATGCCAATTCTTTTCAGTGCCAAATTGTTATTGTTATTATTATATGCATTGAGCAACATATTCTGGAAATATGTTGTATGGAAAAGTATAAACGATTTTATGTTTTTGCAGAAGTTCCTGAAGCAGGTCCAGAACTTCACACAGAGGTACAGAAAATTGCACCTGGTGCTGAGATGAAAGCCAACTGTACCACGCCACCATCATATCCACCAATGAATATATCTTGGTTCATCAATGATGCAGAGGTGAGTACAGATTCACTTATTGTTGCACCAACAATATAGAATCTTTCTTATTGTCGTCTAATAAAAATGAGTCATGGATTTAGTAGTGTCATTACTAACTTTGAAGAGAGATGGCTGCCCTCTATCTACATCGGGAACTTTGACTGTGAAATTTTGACGAAAATTAGTAGGAGGTAAGTTTCAATGGAACTAGGCCAGCTTTTTTTCAGTTCCTCCATTCCGGCTTCGGCATTTGTGTACATGCTTTATCTTCTTCTAGATCTTTTTGGAGTGCCATCCCATCGCAAAAGTTTCTTTAAAATGTTTTCCAGTATTTACAATTTCATGTTTTTCTTTCCAGAAAAGAAGCTTCCAATGTGATTCTTTGTTTACTGCCAAGCGTGACCTCTTGAGGATGCTTTTAGTTCCTTCGTGCAGCGAGCGATTTGTTGCTCTGAATGAATATTTCTTTTCTAACCATTGTTTGGTATTATTTTCAAGCATGGTATCACCCATATAGGTGATATCCTGGATCGTGATACCAATACTTGGATCTCTGAATGGCGGGGCTTACCGTGCACAAGTTTAATGCCTTGTCATATATCCTTTAAGGCTTGGATTATTTTATTAGAGAATTTCCTACCGTTGTCACTTTGAAGTATAAACAGAGCACCGAACAAGCAAAAAAATGTCTGTTACATGCTATTTCATCAGCTATTTTCGTTTCGAGTCGCTTCAAAATTTTTAATTTAGTCAGATGATCCTGATAGTGGTAATCTAGATGGGGTCATCTATAAGATCTGCGACATTTCTCGGAGAGAGCACATAGACCTGTGTAGCGGCTCTAATAATATTGAAGTATTTTTTACCTTCGACTCCATAACTAAGAACAGAAACATGTCAAATAGTTGCTTAGTCTTATAAAAATATCGAAAATGTGTTTCCATGGTGTTTTAAATTAACCCTTCATATGCACAATTGTTATGATATCGTACCTCTTCAGTTTTCTAGATTGTCTGGAAGACAGCGGTATTTTTCTGTCACTCAAACGCCTTCATTAACCTTTCTTCGTACCATTCATCCGGAAAATAATCACTTTGATCATTATTATTATCAACAATACTTTAAGTATTTCATTAAACGCGTCCCTAATATTTTATTTCAGGTGACACACTTGATCATAAAAATAGATTCATGAGTTTACATATTCATATCCTCTGAAATACCAAGACTTTTTGTGTTTTCCAGAAAAAAAATGTAAATCGACTCTTTTGACTTTACAGATTATTCACACTGTATTATATATTATCACTGTAAAAAGGGCACATACTCATACTGTAAAGACAAGAAGTATATATTTTACTTTCTTTTACAGGAGTAATGCCAAAGAAAGGAACAATTCTCTCAAATAGTAAAAACTACTCTAGAAACAGTAACTAATCGGATCAATTTTGCGAAGCCTCCTTCTCCAGGTCCGAGACAAACGAAATCGATACCCTCTTTACTTCTATATCCGGAGCAAAATGATTTATACCGGAGCTGTAGTGGCGTGGCTCCATTCTGATCCAATTCGATTGTTTGTCAAGTGCTTTTCCGGGATATGGAGACGGGACAGTTTACAACAAATAGGAAGGATGTTGACTCTCAGTGTTTGCCCAAAGTTTTATTTGAGGGAAAATGCTAGATCTTTGTCGAGACGTACATATTGTAGTAAATTACATAATAGTTATGATTCAAAGGACTAGATGAGGTCCTATGGATGCTTATAATCCAAGCAACTCATTAGCTGATTATTGATATGTCAAAAATTAAGTCTCACAGAAAATAAATTTTCACATATTATTCAAACTGTGGACACATAGAAGATGTGTCCTATGATATGGATGAAAAGAACTTGATGAACTGAAAGTAAGGAATAATAAATAAATAATAGATATAAAAAACTGAAAATGTTCGCAAATTGATCAAGTAAATAAAAAGATAAAAAGTATGTACTCAAAAACCTGAACGATGGTAATCTAAAAATATTGATTGCAAATCACAGGAGTTGTAAAGAAGTTAACTTCCATAGAAATCTATAACAAATATTTATTAATATAAAGTTCCCATTCATTTATGTCCTACTGGAGTGGGGATAAGCAAATGCTCTACGTGTTGATTCCACAAGCTTAGTCCCTATAGCCAAATGATAAGATTTTGTGGTTAGCTATTAATATTTTGCATTGTATTATTCAATTTTACCTTTTATAGCAAAAATAAGCCAAATTGCCAGAACACCGTCGACACGCAGTCGCTACGTTGTCAGATTGTGGATAAGGGCTAGGGACATCCAAGAAAGTTAAAAAAGACAGTAATCCCACTCTTTCGACAGGATTGCAATGTCAAGCAGTGTTTGCAACCGATTGTAAATAATACCAGTGTTTGGAATGTCGACAAACAATTAGTCTTAAATGCGTGATCTATCAGAGGGACGTCGTTGTTATATAGGTAGTACAAAATACATTTAATTAGTCTCGCTCACACTCAGTACTATAGCTTTTCACGAATAATCGAAATACAAGTTATTGATGTAAAACTCAATTATTGTCATGAATTTGGATCCCAGAAACAAAATCAGCACGTTTGGATGCATCTTTGAGTACTGCGGCAGAATTTTACGAGCAAAGCCTTTTAAATAAACTGCATCACTATCCTTATCACTTACTTAATCTGAAAGCCGTAACTTTCCATTGTTCTAATTTATATAAGTTAAAGTCCAACGTCAGGACCCAGTTTATAAAGGAAACAATAAGCTTAATATAAAGCAAGGTTTATTACAAATAAAACTGAAACGGCTAAAAGTCTGGATTTACAACTAGTGCCGACGCAGTATACTTTACAGCTAGGGGGCCCTAAATCACTTTGATTTTACAGCTCGAGGAGGCTGCGAATACAAATAGCATCTCCGCGCCTGCTACACATTAAAAAATGCCCTCTCATAGATTGACGCTGTACCTACCATGCAATGGTATCAGTTTAGAAATACATTTGGATGATATTTGGATTGTCTTGATGCAACGCGACAACGCACAGTGAAGATGCATAGATATGCTCGCTACAATGACCAAAGGATCACAGCTAAAGTAGCTTGGAAAGCTGGAAACAGCTCCAAGGCGCATACACAAAAAAAATCTGGACTCTCTTTACTCTACTTTTGTCTTAGTGGTCCTTTCATATTAGTAGAATAGTTAATCCTTTAACTGTTTCAGTGAAAATATGAAATAAACAGGTCAGGACTCTTATGGCTCTTTGTTTCTCTTCCTACCAATCCACATCTGCTTTTACCTCACGGCCACGTCCATTGTCCGTGCTGGCCAGCTAAAAATGAAAGAAGAAATTTAAGGACTTTTCAGTGGAGTCGACAGTCTTGGTGCAGGTATCTTAGGTAGATAGATGTCCATTGGATAAAAACTACCTTGTGAGGATAGTATTAGATATAAAAAAAATTATACGCTCTTCAGATAGCTAGTACCATGTATATCTGCCGAAGCAGTTTCAGTTACTTATGTGAGTCTTCGTGACCTTGGAGGAGTCTTACCCTTACTTCGAAGACTAAGATTTAAGAGGTGTTCCCGTTAACAATCCAAAATACAATTTGAAAAAATGTGGCTCTAGAAGAGTAACGCACTTTGTACCTAGGGATGCCACAAATAAACAACACGTTTTAATAGATATGAATGGACATTGTTTCTAAGAATATCAGCTTAAGTAACTATTTGTTTCAATAAATATTTCGATGAATATTTTGAGTAGAAGAATTGACCAAATCACTTACTTTCTTTAGGGAAATTCACCCACATAGTTGTCATTGCAACATATTCCGTAAATTGATCATCTACCTTAGGGATTTGATTAAATCTCTATTTTCATAGTCTCCCTATACCACAAGACGTATATCTCAGATTCGAACACTTTCGTAATCACAATACCTCCCTCGGATATAAGAGAGAAAGTAAGGGAGCTGGGATTCGAACAGGGAAAAGGGAATAAAATGATGCAACGCTATTTGTCCGAAGTGTCTCTGGCATAAAAATGCATCCTGATGACATTTTTGCTGCGCCACTCCATTGCATCGTAAATAAACACAGCGGAATAAATCGATGGCCATCGTAAATCTAAATTTAAGTACTGAATAAATATTTAATTCCGTTATCGAACAAAAGGAGATGGTATGGAGTGGTAGTACGTGATATATAAAGGCTAGATTCTATCACGACATAGTCTGGTAGAGTAGTGAGAAAATATTTGATAAAATTATTATGGTTGTAAGAACAGGAACATTACATTATTATATATCTTAAGAAATAAAATAGTTTATCACATGAAGTATCTTAAGAACATTTTGGGTTTCCCTTAACACTACTGTAAATGTAGTCGCCAAAAAAATATTTTCCCTAAGACAGACAGAACAAATTAAAAAAACAATTTAATAGAGAAATTTAATATAAAAACAGCTAGTTTTGAGTCATGATAGGATGCAGTATGTTAGTGAGCAATTAATCTGGGTCGCCTTGTCAGCAGTCAAATCTGACAATCCGACGATGATTTATATGAATCGAAAAGCGTCACCGAAAGAAACAGAGTTTAATATGTGAAACTGTATGTTAATTACACAATCTTTTATTTTCTGCAAAAATTATATGTTCATCCGTAAGCTCACGGGAACAGCATCTCACTTCCCCGGCATATGCGAGTGAAGTAAAGTGATCGCAAAAGTTCTCGGAGATGACAAACTTTTTGGATGGTTTATGATATCTACATCACGGAAATGTGGTTCATTCATTTCCGAAGGTTTATTATTCAGTCTTTCAGTAAGTAGGAGAAAATGACTCGAGTCGATCGGACTATGAAGAGTTAGGACCGGACGTCCCGTTATTTCGTTTTATTTATCGTCTCTCCTCTTTTAGAACGCGCCCTGGAGCAGCGTTGGGCTGGACGGCCACGCTTTGCTTGTATCCGGGAGGCACGGCGATATCAGATTCTCCATGAAACAGGATGGACACAGAGACGTATGAAAAGCAACCGGAGAACGAGGTGATGGAATTCCTCTAATCGGAGTACGAACCACAACTATAATTTGAACCAGGAGTGATTTGTCGAGTCTGATACTAATTCTTCCTATAAACGGAAATACTGAAACAATTACATGTGTATGCACCAGTATTGAACGTCAGTATTCAAATTACTAAAAGCATACGTGCAAATAATTGAAAACGAGATGTGGATGTGCTAATTTGGGCGCACTGTAATTATAAATAAAATTTAATAATTTTATAACCAGAATGTTAATATGCTAAATCCTGGATGAGATCTTTCCCAAGTTAGCACCTATTCCAGAAATACATCTTAACGAAGTGTTTCCAAAAATTCACAATTGGTACTGGATTCATTCAAAACTAAATCAATGTTCAAATCAGAAGCCATATCTCAAGGCCCTGACTTTATAAACAGATCTTTTAAAGTGGCGTTTTAACAATATACAACTGTACGACTTTATATATATATATAAATATATATAAATATATATATAAATATATATAAATATATATATATATATATATATATATCGCGATTTCCTCTTGGAACCTTATGGGAGTCTACTCATGACCAAGAAGCAGTAGTCTTAAGACCTACGTTTGAATAGAAAGACCATCAATAATAGGATCCTCACAGAAAGAGGAGATAATAGAGTTAAAATCCCAACTCGCAGTTGTGAAGCTGTGTTTTGTATACGGATCACGTCGATTTTAACTCACTCTAGAGAGAAGGGTCAGTAGCTTACAATCGAAGCTATACATACACATAGAAACGAATGCAGTGGCGTGACAATGCACATAGAATTGGCGAAGCTTGGTTTCGACAATTCTGTAAGCATCTAGTCAGACGTAAGGCTTGCCAGTGACAAAGCATTGAAATACAACACTAAATATTATTCCGATCCCACTGCTTACTTGAGTGAATTGCAAATAGCTTTGTTGTTGACGATATCAATCTTCTTGAAGCTAATATTAGAGAACAACAAATATCTATGAAACTTTTAGAGAGCGCATATGATTCAACATTCGCTGTATCAGAATCATTTAGTGATTTATCCAGAAGTGGTATATTTCTGTATTGTATTATAGCATCTTTTGTTATTTATAGATGATTTGTTAGCTACAAAAATTAGTTGAGAACAGGCATATCAATTTTATATTGAATTATATATAATGCTATCACCACTTTCCAATTAGATATACGAACACACCAAAATACCTGTGATGATGAGTTTTATTTATTTATCTAGTTTTTATGCAAATGAGTCTCCTACATGTTCTTTGCCCTGTTATATCAAAAGCATTTTATTGTGTAGATAATGCGATTCTTCCAAAAACAATCATCTTCAGCTCACCTGAAGACGATTGAAGATAGCATATCAATCGAAACATCGTGATACTCAAAAAATTTATAGACAATGGAAGTCCGAAATCAAACTTTTGATCTTTCAAAAACAGTTAGATATTCTGGTTTATCAGACATTGCCCTCCCTTACAGAAATTGCATGCAAGTTGTGAAATCTTTGTTTGTATCCAAATTACTACTTGTTGATTCAGTTATTCCTCAAATTTCAATTTATGTCCCTGGCTATCACACCGTCATATTTAGTGTCCAAATTTTGTGTTAAATAATGGATTCCAAAAGTATACGTTATGATCTATAACTAAGCATTTCAGATTTTGGTGAAGAAACATAGGAATATGCTGAAAAATTCTATTTCAGATGCAATATCACACATGTTGTGCATTTTTTGCTTATTGCTACAAATCTTGACAGAGGTATGAATTTAGCTCAGAATCTGTTTTTCGAATTCAAATTGGGATATAGATTAATAAAATCCAATATATAACAAACCATCATTTCTCAAAGATTATGCGTTCATTTTCCCAAATATAGACAATTATAAAAATATCAATTTTCAAGCGTATAATTTCTCGGTCAAAAATAGTTCGACGGCAGTATACCAACAATAAACCATCGTGTAAGATTCTTAATTTTCTACAAATGATTTAAGATAAATAACACAATTCATTCAATACTGTTTATAACATAGGCAATTAAAGATGAAATATTTTTCTTTGGCTCTCTACTTAAGATCGTATAAACCTCATCTCATTAACTGTACCTTATTCGCTATTTCCATTTCCATTTCAGACCTAGTAACACTGGTTTATAAGACTTAGTAAACATTTTCAGATATATCTGTCGAACATATTAGGCGCAATAATAGATACATTTCTCGAAAACTCTGTTGTTGGCTTGCATTATCTTAAGGATTTTGCGCATCACAACGTTTCGATTGATGTGGTATTTTCAACTCATCTTTAGGTGAAGGTCGCCACAGTATCATTGAAGCATCTAGATTTTCTCCAAATTTTAGATAGTTAAAATTTTTTTCTCATGCATAACCTGTTAGGTGCAATCAATTTATTTATAATGGCATAAAAATGCGATTTTAGTTCGTTTCAAAAAGAAGCAGACCATTAGGGTATAGCCCGTTATACAAGTGAGAGGAATCGTGAACCATTGATTTCATTATACTTGGTTATTAAGAATATTGCAACGATGTCAGCGGTAGCGCCTAGAAAAATATAATAGTAACATAATTAAACAATAATAATTATAGTTCGTAGCAGATCCCAATAATACGTATTATAAGAGTTTTCAGTAATTACTTTGAAGTGATGGAATTTAATTTGATGACATGTGTGATCTGTAGAGGCACATTGGATTTCGGAGTCTAGCATAGCATTCGGCCTGGTGAACAGATCAATAATATCATAGTACTCGTATTATCAGATTATGAACTCTATACTGTGAAGAAAGTGGAAAATTTAGCTGAAACGTCGGTAAGATTTATGCTATAATCATATCAACCACTTCAACCTTCGGTTAGAAAAGCTGCGATGACTCACTAACAACTGAAAATACCTTGCTTTTTATTTTTTCAGAAATACTCCCTTAAAACACAGGACGCTAAGTAAATTTGAAAAGCATAACTGCTTTCCACATATTCAGTACCGAAGCACACAAGGCCACACCAATTTAAATTATATGAGTTTCATGAATAATAGCTGCAATAAGCTTGCACTAATGGTCCGTAGAAGTTTAATAGTTGTAGGAAATTACAATGCGGTACTATAAAGTTGATAAATCAGCTTTAGATATGGCTACGAATGGTATTAAATTCGAGAAAATGCTCTGATTTTTCATAATCTATATTTCACATTCAGTGATTTATAATACAGATGGGTGCAATGAAAGAAATCTCGATTACTATGGCTTCTAAATGTATAATTTTTCCATTGTTGTGTATCAGGGAAGTCAAATATATCATGTTTCAATTCATCATTAAAAAAATATCAAAAAGATCTTCAATTACCTTTATATAGATAACATCTCGTACAGACAGAATGCCTATCGTGATCCAGGAGCGCGAGTGGATAAAAATGTGTATTCACCTAAAAATGCTGCAAAGTATAACCACAGTGGAGCAAACTTCCCGACAGTCCATTTCACAACTCAAGAGTCTCCAGAAGAATGGCTGCTGGAAAAGGATCGTTCAAAGTGTTGCAAGTTGTGCTTGCCTTGTGGTGTTGTTATGCGACACAGGTCGACCGAACATTCACCATGGTATAATCTATAGACTGGAGACAGATCAGTCACTTTTCTTGGCTATCCCAGGATATCGAGGCCATTTTCAAGATCAGAGACATCCACTAAGCATAATGCTTTATCTAGATTATGTCTAGAAGCTCCAGTGAGTTTCGGAGAAGGGGTATATATCTGGGAAATGCTAGCATTGTTGGTAAATACATGAGAAGCATAGACCTACCCATATAAATAGAGATTGGTCCATGCGAAAACTATCCAACCAGCGTCATAGACTTGGTGGCATAAAGCCTGGTTAGAAGCCTCTCGTGCCACATTATCGAAAGTTGTCGACATATCGAGACGACGTCTCGAGACTCCATGATGTTCAATTGCTCTGCTCCACATGAATCCAGAAGATCTTCCGTAGATTTATGCTTGCGAAAGCATTGATGATGTTGCTTAGAGGCTTCTGCATCTGCATTGTTGTTAAATCTGAAATGAGAGACAATGAATGATCACATCAGAAACACAACGCTACCTAACTTATGACGCGTACTTTATATCAGAAATGTTGAATTAATCAAATCATATATTTTTTTTCTTCTTGTATAGCATATTTTGCATGTTGCATAGCTTCCAGGGTGCAGCGCCTTTTTAACTGCTTCATGGAAGAAGGAAGCTGAATCATAACAAGGGTATAACTGTTCCTCCGGCGATCAAAGGACAAATTATGCAAATAACCAAGGATGTGTAATAGTTGCTAAACTATATTAGAGAAAGGGGAGCTAATCAGATTTGGAGAAATTATTAGGGTGTCTGCATGGAAATGAAGGAATGTGCCTTGGGGCATGCGGAAAATTTCATGTATGGAAGGTTATTGACTTGAGTAAGAAGACTAGGGGACTTGAAGCCTGAAATATTGTTGGTCATCAAAGTCAGAGTCAAATGCATTTTAGTACAAACACAGTTGCGATTTAGTGCTTGACTGTGTAGCTGTGTATCTAAACATTTGATAATAGCTCATACATGAAAACGATACTGAAGGGAATAATTTTCTTTTAATGTCGTTACAGTAAAGAAATTAATTCTTTTGTTGTATTTTGCTAAACTCTGTCGCCAAGGCTTCCGCAATGTTAGTAAAGTTCATTTATCAACCGTATGAGGTTTTAATTAGTTGCCAGTATAAGTAAGATCGATCAGAGGTACAACAACAACTTTACATTCGTTCCCACGCTACCTGGCGAGGAAGCAGTGTAATATTCGTAAAAAATTCGGATTCGCCTACTGCATGTTTCATGATATACCGGGTGGGTCATTCAACTTGAAACGGCCGTATAACGCGAAAACGATGAGTTTTTGGATGAAAGTTCTTGAGTGGAATGGGGGAGAGTAAACTATGAGTTTTACTCTCGACATTGAGAGCATTTTCAGTTTCAGTTTTTTCAAGGTCAACCAAAATTTTTTAAATCAAAAATCTTTAGTTCACGAAATTTTGAAATCTGTTTGCAACTTAAGTTAAGCTCAAGCTAAATGGACCACCCGGTATACGATTCATTCGCTTAGTCTGTCTGTGCTCTATCGGTAGTCATTTATAACTAGACAAATCATTTCTGAATTTGATGACAGTAGGTTACTTACTACTAAGGAAGAATAAACTTTTTTAATATTTGGAAATCTGCCCAAGTAACAAAATTAATTTCATAAGGATTGTATAAACAAATATAAGATATCGAAATTCTTATAACGTGCTATAAAACCATTAAATGATCCTTATACAACCAAAAGGGTTCCATTTTTATACAACACTTTGGTAATATAACAGGTCTATAATAAGTGTATACAACTCTTATACAATTGTCTTATGCAGCAATGCAGGTACTATACTATGATTTTATAGTTTAAGGCCGAACTACAGAACTTATGCAATGTATTTCTTTATAATGCTGCTATTGTGTGCATTATGGAACAGCTTTACCATTTAGCAGTTGATTAGGCAAAATTACTATCTTATAGTGAAGAATATCAGAAATAAATCACATTTTAAGCATGTTGTGCAACAAATCTAGGTTGTCTATTCTAAGATATTGGATTTAGGTATAGAAAATATTTTATAAAATCATTTGCAACGTTCCCAGAGTAAAAATTATGGTGCGAGGTAAATTTAACTGATAGATTGTAGGTATTTATTTGGCAAAACAACGAAGCGCTCCAGTGTCGCTTAAGTTTTATTGAAAAGTTAAAAAAAAATATATTTTTTTTCATCAAATCATCTTTTTTAGCTCATTTGAATAATGAGTTATTACTGCTTACGACAATCCCTTAGAATATGATTCTCTGAATAATAAAATCACGTTTTAAAATTTAGTTCAATGTTTGGGACTTGAATGTGCACAATGGCGGCGATAGGTCATACGGACTGCAAAATTGCAGTTTTTCTCGTTTTCAGTAAATAACTGTATATTTTCTCCGTCAGTGGTAACCCTATCATCATTTACCATATAAAAAGGAGTATCCACATATTCAACATTCTCAACACCGATATTATTATTGTCTGCTATATCCTGTATGATTCTAGACATTATTATGTTCTCAAGCCCGGTGGTATTAGATTTTGAACACACAATCTTGGGTTTATTTAAAATAATTTGTTGGTATCTTTTAATATTGCCATTACGTACCAGGATAACAACAGCTTATTGTTTAAGTGATATTGGACGGAAGGGTAAAATGTAGTATGTGCCGGATGGTTGTGTTCCAAACAGTCAGCAGTGATGCCATAGTCTACACACGAAAGTATGGATTACACTGTTTCTTTTCGGAAATGGGAATACGTTCAAACGATTTTGTCTGTCTTTCTCTGATTAGTGTACGGTAACCATTCAGCATACTATGAGCTTGAATAAACGGGAAATGGCATCACAGGATCAGAAATGGTATTAATTTTGCCATAACACTCGGAAAAATCTTTTGTCGTAATTATGTGCGGTACCGCTGTTTGTGAGACCTAATTCGCTTTGGACACTATTTCGATTGCTAGTTTGAGGAAAAATATTTGACAGGCTGCTCTAACTAAAACTACATTCGGACTAACGGTTTCTTGGTCGTGATTAATGCACAGCGGATATATTTTGCTTTGTACATTTTTAAAACTTCCATCAGTATTCAACATTGAAAATATGACTGGGATTAAAACATATATCCCTTCCCCGGATTTTATTAGCGTAATAGAAATGATAACTAATTCCGAATAAATACGAAAGGCAAGTCAAAAATATTAAATTTCCATCATGAATATTTTGTAAAAGCTTGTTAAACTCTCCAGCTTCAAACAAACATAATTAAATTGGTTCTAACACAGCTTCAAATAACATACATCGGCATTTTTGTTCGCAACCGCAATAAATGTAAATATATCCAAATTGGTCAGTATTAGTATTGAGTTTCACATCATTAATTTCTGGGTAACGTTAAATTCATATCATCAATCTACCTTTTATGCGATATTTTCTCGCAAATGAGTTTTGAAATTATTTTGCAAATATGAGTATAAACAAATATTATTATAAGTGTATATAGAATCGCATTTAGCAGGACAGGGTGAATTATACATTTTTTAACTACATTCCGCGTACGAATATTATAATGCTTAATACGAATCTACAGAAGAGGTATCGATCAGATATTTGAAAATAATCTAGTATGATACTTACTGCAACCAAGGCAAATACATGTAGCCTCTGAAACTCATCCTGTGTTCCACTTCTCCGTGTATGTCCAAACTATATTGCCCGGTACGCTGTTGTCTAGTTGTCATAGAATCATGTCCAAGGTTATGAAGATTGTTATTACCGTGCAGCTTCTGATCTGGACACTAATAATTATCAACGATCGCCAATATTGTTTCCACAAGCACAGATCCACGAAAAATCTCCAGGTCTACGTCAGACATATGTGGAGCAGAGCAATGGAGCTTCATGGAGAGTCCGGGTCATCGCATTAGAGAGTTTTGATCAAGCTTGCTGTCTATGAGCTGTCACCAGGTCTGTGCCACTGCTTGGATAGTTTTCTCAGGGATCGCTCCTAATTTGAAGTGGTAGATGGATATGCTTTCTATGTACTTACCATCAATGCGGGTGTTCGTCAAGTATCTGTTCATCCACTAATGCTCTTCAAGATTTGTTGCAGCATCCTTATTTCCTACATGGAATCAGTCAAACCACTACCTTCACGAGATACCGTATTTCGGCGAGGACAGCATGCTGTTCAGATCAATGAGGCTGTTGAGAGAATTGTTGAATGGGGATATACAGAGTTCAGAGTCGCCATTACAGCAAATACTGGAGAAGCTCATCGGGCGTATCCTAAGCAGGTCGAGCTCACAACGACTCGAATAAACCTGTTCCAAAAGTCGTTCTTTTGGAGAACCTCGGCGTTGTGGAATAAACTACCGGGTAACAACACCCATGGTAACAATCTACAGCGCTTTAAGGTCAACAAGAATATACAGTGCTTAGGAAGCGCGATAGGATAGGCTATATTGCCCTTGTGTGAGGTTATCTATTAAAAAAAATCCAATCTGCCGTATGAAAATGTATACATACTTTTATATGTTAATGGCCACTAAGTGCTGAGTCATTCAAGCTACTTTTTTATACATGAATGATAATATACTGTGTATTATTGTTTACAGCTTTAGTGTTGAAGTCTGAGACGCGGTCTACATACTACAATAATGTGTCACTCGAAGAGCAATTAACCTCATCATAGTTAGAGGGTAATTTAGGTGCCTTGAATCGCACTAATTAAGGAGACTGCATAACAAGAGCGCGTCTTCTGAGAAGCTGACTAGCACGCTTCTAAAATAATGGATCAATTAGGAGAACTTTCTACACATGCTATCAATTTGGAAATAATAATTTGGATTAGACTTTGTAACTTTTGACATTAGGAAACCGAACTGAAAAGTGATTGCAATCATCTTTTGAAATACTGTTAATCTTTTATGAATGCAGATATTTCTAAATTTTCTCAATTCTCTGATTCATTCCTAAAACTATTTCCAATAGTTCCTAAACTTATTCAAGTGGTTCAGCATTTGTATATCTTAATTATATATCATAATTAGGTATATATGATCATTATTTAGTTAAATTGCCACAAGAATAGCAGCACAAATTATAGTAAAAATGATTATTCGTTGAGCTCTACTAAAATATATGTCGCGTACCTATAATAAGTTTTACCGTTACTCTGCCGACAATAGATAATTTTTTATTTACTCTGACGGTCTGTTGTTTTCGTATCAGGGGTAATCAACCGTAGTCCAGGATAACTCGTTTTGTGGTCCAACAGATAGACAGACCAACAGAAATGAGTGTATATTTCTAATTCGAATATTTATATTTTTTTTGATTGTATTACCTTCCCAGCTATTGGCGTGGGAAGTAAAAATAATTGAGTATTATACAGAGTGACCTAAAATTTCTGGAATTAAAAAAGAAAGACAAGGGACAACCTAGGAAGTAGGGGGCATGTAGCAACGTGTTAGACTTTCATCACTAGAATATTTATATTTATTAAATGATCTTAGAATAGCTTGATCTGTGATTGTCAATCTCTGGATAATGGTTTTATTTTCCGTACCAATATGCAGTGAAAATATTTCAGTCGGCAAAAAATATAAATCGAGGTATAAATTTGTAGATATGAAGTACAATTAGACACATAGGTCAACAAATTTTACTGATCTCTCAGTCATGGTGGATGAGCATATCATAAAATACGTATTGACGTCATCATGTTATGTAACAGGAAAATTTTGTACATGAAGGCAACATTATTTTCCTGTTAGAAACTTTGAGTAATAGAATAATCCAATTGAAACTGTATTCCAGATGCAGTGCTATGAGTTGTTAAAGATTTGGATTGGACTATGGAATTTTTGATAATATTTAGAATTTCTAAAACTAGAGAGACCGTTAAAAGTGTTAATACCAACAAAAATATAAACTCAAAGAAACCTTTTATTATGCTTGGTGGATATATTTTTGCTTCTATGGGCTATTCCTCAAACACCACTAGTTAGTTGTATCAACTTATACGGTACGAGTTGAATACAAGATAGGGACAGAAAAGTCAACAGGTGTACCAATGGAAATCGAAGGCTGAAATATTTACAATTTTTCCCCTCCTCTGGGAGTGAGAGAGTTCTGAATTCTATCAGGTTGTCGCAGAGAGAAATATCTGTAAAATAGATGCTATATGCACCTTATTCCTATAGTACTTTACCGTTGGAAGTGTGCGTGAAATTGAAAATGTAAGCTGAGTTGGAGAAGTTGTAATGGATCAACTCTAAGAGTAAGGGTGATAAATTAGTTTTATGCCTACGTATGCTATAAATCCAACCTTAACTTGGTCGCAGAAGATTTAACGTAACGAGATGTAATTATTAATAAGCATCTGATTTTCTGTTGTTTGTTTCCTATATGGGACCATCTAGTAACCAAGGCGTTCATTTAGATTAGAACCATATTATTTATTTGGGGCTGAATAATATTAATTAAGTTGAAACTGTTCAACTAAGTAAATTATAATTGAGTCAGCAAATAGGTCATCCACAGTAAGTAAAAATATTAGACTTCATGGTTTCTTCCTATTCACTGAAACCTATAAAATATAAATTTTGATACACTAATCACCTTGATTCTTCTAAACGCTGGTACCACTAACGAAAGCTTTTTCCCACACTTTACAATCGAATGATCAAACCCACAGCATTCTCATACCTGATCTTTTTCTTATAATTCATGGAATTTAACACAAACTAAATTATTAAATACCGTCAACAGACTTTTGTGTGTTTCCCTTAAATGATTTCAAATTAATTCAAATTAAGCACCTACGAAATCGCTTACTGTGTTTGTATCTATTTAGAGATTTTCTACTGCCTGCACTAAGTCACGCCCTTGTTCACACAATCATACATGTGAGCTTTTGGCATTCTATCTTCATGTAATTTACCACGTTACTAAAATATTTAAAAATTTTCCATAAGCCTACGGTCATGGCTCTTACTCAAACTTCTACCGTTTCCTTTATCTGGTGAATAAGTGCTAACCAATAATGCTTAGCTATACTGGGAGCATTTGTTATGTCGCCTTTTCTCACCCTATATAATAGTCGGACAACCCTCCATCCAACTCTCATCGCCACCTTTGATGATGTTCCATTAATAACTTGAATGGGTGTCATTAAGTCTTAAGTATTCCCTGATTAATTGCTGACCAGCGATGTGTATCTGTGATCAGTGGCGTCTTTGAACAGATAGGTAGCGTTACAGGAAGTAAAGTGGCCTGCCGTCAGAGTAACAACTAGTTATTACTTTGAGAATCAGTCTAAGATTAGAGCTGGCAATGGATCTAGATTTGACTGAATCTTTACAATAGTGGTGGTAGTTCGGTAGTATAGTTGTACAGGGTGTTAAGTTAGTAAAGGATATCAAAGGTGTCTCTTAAAATACTTGCTGTAGATTTGTCGGATAAGATATGTTTAATGGAAGTGCGGGTACTCCTACGTCTCTATCCGTGGTAGTTGTTGATACCATCCCTTTTTAACACGCTTATATTAGTTTTATCATAGTATCTATGTAACTAAATCTTTAACATATTTTTCACCAACTTCAAGACGTCTGATTAATTGGAGTTTTTGCATACTTATTAAGGACCTATGACAACACAATAATTCGAAGATAAAAACAATATATTTATTTCAAAATTAAAGCAAAAAAAATTGTAAAATTATTAAACTCCAAGATGAATATCGGTCTCGGCTGTTTGCTTACAAAAATATCGAGTATTCTGGTTACTATTTTTCGCATTTAAGTTAACTTTAAGACAAAAAATAAATCACGACTTAAAAACACGCATTCATACTAAACCGCACCAAGAAGTAAAAATATTTTTTAGGTATTTAGATTTTGTAGTTTAATTTTTTGTAAAAAATCGTAGAGTGCTTCAGAACAACTTATAAAACAATTACATTAGTAGCTATTTGTAAAAGTAGATTTCATTAAAAGATATAATTGGCACCTCACGCTTTATTACAATAAAATCAAGAACAAATTTGAATGACTGAATAGTATTTTTAATCTCTAGCGCGGTTTGTTGTTAAAGCATGAAAGCATATTTTTTTAATCTTTTTTTACCTATGATCTATTAGCTAAGCTAAATATGAACTTGAGTCGTACTTAAAACTGTTTGAAAGGGAGATTAAAGACATGATTTGGAGTAAGAAAATCAAGAAAAATGTATAGTGCAAACGAGACTCCAAATCGTGTATCCAGCATTCCATACACCATGCAATTTGTCAGGTTTCTTGTAAGGTACGTTCCCATTCACGCCGCTGACGTCTCTGAATCGATCTCACTGCAACTGCCCAGCGGTCTGAGGATCACACCTCTCAGAGCCGTAATTCCTTGGTCAGTTATCTTTGCAAGACATTTGGTCACATTATATTTCAACATCTCTTCTGTACGCTGTACGATGCTGTAGAATGAAAACACTTTCCAATAAAATGATCGCCTTTTAAAATCCAGACATCGCTTCATCGCTTCGCATACCGTCAGTAGTACAATCCCTCGATATATCGGAAGTAGGATTGCACTCCACATATAAGGAAATGTTTCCTCATAAATGCATGATTCTCCATAAATATCGGGTATGAGGGTATATCGCTGCAAACAAGCAATAAAGATAAGAATTCGAATCTCTATTCGAAAACTCCTGATTTATAAGAACATGAACGTGAGTTATGAAATGTGAGGAAGCATTTTCAGGGATTTATCAAACTGAACGCTTATGGGTATGGGGGTACATAAGTACACGTCTTACATCAGAAAATGAGAGAGAGTGCAGTCCGTAAATTATAAATGGAAAGTGTAGTGGTTGGATGTGCTGAAAACTTAGTTTAAAGGTTTGTAGGGGTACGGCGAAAATAATTTACTTGCTAATCCGCAAGATGGAAGCCGATATACGAATCCGCAGGGCCGATATGGAGGATCTGTTAAAAAAGTGTCCAGCTGTAAGCAATAAATAATCCCTCCAGAATAGCGCTAGAGAACAAAAGAGTATGAAACGAATTTAGCAGTTGTAGACGAAGTGAGTTAAAAATTCTAATTACTTTTGGTGACTAGAGTAGGTAATAGAACTACAGTACCTACAATTTCAACTATTTACGTAGTCCGAAATAATTTCGTAAATATAACCTAAGAGCTGCGAGATAGTGCATGGAGCGTGATCAATTTAGGTGAGCTTTCATTAATAAATTAATTAAAAGTACGTCATAACAAACAGGAAGACATTTTCCTCTTGTTTACTTTAGTATTTTTCGGCGCTTCTTTTGAAATTTATCCACATGTGCACCACCACAATTTCTACTTTCAACAGATATTTTTTTTCATGCGAAAAGACGGTTAACCCCTACCCACCATAAACTATGAGATAATTCCCGGTATCTGAATGTAGATTTGTATATATAAGTTATCATATCTTAAAGGTCAGGAATATTCTAATTATTTGCATATATTGTAGTTGATAATATGTTCCACGTATTGCCTGAAAAAAGTTATTTTACAAACACAAACAGCTTCACCACACGTCAAACCATTTTTCAATACCTACTCAACTCGTGTTTCGCTAACTTTGTTAGCATTTTCAGGACAGAATATTTTTCTTTGTCTAGGCTTGCCTCTTCAAGGACTGAATAATTTCAGTGCTTATAAATGTATTGTTTTAAAATGCATACACAGCAATCATTATATGACCTCAAAACCAATTGTATTTTCAAATCATACGATTTTTTGGTCCCGTTTTATCATTGTCACCCGAGGCTGTGCAAAAGTATGGATAATAGTTTTTATGGAAGCATTTCTTCCTTCTTCGCTGTCAACAAACCCACTCGAGAAAACACATGTGGTGATGTTAAAATGATTGACGAATTGTTTTTATTATATTCCATATTCTCCGATAAAATAGTGTGTCAATGATACTAACTTTATTATTGCCAGATAAAAATATTAAAACAGAACTAATAATAATATTTCTGTAATTCAAACATTAGGATTTCAGATAATTTTTCTAATTTTGATTTTTTTATGGATGCAAATTTTAGTACTATCAAAACAAATACGCGATAATAGACGATGGTTGCGGAATATTAAGTTTCGAAACCAACTTTCAAATATATTTTTTACTTAGGTAATGTTGGTTAATACAAAATGATGAGAATGTGACCATATTCATAGAAAGAAACTAGACAAAGGCTTTCGAAAATGGGAAATGGAGGCAAACACGTAGAAAACTGAATATCTGTCCCTATTCAAATTTCACATACGCCGCGTCAAAACAAATACCGTCGATTGATCGTCGAATATTCGTGCTCTTATTGACCAATAGGCTATAAATTACTGGCCACCCATCAGAAGACCAATAGAAGAGTGAGAAATTGCCTATGAGGCGCCCAAATTAAATTTGAATAGGGTATAGTTGCAGATGATACCGGAAGATCAGTAAATTACGTTGCAAAATTGCAAAGGTTCGGGTGCCTTTAAGTCACAATATTGGATGGCGAAAGAAATGAAGAAAATATATGGGATAGTACATTAAGCGGATTATCAATGAGTTAAATTCCGTTCCACTGAACTGCAAGCTTACAAAGAGAACAAAAGACCTAGTGTAAAATAAATCTGATGAGTGTGTTGCTACAGATCTCAAACATGGTATGTATGCTCAACAATACATTGTATATGGATTTTGGGAGGGAGAGCTGCAAGCTTTCCACAAGAAAGGTTACTATTTTTGACACCATGAAGATCCTGACTGCTGGATCATCTTCACCGTATGACAGTAAACACGTTAACCTTGAGAAAATGGAGTCAGGATATCAGATTGGCTACGGATACTAGAGTACTCCAAGTGGGATAGATCCCAGTGTCTGTTAGTGGGGCTGAATTATTTGTGAAGTTAGTAAATTCAAACATCGCCGCAATCACAGTCCACTGTTTTAAAACTGCTAAAATGCAGGTACCATTCTACAAATCCTGATACTTTAAAGCTCGAACATCATCGTTTTCGCGGTAAATAGTGCAGCTTAACGCCAAAAGCGGCAGAGCAAGGTACAGTATTCACATCGTGTGCATATACTGGGTGTGTGACAGTGATCAGCGCGTAATATCCGCGCGAGGTTGTGCTGCAATATGTGCCCACCACAATGGCAGTCCCGAAAAGGTGCTTATCGCACTCGATTTGTTAATGCCACGGGATAAAATGGCGTGCATGCATAAGGCTATTACGGCATTCCCAAACAGTGACGTACAAAGCAATTTGAATGACTGTGAAAGAGTTCGTTTAAGTACTTGTAGACAAGATGTTCCAAAAATTAATTTGTCATTGTTTGCCAAAGCTGACAGCCCAGGCACTGTACCGCTAGCAGCAGTGGCGTTTAACAATCTCAAGGTTTTTTTCATCCCTTACTCAATATGTTGCTTCTCATTCATGCTATCAATGTATTGTAGGTATTTTTTCGACTTTCTACGAACCATCAGCAGATCTGTACCATAAATCGCAGGTCTTGTAAAAGAGCATAACAACATTCGTGACGGTCAGAAAAATTAGAGAAAAAAATGAGTAGCGAGTTGAGATCGTACACAAAACTTTCCGCATTGGAGGCAGTATTCCGCATTTCGCTCGACGATACAGTAACATCGAAGAAAAAATCGATTGTAGATGGAAGAGAATTATTAATGCTGAAAGGAGGTATGCATGATGAAATCACTCATAAAGAAAAATAATTATCTACCAACTTGTACAAGAAATAGTATCTTATGAGACAAAATATATATACTCACCAATATGCCTTCGTAAATGCAGTTCATGTAGGTCTTTGATACTCTTGAGGCAACAGTTGTAGAGTCGGTCTGTCAAATCATTGAACTCTGTGTCAGTCATAATTGGACGAATATTAAGGAGCTTATTTAGCTTCATCAGCAATGGCTTTTTTAACCTAACATCATCCAGCCTTGATGCTGATACTCAAACTAGTTGAAATTCAACATTTAGCCCAGAACAGCTCTAATATTTAGGAGACAAATCAAAGACCTTGGAATATTTTTTAAGTATATATTGAATATTGATAAATGTAACAAAGTTGACCAACTTTGTGCTTCCCACGCAATAGCATGAATATATTTTAAATTAAATAAAATCAAATTGATTTACACAAAAATACAAATCCATGACATGAGACATATTCTTTGGTATGCCCATAAATGTGGTTTCAAGAAACGGTAGGAGATAAAAGATTAAAAAATGTTGGTGCTCCAAAAACTGTTTAATACGTCGCAAAAAATCCGCTACCTCTCCAAAATGATGGTTAACAAATTTTGGAAGATTTTCAGGCTACGTACGACATATAAGACGTATCAGATCCTTATTTTTGAATTTAAATAAAAATTGACTACAATCTCAAATGATCAGGAACTCAAGACCCATACAAAAACAAAATTTGAGGATGTTCTGGTACTTTGTTGGTTTCTTGTTATTATATAATTACTCTTGAATGGCCGAATTTTCAAAAATATACCGGCATTACTGCTATGTCCCCAAACCATATCCCGCTCTCCAAAATTAGTGCAACGGCTACATTTTAGGCGGTAACAACTGAAAAACAAAACAAGAGACAGAAGGACTGGAAAACAAGCCCTGGCGTCTCAAACTGTCGATTCCCCTAAATGATTTGGGTATCATGCTAGATGTCCAAGCAAGATCGGTCTGAACAGGTTATGAATTTAGAAGGACTAATTGCGCGGCAAGAGGTATACTTCATAACATATTTGCCATTCTGCTTGGCGGTCTACCATGGCTGTACGGTAAACCGTCTGCCTAGAATGCAGGAATTTGTGGGTTCCATCCTCACTAGCCACATAATTTTCTTTATAATTTTTTTCCTTAGAGATTGCAGCGATATTCGAGGTAAATTTGTCGTAGTTTTTTTGATATCATCTGTTTTCCGTATTTGGCTTAGCGATGATTAAATCGAGTTAGATTGAAGAAATGTATCAGTCACTGACCACTACATGTCTGACCAATAGAGAAATTCAGAAGAATTTCGTAGGGGAAGTACTTTTCATTGCGTATTTGCCATTATGCTTGGCGATCTTGCCATAACCGAATCTAGAATACAGGAAGTTGTCGGTTCGATCCACAATGAATTTTTTAATAACTTGTTTTAGAATAATTCTAAATATTAGTTAAGAATTGTTCTAAATATTAGTTAAAAATTGTTACTGAAAGTATCATCAAAAGGCCTTACCTGTTTCCCAGGGTTGGATAACCAAAATGGTCGCAAGACTAACTGCGACCTACTATCCTTCAAACAGAATTCTCGAAGTTCTAACACTATATATTGAACCTACCAGTAGTGGCGTCTCATGCACTAAACTTTTATATTAGGGCATTGCTCTACCTCCGAAAACAATCGCATACCACCATTTTGTCCTTAATAGGACTCATTGGTATGATACAGGGGATAAACGATGCAAGAACTATGAGTTTCGCATGTATGCAACGCCTACTAAAAGTGATTTGAGACGACTGGAGTCATTCATTTGTCAGAGCTAGTACAACCAACATGTTTCAATGGCGACTAAAAGCTTTCATCTTCCTACTAACAGAAATCTCACAGCCTGGACCTTACGCTGAATCTGTGTGCCAGCCAGTGGCGTTTTATGAATTACAACAACGAATTTGATACACATGCTCATCAATTTTTTGAGTTGTGCTTTATAGTCGTCGCATAGGCGTGAAACTCTTTCCTTCTTCATCCACCGTCCGAGACCTATATCATACTAATGAGCCCGAAGAATGACGAAGCAACACCGTATTGGGTTTTTGTTATAGGTTAGGGATACTCTTATTAATACTTGATAGAACTGATGTCAGAGAGGCTTGTATGATGTTTATGATATGACGTAAATACTCTCGCGGTATTTACACATTGATGTATATTTGCATAAATTTCATTTATCATAACCGTAATAGATCTGAAAGCCCTCCCTAAAGATTTTCCAAGTATGCCATTAATTAATGCTGACTAGAATATAAAAAAATTCAATGAAAATGCATGGTATGACTACAGTTGTATTCAAAATTCGGAACCAGCTAAGAGAAATGTCTCTTTTTAAGCATAGTAACTATGGAACACATTTTATTACTCTTGAAATTATTAAAACGTCTGAAACGAATTTTCTTTTTGCTATCTGCCGCGAATAAAGCTATTCAAAAAATCATGCCCCAATTCCGTATAGATAAATTCCTTTACTACTCTCGTGTTATCTTTTGTGTAGTCTTCTCGATTGTTCACTAGACTGTAACCTGATTTCATTGACTATAAGTCCAAGTAAAAACTTGGTAATTGTTATCCAAGCCTATGCATAGAAATAATTTTTTACTCCATATTTCGGCATGGACTGCTCTTGAAATATAAATGAATATAGTTTTATATCCTTACCTCGTGATTATAATTTTGTCTCATGCATGGTTCTCATACAAAGCAGGTAACGTTGTTTTTATCACCAATCATTTCGAATTAGTTACCGAGACTTAATCAAAAGAGAATAACGTTATTTTGTCTACAATTTGTCAGTCAGTTGTAAGTTATAGATATTACTGGAAATACTCGTAAATCAAGTGCGAATTATCGGAAGTATTTAATAATGTAATGTATTAGGTATGTTAACAAAGATAACAAAAGGTGTTAAAAACTAGCATACGCGTTCAGTGGATATAAGATTAAAGTAAAGGGAAGCGCGAAAAAAGTCAGACAATGTAAGTGATGCAGCTAAAATGAAAATTACCTAGTTTATGGAGTATCTTTAGAAATGTGGTTTTCCATAAAAGCTTGAACAGGAGACTCCTTTATGAAACAATATGTACTGTAGATTGTAGACGCTCTCACTTGGTGAAGCCCTTCTGTCATGTAGATAAGAAACCTTCAAAATGTCTTATTATTTCTTTGAATTATGTACCTTACCACAAATTTACTATTAATGAAATTTTAATATGAACTTGAACCCATTTGAAATTGAATTTTGGCGAGTGAACAAATAATTAATGATTTATCAATCTCCCTCCTCCTAGAAAAGTGTTGCTCCATCGATGGTACAATTATCCAATATCTCTACTTACTCTATATGACGCTGTGACGTCACTGCCACCTTACATGAAAAGATGTTCATACACCATTCCATTGAATGAAAATATGACAATGTGTCAGGTTATACACCAGGCATCTATGAATTTCCTCTTTCAATCATAACGCGGAATGCTGCGAGAGACCTAGCAAAAGAGAAATTGTTTCTAGTTCTATGCATGCATGGCATATTTTGAAAAACGGGAGTAATCCAAGTTTCTTTCAAATCACTTTATACACCGTTAGAACTTCCATATCATACGTCCCTGAATGCAGCCTTTATCGGGGTGTCAGTGATTCCATTCCGCGTCGATCCATCTCGATGGATATATGGTATAAATGACAGGATGCGATGTCAACGAGACGGCAAAGTAGTGAGTGAGTGATACGCCAGCCGCTCAGCGTGATAACGCCAACGCTTAAGGCGCGTTCACGTTGGAGATTTATTGGAAAGGCCGGAAAGCCACTTGTTATCAATCTCTCCAATCCCGCTATGTGCTTGGGAGCTATGGCAAAGTCGGTTCAGGCAACATTAAATTTATCCCATCATTTTGCACCATCAACTTGTAGGCTGCGGTATAGTTCGATTGAATTAGTTTTTCTCCACTATAATTCTGATACTGCCAGTGACTCGGAACACATCACTAGTACATACTATGTAGTGGCCCCAGGAGTGAGATTTTCAAGTGAGTATGGCAGTCACTTGATACCAACAAGGCTACTGCTCTCAACAGAATTCCTGATATCGTTGAGAATGCTTGCAAAACTCCTCCCGAACTATCTCGTGATACCAATTGAGCAATTTTTCATAAGAATAGACAAATTATAGGCATAGAGCCTCCAGGAGTTATATTTTCAGGCGAGTACTACAGTCGCTTGATACCAAGAAGGCTTTCAGGATTTCTGTTATAGTTTAAAATAAGTCTGCACCAGAGCTTGCTCCCAAACTGACTCGTGATACAATCTGTGCAGTTTTCCAAGAGAATATACTACACTAGACACCTAGCAGTACAACAATCCCTAGCTATAAAAATACGGTTTAAATGAGTGCCCAATCAAGAACATCTACAAGATTCAGAAGCAAAAGATGAACTGAGGTTTTTGATAAGGTCATCCAGTTATTCGGCTTAGCGATATTACCAGCCGCACACCTCCTGATCACTGTCGTTATACGCACTATTCCGGTCGTAAAGCACTGATTTCATTTAACGGGATTTCCTAATCTTACCACAAGGTCCAATCGGGTGGCCACAGAGAATGGTCAGAACTTTGGAATTATTTCTACTCTGCATTAAGGTCCTTTGCCTAGCACAGCTAATCCGATCCACAATTTTACGGGTGACAGTACAGCATTCATAGTAGTAGACCTCTGGAGGTGAAAAACAGAAACAGAGATGTCCTTTCTGTCATACTATTAGATGATATCATTACATGAAGACACAATGATAAAGTCATGTAGATTGTAGATTTTTACTTGGTGTAACTCTTCTATCGCTCAGATAAAGCAGTGTAAATATTTCAGAGATCAAAGGCAGACATTGACACATTTTAAATCAAATTGGCTATTTACAATTTAGCTGTCAGCTAGTTGACTAAGTAGGATCATGAATGTAAACTTAATACCGCAAACCCAGGATTCTCTATACTACAATAGATTGCATTATATATATATCCTTTTCTGTATGTTGAAGGTGCCGATGTATTGATTTGCTGCGATTTTTTCGGAATATGTTGACTGTTTAATGGTCACAAGTTTATTACATGTGCATAACCTCAAAAATACAATACAATAGATTAACAAATTAATATTTAATATTTATAAATGCTGCGCAATTGGTCTATCTCGCGGAGGCTCCTCCCCCACTCAGAATCTACAATGTTGCCGCTGCTGCGTTGCCAAGTGCGTTTCCTAACATGACACGTCCAGAAGGATTATGGCATTTGACGACTACATTTGCAACAGAGTTACGGAGAACTCCTAGGAAACCTCAACCATAAGCATTAAAATATTTTCAAGATATTTATTATTCATGATATTTTAAAAGTTACGTATAGATGCGCTGTGTTTTTCGTGTCACGCATTTTTCATTCAATACTTATTAAACAATACTGTCAAAATTGTGGCTTGCTACGGTTACCCAGGTGACACGGAAAGTAGTTAACTAAGTCCTAGCCTAGCATACATATAGAAATCGTTAATACTTTTTTAATCAAGTTTTCCATTTTCCCAGTTATAACTGATATCCTATTAGTTAAATCCGATATAGCATTTGCACTAAGCAATAAAAAAACCTTCATCATCTTCAAAATGGCTTAAAATATTCCACTACTTTTAATATTTTTTTCTTCCCTTATTCATTATTCTATATCCAACTGTTAGGGTGGATGTCTAGAATGTACCAAACCTCCTTGAGGGTCAATATTTTAACATAATATGTACGTTAACTAGTTCCATCATGTTTGTTACCTAATGACAAACCTTTTGAGCTCTGCATCATGTCCAAGGCCATGGAGACTGTTATTAACGTGCAGCATCCGAAGTATCTAACAATAATATCATCAACGATCGCCAATATGACTTTCGTAAGCAGAGATCCACGAAAGATCTTCTGGCCTACTTCACATATATGTCGAGCAGAGCAATACAGCGTCATGGAGTCTCAAATCCTCGCTCTCGATATATCGAAGGCTGTGGCATGAGAGACTTTTGATCAAGCTTGCTGCGTATGGGCTGCCACCGGGGCTGTGCCACTGATTTCATCTACGTGGTAGTAATTTTATTGTTTGATGCAATTTATGGTAAATGCCGTGGAAGATAAGATTCACCCAAAACCTGTTGTTGACGCTGTGGCTCTAGACAATAAAATCACACGCAGTTCGACAGACAGATGAAAAATGCTTATTGTGGAATAATTCGTCACATTGATAATGCTTAGGTCGACTAAACGACATGTAAATGCAGTTTAATTGACTGAGTATCTATCCGGCAAACAGAATATGCATGATTTGATCTCTGGAACCAAATATTGTTTGCTTCTAGAAGAGTCTAACGAAGCAAAAAACAAGAACTGGCTGTCGTGTTTGGAATCTAGCATCACATTAAACTTCCATCGACGGCAATCTAAATATTGCCGTTTCTAGACAGTCGTTGTCTCGTCAGCGTCAGAAGTGGGATATTGTAATTCCGGATCCCGGATATAAAACAAAGATCCGGTGTATTACACAACGTACCGCGCCAAGATCACTGTCAGTTACAGACGACGCTAGTAGTCTGGTCGATAGGTCATCTGGATCAGATCTGGGCCAGTAGAAGATCAATTTGAATTACGTTTGCTGTCTGATGTAGCCAGAGAAGATATTTTGCATGGATACGTATCACGCTAGATTTTTTGATAGTTAATCTTAAAGCGATGTAATTTGTCGAAGAAACAATTATTCCACTGGTTTCAAGGGTAACACACACCGACGTAATACACCGCACACGAAAACAAGAAGATCTGAGATGGATTATCACTCATAGAACACTAAAAAATAATTAAGGTTGATGTCGGTAGTGATTCATGAAAAGGCACACTGAGATCTTCGAAAGCTCAAAGAAGCTGCTTCAAGCGCTAGGAATGATAACATCTATCAATACTACCCTCAGTGTTGAAATGAAACTGGTACGACAGCCAGTCATGAGCAATATTAGTGAGCTACAGTAGACCAAGAAAAACAGGCAGCACGATCCACACCACAAGGGACTTGTACTGTCACCAAGAGATAGAAAGCTAATTGAATCAACTAGGGCACAAGAAGGTGAAAATACCAGAAGTACAAAAGTGTGTGATTTCAAAAATTGTTCAAATAATGAATTATAGCATAATAATAATAAATACTTTATTTTCCAGCCCACTGATAGCGGCTGTTTTATACAATTTTATAATAGGAGTCAGATGACATCTGCCGATTTGCAAATTGTACTTCTATTCATTAGTTTCACATATATTGAATACTGAATTTTAGCTTGTAAAGTTACTAAATATATATTTTGATTTCTAGAGATAGTTGATATAATAAGAAAGCTTTCTGAAAGGATTACAGTTTATAGATTGATTATTATACTCCACTAACCAAGACAAATATGAAAAATACTGTTTGATGAATAACAAACTTACTCAATACATATTAGATTACGTTTCTGACATGAAAAGATTTGCTCTCTCTGTTTGTGTGTAATTGTATTATCGATAGTCCTCGACTTAAGGAAGATGTAAGCTATTGTTTCTTCATATTGCTTAAACACTTGCCTACAAAGGTTTTTTCAAGTTACACTGTTTTTCTATTCGATTGCATGTATTTTTGGAAAGCTTATTTTCTATAGCAACATGTAGGCTGTATCACCGCTTTGACTAAGCTATTTTTCTATGTTGTCTCCTTGACGTTATTTCCTCTCGTGTACGTATTATTTATTCATTCTCCCTTCCAACAGTGATAGCAAAAAATATTTATCTGCTTATTTATATGCATGGTAGCGCCGTTACGGTAGATTTCCTCATTTGTTATGCGATCTCGTCAATCTGCCACTGATTGGCAACCTTGACACCACCTTCTATATGTCTGCTACATACCTCATCTAGGAAGAAGTAGTTGGATGAGCAAACATTGTAAATATAGAAGCACAGCGAGAGTGGAGTTAAAGACCAAAAATGTAGTCGTTTAGGTTGTTTTAGTAGTTTCAACTCTTTAATTTAGTTGGGAAGACCATTACTCGGTAAAATGAATTTAGAATTTTTCTGAATGCATCCATTAATATAATTCCTGAAACTCATCGTGAGGAAGCACTAAGAAATTTGTATTGCTGTTGATGCCAAAAATCAAAAGAGTGTAAAATAACCTATACAAACGGCAGTTATGACACACAATGAATACAAGACACACAATAAATTACCAGAGAGCTAGTTACCTAAAATATACGTTACATTCTTCTAGCTGAAGAATAAATTAAGAAAACTGAAATAAAAAGATGAAATATATTATTCCAGCTCATTCTCATCTTACCAAAGGCGTTGAATTTATCTTTAATAGAATTCTACGTGGCATCGCGTCATCTATCTTAAGATCTCTTATCCAGTGCAGTGCTCTATTTAATTTAAAACTATGGACGGATAATAAAGAAAAAGAAGGCAATCAGATTCACCCGAATATTTATACTGAGAGCAGAAATGCTCCTAATGTAGTTGGTCTGGACTGAACGTTAATTGAATCCATATACGACTACCAAGATAGTTTTACTAAGTGGTTTACGAGTCAGACTGTATACCAAATAACATGGATTATTCGAAACGCTAAAAAATAATAAACATAGACATCTATGGCAATCTAATATATAGTTAGATCCCTTCCTGACCATACAAAGCCGCGAAACAGCAATGTTGATACAAATAATTCAATATAAAGAATAGACTGTATGTGTGATAGATGTTACATTGATGAACCTTCCAGGACTATCAAATTTCGAATAACCTAACATAAAGTTATTGCATAACTAAGAGGAGAATCTCAAAATCGTCTAGTTGGTGAACATGTTAGGGATACGGGAGCAAGTTCTTATAGTACACAAATAAGAGTATATGATTTTAGGAGGGAGGTTAAATAATCTGCCTTCATAAAGTTGAATCATGATTGTCTTCCTATTTCTTTGATACACTATAATCCACTCCGTATGGGAATACTTTTTTTTTGTTTATTCTGGTATCCCAAAAAGGGAGGGACAGAGAGATCTTATTATCGGTCTTGTTTATGTGAAGATAAATTATATTTTTCGTTAGCTACACTATAAATGCATTGGTTTGCACTCTGGCGTCCCATGATCCGTGATAGTACATACTCAGTTTTTATTTTCATTTCAATTAATTATTGTTAAGGTATTTTTCATTTGAATTGGGATTTTGCATGTTTCGTCCATACCTTAGACTCGTCAGTTGCTTGCCTGTTGTGATAAAAAGTGATTTAGCCCACGTGTGGCGCCGGCACTGACCTTGCCCACTCTACTGCCGACTTCAGATAAAACAACGAGTAATTTGAATCGCCAATGAGGGTGTAATTGCAAATGAATATTTCAGCAATCCTAGGATCCCAGAAAAATTCGTCCTGTCCAGGCTTTAATCAAATGGATCTAGTCAGCATTACATGCCGAGATAGGAAGCTATAAATGAGTTTATACGACACTATATTTGTTATGAATTGAAACTGCTGATTCATGCATGAGATGCAGTCACGAATACAGAAAAACTGGAACCTAGATTTAACGACGGACAACTGACGAAGAAGTGCATTAACCGGGAACTTTTAAAATATCTTGGACATCACGGCCAAATCGCAAGTTTTATTGACATGACATTAAGTGGTATTACAAATAATGTGATCCTAAAAAAGTGAAGCCGCAGTGACATGACGTCAAACAGTGTCGCAATTTCAATGTTGTTTTGAATTTCAGCCGTTCTCTAGTCTACCAGAGAGACTCGTCCGCATACTGCGTCTCATCCCAAATAAGTCATTTTCTATACATCAAGAATTTACAAGAATGAGAAAACAAAAAGGGTGTTCGATGATCTGAGAACAAAAGCATAGCAACAAATAGACAATATTTACTATATCTATAATAAAATAGAATAGAATAAGACACCAACCTGACTTTTCAATATCAAATATGAAAATCGATTCAATTTTAGAGCTGCTTAAAAATCCGCAGTAGTACGAAAATATCAAAGCTACTGAACAAGATTCCTCGATAATAATTTTTGATCGGTTCCACAATAAATGCGAAGAAAAAACTGTAACTCTCTCACAAAAAGACGACAACGCTGCAGGGTATTCGAGTGGAAGTAATTTTTTGTGTGACAGTAAAATTAGTTATTTGTTACAGCACTACTCAGCCCTTGTCGATCAAGAAATCAAAAGTTTGAATAAATGTTTTTTCATCACCATACAAGAATCCGTTAAGATTTTTCTAATCCGCTTCATATATATATATATATATATATATATAAAGATATTTAGAAAAATTAGAAAGAAAAATTTGTCTTTCTTTCTAATTTTTCTAAATCCAATGTTATTACTACTTATTTTTCATGATGAAATACGGTATTAAATATAATCGAAACATGCCATGTAATGTTTATAGCAATGAAGATGTTTGTTTCAATTATTCTATTTCAGCAATAAAATTATCTGAACGACATGCACTACAAATAAATTGCGGATTCTCAACAAGAGGAAGAGGCTTTCTTTTGAAACGCAGACATGTACATTTACATTTACATTCATAAATACTCGCATTTCTGGAAGTTTAGATAGCTTTGATGTATTTTCAGCTAACAAATAGAAAAGCGAGTTGATGAACGATTGATTGAATCCAAATACTATCTCGTGAAAACTAATTCAGCGAATCTCTTTGCAAACAATTTAGTATTTTTTAATGAAATTCTTCGCCCACCCAAGATTTTATGCCTTTCGTGAGAAACGTAGATACAAAGACGTGGTGAGTCTTCCTGATTTTGAATATATGATGACATTCTTATATTTGTTCATTTATTCATCGTGCCTCTGGAGCTCCGGGTAAACGGATCCTGTTTCTCACGCAAACAAACTATAAATACTTGAGGAAAAACACGCTCAGATAAGGTTCATATTTTTTCTTTGGATGAGTACAATTTGACTTCTTCTGTTGATAAAGTTCTGATAAACGTGGATTGGTGTTGACATCTGAAACATTTTAAAATTTTACTGATAATATTTATAATCAATGAGAGTAAAAAAGATCCATGAAAATACTAAATTCTAAAACGGTAAATAGTTTACATACCTTCTAAAGCTCGTCTCTAGTTTTCTGGATGATTTATCTTACTTCTCCAACTGACAATTAACGTAGCGGATACCTGGACCGTTAGAGGTAAGATGCTAAAATTGCGTTTTTATGTTGTTTCAGTCGCCATATAATTACTGAACGTATCAAAAAAAATCAAGATTGATGACAATTATCATTATTATTATTAATAGATCTAGAAATAGTTTGTCAAAGGTGTGTGAATTTTGTTGAGCAATCTAGGCTGAAACCCAATGTGCGTTCACTTTTGTGGATACTAAAGATAGTTTTGAGGTATTTGGCGCCGCAGCCAGGCCGGGTCACGGTGTAACTTGCATCATCCTTTATGTTAGGTATATTAATGCGTTCGATGCCCAGCATCAATGTGTTTTGGATTTTGTGATTGATTATATAAAAAATAATACACAAGGATAGGAATATATATTTCAAAATGACTTTAATCTACAAATGGGAGGTACTGAGTTATCCTCAAAAAGTGCAACTTAATAAGTTTGAGCGAAACAAATCTCAGATACTCAATCCTGAAAATAATGCTTTGCGAGGAACGTAACTTTATTACAAAGTGACTGAGTGTTGAAACTTTTTTCTTAAGTTATTTAGCTTATTATGCAAATCAGTTTTGTTAGAAAGTTTTGATTAAGCTCGTGGAGAGAAAAAATAAGGCTCACACATTTGCGGCTTACTGGAGTGAAAAAGTTTATAATGAAACACAAAGGGAGAAATTGAGAGCCTGAATCTTTAGGAAGCATTACGGAATCCGATGGAAATTAGATACGGTAAATAAATTGTTTTGCGTCGGGATTAGAAAAACTCTGTGAATGATCTCAAAATGGTGTTACGTAGGTTCACACACACTTTTCAAATCATTGCAGCATTACAGTGGCGACATATTCAGACGTTTATCTATTCGTAGGTATCCTCTGAGCTAGTCAGGAAGATTATCGCAACTTAAAAGCGTTGTGAGAGTATATATTCACATTGACATTCAAAAGCTGTAAATTGTAATTAAATATACCGGTATTCTGTATAGCAACTGATTCGTTGAATACAATTTTTTGCAGTGGAAGACTTCCCCCTACTTCTGGGACCAGACGCCAGGCTTACAATGCTGAGAACATGGCTTCGCCAGGACCCATACAATGCAAATGAGTTTTTATTCTGTGTCTTATTAGTTTCTCAGGATAACCATTACTACAAAGAACGTTTTCTACAGAAACAAGTAAACTCGAACCATTCAATACATCATAAACTCATAAATTCTCTCCTAGGAACCGTTCTCTACAATAAGTTATATCACCAACCATTTGTCAAATTATTATTTATTTGAAAGACTTTATCTATTCAAGACAATAAAGCCACTAGGATACCTCAAGTGACATTTTGTTCATTTCAGAACCTAAACATCTAGGAGAGGGGCGACTGCCTCGCTCTTGGTAACACTCATTAAGACACTCTGTGTATATATATTTCGATCTCTTTTCATCTTCGCGCCTTGCTCATTCGATTCAATAGCTGTTACTGTATTTCCTCTAAAGCTCGTTACGGATCGTTAGAGCATACCTACTAATTTGGCACGTGCGAGACAGAGCGCTGTCGGCGCGAAGATTCTGGAAATTCTGAGCTTTGTGCATTTCGCAGCGATACTTTTCGCGCTTCATTTAATAAATTGTACAAATAGAGGAGAAAGATAAGACAGGTTGGAATTGATCAAAGAAAGCACAGTTTTCTCTGTATTGAGGATCGACCATTCTATTTAAGTTTACCTAGCTCTCGGGGAAAGGGAATGCTTTATTTGGATGCTTATGAGAATATATCCACAGTAATCCACAGATTAATTTTCATGGAAGCTCTGACATGCAGCTTCATTTTTGATGATCAATATGAATACACCTTTTTGTGACTTTATTTTGTATTGTCAGCTGCCCCTTTCCTATACTCACATAATGGAACATGACGCAGAAGCTTACGTAAGAGATATATGATCACTTCAAAGACCAAATATTACTGACCGCAGCGACATACCCACCATGTTAATGTGTGGTTTAGTTGAGAGCAATTTGGGAAATAAATTGAGCTTTTGACTTGCGATTATCTGTAAAAATAATTGAACAGAAAGATATACTGATGTTTTTGTGCCTTAACAAGAAGACTTGAAACGTCTTGATATGGTAGTATGGTCTAAGGCTTCAACACGAAATGTTGGAGATACGGGTTCGAGTCCCATCCGCATTTAACATTTTTTCAAGATTTTGGTTACTCCAGAATTATGTTTTAAAATTACCGTTTCATGTACATATGCTTTTGTAACAGTTTCTCAAGTCTAGTCAAGTCGGACAAGTAGACCGGCTCAATACCTCCAACGCTGTGATTGGATTCATTCCTCAATATAGTGGAACCACATTTTGCGAGAGCTCTTGCAGATCTTTGATTGGCTGGTTTTCTGCGCTCTTTCTACGAGTTTGTGGTCGAGCGAAATGAATATCTACGTCTTTGTTAAAATCTGTTGATAAATCCATGGTACATTCTGTGAAAATCCCAGTATAAATCTTACTCGCTTCAAAAAACATCCACATTCGAGATATTTTGGACCTAGTCTGCTTCAAATACATGCATATACCTTTTGTTGCAGATGCTCCCTTCATTCACGAATGGCATACAAATCCGTACCACGCTGTATCGACAACCGACAGACACCACTAATGACATGTTACGAGTGCGCAGTGTGCTGTCAATTCGAGTGACACAAGCTCTGTTTCGAGCCGGTAAGCTACGTCTGCGTTGTACAGCGACAGTGGATGAGGTGTACAAGGAGAGCGATGACAGAGAAATACAAGAAGATGCACCGCAGTTGGCGTTGATTATGGTCAGCACATCTAGAACATACAATGGTAGGTTTGGATTACTTATTTATGTATTACGTATACAACGTCCTACGCATTCTATGAAAGTATATCTCAGATTATGTTATGTTGTCTTACCCTTATAACTACCAGACTAAGCAATACTATCTGCTCTCTACTATTTAATTTTCGTAAATACCTTCGTCCGATTTGACGTGCAGCAGCTGATCAGGCATCAAACTTACTCAAGAACCTCTGATTTAGATTAATTGCCAAAGACAACCCTCACTTCACATAACAGGTTCGCAAGACTAAAATTTGGTCGATATATTAAAATTGCCAAGCACCGTTGTTAGACATCGTAGTAATATTTGAGAAATTAATATACTTACCTCTCCGTAATTTTTGTTTGGTTCCATCACATTCAAGAAGTGACTAATATTCTGCAAGAATCCAACTAGCAACTCTACGATGTGTTTGTAGAATTCTTAAATGATTTATATAGAAGGTAATTCATGTAAAACCAAAATTGAAAAAATATATAGAACATGTATATGATATAGCAAAATTTTCAATAAAGAAGAATTAACATTTGGTCTCTTCTTTGATATCGATCTCGCATTTAGAATGATCGCGGTTCGTATAATGCCGTTAGCTAATTAAACAACGCAAAGTTAATAGAAGCTTTACTGGGCACATTTTACTTTAATTGAATTGCTATAGATTTACCTAGCGTTTACTGAAGAATCGGAATATCTAATGCACGGTTTTTATTATACCTTCACCTTTATTATTTCTTATGTAACCAGGAATTACTGCCTCATCTTTATATCAAAAGACAAAAGCCTACACCATTACAATAAGTTGATTAATTCCAAAAAAAGTAACGTATAGATCGCATAGTCACCCACTAAACTTCGCATTATCCAGTTAACACAACTGCTAGGCTGAAACACAACAAAGTTCTATATACTAATACTTTATCACAATATGGCCACCTCAACAGCAATATTTCCTCAAACTTGAATGAAGACGTATCCAAAACTCCATTTGCTGATTGGTCTTGGTGTATGCTTTGATTGACTGAGAATATCAGACATGAACATTGTTTGTATTATACTTACCGATGTCTTTCCGGCATCACTCATCCATGCATATATGCAGTTAAGCAAGAAGAATATCCAATAATCGTTTTTCAGTTCATATTACATGATCAATTGACTTTTAGTAAGGTCGTAGAGGGTGAAGATGATTCTAACACCGTTTCCAACAGATTCTATTTTAAAGAATTGTATATTAACTCGCTACAGAAATATACATTTCATTTTTATTCGCCAGGTACCAATTTTGCGACGATGGTACTTCACTCCAAGTTGCTCACAGTCATCTTGCTGATCATCCAGACGTCATACTGGAGGTGGACAGGAATAACCAGCAATATGGACAATCGGTGATCTGTGCAGTGAAATGCTGACAAATAAAAAGGATTGTGATTTTAAATTTTATGTTAAGTGTAAAGAATTCAGAAAAGTGATCTTGGTCCTAGATTTCAAATAAGATCCTTGTTGTGTGTTACATTTTTTGAGAATTTGAGAATATTGATGTGGCGCTACGGACATACGTTCAGCTAAATGCAGTAAATAATTTGAGTATAGTTATTGTTCAAAGCTTAACACGAATACATAAATATAAATACTAAATTTCTCATGGAGTGGCGGATCTGAGATTGGTATGTAAGGGGAAGCTAAAGTCATTACTAGAGCATCCGGGAGGGGGGTCTAAGCAGTTGTTTCCTTAGTTATTTCTTTCTCCCGTTATTGGGAGCTATAGTCCCCCCCCCCCATTGTTCTCTTCTTGGATCTGCTCCTAATACCTAGCCATAAATAATCTTCGCAATAAAGTCAGACATTCCTATACATATTCAGTATTATTTAGTACTTCTGAAAAGAGATTGCGCCAGTTATTGTTAGGATCTGTACCATCAAAGAATGGCATAAAAATACGAGGTATTTTTGAGAGCCAAGAATTTTGCCAGTCTTCTCCAAAGGAACTGGGATTTCATGATACATTCGGTATCGCAATGTTTCATTCTTCATAAAAAATATCTATAAAATGAATTGAGACCTCGTATGACTGTTAGCGAATTTTACTAACGCTTTGGCTGCCTCGGCAGCTTTACCCAAGGTATGAAATGATAAAAATTGCCTTCAGGGATGTGCGTTTCGATTTAAATTTAAATCATCGTCGGACTATCAAATTTGACTGTTAACAAAGGCTACCTAGATTATTTGTCAACTAGCTAACTAGATCCTATCATGAATACAAAACTAGAGCACTCCAATCTAGCATACCATTTATCCTGTCTAGCTATTTTTCTATTCAATTATGTTTTCCTTCTTTTGTATTTCTTATGGGAAATATTTTTTGGCGACTGCATTTGTAGTAATGTCAAGGGAAAGACCTACAAAACCTTAATCATCGCCATCCAAATGTCCTCAAGATATTTGATGTAATAAACTATTTTATTTCTTAAGATATTTCACGTTTTGAAAACAAATGGATGGAAATTTATAGTAGTGCATCGATAAAAATGAAGTTTGAAAAATCAGTCTCTTAATTTACTACAATGAAATCAGGGTTTCGCAAATATGTTTGAATCTCTAATATTTCAATGTAGTTTAAGTCATGTATTTATTCTTATGCTAGATTTGAGAGCTCTAGTTTTGTATCCATGATAGGATCTAGTTAGCTAGTTGGCAAGTAATCTGGGTAGCGTTTGTTAACAGTCAAATCTGATAGTCCGATGATGATTTAAATATAAATCGAAACGCGTCACTGAAAAGGAGAACAGTTTTATTTGAAACTGTGTGTTAAGTACAAGATCTTTTTATCTGCATACCCAATTCATTTTGAGATAAATCTTATTTTGTTATTTTGACCCTCCGGTGGATAAATCTCCCCTATAGTTTCGCTTCTCGTATCGGTCGCTGGCTTGCTCATGGGTACGAACTATAAATGACATTTTATGTATCAGATTGGTCTGGTGTAAGCCACCTAAGATTCATTTCTCAGTTGTTAGCATACATCACAGAACTCTCAATTCTGACAACTATCCCAAGGTCTAGAAAATATTTGGAATTTTTGGATTTCTCATTAATACAAGAGAACCAGGAAATACCGGTGCATTCGGGTACGGCTGCCGAGACTGCCAAAATGGCAGTAAATTTCGGTACAGAGAATTATGAGGTTTTAATTTAGATTTATTTAGTCCGCGCCAAATATCATGTACCTTTTCGTATATTGCAATAAATTATATATAAACAAATTATACAACAGCCAAGTGAAGAATGTATCTCCCAGTCGCCAGTATGATTCAGCAGAGTACCGACGATAATAAAGTCTCCTCATTATGTCAACATTTAAAAAGAATTGACTACCGTGTATTATATCCAGTGAAAATACACGTAAAAGATAGAGTAAATTGAATCACTTAGTACTTACCCCGCATTCATGTTTCTTTATTGTAGAAGCAAGCATGCAAAACTAATGTTTGAAAAATTATCAAAATCTTCGAGGTCCCATTATATGTTCTTCAACCACGACTGCAACATTAACTCAGCGAACATTACTTCAATAATTTATAGCTCCGCCTGTAGTTCGAGGAGGAGTTAGTAAATTCATCAATACTCATGAAAGGACGCCTTAATGAATGAGGTACTAAAAATTCATTAATTAGATCCAGATATCGTCAGACTCTATGCCCAACTTTGATGCATCTGTCTAATCAAATGTATTTAACTTCGTCTATGTTCACATTGACATACTAGTAACCTTTTTTATAATTTTATGCAAGATCACCCCAATCATGGAATTAAAGAATAAAGAGAAATAGTATATTATGTAGTTCCCGAACTGAAATATGAACAATACGTATGTATTATGCAGCGACACGCAATATTCTTGAATTTTTCTCCAATTCAAATAGATGTGAATATCTGTGCTCCAAAGGTAAGTGTGATTACTGTAAAAAAATCTGTTATATCAATATGTAGGTATTAATAATTTCTGTGAAGTTAGCATAGAAGTCCTGGCATGGATCATCAAGGCATTATCTTATAATAAACTGTTGTGTTATTCTTATCGCGATTGTCAGCAACTATTAGTCTTTTAAGCTACAGAAGACTGACATGAAAAAAATTTCTATTTCAGGTTAACATACAAACACTACACAGTCACACATAGAACCGCGACATAATATTTGATAATATTAGAGTACATTATACTGTGCGTGCCACGGTAACTAATCAGTCGGAACATATAGCTTCCACGAAATCGTTTCCCAAAGTACCGATCATTACAGTCCTACTTTTTTATTAATAATCCCTTGCAAAGGCAAAAAGCCTGTACTCTAGTAGCATTGGGAGAGCCATTCGCATTGATCTGAAAACGCTGTAAATTGTGAATATCTGGGGATAAAACCCCTGGCAGCGCATCCTACAATGCTAAGGTTTCTCCTGGAAGGGGCTGGTTTCAGGCGATGGAAGCTCGACCTGACGAGGATGCGTCTGTTTAGCACTTCTTATGTTTGTGGTACTGACGACGCTTGGTCTCATTATGCGACACAGCTCGGTCATAATAGTATCTATAGAATATGGACAGATCAACCCCAATCCTCCAATCTTTGAGACTGTGGAGGTCCCTTGTAATATCAACCGCATCCACCAGATGCACTGATCGATTCTGGATTGTGTCCAAAAGCTTCAAGAAGTGCTTAAACCATCCCACACCTGATTTAAATTGTCTCAGAAAATGTGTTGGTGGCGTCCCAAGTTCATACACAGAGGGTGCTAAGTCAATCTGTTTGACGTCATTTTCCTATTTAACTTAATTAGTAATTCGCTCCCAAAGGATATTATGCGTGTTTAACTACATTAAATAATCATGTTCTTGTAACCAGGGTCAAAAAATAAATATTTCATCTATGAAAATAAACAAAGGAGCTTGAATGTTAGCAGAGGGAGCGACCGTGGTATACGACAGTATAATTGAATTAATGGAAGTATACGATTGCTCAAACTAGTTTCTCGCGTGGTTAAAGTCTCCACCTGTACGCTTGAAGATGTATTGTCACGATAACCTGAGGATGCACCAAGTAATCAAACACTTTTGGTTTTGAACTAAGCATAAATCGCTCAACCTTAACTAAATCGCTCAAACTTTCTACTTCAATTTATACCCCAATAATATTATAGAAGATTCTTGATTGAAATGTAATCATGCATCGAACCTCCGATGTAAAGATATCAACATAACAATGAATGACATAAAGGTAATACAATATTGACCAACAGTTTGATACTAACTGTGAGGTTAATTCTGTTGTAGTATGTCATAATATGTTGCAAGCTTTAACGCAGTACGTACAAGGAAGCGAATATTAATACATATTTTCATGTCCAAGCTCTTGTGACAAAGACGACTTTCCCCATATAGGTGGACATAAACATACGAAGGTAGATAAAAGAGTATTTTATGGGACGTACGCGAGCAAGAAAGACCAAGTGACTATAATGTCGCGTATAAATTTGCATTGGTAGCTGAGCAATTTGGAGGCAGCAGTGGTTGAGGGTGTGCACATAAAAAAGCATATTTTGTGCTAAACTGTTTGCATCCTGAGGTTCGTGGCATTAACCAATGATACAAGTTTGGATAGAGATTGCCCATAAAAATCTTATGGGCAAGAATATCAGAATTTTCACAGGTTGCAGAAAGGTATTAGCACCTCTTTGATATAAGATTGAATAAGAAAAACCTATGAAAGGGGGGTATACCTGAAACCTCCTGCATCCGTAGTAACCTGTTATGGGAAACCGATTCTAATCGAAAACTAACTCGAAACTAGTATCAGTGCCGAGTGAACAGCTCATTATTTTATTTCGATATATTGATTTTCCATAGAGCTACAATCATTTCAGTCCACCGCCCGAGGTGTACCTTGCTTTCGTCCTGACAGATCAGTTTTTCGAATTTCTTCTACCTATATTCTATATAAGTGATTCTTGGTGATGCCTAATTATTATATTTAGGAATATAAACAACTACCTTTCCATGACAAACCTCAGCTCATAGGAAATTGACCTCTACCTACTGGGACTAAACTATAATATTTCTGATCATTACATCCTTTTTTATTACCAGTTATATTCCTGGATAAAAAGCTCAATTTACTGAACCAGCAAAATATACAATTCTATCCAATATGAATCGGTATTAATCTCGATGGTTATTAAAAATATAACTAAATATTTTTCATCATCCACATAAATCAAGCTTGTTGTGGATTCAACAAAAATATACGGAAAGGACTTCTATGCAACACTCCAACCAATAATTGTTATTTTATATATTTTCAATCAATCGCATTGGCTTGTATTTAGTACACCTGAATTGCTCAATTTTGATTGAACAACCTGACTTTGCATAAAATGCTGTGTGTATATAAATTTTAATGGGATATTTTCATGTTTCAAATAATTAACCTGTAATTGGTTTTAACTGGATATTAACACAAAGAAAGAGCAAATTCTTTGTCACTGAAATGCATTACAAAAATTTAACTCAAAATGGGTGTCCCAGTCTATTCACTCAACTATACTGTCCAACTGTAATATACTCCAAGGAACTCAGCAGTAGCGCTTCTCATTAACCAGTTATGAAAATATAGTCATAACAACTTTAATTGATAATAGCGATAGATGGCCTTCTACGATGGCGTCTATCAGGGGTCAACTCATCTACAGCGACAAGCTTATTCCTTCACAAACACTTCTATACTAATCTATACTGACCAGTTTATGTAATGGACAAAACATGCATGTCTATAGCAGGTCATACCTTTTGTGGGGAGCATAATTATGTTCTTAGTATCAGTCATCAGCTGCTGACGCTAATGAATAATGGTACAATCGTGAAAGTGTTCACAAAGTTTAAGGGATAACGCAGAAAATCAGTATACTCTTGTTGATAGATATCACATTTTTCATTGCAGGGTCGTTATGATCATTGATTACGTAAAGCATTAATGAGCAGTGCCACTTGGAGCAACCCTCAGAGTATGTTGCTCTATGACACCTTTACCTGAGATGAGAATATATATACAACGCATTTGATCTCTACTGTCACCTACCGAACTATACTGACGAGTCTAAGTTATAGACGAAACATGTATGTTTATAACAGGCCACATGTATAGTGTGGAGTTAGACACTTTGAATCTCAGACTTTAGATTTATCACGTTAGGCTTTATGCAAGGCTCACAAGCCTGCTGGGATGACGGATCTCTGTATCAAAATGTATTTTACTGAATTGGGTGTTTTATGGACATGTACTTGTGAGCACCCTATCAAAAAATATAAGCTGAAAATCCAGGAAGGAGCATTAAGCTTCCTGTTTCGATTACGCAACATTTCCAGATTTTTCTCATTTCGTTTTAATGTTTACGTTCAAGCGCATCAAAATTTAAATGCTCTACTGTAAGTGAAATGAAAAATTGTATGTTCTGTTAATCTAAGAAAAATTTAAGCTAGTAAGCACTAACGAATAAACAAATTGAAAATGTCATATTTCATTTAAGAGCTAATTAATTCCAGAATTGAGAATTTAAATTTAATTCGTTAATGGAGCTTTAATTAGCTCTTGCTCATGACGTTACGATTTTTTCAAGTTAACGAAATATGTTATTTTTCCTTATAAAGGTGTAGCATGTTAAATTGTTGGTGAAGCACTTAATTGGCCTTTATTTATCTCTAAATTATGATGTTATGCTGTTTTGTTTGGTTTTTTTAGTCCTTGCTCTGCTTTTTTTCCTTAAGTTGACCTGACATGCTATTTTTCATTAAAAGTTGAGCATTTAAATTCCCAGTGGTTCAATTAATTCGTCTTCAATCATAGGGTTATCGTCTTTTTGTTCCGCTAAGTTTACGTATTCTTTGAGGTTAGCTTGACCTTTTTGCGCATGAATGGTACATATTTGTACACAGATAGGTTGAGTCCAATCAAGTTACTTTGAACTTTGGATGACGTAGTAACTACATATCCCAGCAGTTTTGGATACCCTTATATATAGATGTATATTCAATTGTTGCAAACAACAATATACATGTGTTAAGTAGTTATATGGCATATTCGTATTTGTATTGTATGAATGAAAGATGGATGCAAAGCAGTTGATTTCAAGAATATTTTAAAACAACTTTAAACTAATGCACTTCATGAATGTTCTTGAAATAATTGATTGAACTTCAACAAACAATGTTTTTTGAATAACTGAATGTGTTGGAAAAGAATGTTATTACACTGAGCCAGGTTGTCACAATGTATCCAAAAACTAAGTATTGAACTTAATTTTGTACATATAAATGTAATGAATTCATATTAGTGTCTTTGATTCGTAATGGGAAACTGCACTTCCTAACTAACTTATTTTATATTCAACCCTCTGATGCAGGACTCTTAGTTTTGAACGCTATTAAGATTGAATCAATCAAAAATTAATCAAACTTTTAGTTTTATATAAGTGTGTTGTATAAAGTTTCATTAAAATGTGTATATTATAAGCATTTTATATTTTCATCCTCTCCCTGCCAGTTCCTTTAACTTTAATAGTTGTTAATTTATAAAATACAAATCCACTCCATCATCAATTTGTGTTTTAGTATTTGTGGTCATACTTATTTGATCACATATATAAGAATTGAATTTAGCAAACATTATAGTAGACATCAAAATTCTTTAGTTGCTAATCAAGATTTAGAAAGATTGGCAATGACAAGCTGTGGTTGGAGTCCCGTAGTAAGGACTATTTCTTCCGAATTTATAAATACAAATAATAATCAAATTACCATCCAAGTATTTGCAGCATATCCCCTTCCTTTACGTGATCTAATAGATATATGGAAGTAAGCATTTTAGTAACATTTCATACGAGTCTATTTTGAAAATATCAACGATAAATAAAGCAACAAAAATAAAAAAATTCATACAAAAGACGCATTATTGAGCGACGGAAGTCACAACAGACTTAAAGCCAAAATCCTCAAAAATAACTGTCAGCAGTATTACAATTTTTCATATAATACTGATAGCGTCAGGGATTTTTGATTTTTAAAAATGTTATATAATATTTTTTTAAAGAATACACCAACATGAAATTTCATGTATCTCACATTGATTGATGTTAGTAAGATTGCTTTCATTCTTGATATTAATTTTATGACATAATAAATTGCTAAAATAATGTTTCAAAATTGTTATTTTCAATTTTTATCATCCTGTAGTTACTTCTACTGCACTACTCATTCTGTTCTCAAACAGTCCGTTACCAAAAACCAATGCTTAGAGTTAAAGCATTGAACTTTTCCGCTTGAGTAAAAATCAGTACAACAAACTCGAGTATATCAATAGAGATACCGGGCTCTTATAGCTAAACAGAATGAATAGAATACTGCTCGTTACATAGAAAATGTGGTACGGGAGTATTCTTTTAGGGAAATTGGAAATCGATTGACATGCTCATTTTACTCCCAGCTAGCACAGCTACCCGATATTATGGCAGTGCAATAAGGAGCCGTAACAGAGAGCTCTGATTCCATGGAGAACGGACTAGAAAGCTCTCATAATCCGATGGAATCAGAAAGGAGAGTTTATCGGGCGAGCAGCGTAATACCTTAGAGGCTATAGTTATACACTCTCCTGTTTGTAGTGGGTATATGAAGATGTTAAATAATGAGGAGTGCATATTCTGAATCCAGATATACACGGTGCTTTATAGCTTTATAGATATTGATTGCTCCGTTACCACGGCACCGATTTAGAAAAACCATAAGAAGTTTTCTTAAAGTATAGTAACAGTAGAGATAGCTACATACATGAGGAATTATTGGCATATCCTTCAACTCTTTGAAACCTTTCTTAATTTTTCATACCTATTCTATATTTTTCAGACAATACGAAACGTAAATAAACCAAAACGAAATTTACTCATTTTTATCGATTTACAAAGTTCGCTCGTTGCTGGGAGGTGATGGACGTAATAGCCCCCCCCTCATCCTCCCCTCCTTACGAGCGCCAATACCAGGTACTTCATACCTCATGACTGACTCATCAATACGCTTTCATTTCGACCTCGATCAGCTCACGGTGGTGCATGATAATAATATCCTTTGAAGCGTTTAACCATTCCTTGAGACGCTTGGCATACAGACATTCCCGTCATGGAAGTTTGAGGAAGCTGCGTCATTAATTTACCCATAAAATGAAGGATGCTCTTTATTCGCTTTTTCAAAGGCGATTCCAATGTTTGCCTGTAGTGGATCCAGTGGGATTCTATCGAGTATACTATCTACACGATAGCGTCATCTATTTTGTGACATTTCGTGGTGTATATATCAGGAAACTTCACGTAACTCATTTCTATTCTTGTTACCTCTTAATCTTAGTGATTACTGTTCCGAAATGATGATTTGGGGACGGGTTTAGTGTGAGGACATAACGAAACTCTGGGCATTATTTCAAAAAATCGGTGCGTTGATGGAGGGATAACTGATAAAAAGCAAAACATATCAGAACCTCAAACTTTGTTTTTTACGTTTATAGAGTTTCCGATCAGTATAAGGCATTCCCAAACAAAATTGTCTTTTTCGCAGTAATATTGCAGCAGGTAAATTTGTACGTACTGAGGAACAAAATAATCTGAATCTATTGCAGCTACATTTATCGTACAACCTTTCTTGTAATAAAAAGAAATAGATGTAAATTTCCGTATTCTGTCTACTAGTTAAACAACAACAGTTTTTTATAGATAACCTCCCACATTAAGCTTAAAACGCTGTAAATTGTAACCATCTGGAAACAAACTTCACGACACAAGGTTCCACAAAGCTTAGGTTTTTACAAACGATCAACTTTAGGAAGAGAGTCGTTCGATAGAGGATATGCGAAAAACGTATATCTTTGACGTTATTCAGCATTTAATCAACATTCTTGCCAGAAGTGCGATCGGTGGGAATCTTTGATATTTATTTGTGATCGAGAATTTGATGGTATTAATGTAACTTCATATACTTTCCCTGTTATCTTCTCTATTATGCATCTTGCACTTGCCGCTAATTGAAACCACGTGTGATTGAGGAAATAGCTGAACTAACGTTGCTGTATTCGCCAAAGTACTTTGCCGAAACCTTGATGGAAGTTATTTCTTCAATTACGTACATATGGCTCCAGTGAGCGGCCACTAAAGGTGTAACATAAATTTTTCTGTGGTAGTTTTTTGTTTTGTTCATTTTAACTGAACTAGTAGTAGTATTGATGCGGTTCTTTGTCATGAAATTTATGTGATTTGCCATACCGGGCGCACGTACGCAAATGCTCTTTCTGCACTGCAGTGTACAGATCATCAATTACTTACGCGTGTATTTGTACCTGCGAGTTTATGTATCTGCACGTAGGTGTATTTCCGATAATATTATTCTGTGGTAAATGCTTGTATCCATTTGCAAGTAGTGATCGAATTCATATCCACAGTTAGGGAGGATATACTAACAGCGGTGCAATAAAAGAATGAACAACAGAGTTTATTTTTTTTTCAAAAACCTTTCCACTCGATTACACTATGGATGTTTCTTTCATACTCAACTGTAAGTTTGCTCGTGATCCTGCGGTACCATAAACAGAATCGAATTAAATGAACAGCGTCAAGCAGATTTAAGCTGTGCTTCACACGCAATGGCATCACTTTGGAAATGAAGACCTGAATCAGATTTTGAAGCTGTTCACCTTTGGAATTTGATTAAAAAAAATATTGGTACCACTGAAGTACATTAAATTTCTTATGATCTGAAAAAAATACATTTTTTTTTTCAATTTCGAAGATTTCCAAAACTTACTTTAAGTGGATTAACAGCTATCAAGTTCGATAATAATATTTGGTAAACTGATATCATTGCGCGTGTAATACATTCACACAGCTTGATGCTATTTTTCTAAACTAAATGTCCCTTTTGCAATAATCTATCAGTCTTATTCAGATATACTGCAGTACTACTGCTGCACCTAGATATTTTGAAAAGTAAGAAGTACTACCGATGTCAACATTATATATTATATGGTGGATATCATCTACCAAAACCTATTTTTTTTAGATCTCCCTATGACCACCCAAACCCCCTCCTAATTTTTGACTGCGCCAAACATTCTTTAAATATGATCAGAGGTATTAGAAATACTAAAAGCGGAGCCTGGGAGTTATTTTTGTTTTTGTCTTTTTACGAGAACCGCCACCCAACTTTTTGAAAACTACAGAGCCTTTCCCTGTTGTTTACAGTAGTAACCTAGAGTCAAAGCTTCATCAAAACTACAAATGTACTGATAGTTATAGAGGGGTCAAGGACTACCCGACAGAATACAGACAGACAGACAGACCGACAGACAGATTGACGGAAATGAGTGACATAGTTTTTCGTGATATATTCGATATTTCTTGCGATTATAATACTTTCTCGCTAATTGTCGAGGAAAGTAATGTCGCTAAGTGTGAACATCTTGATTTTTTTTAATTTGGCTATTCTCAAAAGTGTGTGTATATATATATATATATATATATATATATATATATATATATCCAGGGTGTCCCAGAAGTCGAGTCAAGCCAGAATCAGGCGATGGGCCATGTCTTAATCGTTATCAGAAAAATATTTATAAAAACCTAAATCATGTGAATCTATAACTATAGGCATTTTTTTTAAATCGAAAAAATCTACACCATGTGTCTTTTTGTAAATTTTATTTTCATTATGTAATCCTGGACGTGAACAATGCTTTTGTGTACCGTTGCCTAAAATTTTAAGCCAACTGCTCAAATTTGGATAAAAATTGCACCGTTTGCTGAAAAGAAAAACAAAAATTAAAACTTCGACCGGCTTCAACTGACTCTACTGGGAAAAAATATTACTAGGCTAATTTGGCAAGTAGTCAGGTCATAGTAATGATGTCTCTTGAAAACTTTTAATTTAAACAGCAAATATTGGGAATATTTATTAAATTTAGAACAAATGCTCTAATGGTTTGTTTATTTAGCTGTAACATCTATGAGAGATTTTCAAATTGTCTTGCAGCTGCAATACAAGCTCGACATCGTTTCAACAAAGAATGGGTTATTAAACGGACAAATCTTCCATTATTGACAACATCAACTGCTTCCATTATTGTTTGCCGTAACTCATCTTAATTTTTTATTAGCTTCAAATAAACTTCTTCCTTCACTATTCTCCAGTAAAAAGATCCAATGGATTCAAATCAGGTGAACGACCCGACCACCTCAAATAAACTTCACTAGTCAATACCTCCCGTACTCTCGTGGCCAGCTCGTTCACCTGTTTTGAGCATTATCCATCTCCAGGATTACAAAATAAAAATAAATTTGACAAAAAGTCACGATTTGAATCTAGCAGCAGCAGTTAAGGGACCATCACAGGGTGTAGATATTTTCGATATTTAAATAAAATGCCTATAATTTCTTCTGGGACTCCCATATATACGATCTCTACTATGCATCAGACCTGCTGTAAACATGCATGTTTCGTCTTTAGCCTAGACGCGTCAGTATAACCTGGCGGTCTTTCAACAACATACAAAAATACTTATTAGAGATACCGAATTATACTTTACGGGTTTTAGATGGGTTATAATTACCGGACAGACAGACAGACCTGATTTAGATATCATGAAGCATCTTGAATACGTAATATCGCAACACTTCTACTGATTACTAACGTTCCGGCTTTCAAATTAAAATTAATTGTAGTTTGATGGGACGTCAAAATGCAGACAACAGTAAAATCCTAAGACTGAGACACAAAATGACACATATTCATTGTTTTCTTCAATAGAAACGTAGCGTCAAATAACTCCCATATGTCCAATAACAGCCTATGCTTGAATATTATTGTTCAACCAATTACTTTAGAAAAGGATGCGCGTAGTTATGGTAGTGAGATAATCTTGGCTGTTCAATATTCACCTAAGGTCTCCCATTCAGCCTCAACTGCTTTTCTCGTAGATTGTGTGAGTGTGTGTGCATGGTGTATCAACATACTAAATTAATTACCTTAACGATGGAAACAGCTTGATTGCATAACGTAGTGAAAACATGGTCGTCGGAGACATAGCAGCTAAGGTTATAACTCAGACGGGTAAGTAACAAATATAGCAAAACGGGATACATATAAAACTCCAGTACACATACGCAGAATTTCTATTCGCACTGTCATACAGTTGACCACAAACTATTGTTGTTGCTCGAAGAGCTGCAGCTCTACCACTACCGGTCAGCTGGAAGGTTGCCATTCGCACTGTATCGAAATCGTAATTTTTCACAGTTACAATACTTGATCGCCAATTGCAGTGGGGAATAAAAAACGAATATGTATGATTTTTTCTGACAATATTCTCCTCCCTCAGTGACCCCATTTTCAAAAACTACATAGCTTTTTCGCCCCTGTCACAGTGATAATTTAGGATCAAAGTTTCATCAAATCCGAAAAGTACTTTCCAAGTGATATAGGGGTTAATGGTTACCAGCCAAGCGTTCAGAAACAGACAGATCGACGGAGATGAGCGAAATGAGTCAAAAAAATATGTCGGCATCGGAGTTATCGGCAGAACTTGAACTTATGTTCAAGTTCTGCCGATAACAGACTCACTACTTCTTTTTATCATTGACTTCACATAATAATTATGTTGTTTCCATTGTTTCATGGTACAATCTCGGTTGAAAATTGGTAATTAATAATTCGATGCCCGTGAATGTACCTGTTACGTCACTGAAACCCAACATATGATAGACAAATGGAAGTGTGTTCTGTGCCATTAAAGGAGATATCCAGCTTCATCATTAGCATAGAGGCTAACGAAAGAGCCTTCAGATACAGTAAAGTTCTTATTTATATCATAGCAGATCGCAGCAATCGCAACGGTACAACAGAACGCAGATAGCTCTAAATGCATAACATTACTGGTCTCTTTAAGGAAATAAATCCTATTATAGATGTGGCATTAAATGATTATATTAGTCATTATATGTTCAGTGGAAGAATAAGCCTATAGTTTCTTTCTCTAGTTATTAACCGTTTCCGTCTAAAATGTTCAAGTGTTCTTTGAAGAAAACGCATCCAGAAAGACAATTTGTTTTATTATATTACTTATTTAGTCAATAAAATTTACTCATTTAAGTGTCGCCCTCTATGGGGACGCCCATTTACATCTTACAAAGCCAAAGGTCCTAACACCTGGACTGGCTGGAAGCGGCAAAAGATGTCCTTTATTCTTCGTAAATACTTTTACGATGTACCGTATCTCAGCTCGTTTACATCAGAAGCAGTTAGACCGCTATACTGACGAGTCTAGGCTCAAGACGAAACATGCATGTCTATATCAGGTTTGAGGCATAGTAGAGAGCATACACTCAAAAAATGTGGTTTTGAAAATATAACATAAAGCAAAAAGACATCCACAGCAGTAACACTTGTAGAAGAATGTTATTGTCACACCCTTACCTGGGCTAGGTATATGACGAAAATTGGATAAAGTGTGTGCTTACCTCAGGATATGTTTAAGAATTTACATGTACGTGGTTATTGGTAATCATAAAAAATAATGATAATTTGAGTAAATTGAATAATTACCATAGAAATACATGGCTAAAATTTCTTTAATGGACCACTAAAGGGAAAGCTACCCTCATCATCGTTTGCAGATGATGAGTCTTGTAATATATATAAATATACAAAAAATCAAGGACTGAACTAGCAACAGAAAACCAAAGGGTGGAGATTTAACCAAAAACCGAAAAAGGTAGTGTTATAATTTTGGTTAAAGGAACACCCGAACGTGTGCCGGTCATAAAGATTGACTATTTAAACGCGTACGCTTACCTGAACAGCTGGATAGAGTCTGAATTCGTACTTGTTCTTCAAAAATGAGATCTTTTTCAGGGAAAGTAAACTACCAACCACTATTCATCACGCCTGCTATAGACATATATGTTTCGTCTGCAGCCTAGACTCGTCAGTATAGCCTGGCGATCTAACAATAGAGAGCAATACGTGACCCAGTCAACGGTCAACAACAACACTCATCTCCAAGAGTCGCGCACAGTGGCGCTGCCAATTCGGAACTTATGGAATCATGGTCCTAACACTTGGACAGCCTTGAAGTGTTAGTACCTTGCATTCGTAAGTTGCCAACAGCCAGCGCCACCGTGCGCGAAGTTTAGAGAGTGAGTGATCAAAAAATTATATTAAATTATTCACTTTGGACGGAATAATGTTTTTGTATTTTTTTCACTGATGCTTCGTGTTGCGAAGTATCGTTTGTGTAACAAAATCGTAAACGTTTGCCATCCTTTGATTATTAAACCAAGAGGGAATGGAAATATTTCCATGGTAATAACGATTTTTCATAACTATTACTCAACGTTAATTAATTATTATCATTATTATCTTGTTCAGGCACGTATTTAATTACTTATTGATATTATATATATTATAACTTGTTATTAGCTGAATAACACAAAATTATTCAATTTTAGAAAACCCTGAGCTTTTACTGTTTGCATCCGAAAGCTTGAATCGCACTCCGTTATATTAAATTACCTCTGCCGACCTGAGTTAAGGGCAGCTACACAAATAACGCGTGTGTTCAGGCCTGCAAACTACTCGCACTGACAGAATGTAGGTCCCTAGGGAGCGTGAACGTTATATGGCGATTATGTCTGGATCTTGTTTTAGATACGGCACATTAAATTCGGAAAGTTTTCCTAAACGAAAAAGATAGCATCTCTCGCTATCCCGACGCCACGACGCGACGTTTCTCTCCGCTCCACCGCCACCGCCAACAACACGCCGCCTGCGATGCAGCGCCGTGCTTTTTCTCTTTCCACAGCTTTATGGCTCACTCCGACTGGAATAAAGGTTTGTTTTTCTTATCCGCTGGAAGTGGGGCGAGGATGCTGAGGGCAGGGAGGTGAAACGTCTCATAGGAAGCAGCCACACCAAGGTTAAAAGGCTGCCTCGATTGCTGTCATGTAAACATTGGACAAACATCTGAGTTACTTGTAATGGTTTGAAGTAGGCCTGTGCTTGTCAATAAATGGCGCCACAATATGCCAAATGCAGCGATGCAAAGGCGATAGTCTTCCGCATTTGGTTCAACGATGGTTACAACAGCAGTTCGATTAAAGATAGAATCAGTCACTTGCCACTTGATGTGTAACTAAAATCGAGCTTTACAAGTTAAAAATTTGCAGGCTAGGAGATTACTTTCAATGAAAGAGGCTGCTATAAATCGTCCATTTTTTTATTTCAATTTTTTTTGCTTATCAGTAAGATTTAAGCGATCTCAGTTGTACTATTTTCAAGGAAACTGTAAGAATTTCAACAGAAACAAGTTGAGGAATTTTTTAGCAGTCCGTTTCAAAGCGAAAAAAAAACGAATCATGTAAATTATAATGTTTGTATTACTTGATTAACTATCTGGAATAACATTTTGTTTCCGAATTAGAACCTAATATGGATTATCATGATATGTTCTAATATATATATTGTTGATAAATATAATAGTTCAAACGGTAGTTAATTTGTTTCAGTGGTTACAATTAATGCCTAGGAGAAGTAAATGGAACTACCCTGTATTATTATTTTATTTCCAGGGTTCTCATACTGAGGAATAATGTCAGCCTAATTTTATCATTTCTGGCAGCTCTATTTTTTTTTATTGAAAAATGGTGAATTTGCTGAATAGCAGACCTACTAGTGTTACCTCCTTAAGGCAAGCTTTGTAGAGATTATTGACAGACATCTGGCCGAGCCCTTATCTATAATTAGCCTCCTTACAGGTGAGGCCGCTCTACTGAGATAGCTCTACACGCTGTGGTGGAGAAGGTTGAAAGATTGCTTCAGTATAAGGAAGAGACACTAGGATTATTCTTTGACGTACAAGGGAGCCTTTGAAAAGGCACATTCTTCAATCATATGCAGTGTTTTGCAGACTAGTAGTATTTTCCTCTCCATTGTTTGCTGAGTAGGTTCTGTGCTTAGGGATTTGGCAGTCAGCGCGACTTTCACCCTTCTTCGATGTTCCAGCCTGTGGAGGTCCTTTGCCAGGTCAAGTACATCCATTAGACATATTTATCGTGGCTATTTCCAAAAGCTTCAGGAAGTTCTCAGGAGCACATCCCCACACATGCGACTAGTACTACTGCGGTCGTCTGATCTGGGCCTTGTATAGTAGAGGCAGCTGTTTTGGAGAATATTATTTCCTGTAACGGAAGAGAATCCCCAGTTTCCTTCCATCTCCACGGCTGACAGACCAGCATGCGACTTCTTTGTCAGGGTTGTTGTCTGAACTCAGTTTGTATATGCCCATTCCACAATTCTCTCAATGTCTTCATTGATCTGGACAGCATGCTGCCCTCGCCGAAATGAGGTACCTCGGAATGATAGTGGATTGTCCGATTCCATGCAGGATGCTGTCATCAGGGATTAGATGTTGTTTCCAACAAATTGTTGATATACAGCAAAAAGAGCGTTGGAGAAAGGACAGATCCTTGAGGAACACCCGCATGGATGGTATGTACGCAAAAGAATATTTATCCACCACCACAAACAAGGGTCATAAAAATGAAAATGTCTATGTCAGAATTAGGGCGGTTACGATGGATAGCCTCTCAATGGCCTCACTCATAGTAAAAAAATGCCAACATGATAACCTTTTAATATAGTATTCTCACTCATTTTTCGTATGTGCATCCGTGGCCACAGTGGTGTGCTAAAAAACAAAATAACATATCACCTGGTAAGACAACCCATGTAGGGTACTAACAGGTCAGTACCCTAGATGAAACGGCATATAACGAATAGGCGACAGCTATAACTATTAAATAGTCACTTAACCTTTTGGTAGGGATTCTCACGGGCCACTGCAGACTTAACAGACACGTGTCCGCCGTGAGAGGGGAAAAAAGATCCTGAAAAAATAAACTTCCATTTCCTAGGAAGGTGTGATAAATATCACACCCTTCCATCTGAGCTATTCGGCATAGCGAAGTTTGACATAGAAGAAATATATTCAGCGTAATAGTTGGATATCATACCTCTATTGAACGGCCTGTTAGGTTTGGTATTAAAAAACCATTATATTTATCTTGGTTATCGGACTCGTCAAAAGTGGCTGAAGTATACCAGGATTTACATCCCCACTTCTGCTACATCCAAATCTACTACTAAACGGTAAGAAAATGGTAGAAGTTTTTACACTACAGTTCACATAATTCACACTTCAAGATCTTTGTCTGACTTATAAGTCTATCTGGACTGTAGATGCTCTTACTTGGTGAAACTATTCCTATCATGAATGCAAAACTAGAGCTCTTAAATCTAGCATACTAGTTATCCTGTCTAGTTAGTTAGTTTGCAAGTAATCTGGCTAGCTTTGTTAACATTCAAATCTGATAATCCGATAATGATTTAAATATAAATTGAAACTCGTCACTGAAAGAAAAAGATTTTTATTTGTTAAACTGTATATTAATTACACAATATATTTATCTGCATCATAAGTCTATACTTGAATCACTTATCATACCAAATCATTTACTCTAATTACTTTCTAGCTACATCCTAAAATTCTCAACCCAGCAAAAATAGCATAACTAATACTACAAATGAAATATAAAGTAATTGAAAAATATATAAGCGATAACTTTTCTGGTGCTGTAACCCCTTTCAAGGATTTTTAAGCTTTTCCTTTTATGCCACATTAGTAACTTATTATTATATTATAGATTGCCGGACGGATGGAAGACAGGAAGATGGAAATGAGTAATCTTTTTTTGCGTTGTATATGCCATGATTACGGTTTGAAAGTTCTTCGACATGATAGCATGTTAGGGTGAGAAATACAGTTAACAAATAGAACCAGTGAGGGCAAAAACTTGTTCTTCCCCATTTTGACTGTGAATTGCCAGTAGCAAAATTTGCGTATACGAAAGCTCATGCAATATTACACCAAAGCGTTTGAAAAAGGTGTACTGAAACTCCATTCCATAAAACAGTATACAGGCGGCGATAACGAGTTCCACTGATTATTCGTAAAAATGCAAATTACTCTATGCATACGTATTTTTGCCATAACCCTTGATCAGTAGTCGCTCGACATGTTTTCCTGCAATTTATATGCCTACCTACCTCACCTTATTCACAGTTTTCGTTAATGCTGCTCTTTTATATTAGAGGAATATTTGACTACTTTGCTCTTATGGTATAATATCATCCGTTTTATCATCACCATAATGAGGTAAAATAAATTAGCTGTTGGCATTTAAAACGAAATACAATAGTTAAACATTCCATGTACATGGTGTATAATTGAACAATCACAAATCAGTTTTGCCAGATATTGATTGGTGGGGTAGTGTTTGACACGTATCATAAGCCCAACAAAGCTGTAAACTCCCATCATCATTGAGATCTACTTAACAGGAAGAAAGATTGGAAGAATATTGCAATATTTTATACATTTACCAGCATTGGTCTACCATACTAACACAATTTTCTTTTGTGGAAGATCAACTGCAAAAATTATGAATATTGATATGAATGCGGTTCTAATATTTAGACTGTTATTACCTTTTTTCCAAAAAAATCTGGAACTATATATATATAGTTTTTTTGTGAAAAAATGTAATAACAGTCTGAATATTAGAACCGCATTAATATCAAATATTAGAAACCCCAACCCCAGCATCAAAAACTAAGATCCTCGTATCTCTTGTTTAGTACAATAGACTATTAGACACTATTAGAGTGTAGCTTCTACCATTTCAAATTAGACTACAATACCTGTACTATAGCCTGTTTGTGTGTACTAGAACTTCAATTTACATAAAACGATCACCGCTCTTCCGATTTGAAAGTCAAAATTGTCCAATCGTTGCCCTCCAGACCTGCTAATGTTATTTGGATATGGTGGCATGGTCCATTGCCATTTGAAATCCCCTAATGGAGACTTCGATTCCGTTGAACTGGCGATGCTAAAATGGTATGTCTGCGGAAGCCTATGCAGAAAAGATTAGCAGTGGTTCCCGATTGGCATCGTTGTTTCAAAATTGTTAAGGTGGGCTTACACGGCACACACAATATCACTTGGTACCCTTTTGCTGAGACAGGGTTAAGTACTTGCAATGATGGTTTCAATATAGTACTTCTCACCAGAATGTCCCGATATAAAAAATAATCCCCACCAGTGTAACCGTAGAAAACTACTTTCCGCGGGAGTATTCAAGAAAACTACCTCCTAGGAAGGAAGTCGTACGAGAAAAAACTAGAATTTAATAAATTATTTTGAATTTAAATTTTGCTAACCCACAAAAGTCAACAATGTGTGTGGGGGTAAACCTAATTTGAACGCACGATGACATTTTAGGAATAGAATTACGTTTTTTCTCATAATCTAACCAGGTAATTTTTCATTTGAAGTACTTTTTAAAATATTGTTGAAAGAAATGCCCCATTTTTCTTTAGGAGGCATTGAACGAACGTATTTTATTGTTTCACTACAGAAAGAACAAATTTGAGAACAAAATATCAGCGCCGAGATACCTATCGTCACAGCGAAATTATTTGAAGGGTATCTAAACCTTGAGATTATGAACTTATATTTACATTTTTCTTGAATCTGCTTGACAAACAAGACTTGAATAAGGCATTATCGTTTACTGAAATGCGAATATGACAGAATCACTGTATGGCTTTTTACACTCCAAAAGTTGGATCATAAAATTTCAATTTTTGCAAAAAAATCTATTCTGTATCTGTAGAAACGCAAATTTGATGAACTAAAGTCTACCTCACCATGAAAAGGATACATTTTCGCATTAACAGACCTGACGAATACCGTTCTGGATTGGAGTGCGCCTAAATACTTTAAACATGCCCTATTTTCGGTGTTCCACACTCTTTTTACGCATTGGTACAATTTTATACCATTCCAGCAGATATTTATACCATGCCTGAGCAGGCGTTGTTGATGTAATATTATTAAAGAAATGTCTCGAATGCAATTTTTTGTTTTTGTTTTGGGGGGCATAATGCCTTCATATTGAAACTGATCAAACTGATCAACCATTAATTTTTCCTTTGAATTCTTACAAACTAATATTCATCACTAAAGTAAATCCATCGATGTCCTTTAGATTACGTTAACACTAAAACTACAAATTCGTGCACATGCTCTGCTCTATGCACCAAAGCACTACACTAATTCGTATGGATTGGTTCTCTTCAATCGTCGGGCAGCGTTGTGGTTGTCCAGCAGCTGAAGAGCTTCTGCGTTTGGGTGGTGATGGATGGATGAATTATTTTATTGGAATATAAAATAGACCGATTTCTTGGGAAGCAACCATACTTTTAATATACCTCCATTAAGTGGCCACGGTTTCAGAGAAGTATGAACATAAATTTGCTCAATTGCTCTCCTTTATAAAACATATAAAATCAAATAAAAGGATAATAGTCTATTCGGAGTACTCCGTTGTAAAATGATGTTATTTGTCGGACTGAAATAATGTCCAGAATATTGTGTAAGCATTTAAATGTATATTAAAGCGGATTTAAAAGAGATACAATACAGTATGTACCAACTACCTGTATACTCCACATTTTTTGGAGTTGTCCCTTTCATGACTACTAATAACATAAACCAGTTTAGAAAAGATTGAACAGATTTCATAGATGGTTAGTAATGATTTTTCACTTGGCTTTTTTAAGTCATTCAATACACAGGCGGCGGTGGTACTGCAGGGTTGTCGGATGTACAACATTAGCGTTACTGGTAAAAGGTAAAATCAAAACAGTTAACATAAGCCTTATTATTACAGAGGTAAAAGGCAAGCAGCTGAAGGTGACATATTCTTACAACGAACTGCATGATTTTATACGTCAATTTAGCGGATTCTATTTATCAGGCTCTTCTGACTTTTCTGGCCTGCTTCCCCCACCTAGTACATCGTTGGAATTGAACAGCTGCGAAATGACGATACAAAAATATCAGCAATTACGTGGAAAATTGTGTCAGTAGTGGCAGCATCTTATAGCACGGTGAGTAAAGGTAGAGTACACCTTCTTTTGGTTGAGGAAATATTGAAAACACTTGTTCGATATATATTCCTATATCCTCCAATCTCTTCCGCCCGTAGTGAGATTTTTCAAAAATTTGGCATACTAACCACGGTACTACTTAGCATTTTGCGTCATGGTTGGTAGCGTCTTGTTATATCTTATACCAACGGATATTTGTCTTTTTATCATGTAGATTGTAGATAGGTAGTCTTTCTTGGTGAAACTCTTCAAGAGGCTCATAGACAGAGCCGTTAGGGTGGAATGTTGTGTTGCTGATTATCTCAAACTTCTTTTTCATGGTCACTATTATACATACAATGTAAGCACCCATTGACAATGTATAGAGGTCTTGAAGTTTATTACTCACATAAGATTTAAAGACATGCTAACATCCATAACACAAAGTACTAAAAAGGTCTCGTTCCCTGTATGTATGCTGTACCTTAGTATATTGCCATTGAAGTCAGATGATCTCAATTCTTGCTCTATTCTTATAAAGGGTTGTATAAACTTAGCCCATGTTCTGCCTTCTACGATTCTCCATACTGACAAAGATGCATTGCGGAGGCCAGTATCGTGAACGTATATATGTATATTGTAGATGGCTGCCTTGTCGTGATATAGAGCAAATACATTATATATAGAGAGATGATAATATAATAATATAAGATGAAAAGGTACTATACCTTGTAGAACGTCTTCGAAGTTATTGTACCATCTTCAAAGTACAGAATTACGACAAAGTATGTTCCAGTTACTCTAGACCAGGATTCCGCACATTTTTATTTTAGAGTAGACCTTACTAATTACTTCTATATGAAATTATTATTTGATACCGAATGTTACATTGTTCGAATTCACTGAAATATCCTCATGAAAGCATGAACACCTCAAGAAACGAAGAGGTCAAAAAATTTCGTTTTAACTCTCAAACATTGTATTTCTATATATAAACTTAAAATAACTTTGAACAAAGAAATAAACATGTCTTGTTATTCACCAGGATATTTCAAATAATATTGTAGATGAAAATATTAATGACTGATATATTGTGAGAATGTATTTTAACATGAACTAGCATTAAATCATCATCAGAACGGATGTTAGTCTAAAAATATTCAGCGCTATACAAGCTATGGATTAGGTACGATAAAATGTAGCTGGCGCTTGGCTGAGTTTATATGTCGAACTGCAAGACTATAAAAACTGTAAGAACGTATATCCATATTCTGTAAATCAAAGATACTCCGCTTCTTTAAATTCGTAACATATATTCGGCTATTCAAATGATCTGCTCAAATGCAGAACTTTCTGTTATAATTTTCTCGCAATGATAAAATAGCTTGACAAAATAGGAGCGTTTACCATCTGAACGATTTTTTATGTCTCCCATTTTTGGATTAGTTTTATTCGCCTGAATGGTTTGCTCTAGTTCTCTAATGCGCCTTGACCATTCACTCTACACAAATATCAAAATACTTTTTATGTTTGCTCTTAGCTATTATAATCATTCTAATGGACATAATCTACCTACCAAATTTTAGTGAATGTCATAGCTGTTATTCAATTTATATGCTGAAATATTATCGAGTAGAAACACGACTGGTAGTTTATGGAGCATATCAATATTAGTAGGCTTTGTGAAGCATTATTTCACCAAAAGCTTTAGTGCACTATTATAGGTCATGTGTATGGGCAGTCGGTAAGACCTTTGGCCATTAGTCATAGTCGAATGTCGAATCTGTCAAACTCGTTGCCAGGAAGTTAGGTAATATTGAACAAAAAGAGAGAGAAAATACAAGAATGCCAGTTCAAGGCCCCAGATAATGATCATAAAAGGGTTATATGACTTAGGCACAGATAACTAATTTCAAACAAATCATTGAGATTACTGCAAAAAGACACTAAATAATTACCTGTTAGCAGTATAAAATTTCCTCGACTATTGATATATATATAACTGCTGCACACGATTAAGGTTATTTCGTCTTTCTTAGGGATTAGTTACGGATAAGTAATACCAATCATTGCTGCGTCGACCCAAGATTAGTGGATTTAATGCTATGTGCGCTATGACAGAGGCGAGACGACGTCTGGTGCGAAAAAGTGGGTTGACAAGGGATTTCAACTTATATATCCGAGTTTGAAAAATTTTTACTGGCTGATTCAAATCCTGGCACAGCCGCATGGACGTCTCATGACCCTTGTTTGGACATATAGAAATTTAAAGATGAAGAGGCTCTATTTTCTGTGAGAAGTTGGTCCGTATATCTACCTGGTTCAAGCTATGGGTGGTGGACATAGCTATTGGATGAATTCCATTTTCTATGCCTCAGTTTATATCAGGATGAGTGTGAGTAAAACCCGGCATCTTGGAGTTTGAACACTTATCTACGATAAACCAATACTATTTGTCTTGTTATACTAACCGTAAGAGAGAAAAATATACCCGCATCTCCGGTTCTCGGGACCCTTAAACCCTTAGACCACACTACAGCAGTGGTATACTGATTCAAAGGGGATATGCAAAGTTGAGTTTCACCAAGTAACCAGTATTTTATCATGCCACTAAAATATTTTTTCTCTGCTTTCGAGAGGTGTGAGCTGGTTATAGTTGAAAATTTGGGGAAATGCTGTATCTCTGTTTTTCCAACATAGATGATAGGATATCATGTTAGAGTAAGTCTGATTTCGTTTTTCAGGTTGAAAGCCGTGATTTAGAGGAAACGTTATTTTGAGCCGTACTCATGATAAAGAAAACAAATAAATGGAGTTTAGTTTCTCGTTAGTATTCATCAAGTTTTTGTAATCAACGGCACGGTATCGTTGTGCATCGATTATCCATCAAAATAGAGAGATAGGCAATCCCGATGCCTGGAATATTTCCCTCTTAATTTACAGCAGATATTCAAGCCACAAATTAGCCTTTTATACGATCTACGGATTCGGTCTTGTTCGAGAAAACATCGGAAAATTCTTTGAATAAGTGCAATTCAACTTGAATCTGGTAGCTGTTCAGCTCTTTAGTTATTATTTTCAAGCTGGGGCATTTTCCTTTACTTCATTGATGATTTGGACCTAAAGGAAAGAAATAATGCTCCCGTATTTAAGCGACAAAGGTCGTCATTGTAAATTTACAAAGGTAGAATCGTGGGTAGAGTATTCGACCTGGCGGATGAACATGTATCACGTAGCTGAAACTAATCAAATGGTCAAATGTCTATTTGCTTCAGTAAATCACATTAGGGATCTTAGAGGAAAAACATCGCCAGCTTTTGATAGAAAACCACCCTGACAAGAAAAGCACATAATTGAAGAAGTTATTTCAGTATATTCAGGACTATCATAGAACCTATATTCGTATCACAACTATATTTATCATATTGTAATGCATTTGGATGTCCCAGTATAGTTTAAATTGATTGTTTTCGAGTACTGATGTTGGTGTAGATCTGTGATATGGATCTGTGTTTTGTATTACTGTATGTTGTGGCTAGTGCTTGGTGTACTTTTGGTACAGAATTGTGCCTCGCGGTGTATTCAGTTCCAACCAGAGTTTTGCATGCGCTGGTAATATGTTCTATCGTTTCCTTTGTTTGGTGGCATTTTTTGCAGTTTTCATCTGTTATGGAGGGGTCTTTTATTATATACTTCTTGTAGTTCCGGGTCGCAATTACTTGACCTTGGATAGCAACCATGCTTTTTTATAGTCTATGTAACAGGTGTGAAGATTTTTGTGTTTTTTCTGGTCTGTTCCAAGATCACGCTACCAATTTATTATAAGTTGTTCTGTACAACCTTGGCTTTGTTTTCTGCATCTTTTTTGTTCCTCCGTAAGTATGTTGTTCTGCGTTAGATGTTGTTCTAGTCTTCTGCATATTGTTGCGGTTATAATCTTGTACAACGTTTGAAGGCAGGTGATTGGGCGATAATATTCGGGGTTTTTGGTATCTGTGTTTTTGGGTTTTATGCACGTTATACCTTGTGTGAGGAATATTGTAAGTCTATTAGGTTGGAGTATAGCTTTGTTGATTTGATTTGCAAGTGCTTCATATGTTGGTGAATTGCTTTTATTATTATTATTTTTATTATCATTATATTGAATATATGCACGTATGAGGTAAATGATTAAATTATTGCGTCGACCAAGCTGATACCAGCAAGAATTTGTGAAAAGGTCTACAGGCACTTTCGCAATTATTAAATGGGTCCAGTGGACATTGAGTAATAACACTTCTCTAGTCTGCTAGTTGTAGGATCCGGTAACACTTTAACTTAGCGCGGTAGGGAAAATTTGAAAAAAAGTTGACGAAATGGGTAGATTTCGACGATTTTCAAGTGGAATCGACAGGATCTTGTTAGGAAACGCTTTTTATCGCAGCCGTGGCTCATAAAGTCATAAATTTGAGGTAAATTCATAAATAGAAATACTTACGTTTTTAAGTGGTGTTTACGTATATAATATTCTGGTTTGTCTGTATTTAGATAGATTTTCGGCGATTTTCTTTGGAACACAGTGTGAATTTCCTGTGTAATTATAGTGAAATCAGAAAAATGGGATAATTTAAAAATTGTCAACCTGCTCTCAAGATTGTGGGAGATATGTCAAATCTGACATATGTCCCTTAAACAGCAAATCAGATTGCGACGTTGCCAAATGTATTTTTTTGTAATAACTGAATAATCGACTACGGGAGACGTGTCAATAGTACAAATGCTAAAGTTACGACAGTTCAACTTCATAATAATAAATAATTTGAACCAATTTGACAAAACATAGCTTTTTTTTAAATTCATCAAAAATAGAAAAAAAAACTGAAAACGAGATTTTGATATAACTGCCGTAGTACGGTTCCAATGAAAACTTAGTTTTGTAATGATGTTTTTCCGAAAGAAAATGAAAGATAGAAGAAATAAGGGTAAGATTATCTGTAACTAGTGTATGAACTACTCCTATACTGGCACTGTTATCAATGAATTAATGTTAGAAATAAAGAACATGCATTAATGAAATAATGTTAAAGGTGCTTTGGCATCAGTATTTCTATTTAATTCATCTAAAGTGGACCATTTCCAGTTGGAAAGCATCATTATGACTAAGTTTTCTTTGAAATAGTATAGATTTACCCAAAATAGATGGTGGAGGAGGGAAAATGTAGGCTGGGTAAATATGACTTCATTTTGAGGAGGTGGTAAAGGGTGAATGAGACTGTATTTTTTTAATTTATTCATTTGAACACAAGTTAAATGTTAAGGAGTGAATGAGACTGTGTTTTTTAGATGATTTCTTTGAATACAAAATAGATGGCGAAGCAACCGCAGCTGCACTTCGTGTGCAGCTGCAGTTGCTTTGAGGGGGGAGGGGGTGGGGTTATTGCCACTATCTTTTTGAACTTAATTATTTGAATACAAAATAGATGGCGAAGCACGCTTCGTGTGCAGCTGCGGTAGCTTTGAGGGGGGGGGGAAGGGGAGGGGGGAATTGCCACTATATTTTTGAATTTAATTATTTGAATACAAAATAGATGGCGAAGCAACCGCAGCTGCACCCTCAGCGCGCGCTTCGTGTGCAGCTGCGGTTGCTTAGAGGGGGGAGGGGGAGGGGGAGGGAGGGAATTGCCACTATCTAATGAGACTGTATTTTTCAATTGTTTATTTGAACAGAAGATAGATGGCGCTTTCATGGAGGAGTGGGAGGTGAGGGGGAAATCATTATATTTTTTAATCATTCTATGAACATCAGGTGGTGGAATGAGTTTTACCATTTCTTATGTCTGTACACTAATTTATTGATCATTTAGCCACTACCAGTATGCAGTGTTTCCAGAAAGCACCTCGTGGAGGCGATCAATAATCACTCCCCAATCCCTTCAGTTAATCATCATTAGGGATTCGCCTTTAAAAAGGCGTTTTTTGTATTCTAATTTGAAGAATCATAGTTGATATTCAGCTCTGATTGCTTCTAATAAGAAGGAGAACGGGTCGATGTTCCTGAACCGACAATGTCTTCGCCACAGATATTCACAAAGAGTATCTGCGAACTGGTCTGAATGAACATGTCGGTTCTTGAACCAGTTCTTCGCCGGCCGCCATGTCGCCTCTATTCTTTGGGCATGAGTACCATCGGGTGCTGAAAGGTATAATGTTTATTATTTCTATTCACAGTGATCACCTAAAAAAGGCTTACCAACAAAACGGTTGACAGGATCAGAGTGATTGACAACTCTGTGTATATATCTTGCCGCCTCCAGACCGTTGTATGCCCTCCACATATCCGTATGAATTTCTGATCCTGGACGGACGTGCCGTTGGATGATGGGGATCAGTGTCTCGGCATCGCGCTCCGACAACTCCACCATTCGGACGTCCTCCCTCCCAGATTTCTCGATGATACCCAGTACCCAGTGATCATCGACAATTCGGCCCCGATTGTATTTTCGGTGGCCGAACTTCGATTCGTCTATTTGGACGATGACTCCTGAACCACCAAGCAAGTCATCTGCAGCGGTCAAAGTTGAGAAATGGTCGACGGCCATTTCTCGGCAATACTTGTACCTGGTAATAATAGTATTTACTTAAAAAATCAAGATAAACCTTAAAATGACATACCACTGGCAGATGGTCGCTGTGGATAGGCGAATGTCGGTGCCAGGCTCATCCACCTCATGTGACACAGAGTCGTACGACCAGTCACGTGCGACACCGTACATGAGTCTGCAACAATACAGTATAACAGTAAATTAGATTTAGTACAGCACATCTATTTATATGAACTCATCGGAAAGCTTGACCAGTACGTCTTTTTTCTATTACTTACTACCATGTTATTCCACAAAAAGATGTATATTTTAATTGTGCTGATATCGTTATCTTTTTTATGGAAGAAATATCCTGGTGTCACAGTTTCATGTAAGAAATGTAATGTAATGAGTAACTTACGTGATAGCCTTGTATAACGGTATACGGCACTCTTCAGAAAAGGTGCCGTGGGCCACTGCTGTTGTCCGGCATGATCTTGATCTCGGGCAGTAGAACCTCCCGGCCACGCAATCATTGCGGATATGCATGGGAGTCCTGTGGCGCCCACATTGTTTTCCTGTCGGCAACAATCCCTGCACTTTAGCCCACGAAATCGCCTCTTCATTATCCCTGGGTAGGGTACGGATATTGTGCACGGTGGCCATACCTTCAATCAAAACAAAAATACCCTTGTTATACAAAATTCAGTAATTGTATGAACATGTACTTACCTCAGACACAGGAAATAAGTCGGAACAGATCGAATAAGTAGAAAATAACACTGGAAACTGAGATTTCAAATCAAATTGATTGAAACCAAATTCAATTCGAAATGGCGGGTGACAAGTAAAATTGAGAGAAAGAGCCAAAATATCAGCCAATCACAGCACAGAGAACTTAGCAAATCTGAGGAATTTGTAAAAAACCGTAAATCCGGCAACACGGCTCGACCTCTCGACCATTGACGTTTGCATTAGTGGCATTTAATTTATATTTTGACAATCTAGATACCGGTTTTGATTGATTTCGTGGTTTATTTGAAAGTGAATATAGAAATATGTTACATGTCTATGTTAATATCAAAATATTAGAGAAAAACACATTGTAGCTCCAGACCCTGACAGTACGTTGAGGTATATATAGAAATCTATCTGTGTAGTGTTTTAGTGCGTAAATAGTGAGAAAATAACCTATATGGCTGATTAGCAGGGGCTTCATAGTGCCGGTTCAAAAAATTGTAAGTACAGTAAAAATCCGAATGTATACATTTCCTAAGCAAAAAACCGATGTTATAGTTCGAATTACATGTAAATCTACCCATTTGAGTAAAAAATGCAATAATCGACGTACCGCGCTAACTTACGTTGTAGCCTAGGATCCCAAGAATCGGTTATCTTCAATAGCGTATGGAGAGGAAGTAAAAACAAGACTAACTTTGCTCCAGGTCTTGTTGAACTGCTTGAATTTTACTTTATATATATTCGCAATCTGTTCTTGTTTGGTCCACTAATACGCATAAAAGAAGACTGTTGTGCTATTCCTTGAGTTCGTCATCGCACTGGGTATTAGTTATTGTTCGCACACTGTTTTGGTGAGGAAATATCAAGTAGCACATATATATAAACAAAGAGACCTAACTTTGATTTTCTTCACCATCATAATGGATGACTTAGTCAGGTTTTTGACACATCCATGTATATTCCGTCATACATCATCCTTTGTCAAGAATGGAACAAATTATACTTAAATTATGATTTTCTCATAGCATCTGAGCTCCGTCGACTGAGACATTATATATGCTGCCGTCTTTCCGTACAATAGATTCCCTGATCAGAATACAATTATACCAATGCCTTCCCCCAAAAATCCTGCAGCCTGTAGTAAACCACTTCACAAGTTAAGATGAATAGCCAGGAGCTAAACATCACCTTCAGTATCATAGAAATTGTTCTTTATTTGTTTTTTATGGTAATAAAACACGGTTTATTATTATTATTATTATTATTAAGTGAACTACAAGAGTAATCACATAAAGATATAATTCACAGTTGCTGGGGTAAGTGAGCCTCTGTACTGAAAAGGGTATAGAGTATTTCTAACTTAACCTTGAGGGGCATCTCTTCTCATAAGTCATGCTGTAGACACGTTGTCAATTTTGGGATATAATCTTTTTGGCTTGAGAAAACTTTCAGAAGGCAAGGTTTAGCAACGAGGAAGTATTTAGTGGGGTATAATAAAAGTGGACCAGTTCCACTACATCGGTACATATATACAACGAGAAATTTGCATTTTTGGAACTTTCAACAACGAATCTCGTTAGCCACATTCCTGAACGGCAACAATTTACCGGCAATTTTATACGGACATCCCACACTGCTGGATCCTTGTTGCAAATGCTAGTCACGCCTGCATCCCGGATTTTAATCTGTGTTGATTTATATTTGCATATGTCTGTGTGGTGTATGTGCCAACTCATAGAATTAAAAATGGAGTGAAGTAGATTGGATTAGTACCTCCCGCGCCATAATCATACCGTTTTTACAATTTTATGCAAGTCTATAAATTAGGGGCATACATCCTTATTCATGTAATTTTCAACTAAAAAACACAACACTGGATCTGATGACACTAAATGGTTTACTTGGATATCAAAAAATATTTCTACAACCTGCTCTGGGTTACTCTGAGGGTGCGTGATTTTAGTCCGATATTACGCCAGTTTTTTTGGTTGCTGAATATGAATTTATGTCATTTTCATACTACTGATTGTTTGATACGTCAGTGAAACGAGTTCAAATATTTTACTGTTCTGAGACAGTGACGCTGCTCTGTCTCCAGATAAACACAATGCGTGCAATTTGAATTCGGAGAAAGGTAGTCAAGACTAGTAAAGTAGTCTAGAAAAGATATTGATAGTTGAGAAGAGATTATATAGATTTTCCATAGGTTACTATACTTGACGTCACTGCTCATGTTGATAAGGTTATGATATCGAAATGTCTCTATGCCTTTTTATATGGTCTTTGAAGTACTGTTTAGACGTAATCAAAAAATTATTTTGAAAAAATCAGAAGCCACAAAAGTCAGAACATCCAATGTTTGTGTGTTTCTGAAGTTATTGAACTTTCGAGGTCGTTTTTTTCTAAAACCGAATTCGTGTGTTACAATTGAACCCTATCCTATTAGTGTGACACATATAACAATTTATTTTTGTATACATATAAATATGGCAATTAAAAGAATTCAATCAGTTATTTTTAAGATAATAAACATCTTTATATTCGGGGAAAATATAAAACGTTTTTTTCAGAATGTTAAAAAACAAATGTGACATGAATAGGAGAGAACCTAATAAATAAAACAATTAAAATAAACACCATAAATTACATGAAACTTGTTAGGTTTCAAAAAGAATCTAATCGAAGCAATATATTTTTTTATAAAGGTCCAATATTTCAATATATAAAATCGAATAACTGCTTTTTTTAGCAAAAACGTTATATCTGGTAAACGGTACGTGATTTTGTAGCAAGTCTTCTGAGCAATTATTTACAGTTGTATACTTTTCATGTAAAAGTTCACCGATAAGTAGATATAATTATTAGATATTATTTATATTTGGTCCTCCATAAACTTCAGCCTATAACAATTATTTTCCATAAATGAATAAAAGATATTTGAATATACCACAAACGAAAGGCAAATTTTTAAGACAAATAAAATGTCCGGTTAGGGTATTGACCCTAAATACCTAATGATAGAAAACTCAGTTCGCATGAAAAAAGTATTTAAAAAATAACTTCTTTAGTTTCTCTCACTCATCATTTTTACCTGTTTCCAATATAAACCAAATAGAATAGAGTCTAATACCTAATGAGACAAAAATTAGAAATGAAACTTTTGTCGCCATCTGTTGGCAAAAAACGTTAGTCTGCTTCGAGAAACCCACAAAATCAATAACAACTTGTCTGCAGCCGAGAACTGCATACTTGAAGCCAGACAGACTCTGCGGAAGATGACGCGGAATTACCAATGTACCATTTTTTATTTAGAATTTGTGTAAACGTGTCCATTCAATGAATTATTATATAGTATATAGGATGGGAGGAATGAGGAAATAGCTGTGCACTCTATACCCAATCAAAATTCGCTTGTTGAAATTCCAGCCTAATTCCAAACTGTTCCAAAAATGCACCAAGCCTCCCATCAACTTACTGAGTTCTCACTTTGACACTAAAAACAATTTCCGAAGCGATCTCAGAAATTCTACGTTCGCACAATATACTTTCTCATCTATAAGCGATGTATTTGTTGCGCAAAAAGATCGAATTTGATATTAGTTTTTGACAATTTACTATATTCTTTCTCTCCGTCGGCAAACCCTTACTAACATGTAGATAAAAAGTTTTGTAGTTATCACACAGTTTCACAAATAAAACTCTTGACGCGTTTCGAAGAGAGAGTTTTATTTGTGAAACTGTGTGATAACTACACAAATTTGTATCTACATGATGGAAGAGTTTCACCAAGTAAGAGCATTTACAATCTACAGCCTTACTAACAGTTCCACAGATTTTGAATAAATCTGAGGATCAATATTTTGTGGGATCTTGAAATTAGTCTGCGGCTTGCAGCAAAATAGCAGTGAGATGAAAAAAGTTATACACTCGTGAAAAAGGTACAGAAAGATTAAGTTGCTGTACTGGTTATATTTACTAACAATCAATATAATTTTGACTCATCATTTATTAATGTCAGGAAATATAACGCATGTGAGATTATAGTAGTATTTGTTCCATATCTGGTGAGCCCGTTATATTTTGGTAGAAGAATTGTCCAGTAGATAGACTCAGCAGTCTTCACAGCGGAGTTACTCAGAATTTTACGAGATCCCATTGTAGCGTCTACCTTCTCTCTTTACTAAACAGCAGAGAATAAGTAGAAGATGCGTTTCTTGTTGTTTATTTGTGTCAATATGGTTGCCAGATACAGATACTTTCCGGGTTTCCGGGTTATAGACTGACTGCTGGAGGGTAGTGGAAAAATGCCAATTATTCATAAAATAAATATATTATGTATATTGACTAAAATACATCACTAAATCTAAAACAAAAATTAAACAGCTCTATTTCGCTTCATAAAATCTAATTGAATCCTAATCGTTGAATCTACTTTTTTTTAAATTTATCGTTGGATTTTGTGTTTTCTCTACCTTGTAAATCTGTGAGCACGATTCTTCAAAATATTAATACAAGTTTGCGTTTCAGACTTGATCAAATCCATAGATATTCAGTTGTGACCTTTGGTCCTTAAATTATGTCAGAAATTTTGGATTTGCACTCTATATATTGGTGAGTTGCTTTGTTACCGTAGGTTTCGTTGAGACAAAGAATGCTATAGTTCTGATATTAAAACACAGAAAGAACCACAAATAAAAATATTTTTGTGTTTAACTAATCAATATGAGACTATATAGATATTATTAGCTATTTAAAAGATTACATGACTATCCTCAGAACTATTTTCAATATATCTGGACTCTTCCGCCTATCCAAGGAAGACATCAGATGTTCAATGCCTGAATGGCTTCCACTCACAGCTCAATAAGAATTACCATTTATGCATTCAACAAAATCGACGAGGTTGTATTCGCATCGACGGCTGCTCAAAATTGCCCGACCTTCCAAATGATAATATGGCTCTGTATAAACAGCAAGCATAATTTGGCACCATACCTCTTTTATTACTTCGTCTTACCTGAAATACTAATAATCCCAGTGCTGTAGGAATTATTCAGGGAATATAAATGAAAAATTTGTGTAAAATTTATTAAACGAATATTTTGTAGCATCAACATTTTATAATTACCGAAGTATTATACGAGTACGTGAACCACACAAACATATTCAATTTGCCGGCATTTAGCACAATTCTAAATGGTAAAATTCATAGTTCTATTGAAATTTTCACAGTTCAAGTAGCAGCATTCGAAAGGGCAGCGGACGAATTAATCGCTTGTAGACACATGCAGCATGACACCATAGTTTTCGAAGCCTGGAATCAGCAGTTTTACAGTACAAATCGAGAATCGGATACAAAATCTGTCAGATACTCGGTCTTAAAATGCTGTAGACTTACCATCAAAAACATTTCCAGGTCAATTTTTATCATACCACCCGCTGATATCATGACTTCCTTTTGACCTCTGGTCATTATCATTATAACATGCTTTGAGTACTCAGGGTGTGCAGTCCACTCGCTGAAGTAAGCACTACTTCTAATCTTACTAGCCTGAAACCAGCAATGTCTAGAGCGCTTTGAGGGCATTAGATTCTAGGATATCAAACAAGGAATTGACATTTTGTACTTTTAGAAAGACTGCTCAGGTGAATTGAATTCAGTAATCATATGTACTTTCAATTAAAGGCCAATACAATTGGGATGAATTTAAGAGATAATCAGAGGATATTTGTGTGTGGAGGCTACGAAGCTGCAAATTTCCTACGTTTTGATCATTTTTCAAGATCCAAACGACTAAATTCAGTCACTGAGACACATCATCAATATGCCACAATTATTTGCAAAGCTTTATTGCAATCTTCTCCAAATCTTGCACCTCATAATGTGGATTTCAAGTGGCAGACAAGTATATCAATTTGAAATAAGCAAAAATGTAATAAGGATTGTTCCGAGTTCAAAAGAATACCTGAGATGTCTGACTACAATATTGATATGAGCTAGGGATAAAATATCATGTGTCGGAAAAATCATAAAAATTTATTTATCTGGTATAATCCACTTCAAAAAGGTGTAGAGCATCTTTTAACAATGTAATTGTAATTCAAAATAATTGTCCAGTAAGAAATTACCTCGTGTGTCAGTTCCTGAGCCGGGAAGGCATAACACATGTACAGTTGATTCATTCCTGCAAGCAAATGCAGCAGTGCATCTATCTGAACAACTGGTTTAAAGTACCTACAAGAATACTACAATGATACCTTTAACATTTGAAAAATATATGATAGGTGTAGTGATTTGGTATAACTCTAAAATATTCTTTTGTTAAAATCGTGTCACTGTAAAATCCGGCCCGCACTTGCGGAAGTCGGTAAAAACCAATTCTAACAGCAATCCGCCTATTCATCCAAACATGCTTGACGGGTTACGTATATACCACCCAATTGTTCTCTACAGTTAGACCGCCAGGCTGTACTAACGAGTCTAGGCTAAAGACGAAACATGCGTGTCTTTAGCAGGTCTGATGCATAGTGGCACTTAAAACTTACATCAAGCCTGTAACAAAAAATTTGAACAAAATACGATGGTCGACAAAGGATGTAATCAGTCATTTCGTGTTAATATAATGCTGCAGATGCTTATTAAATAATAAATATGCCCGAGGTAAAAAATCAATTTTACGCCCTTACATAGTTGAAATTTCACGATACACGCTTTTACACACAGGCTCGTACGGTATCATTTCGACATCCCCGTCAGACAAATTCAAAGAGCAAAAACCGTAGAGAAAAAAGTTCTATTTCGAAACTCTTAAAACTTGCTAAAACTTATTCTAATTGCATATTCTAACAGAGACAGCCATTGTATTTTTTCATGACAAAACTTGATAGCAAAAAAAATTACTCTTGTCACTACCTACTTAGATTCCTATTACGCTATTTTATTTCTCCTCCCCATTTTTGCGCCCCTTCTGTTACGGCAGAAATGACTCCAGGAACTACACCGATATATGCACCCGCAAACCACAAACTTCCCATTATCGTTCGACGAAACTTCGCTCGATGTTCACTAAATGCCGCATGTGTGGCCCCGGCTTAACAGTGTTTGGTGGGTCCAAATTATTCATTATTTTCTTTCTCAGATATGACTTTGCTCGTTTAAAGTTTACGCATTACGTGTGACTGATTTATGTCAATATTGCTTTACTAGTTTTACTAAACTAGACCAGTAGACTTGAAAGTTTAGGTTCAAGTGTTCAAAATATTCTTTGATTCTGTCGTCATATATGTTTAGGACTGCTTTTCTACTGGCGTGATTGAAACCTGTGTTCACCGTTCTATTGCACTTAACTCATTATTAACCCGTAAGATACTCAGTTCTCTACTATAACACAGTTCAAAGGAAACAGCAATGTTTTAATTTATACTTAACTCAAGTACCTTCAGATGTGAAATGACAAAGTCTTTCTTTACCTAACACAGAAAAAGCAGCAGGTCAATTAAACTTCATTTTTTTGGAAATTATGCTATCGAAATTTTTTCACAAGATATTCAGTCAGGTCAACTAAGTGGCATTTGGATTGTTTCAGTCAGTTAAAAAAAAAATAATCAAATGCACACACGTAAGATTTGTCTTGCAAACTAGTCTTAGAGACTAGTTACGCAAGTAAACAGGATAGGAAGTCTAAAAACACAGCGTCGTCATTAGAGATCATTTTCGTGAAATGATTTTCAAAAGTACTAACGGCCCACCAAATGACAGTTAAGTTCGGCGGCGTTAGTTGGTCCGTTATATTCCTCAAATTTCACTAACGATTTATATCTCATACATACAGTCATACTTATGAATGTCATGATTGCTGTGGGATCATGCACAGTGATCTATTAATACTTTTATTATATCATTGACCCAAAGAATATTTCGTAACGCCACCCAACTAAAAAATTCACACTTACCCGCAAACTATCATATACATGCAAACGCACATCGAAAGTATAACGTTTATTGAATATAGCAGCATAATTGCAGAGAATGTATTTTCAAAATCGGAAATATAACTGAAATAAAATAAAATGTAGTGTGAATAGATTACTTCGCAGGAAACTTACTTCATTAAGAAATTATATTGGTCCACACATTCAATGATGTTCTTTCTAATCTGATATGTGTTTCTATTTTTAAGATCGAAAATGCTTTGCATTCTGCTATTAAGCATCATGAATTGAATCTGCAGATGGGTCAGCAGAGTCATGATAAGATTATCGAAACAGCATAGACTAGTCATTGCTCCTATGCAGGCGCTATCCTGTATTATCAGCATAGCATACCTTGGTAGCCATTCAGGTTTGTAGCACCTAAAAATTTATTGAGATGGATAGAAGCCTACTACTATTTTGAAATGCATCATATACATATATGGTGAAAGAATTATTGGACATGCATCAGGAATTAAGCAAAGAAGATAGCATTCGAAAAACATACAAGTGCGAAAGAGACGACCTGTGGATTAGACAACATAGAGACATTTTCCTTACAGTTAAAAGTCCAGTCAATTTAGGTTTGCCAAAAATCTATTGCCTAGATAGAAGCAAGCAATGAGTCATTTCAATATAGTAAAATATCAGTAGACTTCTGTAATTGCATGCATTTATTTTTATTGAATCTGATATTTCAGAAGTGTATATTCGCTAAGAAAAAAACTGGAGGACCTTCCGTCTTACAATAAATATTCGCATTTTGATACACATGACCCCTAAAACTTATTGTATTCGGCTCATAGTTCGTTATAAGATAGCTGACTAAACCTACCTACCATACCTATAATCATAGTATCATGCTGAACTTTTTTTGCTAACAATGTGTGATTATATATGAACAAGTACAGCATGACTGGGAAACCTCAATTATTTGTCATTTGTAAATTTAAACATAAGTTACCGAAATGCAGCATCATGTGGAAACATCATTTAATGTTTGCTCACCTTAGTGTCAGTCCTCCAGTTAGTTGCGGTTTTATAAGCGAACTCAAGAGAAAAATAAATATGGATGTAGAAAATATATTTCTCCTCCATTTAGCCGAATCCAAAACACCTTTTATTGCTTTGGTATCATCGAAGTTCCAAAATTTTAACGACTTTTCCTCGCACATTATAAATATTGATCGTGCTTTCAGAAAGAGCGTTGTTTGTTTTGCTAAACCCTAGAAATTAGGAAACATATGAACAAAATTAACAGAAAATAGCGTTCCTAACAATCATAGGTAATTAATAACATACAATCCCGAGAAATTGAGCACCAGTCTGTAGTAGACTTAACAGTGCAATTAAAAAAAAAACACTTCTAAGAATGTTTTCTTGTGTATGAAATAGACACCAGACAAGTTCAAGTTGGATAAAATATATTTATGTGTCTTAACCTCAAGACCATAAGAATGAGGTATAGGTGCTTTTAAGAATCCTAAACGGACACTGACTTTTTCTGCAATATAATCAGCAATAGTAATACCATTGACAGCAGAATTATTTATTCAGTACATTGTATATTAATTTCTTTGTGAGTCTATGTTCATTTGAAATCATTTCATCCGCACCTGATATTCTTATCTTACAGTTTCTTGAGTGCTATTTTGTGACTTCAATTCCTTGATTCTTTATATGCTTATATATCCGAAAATAAATGTTCGAGTATTGTTTGTATTTTGTATGGATATCAATAACGCAAAAATAGTCGAGAAAAAAGTTATAGAAATGAGGAGAGAGCCTCAAAAATTATGAAGCCCAGGGCCTCTTTAATTTTAGATCTACCACTCAATAGCAGTCAAAATAGACTACTACATTAAGGGATGTCAAAAGAGATCTCCTCACGCAAAAGGTTTCCTGGATATTGCTTACACCAAGAAGTGTCTTTAATATTTCTATCCTATATTTAAAGTTCTCAGTGGCATTATCTCCATATCAGTACGCAGTTGCAGCAAGATCGATTGAGAGAGATGGATGGCGTGAACGAGAACGTACCTGACTCGGTATTAAAGATTCTAACTATATGAATTGATATCCGGTTAATGGAGACCTCGATTAGATCTTAGAATTTCAGACCTATTTGAATTAAGCTTTAGCAATATCGGAATTTTTAATATATCTCTAAAATTATGTAAATGTTTTAAATTTGATTCCAAAACACCAGGAGTTCCAAAATCCGATTCAAATGTCAAACTAACACTATTGCGCGAAAATTGTTTATGACTAGTTACTCTGCCGACAATGTTTTAATTTCCACATATGAAGCTGCATTGCTTACTACAGATCCAAAACCTATGCCTTCCACCAAAATTGATACAGCAATTACCCGATGATAATTAGGCAGATCAACAAACAGACTGAGAGACCGACTGAAATAAGTAGATTCACTTTTGGTGATGCGCCTTACAGACGATGCTTTTTCACTCTTTGTTATATTGGATGATGTTAGAGTTGGAATGAATAAATGTATGAAGTATATGTGTAACCTGTATGATACTAATATTTGAATAACTCAAAAATCAAACAAAAGAATTTACTCCTAATTCATCTACTTACATGAAATAACATCGTGAAATTTGGTGAAATAGTAACCATATCTATCACAGTCAAGGAAGATCCTTTATCCATTATAAATACAACTGTCAACACAATGACAATCCCGCTGCAGCTCATGAAGTAAGCATATTGGAGTAGTTGTCCTTTGGTTTTATTCTTAGTAGGTTTCACTCCCAAAAATATGGCTAGCATCTTCACGAACTTCAACGAATCGAGCATTATAACTGTAAAGAGTTTCGTTCCTATCAGAGCATACTTCCAACAACCAACAAAACCACATGTCCAATTTACTAGATACAATTTTCAGATGCGGTTTGCCGCATGAAGCGTTACCAACGGGCCGGGTGCTCCCAGAAAGTTTGAAACATAATATATTTTGAGTTTTTCAGACTTCCATAGCTATGCAGATATGTACTCTATAATTTTTTATTTGAGTTCTTCAATTGTTTTCACACATATAAAATGGAAATCCGAAGTAATACTAATGGTATGGTGTCAACAAATTTCGAACATTTCAATGTGTTCAAACATGTACTCAAAATCCGCTCGACAATAACAGAATCAGAACTCCAAGCTGCTAGCCAGCTATGCACCGCAAATATGCCTCTGAAAATATTACAACTAAGTGTATGCATACTGCAATTCCTTATTATTGTTGAAAATTCTTACGAGCTCTCTGTAGTTCGTATTTATAATGTTGCTTTATTAGATTATCACAGTCAATACTTTTCTATAGCAATCAAATCCACAGTTGGCTATCAGTTAGCAGTTAGATAAAAAAATGCTGCAAGCAGATTGACTCAGTAGTTCCCTCGCTGCAATTCGTTTGGAAACAATATTTCTCGCTATAATGAAATACATTTTTTAGGAATTTTCCTATTACTTCTAACACCAATTGGCGCCAGAATTAAAAAGACCAATTCTTGAATATACCAGCCACTGAACGATGGTCCTGTTACGATTCGTACGAAGAAAGCAACAAGGAAGATTAAAGAACGTGTTGCTCAAATTGTCTGAAACTCTCTCATTATTTTCGATTATTGATTATTTCTCATATAAAATATTGAAATAATGGTATAAATATATCAGCGAAATACCTACCTATCGAAATGTAAAGTTAGCTTTCTATAACGATTTTTCTAGCTTTTCGGATTTATTTGCTTGTTCTAGTTTTTCATTGAATTTTGCAAACCCTGTTAATTTGAAAATACGAGAAAATCACTCAACTCTCATTTATATAGCAGTGCTCGTGCTGTGATACAGTGTTCGGCATTACAGATTCAAATAAAACAAAACAACATAAAAGGTTGCGTAATCAGGAAGCTGCATCGTGTAACAATAACAATTTCATATGGTACACCTGTCCTATCTATAGAAAATTATGGCATAGTTTGGTATTATTCAAAATGATATTTGACTGATTCAGATTTTTCAGTATTACCTTTCTGTAGAAGCTAAAAATTTCCCTTAGACGCTTCTCTTCCTGCTGAAGCTTCGACACTGACTCTAAATCTGAAAGTGGCAACTTTACTATGAATGCATAATTTATAGGGACTATCCAGCAATCATCCCGATACTTTGGCACTTCAAAGTAGAATTTCTTGTAATTTGAAGGTGACATAAACATTGCATTTTTAATCATAGAAGATTAGAAGGTATCAGTATTGTGTTTTTTGATTAATACTTGGACACAAAACCAGGAAAACCGCTGTGTCCACAGTGAGTGCATCACTGTGTAGACTTTTTTTCGTTTATTTCCTGTATTAAGTAATGTACGTATCGGTTAAAGAGGAGAGGAGATGGACTGAGAATAAATTAAGTGCCCCTCTGATGAGGGGGTTTGTGCCACACGAGAATGTTAATGTATCTATTTACATAGATTACCTTTCGGAAAGATGAAAAGCGAATTCCGGTCCAGAAACGCTACTATAGGACAAATATCTATTCACATTGCCTTTAAAACGTTGTATATCGCATCGGAGAATGATCCCCAAGGAAGCCCATAAAAAAATATTGACTTTTGAAGGATTAATCTTAGAGCTGTTTGGTTGAACAATTAACATTATAGAACTATAGATAGGTACAGCTACTTTTCTTTGATGATCCAGTCTGTGAATGTTCATTGTAAGGTCAAATACATCCACCAATGTTTCTTCCATTTTGGATGGAGTCCAGAAGATTCAAGCAATGCTTCAGAAAGCATGCCCTCTCATACCAGCAGCAGTCTATCGACGTGTTTGATAGCCTTGTAGAGCAGTAGTAACTATTCCGATTTCAGGAGTGGAAATAAATTAGGTTGCTCTGCAACTAGATGTTCGCTTGTATGCCTCTTGGTTGATAAAGAACAGTATTGAACCTTAGAAGCATTGAACCGCATCAGTGGCGGATTTACCAGCAGGCTGAGTAAGCTAGAGCCTAGAGCAGCAGCTTTCAGAAGGCGGCAAATTTGGTTCAATTTTTTTTGTCTTACAAAAATGAAAAAAACATTAACTGTCAATGTCATCCACAGAATAAGTGTAATTATTACGCAGGTGAAATAGGGTATCGAATTTCAGAGATCAATAGGGGTGGCAAAAGTTGAATAGCCTACTGGCAACAAATTTGAAAATCCGCCACTAAACCGCACCACATTATTATGTCGACAGGCAGTGATCATCTCCAGATCTTTCGATAGAGGCAGGTAGCCATTGATAGCAATTTGACATTTAAACAATGCCATTTATTGTAGTGGAATGTGTGACAGCCTTAAAAGTCTATTGTTTGCGAATATTTGTGTCCTGATTACACGCCAAGCCAATTACTTATCTGGATTTATACTCAACAGAAATCATCAAGATTTTGACAAAGTATCTAAGGTACTCGAATGAAACATTTTTTTCTAAAACCATTCAAAACGTTAGCAAAGTGCAAAGTAGTCATATTTAGTTTCAATTAACAGTCAGAATTGAGATAAATTATAGCGGTATTTTTCATGAATCAAAGTTCTGAAAATCAGTAGGACTAAGATTTTGTTTCATATTTCTTTATGTCTTCATATGAAGGGCTATCCAACGCGAAACTTTGGATTGGATTTATTGTGTTGGAACGGTCTTTAATGTGGGAAATAAAGTGAGGTGGGGAGAAGACGACAATCCATCCTCCACAATGCATCTTTCATGGCTATAAAAAAAATTCACTATTCATAAGTAAAGCTGTCTAGAGTCGGAAGTTTGTTTGGGTGAGCTGCATGTCATATCCCTACCTTTTCTAAAGCTTGATGAGCTTACTCACAATATGTGATATAGGCAGATGATCTCGTGAGTCGGAATTCACACTCTACCTTCGTCGATTAGACTCTGATATTCATAGTATTTTGAAGTTACCAGTTCCTACACTTCTTTATCACTTTGCTAATTTCATTAAATGTTCATTAATTTTTAAATCGTCCATGTTTCTCAGTAAAGCCAAATTTTATTTTTAGCCTGGAAACTGACTCTGTTAATTGCGCGAGGAATACATCTGCAGTCTGACTGATAGATAAATTACAATGGAGAGGAATCAAGAACCCATAACAATTTGTATACTATTTATTTCATAGATGCTCTGGATATAACACAGTGAACAAGAATATGTTACAAGTAAACATGCATTCTACTAAAAAAATAATGTGGCAGATTTGAATATAAAATATACAAAAGGTCTTAAAAAGGCTACAAATGTGTTTGATTTTGCAGTGAATTGAATAAATAAATCAAAATGCCGGAGGAAAATAAATTAAAAAATATAAACTTAGAAAACTTCTATATTAAAGTTTCATAAAAATATTGACATTTATTATAATATAATATGCTATCTAAAATACATATACTTTTTCAAGAAATGGTAGTACCACTCAACAGCCATTTTGTAAACAAACACTAGATAAAACATAAATTAAAAACGACACACTCTTTATTTCTGTAGGTGAAGATTTCCTCTAGATAACAATATTCAAGCTATCAGCATCAGCGTTGAAATTATTCATATGAGCAATGACTTATGAGAAGTTGAAATTAAAATTTTGAAAAAAAAACCGCCGATTCAGTGAGCTTTCTGCTGAATGCGTCTGCATTCAAGAGAGAATCTGAAAATACTTAAATGTATCATTATGATTTTGATAACAGGCAGAAGAAAGTCCTAATATTGCAACACTGATGCTTATTTGCATGTATATTCTCATTTCCAAAAAATTGTGAAGGTTAATTGATATTTGATTTTGGTTTCATGATATAATTACAAAACATACAAAAAATATTCAAAAATATCCTAAACGGTTGAGTGCGTGTTTGTGAAACACAAAAGCGTATGTCAGGTAGGTTGAAAAAAATTATGGTAAAAATATGATTTAGCAATGCGTATTTACAGTTTTCTACATAATGTTTCGATCCAATTTAGAGTCATGTTCGCTAAGTTTATTTGTTTTTTTGTATATTATTTCTTATAAGAATTATTTTTCAATTTGAATATTTGCTCTAACTATCATGTGAACCATATAACAAGGAAAACAAATCATTCAGTCATAATTTTACAGTTTAGTTCCCATTTACATACATATAACAAGTCGCGTTACACTGCGCTAAATTATACCTTTTTAACGCCAATCACAACTAGATCAACACTATACAATATTACCAACAGCATCAGTAATGTTTTTAAAGCGTATCAATCAGCATATATCAATAAGTGTATTATGAAGATCACATGAAATATTAATATGCAGATTATTGAGAAATTACTGAAATTAGGAAAAACATATTAAACAATAGTTTAATTTAATCGTGAACTAACCATCAAACATTAATCAATACCAAAACAAATAAGGATTATAAAATTTTATTTCATTGTTAATGACACTTTCACTTATCTATTACATAAACGTGCCATGAATCTTTCATCCTGAATTATATGAATTTATTCATTTATTATAAATAAATTTGAAAATTGACTGGTGGGCATATGAATGAATCACCTAAATTATTTGATTCGTTTAAAAATTGATGAATTTTGATTGTCAATCCTTACTATATAACTGTATTTTTTAATTGAATGCATTTCTTTCTCAAAATCATATCCTGATATTTGATTCAACTTTATCCTGATATGATCCAATCACAGCTTTTCATAGCCATCGACCAAGCAGAATAAAAAAATTGTAAATTTCTATGCTAAAATCATACTGCTATAATTTTATCATCCTACGTTCACATACGTAGATGTGTTCTAAAATCTCGTGAGCCACCAAATAAGAACATATTTTTTTACATACATTTTGTCCCCATTTTCATTTTTCCTCAACTTTTCCATATAAAACATATTTTACATCCTGCATGTCATCAGTTACAAATGCACAAATCAGCCAAGAAATATTCAGTCCAAGGTGATTCGGTGCGATGTTTGAATAATACTAAGCGCATATTCCATACATTCTTTTGTAAAATTAAATCATCTGGATGAACGTTTAAGCATATCTGCATGAGATAAAAGAATCGACGAAGCCTTCTGCAGAAGTTTTGTGCAATCAGTTGTTCATAACAAAAAAAGATCATAGTAGCATGTGGAAAACTACAATCATAGAAGTAATTTTGTTACAGAATTTTTTTCTTTTCTTTCTCTCTCGCCTCGGACATTTATCCTGATCCTTGCAACTTGGTAGTTCACGAGGTAAAACATGTCTAACAAAAAACGATATTCTAGTCGAATCATAATTTTAGTTCCCATATAACAATATGAGCATCATTACAATTCGCGTCCACGCCAACACAAGGGGGTTTCGTTTTATCAGCCGCACAGCAAGGTTGCCTGTAGTTCACGTATCCTCTACCACCCATCAACGTTATAATAGTCCTTCTGCCGTTGTCGAAAGTACCGGTTTTGGTTTTGTTCAGCGTCTTTGTATTATGTTTATTTACACCGCTGTGGTTCGGTTTCTCAGGAGTTTCTTGCTCAGAGACGCTTTCGCAGACGCCGTTCAGCTGTCTGGATGCGTTCGAGTTGTTTCTGGAAACGCTTCGGCCTAGTCGAACAGCCATGCTTTCTTCTGAGCCAGAAGAGGTGCATAAGCTTGAGGACCTAGGAAAAAGAGGCAGATTGTAGCTAAGTTATAGAATATCCTAGAGCTTCTAGATATTTTTTTCAGATTTTCAAATGTTAATCAGCATGATAGTAAAGTGTATTTCCCAATTATTATATAACATTTTCCATATTGAACTATTGCAATGTTTTTTTTACTTCTTGTTTTGTGATGTACGTCGGACGATTTCAGTCGTATATACATCAGTAAACTTCTTCTCGCTTATTTTAACATTTTAAGTCCATAGCTATATAGAAGAATTTATTTTTTGTGTGATTTGGTATGAAAATGTGTCTAACAAGTCCCGAGTATTACCGGGGTCAATATTTTAGTGATGAAGGTACGTATTCTACGAATACCCATTTTTTCTTCATATAACGCTTTTTGACGTGGAAAGTAAATAAAGTTTTCGGGGGCAAAATAGTTTTAAAATTCATTTTCGAATGTTTCTCAAAATGCTTATCTATGTATTACTTAATAATTTAAAATTTGATTTAAAGCTTTTTTATTGGTATTTCGATACCACAGACACTATTTACACAGCTAAAATATATGTTTAGGTGATCAATATTGTTGTTTCGAAGAATGGATTTATATTGAAGCGTGAACAGTACTGAGCCAATCCACTTGACTCCATATTTGAAGCGAAAAACATAAACAAATAACTTTTTCCCACAATATTTTTCTTGAACTTGATACACTCCGAACTTTTAGCTTTTAAGTTCGTGTTTCCCTCCATCCTCCATATAGTGATACTACTACTTTTAGTGGGCTCTGCCAATACATCATATTTATCCTATTACCTTGAGTCGACGGACCAATTGGACAAATCCAGCGATCTGGGCCTAGAAACCTTCATCCTGAGCCGCCTGTCCAGCGTGCTGACCTTGTTGGGGATGGCGGCCAATTCTGGATCGCTGCGTCTTAGAGACTCGTATACGGGGTCAGTAAGGATATTGTCCTCGCGCTCGTAGTCTTTGATGTACATCAGATCACTGTACAAACCGTATACGTTGTTCGTGTCTCCAGAACTTTGGGAAGACGTGCTAGATGTTGAGAATATGGATCCACCGTTCCCAAATCCTGCAGAGATGAGTGGTCGTAGTTATAGTGTTGATAATATTTTTAGTGAAGGGAGGCGTGGGGCAATGAATCGCTTGCAATAGCTATACAACCGAAAGCCGATAGCTGTTTTTTAGCCAATGTCATTAAGCGACCTTGGACTCTACTTCAAATTAAAAAAAAATAATTTATATTTTTAAGGTTCTTGGAGTTCTTTAAATTTTTACTGGCCATTCGTGGTGAGAAGTAGAAAATTGCTGCGATATTTCAGAGTAAATACTTTCCAATTAATAAATGATGACTGACATATTATTAGATTCCTATACCTGGTATACCTGATTTCATCTAAATAAATCCATCTAGGTGCATAATGAACAAAATAATTTATGAAAGTCGCTTAAATTTTAGTATATAGAGTTGAGCAAACTATAAGGTAGTACAACTTAATATTCATGAAGAAAGGAAAAAATGAGTAATGAACACAAATAAAAAGTTTAAAATGTTTACATGGAGTCCACTAACTACAGCTGCAGAGCCTCAAATGAAGTCTATTTGGTATATTCATAATTATTGAGCACTACAAATTTCATTCAACTTATATATAACTGCAAGATCAAAGTTTGTGGAGATATTTCTTTAGTTTTTAGTTATATCCAAGATAAAACTCACCTCTAGGCAAAGTCTTCGACATCCTAGCCAAATCATTTTCCTTTGATCTCCTTTTTCTCAAGGCCACTGGGCTATTGGTCAAATATTTCAGCTTGTTGCTGACATTGTGCATCGAGCTGTCTGACAGCTGCTTCTCCATCTTTGGTCTTAAAGTGACATTCTCTTCTTTACTATCCATAAAACTACTCTCCATGCTTTCAGGCTCTGTTTTGGATTCTGGTTTAGTTTCTTTCACGTTACTCTGCAAATTGAGAATATTACTGAAGGACTTAACTGACAAACCTGAATGAGCACATGTTAGTCACATTATTATTATTAGTGAATACTTGCAATGCTTACGAAATATTGTAAAAGCTGGATTACTCGGCCGTCGTACCGTACAAAGTTAACAGACCAGTATCGGTTATCAACGTAAAAAGCTGACCACTTCCATTCAAAAGAGTGATCCAACTTGTATTTCTTGCGTAAGCTTTGGTGGTTACTTATTTTATAAACCATGGATGGTCTACTCCAAATTATCGTGCTTTTCATTTTTTTTTTATTTGAATATAGGTATTTAATCTTGAGTTACAAAAATTCGATACATGCTTTGCTTACCTTAACACAAACGTTGCCGTAAGTCTTTGGTTGCAATGCCAACAGAAACGTGATTGGTCCGAAGTGTGCATGATATGAAATATTGACCCGTCCACTAATGATAGGAACGCCCTCTAGTCTAGGCAGTGGGATGGTCAAAGTCCTTCCAACGTTGGTGCCTACCCAGAGAAGGCCTTTGCAAGCCAGCAGAGAAGTGACGAATACTGCAGGTCTGGTGTTGTTCATAGAATCGCGTGGACCTGGAATAAAAGGATGTCCGGTAGGTTTTTCCCACGATTTGGCAGGGACTCGCGTTTTTATTATAGTACTGAGATTATTAATTATTATGTGATTAGATTTCACTGACCTACTAAACAATATCTTTCAGAATTCGAGATAAGCTTTGCCTTTTTATAGCAATAACTGTAATGATTATCAAATATATTGGTGATTATTAAATACATAGAACAGAAATATTTACTTGATAAATGCTCACTATATTAGTTTTTTATTAATGTTCTGTAAACTATAAGGCGAGAGAGGAGCGGAATGTGTTTGAATGTGTGACTGCTAAATCTATAAATCCCTCTATTTGAACATTGGAGTGGTAGCGGCAACACTGGAGTCAGTATCGGTGCGAGAGTATGATATAATAATTAATGAAATGTTACGTGATGTATATCCCAAAAATAGATAGTATCTGGTACCATAAAAAATTATGTACCTAAGTGCAATCATGGTTACTTATGTATATAAAAAACAATTATATGCTGTCATCATATTATTCCCAAAACTGGCACTACAGATAAATATTTCATTTGCAGCCAGTTAATGCACATCTTTTCTTGATTTTTCATATCTTTCAAAAGTTTGATTTCGGACTTCCATTGTCTATAAAATTTTGAGTATCACAACGTTTCGATTGATATGCTATCTTCAATCGTCTTCAGTTCATCGAAACGTTGTGATACTCAAAATTTTATAGACAATGCAAGTCCGGAATCAAACTTTTGAAAATCCACCTTGTCTACAAGTTTCAAACAACAGTTTCATATCTTTATTTATTAGAAAATATCACTGTTTTATAGTTAGAAAGTGGTGAAAAAATCGACCAGACTCATTTAACCCAATAAATCTATAGTAATTGCTACGAAGTTCTGGCAAAGTATGCGTATTGTCTTACCTGACATTCCATTAACTCTCATGACGATCGAAGCAATATTGATGTCCTGCAGATGCTTGAACGTCTCTGTGTGGTAGAGACAGATGGTACTGGAGTTTTTCTGGGATATCCACAGGCCGATGCCGCTGTGCGCCATTACGTGAACGTTGCCGAAATTCTCGTGTTGGATGTTGAAGCTCTTCTGGATTTCTCCTGTGACTCCATTCAACATCCATACTTTTTTACCACAAGCGGCGTACAAGCTCAGATTGATTGGCAACAGGTGTGAGACCGGATCTGTTCCTGGAATGCAACAATATTAAAGTCAACTAACAGTATATTTTGTTCCATTTATCGTAAAAAAATATTGACTGGAGATTATACACGAGATATAGCTTGAAAACTTTGGTTTCTGTAGGTTTTCGTCCATTCATATCATACAAATTCAGCAACATCATCAGGATTGAGGATTCTTCGCTAAATTTCTAACAATGGTCTCTCGAGATGAAGAACAGAAAGAAATGAATTATTAATTCAGGTGCACCTGATAAAGGAACATAGTGGAAAAATCTGGCACGAAATTCAATAACACATCATCATAAATAAACATTTTCCATATATATTTACACACTTCATAAACATGAACAATAATGGTGTTGTATATCCTTCTACTATATATTCCTCAATAAATTTTGTTACAGTTTCCTAAAAGCGGGTAGAACGAATCGAACGTAGAACCTAACTTACCCAGAGTGAGGATCTTCGGTTCGCTGACAAGCCAAGCTCCGTCCAAACCGTTGCGCCTATAAATACAGATGGTCCCATTAGCCAAGCCAACAAAAACATTATCACAATGGTACTTGATGTGTGTCACAGTGTCTCCAACTATCGCTTCGGTGATTTCTTCCTGTTTCTCAGGCTCGTCGCCAGCGTAGATGAGCAATTTATGTCTGTCTGTACCGATCCAGACTGTATCTGAGGCCAAGGAAGGACAGGGAGGCGGACAACCCTATAAGAAAGTATTTTTTTCAAGATCATCAGAGCTATTAGTGCATAAATATATTCCACGCAGTCTGGGATGGTTTCGGTTTAACCGTTTAAATGACATAATAGGATTGATATTGTCGATGGATGATGATTTTCAACACGACGGTAAGTCATTCAACAAAAATGGTGAAATAGGAGTCAATGAAACCGTTATGTTGAAAAATGTTCATTGCATGGATAGATAGAATGGTGCTGTGCTATCATAGCTCAATTAGAATTGTTATATTTGATGAAAAATTGATACATGGTAATGGACCACTTACCTTCACGAACTCCATCGCGGTAACTTGTGTTTCGACCAAGGAAAATGAAGTGAGATCCTTGAGAACACCAGCTTGCTGGTGGTGTTGAGCGAGGATAGAGATATGACTACTAGCGCCATCCGAAGTGCACACCCAAAGATAATTTTGTACACGATGTCGCCTTCTAGCCGTTTTTGGGACAGTCACAGTGTAGTAGCATCCACAGCGCACCTGAAATACGCCACATTTTAGTTTTTATAGACCCCAACATATGGTATGCATTTCAAACTAATTACGAGTATTATTATAATTATAATTGTTTCCCTTTTTACGCATAACTGAATGAATATTGTAGATTTTATAATCATGGAATTCATGATATGACGTTCTTCGAGCTTTTTATTATATTGAAATCACAAAACTTAGTGTCATTCTATTTCGTCGATCAGTCTGTCTGTCTGTCTGTCGGTCGTGTTTCTTCTCACCGCGTAGTCTCAACAATTGCTGTACCAATTTTTATGGAATTCAAGCGGAATATTACATGAGCACGTAGTAGAAGATGCTGCATCATTCTTTGAAATCTAAATCTAAAAATAATAGTGTAATAAATTTTTAAGGATCAAAAATTTTTCTTTTTCAAATTCATTCCTAGATTTATATATATTTTTTTCAAGTTATACCCAAACTAGTAGTGATAGCGTGCTGCAACTCAACAACAATATGCTACTTTTTAGGTTTCTTGAGAGGACTGGTTACATTTCATTTTTTTTCGACAACAATTTATTTCAGACCTTAAAACAGTTACAAAGAACAGGCACCAAGGCCTTTACAGTCTTTTAATTGTATATAGCATAACCGCATGCTCTGTGATTTTAACAGCCATAATGAGAATTACATGAGCTAACAAGCTCCTGAGGTATTACTCCAACCAAATATAAAAAAAAATATTCCATTGAATTACAGGCTCATAGAAAATGCCGAAAACGGGACATTCAGTTCAAATTTACAAGAAGACTTCATTCGAATTTCCATTTTTTTTGTTTTCACATTGTGGAATGTTAGTAATAGTGTGAAGAATTTGCCTAAATTTAAACAACTGTGCATCTTTTAAGGTTTACGAGATCCCTATAGTGTGAACGTTTCGATACAATGCCCGTCGGTGCAAGCGACATTTTGGATTGCCATGTAATTTTCCCAGATTCGAACAAGATGTAGTTTGTGAACAGTATGATGGGCAAATTGGAGTAACAATTCCCAGTAAAAATACACCTGAAGTAATAATGGTCCTTCTAACAGTTCGCGACTAGCTTGGATATCAATTATGAAAGATACAAATTTGTCTGGCCGGAAATTAAATCCATATGTTATGACAATTAACGAATTTTACTGATGTCGGCTGCTAGATTACTTATCAATAATAAGCTTAGTATATTTATTCACAGTAGAAAATACACAAAATACACACTATTGAGATGTTAACTCCACCCACATGTACATAAACTTATCCACTAACCTCTGTTTGATGCTGTGACCTGTAGACAGTCTGCGACTTGACAAAGAGTGGCATCTTCGTGGACGGTCGCTGCTCTTGCTCAGGTACCTCCCACGCAGGGGAGTTGTTGGGGTCCAACGCCAACTGCGCCAGTCTCAGTTCCGTGATCCATTCTTTCTTAACGTTAGGGTTGTCTGTCTGGAAGGTAAACGTTTCTTCTTTTCCTTTAGACTTTACCAGCAGCTGCAGGCAACAAGAGTCTACCCATGCCATTTCTTCGTCCTTTTGCTGGATGGAGCTCTGGATTTGATGCAGAATGCGCCTGGCGTTCTCCAGGTTTATGTCCTTGTAGTGACCTTTCAGTTGACCTGGAATAAATTCAATGTAAGTAATCATTCTACTAGATAACTTGTGTTAATCCTAAGTAAAATGTTATTGCTTCAATTTTCTTCCCATTACATAAGCGAGGACAGTAGCTATTGTGATCCCTAAATTTCCAAATTCGATCAATACGTTTCTCTTAGATTTTATAATATACACATTAATAAAGGCATACCTTTCAGCAGTAGTATCCAAACTATATTTTTCCACAAGCTTCATATCATCCAAAAGTATTAAACGGAATCGAAAGACAGTATACAATACAAAATTTCCTACCACAAGAAGAAGAAGAGTCTCATGAAGATTGTATAAGGAATTTTGTAATTCTCATTTCACTATATTGAGTACATTATTTACTTTTATTTTCAAATGATTTTCGTAAATACCACATCTATTTGCTTATCTCTATTTTCGATGAATCTTAAATTATATGGGGACACTGACCAATTCGAAATTACCTGATATAACTGCAGTAAACAGCGGTATTTCACCATGATACCTTTGAAATGGACTGTTATCATTAAGGAAAGCAGAAAAACATGACAGCAGGCTACCGTTGATCGTCAAAAAAAGATTTACCAGTATAAGTGTGACAAAGCAAGAAATTCACTGTTAGTGGCTGGTAAAAATGTAATCAACGGAAAAGATGAATTCGAATAAAATGTGATTCCATTCCACCAGTTCTCAACACAACAGTAAGAGTGCTGAGTGATCCCTCTTGCTTATTTGATAATCTTGTAAATAAGTCTCCAGGATTATATGTTGGTCATATTTCCAGTAAATATTATAACCTCTCAATCGATGATTTCTAGTATCTAAAATTATTTGAAACATTTCTCACGTAGGTGTCAATTCAACTAGTTTTGTAGCTTTTCTGACTTGAATATCTTAAATATCTTCACAAATACTGATTTTCGCCTATTTAATTCTAATAAATACAAAAATCTGAGTGAACAAAGATAAATATGTAACTGGTGTTGAAGATAGTCATATGATCCAGCTTTCAAAATACAATTTGTATCAAATTTATATTGTTCCATGTTGTATGAGTTTCCTGTAAGTCGCTATATCTATTCAAAATGAATGTATCATTATTATATTTAATTATTGTATTATTAAGTCAACTACACGTTTTACCTGCCAGGTCACTGATTCTGCTCAACACCTCGTAATCGTGCATTAGATTACTCATCTCGGCACAGAGGTTGTTGGCATCTTGCGGCGGGGTGCCGTCGAAAGACCCGTTGGATTTGATGCTACCTCCTTTGGGATAACTGGAGGTCAAAATCCGGCTTAGGGTTGGTGAAGTGCTGGCATCTTGAATCTCAATCTCTGAAACGGGGTGCGTCCATTTGAGACTCAAACGTTCGCTGGTCCCAAAGTCGTCGGAGGATTTTGAGGCAACCGATACACACACTACTAAGTCATTCAGTAGCAACAGTCTTCTGCTCTTTGTTTTTGTTATTAGGCCGGTTTGGCTATATTCCTGCAGACAAAAAAATAATAATAGTATCGATTTTTAATCTCAGTCACTAAACATTATATCCAAACAAGGGACATTGATTATAATGACGATACCACATGTTATTTTTGATCATGAGAAAGTGTAAAAAACTGTCAAGATACAATTTTAAGTTTAAGTTTAAAATACAATATTGTAAAGGAATGGTCAAATAGGAATCATAACCAATGAAACCAAAATAAGAAAAAAAGGTCCAAAACAAAAAGCGAATCGAGTATATGTCATAGCAAAGTTATGTTAGATATTAATATGTTTAGTAAAGTACTGATGATATTATTGATAATTTCAAAGTTGGCGTTACGCCCCTTAGCAGTTATCTCAGAAACTTAAAAATAATGTCTGGTCTAAAATACTGGATATGTATTTTATTGATATCATACAACTGTCATAGTCTAAAGGTTTTCGTATAATTTCGTTACATGACAAAGTTATTTAAATATTTTTATTAATATCTTCGTAAATGATACAGGCTTCGACTTGTGGCTCACATCAAACCGTAAACCTCTATAAAATCGTACCGACCGACTTAAAAATAACTGAAGATTTGTCCAACGTTAGAAACAAAACTTCCAAATGAGATTACGATCGTATGCCTATTCTGAAATGCCATTCAACTGAAGTTTTACCCTAAATGAACCAACATTAGAAAAAGTATTTGAGTGACTCTTGTATGTAATTGAATCATATCAGGAACTGACACATAATTGCCTACAATCACACTTAACCACGAATATGATAAATAGCTTTATTCAATAGTTTTTTTAGTGTATAGTATATACACTAGTAGAAGTACTAATACTAGTATTATAGTATATATCTTTCAAATGTGAAAGTATTCTTCATTAGAAGTAAATAAGTATCATATATTACCAGCTGTGTCACGTTGTCTTCCCTGAGTAGATATCTATTACTATCAGACAATGGTCTAGCTGAAAATTTGCCGCTGATATTACGTAGCATTTCCTTGAAAGCCTGATACTGTTCAGCTTCTCTCTTCCTTTCGTTCAGCATTTCTGCTAAGGATTCGAGCTGTGTCAGAGCTAACTGCAGAGACATTCTGTCGTGGTGTCCCTGAGGTGTGTGTTTCAGTAGATCCTGGAAAGCAAAGAAGTATTCATATGGATTTTGGATACCATTATTATTTATACAATAGTATATTTGTATGTTGGGTTTAAGGTTCACATAAGTGTGAAAAAACATTTAAATGCCTCATTTTAACCACGAAAAATGAAATTCGGGAGATTATTTATGTTTTAGTATACTCGTACATAGCGAAAACCATGGTACTCATTTTCGACTGTCTGTTTGGTTTTTATTGTTGCTGTCCGGTACTCCTTTGAGTCTATATATCTCCGAGAGTATCGTTTGTATTTGCGATGAAATTTTGATACTAACCGACTACTGTGACAAGGACGAAAAAGCTATGTTGTTTCTAAAAATTGGTTCACTGGTGGCCGAAAAAAAGTTATAAAAAACATAAAAGTAAAATAATAAGAGATGTTGAAAAGTTGTGCGTTTAGAGTGGGATTGTGATAACAACACTTCTATCGTTTATGCGTTTGAAGGAAATGAGAAATTCTGGAAAATCAATACAAAGGTAGGTAGGAACTATACATCGCATTTGCAAAACGTCATATCGTGCGGACTGACATGTGCAATATTAAATGAAATATAGGTAAAATCTGCAATTAGAAAGTCTGGAAAAATTAATGTCCCATAAGAATTGTGCTACACACCTTCCTGTCATTTAGATTGACTTTAAGCCATTAAACTTTAATACCCTGTATATGGATGGATCTGAATGTTAATCCAAAAATAATAATAATAAAATAATTATAGTAATTGCTTAGCTTGTTTTATTTACTCCCAAAGACAAATGTAGCTGAAATACGAGTACATTAAATATATTAAAAAGCCATTTCCCAACATTTATATTTTGTAGATGACGTGTACGTAGGTAGGGAACAATCGTCATTCGTCATTTGGAAGTGTTCTCGTTCCAACTTATGCATAAATTATAAAATTTTATCTGATGAAAGAGTATCTACAATCTACATGTTCTGGTTTTTGTCTATAGAGTCATTGTATTTCCTTCATTTTAATGAATGAATATTCATAATTATGGTTTGATCTCTGCTAATACTTGTATCTCATAGACATTCTAACTACTAATTTCACTATTTCTCTCATAAGAACTATATAACCTCAAAATATACATTACCTGTAAGAACAAGATGAACTGTGGAAACCTTTGAACTGGCTTCACCATTAATCCAAAGAATGATAACCGATCGTGTGAGCTGATCTGTTTCACCTGCAATACAATATAACGTGTTTACGTAAAATATTGGCTCAATATTGAATCACCCATCTTGACTCACTTATCTAAAGGGTGTACCAACTGTTCAAGTATATAGGTATATATAGGGAATACCCTTTAATATAAGACATCTTTTTTCAATTTTCTTGAAGAAATGTTGTTAAGGAAGCTGAAATACGTGATTTGGAATTATTTCGGATTATACAGAGTATCGAAAGGTAAAAAAAGAACCTGTACTTTGTCACTTTGAGTCCTGAATGGTTTACATGTCGCAGATGGTTTTACTAAAACGCTTTAAATTGTTTAAAAAGTAAGTAGAGCATCTACATAGATCAACAGTAAATACTGTTTTGTGATGTAACATAGTATTCAGATACAAGGTGAATTTCGTAAAAATCGTTTAGTTCTATCACACATTCAGGTCATAATGTATGCTATATCTAAACTGCATTCCAGTATGTTTCTCAAGCATAAACAAGATTGCATACCTTTAGAAAGTCAGCCAAAGCCGATTTCCGCTTGGCCTCCATCTTGGCGAGGTCCATTGCCACTGAGAAATTATTGATGAACCCGCTGTAGATGTCCAAGACTATGGCTTTAGAGAAGGAGGCCACAAACACATCCCCGATCCTCTCATCTCGGTCCCAATTCCGGACACATTCAGCTAGAGCGATCCGGAATAACGTATGGCACTGCAGTATCTCAGGCAGTCGATGGAATAGGGTTTGAATCTTTGAACTACTTAACACTGGCGGGTTGCTTTCTTCTAATGGTTTCTTATAATCCTGGAAAGAAACAGAAAATATTTAGGTAACCTTTGATGAAGGAAATCATCTTGCTCACCGACTTGAAGAAAATGTACTAAAATAAAGCGTTCTATATTTTCAATCTAATTTCATTAGCTTGACCTAGATATATGTAAGTATGTATGTATATATGAATCGGATGTATTATTAAGTTTTCCATTTTTATTGACACTTCAATAATCTGGAATTTCACATATATGTTTGGTTGTGACGATAATGCATGACAGTACGTGACGTAATTCAAAAACCAATATTTGGGGACACCCAAGGTGACAACATTCTCGTCAAAAAATAAAATTAGAATGAAAAACTAAACAAGCTATACTTACATTAACTAGCCTTTGGAGAGTAGCTATATATGAGTTTTCACTATGTACAATCGCAGCTACAATCATCCTTCGTTTCAACTGCTGTGGAGTTAAGTTCTGAGGCGGTGGGGGTAAAGTGGGAGGCAATTGCCGTCTTTGCGAGGAGGTACATGGGGGAAAGTGGAAGGGCGCTTCTTCTTCTACCTATAAAACAAAATATTTATTTCAAATTTACTGTGTACATTCTTGCTTAAAATTATGTTAAATTGAGAATACGACTTCGGGCGGAAACAAACTTGAGTTAGCGAGTCCACCTGGTACTTGCTTGTCTTGTTCACAGCACAGATGATACTACAAGGAGTACTAGTGAAATGACAACCGACATTCCATGCCCGAACTTCATATTTACATTTTTTAAGTTTTTGATTACATACATTTTTGCCAAATGTAATTCAAATTTCGTAACGGTTACCATCCAAACAGGTGATAATAAATTCTCAAATATTCAACTACTACTAGTATACTTGATCAGGTTCATCCAGTTCTCCTACTTTACACGCCAATTGGAGAGTAACTATTGTAAACGCGAAACATTCTAATTCGAGATATTTGATGTTTCATGATATAAACGACACGAAAAAATCATGGCATTCCTGTCCGTATGTCTGTCCATCTGTACTCTGTCTGGTAATATTCGACTCCTCTACAACTTTAAGTAGTTGTAATGAATTTTATTTTCAATTTATTTAGCCTTTGTAATCACTTTTCAGGGGTTTTATGACGGTTACAATACCTAACTAAACCACGACAAACATTACGCGAAACGAAGTACTACCAATAATAATTAAAAGAATCATGCTAAAAAACAGACAATATATCAAAAATGGTGCACAAATAATTATAATAATTGCTTAGCTTTTTTAACTTCCGAAGATAAGTGGAGCTGAGATTTGAGTATAGTAAATGAATAAGAAAGTTATTCAGAACATGTATATTTGGCAGATCATGTACATAGGCAGGGAAAATTCGTTTGGCAGTGCTCTCGTTTCACAACATGCTCAAAAAATGCACAATTCTATCTAATGGAAGAGACCTAACACGTAAGACCGTCTACAAACAACATGTTCTGGAGTATGTTTATTTTTTTTCATATAATCATTCCATTTGCTTTATTTTAATGAATGAATATTTATGAATAGGTCAGATAAAAATTCAGACTATTATATCTCTAAATAAATAAATCACATCGATTTCTTAATGCTATAATTAGATAACTTGATATAACAGTCTTATATTAGGCATATTATCTAATCAAAAATTATTCTTGGCTACGAGACTAGATATGTAACTGAATCAATAAAGGGGATACAGAAACGTATTTTAATAAAATTTATTATGAAACAGAGGATATAGTTGAATTTCAATATACACAAGAAATAGAACCATCTAGAGTGTGTACTGGACATTAACAAAAACCATATGTGGTTGACGTCATAAAAAAGTTATTTCAGGGATCACATGTAGTCTTAATTAGTTCTCAGTACAAAGTATACAAGTATAAATGAATTCGAGAGACTAACACATAAGTTTCAGAAGCTGCAAAAAAGAAAATATCAGTACGGGCTAGCTGCGTATTTGATCCTCAATGAAAAGTGTCCCTTTGTGTTGTTGGGTGTAAAATAATGAACAATGGAATCATGGTACAGACTGTTGAGACTAGCATTATATATAGATCGGAAAACAATGAATTTTTAAGTTACTGTTCTGCAAAGGAGTAAAACTGTCTGTATAGGTATAAGATATTGAGTGTATGCTTTTCACTATGCATCAGACCTGCTATAGACATGCATTTTTTGTATACGTATTTAGCCTAGACTCGTCAGTATAGCCTGTAGGTCTAAATGTACAGAGCAATGGGGTGTTATATACGTAGTGAAGGGTTGATAAGATATTGACTTTATCCAACGCAAGTCTAAAAGTAATAAAAAATCTAGTTTTATTGGCATGTTGACTTTCCTATAATTTTTATCTGTCTGTCGACATTTATTATATTGTGATATTGGTTAGTAATTTTATTACTAACTTGATATTTTTTCATAGGAGCTAGTCTTAGTGACAGAAAACTGGTGTTTTAGCTGAATTAGTACATGAGCCATTGTCAAAACTTGTTCAACGAGACATTTCTGTTTACATCTAATCAGGTCCCCATCATTGTGATAAGCTCATACAGTGTCGTTCAATAAATATCCAATAAAATTCAATATTTCAGGAATGTCAAAGATTTTGCTGACAACAGTCTTCAATAGTACTGGCTTGGCTTCAGAAAATACTTTTTTTTGTTAATTCGTCTTGTCTTGAAAGGGCAGTCTGTGGGACATTTGCCATTGAGTCGCTAGGTCAGTTTATGTAATATGTCAGGTCTGGAAAACCAGAAATTACAAATAGTCAGCGGAAAGAAGAAAAAATGAATGAAAGGAAAGAAAAAAATGTGCAAAGATAAAGAAGAGCATTAGGCGGAAATAGAAATACCTTGGCATTTTAATTTGATGTTTCGAATGATTTACTTGTGCCAAATTCAATGTTGATGTTAGTGCAGTAAAAATGTGATTTTGCATGGTCCGAATTCGCGATTCAAGTTTTGAACACAGTGCAAGCCGCGACCTGGAATATTTGCGTACTTGCTCGACTGTGTAGTCAACTGATTATACTACTAATACTTTTCTCGCGTTAAATGGATACTGACCTCCGGCAGCAGGGGCATCTTGCCGGCCTGATGTTGCGGCGTACGCTGACCGTCTGCCGCATTCTCGATGTCATACTGGTGATTGCTACCCCTACGTATCGAGAACCACCGGGAAAGACGTCCTTGGTTCTGAGGTGACGTGTCGCCGGGCAGTGCGCTATCTAACGATAGCCGGTTGTGGGCGGCAGTGGGGCTGCCGCCCCCGTTCTGGCCGCGCCACTTGTCACACAGTGTCCTCGCCTTGTTCAGCGTGCTACGCAGCTGACCATTTGACCTGCAATTATAATAACGTGGTGTCAAGTATGTTTGCTCCGTAGTTTCCTAAAATTTAACGACGACGTATGAAAGAGATAACAGGTAAAACTTCATCTTAGAGCTCAGAAGTCAGCCATCATTCGACCTGCAGCAATAACATTGCGTCGAGTACTTTTGAAATGTACTTTCATATAATTGAGCATAAAAGTGTAAAACATACCCATTGGTTTTTCAGGAACTATTTGTATGCTGACTACCCCACGTTACAGTGGCGCGAGGTGTGGCTATCACATGTGATATCCCGAATTTTTAAATAAAAAAAATTGAGTAGATTAACACATTAACACTTCCCACGCCGTGATTCGCTTACAAATGTCATTGCCTAATATAATCAGATCAGAATTTTACGAGGCGCCAATATTGTTTAACTAAACGTGCTTTTCTAAAAATTTTATCAGAACTGTGGTCGAGTGGAATACCTTTTTACTTATATTTAGTATTACTCATGTTACCGAAACAGGTTAGCCCAAGTAACATTTAGTTTGGCTCTGTTAGGTATGCAAAACTGCAGAATTTGTGTCTATGGATACTTGGCTTAAATTTAGATCCATTTATTTGCAATCGGGCCGCGTTTCTCAAAATATCCCTATTTACCCGATAAATGAACAACGTGAGATTAAATATCAAACATAGAATGCTCGTACACTAGTACGGGTATTTGTGATCTATAGATCCTAGAATGTCAACTTCAAAAATAATCACGATCTTATGGATGCATTAAAATATCAATTTCAAAAGAAATTGATGTTTTTGTTTCGATATGTACTGTACAGCTCTACTGGCTCTACTTTGATGTTACTCAAACAGCTTGCATTATAATGAATTGGGCATAATATAAACTCAATCTAACAGACTGCATTTATATACAGTATCATTTTCTATTTAACAACGTCGCCAAAAATTCCTTTTTGCCTTTTTTATGACAAGGTCGCTATCCTTTTCATGATGAGATCGCTCGAGTTAATTGAACTGGAGGTTGTTGGCATGGGACAGTTTATTGAAAAAATATCAATAAGGGTTCGTCAGTAAAATACACATTACTGGTCTTTCCTCGAATGTTGTCTAAGGAGGGCGTTAAATCTTTTACCAGTCTGAATGTTGACTCAATTAAGTTAATCGAGCCCAAGGTTTTTGAACTTAATACTGCTTTCATTTTTATTACATTTATAAAAATCAAGTAAATTTTGTTTTTATGCTCTGAATATCTTAAGCCTGTTCTGCTTTCAGAAAAAGAACAAGGGATATTCAAGAAGTGTAATTTGATATATTTTTTTCTCGCAGCTGATATAAAGCCTCAGGAGCTTCACGAACATAATATCAAAGTTTGGACTTTCATCAAATTTTACATTTCGAAAAACTCAAAAACGTAGATTGTAGGTGTAATGATATATTTGTTATAGACTAATTATTTTGCTGCCAAAGCACTGATATTTAAAAATGCATCTTGTTTTGATTAAAAACAGCTGGAAGGTGCACTGACTAATGTTATTGTTATCTAAAAATACACCATAGCTTATGTATTCGGGGAACAATATAAAATAAAGTTTACCAAATATTACTAGTACAGTCAAGTCATCAATCAGAAGAGAGGTTTTTCCGAATCATAGAATGGATCCTTAAAATAGCCAGGCTGAATAAGTTCCTGTCATTTAGATAATATACACATTTTTATTTAGAACAAATTAGCTTTGGCTTCTCCTACCAACGGTTTAGCCGGCTAAGCCATAATATCATATGAATAACTAGAGTTAAACGCCAAGTTGTTAGGGTACTGTAAGTTATGGATGTGTAGATGTGAAAGGGCTTCTAACTTCATTCAAATCTTAACATTTTATTTTTACTCTTGATTTCAATTTGTTATAGCTACCACATAAATATTACATAACTTCTTCCTCTACAATATATCAAACGTATGGATTCAGGACAGTTCATATACATAACATAAGTAGTATACGCACGTTTACTACATTCATCCAAGAATATTCGACCTCCATCATAATTGAGGACCAAGTTTTCCGAAACATAGCAGCAGGGAAATTTTTTTTATGGGAGGGTTAAGGATTAGTGGGAGTAATTTTGTGAAACGTAAATATTTTTCTTATACCTGAACAGCCACGAAGCTAAGTTCTAAATATCATTGTATATTATATACAGTGGTTGCTATTGAGAAGTTCTTATTACAAATTTTGAACGTTCCCAGAATCGGAAAAATGTCTATCGGTAGATTAGTTCAAATGCTGGACAATTAGGAACAGTAGAACAGTTTTTTATTGGGTAAATCTTCAATCGTCTTCTGGTAAATTGAAGGATATACCATTTGCACGGCTATTTGGACTTCTCTCGTTAACGTGTTCATATGTCTTATCTGTGCTAATTGGTTCCCAGCCATGTCTTAATTAGGTAGTTTTGTCCCCAGCTATTCTTCGGACTTTGTGCCTTCCGCTTTTATCAGAATTTGTTCGATCCAACTGTCGTTTATTGATCTTTATTCCGACTGACTGCCTATGTAATGAAAAGCGTTAAGAAAGCGACGAAACAAATTACCCTTCTCTAACCTGTGTTTGAACGGATGCGTCTGTAGCCGAAGTAAAAGAATATAAAAGGTTATGGCACCTCATATTTTTGTTAGGAATCTAGAAAATTCCAATAATGTACTACAGTATTTCTCCCATTCACAACACTCGTTCTACAGCTACTTCTGATTAATTTATTTCGTTGACGCGACGGTGACGCCGCTGAGGGTTAATATCTCCAAAATCTCCAAGAATGAGAGAAGAAATGAATAGTTTCCAGCCCCTCTCGAGCCCCTATGATTTATACCCTAGAATACACTTATGATTTACTGCTTTTGGTGGATGAAAACTAAGAGAAATGGGAACTTAATTCAGAAATAAGAAGCTAACTCGTTGCCTGACAGTAACTGTTATGCGATGATACATGGGACAAAGGGGCAGCCTGTATAATTTAGAGTCTGCTTAATATTCCTTATATCGTATATGAGAAATTTACTAATTTTGATACAAGGCGTACAGAAGAAGCATCAAAAAGGAATACCATGTTTTTTGTAAACTTGCTCTTTTGTCTATCTTTACAAAACAATAGCACTAATCGATTCATGCTCTGGACTTTTATATGCTTTATGAATTTTTTTGTCTGATTGTTTATTTGTCCATTGCGAAAGTTATTAAATCATATGGAAAATGGTGGATGTGCTCTTCTTTCAACGAAATAGAAAAGGTGAATCCTCCCTGTATACATGAAAACCTCATGATAATTCCAGTATAAGTTGACTATTTTTTTTTTCGATGCTTACCTCCCTTCCCGGGCAGAGTTTTTCCGGAGTCTTTTTTCAGCGATCCGATGGGTTTAAGGGGGGGAGGTCAAAAGGGTGGATTTGTAAAATTGAAAGTTTGGCGAAATTTAGTAGAGGATCTAGAAATATTTATAAACTTGTGCTCCTTGTTAAGTCACCCCTCCACTATTACCTGCCTCTGGCAAAATTGCGTAGGAAGATTGAGGCTACTTGACATCATTTTTCATATTTCTTGTACTTTGAATATACAATATCTCGTTTTGACCTGTAAAACTTAACGTCCTCTCGTGTTAAGTTTGGAAAGTTCCTCGACCAATACAATACACATCACGCATATTTCCGCGCAGTCAACACGTGTTCGTAATTTAAAGTTGCATGCACCGTAAAATTGAATTCGATCATCCGCAAACAGTGACACACCTCCTACCGGGCTTCGCTATATGAACTCTCAGAATTATGTTTTCATTTGTGAAAGGCAATATACAGAAACTATACAGTATTTCAGAATACAAACTTGCTTCAAGTTTGATGCAGTTTCCCAGGGGCGTCGACAGGTCACAAGTACGTACTGCGTGTGAAGCACCCATGACCACAAGCATCAAAAATGATCAGTAATCGGATTTTATCGGTACTTCTAGTGATGTAGAATTTCAAAACGCCTTCCAAAAAAATTAGAAGCACAAGCACCTGCTAGCATTTCTTTAATTTGGTGCCTTCGCGACATAGTAGTTCCTTCACGAGATATAGAGCTGAAGATGATGTGTGGCGGAATATGAAACCAAACTATGTGCCATCAAGTATCGTTTGCTTTTTTAACACGTTAGTGATCTGCTTGCATGAAATTTTGAAACTCATATAATCGTGGCCAGCAGTGAGGACAACAGTTGAACTAAATTTTGAAATCGTAGAGGAATCCATCAACTGGTAAGAAGGCCACTACATGGTTTAATTGTGAACTTGTTGGTGTCGGATCTATCAGATTACTCAGCGAGTATGCGTAACTATTTGACGTCCTCTTCTCAGCACAGGGGTCAACTAGGTTTCTTTCCAATCTCCTGAAAGACAATTGTCTATTTAAAATTCAACTACTCATCAGAAGCCATAGCAGCAGATTGAGCAATACCTTGCCTTTGGGAATAGCAACAGCGTTTAGCATTTGTCTGGGCTCTCAGGAATATCTACCTACAGTCTACAGTAGTCTCAATCCAGTCATGCTTTCACCGCTTCCCATTAGGTCTAGTCATCATGAAGGGTGGATCGAAAAGACACTTACTAATACCATCGATTCAGGCCCCTACACGAGCTTCCAGCCCATAGTTTTGCCAGCTACTCGACCTATCTATATATTTCCCTCTGCACACTGTTGAGTCCATCTGAATAACTGGCAAAGATCTCTGCCTGGAGCACCATGGTGTAGGCTTGGAACAACTTATTGCTCATTACTTTGCTTGACATAAAGTGATATGGCTGTGAATTAAAGCGCAATTCATATTTGGCTCACTGAGCGTCAATTAATCTACTAGGTCGGCGGACGATAATTCACCAAGCACCAGGAACAAAATTATCTGTAGGCCGACAATTAATTCCTCATCTTAATTGTGGACGCTGCGCTCTGCGTACGACAGGGGAATTAATCATGGCCAATTGAAAAAAATTAAAGTGCCCTATTAATAGCCCGATTCATACATACGCGAGTAAAACATGCCCTGGAGAGCATCCAATACTTCGATTTAAATTTATCTACCGTTTAAGCTTAAAAACGCTGCCTTTGATCATATATTTCTTTTTTTCCATTTAGTTTTTGCGGTATATCAATATAATGGTCACAACCACATGTTCGGAAGTTAGAAGTTTTGAGGAAAATAACAATTCTGGGATGTTTTTGTTAACTTGACTTTGTGCCTCCAAGGTATCTGGAAGTTTTATCATGGTATGCGAACTCCGTTCACTGGAACATCATGCAGGGCACAGCGACGGCATTTGGTACAATATACGTTCACTCATTCACATGCTGCTTCCATCTCGTTCTGCAGCTTAACGTGAACTAGGTCTTCAGACCATGACTCAACCACAAGTGCAGTGTTGACAACATCACATCGCAGAAGTTGCACATGAAAACAATAGAAAATTTGATAGGTCGAAGGATCGAACCCCGGCAGACAGTGGACTTAACGTTTGGACACGGGCAATTATTTACTTACCGATTGCTGCTAGCGACGCTGCGTTCGCTCTCTTCGTCCGAAGACAGGTCCGGCTCCGAACCGGAGCACCAGCTGTCCTCGGAGCTGCGCTGCGAGATCGTGTGCTGCAAACTACGCGTGTGCGCCAGAGGTGGAGCCACGCGGGAGTGCGGGGGGAGCTGGTGGTCACATGGTGCCGTGGACTCCTCCCAGCCTCCAGATCGCAAACGGGGTTCGTCTGGAATAGAAAGGGCTTTTTCAGTGCAATCTTTTCAAAATGGTCAGATATAATAGTCACGCAAATGTTTGAGGAATACTTCTAACACGCCACCATTTGTCCGCTTTTAAAGTGTACTACATTCAGATATACATAATCTAGTGGATTTTTTTAGTTAGCATTTTACCAACACGTTCCTGTATCGAACAGTTATAGTATCACTGGAAAACTAGATAGATCAAAATTTTCGGAGATTATTTACTGGCTCACAAGCAAAAAAATTGTGTAGTATTCTTTACAAAAAACAACAGCAAGTGTCAGAAAAACATTGAGACTATATTGGCCTAAACCTTAAGAGTATAGAAGTGAGTGAGACCGCGAGAAAGATAGAAAGAGAAAGGCAACATATTTTGCCACTCCATGCGGTGATGCGCTAATATAAAAAATAAGGACGGTTTACTCATGCGGCCAGTGGAAGACCTACATTGAGCAATCTGTTATCCGCTTTCCAAACTTCACGTTTTCGGATCTAGAACCATCTAGTCTCTGGTTTTGGGACAAGTTTTCGATCGATTTTTAGACTCACCAAAAATAAGGGAAACTAGTCATATGAGTAAGCATCTGCAAATAGTGTCGATTTTATGTCAGTCCAATTTCGGTCATCAATTTCCATTTCTCGTATTTACATAACTGCAGATGCTTACTCGCCAGAAAAGAGCTTTAATTTTCATACTCCTCATGAATTTAAGGACTAATTAAAAATAATAAATAATCTGTGAACTATCGCTTGAGCTAAAACGTGATAATTATCTTCCATAGTGTCAAAGAGAGGTATTGAAAACATGTAAGTTTGAGTCGCCTTCACTGATTAAGAACTCTGAATAAACCGAAATGTTGAAGATTTGGTAAATAAATAATTTATTTATGGTTTGATTGGGCGGATAAGAGACCAATATAAATAGTCCTTAATAAAATGTTGTCACATACAGAGGTGAATTTATTATTCTTCTATTTCTTTCAGTTTCAATCAGCAATTTGTTCCACAGCATATTGAACACTCGTAACTGGCGCTTTTCCATTCGGTTGGAAGTCATTACCAGATGATTGCAAATGTGCTGCGTGGGTGTTGTTCGTGTAAACATGAAATATTTCTTTTATAGCACGTGCTTTAATAAACGTAAATAGTAATGGAGTGCTTATATATAGATTCCGAAAGACATGCTACAGTGAAATTCAGATAAATTATCACATTCAGTCGTCTGTCCGGTATTCCTTGGTCGGTCGAAAATTTGATAGACCGAAGCCTGTGATCACTTTAAAAAAAAATTGGTGGATAATTAAATTGCAATAATTCGAGGTGGTGGGTTAAATGAAGGGGGACTTTGCATGCATTATTTGGCGTTGATAAATCACCTTTTTTCATCTAAAAACCCTCGAAACTTATTAGACGTGAACGATTGTTCTTTCACGATACAGAAATGGTTCCATGTCGAGGGAAGTGCAAGGTCATCCTACATGAAATCATTTTCAGATCCACTCTCAGTATCTTTTTGACGTATTTTTGTAAAAATGTTCATCATGAGCAAACCTTTTACGCACGAAGTGTGAGACTCCTGGAAAATTAGACACCTGAAATCCCATAGTCGTGTGCTGTTTGTCCCTCTACAGTAGTGTTCACTGGTTTTGTCATAATTTGGGCTGACCCAAAATCTCCCCTGCCATAGAACGGATTATCGTAATGCTTGGAACAACAGAATAGGACTCCGATGATAAGATGGATATCACTCGTCTCCGGAAATACCTTAGGATAACGCAGGTCGGTCGAAATGCAATACTCCACTCGAGTTATTTTGAGATACGCTCAATGTATCATAGAAAAAGCAATAGCAGATAGAGCTGCCATCTGGTAGGAGCGATTCTTAGATCGGCGTTGCTTTTCCCTCAAGGTATTGTAGCTCAACAGGCTGAAATATCAATACAGTAAACTGTTCTACCCACTAATACACACAAACTAGGTTTCCTACTAGCTTTCTAACTGAAAATCTGTATATCCAATCATCAGTTCCTACCTTGCGGAGAAAGTAAGTATTAATTGTCATGAAAATTTGTATATATGATCCTCTTCTTCTTTTGGATTAGCAACTCAGTTACTACAACATTCTTCGGCATACACATATGGAGCTCGCGATTTGGAGAGGCAGACAAACGTCACTAGATGTTTCTAGATCAGAATGTCAAGTAATTTGAAATACGTTTGTTGTCACTATACGTTTGTAACTAACTCATAAGAAACGAAATCATCTTTTATTTTATTTTTAGCTATTTGTCAAATTGTGCCAGGGAGGACGCCACATACATATCAATATAAAAAAATTAATGTAGTTACTTCACTTCCTGTATTATTGGGAAGCATGGTTATAAATTTTCTGTACAGCAAATTAAAACGGAAAATCTTCAAATGCTCGAAAGGACGTAACTGCGAAAATGCGAAGCTGCCTAGGATCAACTCGGATCAACTTGATGAAATCATCATCAAAGTTCGAGCTGTACAGGTTAGAAAATTAAGAATTGCGCGGGGAGAATGTACCTTCCATAACGTGATTTTGGCCAATACCAGAATTTGTTAGCACACAAAAGGTTTTTGACTACAGCCAAATATGGCAGAGAACTCAACTGATATGATAGCTGATAACTTCGCCACCAGCAAATCGATTTTAGAATATATATATATATATATATATATATATATATATATATATATATATATATATATATATATATATATCACTATTATATACCAAACAGTCCAACTGGCGGACCGATAGGCCGACGGAAATGAGTGATGAAAGTCCATGACACTCATTCACATTGACACTCCAAAAACCGTATTACCTCAAATATGGAAATCTATGTATCGTTTCCTTGAGACTGACTATTGTACGTTGTGATGCAGTTGTTCTCTCATAAGGTAGGCGGTGTTATATTTCTAGGGACTAGAGGAGCTTAACGAGCACATCCTCACCAGGTCGAGCTTTCAACGCCTCGAAGAAGACTCTTCAAAATGTCTTTGTTTTGGAAAACCAGGCCTTTTTGGAACGCACTACCAGGGAATTTGTTCCCTGCAGTTACAATCTACTGCGCTTTGAGGTCAATCCGAATCGACATTTATTTTCTCGCAGCGCTAATGAAGCGCGATCGGCTATTTGCCTTTGTGTGAGGTTATCGATAAAATGAAAGTTAAAATTTTCAAAGTAGACCAATGACGTTGGTAGAACTGATAAACCCAATTGCAGGACAAATCGCTATTATTTAACCAAAAATGCCGAATAATACTGTGCAAAATTTTGAAAAATGGTTGGTGACTGCACAACAGCAGAATGGACGATATAGAAAAAATATGCAGTACCTACTCGTTACAGGATAAATAATTATTCCATTACTTAGGCAATGAAGCTTATTTTATTGGAAATATATAACGAGCTGAAATATACCATACTATATTCAGAACTTCTAGAAAAAGCATTAGACAGATAATAAGCTTTCAAATTATCTACGTGCCAAATCAAATAATAGTGATAAAAATTCGTACGAAAAGTCCTTACTCAAGACTTTAAGATCACATGAAGAAAACTCTATGATAAAAATAGAATTCTTAGCTGACTAAACTTATCTCTGTCATTTTTCCTTTCACCCTTTCACTACTACTTCTTCAAATCTGCATATCCATTGCATACTGATTAAATACTTTCCTAAAACAAAGCAAGTCCTCAAATTGTACAATTATAAGAGCAAAGATGCTAACACTATCAGTAATTTCATTACGTCTAGACATTGGAACGAATGTACCTGAATCACTGAGATTTATTTTCGCAAACAATTTCAGCACGTTCATTTTATTTACAATCCTCCAGACGCGCACCTAAATATTTGAGTAGTAAAACCGCATTCCTTTTCTAAACAGTTTCCAGAGTTGGAATTTTGCTGAAGTGAAACGTGATACTTCTTACACTAAAATGATTAGTCGAGACTTTTTCCAATATTCTTTAATGTCTATTACGTCGTCATTTACATAACCTCTTCACCCTATTGCACCTAAGATCACTAGGATATCCAGTGATCTGAAGCAACGATTTTTAAGCCATACTCCGAGAAACATAAGGAATTAGTGTTGCTTCCATTGAAGCTTTTGATTGAATATAATGGAGAGAATCGCACATGCTTTCCAACTCAAGCGTAACCGATTGTATTTCGTTAAAATTTTCGGTAATGGATTTTGAGTTTATGAGAAATCGTATAGCAGTGTTTTTACATCATTTATCATAAAATACTGAGATACTCTGAATTTGTCCTGTATTTTTAGAATCGTTAATATTAATATATAAGGAATTATAATGCACCAAAATCATGGAAATAGTTCCAATAGAAGACTCCAAGTTCACTGGATTTTGATTTTGTAAATGGGTCAGATTTTTTTGTTTGTTGGTAGTATTTATGGTACTTTCTCTCTATAACATAGGATTTTTCCGCTATAATACACAAAAAAATTCTGGTTGACCTGCATTAATATGGTTATTATTGAACATTTTAGGAAACAAAAGAAAACCTCTTCAGTTTCTTACATTTTTTGAGTTCTGTTACAACAACAATTATTGATAAACACAAAAGCTACACCGTGTTGACACTGACTGAAACAGTTTTAAGACGTCGTCTTTGGCTTGAAAAAGTGGTTTGGCGAGTGGTAAAACTGGGCAGTGATTGTGGTTGCTGCATCAAAGGATCCAGTATCACATATTCAAATACTAATGTCAATTTGACTTAGAAGACAAGATTTATTTCTAATAAAAGTTTGACGCTCCTATTTCGGTTTCTCATTCGTTAGAACTTGTGGTTTTATGAAAATAAATGATTTGTCGAGTAATGTAACTCTGAACCTTATCTATCTATCTGAGCGCCAATTGTAACCACATTCATTTGACTGAAATATGAAATTAATGAAGTACAAAATTAATAAATTAGAGGCAGCTCAAACATTAGAAATGATATTTCAGTCAATCGACTGTGATTTCAATACGCGGATAGTGAAAAATATAATGATCTGTCAAGTGTTCCATAGCCATTAATTTTACTGGCTAAGAATTCCAAATTTCAACAATACTAAAAATAACAAACATTCCGTAAACGAGTTTTAGTAGCAGAAAAAGGTCTCAAACTTTACAAATTTAATCGTTTTGCTATTTCTTGCTGTCGCCGAGATTCATGCATCACCATGTTGGCCAATACTGTACAAACGAGAAAATGTAACATAATGCGACAGACGCTGCTGAGTCGGTAGCAGGCAGCCTTGTAGCCATTCCTTTATGAACTGCTTTTTGCTTCATCCCCAATTATCCTTGACCCAAACGTGTACAGCAAACATAAGTAACGCCTCGTATAGCTTATAATTTCCGCTTTATCTTTCTTTACTCATTTCTCAAACGCGCGTCAGCTCCCAGAAGTACACTACGGGCAAACTCATAAAACCGTTGTGTACTATTTATTTTCGACTAATCACTTGAAACACATTTATATATTTGATTTAGGTTTATCGGCTGAAAGGTAATAATGTGTGTATGGCATTTCAGGGGAATGGGGTCAAGTACCCACACTATGGTGTGAGTTTAGAAACTAATACTATGGAACGATTTTGGAACTGCTGATCATTTTCGATGCAATTTACAAAATATTGTTGTTGTTGAAACTACAGGGGAGATTCTTTGCTGAAAATATAGTTGATTAGTTAAGTTTATTGAACAAAGAACTGCAATGAATGAATCCATTCATTCGAAACCAGAATTTTGAGTATTTTTGAAAATTTTCAATACCATGCACGTAAAAACAAATGAAATCACATTATACTATTTATTCCATAAACTCAAGGGTTTCAATTTTCAGCATCTCAATTAGAGACAGGAAAGAGATAACTTTTGGTTCAGACATGGCAAATGAGTATGCAGAATTTTGGTCAGACACCCAGCAACTTAGGTTGGCAAAAATTAAATGACATTGAGTTAAAGCGTACACACAAAATGCTCCGAGTGTGGGAATTATATGGCATCATTTAGCGGAATTACAATGTAAAGTCCTCCTATATAATTAGTACATGACCTGTAATCAGAGCAACTGTCCCGTGCATGAGCCCCTTTTCCATCCGGCGTACGCTCTTGATAAAAAATTGACATAATTATTGGTATCTTTAATTAGATCGCTATCAAAGATGCGTAATTAATATAGCATTAAAATTCACAGTGGATTAATTAGTCCATGTAATTCTTTGTAAATGATGGATCTACGTAGGATTTAAAAAAACCTGACGTAGGGAGGCTATTTAATTCAGGGGCACAATACTGGAATCAAGTACATTAAGCGTGCAGTACAGAAAGGGTTATTTAGATTTAATTGTATAGCCGATACTACATCAAGGCCATATTTGTATAATATATGTACAAATGAATCATAGCAATATTGGTTTAAACGTGTGCGAAAGTTATCCTTGTGGAGGTTAAAACCGGTGACATATCTGTCCAGTCAGGTGATAATATGACAGCTTCCATATTGCCATAATATATATAGCGCATTTCACCTTTGTCAGAAAAAAAAGCTTTGGAAATTTTGTGGACGCATTAATCATATGACATAAAAAGGCGAAAATGCAATGCTGCATGATGTGCTTCACAGTTACTGAGCCCAATAAACAGTACCATGTCGAGACCAGAAGCACAGATATTTGTTAAATAAGGTATATCAATGTTACAGCAGTATATCTATGTAAATTGTATCAACTATTATCTACAAGATAGCCAAATAACGGCTAGAACATCATATGACATTTGTCGAAACAATATCTATTGATTACTGAGCATGTGTGTAAAGTATTATTACTTTAGTATACAGATATTTTTTATAGCATGAGAAATATCGCATATACATGAGTGCAATTTTCTTCGCTCGATATATGATTTACAAGAAAAATGGATGCCTGGTGTGTCTGTAATCAATCAACAAGATAAAGTCTACCATACACTACACCCACCAGTTCTCATTATGACATTTTTTTTAAAATAGTATAAAAAATAATTGAGAACATAATATTTCCGAAAGTGGAGTTAGGCAAATTCACTTGATAGTTCTCTTATATGGTTAATAATGTTAGCTTGGAAATACCATTTCTGGTATAATGAAATCAGAATTTGACGAGGTAACTATACTCAGATGCTTGTATCAGAACAACGGTACAATGGCTACTACGATTACACGATGACTAAACGCCAAGATACACGACAACGGATCGACGGAATAATGTAGAAAATATTCGTGACCACCATACTTCGCTTGTGCGCAGGATGTAAAAGCAGGACTTTGGTATTGGATCTACAGATTCCGTTGCACTAATTTTTCCTGCACACATAAAAATAAAGTCTCAAAAAAGAATATGTGCTTACATTTAAGCTAGGATAATCTTAGAGTAAGAATACTGTATTTTTGATCATATAGAGTAAATTTAAGTAAATATATTCAATTCAAACCTGGGAATGTGTTGGAAGTGAAAATAGCAAATTTTCAAATTGAGCATCTTACAAACTTGGTAAAAATAGAGAAAATCTAGCCTAGAAGAATACTACTGAAGCATTTCATTATCTTCGAGCAAATAGTTCAACTTTATTATATAATTTATCATTGGAATTTTTCCTAAATTAAGTTTGAAAGGTGTTGTACAGATCACCATACTATAAAAATATGTACCTGTAATTAAGCCAAAAGATAAACGTCCACCATTTGTAATAGAAGTTATTCACAACTCACATAGCACTCATATCACATCCACACCTATACACTTGTCTGAGATCTTCACAACAGTCATAACCCTAACTAACTTTTTAACAGCACATTCATCCGATAGGTAGTTGGTAAAAATTAAATCCAATAGAAACTAACAGGCGCGGGAACAGACACACGCGTACCGCTGAATTGCCGTTGACGAATATGGTGATTGCAAACGAGTAAATGAATTACTTGCAGGGAATCGCAACATGTCCGCATTCTTGATTGGAATAAACGGAGCTCCGTTTGGAAATATGACAACCTTATAGAGAAGCATTGACATCTTTAAATTATATCTTTCTTCAGAGTCTATTTCTTCAGAATGAGTATCGAATTCTTGGTTCAAATTAATGATAATTTTATTATCAAGTAAATTGTCTTAGAGTAAGATCAGTTGTTCTTGTCGTGAGTACATCTTTACAAGAATATTGAAATTCTTGAACTGACAATTTATTTTTACGTGTGTGGTCTTCACAAACATAGACTGGTAGAGTTCAATAAAAGCTTTTGGATGTTTGGTCCCTTTTGGGCGGAGTTGAAAGAAGTTGAATCATTTGTTAAACCATGACTGTTTTTGGGACAGAAGCCGATTCAGGATTGGTCAGATAGTGAGAGATGTTCCTTGAATCCCAGTAGTTTGATGTAGTCTTCATCAGAAAATTGTCCTTTTCTCTCACCAAAATCACACTTTTTCTGAAGTATTGGACCATATCACAGGTAATACTTAATCAAAAACACTGGTTTCAACATTCTTAGATATATAACTCTCTTTCCTTCAGTGACGCCGTTCGATTTATCTTCAAATCATCGCCGGACTGTTAGATTTATGAGTCGAAACTTTTTGTTAAACAAACTATTTTCCATCTGAATGTTGAAAGGGTTCAACCAATCAAGAGCATCTATAATCTACATTCTTAGAAATATATTTTCGTTTTTGATAACATAACATGAAAAATACACCAACAGAGTTATTAGTGGACCTCAATAGATGCATTTTCTTGCAATTCATGGTCAGCTTTAGGAGTACGCTTGATTGAAGCTGAACTAGCTGGAGATAAATCCTAATAAAAACAGAATATATCCAATTCCTTCGGGATAAGGATATATTGAACGAAAAATGCGCGTATTTAAGTAACATCGCCTGGGACATTGAGTTAATTTTAATTTGTCTTCAGGATGCAGTCCAACTCCATCACTCAAGGCAGCACAGTGGAAAATTTTCCACCGCTGCAAAAAAATTTGTTTTTAGTCAAGATTTTGTGTTTCATACTTGTATAATCACTTTGGCTTTGTATTCAGCAGTTACAGATACTACATGTACAATCAAAAAAATGTTTATACTGTTCAAATTCTGCAAATAAGTGGAGGTGTAAAACATGTCAGTTAACTTGTTTGTAGCTTTGTAATCCGTTTGTGGTGTATCAATTTTGATGACATTTTGGGAAGAATAAGCTGCGATGCCATAGAAAAATTGCTTTATATTTATAAATTGCAATGACATGTCATGGCGGTGCAATGATTAGCAAACAATGGAAAACGTCAAATGACCAAACTATAAATCTTATTTTTTTGAGCTTCCCATCATTTTTTTTGGCATAAACAGCAAATGTTCGAATGGGTCAAAGATCTGGAAGTATCATAAAATAATTTTTTTTCTTCCTTGTCTAATGATTAAGGGCATAGTGAAATACTTTTTGTGGGGCCAGAGTTTTAAAATGTGCCCTTATGTTGACGCTATTCAATACATTATGTAACCGTCTAATCTTAGGGAATGTGCTTTATTCCGATAAGCATTTCATTGGCGACTGAGCAGTGAACAAAAATCGGAATTGAAAGGCCTATTTTGAAGGGTCAGTGCTAGGTTTTAATCTTGTATGTGAAATATATAGTTATATAACGTATAAAAAATATGGCATGGTCGATTTTTTAAGTTTTATTTGTGATTATTTAACGTTGCAACGCAACTGAAAATATCTTAGAAAAGTCACATTCTCCTAGAAAGCACCAATTCAGGGACATCATTTGTTTTTGTGATCCTCTTCCACATCTCAACTAATGATATTAATTATACGCACCTACCTACAAAAAGAGGACTTCTATTACATACATTTTTCTATATATATTGATGATTGTTCTAGGATGTCAGTATTGGTGACTGTAGCTAGCAGAAAATTTAGTTAGTAGCCCAAAATGCAACAGAAAACAGACTCAATTCAACATTTGATGCATCATTTACATTCAACTAACTACATGAATGATAACTACCATTTCTGCCAACCGCATAACTTCAGTGAATTATTCCGATCTCGCCACTCCACCTAATTTGGATAACAGTTTCGCTATCGTGAAACGTTACACATGTTTATGAATTCCTGCGAATACCAGTGCTGTCGTAAAATGTAACGCCATATCAAACGGATGCATGCGTTCAAGCAAGTTTTAGTATTAGAAAATATGGTTGTGATATGAGATAATAGTACTTCTATTTAGCCTGCTACTGTTTTTGTTTTCCTCTGAATTTTCATGAAAACATACGTTCATTTGTATTTTGTGAATAAATTATCCCAGTTGCAAGTCTATGCAAGTAATTTTGATAAATTAAAGAAATCGTGACAAGTAATTTGACACGATTTCCTTCGCACGCAATGGTATCAGTTTACGAACAAAGATTTTGATCAAATTTTGGCTTCCTAGAATTGAATTTAAACATACTGAATAGAAAACATGTAAATCTTTCAAATATAATTTTCAAAATATCCAATATTTTCGAATTTCCTAAATGGATCAACAGTTCTGGGATCCTATGGAAATATTCCATGAACTCGTCGCTGGAAACACAAATAGGCGTACAGAGTCAACTGAATTGAGGTGACTTTTTGAGGTTCTGAATGATACGTGGGAAATTATTTCTGCTCCGTACTCAACTGCAATACAGTAATCTATGATAGTAGTTGTTAAAACATAAATGCAATCGTTTGCTCATTTTAGAAAAAATAATTCTGCACTAGAACGCCATACCACTCATAAAATATGTTGTTTGCATTGGAATATACGTCAAACATAATTCAAGTCGATTATGCGGACAATCATCCATGTCTGATAAGCGAATGTAAGAAGGCTCCAAATAGAAAGTCTGAACATTTTTTGTTTTTCAACGATACCTTTGCGGAGACATGGATTTCAAAAATCCACAGAGTTTTTAAGTCTTTTACAAGGCAGTATCCTGTTGAAATTCCATTAAAACCTGATAGGTTCCTATGGGGTTATAGAGGGGCCAAGGATTGCCAGATAAAGAGAGGACAGGTCGTCACATAGTTTTTCATGTATGTCAATAAACATCAAAAAAACATAATAATTCGAATTGTAAATTTTGACCGAATATGTTCTTTTTGCGTCGAAAGTATTTTAAAATAAATTTTACTGTTGCTCTGTTCATGATCATATTCATTAAAAAAACTCAGTATGACACAAAGAAAATGAAAAACGATATAATTGTAATAATCGAGCTTACTGATTTTTCGATAGTACGCCCGTGATTTTTACAGCCCTGGGGCTGACTTCGCCCATGTGTACGCTTCTGATCCATGCGCCGAAAGCAACTGTTAACCCACGAGCCTGTTGCAAGCGTGGGACGAAATTCATAATCATACGGTCTGTTTAATCTTGTATTAATTTAATGAGTTTATCTGTTTGCAAAATGGCCGGAATCGCCAACGTTGCACGCCATTACAAAAGGAGCGCAACTTTACGGCGCTTGTTACTGAGCAGCGGATTTGTGAGGCTGCTATCAACAGTAGCCAGCTCCAGTTTACATCCTCAAAGCGGAACTTATGAAAGGGTGATCTATATGTATTATACGTTCACAGGTAATCATGGCGCAGCCTGTTTTGCGAACTGACATTTAATCAAAATGGTAATACGTTTGAGGTGTATATATATATATATATATATATATACATTTCCATGGAATGATGCCAGTTCGATGGCCTACTGCGACCAATAGTCCAAGATCTCAAAGCACTCAGACATGAGCATTTAAGAAATACTAATCGCTTGACCATAAATAGTGTAGGTAATATATAGTTGAGAGGTTATATAATTAGACAGTTGAAAAAATCTCATTTTTATATACGTTTTAGAGACTATTGTTAAAAAAAATGTTAATACGAGACACTTTTCGCAGACTATTACTTCTGCTATACCCTGCAATCTTGAAAATATATTGGGCGATTCTACGCGTTCCATATAACTCATTTCTCTTAACAAAGATATTATTGGTCTATGTAATATAGTTGGTATCACACCTGCATCTGATTTGAATCCGGGTTGGGCAAAATGTTTTTTTTATTTCTCTATTTTAGTTTAAATTGACACACATAAATAAAGTCTGTTTTGAAAAAAATATATATCTCAATTAAATCACTGTTGAATGTTTGTGTCACGTAAATTAAGAACGTTCACATCCAACACAAAGACATGGCAATGGGACTTCATAGTAACTAAATTAATTGGTCTCTTTCTTCAAGGGTGGAAATAACCTGTAATCCACAAAACCGCGTATCTACTGCTTATGAAGCAGACGTGATACTATAATATACAGACACCTGTGTTCTGTGATATACAAGGGTCACGCTGAAAGTTTTTAGATACAAAGAAACTACAAGGTTTTCATTTTTCTATGACCTTAGGGAATGAGAAGAAGTCGCACGGAGCTAGGCCCGGAGAATGAGGTGGGTGAGGCAACAGTTTGATACCCGGTGTGTGCTAGCGGCGCTGTAGGCGTGTGCGTTGTCATGGTGCCATTGGATACCTCACAGACCAGTCTTTGGACGGCTCTTGCATAGTTCTTGGAAGACTGCAGGAACACGTTTGGGTATATACCATTCAGAAGTAACTGTCCTTTGATTTTACAAGGCTACCGTTGTGGTGTATCCAGTTTTAGAAAAAAATTATGCGACCATTTTCTTTCGAACAGTCTTAGAACGACGAATTTTTGTTGGAGGCTGCTCACTTTCAAAGCACCAAACATAATGATATAACCATGTTTCTTCTCCAGTGACCATATCAAAAGTGTTTTTACTGTGTCCATTACCAATTTTTTCGAGCAGAAACTTAACATAATCAACTCTTGGTGCTTTTTGCTCACTGGTCAACAAATGTGGCACCCATCTGGAACACCGCTTCGTTAGGCGAAGGTGATCATGAATGATTGTTCGGACCATTGCCGATCCAACCCCCAGAGAAGCCTCAATCTCGGTGTAGGTTATATGTCGATCTTTTTTTACCGTATTTTGCACAGCTTCTAGTTTCCAGAGTAACAGCAGTGGGCGGTCGACCTGTGCGAGGTTCATCATCGAGACCCGGCCATTTTTAAATTCAGCAAACCAATTAAAAACTGTATCCCTAGAAGAAGCAGAGTCCCCAAAGCAACTCACTAAACTTTCGTGACATTCCGCTTGTTTTAGTCCCTTTCTATAGTCATACAAAATCATTGCTCAAAAATCGCGACTACCAGGTTCCATTTTCACGTTAAAATTCGGCCAACACTTAGATGCATTCGAGACTGTGGCAAAGCAACTACTGAACGATTCAAACGTTGCCTCTGCGTGTAAGCACTTACAACTTTAGACAAAATAGCTGCGTGCTCAAACTTGCTTAAACTTGTATAGATTAGGAATATCTAAGAGCGTGACCCTCGTATGTCAGCTATCGTTATTTAACGTTTCATGTCGCATCTTATTCGTAATATTTATATACGAATAAGTATCGTGCATAGTATCTTTGCTCAATGTCATCTTACAAAGTCAACTAATAGCTCTCGCTCTCTGCTGTCAGACATCCGAACTATACTGATGAATCTAGAATAAAGACGAAACATGCATAATTCATATCTACAGCAGGTCACATGAATATATAGGCTGTCAATTAGAAAACATATATTCTTTCTTCCAGTAAACAATCATTAAACTCGGAATGACACATCAATTTTATTTTCAAGGATACTTATAAACATGATTTTCAGCCCTCTTCGTTCAACCCCTTCAGAAGAGTAGATGTCACCCTTTAGCTCTCAAACGGGATTGAATTAAGTCTAAGCACGTTTTCCAAAAATATCCTAGTTTATTCTTTTTTGATTAGTATTTTGGAAAGAATCGCATTTCACACATAAACATGATAAATTTTTTCATAGCATCATTCTCCCAAATATATTTTTTTGTAGATTAATTTATACATGCTTAGATGACATAAGTTCCATCGCTTGAATAGTAGTAAAGTCTAGTGTGAATCTTTATCTTTTTGTGTGGTTATTTTACTTTGACGTTGCAAATCATTATCTTCAATGATAAAAAGCATATAATCTGCTGCCTAGCTGAAAAACTGTTCATAATGCTGTACCTTATGCTCTAAATAGTTATTTGTCTTAGAACTCTTCTCCAACATTGCAGTAAGCTTCAGAAGTTGATGACCGATATTCAGCTGTAATTCGCCTGTTAAAATCATCAATATCAGCAGGTTGTGCATCATGAGCAACGGTTTTAATACTCGTATGTTCATACAATTTGGTTATTCTTGGGAAAATAACCTAAGAGTAATAGGTAATTTAATTGAAGTGACTTGATAAAGAACCTATCACTGATTCTAATTCCCCTTGACCTGAATTCAACTTACTAAAAATATTGAAAACTAAACTTTACAAAAAAAAACAAAAAACCTTAATTTATTTTCACTACGTGATATAGTATTCTCCCTAATTATTCAAACTTAAAAGGTATTGTATAGATAAATTTAGAATTTAATAAAATATGTACCTGTACTGTACTAAGCCAGAAGAAAACGTCCACCATCGGTAATGAAGACTAGTCACAGCTTACGTATCACATATTTGGCACAGCTTATTTATTCTGAGGGGGTTAATAAAACTACAAATCAGTGGAAAATAGAAGGCGCCGAATAAATATATTACTTGGAGCGAACCAGGATATATTGTTGATTGATGTTCTTTAATTCCTGATGTTTTATTATTGATCGAAGTAAACGGGGCTCGGTTGGTAAATATGCTAACCTTATTAGGAAAACATGGAATACTTGTTAGGACAGTATCGAACTCTAAGTTGTGTGAAGACAACTATAGTTTTCTTTACAATGAGTATTGTAATTGAAAATATATTTTTTCTGGTTTAAATAAACTATAATTCTCTCAACAGGTGAATTGTCTTAGAGTGAGAACAGATGTTCTTGTTATTATTATTTTGTTTGAGAAAACTGCTATATCATGAATATTTTCAGGTATAGTTAACAATAATGTGGAAATTATCAGTGGATCATTTTAAAGAGAAACAAATTGAAAATACACAATTTCCTTAACGTCGAGCAACACCCGTCCTACGTGTAGTCTTGTATTACTTTTCATGTACATTTTTAGGAGGTTACTTTGCTCCTTAAAGAGGCTTGAAATGTTAATGATCCGGAGTATAAACAACTAATCATTCCTACTAAAAAAAGGAGTCTGTTTTTATATTTATATAAAAATCATGCCTTTTCATTTCAGGCAAGTGCAACGTATATTGTGTGAAACGCGATTTATCGGAAACTACTATAAAAAATGATGAATTAGGGTACCATTGGATAGAGGATTAAACGAGCCTCGAAATGGTGCTTCATTACACAGTAAAATTAAAAATAATGCCTTATTGTGTTGTGTTTTGAATTATAATTACAAGAGTTGAATAAACATTGTGATAAAAAATGTAACCAACATGATGTAATTGAGTTTGCTGTTATGCATTGTTTATACTCAATCAAAATGTATATTGCATAAACTCGTTTTCGCTAATGTAAATCGAATTTTTTTGTGTTTGGCTTCGATACGTTATTTAAAACAAAAATGAAGAACACCCGCTATAGCCAAGACAGGATTTTAAATATGGATAGCAATGGCGACAGTAGTAGTGCTTACGAATATATCTCAACATTAGGCAATGCGTTTCATTATCCATCCTACAGAGAATAAATAGGCCTTATGAATTCTCCAATTTCGGATGGGAATGTAGTAAAAGCGACACCATTATCAATAAAACGTTTCACTGCCTTTCAACGCTATCATTCAAGTAGATTTTATCATCGAATTTATCCTTGCTTTGTGTTCTGATCTGGCGACATCTAGTGGTAGTTTAAGATCACATAATATCTTAATATATATACCGGAAGGAATCTATATCTATATGATATACATTCCATAATGAGAATAAAAGGCAAAATGAATATATTTCATCGGCATTCACATCCGTTTATCCGTAGTATTTTAGCTTAACTGGCTGAATGAAGCATCGGCTCGGAAAACCGATGTAGTTTGAACTACAAATAGGCAGATGAATAACCTAAGAAAAAAAATATGTACTATTGCTTGTGAAAATTGATTATACAATTACTTAAACTGTTCTCGTATACTATTCATACTGAGCGAACAGAAGAGCTTTATTTAGAATGTTCACGAGGAAGACGTCAGACGCATGCCTGCCAATATCGTAGTAGCTCGGCATTCAGATTTAGTGAATAAAGAAGTTGAAAGCACTCTCGGCTGGAAATGAAATCATCGAGAATTCCTCGGATGCATGTAACGAAAAACAAATTAATCACATTTGAAAATTAAATCACGGAATAACTCGCCTTGCAGTAACATCTATTTTTATAGCGTGTTTGTACTGCAGTCGAATTTGTTTTACATTCTATTTCCCGGAAAATTTATTTGTTGTTAGCTACAACAGTATCCGGAGGGCCATAGTCAATTTTCATTAGTTGTTCAAACCAGGTTAAAAATGTTTTTATGTTTAATAAAATTCAAAATAACAATGGTATGACGATTTTTTATTATTCCATATTTGAGTAAGAGTTGCTTTTTGCATCACCTTGATTTCTCTAGTTGGCTTCATATGCTACCGGCTGATAGATGAGGATACAAAATTATCGAACAATTTTCATTCCAGGAAGTATAACGATAATGCACTGGTAATAAATCAATATATCAAAACTTCACGAGCATTTTTGGACTTTGAACATTATTTTGAGAACTACGCAAGCGTCTGCTTAAACTTTCTTACTCATTCATAATAACCATAAATCTCGTAACTTGTCACACTTGTCACAAAACGGAGTGAGTATCATTGTTTGTACAATGACAGTCACACATCATCTCTGTGTAAAAATTTTTAACAGTACCCTCTTATAACCTCCATATTTATTATTGAATATAATTATATCGTGGTGCAGAATTTGCGTCCTATTGCATCACAAAACTTAATACACTAACATCCGGTGCTGTTCAGTGTCCCATCCATGGGGAAGATAGGCTTTTAACATCCCATTTCCCCCGCAATATTTAGCATACATCCGTTTGAGTAGACCGTAGCCCAGTGCAATTAGGTAACTACTGATTACAAACCATGAACAAAATAAATTACAAAATATCCGATGGGTGAAAAAACGCATTGAACAATATAAACAATCAAGCGAGTGAAGTGTTCTTATTGCAGGAATATTCGAATTTGAAATTCTAAATTTTTTTAAATTTCAAGATGTCATCAAGAATAACAAATTTGATATGACCCAGTTCCGTCAATCTGTCTATTTCTTTACTTGTCTGTCAGTGCAATCACATGAACCACTGCAGCGGTTTTGACTGAATATGGCCAGTGATATGACGTGGGCATGTAGCTGCTCAATTTTTAGAATCGGTCCATAGACAGCGGTAGTAATTAGAGAATAAAAATTTTCTGGATATGTATCTCTAGTTACCGGTAATTTTTTGTACTCATGACAAATACTAGGGTGTTCAAAAGTTCATAAAAGTGTCTGTCCTACTAAATGATAGTACAAGGAAACTCAATCCATCAGAGACTTGCAAATAGGTATAGAAAAGGCTCAATTTCAGAATCTAAGAAGGTAACCGTAAAATTCTAGTATCATTATACGAGAGAATGGCTCTTCCAATTTACTCATAAATTTTCGGTTTTAGTTCACAACAAACACTACAGGTACTGTTCTATCAGCTGAGCATGTCCGGCTCAAAGTATGGACAATAATATTAAATCCGGATCAGGTTAAATCCTTTCTTTGAACTGTAACATTCAGAGTTGATTTTAACAAATCTACGAGGATAAGCAACAAGCAATGACCCGATAGTGGATTTTCCCTCGAATTTCTCAGCGTATTGAGATCGTAGATCAAAAAGTAAGTCAAGTAGAATGACTCGGTACTTGCTATAATTGATTCTATGTTCATTCGTTAGGCAGTTAAAAATGTGACTTTATACCAAATCTGAATTTAAACCAAGTTTGCATCAGTACAGTCATTTTGAAAATCAAAAGGACTAGCTAAACGCGAGATGTCTGCATTAGCAAAAAAATCTCACTCAGTTACAGACATCAAATAATTGAAGAAGAGAATACGTTTAATTTGAGCATATCTCTTTAAGATTCGAGTGCTATGGAGATACCTGCAAAATGAGTTTTTTTTTGTTTTCCAGTTGTCAAACATTTTTGGACTTAGTATAAAGTCGACTTAGATAAATGCTTCAATACAGCGATTAGTTATTTGTATATCTGAAACATATGTGGTTTGAAGTATTATTGGCCACATTGAGACTATAATGCCATAACCAACCAGTTATATTGCAACAACGCCAACGCCGTCTGTAACTCCAGGTATTACGAACATTTTCACCGAAATAATACCACTATTTCTGAAAACTGACCCACTAATCCAGTTTTACGCCTGCTTTGATGTTATCAGTCCAGGTGGTATTTGGTGCAGATTGTCAACAAAATTAGCCCAGGCTGCGTTACGTCAAAGAATTTATTGAAAAGGTAAACAACTTCTACGGATTCACCGATATCAAGTATTCTAGTTAACTTGAAGCTTTCAGAAACGCAAACTGGTCTAATTAAACGACAAATCCGCACTAATGATTCTCGATCTATTGACGAAATATCAGGTGAATCGGCTGGACAGCGTCGCAGCGAGCTTGATTCGCAGAGGTACCATTTATTAAATCATATCAGAGTTTAGTTAAATTGGGAAAGTCTGTTAAGTATTTAAGGAAGGGGCTCGACTAGAGATGAGATGATGGCAATGCAATGAAGACGGGTACTTACAGATCATTCCATCTAGCAAAACTAAGATGCATCTCATCTCAGATCAGTTCTATATTATTTTATCAAAAGTTGGTGAATGTTAGTGAAACTCTAGTTAGCTAGTTCACAAGTAAACTAGGCAACATTTGTAACCAATAACTTTGACAGTCTCACGATGCTATAAAGATGAAAAAACGTGTCTTGTATAATTTAACAACTTCACAATTCAACTTTACCTTCCGAAATATTTTTTTTCATTATTTGTGACGAGGTTAAATTTCAGGATGAAGATATCAGATACTGGATATCTTGGCGCAGCAACCACAAACACATATTTAGCAATCTCCAAATCACTCAAGTTTTTAATCTTTCCTTGAAGATGATAAGATTGTTAGTGAAACACGTGTGGGTTTAATATAAAATCGTTTGAAGATTAGTAAAACTGTGTAGTACTTGTTCAGGGTGAAAAATTGTATAAACCCACAATTTTTTGTGTTCGAGTTCTGGAATAGATGAGCCTGGCCTTTTCAGGATTCACCCACTCCCTTCACAGTTTATTCATGGCTCTGAAGCTGAATAGTGATAATGATAGTTTTTCTTTGTTAGGAATCTTTAGTTATCAATTACGTCACCTACCCACTCTCTTGTTACTTTCTATAGTTTCAGCGCGAAACTAATAGTAATATAAATTTAGGTGGATATATTTGGAATATTGCTTAAGCGAAATTAAGCTATCTTGCAAATGAACGTTAAAAATATGTGTTTAACCAGGACAGTTTTGTAGATAAAAAGTTTTGTAATTATCACACAGTTTCACAAATAAAACTTTCTTTGAGTAACGCGTTTCGATTTTTATTAATATCATCATTACATGATGGAAGAGTTTCACCAAGTAAGAGCATCTACAATCTACAGGACAGTTCTGTAAGTAAGTAAAATGTACGCGTTTAAATCATATACAAAACTTTGTATAAACCCACAATTTTTGTATATTGTTAATATATTATAATTAATATTTAGATACCATATATCTTTCATTACAACAATATAGAAAATAAGAATACACGACCAGATAAATATAACGGTGTCACGTATATAACTAATTAAGCAACTAACTTCGTTGATCAGCAAAAGTTCAAGTCAAATGGCACTTTCCGCATTTTTTCTGATTACTGCTCTGTTGAAATAAAATATATGAAAGTTCCTACAACAGAAATAGAACAAATTATTCCATGAAGCTAAATCACCCCTTAAATACCGTATGACATGAAAAACATTCAACAATTGGTTAGAAATATTGAAAATGTATTGAAAGTCTACTTTTATGGATGATAGAATGTCCTCTGCCAACATTACAAATTTTTGAGATTTCCCACCGCAATTTTACATGTCAAACATTTTTAGAAGATGATCAGAGGCCTCGGAAACGTCCAAAAACGAAGATAGCTATTTAGGAAAATAAGGCAAAGAAGATAAATACCGCTGACATAAACCGTAACACAACGTCATCTACATCGACAAGATGGGACAAGCACGTACAATGGTGAGCATCCATAAGGAAGAAAACTACACTGAAATTCCCTAGAATCCCACACCTCGTGCGGCAAACGGTCCTACATGTACATACGACTCTCCATCTAATAAGGGCTATGAATCTTTTCCTTGGCAAAAAATACATCTCGATTCTTGCCAATGAGTTGCGCTACTGATGCACCTTTGTAGATTAAATTTCACTCACTGAAGTTCTCTTTCCCTGCGTATTAGTTGAAACAAGCGAAAACATCCTGTTTTGTAGTTAGTCAGTAGGTACAGCGCTGAGAACAATTAAAATTTTCTTGTAAATATTGTTGAAGTAATTTCAATTACAAAATAAAAAAGGCGTGCCATAAAATTCGACCAAGAATATGTTATATTTTGTTTTCGTAATGCTGCTATTTTGGGCTACCTTGAGCTTCAGATTCCACGTAATGAACGTATTCTGTAAGACAACGCCAAACTATCAAAACATCCAAACTATCATTTTAATCATTCGGAACAGATTTCAGATCATTTACTTGTGTTAGTATGAAGTGGAAACCATTTTGTGGAAATTCACAAATACGCCATTCAAGTGATGGGGACTGTAAGGTCCAAACTCTCATGTTCCAATTCAAACATGGGCAAATCCATTAGGATATAGGCTGACCGATTGAAACGTCCATTATGGATGTGGTGACACAATGATAGAGAGGGTGGCTTAGACATGAAGGGGTAGGGAGGGGAATCGTGGGAGCATTGACGTAAATGGTGTAAGCAGGATCGGATCTTAGATTTCGATAATTTTTGTTATTCTATTGTGATTTCCGTGATGGAATTTGAGATATTTTAAAGACAACCATCATATACAGACGAGGGATTTACATGGAAATCAGGAATATTCGAGGAAAACTTCTTCTTAAATGGGCTTAAAAAGTCCTACGCTTGAGCATTAGAGAATGGCGGCTATTTGAAGCTGTGGTTTTAGCAACAGACTCCAAGTGTCTCGATGAGTGCCCTTGCCCGTTACGAAGCCTGTATTCCTAGTCGGATGAAACTATTAACAGAGACATTCATTGTACTTCATAAACACACCTACAATGCGTAAACTAACGGATGATACTAGGGCTATACTAGCCACGATATATGTTTCATCTACTGACTATTGTCCATCAGCTGTGATTTTGTTAACAATAGGTGGGTTTGGTATAAGTCTAGATGTCATAAAAAATTACCAGGACCAGGATTCGATTGATGTGGTATTTTCAATCGTGTTCGGCTAATTTTTTATTTATAAATGAAGTCCAAAGTGTGATTGAAATATCGAAAAATTCTATGAATTTCATAAAACGCCCTCAAAAATTGTTATTAAAAGTAGTCAAATTTTCATAGTCACATAAGCCTTCAAAGAAATGAAGCGAGAAAATAATTTTGAATAACTGTGCTTTTTTTTAGATTCGACTATCTTACCCATATTCCCTATATAACCTAGATTGTTCAAATGACATCAGCGGAGTAAACAAAAGTGCGCATATTGCGTTTTATGGTTCCCAGGTTCCTGATCATTGAAATAAATGTTGTTGAATGATATAGTATTATTTCCCACACAATATAGAGTGAGTCTACTTGATGACCTTTTTTAGAAAGGCATTGCCAAAAAAACTGCAAAAGCTCTATGTTTAGAATATAATTATGGATAAAACCAGCTCAGGTGGATCAGGATAGTTGTTATGTGAAGTAGTTAAACTAATCAAACTCTCAGCGCTAGAACTAATTACTAAACTCCCATAATGAAGAAGTTTCATTGTTATAGAATCCGCAAAAGTTTTGCCTTCGAGTTCTGGAATAGATGAGCCTGGCCTTTTCAGGATTCACCCACTCCCTTTACAGTTTATTCATGGCTCTGAAGCTGAATAGTGATAATGATAGTTTTTCTTTGTTAGGAATCTTGAGTAATCAATTACGTCACCTACCCACTCTCTTGTTACTTTCTATAGTTTCAGCGCGAAACTAATAGTGATATAAATTTAGGTGGATATATTTGGAATATTGCTTGAGCGAAATGAAGCTATCTTGCAAATGAACGTTAAAAATATGTGTTCAACCAGGACAGTTTTGTAGATAAAAAGTTTTGTAATTATCACACAGTTTCACAAATAAAACTTTCTTTGAGTAACGCGTTTCGATTTTTATTAATATCATCATTACATGATGGAAGAGTTTCACCAAGTAAGAGCATCTACAATCTACAGGACAGTTCTGTAAGTAAGTAAAATGTACGCGTTTAAATCATATACAAAACGTTCTGGTACAGCATTGCTTCCACAATATTGGTGAAAATATTGTGGAAGCAATGCTTCCAAATTTTCCTATATTTTTTGGTTTGTTGTCGGTTGCTTAATTTTTTTGATTTATGCGGCTTGTGAGGTTTCACAAATTAAACTCTTTTTATTTCAGTGTTGCATATCGATTTATATCACAGATTTGACTGCTAACAAGGCTACCCAGATTACTTGCCAAACTACCTAACTAGTCCTATCATGGATACAAAACTAGAGCTCTCAAATCTAGCATGCTATTTACCCTGTCTAGCTATTTTTCTATCAACCTCAACCATGTGATAAACTAATATATTTTCTGAGATATTTCACGTTTTAAGATATCTTATACCTTAACCAATTTTATTCTTCTTGATACATCCTGTACGTTAAGATATTTCAGGAATAAGTTAACATAGAATACAAATCGATGGAAGCTTATAGTAGTGTATCGATAAAAATTGAGTTCGAAAGATCAGTCTGTACATCTACGACGAGATGTTTGTGAATCTCTGGTCACTGAAAGAAAAAGAGTTTTATTTGTGGAACTGTGTGTTAATCACACAATCCTTTTATCTGCATGATGGAAGTTTTAAAAAGCAGTTGACGGTTGCAGATCAAAATTTATGTATTCAACACACAACAAAAAAGGGCGTCTACAATCTATTGGATGTTATGTTTAGATTACAGCTGTATTAAAATTATATATTCAAGTAGATTACCATAAGACTTCCTAGAAAAATTCTAAACACTAGAAATACTTTTTTTGCTATACCGAATAATTACTTGTGAAACTGTGTGAAAACTACACAACTTTTTATCTACATGATGAAAGAGTTTCACCAAGTAAGAGCGTCTACAATCTACCACAAGTGTATGCCTAAAAAATTATCATTGACTCCATCTAGAAATAATACCTAAAATAAACGTGAAAGTACTTACTTCTAGTACTCCAGATCTTCCCATTTGTGTGTGGAACTGAGAGATGGTTTTTTGAAACGTAGACATTATATAATGTCGAAGCAATTAGCGTCTAGTTGGTTGATGTACTTAAATTTTAGTTTCGATTTTGGAACTGTTGACCTAATGAAAATATATTAAAAAATTATTAATTCTATAGTTTCCGAATATTTTCTAATGTCACTCAAACTTATTTCAAGTCGATTAACAGTTCTACAATGCAATCAAAATGAATGAATACCACTACACGCTCAGTACAGGATCAAATGCGATGTTTGAAAGTCATTTTTTTAACAACGAGTCCGATATTGCATAGATTTTTGAAAACCACAAAACTTTTACATTCTTGTCATAGTATCTAGAAGGGCAAAGGAACTTTCCTGGTTATAACAGGGAACAATAATATGCGGGCAAACCATAGACAAACCACCAACGGAAGCGAGTGACACTTTTTCGTTATGGAGACGTCTGAAAACATAATATGTCGAATTTAGCGATTTCAATACTTCCCACGATAGAACAAAATAAGTAAAACATACTACTTCTATAAATTTTGCCATCAATACTTGCTCCGCTCATGCTGAAAATTCAAAATGATTTTGTTAATATTCGAGCCATACCGATGACCACCAGTAGAGTGCAAAGGCCTCTACCACAGAGTCGTTACAGCGATCGACTGCTAGCAGTGGACAAAAAAGTCGCATATAACAAAAGCCACAACATATTCGACATTCTCGAGATGTGAACGGCCCATTGCTATGGCGCTGCATGCCGGTACGTGCACCATGAATCATTCTTTCCTACAGGGTGAGATCAATAAACATATGATAAGAAAACTAAACAATTTTTTGGTATTTCGCTTGCCGATACTTTTTAATGAAACATAAATTGTTCAAGGTATCCTACCATGGCCACGTGGAATCAAAACGGTTTGCTTTGTTTTTTCTTGTAGGAAATTATATTTTTCAGTTATATGTTCTGAATATTTGCTCAGATTTCCACGAATCCCTTAAAATATCATACTAATAAATCACAGGAAATATTGTGATTTATTAAAGGAGGTAGAATTAATATGTTGTATGCAAAAGAATGTGTTATTTATTTGTTCATTCACACTATGGAACCTTCGGAAAATCTTAGCCATAGCCCGATTGGAATGACCCATCCTCTGTCTGCTAGACAGATGCTCTACCAACTGAGCTACGCAAGCACTTGTCTGAATCGATCTGACCGCTCAAATTAAGTACACTTCTCTGAAAACGATTCTTGTTCCAAATTGAAAACTCAGACTTCGCAGTTACCTACATTATAGCACTATGACTTGTGGATCTAGGATCTGTCAGTAAAACGCGGTCAGAGATCTGTACTGTCACTAACCTACTGACACTGATCTCTGGATACGAAAAACGCGCGCAGTTTGAATTTTGGGAGGAACATTCTTTTGAAGAGAGTTGGGACCAATTGAGATATGTGCTTCCGTAGCTCCGTTGGCAGAGCAACTGCCGGAAAACAGAAGATGTGTGATTTAAATTCCAAGGTAACGTTGGCCAGGTTTTATTGTGAATTTGTCTAGTTTTTCTTGTTTCCGGTTTCAATTGCTTTATCTTAGTGAATTGAACATTAGGCAGAGATTAAGTCAAAATGAGATCGTTTGTTCTCGAACTTCACTGGAGGTCACAATAATCGAACATTTTATTTATACGTAAGAAAAACTTAGTTTTTATTTATGGTGGAACTTGTAGAGTATGTCGACATAAGAAGACTAAGGAAATTGATATTCAATAAAAAACAGTAACCAAAGCCATTAAATTTTGTTTCAAGGTAATGTATGTCACTTTCGAAGTACGAATATTTTTTGTATGCCAGTGAAATACCCAGATATTTATTTAAACAGTGCTTGAGGAACGAACTGAAAATTAAAAAATATAACACTTGCCTATCTGTATAATCAGGTGAATACTCTTGAATTCCCATTTTCATTTGATTTTTGACAAAAAAAATATATATATATATATATATATATATATATATATATATATATATATATATATATATATATATATATATATTAACGAGCAAAAAATCCTTACAAAAATAAACTTTCAGACAACAGCTGTGCCCTAAGTTTCAAAGTCATTGCCAAAGGGTGGAGAGTATAATGTTATACTGAAAACACCAGATTCACTGAATTTCAGAAGTGGAATGGAAACTTCTAGAGAGACTTTATTATGATAAAAATTTTTGCCTGTATATATTTGGTTATTATCATAAAACAAAAATAAACTTAGTTATTAAAAGAGAACAAAGAATTTGGGCAGTGGTTACAAATAAGCAGTTACAAACTCGGAGAAAATCTGCCATTGCCATCGGTAAGACGCCGACAGTTTATCAAATGATCTATTTCCCACGCAATAGCATCAGTTTAAAATGATTTGAATTTGGTTCTGTTATTGTTGATCTTTTGAAATTAAATAAAAAAAATATCGAAAATATTGTAACATCATACTTCGTAAATTCATAAAGATTCCTAAAAGCTTCATAATATTCCCAAAAGTGACTTGAATCCGATCGGAATCGTCAAAAAACTGTTATTACTCATGTGAAATACAGAGTTTACCCACTTGACGTAGATTTTTAAGAACCTAAATGATACATCCATATTTATTTATAATTATTATTTAGTTAGAATGAAGTAAATTTCCGTAATAGTTGTGCAACCAGAATTAAAATTATAGATAATAAAACGGGCTTTATCGAGGTCAAAAAGATTGAGACGTTTATTATTATTATTATTATTATTATTATTATTATTATTATTATTATTATTATTATTATTATTATTATTATTATTATTATTATTATTATTATTATTATTATTATTATTATTATTATTATTATTATTATTATTATTATTATTATTATTATTATTATTATTATTATTATTATTATTATTATTATTATTATTATTATTATTATTATTATTATTATTATTATTATTATTATTATTATTATTATTATTATTATTATTATTATTATTATTATTATTATTATTATTATTATTATTATTATTATTATTATTATTATTATTATTATTATTATTATTATTATTATTATTGACAACATTTGAATAATTGTCTTCAGGACAGCATCGGCCCCAAAAATCAGAATTTCATATGTAGTATTATGGAACTTTCAAATATAGAATACAGTTATGGAATTTGTATCGTTGATGAATTCAAAATTAGCGATTTTTTTCAAGATCTCAGTACTGCTTAGTTTGAGGGCTTATAATTTGAGAGGAGTTATTCCAACCATATTTTATGTCCAAACTTCTCTCAAAGGAACCTCAAAGCGAAGTGAAAGCAGGTCACATCTAGCCAAAAAAAGGGACTTTGAGAGCATCTCAGGTTTCACCTCCCTAAATGGAGGACCTACATAAAACTTGAAGACTGTCTATTGGAGCCGTTCGAATAGGATGTCAGGGAACGACCTCAAATGGTGGTTGATTAGAATATTGAGTCATCTACGTCTGAAGGACAAGATGGTATATAACCAGCATTACATCAGGAGGGTCGAATTTCTTAATATGCAAGTTTAGATCAATTCTTAGAGCTAGCTTATTGCTGGACTAAATACCGACATTCATAAGTGATTTTCATACCCATATCTGGAAGAATTAGGGGGATAAAAAATCACATCAATCAGTAAATCTGATGTCACTTGTATTTAAGACTCAAAGACTGCTGGATATGAATATGAGGAATAATAAATAAGCATACAATTGAACCAAGATGCACTTATATAGTTTGTCGGACATACAAGGTGCATTTGAAAATAAGTCCTTGAACTCAACCTCCAGAGGTTCGAGGAGAAATCGCCTTTATGAAACCATAAGGATTGCCTATATCTTGTGAGGGCGAATGGTATGCACAACATGAAAGAGACTTTGTTTTGTTTCCCAACACTGTGGAGCCCCGTGGCTACTTTTTTTATGTAGAAGTGAAGCGGTAATGTATATATAGATATCAAACAAATATACCGCAAGTTCTTCCAACCTTCATCATGAATCAGAAGGATCCAAAGTTTCCTATAAATAACAACCGTCGGTTTCGTGTAGCATATTCTAAACATACCACGATTAGATATAAATTTTATGGCTATCATCGATGTACAGTCAACATGCTTGATATCTCAAACAAAGTCGGTACGTTTCACACACGCGCTTAATAATGTATGATCATCAAACCGATCAGGCACAAATTGCGTTTGCCTTGGAACTGTAATCATACGCATACCATTAGACTCGTGTACACGCCTCAGAGATTTCTAATTTGTTGGAATTGCTGAAACTTGCGTCTATTCCGTGGGAATACTCTGAGCCCTCTTTAAATCCGCCAATTTGGTAGCCTATGACTCAATGATTCGTACGACCTTTCTAGGCCTAGCTAAATCATACATAAGGCTAACAGCTTGGACTGCCTCACAGGGGTGAGGGGCATTCTTATCAATTTTTCATCCTTCGTAGTAGTAGTAGTAGTATCGTTTTTAGGCAAACATAACAAATTGGAAGTTGGAAACGTGTTGAAGTTCAATAAAGCCTTAGGGTTGTTGGTATTGTTATTTCTAAAACGATGCCATCGTTTCATTCTCCATTGGTAAGCCAGTGGAAAATCTATCCAAAATTATTTAGAGTCTTCAAAAAAACACAGTCCAAAAATCGATAATGTTTTTTCATACATAAGTAAATGAATGCGATAATTCTAGAATTTGAGAGTTTTGTGGATGATTCATGATATCTAAAGGACGGAAAAACATGTCACTCATGTCATTCATTCCCGTGAGTCCGAATCTGAATAATATATTGATAACGATTCCTAAAATTTTAGATCTTCGTTTCTGTTACAAATCAGTTTATTACAATATTGATTATGGTAATTTTTCGCCTAGAAATATCAGCACGCACTCAAAAGAACCATCACTTAGTGACCGAGCTCCTCTAAAAGTGAAGCTGCAGGCTATTTATGTAAACTATCTTTCATTATTTCGATGCATAAGACAAAATACATTCTGCACACAGAACAGAGTATCGTCCATTAAGAGACGGACGCTTATTTTATAGCTAAACAGGCGCCAGTATTATTGGAAAAATTACGTCTCGGAATTTTCATTTCCAATCTTTCTTCCTTTATTGGCTAATCGAACCTTGTATAAATACAGCACGAAACGAATTAATCGAACTTTATGTCAGGTTTTATTCCAAATGAGGAATTGAGCGAGACAACGGACAAACAAGTGGAGTAACATGAAAAAATATACTTTCGTATTCATTACTTTCTTTACAATCCAACAATAATGTCAAGATAATTTATTGGTGTCAAACATTATGCCTTGGCAACGATATTTTGAGTGACTGTTTATTCATCAGTTGTTGTCCCAAACATTACCATTATATAAGCTAGTGTAAAAATGTTAAAGGTACGAGCATTCCATCACTGTCTAAAATGAGAGTAAAAAGATCTGCAGAAAGTATGGAAGCTGACTGCACCTTGCTAATTCCCTATAAAGAGCAATGGACAGTCAGAATTCCATACGGTGTAACATATAACACCAGCTGCATTTCATGCTTTAAGAGTAGCATAAGACCAAGATATATTGCTTTCCTTCTTTACAGATTGTCTCCACTGGGTGTTCCGTACCTGTTAGGAGTCATCAGTACGACACAGGTCTTGGAGCAGTGCTCGAAAAACAATGATATTTCCAACATTGAGACGCATATTAAAATTGAGATGCGGTGACTGCCGGTACCGGATTGCCACAAGCCAGCAAACCGGAAAGTCCAACATCCTGGTGTATTGTGTAAGATTCTTAAAACGTTTCAGTGAAATCCGGCAATAACCTCTCGCAACAGCAGAGATCCCATGGAGCTTCAGAAGCGCTTTGAGATTATATATGTTCCATTCTACAGCACTAAGATTCTCCAAAAGAGTGACTTGCAAAATGCTCGTTCGAAGTGTTGGTAATTCGAGCTGTTGAGATGAGGCTTTTTAGTGTTCATATACATATGACTTCAATGTAATAATATCCGAAAGAGCTCGGTCGAACTTGGACAGATCAGCCACTTTTCGTCCTTGTTCCAGACTATGGGGGTGCTTTGTCATCTCCGGCGCGTTTTAAAGACATATTGCTCTTTTCTGGATTGTGCCCAGGAACTTCATGGAGCGCCTTCCGACACATGGGATTGGTATGATGATCTAATCTGACAAGACTGCCAACATGGTTGTGCCAGAACATGCTTTTGTTGATGTTAACCTCCAATAGCTTTATGGTCCACACCAGTATTGAACGACTCTACTCTCTATCTCACGGTGGCAAACAAGCATATAACTTCCTTGTCAGGGAAGATGGATTAGTATTTTGTAAAAGCTGCTATTTGTAAAACCCCACTGAACAATGTCCTTGTTGATCTGGATAGCACCCTGCTGGTAATGCTTTTCCTGGGCCATGCAGAATATAAGGATGATGTGATCTGTGAAGTTGTAAATTGGATTACATGTTATCCACCAGCACGAATAAGAATCGGTTGCAGTCCACAGGCTGCAAGCTTGATCAGAAGTTTCTTATACCACAACCTATCGAGTACCACGATAGAAAATTCATCATTAAGTTCTAGACTTAGGATAAAAGATCTCCCGCTTTCGGCAGCCGTACCGTCGATCGCTGTATGTCGTTTTGTCTAGGTACTTCAGAACCTGCAAGTTAATGACAGCATCCATAACCTTGAACATGATGCAGTCACAGGTCTGTAGTTTCTGTACATATTTGTCGCCCTTTTAAGAGAAACACGAACTCTGTCTGACATACAGTAGGAAACATGCTTTAATGAGTATGAGGTTTTGAATAGTTGTTAAGTTATTTTGATTACTACATAGCATGCGAATGTTATCTTGGTAGGCAAGAAAAAATCCTGATACATGAGGCAGTATACAAGGTAGCAGAGGATATATGAAACTAGGCTAGACATATAGGTACTGTTTTTATCATTCGTTACGTTGTTAATGTCAGCATTGGCAAGATAATTAGATTCCGATCTATGATATTAATAGTCTGAAGAATCCAGGGTAAATTCATGATCTACATTAGCTTCAAATGCTATGGATGTAATTCCATGTAACATTCTATTTACTGTATATTTGGAGTTTCATGGACACTTCAAAAACCCACAAATATTTGAGTAATCCTCATTACACTGCTGTCAATTAACCGACACAATTTCAATTTATAGACTGTTATGTCCATATATTTCTGTTTATACCTCCCTTGTAAACTTACCCCTGAAATATATCGAATATTATAATCAAAGATGTTTGAATGAAGAAATATCTTGAGGACATTTTAACGACGAGTTTTATAGGGGTTTCCATTCACACTCGTGCAAATACAGCAGTATCATATTTATGATAAGACTTAGCTAGTTATTAAGTCATTTTGGTACTCATTCAAATAATCAATCTAACAGGCAAAAAAATTAATACACAAGGCGTCACCGACATTAGACCTTCATTAGTGAAACCTGGTCTGAGAATCGAACAACCTTTTCTGAAAATTATATATCTGTTAAATGAAATCACATTACACAGAAACGTGAAAAAAGTAAATTTTCCTCTTTTTCTGGCACGCATGTACGTCCATTAACGACTTGCGAAATTTCAAACAGCCAATTACAACCGATTAAGGTTAAATTATGTAATTGAGGAACTCCATGTTAACACGCGTGAAACGGGGTTAAGCGACAAGGCTTCCACAACATTCATAATAGTTTGTTGTTTTTACGTTTGTATATGGTCAGTGACGTCGGAACATAATTTAATAGATTGTTATGTATATTATTGCATTTGTTTACATAAAAGCGGTAAACTTATCATGTAAAACTTTCACGAACCTAAAGACGCCTAGATATTCTATTCGGTAAGTGAGGACTTGTGCTATTACATTTATTATAAATGGTCTTCAACCAGTGAGTGTCACTTTGGAAAGCAGTGTTATTTATTTTACTCCTCACTTAAAGGACGGAGAAATAGTTTATTGTATTATTTTGGATATTTGGTACATTCTACTTCCCAACCATCAGCAAAGGTAGTCTAGTCAGTATTATGATGAGAATCATTCCAGAAATTGATACACGATGATGGATTTTTTGATCTTTTCGTGACGCTTATACCACCTTATACCATGAATAGGAATCCATGACAATCATTATCTGTTTATCGTCATATTTATCACAGCATAATTCCATTAACCGCAATATCGATTTCGATGAAATCTAGGGAGTGAAAAGCTGTCAGGTCTTAATAGGTTTCCTGAAGAACCGATAAATTTGGGACGAAGGTAATGAACAAGTAGCACCATTGCTCAACATCATCACCGATAATCTCAGTAACCGCTTTGCTCACCTTTGAGGAACTTATTACGCGAGGCCTACATGATGTTATGATACTCATCTTTTTAAACATGTGCGTCAGCCCAAAAAGAGTTGCAAAAGAAATATATCTAATAATAATTTCCTCATTATTTCTATAATTATTATTTAAATTGGAGGAACATTGAGCCGGTGATGCACCCCATTACCGACGCCACTCATAAGAAAAAACACATTCTTCAAAGGCGCCGTCGACTTCGTCGGTCGTCACCCAACCATTGAACTGAAGTACGAATGCTTTGTTTCTGATACAATGACCCACTGTGATGACAGAGCTGATAATATAAATAATCATTTGTTTTGTCAACGTCGCCGACTGTGACTGAGAGGAAATGGACGATGTCGGACACTTCTGGCAGCGCTAGGAAGAAATCACAACTAAATTTGGGGTAACGAATGTGCTTTGCTCTACTATTATTGCAGTTGTTGGTATTTAGGGGTATTCTAACAAAAAACCGGGAAACATGTAATCAAAACATTTTTTAATCCGAGTTCATTTACTTTTGGGTGAAAATGAGATTAAATTTGATAACACCTTAAGGCGTACTAAATATTTTGAGCGATTATGGAAATTTTTATTTGGTGCTTAGAAAAATATAACAAAAACCAAAAATACCTTGTATCTAGGAAACAGGTAAATATTCACCAACTAAAAAACCATAATTTAGAGCCACAAAAGTTGTTCCCAATTTTCTAGTCAAGTATGTACATTTAGATCGGAGTCACCCTGTATACTTCTGGAATACTAACAGTACATTTTTTTTTCATGCGTGTCAGGTTTTCCTTTTTCATACAAATGGGTATTATACTAAAGTATCCGTTTTATAGGTCCACGCTTTACGATACAAAAGTAGACGCGTTTCTATTGTTTTTAGCAAGTCGGAGCTAGGAAGGTATAATGTTAAGGCAACATTCACTTCATGAATATTAAACAGAAACTCTCGATTACGGGACACAAAGCTAACAATTAAGGAGACTACCTGTCTGCTCGTTCAGTTTTGCAATCGTTGTGACAAAAATGTTAAGCTGGCTGAGTTTTCGTCCCCAAATCCCATCCACTTGGAAGAAAACTCTTCCAAGACTTATCATTTTTAGAACCTCAGTGTTGTGAAATGGGCTGTTTGGGCGTCCCGATAAATACAATTTATACCGTTCAAAGGTCAAAGTAAACGGACGTTGATCCTCTCACAGTTATTCTGGAACGTGAGATGCTTTCTGTCTTTTGCGGTTATCTAAAATTCCCTGCGAGAAATTGGAATCCATGAAAATGGTATATTTGGGCCTCATTGTTTTATTTACCTTTAATCAGACACTTGAAAAGCATACAAAAATTTTCTTATATGATTTGATACTTTTTGTTATTTGTTAATTGACCTAACCCCGATTTTCAAAAATAAATTACCTACACATCGTACCACAAATTGATTCAAAATCGGTGCATCAGTTACTGAGATTACATTGTGATAAAAAAGTCATCGTACACAGAAACCATTAGACAGATAGACCAATAGACAGACAGCCCGACTATTTAGTGACACATACTTCCGTTTTGTAAGCTTCAAATAACGTCCAGGCAGAACTACAACGCATATTCAAAAAATCGTTTATCTTCCTATATACTTACGTAACTCAGGTAAACAGTTAGATGAAAATTCAATACTTACCTGAAAAAAAAAATTAGTAATATTGAAATAAGTGCACAAAAGTACAGGAATTGTGTTTTGTACAACAGTTATAGAGCCGTCCAACCTAATGACACTTGAGTAGTCCTTTTCTGACGAAGGGGAGGCGTAAAACTAGTCGCCACCAGTAAACAAGAGCAGAAGCATAGCTTCATTTTCATCTTTTGTATCGCAGTTGTTAAATTCTTTGGTCCAGGTAGCGTATGTACTATTTTGTATAGAAAATGCTGGTCACATAGACTATCGTAAATATAATACCGTCTCAATGAAGGTGGACAAACACTGCGGTCGAGAAATGTATAATCATGAAATGTTGAGAAAAGTGATAGAGGGAGCTATAAAGTGACTGCTAGGTACAAAAATTGTACAATTAACGATTGACATGTATCTTCGTTGTTCCTGCTGATAACGATTAAACCTTGATAGCAGTTGGTAGTAGCAGTATGAGTCAACATCATAACTCGCACCCATTGTCTTGACCATTATTTAATCACTGGCAATTAATGATGCACCGGCCGCTCCGTGTCGATAAGTTTATCAACAGCATTGCGATATATCGGAATAAAATGTGTTTGCGATTTTGTTTTGTATATGAGTTCATCGTATAGTATAAAATAATCGCATCTGTCTATTTGTGCACGCTGATCTCAGAAGCTTCATGCACTTTAGCAGACGCGCCTGACATGACACAGAATTTCCACAGAATGGAACGTCGAAGAGAAGTGGCTCTCTATTTTATAGAGTCTACCATGGTTAATTTCAGACTGAGCTGACTCGTATAATGACACTCAAAACCATCAGTACAGCGTACAATAAATGTCACACAACATCTAAAATCTCAAGCAAACCGCTATTTTTTTTTAGAGCCTCAGCATTTTAAAGTCAATGTAAATAAACATTTATCCTCTCACGGCGGAAGAGGAGAGTAGTTTGACCTATGGTTGACACTTCCTAGAGGCGCCACTTAAAGTTCCTTTTCCATTGGCGAGCAATTGACATTTCTTATTCACTGATATATCAACAGTATATTCTCATCTGGGCTCCGATTTTTCCTATTATTTGAATGCTATTCATTTCTAAACTCATATGTTGATACACCATCTCCAACTCGCTGCCAAAGTATCCATTCGAGAATTATTAAATCGGATGGTGTCTGTCCTTCGGTCTATACAAACAAGTACACAACATCGGAAATTCAAAGTGTATAGCTGCGCTCCGTATATACGTACGCAGTAGTGCCACGTCTTATGCTTTGCATGTGATCTTTATATGATACTGGACTATTTGTCGCAATAACCACAAAGACTACTCAGCCTAACCATTCTAAAAACCAATTTTTTAATACCAGACACTTGTTCCGCTAACTATAATTAGGATAAGGAAAACGGTCCTACCGCAAACAGCCTACTGTTTGCCCTTGCTCCTTAAATATGATGTGTCTTCCTGACAAATGATAAACGTCGACTCACGTGATTAGTGATAGATGTTAGGGTTGGTAGCGTATGGTACATTAATTATAAAACAATAATTAGTGGGAATCATTTAGTTTAAATATTCGGCCTGAAGATGCTAATGTAATTAGTCTGGTATTAAAAAAAATAGTTTGGCGAGAGGTGAGATCTTCTGTTTACAACACACAACAAATTTTATTGTGCAGATGGGGCAACACTGTACATACGTATTCAAGGTGAAATTCGGTGTGTGCTTGCTAGAACGCGCAAAACGCGCGGTTATGAGTCGCCAGTGGGCATTCCGAGGAGCCGAGCGATTAGATAATGACAACGACAACAAAGCAATACATTTCAATGCAGTCCAATGGTGCATCGGCGTCTTTGATTCCGAACTAGGAATGAATGTCAATCCGCAATTCATTTTCCAAAGTTTATATACTTTCCCACTCGCAAAATAGAAGCCAATGTTACAGATCTGCAGTTAGAAAGTTCTGGTATCGGCGGAATTCGTCCACAATACATTTCTCTTGAATAACGTTTTTGCCACATCACCCTGAGGATTAATCGGAATAAACGCCAGTTTCAGAAAATTATCAACTTACATGTGACACCCAAAATCGAAATGACTTTCTTCCCGAGGAAAGCATTTTTCAATAAGTCTCCAGTACTCCCACAATCTATCAGAACTAGAATTTTTGAAGTCATAGTCAAGCCAAAGTGTACGGAATTCGCAGCTGTCACAAAAAAAATCCGGAAATTCCGGTAGGGAAATCAGTCATAGTGTCAGCCTCTAGTTTAGACAAGTTTAAACGCGATATCACTAACGTACTCGGTGTTGTCATGGAAAATACTGCAGAAGGCTTTTTAAGTTGATACTAAGCAAGTTAAAATCTGTTAGCTGCACACGAGGAACGAATTCAAAGCTAAGCACGAAAAAACTCTGTAAATGGACGACAGATGTTCCGAAAAGAGAACTGTCGCTCCTAGAAGTGCACCGCTAACGCCAGTAAATGTAAGAAGGTAAAATAACTCTGTAATGCATCGCCATTCGGCATCTTGGAGCAATAGAGACAGTGAACTATGTACCCTGCTTCAGTATACTTTTCGTTGTTTTTCCAGATGTTACTAGAACTTTCCTTATGGAAAAGTTTGTTGCTGAATATGTTTATATAAGAGATAAATATTGATATTATAATTGTTAAGAATGTATCGTCTGTAACGATACCCAATCATACGTATGTAGTTTCAATTAGCAACCAGCGAAAAATATGATAAATCAGAGAGACAACCACAGGATGAGTTTCAGAGGTTAAATTAAATTGTATTGCATATCTTTCATTGCAATTTCTGACTAGTAAATTCGGACTATATATGGATATATGGATCAGACTGTGCCGACACACGACCGGCTGGCCTAGCCACGCAGACAAAGTTATAGGCAAAAAAATTATTGTTCCCTAAGATTTGACATCAATAAATGATTGTCCAAATAATTTGAAGAATTTAAATTAATTAATTTATCTACATTTTGAGATTTGAAGGTGAAGAATATTGTGTTACTTCCAAATTAGTTCGAAAAAAAATTGTTGTTATACTGATGAATATTCTATGATATCGGATAATTGTATGAATGAATATGAAGCTTGATTTCAGGTATTTTCAAATTTATAGTTTCGGGACATTTCGCAAATATCGTATAATATTTACATTCTGGAGAAGCTTTATACGAACATAGAGCTAACTGTATTTCTGGTCTGAATAAATTGACTTTTTCTTTGTTTTACGTGACACAAACCTAACTAAACCTTTTTGTAGATACACACCGAATTTTTAGATGTTAAATTAGACTATATTTTATAATAAAACTATTTCATATTCGTTTTTATCCATTAACTTGACCAAACGCATTTCTGATTTCGGTTAATTTCCGGAAACAAAAATTGCGGTAGAATCTCAAGTCTCGTGGTTCATAAAAGTAATCACTTCCTTGCAGTATATTGATGGAGAACCAGGTTAAACTCAATAAGATTAAATTTCAAACCCTCGCTTTTTGGAATGATGCTTTATTAATTTAAATTCATTAGCAGAACGAAATGACTGGCTTTTTAAACCAATTCACGATTCCAGATCGTATAACTGGAAGGCTGGTAAAAGTCCTATTTAATTTCCATTATCGGAGCCCCTTTCATTTCAAAAGCTCTCCCGCAGTATTTTCATAAGGATAATTGGTCGCTGACAAGAATACAGCAATTTAGATATCAAGGGGAAGATTCAAACAGTACATTAGTTGAATTTAAGGTTGATAAGTTTGTGTTTATGTGACTACAAGATTTTTGAAATGTGATTTCCAGAAAAGACTTTATAATGGGACCTCATTTTTTTACTTCTAGTACCCACACAAATGACGACAGATACAGTAAAAGGCGTGGAATAGCAATAAATACTTGAAACGTTCATATTAAATTGTTAATTGGTAGCTTCTCAATCTGATATGAGGTTACTACCAAGTAGACACAGGTACTTCCTACAAAATGTCTGTTTTGTTTCTTTTTTGTGAGCTATTAGCATTTTTGTATTGGATCTATAGGTGATCCTTCAAGGACGACATCTTGAGCCATATCTGAACCTTTATTTCATTTTCGATGTAAAATAGGGGAACTAATTTAAAACTCAAACTTTGAATGAATCAAGCTTTAACTCACAGGATAACAGGATTGTGTATACTGATTAAATTCTTTCGAAATGACAGATATGAGTTAAGAGCATTATCACATAATACTCATGGCTTTTGGGTCACTTTTCGTTCCAAAAAGTTGTTGAAAATCACCCCAAAGAGCCTAATGAAGCTGTAGTATATTTGGATATCACATAAGAGGCAAATCAAATAATCACGAATTAGCAGCTTGGATATTCTAAATAATTTTTTCCAGGAAACATTCATGAAGATAAACAGAACAAATAAGATGAATTAATGGTTATTACAGTTTCTTGACTATATTGACTGCACCGTGTGAACCTTGCATACTGATCAAGCTTACCGCGAATTCAAAACACCTACGTAATGAGGTATCTGCGTTTTGCAGTGCATGGGTTATTTATGTATATGATCTTTGGTCCTCACTTATTAAATGAACAGATGATTGTCGGCGCGAATGTTAGCGTGATGAAAATATATTTACATATTAATTTTAAGAATATTGTAATGTTATGGTAATGTTTCGCCAACCATGAAAACTATGCAAATTATTAGTATAAACAAGCATTAATGATGCCTCCTGAACTCATCTTGTGGTTGTTTCTGTGACTGATCTCGGTTTATCTGGTCAATAATTTTGAAAAGCAATTCTTGAAGATCTGTAAATGCAAAAAATCTTATTCAAGCAACCATGATTTGTTATATGTATATCCTATTTTTTATACATTTAACTCAAGAGTACAACGTGCCAAATGAAACTTCTGGGTTAATGGGAATAAATACAATAGAGGAAATTTAATGCGCCCAGCACATTTTTTAGATGACGCCCAAATGCAAAAAGTAGAGTAGATCGCCTCAGTACTTCCCACGCATTTGAAATTTAAATAGCTGCTAGATTTACTGTTTTCTGCAGACTAGCCTCATTATCATGAGATTCATTAGAATTTTTTGAGGTTCCATCTAGCCATTACCACTCCTGACGTGAAAGAGTAGGTATAACATTTGCGTGTGCCGTTGATATCCCTACATATGATTTGAATGGTTTGGCATAATTTAGCGCAGGGTTGTTTTGATACTTGAAATGACTTTTTTCAGATACTACTCAGTACAGGCGATGATCATTAGGAATACTGCACATATTTATCCGCCAGAAGGATATCAAAGATCTGCAATTCGAAAATCTGGTTTGAAGCAGATTTGAGATTCACATCTTCCGGTTTCCACATCGGAGCTTTTATCAATTAGGCCAAAAGAGTAGATAAATCGATCCAAACGCTCATGTAAGGAACTTTATCACCAGGTCAAAATTTATCATTTTTACACATTCCGATCTAGAGATATATAGATGCACTTTATAAGTAGTATGAATAACCTTTTCAAAATTTCATCTATAGCTATTTAATTCGGAACATTTTAATAAAATGCGGTAAAAAAGCGGCTATTAAATATCCCCTATAGGTTATTGGCTAACTTCAATCTGTTCACTGTTATCTGTTAACTAGCTGGAAGGCCGAAAATTCGAATCCCGCACAAACCAGACTTTTTCTGGGATATCGACTCAACATTTCTATAATTTCAGTTGCTTGCGTAGGAACAAAATATGAGACTTTAATTAATTTCACAAAAATATCGATTCTCAACCAAATTTGCTGACATTCTATCAACTTACCTAGAAATTGTTTTGAGTACGATAACCTCTCAAACTACAATGATAAATCGATCAGTTAAAGGATATATACTCTTTTCACGTACCTTTGTATATACGGTATTGGACCCACATCATTGTTTTAACAATTCATAAGGTTCATTGTCACACCAATGACCTTGATAGGTCTTGCCATTTATTTTTGTCTCAAGGTTACTTCGAGGAAATTCCATGGGGTGAAGAAACTTAGGAATAGAATTGATTGAGTGGAAAGTATATTCTAGAAGGAAAGCCAGTGATGTTTATTTATTTTTTAAACTTTTCTCAGTCAAGATTCATTTAATACAGAATGTAGCACAAAAAGCATGTTATCTCACATTTGATACATTTGCCAAGGAAATATTTAACTTTTCAGCCTTTACCTAACCCAAAAACATATTGTTGATGCGGCTTGACATTCTAGCGTCCGAGTTCACGACGTGACGTTATCAAATTGCAAATGCGCAGTTACAATTAGCATTGTGAGACATTGAGAGAACTATTAGCGAATTAGTAAATTAAGTATTCCGGTATCTGGCGAACTTTAGTCAGACGTCACAACTGCGCTAAATTTGATCGCAACAAGGGCAAGGACCGATGGGTCTTCTCACATTCTATCCACATCCGGAATAACAATATATATTCCTTTTGGCTGATTCTTTCAGCTGGAAATACAGCAAGATTGGATGCGTTCTCTTGGGAGGTAGGTATTACGACTGAATTTCTATACAACAAATGAGCAAAAAACACAACTGGAAAACCTAATTTCATTGGAAATTTGATATCAATATCAATTTTAGCTACTGAAAATATAGTATAAAGTTGGTGAATACTACACTACAGGATAAAAGCAATGCAAGGGAGGAATAATAGACATTGGAGATTTACCTGTGTAGATAAACCATAAGACATAAATAAAGAATTTTTAATTCAAATTTGTAACCTAATATATCAAAAAAACACATTCGAGCTATGATAGTTGCATACAATTGATCAATGAAATACATTTTCAACATATTTATATACGTAGATCAGAAGTTTATCAGAATGAACGCTATGTGGCGTAACTTTAGCAAATGCCATTTCGCCAAAAATATTAATAAATAATTAACATGTACACGTAAAAATATCAAAAGTAGCAAACAATGACTCGCAAATGGAAAAAGTAAATAACTCTTGAAACTTTGTTTTAAGGCAACTCTATTTACAAAATATTCAAGGTTGAGGAAACTATTTTTTTGTGTTTATACAAAAACTTACCACTACATACGGGTTATAAATCTTAATCTTTAAACGTTCAGATTGGATAATCTGTCAATGATCAAAAATCTTTCGATGCGCATTTGTTATGCTGGACTTGAAGACCACTACCAGATCTAAACGTAATGAAATTCTTCAGAAATTTTCAGTAGGCGAGGTATGAAAAAATTGTTTTTGAATTGAATTTCCCATTCAACAAAGGAGAAAATCCGCCTCTGTGCGTAGCAGCCTACTTTTCGTTTGCTGATTTTATTATCTACGGTTGAAATGAATCTAATTGTCTTGCGGCCGAAAGAAGTCCCCCATGGGCTTAAAGGGGACACGTTTTGGAGGATCCGATAAAGATAATGTAGCGAATGCCAGCCTTGGCACGTGCAATAGAAGAAGTTCTCAATTGTGGAAGTATTAAGCCGGGAAGCGCCGAAGTGAAATAAAACCTCAAACCTCAGCAAACGCCTTCCACCCTTGTCACAATCGTTAGGGAAATGAGATAGGAAGCCTTTTTTCGTTCGTGGAATTATATTCGATATATTCATAGACACCGCGTTTTGTTAAAATTATAGAATATATATATATATATATATATATATATATATATATATATATATATATATATTGTAAGTAATTTACTTGCTTATCGAAAAAATGGAGATTAGTGATATCTTTGTTATAAAACACAATATCAAATTATCTCTGAATCAAATGTATCTATGTGCTTTTCAAGTTACTGGTAATAAAAGATATTTTAGTTATTTTCTTGTTTTGTTAACTAGTCCTGTATATACCAATAAGTAAATTCGGCAATTTCGAGTATACTAACAATTCATTGATTATTAAACCCAAAGCATGATTTTGAACATAGATAAAATATATATCTCATTTAAAACTTTTGTTAAAAATTAAATGATAAAAATCAAGCATATTAATAGTCCTTTACACAAATGTATATAGATCAATGAAAAACCCAAGAAATGTCCAATTAATTATCGGTTCTATCATGTACAGATAGAAAATAGATGTTACTTACTGGTGCATGACATAAAATTCTGAGTAACTTCCCTATAACCGTCTGTGAGATTTTTTAATCAATCCACTTTGCTAGAGAGACACTTTTGAAGGATGTTGATCTAATGTGTTCACAATTGTATGGTTTGGGTACGTAGTTGTCTTGAAAAATATAAAACTTGTTTTAGATGTATCAAATTGGCCTTCAGTAGTATGGAGCTCACCACTTCAAATGCAGAATAAATTAATATTATTCACTGAATTAAACCTACTTCGTCCCAAATCAAACAAAAAAACTGGCATCAAATAATGTTTATGCACCTCGACAAATTGGTTGTGCGTAAAAAATATAAAGATTATCTTCAAAGTTAATTTAGTATTAATTAGTAGACATAACAAACCAGTTAGCTTTCTTACTGATTGAAGAATAATCGTGAAATGCAAACGCTTAGGGATGTCTATACAGATCTATTAAACTGCTTACATTAGCGTATATGGATCTTACAAACATAAATATGAATCACAAACTCCTTTTAACACCTCATACAGCAGTACAACCGTGATATTTATTTATACCGGTGAAATAACATTCATTTTTATTTTTTAATTTGATTTAAGGTGGTGACTCATTTCAAACTTCAAATAACATTCATGTAACTCAAAAATCGAATTACCTACAAGTTCCGTTGCGTCAAAGATTAAATGCCTGTTACTGAAAGTAGGTAATATTGACCAAGATAGGATGAATCTTCATTTTTGTAAAACATTTGCACAGTTCAATCACACAATACACAATCTGTTTTTCAACACACATTATATTCAATTGACTGTAAGCCTTGTTGTAATGGTAATGTGAATGGTTAGACCCTGCTTATGGTGTAGAATAAATAGTAGTAAATATGTGCCTCTCAGCCGGAGCCGGCGTTAGCATGTGGCAGCTATTACAATTTACAGGCTTTCTGCTTGCCTATGTTCCTATCCACGTTTCGTCTGTTTGCCTCATTTTGCCATTTATACCTAACGACAAACACACAAGATGTAATTTGTCAGCTCGAGGCAGGTACAGACCCATGTACGTCAGCATGTATGACTGAGACTGTATAAACATTATATTGTCTAGGCGATTTGCATGTATAGGGTATTTGTATCTCCTCAACCATTTACTGCAGAAACATCGAATGAAAATATTCAGTATTCTCAGCTCAATGCTAAGTATTTTCTCGAAACTATCCATTATCAAAATATATCTGAAAAAGCTGTCATGTGAAATAACATTTTTGGGAACGTATAATTTTTTCATTTTAGTATATTTTAATGTGGAAGTGTTGACGGTTATTTCACTTATTTCAAATATAGACTGATCTTCACCAAATAGCTTTTTCCTTTACTAGGCGAGCTTTTTATAGGAAAGTTAGAGTCCTTTTGGATGTTTTCAAATGCAGCTATGCTATTGTAGTAACTGTGGCCTCAAAAATTGTATTTTTACAAAAGTATTTACAAAGTGTCAGAAATATGCAAAACACCATGATGAAATTTCATCAAAATCTCCAAGTACTTTGTATCCAAAGCTTCCGCCGAATATATAGATTCTCCCATTGATAGTGTTTTAAGTTCTTATGCATTAGAATTCATTTAGGTAATTTTTTACTTATTTAATAAGTAAATTAATTTGTATTCGCAGTGTTTCGTACAAACCATCCAAATGTAGTTGTATATCATTATTATTATCATGGCGTGGGATTCGCGACCTACGCTCCTATGACTAATAAGAATCGACATCGACTTTTTTCATAACAATTAAAACAGGTTGTCTGACCTTCAGTAAATATAAAAAATGTCTGGACTTTGCACATGTTCACACCATAGAAAAAATTCATCATTGATACCCAACAGTTTACACAGAGAAACTATCTGCGACTCAAGAGATACTCTAGCTGCACATGGTGTGTTCAACTACCCACATACAGTTCTGAACAGGGATTTTAAAACCACAATTCTAACAAACACATCTCAATCACGCAGGGTGACAGTAGAAATAACTATTAAATATAATCACGGATAGAGATACTCAAATTAAGGAACAGTATGGGATATCTTCTAGGAACTTCAAGGTACCTATTATATAATTTGTATTCTAAAGCAGTTACAGGTCACATATAGTCATTGATGGAGTTCTGTGATGACTGGTCCAAAAAAATAAAAAAACGCATCTCTGTCATACTTATAGATATTTTCACCGTTGCTCACAGACGTTGGTTCATCAGGCTAACTCATATGCTCTGTTTTTATGGCCATAAAAATCTGTTTCTATGCAAATACGCCAATGTTAGACACAACAATGTACGGATTTAGAATAAGTAGGCAATTTTGATAATTTGTTAGATAATCTTGATAAAAAAAACAAAAAACTATAACTATATTTTACATTTAATTTGGTAAAAATGTTGGTAGGTATATTAAAATCCCCTTTGTTAGAAAATGTTAGCGCCGCTTCTGCTCTAATTATACGATCTTTTTACCTATTTCGTATGATGTCATGTCATCGTCAACTTTCATAAAAAAGGTATACCGCACATTTGTTATTAATTTTCTCCAAACACATTTGGATTGGAGTCAAAACTGTCGGAGGTTTTCCAAATGAATAACAATTGTACAGAAACTGCAGGGGTCATGGATCCAATATTTCATCGGCTGTCTGAACACACATCAAAGCACATACCTATCTTCATATGTACGTGCAGATTTATTCTGGCATGATTTATCTTGTCACAGTTCACGCCATTCTACAACATTAGTACCGACTATCAGTTGAAGACCTTCCCTTCAACCAAACTCAGGACAACAACAATTATTGTCAACTGGGGGATGCCAATATGTTCTCCTTTTCCAATATATGCAGATATATTCTTGGTACTGATAGATTCGGGGAATGATGAATCTCGAATTATAATGTCAGAGCACTCCGGATGAAACTTACCTCTGGTTAGAGCTCGGGTTGGAGCCAAACATCGAGTTTCTCTTAATAATTGTTAGTCTCAATGAACTAGAAAGCGTTTGGTGTAAATCAGACACGCGTCTAACTGAAACCGAATTATTCCTTGATGTTATCGACAAAATAAACAGCATTTACAGACTGCTGAACTAAGCATTCTGAAAACGCAATGGTAGGAACTGTAGTATATAATATAATCCCAGAGACATCAGATATAAACTCTGAGCTACATATCGCTATCAGTCTGGCTAAGTGTATTTTGTCAATTAGACCATCCTGAAGCAACAGTAATGACTTTCTTCTGGAGACAGTTTCAGCTCCATCCACAGTTTAGATAATAATCGTTTTCCAGAAGTCAAATTATGGATATTCATACGCTTCTCATTTTTCAAGCAGGGAAATCAATTAATCTACTAGTGGCAGTTAGAACTTGTGTCTGGTTGCCATCAAATATCAACTAAACGAAATTCTTAAACCAAGTATTTGCGGACTTTTGACTTGACTTGCTAATCAAGAATGATTGCATAGAGAATGTCATGGTGGCTGGTGCGCTATAATACAGCTGTCCCTTAAAAGAAATTTAAAAACACGTATCACCAGCTAAATCATTTTTTCCTTTCAAATCAAGCTCACTGTTGAAACCGTTCTACACTCCGTCCAGACTTAAAATAAGAATTCTCAATTTGAATTCAGCAGACTTGACTTAGTAATGGATTGCGATCAGTGGTTAAATGAAGTACCACTGGCTCTTGGTACAATCTTCAAAGCACCTTTCTGAACCAATCCAACAATCAAATCTATTCTAACACTCCAATCATAGTCCAAACTGTTTTGTAATAGCAGGATTTGCTTCTTTTTGAAGGCAAGACCTTTTGGTGTATTCAAACTTAGGACAAAAATAATGTCATTTGCATAGGCGACATTAATGTGTTCCTCAAGTCGACCAAGCAGATCTTTCCTTGAATCTGATGGGTTGTACAAACAATGCCTTCAAATTGTAAGATTTAAACATTGAGGTTAGGTACTTGACCTATGACTACCTTTGTTACGTCCAGGTCTATTTTGTCTCATTATAGTATTGGCTTCTATAGAACAGACTGAGAGTAGTGTGGAATTCTACATAAACTAGATACAGCCGACAGCATAAATTGAAGAGTTATTTAGTGACGATGTCATCAAGTACATGCAGAACACTTGATATCCTGATCTTAAAAGTGAACGACTGCATAGACTACAAACAGGAGTCACTAATCTGAAATAGTTTACACTGTTCACAGTTCAGAACCATCCTGCACCATTACGAAATTATCCTGCTGATAAAAGAGCTTTTCGCCCTGTATCAAGTGTTGTATCAAGCTGGTCGCTCATCGAAACGATGACTTCAAATTGTTAGGTTTAAATTACCAGCCAATTCCATAATAGATCTTACATGCGTCTTCCGCTCTTGTTGCTCGTGACCATCCTCAAGGATACCCTAATTAACCAGACACAAGGTTCGTCCATGCAAAAACTAAGTACTTACAGACTGTCGGACTTGGTTTCCTAATGAAGAATGATTGCATAGATACTGCAGTGGCCGCTAGTCCACTATAGTCTCACTGGCTCTTAAAACAAACGGAAAAACACCTATCACCGGCTACTTTCACGTGCAAACTCACTGTTCAAACCGTCTTCCTGCAGCAGTAGAGGCTTCCTGCTCAAGTCGGACTACGCGCGTCGCACAGTGTATTGAGCGTCGGTGTTTATGTGCGTGTCGCGCGGTTTGCTCTACAGCACAACGAAGCCCGAGTCTGACTGTCCCGCGTTGTTATGATGCTTGCTTGGCGACCGCGGTTAAGTCCGCGCGATTCGGGGGGTTCAACGCGGCGCGGCGCGGCTGGCGCCTGGGTAACAGGCGAAGTGGACTGAAAAGCATGGTAGTATTGGAAGTCATGGTACCAACTTATTCTTACGCACCGATATTGCATATGGTGGTCACATCAGCGCACCTCCAATTTTTATATAGATTTATAAATAAATTCTCACAAAGGCAGAAAACCCATTGTTGTAAAATGTTACTATCGAAGCATAAGCTTCCCGGTATTTCGTTCCAAAGCGCTGAGGTTTTATAAAAAATGCTTTTGGGAGAGCTCGTTCGATACGTTTGAAGTTGGGTCTGAGTTCATTGGGCTTCTGTTGTCGTCATTGTTGATCGCTCTCAGTGTTATAAACCAAGTCAGCATTGAATTCCGAAGCTCAAAGGAATGTTTCAGACCGCATCCCCTTACACGTGAAGAGTATTACAATGATAGCTTGATCTGGGCCTAGCAGTACCGGGAATATGGTCATTCCAGCACATGCTATTTTTGATATTAATCCTTACAAGCTAGATAAAAGGTGATTCGAGTGTTGGGAGTCTCTAGAACTCTACGGCCGCCAGATCAGCATGACATTTAGTTGAGTGTACGCTCTCCACTATGTATCAGACCTGCTCTGGACGTGCATGTTTCGCTTTAGCCTGGACTCGTCAGTTTAGCCTAGGAGTCTAACTGAAGAGAGCAATCGGGTGGTATATACGTATGCCGGTCGAGGCTGTGATAGCAACTTTTGACTTCGTAATTATCAATGGGCATCCACATAGAGAGCGACACTTGGAGATGCGTTGATGAGATTTATTTGTATGGGTATTGTTTGAGTCCTTCGGTACGTTGGATAATGTCGAAGAAACGGGTTAGAGAAAAGAACAGATCTTGGGGTGAAATTATTTTTTGATTAGTTAGGGAAATCTTCATTTTAAGGGATCGTTTCAGAATGCTACTTAGCCATTTGCCGCCACCAAACTCAACAGATCAAAATACAAGTTGGATCAATCAACTGTAGAACAAGCTGCCGGCAATATCAGCGTTCATGTGAGCAGGAGTTTAGGAGCACGACTACGACGTTTCGACGTATTTCGAAGCCATCATCTAGTGAATTTTGTTTTCTAATGTGTACTCATAAAAGCAACGTAACTTCATATAAAAGGGGTTATAAAGCATACACATTGAAAACAAGAATTAAAAGAAAAAATACTATATAAAGACTTACATATTTGTATGGGTATCACATAGTGTTCGTAGGATTGTAGTAATAGGTATATAATGTTAAAATATAAAAGATTTTTGTCGTAGTGATTCAATTTATTATTATGTTGACTTTGCCGCCACTTACTATGCATTTCCTTCAAAACACATATGGGCCGGACGGAAACGGGGGAGGAGGGACAGAACATTCCCAAAAGTAGTTTAATTACCAGTGATGTTACCAGGCAGAGTGACAGCAAGGATCTTAATTGACTATATGCGGGGTGTATAATCCAGACGTAATACAGGACCGGCATTGTAAACGCTGCTATGAGATATGACTGGTTTAGGATATTCGGGGTGTTCAGTGTCTGTGTATCTCTAGTACCACGTGCTCTGCACATATCCAGATGAATAAATTATACTTTGAAAACATCCAAAAAGCACGCTGTTATAGTTAATCGACCTAAAAAGTAAAAAATAATTACATGTAAGAATAAAACGAGAAAAGAGAAAATGTCAGTGACATTAATATTCTCTTTAATATTTCATTCTTATATTAAGAATATTTTTTTACCGATTATCTAAAAAAATTATTTATTCATTTTGAATGTTGTTGAGGGAGCAAAATGCTATTTCTCCGTTATATACCATTCCAATTGTTTTATCGAATTCAATGCAATTTATGTATTATAGTTATCCATAATTTTCTGAAATATGGTGAATACTGGGCGAGATATAAAACAAAATGAGATACTTACAACTGGCATATATTTTTCCCAAAGTCTACACTATATTACGTTAACTCTTAAGTTGATCAAACCTTATGTTCCGGCTTCGACGGAATACGCTCTCATACAGTTTCAGATTGATGCTAGGATACTTTTTAGAGAGTTCCATCAATAGATTAAAATCAAGAACAATCTACAAAACTGTCTGTCATGTAGACAGCTCCAAGATTAGGTTATTTCCAATGTTTTTTATATTCCGGTTTGTACTTACTTTCATATTTATGACCCGGAAAATCTACCACTGCGTAACAAAGTTTTCTGCTTTAAATCAAGTTTGTTCTCAGGTCTTGCACTGCTGAAGCACATGTGACTGAAATTTAACTGTCCCTTCTGCGTCTCATTTTATGACTTCGGTCATTGACCATTTGTTTACACTGTTTAACTGTCCCCAGTGTTGCTATAATTAGACGGACTTAAAGCACCCTAACGATCAATCAAGAATGAAACATAAGTGGAAGAGCTTGGTTTGTCAGTGGAGCTGACCTTGCCTTTTGTAATTTTGGATGCGCTGTAATCTGAGGGCATTTAATTACATTTTAAGCTTGTTGTGATGTGGGGTTTGTTTTATTCAGATTGCATGGAAGGTGGATTCGACCAAATGGATATTTGATGAGCCCTCGGATTTGCAAAATCAGGCTGGCCGAATTGGACAATGCTGCAACAGCACTGAAAACCGAAAAAACGCTAGGACTAGGCCGAATATCCGAATATTTAGTTGAAGTTAGAGGTTTGAGCTGTCCGTGAAGTATAGTTGCTTGAAATAAACAGCTCAGAAATCCTAATATTTTAACATTTTCAAGATAATTTTTGTTTTTCTAGAGGTTCCTCAAACCTAGCACAATTGCTGAAAGTTATATTTACATAGCACCTAAAAAATGGAGACAAGCCTAACGACTAATCTACTTGCATATTTCTTTATAGTGCATGGTAACCATATTTTGCTGGATAAAATAGCTTTTCTCCAGTATAATCGAGATGCATATCATTATAATGAGTGCCCTTGTACCGTCGTTGTATTTCTATATGTGAAAAATTAAGAAAATATTGGTCATAAAATCTCTGAACTCCATCAAAACCTATGAAGTGGTTACTGAGATTATGCGGTGCCAAAAACGGCCAATAATCTAAAAACCGATAGACAGCCAGTACATGAGAAAAAGATTAAGAACACTGTTTTTAATACGTAACCCACTGCTCGGAGATCATTTAGAAATGAAGAAATTAGGCGGTGACAGAACGCCAACGGACAGACAGACGCAAATGAGCGACGTATTACCATGATTTAAACGTTGTGATTTGCTCAAATTCTTAACTGTTAGCTACCTCAATACGTTCCTCGCTTATGCCCCGGAAATAAAAAGATAAAATGGAAGATTTATCAAAAAATACATAATACAAGCAATGGAACATGATGTAGCTCATCAGGACAGGATAAACAGAACGCTAGGTTGGAGATATCGAATTGTTTCATGTCTATACAATGGCGTATCTATGTGGAGTCTAGGACGATGTATCCCAAGTTTTTATTCATATTATATTAACAAGGTATCATCTTAGGAGTAAGTTAACCTAGGCAGAAATTTCGGTTAGTCACTTTGATAGTCTGACGAATTTTCTAAGTGAACAGCAGCACGTTTCGGAGCTCAGCCACTTCAATTCGTGAAAATTTTTGTGGCATTGACTCAATCAATCGCAGTTAGCGCCAGATAGACTACTCCTTAGATTAGAAACTTCAATTGGTACTCTCGCTAGAAAAATCTCTACAACTAGTGATAAAAGTGAGGCGCTAACGGGTCTCAGTTATCGTCTCGCATAACCGCTGGAAGACGCTGAAAGTTGTCGACCCACGCTAAACAACGCTGCGTAATTTTATGTAACGCTAACGTAACAACAAAGTCACCTTGGCGATGCCAGTCGTGTATGTATGTAGGTAAAGAGATAAAGACCGAGTGACTGAGATGTGGGAAACACGAGCGCACTTATATTTCTGCAGAGGGTACCATTACGTTTGATCAGTTCTGGCATGTTGCTCTCTTGAACAAAGTTAGCGTCTATGGCGGCCTCACTTGGAAGGTTCCAGTGGTGGTGAATCTGGAGGAGGAACGTGGCTTGATGATGGCTTCAAAGAAAACAGTGGTAGTGATACTTTCTCGTGGAAGACATTCAACCAAATCGTTAGTTAAAGTTAAGGATTCTGAGAATCACGTTTCCACCACTCGATCTGCTGGTGAGGGAGATAGGCGAGCTTTACAGAAAGAGTAGAAGAGCTGTAAGCATGAAAGGAAGAAACCAGTGGGGGATCTACGATCCAAGGGGCTCTAGGCTGAATAATATTTGAAGGCCTCTCCTCATTTCTATAATCAACTATACTTAACAATTTTGTATTTATTGAAACCAATAAAAAAATAAACAGAAAATAAACCCTTACTTTAAAAAATATAGGCATATAAGGAATGAAAAAGTTAAAACCACAAAATAAAATACAAGGAACTGTAAAACAAGAATATCAGGTACAAATACAAAATAAAATGTTTTCAAATGAATAATGGAACTGGAAACCATTTAACATACATTTTTTCCTTAGTTTTATGTTTGCGTATTTATTTGTTGCAGCATCATAATTTTATATAGTATTGAAAACAGTCACCAGAGTTGCCAATTGCGGTGCAATTACACATTGTTGTGGTGTAATTTCATAACATGTTGGTGTGATCATAGGAAGTTGAATTAAACTAAAAATTGAAAAGCAATCCGTAAAAGGTTTTAACCCTTAACCGGTAACGTGCAAGTTCGGACCATAGCTGGTAACGTGCAGTCTGTGAGACTGTTACCCCTTTGAAGCGTAAAAAATCAAACTGTCCTAATTATTTATTGGAAAAAATGCATAAATATTTGTTGGGTATATATCCTTTAATAATAATTTTATATAAAGTAACTAAACATGTGATGTAAAGAAAAAAAATTGAGATAATTTTTAACTAGAACACAAATTAGTAATACAAATTTTAAGGACCAAGATAATAAAAAAAAACTTTTGAATACACGATTTTTTATATATATTGTGATGAATAATAAGTAAAGCAATACAGCTGTAAAAATATCTTGTTTAAAATACTGGAATTTATGAGTCCCAGCAAGTCCCTAATCTAAAACTGATCTGCACAGCTATTGCACTTGGGTTTTGAACACTGTAAGCAAACTGGCTTCCTGCACTCCAAACACAGATACTTTATCATTCGGTGTGTGGTCTTATGACACAAATTTACTCTTCTCGAGTGTCAAATTTCCTTGTTTTCCGGGTAAATTTTCTTCTCGTCTGCCTCAGATACTCGTGATGTCGTGAAGCGTAACTCGCGAAGCACACTGGGATTCAGTAGACGTCTTTCCATGTGTTCTTGGACAAGTTTTGTAGCCAGTTCTTTTGCAAATACAGATTTTTCCTTGATTACTTTATTGTCTTTGTAATACTGATGTAAAATATATGAATTCACTACTGATGCCATGATTACCAGTCGGGAGAAATTGTAACGTAAACGGTAACGCACCGTCTCGCAGACTGCACCGAACTAACAACTAAGCACATCTCGAATGTTGTTTACAGAAACTTACTAATAAATGGGTTATAAATGGGGTACCAATAGCAGGTAGATTAGATAAGGTCATTTACCGGAAATGCCGTACGGTTTTGTTGAAGGATCGAATTTAAGATTGCTTGCAGTCTCACAGACGGCACGTTACCAGTTAAGGGTTAATTATTAGTTAAATTACCCATAATTTGCAGAATAGATATTTACTCTTAGATCTGGCCCAGATTTGCTTTCAGCAATTCTGCAGATACGGTTATTCGGGTTATTCCTCTTTGATACGATGATGTGAAGTTTAAATTCAAGCGCATATTTATACTTATAGAACGGACGCATCGTACAGACGGAACGAACTGAATGATTCTTTGCCCTGTTTCGAATGAGATAAAGCACGTCCGAACGTATCGAATTCATTCGTATTCATGTGTTTTATGTTTTATCCCTTTAAAAAATATATTGTGATTCATATATGATGCGTCTGTACATATAAATGCGTGCTTACCTTAATGCGGTGCAACTCGACACAGTTATTGTGAGATTTAGTTCATTTCTATTGGCACCACTGACCAGTGCTTCACTTTATTCGATTGACGCCGGACTACGCATACTATAGACGAAAGGATGAAGGGTTCTGTCTGGACAACTGCGGTTGCTTAAAATGCATACGAGATGATACGGCAGCTACAACGTTGCCGCAATAATAAATAATAGTTTGAGATGAAACATTTATTCACAGTCAGAGTTTCGAAGGTTTTTGCATTTTTCATGCAGGTTTTCAGGGTATATCAATCTCTGCAGATAAATTTGAGAGAATAAGCGAGCAGCTGCTGCCCCTCAAATGTGAGAGATATCCGAACTACGTCAAGCAATCAGAGAATCAGAATTGTGGGAGCCAAAATCATTGAAGGTATGGTTTGGCAAGAGCACGTCCTTTTCATTGCTGTTAGTAAGCTATATGTTCAAAGCGAGAAATAATGTATCACATTCAACATCATTACATTCCATAAACCTGAGATAAGGTCAAACCTGGGATACTGTTTTAATGTCTGGGTAGCTGCCTATATCGATTTACTTGAGATAATAGACATTCCACTTATCTGGTGATAAGCTTATTTCAACATAATTTTTAGGGTACTAATGCTGAGGATAACGTCTAACATTTTACTTCGGTAATTGTCTGTACTTATCAATAATAGATGATTGTTCAAAAAATAGCATTCAGTAGACAGAAACAGCAGATTTTCATTTTTCATTTTACAACCATATTTTACAAGATTTAGAATGATACATGCAAAATTAAACCATCTACATTTGTTTACTAGCTGTCTTTTTAGGACATATTTACTATTAATTATTATTCAGGTTTCCTTTATCAGAGCCTCTTTGCAAGTACACTCGCTGAATTTATCCACTAACGAGGACTACAGTATGTGAAAATAGTATAGCTGGTTGTGAATTTTGGTTTCAAAATTTCAAGTTATTTTCACTAGACTCAATGAGAACATGCGCCTATTTGTGATAAACACCCAGCTTTCTTTAAAAATTGTACGGGGTATCCTCGAGGCACCATAGTGACCGAGAATACCTGTTTAGGAGTTTTGAGTTGGTAAAATATAATAAGATGCAGTTTGCAGGAGGAACGCAAAAAAAAGCTAGCATGACATTATTTTGATATTTCCTTATCAGAAAAACTCAAAAGAATAGTTTGCAAAGCTGAATAAATGACCAACGCAAGTCTTGTTCACAGAAATTATCCTATAAATTTAGGGAGTAATGGTATAGACGTTGCTATGTATAACCAAGATGCTTATCGCTCTAAACTGTCGAGAATTTCAAGATAGAACAGCAACAGCGTGTAGAAACTAGAATCTATATAGTATATAGTTCAGCTATAAATAGAATACTTGATGAATGGTTTGAGGTGGACTGAGGTACGAGTACATACAGTATGTCCATAATTTTGGTGAATTAAACAACAACTTGTTAGAATGGATATGCCAATGTATGTGGGCAATATTCAGAACATGTCTTTTGTCAGAATGATCTCAGAATAAATATTACCGGTAACCTTTGAAATAGTCCTTGATTTAACAAGGAAGTGAGTACATACGTGTAACACAACTCTTTTTTTCGAATTTAGTATAATACGTTTCTTGGATGTTCTACGAATATATACAAAATCTATGTCTAATTTCCATCGGACTGTCTGACGATCTGTCTCTCGGTCAGCCTGTCCATCTATCTGTCGGTCTGCCTGTCAGTATGTATGTAAGTCTGTCTGTCTCTCCGTCTGTCGGTCGGTGTGTCTGTTGGTCCTTTGTCTCATTGTCTGACGGCCTACGTGTTAGTCTGTTTATCGGTCTGTCTGTTGGTCCATCTTTCGGTCTGTCTGTTGTCTATCTGCCGACCTGTGAGACGGTCTGTCTGTAGTTTGTTGGTTTTTCGACCTGTTTGTCTTTCAGTCTGTCTGTCGGTGCATTTAAAAAGTCCATGCTTCTCCTCGTACGTTCATTAAAATATAAAAGGATTTTGAACTGGCTGTACATTAGGAATTACCTTTCTAGCCAAGATAATTGAATTTTAATCGAAACTGATTAATTTCAAAGGAGTTTCATCATTTTCCTCATATCTGTATATTAGCAGCGTTTTATTTTTTCTGTTTGAATGTTATATCAAAGTGCTTAGGTTTCTCGGTTCTTAGTTCAACGAGTGTTTTTATGCTCATTTCACTTGAATTTTGATACTGATATTAGTTCACTAACTATGAGTCTGTTAATAGTGATAAAATCGTCACGAAGTAGAGATATTTTAAAAAACCGATACAGCTGCACTTTGGCCTACTTTTACCCATTTCTTATTTTCAATTGATATTGAAAAGTGAATTTAATTGTTTGTGAGATCTTCTTGCCTAGGGTACACATATGTGGAGCGGAGCAGTTGGGTTTCTTGGAGAGAAAGGTTACGAAATGGTATGGCATGAGAGACTCTTTATTAAGGTTATGGGTTGCTACGAGGTCTGTGCCACTGACTGTATAGGTTTCTTAGGGATCACTCCTTATTTATGATAGATGTGCTTCCGATGTGTTTACATTCAATGCGGGTGTTCCTCATGGATCTGTACTCTCTCCAACGCTCTTCTTGCTGTACATCAACAAACTGTTGGGAATACATCTAATCCTATTTGTAGCTTTGCATGTGCCTTTCTAAGCACTCTCTAAAGCTTCTGGGCATAATACAGAAATAAGAAATATGTCATCTGCATCTGACCTCTAGAAAGACTTTCACAGTCCAGAAGATTGGTGAAGTTTAGCTAATTACCTATCTGCAGCAGCTTGAAATTCAAAACACTATAACTCATCAATCCAAAATTTATTAACCCCATAGGTCACAGACCACAACCCGATAATTTGTAAAACACAACCCAAATAAGTTAAGTTGCTCCGGTTAAGGAGTTTATGGAGTTACGAGGTTGTGGTTTATGGGCTATGTGGTTGACAGAGTTAAACAGTTTGAGTTACGGCATTACTGCCTTACGGGTTCTCCAGAAATAATATCTTCATATTTTTTTGTTGGGACCAGTTTACCTGATTATGCGGTATTTAGTATGATATTATCTTAGCTTTTCGAAACATCTGGTATTACTATAAGAAGAAAAATAATTCCAATAGTTCTGGAATATAAATACGCCCTAATTAACATAATAAATTTAAACTTATTTGTGAAAGTGGAAACCGGGGTGAAAACGGAAACGTCCGTCAAAATTAAATATCTGCCAAGGCTCAAATAACAGAAGCTACAAAACAAATATACTTGAAAACGATATTAAATGTTATCACTTTTAAGATTCACTGGACTGAAAACCTAATATAATGATTTCGATTGATTTAAAAATGAATTTTGTGCGGCGAATAATGTGTAAGGGGATGTTTAGGCACTCTGACGTAATCCAATATTAAATACAGTGTGGGTGGAGGAAGATCTGTGTGAAGAGAAAAGTGAAATAATCAGGTCAAGCATTGGAACAATATTCGGATAGAAATTAAAATGCCTGACTGGTTTACACTCACAAGAATAGGAAGTCTTTGACGTCAATGAAATTATGTACAATCGGTCTTTCACGAAACTACATGGCACTAGTAATCGTAGTAAAAACTTTAGAAAAAATTAAACAAAATCTGAAGGTAGATTGTAGATGCTCTTATTTGCTGAAACTCTTCCTTCATGCTGATGAAAAGAATGTGCTGTGCTGTGGAAAATTTGTGAAACTGTGTGTTAGTTACACAATCTTTTCGTCTGCAAAATTTGAAAGATATGAAAAAATCTAAGCTCAGTTTTAGTACGTTTCGCTAGCTACAGATCGAAGCGAGAGGAGTATTGCGATACTGTGTGTTGAGTACACAATCATTTTTATCTGCATGATGGAAGAGTTTCACCAATCTACTTATTTGATACTATCAAGTTTGGTCTAATACGCATGTTTCATTGGGCTCTGTCGCATTTTTGTCACTATGTGTCCTAGTAAGCGCTTCAGGGAGATATAAACTAATAATATACATATCTATATTGCTGCTATACATTGTGTACTTTGTGCATTGACAGCCGAGCAAAATGAAACAAAATATTTACAAAACTTATACAAACTCCCTTTTAAATCTATAAGGAGTTGTGATGTTTCTACTCAATTTAAAAGGTACTGTTTCATTTTGCATCCTAATAAAATTTTGGGAATACAGAATAGCTACTGAGCTAATTCTGAGCTGAGCTGAGCTGAGCTTCAGCCATCCGTGTGAGGTTTTAATTAGCGGCTAGTACAAAATATAATGAACTGAGAGCATCAATATGAGTTTTACAATTACATTGGTTGCAATTATACAAAACTAGGTTTATATGTCCAATATGTTTTCTTATAATATTAGTAAAATGTTTTCGGCTTTCTGAGTGTGAAAATTTCATATAAAGGTGAATAAATCGTTCAATTTCTGTCTTAGTTACTAGTATTACTGACTTATATATTTTAACTGCATTAGAATCATAATTATATCAGTGCTAGTTACCCGTCTCAAGACTGGCGTCCAGAAGAACAACTTCTCCAACATGAGACCTTAATCTGTATTTCTAAACTAGCACAAAGAAGTGGGCGGTAGCCCAATCGATAACATTTTTCGCTAAAAACTCCACAGTTACTGAAAAGTACCCATTACGGTACTTTCGACAGTAGAATGTTTGACGGCATTTCAGTAACTCCTCTAATTGGTCAACGCGTGCGTCAAATCCCAGATGTTGATGAATTCAGTCCTCTTATTCGCTGTCCACTGTACATAATGAATGTGGATTTAGGACAAAACCAACCACACTTTCCAAGTTCAACGTTGTTAACGAGTTTCTCTATTAGGAAGCACACTGTATAGTTTCCTCGTTCAAGTGCTTTTTAGCCCAATTAGAAACCTAAGGGCTTCGATTAATTCCGCTTCTGATACTGTATTGACCCAGCTATATGGTAAGATTATAGTTTCTCCAAGCTTTTCTCGTTCAGGTTGACCGTGACGTCAGAAAGCCGGTTAACATCTTATCCTACGTAATCTTTTCAAGAGGTCTTTGTTGAATGTCTTGCATTTTTAAACAAAGGAGGGACGTGAATTAATGGAATTGTTTCTTTCCTCCCTCTCGAAAAGCGTAGTATAAACTTGTCACAACACGACTTACGTGTTTACTGTGCATACCATAGTCGTTGGAGGCATCATGGCCCCGAAACTGTCAAAATTAAAATGAAAAGTTTCCTGGTGTTTCGTCTTGTATGAATCACGCCTATAGATGCTATTCTTTTCCATCGGTCTCTTTGTCGATCTATCTGTTTGTCTGCTCGTTGTCGTAAAACACACTGTATAGTTTCAGTAACCGTTCACCGATTTCAATGAAGGTTAGTGAGAAAATTGGTGTGTGCTGCTGCGAGTAAAAAAGGATTAAATATTTTTTGAAATCGGCGAAGTAATCAGCAACAAATACGGTCATTTAATAGAACTTTTGTTTTTTTTGTCATTGAGTTTCCGATCATTATAGGGCACCAAAAATGTTTGTGAAGGGAAAGTAATTTTTTTTATATTTTTCAAGGTGTGGATCACTTGACAGTGTAACTTATTTTACTGAAATTCAAGATTATTTGAAATCAATTCACTTCTTACGCATAAGTAAGACCAATTACAGCGCGGGTAGTACTGAGTCAATCTACTACTACTACACTCCATTTCTTAATCGATTCTTGAACCTGCTTTTCTCTTTGAGTAGTTAAAAACATTATTATGGTATTCAGAATTTTGACTAGAGTAGATTTTGTAAAAAGGTTTGAATCAATGAGTGGGAGGTCCCGAGTATAAATATATACTACATTTTTCAAGGTAACAACTTCACATAACCCGAAAGATTTGTAACAGATGGATCAAAAGTCTACTAATTGCAATCTTAGTGGGAATAACGTAGTTTTCTGTATTACTCCCTCTCACTGCAATCGCTCTGCATTTATTCGACAAAGATTAAAGGCATCCGCGACCGGTGGTGACTTTAGTATCAGATCTAGGGCGATTGGGTAACCGGACTGATTAAACCTGACTCCAAGATTACTTCTCAATTAAATTACTTACCTAGTCCACTTTGCCGCTGAAGTTGAAGGTGAACTTACCTGAAAAATAATAAAATATTAGATACACGATGGACCAGCTATACACAGTACTGAGATTCATCAAAAGCCGTGAGACTGTGAAATTGAACTTGATGCGAATTTTAAACTTAGGTATGTTAAGTGAGGTTACATAAATAATAGCTTTCTAGCCAAAGTAATAGCTGGTGAACAATAGCAGAATTATATCAACTTAGAATAAATATGTAGAGGAACTTATCCACATCCAACCTTCTTACATTGCAAAAGGCCAGATCAGAACTGTTCTAGAAAGCAACCCTCATGTATGGGGAGCTACCCGCCCAGACAAGGTCTCAAAATTCAGTGCAGTCCAATGAGAGAATTGTACTAATCGATAACACAGATCGCGTCACCTCGTCTCTTTACCATCAGCGAGCGGTCGGTGACCTCGCACTTTCCTACCAATTTATTCTTGGTAGGTATTTGTTTGAATTTATCATAATTTCGTCTCTCTCTGAGACTACAAAATGGACTTGCCAGACTACCGCTCCACATTGCAACGCTGTGTTATTTACTATATGACAAGAAGTGGCGGGTAAGACCACGTTTGTTATACCAAAGGACGTTTTTCCCGATACTATAATAGCTGATAAGCAGTAAAAAGATATGTTTCCCCCTCTAACTTGTTTATGGTGATCGCGGTACATAGGTATTTAGGAATCTCCTTCGCGGCAGCTTGAGCATAAAAAAATATCATCTAGTCGAAACCCATGTAGACAAATTTCAAAAAAATATTCTAGAGATGTACCTTGTACAATGTTATACAACTTTCTATTATTAGAATTTAAGTATGTAACAAAGGATGACAGAGACAATTATTAATTCATTAATCATCAAGGCTGTGCTATATATTCATATCGAAGATACATGTTTGGTAGTGACAAAGTATAAGAATACCTTTTTAGTTGTAGCTACAAGGAAAATAACCTCGGAAGATATATATTCTAAAATACTTATTATCTATTAATAGCTATGTAACATTGCCTTAAGTTTAATCCTAGATGAAAATTTGCACTATCAGTTGTCGGGAATCTTCAAGATTTCTCGTGCAATCATAGACCCAGGCTCGATTCTTACTACAAATTATACGTGGGTTCCATCCATTATTGAAGCATTTTCTAATAACATCACCTGTGAAAGTAATCAAGCCACCCTTTAGAACCTTCTAAAGAAAATTATATTTAGAGGTATGTATATATTGCAAGAGAGTTGATTGTAGTATCAAAATTGTTAGCAGTATACATAATTATTACTCGAATAAATTTCCTTATATTTTGTATCAGAGTCCTACACTTAGAGACTACATGACATAATTTCTCCCTTTTTAATAGCTTTTTCAAAGAACCTTTTAGATTAAGGAAGCGTTCGTGTACAGCAGAGAGAACAGAAAAATCTGTCGCATTGTATTCAAAGCACAGTTTCTCTTTTAGATATGAAAGCATGTGATCCTCTGAACACTTTCTTCGGTTATTTAGTGCCATGTAAAATGTATTATTTATGGAAAACTGGTCGTATTCTCATATAACTATAGCTTTGTTCGTATTGTCTAATCACACATATTTTGATTCCCATCAAGAAGTTTATCACTAGATAAAAACAATCCAGAATTTATTACATCATGGTGAGGAGAAAATCGTACAAAAACATACAGAGCAATTTTGTTGTACAAAATTAAGGAAATACTGGATGTTGTTGCATACTGAAAGATAACGACGAGGTGCATGCAGCACGATCTCACAAATCTCATAATCTGGTTTGATGAACTACGGTTCACGAAAATAGTAAATACTAGAATATCCAAGGGTGAACTAATGGTATTTACTGGTATTTCATATCAATAATATAAATATCTTCTGACGTTATCCAAAAAAACCAGCTTAGGTTATGTGACCAGTGTATCTAGTGCTGTATGGTCGACTTTAAACATAAAATTCACTAGGGTCCTCACGAAGTTGAAAGGACGTGGTTCGATTTGTTCATAAAGCACGTGAAAATGAATATTATTGAATCAGTTTCTTGCAATTACTGTAGACACAAAATCGAGTATATTACATTGCTTATTCAGCTAAAGGATATGGTCTCAGTGTAAACTGCAAAAAAACTAAATATATGGAAATGCAGGGGAAAAAAGAATCGAAAGCAAGCAGCGTAAGTTTTGAGACAGAAGGCGGAAAAGTCAGATTCGAAATTGTAGAGCAGTTTGATTATCTAGGGGTACTGGTTAACAGCAAAGGTGAGGAATCTGCTGAAATCGAAAAAAGGATTCTGAAAGGAAACAAGGCCGCAGGAGCCTTGAACAAAATATTCCATGCAAAGAATATATCACGAGCAGCAAAAATACGATTATATAAAACAATAATTAAGCCAACGGTAATGTACGGATGTGAAGCCTTGATAATGACACAAATAAATCAAGCTAAGTTGGAAGTATGGGAAAGGAAAGTTTTTAGGAAGATATTTGGAGGAGTTAAAATAGATGAAGGTTTATGGAGGAGGAGGACAAATAACGAAGTTCTGGAAATGTATGGTCAACCATCCATTACAAAATCGATCAAAGCCCAAAGAATTCGGTGGTTGGGGCACGTAAATCGCATGACAGAGCAGAGGTGTGCAAGAAAAGCGTTACTGGAAGGGAGATGTGAAAATAAAAGAAGAGGAAGACCAAAGAAGAAATGGTTGGACAGCGTCACGGAAGATCTAAGGAGACTAGGGGTACAATCATGGAAGGATATTTCTGCAGACCGGAATGCTTGGAGAACTTTGGTGTATAGGATGGAACAGGAGAAATAGATTTGTTAATGTGATGTTAAATTCTAGGAAGCCATGGGCCTATAAGGCCTTGTAGAGCTGTAATATATATATTCAGTTTCTTTATGATGAGGATTATGTGAAAATTATACACCACGCGTCAAAAAATGTAGTGAAATGGAGTTAGTATTTTATACAAATGAAAGCAAATGAATTTAAAGAATTTTGTATTTTTTTATAAAAACACAAAGGTGTAAAGTGCGAGATATTTTGAAGAAGTGGCATTTTGCTCTACTCATTTTTGGCCTGCGGTGTCCACCTCGGATCATAGAATAGATTAAATCAATATGTTGAATAATATCACTTCAGAAATAAAGATGCTATATCTAGTCGGATTGGTTGCATACTGGAACTATTATTCTATAATAATGACGTAAATAGAAAAATGGAATTTTCCAAAATATCCATAATGCTTAGTGTTTCCAGAACGTACATCAATCGAATTGAAAATTCTAAAATCTCATCAAAATGTTCAATAAACTGATACCGCTTCTTGTGTAATATATGGTCATCATATCGATGAGAATACCTTTTTAGTAATTATTTATAATGCCTTGTCACTTAAACTGAAGTATTCCAAAGTAGTCGCTGCCCAAACAGAAGCGGAATAAATTAAACACATTTATAAAAAAGCCTCTAGTGCTTTGACATTCCGTACAGCTTATAAAAAGAATTTTAATAGTTTAAATTTGTTAAAAAAATTACACATCTTACTTATATGTTTATACTGGCTACTAGTTGATACCACACGTGATATCAATAACCTTAAAATAACTATTTTAGGTTGCAAAATGTGAATGTAGTTTTTGGTTGTTGTAATGCTATTTGTTTCTGTCAATTCACAGATTTTCAAAAATTAAGCAGTAAAACGCATAGAAATTACTGACAGTCAGTAATTTTAAGAACTTCCACCGTTATGTGGGAGTGCGAAAATGTTCGCGGTAACAATACTTTAAGAAGTGAAAAATAGCTTAAATGGTAAAATGAAACATCAAATGAACTACACTGTAAGATCTGATTGATCTTCTTCATGCAAGAATAGGTGCATCTACATCGTAATATCACTAATAGGTCAATAAAATCAAAACAATCAAACCGTGAAGTGCAACAGTCCTGTTACGCGAGGAAATGTTTATCAAGTGTTCCACATAAAAATCTCGTTAAGATTTCAGCGTGCAGCAGAGGAATCTGTAAATATTTACAATTGATCCGGAAATACTAAACAAAACTACTGCGATCTTTCGATTTCATCATAGAAGTTAGGTGTTCAATACAATTTTTCTTACACCTCACTATAATTAATATTCTTAGAAACTCATAATGGTCACTACGTGACTAAAATCAATTTAACTCATCTGCCCTTCATTAGAGCATATCAAGAAACATTTTGTTTATTCTTTTAATTCTTCTTCTAATTCTAATGTTTGGTATCTTTGGTACAAAAACTTCCATAAAGCTTCAATGAATGGAACGACAAATTTATGAATTGCTGTACATTGTGATCATTCACCATTTTTTAAACTGATCTGCAATATCAGTTTTCTAAAGTTCTCAGCTCATTTTATCGAAGTCAATCACGACTGCGTTTCATGCAACGGAAACGTAAAGCTGTAAGAATATTATTTTTGCGCCTTCGAAACCAAAATAAGGGTTATTAATTGCATTTTAAATAAAAACCTCTTCCGATATAGAGAATTTAAGAATGATAACAAAATATGTAAATTATTGGAGCTTTCGTAATAAAAAGTAAATCAGGAAACCATTCTATTGTTTTTCATAATATTAACTTTTCAATATATTTCTAAATATAATGTATATATGCCATGATTGAATTGAAAAAACTATGAATACTTTTCATGTAATTTTCCTTTTATCACTTCCGATAACGTCTTCAATGTAGAAATCAGTAAAGGCCTATATAAAAACATGGACAATAACACATTAATTAGGAAAACATCCGAAATCTGAGAAGATCGCTCTCAACTTGGGACACTAATTTTTATTGTATGTACATTACGCGGAAATAAAATCTGAACATTCATCAATTCTCTTACAATCAAGTTTGATAGACCGGAGCAAATGTTGGAGTCAATTTAATTGTACCAGGGTCGTGAACTAAATATCGCAATAACTACCGATCATAACACGATCGACCTTTCCACGTCCCACGAGAAACCTATAAAACTGGACGGTAGACGCCAGGACGTTTACCCAGATCCAGAAACACTAATGTCGCTATTACATTAATTGAGAATATGTGCCTTGACCTGAAATCTGGCTAACAGCTAAAGTTGAGAGATTGAAGGCTGGCATTAAAAGCTTGCAGAGTGAGATTTCGAATGTTTGTGAGGAGTGGAATCCTGGTTAATAACAATCCAGAATACTGTGATAACATTGGTATTATTTTTGTATGTTTCTGTATATTTGATAGTATCATAACCTAGCTAGTGCATAGACTTGATTGTTTATTTGTCAAATTATTATATACCGGGTGGGTTACTGATAAAAGGCATGGGATGAGCTTCGAGAACCAGTCAATATCTGATGGAAATGTCTATAGTATAACTGAATGCAGATTGCTGAGATGACATGAATGTAATCTCTATACTGAAAATCTCGTTCGTTTTTAAATATTCAATTGTTTGGTGCAACAGGTTATTTATTTTGGTTCATTTAAGGAGAGGAGGGATACACTTATTCTGGAAAAGTAATACAGTTACTAGTTGGCTGCATGGACTTTCATGGTGAATACTCACTTGCGAGAGCTTTCTATGTGTTTCTCATGAATGCTAAACAATTTTTTTTCCTATATATTGGCCTTAAGGCCCTATAGATTGAAACAATCAGGGAGACAATTTCCGGGTAGCTCATTCCACAACGCAGAGGTTCTCCAGAATGACATTTGGAAGAGGCTTATCTTTAAGCTCGACCTGGTGAAGATGCGCCCATTGAGCTCCTCTACTGTTTGCTGTATTGGCAACTCTTGCTTTTATTATGAGAGAAAGCTGCTCAAGACTGTGGAGGTCCTTTATGACGTCCGGCTCATTCACTATATTTCTCGTCTTCAAATCGTGTCGAGTAGCTTCAGAGCATATCTCCACACATATTTCAAAAAGCCAAGTTACCTATAAATGTGGAACAATCATTTTAACTTATTAAAAAACCACCCGTGATTTAATAAATCCAGATCACGTCGAGTTTCCCATCACTGTTATTTATCACGTAATATTTAGTCCAAATTACGTTAAATAGAGCCCGCATTTTGGGTCAGGGCATTGCTTCTCGATTTGCGATTTAGGTGCACTAGGTTTATAATAACTGTTTTTTAAGCTCAACGTTTAATTAATGATTTGCTAATCTTAACCTTTTGTAATATCTGAGGTAGGTAAAATAGATATACCAGATACCGTGTGGTCCATTTAACTAGAGAAGGCCGTATATCGCGAAAACGGTGAGTTTTTAGATGAAAACGTTCAGATGAAAGTTCTTGAGTGCAATGGGGAAGAGTTAATGATGACTTTTATTTTTGACATTATCCGCATATTCAAGGTTTTTCCAAGGTCAACCATGTTTTTTTAATGGGATCATATATTTTCATTGCAAAATCTCACTCTACGAGAAAAAAATATATTTTGTTCACAAAACTTTGAAATCAGATTTTACCTTAAGTAGATAAAAAAGACAATATTTATACTCTATGAATTCTCCAATAATTACATGGTTTATCAGAAATGTTTTCCTTCACACGAAAGCATAAATAACGTAATTACCATATGGAAAACCTTTAAATTTATTATATGTTCAAAATGATGCCCGCCAACTTCAATACACTTAACAATCCATTTTATAAAGTTTGTATGATTTCCAAGGAGTTTCTCTATTGATATCAAGCATTTCTTATATGTTACATCATATTTTCTAGTGTAGTGGGAGCTCTCGAAGAAACAACTTATTTTAGATGGCCCCATAAAAAGAATTCGAGAGGAGCTATTTCTGGTGACCTAGCAGGCCACTAAATCGCCTCCTTATCCGATCCATCGATTAGGGTATTCCCGATCCAGCACTTCCCGGAAAATTCTGATATGATGAGCAGGACATCCATCATGTTGAAACCACATACTTGCCCTTTCTTGAAGTAGCATATCGTTTATTAGCTCAGGTAAACGATGTTGTAGAAATGTTTCGATATTTCTGCTCATCCGATGTTCTTTCAATAAAATATCGATCGATCGACCTGTCATTAATAATTTCGCACCATACATTCACCAACAAAGACAGCTGACTTTACACACTCCATTAGTTCATATTATGTCGATACACTTCAGCATTGTTTGTAAAACCACATCAGTCACTAAAAATTACCAGCTCAAATAACAGTAATTTATTATTTCCACATCTCGTCCCAAAAATGTTATATTTATGGTTCAGAATTAATTTGTTTTTTGCCGTTTTTCCGTTTAGTATATTCAACGACACTGCATTTCGAACTAGGCGATTGCTTCTCGACAGCTTTAAGACGCCTTCCGTGTGGAAGCTGTGTAGGTTGATTTGATCTGCTGACAGAGTGTTGCATTGTCACCGCAGTTAGACGCGATTTATAATATTCTAACGAGCGGCATTGAAACAATTGAGTCGCCAGGCACGCTCGATGTTGTCGCCAAAGTTATGCGGATAAAATCCCGGGAGCATTGCCACAGTTCATGAATATTTTCCAAATCATATTGAGATGAATACTAGTTTTTTTTGTTGATATGGGTTGCTTGGTAGTGATTTTTATTGCAATAAAGTTTATTATCTGCTACAGGCGATATTAAGGATCCAGTATTATAACGGTGTGTGCTGTCGTTTACCATATAAGCGCATCCTAAATTATGGATTTTTGAGGGTTCACAATGTCTGAATGTAGAAATACAGTCCAAATTCTTCATTAGCTTATAAGTACGACCAGTCTTCTATTCTATAGGGTATACGTTTTACTTTTGAACACTATTTTGTCCATTATAGTGCAGTTGCTTAGAATTTTATGAGCATTCCTTTTTTATCATTTGTTGATTCGTTTGAAACATGCGTGTTATGGCTTTGGTTTTTGACGTTCAATATGATTTTACGCACACTACGTAGCACATGCAATCTTCATCAAAGACTTTGATTAGATATGATCAGTGATGCCAACAAAACAGCGGATTGGAAGACTAGTCGCTTAAATCAGCATCTGTAACTGTGTAAATATAGAAAAGGGGATTGAAGACACAGTTTTGGAGTGACAAAAATGCAAACAAATGTTGCTGACGCCTCCGCACTGCGAAATCGAGACCATACAAGTCGTGTTGAAGGTACGTTCTCGCCGCGTCATTATATCTCTGTGTGTCTGTAACATCGCACAACGGAACTACATATGCTCGCTTCAATGGACAGACAATCGCGTGCTCCAGATCGTGCGTGGTACCTTAAAAAGGCGACTTGAATCGTCTTGGCATTGCAGTGCCGTGGCCGAGCGGCGAAAGCGTCAGCACGGGATTCTGGAGATACGGGTTCAAGTCCCGTTTGTACCTAATGTTTTTCTGGATTTTTCCCACTCTAACACTGTGTCCTTGAAACAGCAGCACCTATATATTTATACATATACCAGTTGATAAGGAGAGAAAAGGACTAGTATTTGTTTTGACTACTTTTTGAAACTGTTTAAACCCCGAACTTTTTTGAAATGTCTAATGTAACTACAAACTTCGGAAACTCAGACCAAGTTTGAAGAAGTTCGAATAACCTCTTTTTTTAGTTATCACTCCACCGCCAATGCATCAATTTGAAAAAAATTCTATGCATCCACATCGTATCCCTCCTCAAATTTCATCAAAATGAGTGCCGTTACCTAGATCACGCGTTGACAAAAACGCCAAAAGACAGATAGAGATAGAGAGCCAGACTGATATGCCGAAAGACACACAGACAGAAATTATTGACAGAAATTTAGTGATTTTGTGGATGAAGTCATCATAAAACGTCCAAAATAGATTTACCTCAAATTGAAATATTTTAAAGATTACAATACTTCATTTTTCATTCATTTCTGCGACACCTAAAGATCATTAGACTGGAGAAATGATTATATATGAGTGAACAACAGCACTTTTCATAAACGCAATGAACTGAACATCATACTTCATTCACATTTTGATACACCATTTTAACGCTGTGAAGCAATGCCTATAAATTGGGATATTGATCCCAGCTAATTCTGATACATCATTCGCAGGCATACAACGTGACCTTCCATTGTAGAGCAATTTATGAACATCAACAGTACTTTTGTTTTGGCTGCCACTGCACTTGTTGAATACGCAATGCGTGCCGAATATGTCAGCATTTTCAAACAGTATCCTGTATTTTGTATTTGTAATGAAGCAAGGGTGATCGAGCGCGATATATAATTAGGAGCTTATGCGTATTTGCAAGTTTGAAAGCAAAAACCTTCAAAAAACTTCTTGTGTCCAATTAAATATAAAAGTGAATAAAAATACATGTTCCACCAGAAAGAGAACCGTTGACACTTCCGTGTGAACATGTTTCCCACACATTATAAACTTACATAGTTTAACCAGGTTGTTTTGTCTTTTATTTGTTTGTTTTAAAGAATCTCACTTGCTAGTCCCAAGGTAGCAGAGCGAAGTTGCGAATGAAAAAATGAACGATAAGACTAGATGAAGCTATCCGTTGACTGAGCAATTGGTGTGTTGGCCACTCATCTTTCTCGTCTTAATCCGCCTTAGTTTTGAGTAAGTAAGGCCATATGTCCTGCCCAGGCCCACCGGACCTGGGGTTTAAGGCGGGCGTGCCTTTGAAAAAGGTCCGGTAATGATAGATTTGGTTCTGAACCTTAGATTTTCTGCGGTCTCGGATTTTGTCTTGACGGGCGTGACCTCCATCACTTACACCTTCTGGTTTCAGATCGCCAGACCCCAGTCTACTTGTCGTACTCTAAGCGTTCACGGTGAGATAGTATTTGCGCCGAGAACTCTTCTTCGCCGCAGCGTTCCCGAATTGCGTCATCTACAAAACCCCTATCGGTGCAGGCGGAGTTTGAAGGGTTTGTCAATCCCACCAACAACCTTAGATGGCTCCGACCAAGAGAGAAATATCTGGAACCCTCATGGGTTCCAGATATTGCAATGCGTTCTGGTGCCTACCGGAGACTCTGCCTAGGTAAGTGTTGTTTCTGAACCAACTCTACCCTTTGTGCTTCTTATTCTGTTTTCGGATAATCATAGACCTGGTTCAGTAATCATTTGACACATACCTGGGTGTCCACCATAACATCGTAACATACCATGTCCAGTTACCCAGAATAATGAGATATATTATTTTGCTGTGATGTTATCGATAGATTTCCTGTATTGAACGACATGTCCCACTGTCATGTTACGAACACCAAGTGCTTTGATTGCTTCTGTGGTGTCACAACAGATAAGTTGTCCGCACTTAGTGAACTGTCTGTAAAGCAGACTTCCAATCCTCCCTTAATAAGCTATTGGTCTGTTAACACACACTCATTTATTGTTGGAAATGCCACAGTAAATTTGTGGTAAAATCAGAACATAGAAGATATTACCACACCTTGTAGGTAGCACAGATAGAATCTCTTTTAGTATATCTGTGTGCCCTCTACAAAAGAGGTTGCTGTGTGGACATGGACAGAAAGTATTTTGCTAGTTTCTCAGTAGGATACCCAAAGAACTATCTAGCGAATTAGTAGCTGAAAGGTGTGCTATTTTTATCGTCGTATAGAAACCGATTTGACGAATACAGTGGGTTTCAGGAGACAAATAAGTATATAAACACCAGAAAATCTGAATACAATTAACGCCAGTTGGATTTCAGATCGTAGACAAATACCAGTAAATGTCCATTATATTGTTATTTTCCCCTTTGATATAATAGTTTTAAATACCTTACTGACTGCTTTGTGAGTCCAATGATTCGAAAACCTCATTTATCTATCTTTTTGTGCAAAAATGGCTGTAAAGTGGTGTTGTGAAAGTTTACAGCGCTGGTAGCACTTCGCTTTTACACGAAGCAGCAACTGGAGCTCGTAATTCTTTTAGAAGTATATGAAAGCTTTGACGCATACACAGCGCATATGATGTACTCGGTGTCAAAGAGCAAATATATTGGATTTACATGTTTGTGGAATATGTAATGGGTTTTCGAATATCGATGTTAAGGTTATGCACTTATTTACGGATGAAAAGTATCATCTGTAGGTTTGGACTACATTTTGAATATAAACTACATTAAATTGCCAACCGCCACATGAATCAATGTATTTCAGAAAAATTATTTTCTTTGACGATGTGGCTTTTTCTGATAAATCTCGTTTTATCTGTTTATAAAATACTTGAGGCAAATTTGAAGAAAGTCGGTTTAACTTGGTGATGAATGAAAATATATAATATTCGTTGAAATTCGTCTCAAATAAGAGGAAAATTGCACGTTTCAAGCAAAGGGGTCATCTCTGCTTCACACATAACAGGGTCTCACTATCTACTGTAACTATAAAATCTGTCAAAACCAATAACATTTCACAAATTAATATAAATTGGTGGTTAATCCGCTAATCGCTTGTCAATCAATGGACGATGAGAAAGAAACTATACGTCTTCTGGTTTAAAAAAAATAGTATCAAGCATGTTAATTCTGAACTTTCTGCCCGTGCATGTTTTTCAAAGCCTCTACCGCTTCACTTCAAATTTGAACATATCCAAAAAAAAATCGCCGCCAGTGTATGATGAACTGTGAAGCTCTTTATTCCTTAGACAAATGGAATGAATTCAGATTTCCATCACATGGGCCTAATTTACAGGTGCACCAATAACGTCTTCACTTAAATAGTACCCGGTGACTGGGTTTCGCAGAAATTCAATGGAACTTTGCCTTTGTGCCACACTCCTTACCTGCTCGAAAAAGCAAACTAATTTTTTTATTGTCCCTACACCACGGGCGGTTGGGAGCTGGGACCTGCCCGGTTCATTTATTTACGACCAGGTATGGATGAATCAGGTTTTTGTTGGCATTGTTTTTTATGATCAGTTTTCAAAGGATTGGGCCATGGTCCATATGCTGTGAAGAAATGTATAAATATGATATAGACAGATATAGATGCTACCGGCTTTTGTCGCATTGCGATGTTCACTCTAACACTTTATTATATTTAGTCTTGCTCCTGTATGTACAACCGCTACATTACTACATTCCTCCTGAATAAGGTTAAAAAATCATTAAAAGTGTGATATTTAGCCTTTAAAAGAATTACGCCAGGTAAGCCTGAATTTCATTTGCAGTGATAGCAGTTCACTAAGTATTCTTATCGGATTCCAGAAATGTTATACAGTTGGAGTCAATTTTGCAAACTTAAATCAAAAAAGATTTTAGGAATTTCAGTAGTTCCGATATTTTATTATTAAAACTCAAAAGATCAACAAAATCCAATTCAAATCTTTATTTTTAAACTGATATCATCGCGTGGTAATAAGTGCAGCATAAATATACTTAACACCATTTTTTACGTCCTAAACCACCAGGAAGTTTTAAATCAAACAAATTAAACATACATCTTTGACCTCTCGAAAATGATTGGCAACTGGAAAAAAACGAGTTTGTGGATGGTTGGTATTCGTGATTTCTCTCGTTGCAGTGGTTACTGAGAATCCGTACAGTCAAAAAATACAACAGACAGGCTGACAAACGGAGCGACAGGCAGACCGACAGACGGGCCGACAGGCAGACCTACAAACAGGTGGAACAGTGATTTGAACATCACGAAACATACAAAAACAAGATGTGCAACTTTATAATCTGGAGGAAAAAATGAAAACAAAAATTCACAAAAACCGTAATATAATGTTTCCCTAACGGCCTGATAAATACGTATAAAAAATAAAATATAATTACCCTTCAAAAAAATGAAAATTTCATTTCAATACTATTACTGTTACTTTTACCATGTTTTGCTGCTCAGTACTTGGATGATAATAATAATAATAATGATATAATAATAAAGAAGACAAATTTTGCTGAATTGATCCGAAAAAAATGGAGCCCCACCAGCCATTGAATATATTCCATTTTGCAGAAGTATATTATTTTACCATCTACTTTTTATTTGAGTTCAGCTGGGAGCCCCACTTTATATAACCGTCACGAACAATCCTGAAAGGGAAACATGGAAAAAAGTAATGAAAAAGTCTTTGTCTCCAAGGATTCTTTTTGTCCTTCATAGTTCACTTACCTCGTTTTCATCAAGATATACATATTCATCGGAAACAACAAGAAATAATCCTTCTCTGCTATACGAGGTGAAATAAAATCAGAATCTTGGAAGCTGTGATAAAAGCTACACACATTTATCGGTGTACGAAAAGTTCGCTACCGTATCGATTTCTTTGCGGTTTTCTGATAGCTAAATTTAGAAATAATGCTTTCTAAAGAATCTTGAGTTTCGCAAAGACTCAAGTAAAGCTTTGATCAGCTGCTATTTTGAGCGTTGTTTCTGTGGTATGCAGATTGAGACAAAACCGGCAGATTTTATGGGCTTTTATAAATACTATAATAAACATCATATGGACTTCGCTACGAATACTTCTCTCCACAGTATATTCTTTAAGCCTATAATTTACGAGAAGACCTCATAAAATAATTATCAACTTCATAATTCTGGGGAATTATATAGTAGAACAATATTCTGGCATCATAACAGTATTTTTTAGATCCGTTCAGACGCACATTACAAGTTCGAGAAAATCATAATTTTATCTCAATTTAATTTGTTCGAATTCAATTCTCATTCGCGGGAGGGACAACATCCAAATGAAATCAAATTCAACAATTTGAAAGCTCTGATGAATTAGTCTCAAGCCCGTATCTCCAATATGCTAATAGCGGTTATACTAGTAGATTACGTCTAGCTACACCCGTTTAGTATGTGAGGAGGACCTTTGTTCGAACTAAACTCTCACTCAGCTCTCGAACTTTCAAATAAATCTGAATTTATGTAACTATTGAGGTAGTTTGTTTGAAATTGGTATTAATATAACCATTACTTAACTTTGTGACTCACGAAAGTATGTATATAATTGTACTCCAATTTAGATACCATATTTTTCCAAGCCTCTCTATACAACCATAAAAGTATCGCAAATGTATTCAAGAACACCCACCAAAAGGAAAAGGTGAAAATATATGATGCTTTGTCCAGACAAGGTCAAGACTGTCTGTACAGATTTCATGGAAAAGTATCATAAAGGAAAGGCCAACATTATAATACACAAACATTCAATTTAAACTTTTGAACAGCGTGCAAAATGTTTGACTAACGGTAAGGTCAACAGTTTCTTGCAATGCGATTTTTAAATTATAATTTCGCGTGATTGAAAAAAATCTGTTCGGGCCTTATAAGGGGAGTTAAGCTTTTAGAAGGAACTGGGTCATGTCATATGGAATTTTTAAGATATGGTAGATAGCCTATATAGACAAACAGCGATGAAAATCGATGTTAAATAGAACTTAGGTATATATAAACATCTTTTTAGATAAATATGTTCTTCAATCCCAGAAACTACATTTAACATATTAATGGAACGTACCTGAAAAATAGAAAACAAGATATATGGATATTTAAATACTCTCTTTAATGTGACTATAACATTCTGGGAGATTGCAACTATCTAAGCATTCAAAGTAGAAGCATTTTGTGCAATACTGTCTCTGCATGATAGATGAATATTTTTGAAGAATTTTCAATACGAAATATGTTTTTACTTAGCCCGTTTTCGTTCTTCCTATTGTAAATGTGTGATTTTAAGAATATAACCGTGTTTTTGTAGGTATGTGTTCATTTGTACAATTTATATTTATATTCATATTCATTTTTATATAACAAGATACAAACTGTGAAATGTCTTGCCTTCCTATAGGCTTATACTTCGCGTGATAGTCAATTATTCAAGTGGCGTGAAAAATATAATGGAATGATTTGTAAAATAAAGTGTTTAGAAAACGGACAATTACGATAACGATTCGATTTAAAACGTTATTTGTAGTAAATACATATGTGCTAATAGGCCTCCGATCTAACTATGTAATACAAATAAACTTAATTCGTACTTAGAAATCCGAAAAAGAAGACCCAGTGAGGGATTCGAACCACGACTCTCCGATTGCCGGTCGGACGCTCTAACCAACTGAACCAACTGGGTAGCTGGTTAGTCGTTATAGAGCGTGAATGATATGTTGAGCAGAATCCCTAAAGTCCAGTTGGTTCAGTTGGTTAGAGCGTCAGACCGGCAATAGAAATATGCGTGTTTCGAATCCCGCCCTGGGTTTTCTTTTTCGGATTTCTAAATGCGAATTATGTATCAAACTCCGTCTTGCTGAAAAAAGAAAGTAATTCTTTATTACAAATAAACTTAGTTCTGATGTTTCAAATTATTATTTCATAAACGATATCAATGGAATTTGCTCATCTTACAATATCACAGCATAATGAATAAAACAGCATTATTATACAATTATTTTATATCAATATTGTTGTAGGTGTATTCAATATTAGTGTTCTGTGTTTTATTTATTATACTGTGGGATTTTCTCCTTTAATATACCTAGTTTATGAGAAAATATAAATGAAATTTTTTTAATGAGACCTAATGCCCATCAGCACATATAAAATATTTCCTGAAAATACTGTCAGAATTCAAATCTACATTGTAATGGATATTGTTACAATAGTTTTCATAAATATCTCCATTTTCCAAATCGTTTAAGTACTTGATAGGTAATGTTGAGCAAGGGAGTAAATTTTGTCATATGTATTTATTCACCTTTATCTATCGCGCCTGTGACACCTAGTTCATAAATTGTGTAAGTAAATATTGAAATAAATATCGGAGTAATAAACAAGGAACACTTGGCAACAGGCGGTGCTTCAATAGTGAAGTGATGAAACGATACACCATACCATGTCTAATTAGTGTTGTCCTTGCCATTCGATTTGACCGCTATTGATAAAATCTTGTTGAGGTTAATCTCACTCTGAAAATATCCAACTCAACAAAACGAATCTAACATCACAGGTGTTGAACGTATAGTTTATCGCTCGACTAACCTGTCATAATATTATTTTAGAGCGAATTTCAGGAATACTTAGGGTAATGAAAATATACACGTCTATATTGTATATTGGTGACCAAAAGTATTAGAACACGTACACTTTTCCACAAACGATAGTAACATGATCTGTACGGCAATAATACGGCTGTGTATCATCCAGGGACTTTCGAGCGAACACATTTTCATTTTCATTATCCGTCCGAATTATCACAAATGTTGTTAACTAGACTTGTCAAAAACTTCCCGGCTCCGTTGGAAAATATGATAACCTTACATAAAATGTAGTACTTGTTAGATAAATATCGAAACATTAGTTGTGAAGTAGATTATATTTTTCGTTACAGTTACTGTTATAGAAAATAGTCTTTTATTTGGTTTAAATAAACCATAATTTTGTCATCAAACAAGTTGTCTTATACTCAGAACAGATGTTCTTGTCGTTACTATATCCTTACAGAAATATCGAAATCCTGGAATTAAGAATGTCTTTTTATGTGTAAGGGTGTGAAATAAGATTTGCGTCTTCGAGATAAAAATCTAGAAGGACAAGGCAATTTCAAAGTTATTGCACCCAGACTATTTACAATGATTTGAAAATATGTATCTATGCAAATAAACAGCTGGAGGAAGTTGTAAAGCAAATGGATCATCACTTCCATAAAAAACAGGATAATCATCTAGGAAATTTCAGTACATTTAACTAATCTAAATATAAGATGTGCAGAATTTCATACAGGTATTGTAAATAAACAACTTATTCTTGATGCGAAGCGATACAGTATAAGAAAACTCGATATACTGAGACAAAGCGAAAATAACTTTTTAGCCAACCGAAGCATCAATAAAGTAACCATTATATGATTTAAACAATTGACTAGCTAAAGTCCAGTAAACAACAACACATAAGTTTCAGGAGTTACATGCATCCTACATAGCTATTGCAAGTTTAATTATTTGGGTAAATTAAACAAAGGATGAAAGATGGCCTTGTTTAAACTATATATAGTTGAAATAACGTCTCGTATTGCTATTTTACAAGCTTTTATTTAACTTGCAATGTATGTATTGTATGTATGTATGTTTGTTCGATGCAATGCAACTCAATTTTGAAGCAGATATCTTCAACCGATTTAGCTGAAATTTTGTATACACGTTTAGTTTGGATGATAATGCATTGTTCAAATTAAGTGAATACGAGTAATTAAACCTCGCGAAGTTGATAATAAAAGTTGTAAACGAAAAGTTTATTTTATTCTTTTTAGCGCATTTAAACAAAAGTTTGTTTTTGAAAGTTTTTTAATTTTTGATTTATTTCTGATATGTAGTATCTATTTTGAAATATAAATAGTTTACCTCACCAGATTCGTTGAATTTCCATATCATGGCAAATTTACTCTCGTACTTACCTGAAACAAAAGACAAATAATGTCAAAAATATCAACATAGCCAATTATATCCATATTAAAGACGCAATTTATTATTATTAGTCTAAGAGCACATAAATGCATGTATAACTTTATCATGTTATGTTATTTCATTGATTACATATTGTTTTCATTAGCGGCTAGTACGGGTATAAGCTGAGTCAAGAAACATACAAAAACGAGAGGTGATATATTTTCGATTTTTTCACTAGTAACTCTGCCTACATTGTACGTAGGTATTTAAACAAATATATAGCCGTATTACCTACTCCCCACCCAAATCATATAGTTAAAAAACAAGCTATGGATATTCTGACAAAAAGACAAGAATGACATAAATTTACATCATGAAGACATAATTTACAAAAAAATGATTGAACTGAGAAATAAAAAGTAAAAAATAAAGTGAGGAAAAAAAACTTTTTCACAAGCTTTTATGTAAATACGCTAAAAAGAATTAGATAAACTTTTGGTTTAAAAATTTTAGTATTAACTTATAGGGTGAATACACAATTTATATGACATAAAAGATTGTCGTGAGAATTGATTTCAATTTTTTAAATTTTCAAACTAAGTAAATACGGGTATTGAAATCGCCAAAAAAGCTGTCATATAAATGACGTTATAAGTTGATAGTAAAAGTTTCAAAAAAGTGTTTTTACTTTTATTTTATTAAAAATCTAGATATTACCGATTTCGGTGGAGTAATTTGCTAGCTAGCCTGAAAAAACTGTCAAACGCTGTTCTGGGTTTTTGAAGTTATCGGTTATTTCTGGGATTAGTTAAAAAAATTAGGATACCTTTTTCAAATCGAATATCAAGGTTACTGTAAGACTATATTTTGTTAACTCCCTGGGTCATAAAAAGTTGAGAATTGTTACTTACGAAATGTTTCCCGTGGTTGTCTCATTTTTTTTGGGGGGGCTAATTAAATCACATACGATTGGCTGTATGATTTTACTGAACGCTTCTGCTGCCATGGCAGCCTTTACCATAGTAGGAAATAAAAAAAAATAAATATAAAGATTATAATGACATTGACATTCTTGAATGGATTGATGGCAACAGCTGTATTTGTATGGTTCTCGTAGGATCACAATTCATTATGTCTCTTGTTTTGGTTTTATCAACAAATCAAATGCATCATCCGTATTCTAGCGCTTCATAATTGCTCATATTTAGGTCTTGTTTGAAAGCAAAACTGTTCATCATAAACTCAAATTTCAATTTTCATATAGTGCACATTAATAAATACTACCTAGGTAGCCGAAAAGTTACTTAAGTTATTCAGTCAATCGAATGTGGTTTTAATTAGCATTCAGTAAGTAATACAAGATGTACAAAAAGTCTTTATTTTGATTTTTACCACCTATTCTGTCAGGAACTAATAGAAAAGATTCTAGAGATTTTAAAAAGAGGCAGTCAAGAATTTCTTTAAATACTCATTTTGTAGTATTCAGAATTCGGTGGCAGAAATGAATTTAACGTCGATGTCGTCAACAGCGTTCAAATGTATTTGAATGTTTCAAAGATTAAGAAAAATATCAGAAAATGGGACTAGGATGACTATATATTTTATAAATGATTTTACAGATCCTTGGAAGAAGTACACTCTATTTGTTTGTTGTTATACAATATATTCAAGCTCTTGAATGTTGTATGCAGTTTGAAAATAACAATGTCCCAACCTTCCTTCAAAATTACGAAACAATTACGCAATCAGATTTTCATCTCCTTTTTCCATCGAACATAAACGAAATATCTGCGTTTCTGTAATTCAGTTTTAGTTCACAAAAGAGAAACGCTGAACAGAAAAACAATCGAGGATAATAGCAACGATACGATTATATCTCTATCTTTACCACACTGACAGCCGGAAAAGAGGTGTACAACAGTTCTTTTAGATTGAAAGCTGTTTTATGCAATAAACCTAGACTTAAGATTTTCTCAAAAATTATTTACCAGTCAATCTGTAAATTGAGACAAGAAAAAATGTTTACCGATACAAAATTTGACAGTTCATGACCAAAGCAGACGCGGCATGTAAATAAAGTTTTCGTCAAACAAAGGTTCTGGAAATTTCTTAAAGGACGGCAGGGACTAAGAGACAGAATGCTTAAAAGACCGGTTCACATTTTGTTTCCTATGGTCGAAGTCGTTGAAGTTCATTTTTCTGAGAAAGGAGAGGAAATTTTGCATAACAGTTTTCCTTGAATAAAACATTACTTACAATTTAACAGTTATTCCCCTCAATTCTTTATTGAAAAATCTAAAAATACGTCGTGCATATTTCAGATATTGTTTGATTGTAGGAAAGGTCACAAGTATTACGTTTTCTCCAAATCTAAATGCCAGAAAAAATGATGACAATCCACGTTTGTGCTTTAGAACGCTTTGTTGCTGAAACTCCAAGCAAATTCTTTCTTCATAGTTACAAATTTAAACGTACAGAATTTACAAATTAAAACGTACAGAATGCAATAACTTTAATATTTCATACCCGACAATGCACTCTTGAAGCTACATTATATTTCTTCAGGGAGAGGATAATCACTTGCATTTATATTCTGAAAATATTGAGGGGATTCATTCGATGCTCTATAGCTGCACCTTTTAAGGGTTATTACATTATTGCTAATTAAATGTTTCGTATTTTTTGCCTCAATGAAATTCCAGTACCCTATAGCGACGAAAACTCTGAATCAGTCGCCGCATCACCTAATTAATCAACTGTCAAAATTTCGTTTCGTTGAAATTTTAGCTTCTATGCATTGATTTGCTATAGTTTGATTGAACTATAAATAATGTTATGTCCAAGCAGAAAAAACTCTGGACAATATAGCTAAAAGATTGACATTCGATCATTTGCATCCAGAAAGATCGAATTTTGCTGAAAGCCTACTAAATGCTCTTCATAAATAAGTAATAACACTTTATCAAGTGCAACGCAACAGATTCCTAAACGCATTGGATATTCCGAATATGGTTTTAAATTAATTGAGGCACATCACATATTGATCTCATTTCATTTATTTACGAAACTTTGTGTACACTTCTACATTTGAGTCGCCACACTTTGCTTCGTAACGCCCATTTCAGTCACTTCACCAAAAATAGCGATAGCAAATTCTTCCTTCTTATTACCTCTCGCGCATGTAATACCTTCAGCTGGGCATTTCCAGAAATAACCAGCATTTCGCACGTTTGAAGCCGCATACAAAACACTAAAATTACCGACTAATTATAAATAGACCCTTGGTAGCACATGGCCGACCGCGAACCATGACACGAACAGAAAATGAGCTAAAAAACAAACTAACAAACTGGGGGACAGGAATGGCATAGTTGCCTTTGCTTTAACGACCCAAGGCATACACCGGAACGAACCATAATAATTGGTGATTAATAGGCTGTTCTATGATATTTGGGATTTCGGAATATTTATTTCGGTGCAATTATTTATTACTAGACTCCTTCGAGAATTAAATATTCGAGTCTACACACGCATAAACGAGAATGGTCTGTCTGTCTGTCAGTCTGTAAGTCTGTGAGTCTGTAAGTCTGTACGTTTGTAAGTATGTAAGTATGTAAGTATGTAAGTATGTAAGTATGTAAGTATGTAAGTATGTAAGTATGTAAGTATGTAAGTATGTAAGTATGTAAGTATGTAAGTATGTAAGTATGTAAGTATGTAAGTATGTAAGTATGTAAGTATGTAAGTATGTAAGTATGTAAGTATGTAAGTATGTAAGTATGTAAGTATGTAAGTATGTAAGTATGTAAGTATGTAAGTAAAGTATGTAAGTATGTAAGTATGTAAGTATGTAAGTATGTAAGTATGTAAGTATGTAAGTATGTAAGTATGTAAGTATGTAAGTATGTAAGTATGTAAGTATGTAAGTATGTAAGTATGTAAGTATGTAAGTATGTAAGTATGTCAGTATGTAAGTATGTAAGTATGTAAGTATGTAAGTATGTAAGTATGTAAGTATGTAAGTATGTAAGTATGTAAGTATGTAAGTATGTAAGTATGTAAGTATGTAAGTATGTAAGTATGTAAGTATGTAAGCATGTAAGTATGTAAGTATGTAAGTATGTAAGTATGTAAGTATGTAAGTATGTAAGTATGTAAGTATGTAAGTATGTAAGTATGTAAGTATGTAAGTATGTAAGTATGTAAGTATGTAAGTATGTAAGTATGTAAGTATGTAAGTATGTAAGTATGTAAGTATGTAAGTATGTAAGTATGTAAGTATGTAAGTATGTAAGTATGTAAGTATGTAAGTATGTAAGTATGTAAGTATGTAAGTATGTAAGTATGTAAGTATGTAAGTATGTAAGTATGTAAGTATGTAAGTATGTAAGTATGTAAGTATGTAAGTATGTAAGTATGTAAGTATGTAAGTATGTAAGTATGTAAGTATGTAAGTATGTAAGTATGTAAGTATGTAAGTATGTAAGTATGTAAGTATGTAAGTATGTAAGTATGTAAGTATGTAAGTCTGTCAGTCTGTCAGTCTGTCAGTCTGTCAGTCTGTCAGTCTGTCAGTCTGTCAGTCTGTCAGTCTGCCAGTCTGTCATTCTGTCAGTCTGTCAGTCTGTCAGTTTGTCGGTTTATCTGTCAGTCTATCTATCTGTCTATCTGACTGTCGGACATCTATAGGATTGCCTCCTAGTAGTAGTGATTTTTTTAAACCCTGTATCCATATTGATGAAATATTGGCAGGAATGTGATGTGAGTTCATCGTAGGAAGTGGTACTCTATTATTCTGAATTTCGATGGTTTGACGGCCGAGTGATTATCAAAAAACAGAAAAAAATGTTCCAAAACATCGTTTTCCGAGGCTTAATCGTTTGTGATATGTGAGCTTCCTTATAAAATAATATAACTTTATAGAAATTATTACACAAAATTATCTTCGTAACTATACCTACGGTTAACATTAACATAAACTAATTCCATCACTTTAACTCCATCCTTGAATTTAGCATTCAGACATCAGACGTAGGAGCATTAATTGAATATATTATGTTTATTTGTATAAAAGCGCCAAAGACTTATGGGTTAAGCCTCACCGCTAACAACAATAATTATTCTACTCTCGCTGTTTCCTTATTTGGCTATAATTTTGCCCATGGGAAGCAAATCCCTTTTCCATTTAGTGTCTTATCCCCTTATCATGGCAGTGGCTTATCCTTAAATTGCACCACTTACATTTTATCAATACGATCCCATCTCTCGCCGCCTCCATCATCCTCTCGGTTATTCTTGCCTTGGGCAGGTGCCTGCTGTTACTCGAACGACACGTGGATGACAAAGTCTGATCGGTACTTCATTTTATTTCTATTTCAGCTGTAGATAATACATTTCGGTCTCAGTATCTTTGATTTTGGTCGTGAATGGAAAGCGTAGGTCAGGCATCATTGCATTTTATTTGGCCTCCAGCTTCAAGAAGCAAGTGTCATTTATAATTTTTGAGTACCGTAAAATATATAATTTAATGGTCCGTAATTGAGGAATGGTTTATACGAGTGAAAAGAAAAATATATCAAAAATCAACACTGATACCAAACCATATGCCTCCATATTTTAAGATACATCCATTCCATAAAGTCATACTGAAAATTTTGATAGCGGACCGAAAAATGTTCACTTATAGATTGTATTTGAATCGTCTGACATATTGAGGCGGGATATATCATTAAGATTGTTTATTAAAGGAGTCCCACTTTGCGCGCGAGTGAATCGCATACAAGAATTCAAAAAACCAAAATTTTTGTTGGGAAAACATTTTCCTCTACACTTCTTTTGTAACACATGACAGAAAATGTAAGTTTTAAAATCAAGCTGACACTGACATTAACCCTACATCAGTCTAATTAGAAGCAAAGGATATAATAAAAATTTTATTTGTGCTCCAATAACGAACCACAGAATATCTGAAGAAGGAGGAAGAGAATAATTTGTGGTGTATCTGTGGACTTTATTGGTGGTAATTTTGACGTTTCCCCTTATAGCTTTGTAAAACTTTTATGACCTGTTATGTTCAAATTTCACTAAGGGAACATAGTAAAATAGAGCAAGGCCACAACACACAAAATTGATCACGTTTGACTTTCACCTTCCTCTGGTCTAGTTTTTTTGAGGAAGAAGCCAATTAATGTTCTTCAAACCTACAGATATGCAATAATTTCTTCTCCAGATTTTTTTAAGGTTTGTACTTGAATCCTAAATCTTTTCTTATTTCGTTACATTGGGATTACACTTTTGCTGCTTTGCACATACATTATTATTGTCCTCATTTTGTGATTATCAATTATGCAAATACACCACTAGATATTCATATTCGGTAAGAGAAAATAGTGGCAAAGTATTCATTTGCAAAACCAAATCGTGGAGACCGTTCGCCACAATATATCAAGGTGAATTCAACTAATTTTTTTCTATATCTGGCAAATGGTTCAAGGCAGCCGATACGTTACAAAAAAAAAATACCATCAAATATATAATGTTACAAATAATAATCTTTCTCCCGCTGAGGTACGAGAAATATCAGTTTTGATTTTGTATGTTTCGAAAATAATAATAGGATAAGTTTCACAAGCAAAATTAAAAATCAAAAAATCCACACACTATATTCACTCGAGCAAGTTTATAACACGTTTATCACACAATAACACGCCGTGAGTTATGTGCCGATGCGCGTGCAGCAAATAATGAATAAGGGCGATTCCATTACCACCCAATCGGGATGGCGTCCGTTTTCTGACTGTGGAATCACGGTTGGATATATCTTTTGGTGAACACTCTCCGAATCAGCTAGGTAGGTAGGATATCCGCTGGCCACAGTCGAGTCGGCTGTGCCTCAGTGTCGTGTTTTGTTTTGTCTGTCGTGCTGTTATCGTGATGTACACGGTCGCTTGTTGGTTGGTAGCGCTACAGAGGTCCGCACGGATGGGTTGCTGGGCCTTCGAGCCGCGACTAGGCTACGGGTGGTGCAGATGGGATAGGAACAATGTTGCCAAGTTTAGAGAAATTCAGTTAATTCCACAGAGTCTTGCAAATTTTTATTTATAATCAGACACCAACGCTACCTACTCGTACCATCTGAACCAACAAAAGTCAGTACATCGTAGCAAAGAGGCTGAAATTTATTTTTGACCAATGGATGAAATTGCCCATTTTGATGTTTTAGCAACTAACTAGATCCTATTAAGGATACAAAACATCTAGCACGCTAGATTTGAGAGCTCTAGTTTTGTATCTATGATAGGATCTAGTTATTTAGTTGAAAAGTAAACTGAGAAGCCTTGTTAGTAGTAAAATCTGACAGGCCGACGATGATTTAAATATAAATCGAAACGCGTCACTAAAAGAAAAAGAGTTTTATTTGTGAAACTGGGTGTTAATTACACAATCTTCTTATCTGCATGCTGAACGAGTTTCACGAAGTGATGGATATAGTCCAGTCCACAAGCATAGATTTACGGGACATCTTCTGGCTTACATCACCGATATGTGGAGCTGAGCAATTGAGATTCATGGAGAGTCCTCAGTCGTCGCGCTTGATATTTCTAATGCTTTTGACCGCTGTTCTTTTGTGGTGGTGGATGGATGTACTTCCGACCTGTTTGCCATCAAGGCGGGCATTCCTCAGGGATCTGTAATTCCTTCAACGCTCTTCTTGCTGTATATCGATGAACCGTTCGAAATAACAGCTAATCTATCTAGAACTGCAAATTTTAGTTTAACGCAAAGAAGATAACCGTGACCAAAAAGTCGCATCCTGGTGTACCAGCCGTGGAGATAGAGGGATGTTCAATACTCGAAGCATCTCCAATCAATCTACTGGGAATTAACACCAACAATATCCTGGTATGATCATGTTGCTGACCTTGCTAGGTCGGCGTCCCAGAGGCTGAGGGTTCTCTTCCGCTCCAGAAAACTGATTATCAGGAACAGATACTGCTACAAAACTCAGATCAGATCATCGCTGGAGTACCGCTCACATGTGTGTGGATACGCACCGAAGCACTCCCTAAAGCCTCTGGACCCATTCCAGAAGCGAAAATTACGTCTGGTAGAAGCGCATGAATTTACAAACGTTCTCCACAATCTAGAACAGAAGAAGTATCTGATCTGCCTCTATTTTATAGATACTATCATGGCAAATCAGGTCGAGCTTCCAAGGCCTCGAACGAGTCTCCTTCAAATCTCGTTCTTTTGGAGAACGTCAGCGCTATGGAATGAGCTCCTGGGAAGTCTTATCCGCAATGGTTACAATATACTCGTATAGCTTTTTTAGGTCAGAGTAAATAGCCACTCGCGTTGTTTCTGAAGTGAAGGCTTTTTACCTTAGGCGATAGGTTATCTATAAAAAATGTGAATTTTAGAATCAGATTTATTTCCCGTTTCCCACATTATCTGCGTCAACTAGACATGTGTGATCATTTCACTCCTGGAAATGAGTAATTACTGTATATTCAAAAAGCGTGTGGTGACAAACATTTGAGACCGGCCCACTTTTTTAGATATATAGCCTTGGGATAGGATTATACCTATATCCTCCTTTCTACTTGGTAACATAGATGTAATCAACGCTACAAGGTGTCAGGACTAGTAGTGCTGGGTGCTAGTCTTGTATGTCATTAAACCATTTTTGTTAAGCATAAAACTACACTTCATGTTTACCCCACGGAATTTTTTTTCTCCTGTTTTTTATGACGTCGCCCACGGAACGGAATATGATCTATGCAACACTGAAAACAAAGTGTATAAAGTGGTAGTGAAAGTGAACAAAAAGGCATCAGCATCGGCAGCGACCGATTTTAGTGACCTTGAACTGTTTCAGCGAAAGGCTGCCCTGGCCAGTTCACTCAACTCTCGACTCGATATGGCCGAGCAAGGAATCGGGAAAATAGCACGGTCCTCCTAGTTTTCCGAATAGGAGGAAACGTGTTCCTTGATTAGCTTATTAGCGATTTATTACTGAATACGCGGCAGGGCCGTGGAGAGAAAATCCGGGCCTGAGGTCACCACCTTCATTATCTTGATAAAAGAAAAAATGATATCGAGGTTGTTACCTACATTCTGGACACAAAACTGTTTTATCTTTTGAAGGATAAAAATTGGTGTCAGGTGGAGTGAATGGAGTATTTTCCACGCTGCAATTTTCTAGGAAAGAAAATTTTACAGTGTGATTAAATTAGACTTTCAAGTCATAGATACTTGAACTGAACTTACTAGGCTGTTGCACATTCTTACAAATAAGTGGTCAACGATTTTTTTTTATGTAAGCATTTGCTAGTACCACAGCAAGTAGAGAGAACCAGGTGGGAAAATCATGCCATCTGACGGAGGTCCGAGCAGTGAAAAAATAAGAATACTAGCGGAAGTTGCGATATCAATGATGCTTTATAGAGCCCCCATTCATGAAGAAGCTCTATAAAAAGAAGAAATATATGCAAATTATGCTGGGAAACCAGAGAAAGGCGGTACTGCAAGTGATTTCTTCGTATAATACAGTATTGACAGAAGCTTTGATGGTGGTGGCTGGAGTTCCTCCAATCGATCTACTAGTGGAAGAGAGATCTGAAGTCTATAGAAGAGTAGTGAGTGGTGAGTAGTGATGAAAGAGCAAAGTTGTTCCTGAGATGGCATTGAACAAATCATTGTGGAATATGTAGATGATAAGTAAGTTCAGAGAAGTTCCGCTAGCTTCGACTTCTTTTTTTGTTAAAAACCTGAGGTCAATGTGATTTCTAAAAGTATAGTGGCGTAACTTACTATAGCCCCACAACTTACTGCTCCACAAATATTACTGAAATGTGATTTTTGTGATGCAGACATAATGAAATTTCAAATGAACATAATACATAACTGGAATTGGAAACTTTTGCAATCACCCTACTTGTGGAATAGTGTAAAATAAAACATAACCGAAGTTTGCTTTCTCCAAGGAAGGAAAAAATTATTCTGAGTGGTCATCAAATATTAAAGTAAAACTGGAATCGGAGAACATTCGACAAAAACATCATTACGTCATAACTTCCAAAAGTTTTCTGGCAATCCTACTTCGCATATATTGCCCCAATACCATTCACATGTCTGCACAATACGTCCACAGCTTGATTTTTTTGAAAAGGACTCTAAAGCCGTACCCGTGAATAATAATAATAGTAAGAATGGCATACTCTTAGTCTAGACTTTGGCCAATGCAGCTCGGCGCCCAACAGTAGAGAGCAGGTTACAGCTTTCTAACAATCTCATGAGAGGCTTTGATAGCAACACTTAATAAGTCTGTTGGAAAATCGACAAGCAGTCAACGTCACTTGGAGACAGCATTGTTGTAGGTATTAACTTGATTAGTTTCGCGATATGGAAGTTTGTTTTTGTATATGTATAATTGTAGATATCCGCTAATTTTATATTTTGTATTTATTACATACATATATTTATATTCTGTTCATATCCTCAAAGAGCTGCAATTTCATTAGTTCATCTGAAAACCGAAACATACAGAACGTTGTTTCATGTTCTTTGAGGAGCTTCAACACGATGCATGGATAGTAGGTACGGATCTGGAGTCAAAAAATGGTTTGCAATAAGGACCCTCGAAAAGCACTACACAACATTATCGACAGTTCGTATTATCGTGGTATTCAGTTTTAATAGTTTAGTGATTATAGAACCATTTATTATGGAGAAACAATTGTTCATCGAGCTGATCTACATAATTCACCTTCATTTACTTGTGCCACATTGTTCAATAATAAAAACTTATCTTCCACAAGGAAATATACAATATTCCTGGGTCAAGATGCTACCAATCACTAACAATCATTTCTTTCAGAATTTATACCTGAAATTTCTGGTACTTCAGCATATACGTTTATATTACCGTGTCTTTTCTACCTCGAGGCATATCCCATATACCTCTACATGTGAATCTATTGCTAGTTTGTAGCTTCTGTTGATTTATATGGAAAGAGGCAATACCTCTACATCCATACACATACACTGTATATTGGATTTGAGGGAATGAAACTGGAAGTCACAAATTTGTTTCAGAAACATGATATTGGTTGGGAAATTGGAGTCGAAAACAAAAAAGAGTAAATATAGTATACAGCAGCATGATAAATCCAGCTCGTAACTGGTTTTATGTTATCGTTTGCTAATTTTATGATCGAAAATGTGGCAGCTATATTTTATGTGGTAAAAATCGAGTACCTAAATAACCGTTAGTTGAGTATATTGTTTCCAAACATAAATGGAAAATTGGAAAGCACTTTGATACAAAAATCATGTGTGACGATGTAATTTGGCTATGTATTGAAGTTTTTATTGAAGACTATGAGGTAATTCTCCAATAAACACTGATCTGATTCAAATATGTAGTTACTAATAATAACAATTACACATCGCCAGATAAAGATCTGACAGTATCTGGTCGTTCTTTGCCTGAGTGATCCCAAACGCTATTTGCCCATTAGTCACAGTTTATTGTAGGCTAGAACCATACAAAATGAATGAAAAATAAAGAAAAAACTTAAGAAGGAAAGCAAAGACTCAGCGAAAATAGAAGTGGATCTGTTGAAGCGAAAGCACCTAAGTAGTGACACCTAAGAATAGCATAAATTTAGCTGAGTTCTAAAAAGCGCTTTCGATTCAGGTTTTGTTCAAATAAGATTTGGGGTGTTAATTTGATACTATATATAATGCATGCCTTAGCTTTTGACTGAGTAGAACAAAGAATCACATCCTGATGTAATTTACAGCTTAGCTCATAATAGCAGCCTTATATCCTGAATACAATCGAGTACTACCACCTCGAGGGAGCTAGGTTCCGCGGTAGAAACACAAGAAACAAATAATTGAGGACATAGGAAAAATATTGATTAGTTGTTGTGCTCGTTGTTCAATATAATCTCATAATTAAGCGAAGTCAATATCTCTGTGCAGGGTCTCGTTTGAGATATATTGATAATTGTTCGAAAAATCCTGCATGTAGGTAAGACTTGCAGACTTCCCATGTCGAGGAGGCACAAAATTGCGGATACATAATTAATAGCTGATCAAATAATCTTTTTATAGTCAAACTTGATGCATGAAACTTAGTTCGGGATGTATATAACGTGGGATTCAATACAATACATTACAAAGTTTATGTATGCTTCTATCCTATCGTGCTATGAAGAGTGATCCCGCAGTATCTGGCAGAATTTTTCCATGGTATCCGACTCCCGTAATATTATGCTTATAGATTTTTGGTATATTTAATTTGGAGGGCACATATACCCTCAAAATGGTAGGTTAGAGACAAACGCTATTCCAGGCGCACAAACAAAATAAACAAATACATAAAAGTCATATCCTGGAATCTATGTATTTCCTACGTTAAATTGAAAAGTCATATTTACATTCTATTATAATTATACTTCCTTCATGGCAAATTCAGATTCTAAACCTCAAGGGTAGTGTTGCGAATGCCCATCCCAAATTTGCTGGAAAAACCGTGTCTAATATCTGATACATTTTTGTCACCAGCTACTCCCGTGATGCTTCTGGATTGTAGTAAGAGTGCAGTACCGATATGGCAACCATGCCCAAGATAGCGGAACCTGATATGGGGTGGTGTAACAGATGAACACACATGTGTCCAGCATTGTTGCCGGCTCACTTAGAAGGAATTTCCACTTAACTGCGGACTGAACGTGATACAAGTATGTATATACTAAGCTAATACTTATGGCCCAATAAATTACTTATGCCGTCTGAATCAAATTTCACCACTGTTGAAGACATTTAATTTTGTAATGGTGTCTAGAAAATCAAAGTCACTCATTGCTGTTGATGTGATTGCGCATTTTTATTGGATATTCTGAAATATGTGGCGAGACATGACTAAACTAGAGAAAATCAATAGAAATGAGAGAAAGGGAAAATGAAAGAACGAATAAAAAAGTAAGAATAAAAACTTTACTGCGTTTACATTGTTACACAATTCATTTTCAAATAGTCAATTTAATTCAGAGCTAGTTTTTATTTTATAAAGGTGCAGTTATGTTTGTTCAAATTTCATAGTTCATAGGGACCTCAATGAATCATTTTTTAAGCAATAAATTAATTCTAGAAAGGATAGAGATTATATTATTAATTTGATAAAACGCATAACCAACACAGCTTACTTTAGCTGATTGCCTCCATACATAACACATAAATCTGATGCATGTGTCAGTGAAAAGATTTAATTGTAAATGGATGTTTAGATAATTTGCGAACGCAAATACGCTACACTGCATTCGGTAGGCAGTTATAATTTACAGTAGGAATTTGAAGTATAAACTATTCCAAACATCTTGTGAAGCGGGTGCTTGACGAAAGGTTAATCCCGATAGCTAAAACATGTTTGATTATATTGCTGGAATGTGAGAGAATTTCGGTACTGGAAAGTTTTAGGCATTATATTTAGAAACTATGGTAGGCGGTTTCTATTTTACTTCTCACAATAAAAGACGGAAAAAGTATACTAAACACAAAAAGTTCGATTTCGAGATATTTTATTTTTTCATATTTTGATATCATGAGATCACAAAAATCCGTGTCACTCATTTCAATTGATTTGCCTGTCTCGTAATCCAGGGCTTTTCTTTTACCACTATGAAAGTAGCACTCGACTTTTGAGGAAATTCTGAAGCTAGTACTATGGCCGCTAGGAAGCCTTATAAGTTTTGAGAATAAGTGTAGCTATGATAATTTCATTATCAAAACACAAAACGAAAAATAAAAATAACTGCGACTTTTTGCTAAGGTAAAAGACATACCATACACCTAAAGTAAACTTATTCTGTGGTTATCTTTTAGTTCATTATCTTTAATTCTTGCCATTCGAAATCACATGGACACATACTGAAATATCTTTACTAACGTTTTGGCTGCCTCTGCAGTCTTTCTAAAAGTATAAAAATATGTAAAAATAGATTTTGGATGACACTTAATAAATCCAAAATAATAAGCATAATGCATTGCTACACCAGAAATACAAATCATTGTTCCTGCCTATGGAGTAATTCAAAACATAAAACAGAGCGATTCTAAGGCACCAATATAATATCCCTCATTTCGCATCCCAGAATAAACCATAATTAAAGAAAAACTGAGGAAAAACGTATGGTCTATCTGTAGGTATTGAGATCATTGATATGTTTCCCCGAAGCCTGTTCAACCAAACTGGACTACAGTCCACCCAGGAATTAGAAATGGTTCAAAATTATTAAGAGAGAGAGATTTTGATATCCTATTTTATTTTTTAAAATACACTAACTAAACTTCTATACTAGTCATAGATTTGGTTTAAGTCCTACGACCGTTGACTGGAGGTGTTTTTATGAGAAACTTCATTCACCCCAAATCAAGTTTTTCATGGCGTAGATGTTTTTAGTAACTTCCTGCGTACGAGATTTGGATCTTAATGGCTTCTCCAAATATGAATGATGTTGATATGATGGCTTAGATACTTACAAATTCGATCTTCGTTACGAACATCTAAAAATCCATGGAACAATGTTTTCCAGTTTCAAAAGCTTATCAACGCCAAAAAAAATCAAGGCATACGAAAAATGATTAAGAAAGTTGTAATAGTTCGTCATAGTTTTTAGTTTGCCATTGCATAGGTACACACTAAAACATATCACTAGGGATACGAGCAAAGATCAATAATAAACATAAAAGTCAAGTTCGAAAATGAACAATAATCATAAATATATTTCGGTAAATCTGTTAAATATCCAGAATTTCCTTTCATACCATTATACCAGTATGTGGATTAATCTGTATGGCAGAACAACACTCTGCTCTGAAAGGCAGTGCCAGTCACTGTTAGAAGCGGAGGAAGAGACAAAGACCTATCACGAAACATGAGGGGGCGGACCCTTTGACCTTGAAACCGAATTTACTGCTGTTGATTCTATCTCTACCCATACAATTAACCAACATTATACCCTTCTGTACTAAAAGGTTAAAACGGCTCGGTTCACAATCTTTTGAGTGACGGTTGCCAAACTTACCGATCCAATCCATCTTTACAAATCATCCAATACTTTCCACACCTTAGCTTCATAAACGAAGAAAAATTAGTCACGTTTGACGGATACGAGCATAGGTACGATGAACCTTGATTGGATCCTCAGAAAAAGTGGTCGTAAAATAATGTACGAGGGAACATGTGAACGTTTCCTTTGCTTTGCTGTCAGAAATATTGGAGTTTCTATCTAAAGCTATGTCATCAACTGATTCCCATTTGCTTCTCAACAAAACATTAGAATATCTAGCGATGCTTCATATCATAAAACAACCTTATCTTCGAACTCAGAAAACTCAGACAACTAGCACGACCCTTATCATGCTAGTCTGCCATCTGTGGAGATGGAGGGATGTACAATACTCGAGTCCATCTTCCATAGGCTTCTGGGGGTGAATATCAACAATAACACATCCGGTGTCCCAGATGCCTCTTATATTTTTTAGATTCAAGCATGATAAATCTTCAACCGAGCCGTCTAGAGTAACACCACCGAGAGCCATCATTACAACTGACACTAGAAAATCCCAACGGTTTAATCTTCACCAAGTTCGAAATATGTTGTATTTTATTTTGTATATTTTTGTCACAGCCTAACGTGTACATTCCTGATAATAATTATCACAAGGCTACTTCTGCAACCCTTCTCAATAATGTTGATATGTTTTTGAGATGGGCATTCACAATATTGTATTGAATTAGATCATCATTGATTATCATCTTTATAGGATTGTTACTAAAACAACATACCAGCTTGTCTCCAGAATATTAGAACACGGGTGGTCGTTATTTATCATCCTGTTCGCTATTCGTTAAGCTCCTTCATCTGATATCTAGTTTGAGGGTATATGAGGTTTCTATGACCGTTGAGGAAATAAACTAATTTCTGATAGCTAAACGGCTCAAAAAAGTTATATCACAATTTACACCAAAGCTGAATGATGGTGACCAACATACCATAAAATTACTAAGACAGTGTAGTTTGGTATCAGTTCACTTTTTGAAACTTGCGGCTATTGTGTTTCATGTGATTGATGCTTGTTGAATTAGCTGCAAATTTTCAATTTCAATATTTTCAGGCCAGTTCGTTGAGTCGGTGCATCAGGAAGGGAGAGAAATTACTTGGAGCCAGGCATATGATTAGAGTACATAGATGAATGCGTTACTCGTATGTCTGCAAACAACTGACATTGACTCTATTACGTATATACCACCGAATTGCTCTCTACAATCAAACAGCCAGGCTATACTAACCAGTCTAGGCTAAAGACGAAACATGCATGTCTATAACAGGTCTGGTGCATAGTGGAGAGCATACACTTAATATCAGTTGTCAGCTTTCTGACGTGAATGAGCCGATGTAACGGTACATCGTAAATAATTTTTACGGAGAACAATGGATGTCGCTGTAAATCAGTTCACCCTTGTTGACAGATGTCGTAAGGGACATCTGTTGCCCCTCAAGGCAGTACAAGTATAAGAACGTTTGACTTCGTAAGTTGCCAATTGGGAGCGCCATAGTGCGCGATGCTTGGAGATGAGTGTTGATTTTGGATTATGTTACTAGTAATTCAACCAATTCCTGTCTACATAATTCAACTAACACTAGACGCCATTTTTTATCTTTCAACGCACGCCTAGGCAAAATAATAAGATGGACAGTTCTATGCTATGATGATACATAATATATAAAATGGCTGTCAAAAGCAATCGTAAATTAAAACAATATATTAGTAGGCAGCAACATTAAAAACTTATTTATCAATACTTTTTGTCAGGCATTGGTCATCAATGGTTTTTTCCAGTGGTTCAATCACGGAAAGGGCGTCACCGATGATTTTTTGACGATTTACAAGAAACATTTATCTGACTTCTAACTAAATCTGGCGCTAAAGCGACGTCAGATTCAGTGAAAATTGAGGTCGTAACGTATTGACACGACTGACGACATCGCCTTTATGTCAAAATCGACGTTGTTAAGATGCAAGTCCGTGTATCCAACGAACCGCCGACGTCAAATGTTGTTACGTAGCTTTCTATCGATTTGCCGACGTCGCCTGCACGTTTGTTTCTCTGACGTATGAATCACTGGAACAGCATAACGGCCAACCGATGTTGTCAACAAGTAAGTCTAAGTGAACCTAAATTGACGTTGTGTTCGCCCCCTATTTCAAGTTCCTTTTTAGTTACCTGATTCATGTTGCGGATTAATGAGCCATTATCGACGTCCGTTAATGCGACCTACGAGTTGTGATTCCCACATGTACGATGGTAAACGTAGCCTAAAAAGTGTTCATTTTTACACATATGAGGGATTGACTCCATTTCTTCAATGGTGCTAATGTACACTATTTTAAAACAGGAATCAGCCATCTTAAAAAATTACGAAAAGCAAGAGGATATTAAAATATAGGTAATATTACCTATCATCACAAAACATTTACACATATTAACATTAAATTACCCAGACGACGTCAGATTATTTTGAAATGAATTATGAAAATCCAAAATTAACGAGCGTGCTGGACGTTAGATTCTCGTAGGTCTGCAGGTCGTCGTTCTTGGTACTTCAGTCGCATCTAACGACTAAACTTGGAGACCCGGTCCAAACGGTGTTGATTGTTAGTTCATATTAGGTAAAACAGTGCAATCCGCCATACTTAGCAACTTGACAGTAGATCGGTCGTAATAGAAATATTTTTGTATTTTTTAATATCTGCTGCAAATAGAGAATGTTATGTAAATAAATTAACAGTACGGAATTTGAACAACGGCAGAACTGTTTCGTAACAAAACTAGTAATATATAAAAAATATTTCTCGGTTCACTTTCTTTTTATTAATCATGTTTATTTAATTTTTGAGAATTTTCGAAGGAAGTATTCCGTTAACAAATTGATTTATATCTCGTGTTTCAGATTTTATGTATGATACTTTAATATTTAGAAATGTCTGTTGAGTATATCATCAATTTTCAACGACATAACGCGTATATACCTATTGCCTTATTAGGGATAATAATCGCTGAGGTCTAGAAAAATGAAACTAAATGTAACATCCGTATTAAGCTGCTTTTAGGTATAGGAAATACAACGTAAAGACGACGTGGGAAATTGTTAGGTTACGTTTCCTATATAGTCAGATACTGACGTCGAGGCGACCCGAAACGCAAATAGGAGTCGTCATGTCATCGAAACTACGTCGCGGCAGACGACGCGTCGGGTATGTTTAAAGCCACGAACGTCATAATGCTGCTTGGATTAGTCTACCAACCACTTAGCCAGTCATCCCCGGTCTCCGCAATAAACATAAAACGTAAGAAATAGGTATTCCCATATTATTGCAAAAAAGTAAAAGGACAATTTTGGTTATATTTTAGAATTTATTCATATATAGTATGAGCTGACACAGTATGGTTGTTTTGCTCATTAATTCAATATCTATTTTTTTATAGTTTGTGCTATTTATTCGAACAAAATTTCCATAGAGCGTAATTCAAACAACAACAAACACAGTGTGCAGCTCGTTCACCTTTTTCCAGAACACACCTTTTCCTGTTAGCGTTGTTAGCATTTTGATATTCCGATTAAAATAAAATTACGCGCGTGATGTATGGCTGCATGGTAGTGACGTCACCGGTTCGGAATTAGGGTAAACGTGTGAATGCGTATTGGTTCGGTTTTGGTTTGTGTTCCATTTTACTATTCGGTCAATCGTTTCGCGGTGAGCGGCTCGAAAATTGATTCACCAACTAGAGAGGACGCTTAGAATAGGCAAAGTCGCTGCAAGAACCCTTCATGTGGGAGCGTGAAAACCACATAATTAAATTGTAATATGCACACGGGGCTGAATAAATGGTGTTCTTAATATCCGACAACGGAGTTAGAGAATAAGTTGAGTCGCAACAATAATAACTCGAAAAATGTCAGGGACTAAAAAATGAACAGCAATAACGTACTGGTTATAAAGTTTTAATAGGCTTACAAGAATTAAAAGAAAAGTTATATAGACTTATCCATTTAGTTGCCCTACGTTTCATCATTTGAGTTAACGTCTAATAAGCATCAGTTAGTTTTTGATCTGTTATCAAAAGGAATCGGTATTGCGACAGTGGCTTAAAAATGACCAGCAATAACATACTGTCAATAAACTTTTTGGTAAAAGTCTTACGAAAAATAAACGAAAACAAAATTAAATAAGAAAAACTGAGACAACAAAAAATAATAAAACAATACGCCTAAGAAAATAATTAAAAATAAATGAGGCAAAACTTACTTGCTAAATGGGCACAAAATAAATGAATATTTAAAAGTAGTTGGTCAATTGCCGAAGTATTCAACAAGATGTAAAAAAATATCTGCGCAACCAAATACTTCATTACCGTGTCAAAAATGTCTTCATCTTTAAAAATCATAACCATAAAATTGAATAAAACAGTGGTATAAAATGGTCATAACCTTAAGATTATTAAAGAACAGTGAAAACCTATTTAAAAACATATTACGAGTCATCGGTTTGAGCGTCAGCTCGCGAAAACCTCAACTAAACATATTCCCAGGCCTAAAATGTTAGTCAACTCGCAAAACATTTCGCCATGGAGAATAAAGTTAACGCTCTATCACAGAGTATTTACTATGGTAAACCAGTGTTGTGTACTCACTAAGGTTCTAAAGTTCTAAGAGTAAGTACTTACTTACTCTTAAAACTAGCTAAATATCAAGGGTCAACTCACGACATTTTCATATTCAACATTATTCTACATAAGGCCTCAGTACTAAATAATATTTACACATTTAAGACTGATCTTTCATAAATTAAATAAATCAACAGGTAAAATAGATTGCTCGCAATTTTACGTACTAATTAGATGGTATTAAAATTAGAAAGAAAAAACGTGTTTTCAGTGAGATCGAACCCATAGCCTCTTGCATTCTAGACAGGTGCTTTGACAGCCAGCTCTGAAGACCACACCAAACAAACTGGCAAGTACACGATGGTAGGTACCTGATATATTTTTCTGCGCTGTGAATTTTCATAATTTTATGTTTCTTCATCTGTTTGACCGTCAGAGGCCCTCAAGAAACCAAATGTAGGCACAACTAAAGTCACGAAAGTTGACCTCATAATGATCTCGATGTTGGTTTCTCCATCTACGATAAGTTTTAAACGCATGAGTAAAATCGCAAATCTTTGGTCACGTTTTGCTTTTTAGCGGACTTGCTATTGGAGGTAACCAATAGTGTACCCAATGAGAAGCAGCGTATAGCTTTAGTGGGAAGCGTCCTGCAGCATTTGGAAATGACTGTTGGTGGTAGATGGCACAAGTCATCATTAGTATCTCTATTACTTATTCATCAATCAAAGTTGCATATCCAGCTACCAGTCTGCCAAACAGGTAATATTATTAGATTTCATATGTTCATAGGTGGCCTAGATACAACTGACGAGTGGCAACAAGAGGAAAAATATGCCGTTATTTTGTGGTGGTGGCTGGAAAATAAGAAGAAGAAAAATGTATTGGATTCACCCTTTGACCAGCGAGGATTGTTTTGGAATATCGAAGGTACTCTTTGACACTTTAGTGAAATTATTTAGTCCACAAATAACAAATGACCATATCACTGGAGGTTAGCTCTGGGTGTTGATCAAAAAATGATAATTAATTTCTGCCAAACTCTCTCAGAATGATATGTTTGTCATTTATCTTTTTGGCCACAAAGAGACGATTCTCTGAAGAAACATGAAACCGTTTTTTCGATTTTCGCGAAATTTAGTTTCATCAAACGCAGTGTACACAGTTCTGCGTTAAGCTTATCTGATTCCATGATACTCGGTTCTCCAGGGCACAAGGCACCTTAGGAGATACAAATAAGAACCATGATATCGTTGAACTGCCCTGAATGGGAAGCATCTTGTAGGGCATGATATCGTTAATCTGTCCTGACTGAGAGCATTATACAGCACTCACAACTGATTTTTGGTGGTAAATGGCATCGTTAAGATCTCTACTACTTATTTATCAATAAAAGTAGAATATGCAGCCACGAGTCTGCCAAACAAGAAATATGATTCGATTTCATTGGTGCACAAAAAGTTAACATCGTACTGACGAGTCTCAACAAGATGAAGTGGCGCCGCCTGCAATTGGATTCAAATAAATAAATAAAATGGCAAGTCGTAGCTACCGTGATGGTGACCTCAATAAATTCAATCAATTATCTCATTGTACAGAAGTATTGCCAAAAATCTAATCGTCCGTATTATCCATTATGCGATTTTCGCAGTATTTGCTGTCGATAAAAAGTAAATAAAGGCTGATTGTATGTCGAAGGCCGATCGATCCCGTCTTTTGACATCCGCCCACATTTCGCGTCGCGTCGGTGCGGGTTAAGGCTGAGGCAAACACTCAAAATTCAATGCTACGATGCGACTCACATCTCGAACACATTCGATTGCGTTTGCTTTATCGCCTTTGGATTCTGCTCTTGAGTGGCAGGTAGAGGTGAAAATACAGAAAAAATAAAATACCTGAACTTCAGAGAAACGATTTGAAAAATGCTGATATCCTCTGTTAGATAATCCTATTATATCTGGTTTCACATCCCACGCCAAAACGCGAGTAGATACTCCAAAAATTATATAAAATGGCATGTATATAAAAAAATGGAGTAAATTGTATTTTCACGTATCCGTGTTTATTTCTCGCACGTAACAAAACCGTACTGTTTTGGCTGGATACTCATTGCCCGCCTATTTTTTATTTTTTCAGCGTGAGTTAGCTAGTTTAAAAACAATATATACGCAGAGTTTCAAAAAAAAGGAATCTGGAGGAATTCTGATATTTTTTGCTGTTGCTCATTACTCGGCCAACAAATTGAACCAATATCATTTTTTTACTACGATCTCATATCGTACCTACCTCTCGCCAAATTTCATTAGAATAGCTAGGTTTGCTGAGATTGCGCGGTGACAAAAATGTCAACAAACAGAACGTCGCGAATTAGTGACATATTTTCGTGATGTCATAAAACATGGAAAATTATGATCTCAAATTCGAAAAATTTTGCGGTCACAATTCGTTCCTCACTTATTTATGTGATGGGAGGAAAAATAATAACACGTGGTCTTGCTGGCTGTACAGGTCGAAAGTCTCGAGTGTGAAACTCTCGACGTTCAGACATAATACCATACTCAGCACCATTTAATTTAGGGGATGTATGGTCCAGAATGGTTTGCTCTCTTTTCTAAACAAAAATCGATTTACGAAAACTCAGCTCATGGATACAGTGCTGTTAAGAGTAACTTTTTTGTGTTCAGATGCTTTGGGATATCAAGGTGAGTCAATCTCACGGAGAAATCTATCTGTTCAATTATTTTATCTATAAGCGATGTCTTAAATGTCTAGATATTAATTAGCTTTGAGGCCTTACGTTGAATAATAATATGTCGCTAGTTGACCCTTCATATCTAGCTAATTCTAAGAGTGGGTGCTTCGGAAGTTGACCCTTAATACCTTAGTGAGTGCACACACTGGTTTACCATGGTAAATACTCTAGAATAGCGCGTTCAACTTTATTCCCCATGGCGGAATGTTTTGCGAGTTGATTTGAGGCCTGGAAAAACACTATCTTGAAAATTATTATTTCGTGGAGGTTTTCGCGAGTTGACCCTTAAACCGATGACACGAAATATGTTTTTAAGTAGGTTTTCGCTGCTCATTAATAATCTTGGGTTTCGACCATTTTATACCATTGTTCTATTCGATTTTGTGGTCGTGATAGTTAAAGATGTACACTACAATCTTTATATTCGACACGGTGACGAAGTACTTGGTTGCTCAGATATTTTTTTATATCATTTCAAATTTGCCATCACGCATCTCCGATCTCCACGTACCTAATCTTTGGTGACGAGTCGTGAAAACTGAGACAATCGACCAATTACTTTCAATTTTAATTTATTTTGTGCCTATTTTTCAAGTAAGTTTTGCCTTATTTATTTTTAATTATTTTCTTAGGAGTACTGTTTTATTATTTTTTGTTGTCTCTGTTATTCGTATTTAATTTTGTTTGCTTTTATTTTTCGTGAGACTATTACCTAAAAGTTTATTGCCAGTACGTCATTGCTGGTCATTTTTAAGCCACTGACGCAATACCGATTCCTTTTGATAACAGACCAAAAACTAACTGACGCTTATTAGACGTTAACTTAAATGATGAAACGTAGGGTAACTAAATGGATAAGTATATACAACTCGCTTTCACTTTCCTGGGGAATTAATGAGGAACTGGCACGCGACCAAGACGAGCCGAGGTAAGAAGAGAGTCAGCAAAGCATGACAAAAGCACCATCACCAAGCACAGACATACACAAACACGCCGCTGGACCGCTTTGGGTGTTCCAGAAGGATGGTTTTCAGGATGCAGTTCAAAAATATCATTCTTTTGTATAATGAATGTTAGAATTTAAAAATAAATGAAATAAAATTGCACACATTCTCTATCTGTAAAATTCTTTGTCTGAGGCTGTGTACGGGTTACATATATAGTACCTATATATGAAAAGTAATGTAAAATAGGATGTATGCTTTTTCAATTCATAACTGTAATATTGAACTAAATATGTTTTTCATGGTGCGGTGTCGCCACATAGTAATTTATAATTTGATAGGACTGATCTGAATCTAGCAAGCCCGTTGCACTCAAAAAACGCCAAATCTGTAGCTGCGGTGGCGTTAATAAGTAAGTACCATAATATATTTTACAATCGTAATATTTCTAACAGAATATAATAACTAAACCTCCAACATTCATTCTTTTTCAGTCTGTTTTCATATTGTTTGGGTCACCCTATATAACAATCTACTGAATGATATAGCTGCGCCATCTATTACGACTAAGTTACATTACATAGCAGGATCGATATCCTTCTTGCAGTGGCATAGTTCGAATAGCTCGCCGACACTTATGTTATACGGTCGTATTCACAGATGGCGGCATATACATCCTTTTAGGAAGCAATCTAATAATGTAATTTCCTTTAGTCCTGCCCGAGTCTAACCTATTATCAAACATTCCAGGCCTAGGGGCGATGGGGGCAAGGGGGCACGACTTGTTTAGTGACAAAAAGCCACTGTCAAGTTGTCACATTTAAGTACCTATTTTCATGTTTTTTTTTGGACGAAAGTTTTTTTTTAATATATTTCGAGCCAGCCCGAATACCAACCCACTTAACATAGATATAGTACTTACCACTTTTAGAGAGATCCCGGAAATGGAAAAGTTCTTTTGAGATCTAGAGTTATTTTTATGCGCTCCGGCTTTTTCAAAGGTCGAAATTTTACTTAACACTGCTTTATTTAATGTCCGCTTTTCTCAATCCGAAGGTCTAATAACCCTACTCTAGGGGCGTGTTTATAAAGGGAGACCAAATTCTATTTCGTCCGAGAATTAAAAAAATGTCTGAGTAATTGGATTGTCGAGTAATTTCTCATCATGCAATGACCACTGAAAGACAAAGCTTGGAGCAGACATTGGAGCTGTTGATCGGTATTAGTAATGGAAATACCAATATTTGCAACAGTGTGACTGCTTCGATATTAGAATAAGTTTTTTCTGTCCTCAACTCCGCATCAGCAATTTTCGAGCATCAACCTTTTTGGAAAAACGATTTTCGAAAAAAAAAATACATGGATTTTCGTCCTTGCCTCAGTAGCACCCTATTGTAAAAATTTCATCTGAATCCCAATGGTACCAGTGAGAAAAAAGCAACAAGAGTTGATTGGGCTAAGTCTATGCTTGAAAAATTCAATAATGGGCACAGTAAAAACATTTTTAATATGGCAACCTGAGACGAAACATGGTTATATCATTATGATCCCGAAACTAAACAGCAGTCATTAGTTTGGTGCTTTGAAAGTGAGCAGCCTCCAACGAAAATTCGTCGTTCCAAGAGTGCTGCAAAAAAAATGGTCGCATCTTTTTTTCTGAAAGTCACAACGGTAGCCTTGGAAAATCAAAGGACAGTTACTTCTAAATGGTATATAACCAAATGTGTCCTGTAGTCTTCCAAGAACTATGCAAGAGCCTTCTGCGGGGTATCCAATGGCACCATGACAACGCACCCACCCACAGCGCCGGACCTAATTGCGTGCGACTTCTCATTTCCTAAGATCAAAGGAAAGTTACGAGGTCGCAATTTTTCCACCGATGAAGAGGTAATCGCTGCATTTGAGGAGGAAATTAGCAACTGTTCAAAAGAACGTTGGTCACAAGAATTTGGTTTTACCGAATACGTAAATGCATCGAGGGAGGGGGAGAATAAATATGTTGAAAATGAGAATAAAGTTTTTTAAAAAACCTTTTAATTTTTCTGTATCTAAAAACTTTCAGCGTGACCCTCGTATATAGATATTATTTATATTCAACTTTGAAACCCTGTAGTCGTCGAGGTACATGTTCATATGAGCGTGTTGATTTGAAATTGGCCAACAGCACGGCGGCTTCGAATTGTTTTCATACTTACCCCGTAACCTCTTATCACCCCGTATCACCCACCCTTCTACCAACTAGTAATATCATAGTTTTAATATACTATGCTTTGTGGAAAGCAAAGCATGTGTATAACAATATTATATTACACACGACAAATTTGTAAGGTATGTTTAGAATGACAACAATTCATTTTGCATTATTATTTCTATTCACATGATGTACAGTTCCATATTTGTACCCAGAGATTATTAAATTATTTTATGAAAGCCAGGCTCCACGTTGACTATTTTTAAAACTTTCACGAGTTACACAGAGGTTTTATTATTCACGTCATGAGCTGGACAGTATTGTTATCGTATTTAGATTAACCTAGCTCTATATACATGTATATATTGATCATACCAGGACGTTAAAGTCAACCAACCTGCCACAATTACTTCCACATACGACTAGAAATATGATTTTTGTTGTCCCGGATAAGCAAGGAAACATTACATCAATTAATGTCAGTGTTATTGCAATTTTCAAAAAAGACAAGAATCATTTCATTTTGGAGCGTTTTTATAACAAAGGCACACTTTGATTTATATGAATTGTCTTAACTTTGTGGGAAGTACCTAACCGATCCACTTGACTTTTTTGAATATCAGGAGTATGTTTCAAGAACGTTCAGACTTCAGGGGCTTGTGAGATAATCGATACATGCATATAGATAGTACATTCAATATCTAGGAGGAATATTGTTCTTTGTATCAAAAATACATAATACAACCATATTTTGCGAGAACACTGTGTACAATTAATTTCACCACCTAGTAAATGCACTTCAGCAACGAAAAGAGTGCCTGTCAACTGGAAACGGCGGCACCCCTAAGCTCGTCTGTACAATTCACCACCTGTACCTCGAAATGACACTAATGGTTTCATCGCGTCTACCACACCGCGCGACGATGCTATATGAGATTTTAACCACTAGCTGACGGCAAATATATCGTCCTCCAAATCCCTACGAGACAGCTGGAAAATGTGAGAAAACTCCTCCCTTAGGCCAGGTACACTGTATTACTGTAGAAAACATTTCCCCAAGATGAGGGAGTTTAAAGGGTCAATTTCCCTATTAAATGCATGGAATGAAGGCTGTTGAAAACATTCATAGGTTCAGAGATAGGACTCCTACCTGGTGAGAACAAAATGGAGTAAAGAAGATCGATGAATGAGTCATTTTTTATAGCGGTCCTTTATAATGAAGTTGCTGAGAATTTTGTGTAGTTTATCCTCTTTACTTTGTCTTAGGTAAAAAGAACATTTCAAAGTTCTTGAGTCTTAAATAATATCTTTTAAGTATGCCCAAAAATTATTGAAAACTCGGTAAATATAAAAAAAAACGAAGTTTGGAGTGATTCAGATGCTACTTTATATTTAGCTTAATTACTCAGCTGCCACTGTACGGATTTCAAAGCAGAACCAACTGCGTGCCCACAAGCTATACCTCCCCAAATTTCATTCACATCTATGGAGCAGACAAATACGCCAATACCGACCTGTATACCACTAAACAGGCCGACGAAATCCAGTGGCAGATTTTTCTGATATAGACATCACAACGTGCAAAAAATGACGTCAGGCAGGTTGACGCTGTACCTTCCACCCACGCAATGATACCAGCTTGTAAATAAAGCGTCTATCTATATTATATATTTTTATATTCCAATACCATCATGCCTCAGTGTCGCTTAAACGGTAAACTAGGGATATCGAGCAATATATTTCGCGTTGTTATATGGACACTTAGTCTCAGTATTACTCGGCTGCCACTGGATCGATATCTCGAAAAGTACGAAATACTAAAGGGGTCACAATGTTATTGATGATAGAAGGTCTACCAAAAACGAATCTGTTTGGGATCTCCCGCTAACATTGGATATTTTTGAAAATCACTCATCACAGTGTAAAATATTGTTGAATATCACATACTACAAAACATAGGTACACATTGGTTATCATCTATAAAATGCTTATTGTATACATCTGATGAATTATTGGGAAGAGGTAGATATACGTGAGAGGATACTGGAAGTGGAGACGTGACATCGTGAAAATGACCGAACAATGCAAATATGGGTGGACCTATGAAGGACCTGCATAAACGGATTTGCCAATAGTTTCAACAGACGTGTGTAATATATCCTTATTCCTAAATTTCTGTCATCACTATAATATTTTGTGGGATAGACTTTAATATTTCTATGCACAAGGTCATTTTCTTTTCAAAAACAGCAATGCATCTTCAACACTTGTTATTGGCGAGTTTGAGGCTACAGCAGTGTGTGGTGTTTGGTGGCCTGTACTGAATCCAAATGAAATACTCATTGAAAACAATTTATTTGTCAATATAATTGTTCCAAAATTCATTCTTTTCAATGCGTATTTCCTCACATATGATTTATTTGTACAGGGTTAAACCATCGATATATCGAAAATTTGACTACAATGAGTGAAATATATGAGGTTATCCACAAAGATCACATATTTAACAGTATTACAGACTAATGACCATCAATTTGGAGAGATTGGACTTAGCGGAAGCAATTCTTAGAATGATGTTTACATCTGTCTAAAAAACGAGGATGGAGATAAGCGCGTCAATAAATCGAAAAAGTAGGCTTCTAATTTCGTCGATACCATATTTTTCCAAATTTCGATCCTAAAGTAAATAATATTCCAAATTAATTTCTATACTAACTGAACTATCTTCTTGTGCGGAAAAAATTAATTGCATTTTCTAGTCTTTCATCTTCGCAACATTTAGAGCATAAATCATTGTCTAGTGCAATCACTCTTGTGATTTAATACTTTACTAACATAATTGAAATAAGTTTTTGGGCTTCTCGGCACGCGGAGTATAAATCATACGACGTTAGGACTAGAAGATATTCCCTTAGATATTGCTATTAGATAAACATATTTACGATACAGGGTGGCTTGATGGAAACAGATAAATGACATCTACACAATTCCATACAGTAGTCCCTACAATTAACTGTGGGTATAGAGAACCGTCGGTAAAACGTGGTCAGAAGTTTTGTCTGACCTACATTTTTTTCTAGATGCCCCTAGATCTGAAAAACGTGGAGATTGGAAGGCGGATAGTGGATCGCGGCTTAAAGTGATCGTTCCTTCCATTTCTTCATTGGCAGATAGGAAAACCAAATATATGTGGTTCGATCCATGCGAAAACGAGATTCTTTTGCATTACACTGAGTATTAAGATAGCGAAAAGTCTTCAATTTGCGTGTTTTGATAATCTATGATATCTACAACACGAAAATTCATGTAACTCATTTTCATCTATTTGCCCATCATCAATCTCACCGTCTGTCGATTAGATTTCTCCTCCCCGCGTAATTTCAACGCACCAACTTTGATAAAAGTTTTGACGAAATGAGAGACAGAAGATTAGAATATTATTTCATAAGCCTTGTTAATTCCGAGAATTCTCAAAAATGTCAATATTTAAAATTCCGATTTTCCAAAATCATCAATTGTCGCCAAAAAACAAACGGTTACACGGTTCAAACTCTGTTTTGGGACGTGTTTTCGAAGAATCATATACCAGAAAATTTGTAGAGGAGTAAAAAGTTGAAGTGGAGTCGAAATCACTTTTCATCGGCGTTGCTAAATGACGTTTTATCATCTAAAAACTTCCGATTCACATGTGAAACTTGAGAGGTCATTTGTATCAATGACCTCAAACTTGTATATACGTTTCGAATATCTTTTACAAACACACAAGTAATATATACTTCCCGTGTTCTAATTATAAATCGAATAAAGCATTCCAGCTTACTACAACACTCCATTTAACCCGCTGATAAGGTCATTGCGCTATTTCCCATTGCACGACATTTAAATAAATTTAATGGAAAACACAATGCTCTGATATTGATTTCGTATTGGGCAGATATTGCACGATCTGTCAGAAGCATATATATGGCTAGCTAAAAGGTTACAGCTCATAGACAGACATACTGAATTGATTGTTGCATAAATATTATTTGCATGAATAAAAATATTGTATATGGAGTGGGGTAGCGGAGATTGTAATGCCTCAAATTGCTGATAGTGCAAGAAAGATAGATAAAGCAAAGTTCAGCTAGTTTCAATTCATGCATAGAGTTGAGGCTCCTTCTTGAATATAATCTTGAGTCATCGGAATTATCATTTTTTATAAACGGATTCATTTAGTAAGCTTTGTACAGTTTTGTAGCTACACCTGAAAATTTTCCAGTTGTTTATAATCATCTCATTCCTGTATTATATATAGGGAAGCATTAAGATTTAGTCAATTTTAGTACTGAGGTTACTCGAGCGGTAAAAGATTAGAATGAAATCTGGGACCAAATACAACACGTAGCTACTTCGGTTAACCTGTCAAATTTTATTGACTGGTTAATGTCTTGCAACTATGTATGTTATGTAGATTGTAGATGCTCTCACTTGGTGAAACTCTTCCATCATGTAGATAAAAAGTTGTGTAGTTATCATACAGGTCCACAAATAAAACTATTCCTTTTAGTTTTTTCTTTTTAGTGACGCGTTTCGATTTTAAACAACTTTTTATCTACTATGTATGTTGGTATAATATAGAAAGGGACCCACCATGCTGATACATCCGGCGACTAATAATGAATCACTGATTTTATTATTGCATTATTTTGACGATCAAATTGGCACATTATACAAATTTCGTTCGAATACTCATTTGCAAGTAACAAACAACAGTATATTTGATCAAGTTCTCCACATACTGGTACTCGCGGTATACGCAAAATGGCGTTACATCGAGTCGCCGTAAATATTATTAGTTTAATTGCTACTTGATGTCGCTAGATTCTCGAGTATTTAAAATTTTAAAATGTGAAGTAGGGAAAGGCGAGTTGGTTGTATCGTTCACTCACACAGCGCCGCTGTAAAAATTTTGTAGACGATTGCATGACGTATTTTGCAGAACGCGCTTATGTATTTATAATGTCAGGGAATACAAGAGCGATCATTCAGACTGCTACTTGTTTATTTCTGCTTACCTAGTCGTATTCTGAAAATCAAATACTTGACAATACGACCGCATTCATGCTTCTAAGGTATTAATAATTCATAACATAGTTTTCTAATGCTACGAGCCTTTATCAGTTCAAAATTAATAGTCTTTGAATATGTGACTCATTTGTAGCAATCAGGTTTCGCCCTCGTGGTTGCCTAGAAATAAAACAATAGTTGTGAACAGAAAGAAGAATATTTCCTGCAACCGCATACTTGACACTTTTGTCAGGTTATGCTGATTTCCGTTTAGTTTTTATTATAAATGGTAACTATAAAAAACAGCCATGACGCTTACCGACCTCCTAGCTTAGATGACACTTGATGAGGAACAAGAAAAAGAACACAACCGATACCTACGTCTGGTGTGGTGGCATGAAGTGACGTAGGTTTCTTGTCCAATTTCTGATAATGCCGACTATTTTTTAATCACTGATTTAGTTGTTCTACACTTACAGCTTTGTCAGGTAAACTCAAAGTTTTCAAACCAATACAATCGCTGCATCAAAATGCGTTAAGTATGCGACCTTATAATAACGCATGCATTTTTGTTTATTACCTTAACAGTTTCACATCAAATTACAGTAATTTCCATAAAACTCTCCGCGCGTTTATTTCAACGACATTTTAATGTGGCAATTTGAAGTACTGGTGAACGTCCGATCTCAATGAACTGGCTCTCATGGTTATTACTTATCGCTCGTTGAAAGCGAATCAGATTGTAGTGTATCAAATGCAACTCAAATAACAAAATATCATGGATATTCTACTATGTAAATAAGGTACTTGCAAGATCTATTTCATACAGGGTGAGAAGGAGGACCCTGAAAAACTCTAGGAATGTATTATAGACAAAAATAAATTAGAAGAATTGAAAACAGCTATCTATTGATTTTAATTTCAGTTGTAGACTAATTAAAAAACAAAATAATGTTAGGCCTCCTATTAACTAACGTTTGGAGTGCTTTGATTTTGTTGTGAAGATCCTAATATCGGAACCCAAACGATTCGCCAACACGTTACAAGACCTGTCTATAGAACTAGCTTAAAAATGAACTATATGAAGAAAAAACCGGGATGCATGGTACCATAAGCGATCGTATCATACAAAAAAACTACACAAAAATAGCGACTCATGTCAACCTGGAGTTGCCAAATAAAATAAAATTACGTGTTATGTTTTTTTATTCAAAGCAGAGAGCTTCTTTATCCTCCTACTCGCAAACATTATAAGAAATTCTCAAATCAAGAATTGGGATTTTTTGTAAAGGTGTACTCACAAAAATATCTTATCTCACTCTAAGACGTTTTACTTGAAGCCACAAAAAGCATACTCTCGATTTCAATACTTATTGTGAGGAAATATACTGTAATGAAAAAAAAATATTATTCACAATTGATATTTAAACACTTTTCTAACAAGTATTCCTTTTTTTTAGTAAGATTATCATATCTTCTAACGAAACCCGTTTGCTTCGATCAAGAATACATACCTCTTGGAAATTGCGAAACGCACATAACAATATGATAGTTTTATCAACCCACCCCTCAAGCTTTTGAAAATTTGAGGTTGCGACGATCTTATACAGTTGTGATAAGCCCTAAGTATGTGATATGTAAGTTTTAAGTAAGCTTCATTATCAATGGTAAATGTATTTCAGATGGTTTAAGTACACATACTTTTTTATTTTCTTTTTATCTGTACAATACCTTTTAAACTTGATTTAGGAAAAATACGATATGACGCAGACGGTGCCGACAGATAGAAGTATCTACGGAAACGACTGATTTTCGGGATGTAGACATAAATCTCACGAAAAATAAATTAATTCAAATATAAACAGTTTCGCGATCGTTATACTTCCGCGATGCGTATTTATCTGTGTTAAGTAAGAGGAATAGAAATGGAACTGAATGAATGTGATATTAGCCAGGATCAGACTGGAAATAAATAAAACGTATACACCTTCACCATTTTTTGGAATTCAGTTATACATTGATCCAAAATCTGAATGCGTATACAAATAGTAGTAAACAAATCTCTATAATACTGAAAGACAAAAATTTTCATAATTATCTCTCGAAAGATAATAGAGGTCAACTTTTAGTGTCAAAACTGTACCAATGTATTTGTTCTTATCTTTCTCGGCGTCATATATTATTTTTCCTAATTCCAGTTTGAAAGGTATTGTGCATATAAATAGAATATAAAAAATATGTACCAGAAGATATTCGTGCACTTTTGGTAATAGAGCTTATTAAGAACTTACATATCAAACATATCACATCAAAACCTGTGAAATTGTATGAGATCCTCACAACAGTCCCAAACTATTAACAGTTCATTCATCCAGAGATGAGGTTGATAAAAATAAAAACCAATGCAACATAATAGGCCCGGAAAAAGGCAGACGTGTACTGCTGAGATGCCCAAGACAAAGATGGCGATGCGAAATAAATGAATTATTTGGTGCGAATCCTAAGATTTTTGTTTTCTTGATCAAGGTGAACGGGGCTCCCTTGGAGAATATGATAACCTTACTGAAAAAATATGGAATATTTGTTGGAAAAGCATCGAAATCTTAGTTGTGGAGAAAAATATATTTTTCTTGGTTCAATCTATTAATAATTTTCTTATCAATTGAATTGTCTCTGAGTCTATCATTACAAGACTATCGAAATTCTTGAAATGAGAATCTCTTATTACTTATATACTTCTCTATTCACTTAGACGGAAAAACTTTGACACAGTTCCACTTTTCTAGTGCGATATAATCTAAGCCAGAATCCCAATTCCACAGTAACCTCTTATCCAAGCACGCAGGTCATAATGAACCAAAAAACGTCGAGCATATGTAATATATACGATGTGAATGCAGACCGCAGACCTCCCTTAACAATGAAGGCATTACCATATCGCGCGAGGCCAGCAAATCTGCGGGCTTGGCGTAAAACCAAAAATTATGCCCGCAATTAACGTCCCAACGTCCCTACTATCAAATATACTGCGCTGACTTTCCAAGAGGGAGATAAAAAGGCGCGACTGGTCGGATTGCGTTTTTTGCGGACCTCTCTGTAACCAGCTTTAGAATGATTCAAGCCAAGGCTAGAAGAGAGTCCTCATTGAAGTGTAATGGTAATATTTTCTCTACGGGTTACTTTCCTGTATACTGTAGTTTATATTTCGTCGTTATACCTTATTAACATATCTACCCATTTCGTCGAAAACTGCTCGGAAAATGTACTTAACCGATTCGGTGGCTCCAGATTATGACAAGTCATGCGGATACTATCGATAGGGATTTTATGATGTCACACTATTTCGAGATTCTCGATGTTGGGAATAAGGAGATAACATCTGTAATTTTCTCCATGTTTGCGGTATTATTTTTCCTGGAATTTTTATATTTATCTCTCAATTAGTTATTAGTCGCAAAACTAGAAAAATTGGGAGATCGGTTTGTTCTGTCGATTTGACAATCCTTTTAATACACTCAAAACGATATGATAACATAAAAATTACCATAGCTCGATGTTATAAGTTGAAACAGAGAAAGATGTAATATAAATTTATAATGCCACATCAGCATTCTGCATAAAAATGTTGCTCGATAAAGCACTAAAGGTCATAGTTGTTCTATTACTGCATTCATAAACAATTTCACGCAAACAAATTAATTAGATGATAAATATTATTATCATTATTATCAATTAAATTTCATTCCAGCACCAGCCTTGCATTCTCGGAACTAGAACAAGTGAACAATGCTCATTTATATTATTATTGATAACCTTTGTCTTATGTCTAGTGGAGCAATATATCGTAAGATAACCATGCGGTAAAATGAAATTCTACAGATTATTTTGCAATCGTAAGCAAAAAAGTGTCGTTTCTATAGAAAAACCGAGAAGGAAGCTACTCGTCAAATAGAACTGATGCAATCTCACCTGCTACTTCATATTTTTTTTAGACGATGTGTTCATGTTAAACGTACATATTTTTTTAAAGATACATAACTCACCAGTTACATCTTTTGGTTGAAGAGGATTCTCACCTGAAATGAGAGAAGTAGTTTATATTGATGAAAAACATAAAAAACAATGGAAAATTATACAAAGCAGAATTGTTTATATGAATATAGGTCAGAATTTAGAAATTTAGTCTTATTTTAACAGAAACCCTCTGTTTTGATAAGTGATGCCTGAATTATCAGTATACTTGTATATCTATGCAATATGTGCTAAGCTACAGTGATGATCAAAAATGCATAAAAAAATATTTTTAACATCGTTTCTGCCATGAGCCGATTTAGCAAGACGCAGTTCATTGTTTCAAATAAAAAGTTCAACAAAATGTGAATGAAATTATACATATAAACAGTAAATAAGCAATAGCACAAATCGTTTCAACACATTAATAATATGTTTCATTAGCTCACCACATCTTCCGAAGTGAGCATTTTTGATTTCACATTTTGTATTTTTTTATTAGTCATCAACCATGACCAACTTTCACTTTGTTATGCGTACTTCAGTGACATGACTGATCAAGCATACTTCTGAAGCTTACAGTATAGAATGCCTGCCACAAAACTATTACAGAGTATGAAAGATCAAGTCAATCTACTTGACTGTTGGAACTCCCATCGGCACACTGAATTACATGGCAGTGTATTTTCGAGAGGCATTCTACTGCATTCAAACGCTGCATTGCAAAATGTAAATCATAAGAATTAATCGAACATTTCGTGAATTAGGGGGTGGGAATTCCTCAAACGCCTCCTAAGAGACGCGTTTGTTTTCACCTTTAAGTGTTCAATTCTAGCAAAAATAGGTTTATTTTCTCCTTGTTGTTGAACGATATAATTATTTGTTCATGATTATCAATTAGGCTTCGCCCACTCATAACGCTTATCTTTAAAACCGAAGGACGGTCGTTCAAGTAACCGAACATCCCCTCGACCGAAAGACATTACCATTATGGTATTTTACTACCGCTTCGTCGTCAGCAAACCAAACATTTCTTTAAATGACTGCAACACTGTATGGATGCGTGCACGCAAAGCAGTTTGCACATTCCGACTACTTCCATTATTTGATGTTTTGTTTGCACGTATACACTGCATTTACTGGACGATTCAGATCAAGTTAAACATGTTTGATGTTAGGTGCAGAGTTGTGATTTCATTCCGTCATAAATATGCCAATAGCAGAGGATGCAGAAGATAAGCGTAGCTTTGGAATTACATTGGTGAAACTCTCACATCATGCAGATAAAAAGATTGCGTAATTAACAGAAAGTTTCACAAATACAACTATTTTTCTTTCAGAGACGCGTTTCGATTTATTTACCACACCATAGAATATTATTCACGGAACGAAGAAAATTCGATAAACTGTTAAAAGGATCAAATTCAGTGGCGGCATCTAGCGGCAATATCAGCCAAACAAATACCAAAACTCTCGTTGTCCGATATGTGATGTAGTAAAAGAAAGTTGAAATCACGTTGAGTACTTCTTACAGTATTTATTCTATTTCTGTTGGTATTTACATGTAAGGAACATAAGGAAAACTGTATACGAAGATAATAATTTGGCTAAGAATATAAAAAAATGTGTACAGACCCAATATTTGTTATAAACCACAAAAATTTAGTTTATTAAAGGATCTATTCAACAGCACAGAGGTTAAGGAAACATACGCTGAAACCAGCTACATTTTAAAACCGATCTTACGGGTACTGGCTCTGAAGAAACTTTTGACCGCCATTTTGTGGCTGCATCCACTAACGAACGCAAACTTAATGCGGAATGTTTATAGGTTATTCAGGTTATGACACAATGCACTGCACTCCGTGCGCCAAAACTATGGCAATTCTTAACTTCCAGCTTTTAAATGGTAGTTATAAAAGCACACCATGTGGTAATACAGAGGAGAAAGAATACCACACGAACAGATCGTTAGACTAAACACCCTGCTGAAAGGTACTCTTTAATCTCCGATGTAAAATAGGCCACCTAGTTGAATTCCCAACCATCCTAACAGTGGGCCTATTAAAGACTAATCTTCAGCTGGAAACAGTATATAATTTCTCAAGTGGACACGATAGGAAATGCCCAAAGCTTGTCGCTCTGTAATTAGGGCACTTTTTCCCGACGCGCTAAGCCCTCGACTACTAAAGAAACAAATTGTTTTTAAATTTCATTTATCACGCGATCACTCCTGAAACTGGTCCGGCAATATTTTCAAGTGAAACGCGTGTCGCGTGATAAGCATTAACTTCTATGAAGCATAAGGAAAACCTTTGCAAATTGACGAAAATATTTGGTATCTGTTTTAATTTGACCTACAATTGTATTTCATTCGTTTAAGTCATCTATTCTTTCAGTCTTGAACCAGATAACAGGGAACTTGAACACTACACCAGTTTGAAGATTGCCTATTATACTGTGATGAACTACGAAGGTCACGCTGAAAGTCTTTAGATATTAATAATCTATACAAGTTTAAACAAGTTTGAGCACGCAGCTATTTTGTCTAAAGTTGTAACTGCTTACATGCAAAGGCAGCGTTTGAATCGTTCGGTAGTTGCCTTGCCACGGTCTCGAATGCATCTAAGAGTTGGCCGAATTTTAACGTGAAAATGGAACCGGGTAGTTGCGATTTTCGAGCTATAATTTTGTAAGACTATAAAAAGGGACTAAAACAAGCGGAATGTCACGAAAGTTTAGCGAGTTGCTTTGGGGACTCTGCCCCTTCTAAGGCTACCGTTTTTAAATGGTTTGCTGAGTTTAAAAGGGGCCGGGTCTCACTCGATGATGAACCTCGCACAGGTCGACCACCCACTGCTGTTACTCCGGAAACTGTAGAAACTGTGCAAAATATGGTAAAAAAAGATAAGACATAATATAACCTACACCGAGATTGAGGCTTCTCTGGGTGCCACATTTATTGACCAGTGACCAAAAAGCAGCAAGAGTTGATTGGGCTAAGTTTATGCTTGAAAAGTTTGATAACAAGCACAGTAAAAACACTTTTGATATCGTAACCGGAGACGAAACATAGTTATATCACTATGATCCCGAGACAACAAAAGCAATCATTAGTTTGGTGTTTTGAAAGTGAGCAGCCTCCAACGAAACTTCGTCGTTCCAAGAGTGTTGGAAAGAAAATGGTCGCATCTTTTTTCTAAAAGTGAATACATCACAACGGTAGCCTTGGAAAATCAAAGGACAGTTACTTTCTGAATGGTATATAACCAAATGTGTTCCTGTAGTCTTCCAAGAACGATGCAAGAGCAGTCCAAAGACTGGTTTGCCTGGTATTCAAACGCACCATGACAACGCACCCTCCACAGCGCCGGTTGAATACTCGATTTTTTTGCTGAACTGCTGCCTCACCCACCTCATTTTCCGGACCTAGCTCCATGTGACTTCTTATTCCCTAAGATCAAAGAAACGCTACGAGGTCGCCATTTTTCCACCGATGAAGAGGCAATCGCTGCATTTGAGGAGAAAATTAGCAACCTTTCAAAAGAACGTTGGTCACAAGAATTTGACAAGTGCTTTTACCGAATGCGTAAATGTATTGAAGTAGGGGGAGAATGTGTTGAAAAAACAGAATAAAGTTTTTAAAAAACCTTGTAGTTTTTCAGTCAGGACAAATAAAGTACATTATGTATCTCTTCACTACCATCAACTCGCACTGCTTCATTCAGACTCAGCTAAGATGTCGTCAATCCCAGAAGCTTTATATACTTTGATGCAAAGATTGAACGTAATTTTCAGCCAATTATTACTGAAACCACATAAAACCAAATACTTAGTAGTGCTACGCTTTGCAAATGAAGAGTAGTTCTTTATTCGCTCTACCTGTCTTCTTGTTCATAATTTTCCATTCTTCGACAGCACTGTACTTAATTTGCATTTGTCAGCAGACCCTCTGATCTTTAAACCGGCTCTCTCTTAAGACTAAGCTCAGTCAAACTAGGCAATTCTAGTCGTAAAAGTACTGAAGGTAAAACTACTATAATAACAAGCAGGTACAACCTGGTGACAAAATACAAATGGGCAGAATGCGAATTAAATTTGTGTATCTAGCACACATTTCCACAAATCAAACTCTTTTTCGTCCAGTGACTGTCAGATCTGACAGTCCGATGATGATCTTAATATAAATCGAATCGCATCACTGTAAGAATGTTTCGTTCATGACACTGTACGCTGAATACATAATTTTATTTGAATGATGGAAGAGTTTCACCGATAAGAGCATCTACAATCTACATTAATAAGCATGTTTATAGAAATAGAGAACAGCTTATTGACACTGACCATGAAATATGATGAACATACATATTTGACTAATAACGGTCGAATGGACATGCCAACTATCAGTCCATTCCGATACTGAAAGCGTTTTGGATGCTGTAATGAAATAGTAATTCCTATCACTGGCTCGCCCTGAAAACGGATTCAACTATTCAATATCGAATGAAAACGCACTAAAGTTTTGCTCATATAAGGTTTGAAGTAATTAATTTTCACAGAACCACAAAATAGGTCTTAGTGGTTTTTTCCAAATTCCTGAATCTATTAGTCCGGCTGACCAACGCGTTCGAATATGTATAGAAGGTTATTAAATGTATTGCATTATTATGTACAGTTAAGAGAAAGATATTCTACCCGAGCAAGTTCATCCGAACCACAAAATATGTCTTAGTGTCTAAGCATTGTATTGCATTTCTGGACGAGAGAACTCGTCATTAGATACAATATCGCCCTCAATGCTGCCCGACTATTGAAGCATATGCAGCTATATGTATCTCCGCCTACACGCACACTAAATTCCGTTTCCTTAGAACAAGATTCGTCTATGACATATTCCAGACTATGACGCGTGAACCCTGTCTGGCCTCTCCCCATTATTCGTGAGTAGGAATTACTATTGATAATCTTTTGTTGACATATGATGCAATTGGCCACCCTAAATTTTGCAGCATAAAGTATTATTGTATGGCATGATACCTGTACTTGAAATCTTATGGGGTCTCGTCGTATATCATTTTTTCTGTCTACGCGAATAAGAGGTTTGTGGTAGATGTTCGATTTGCGCAGTTTAACATATAAGGGTGTTATGCGATGCCGAAAGCAGTGTGCTCGCACAACAGCATGGTCATCCAGTGGCGTAGCCAGAAATATCAGCCTATCTGCTGGCGCCTATGATAAACAACGGAGCGGCGCCTTCGTCACCTATTTTCTCTTGATGTCGAGCAGCCTTGTCCGTCCTAACCCATCCGATACCTACGCCTCTAATTTCATCCCCAATCTGTAAAACGGTTGCTAAGATTACGTTGCGATTGATATGCTATCTTCAATCGTCTTCAGGTGAACTAACGACGATTGAAGATAGCATATCAATCGAAACGTCGTGATACTCGACAAAATTTATAGACAATGGAAGTCAGAAATCAAACTTTTGAAAAATCCACCTTGTCTACAAGTTTCAAGCAACATAAAAGCTATATTTGTGTCAAAACCACCTGAGCTATTATAACAGTCGTGTTTAGCGATCAGTTCCTGTTGTCGGAGAGGTTAGAAAAGTCGAGCGTAATCTTCTTCTTCTTATCCGCGAACTGGGCTCTCTGGATTTTTGCATCGTGGAGTTCACGTCTGATGAAGGCGATGCCTGGCATTCCAGGAATGCTCGCTTTCAAACGGTAGTACGAGTATTGCTGCTGTTGGATGTCTCGGACAACAGCGATACGAGAGAATAAGCCACGTGTGGCACGCTCTCCGAAGGCAAGGAAGTATTGCAAACAGGAATAAGTCTACTCTACATATGTTTTTATATTTTTATGAGTTATGGCGAAAAACGATTTGCGTCAGTATGCATCTGTATGTGTCTGCAGATCCTTGGTCGCTATCGAAAAAGCTTTATGGATTTCAAGAATCTTTTCAGAAACAAGCATCAAAATATCGCGAAAAAATCTACTGCACTACTCGCAAATATGCGCTTAAATTTCGCCCTGCAAATAGTGTTTTTGAGCACATTTTTCACAGTTTCGGCCTATCTGTTTTTAGACTCACATATTCACTATGGTGTGCTCAATATTAATCTTAAGATTCTTAGTGCATACATTTTTAACACCGATTTTGTACATGATGCGTCGAGGGAGAATTGAGACGATCATGATACTCAGTCGCGGTTTCTATTTAAGGGATTGAACTGGACCAAGAAATATGGACTAAATCCTAACCGCCCCTTGCCTGGGCTGGAACATCTTAGATCTATCTGGCTGAATCGATCAAGCACTACTATAAATACTAGTATATTTCCTACAATGGGTTTTTTAAGAGAGCCATGCACTTCGTAAACAACTATTTTTAGTTTAGTACATATCTCAACTTCTTTGGCTAGCTGTACTTGACAGTCTTTGAGTCAGAAACTCCTTCTTGTTGGAAGTTACCCTTAAAACCTTCCGTCAAAATGGCTCTCTTTAATAAGTTTAGCCGTATACGCCCTTACACTCAAGTTTAAGATTATGTCCAGGATTAAAAATGAATAAAATTAAGTGCTTATTACTAACTTGAAAACAGATGATCGTTGCTAACCGAATCGAATGGGTAGCGTCTGATTAAAAAATCAAATCTCTACCGTCTAACACCAAAGGTGCTTCGAGCACTTAATCCTTAAGAAGAATCGATATGGAAAATACAATGAAATCCGGGGAAGTTTGGACAACATTTTTTAGGTTAACAAACACAAATACAGCCAGCGGTGAACGTCACTGGCGCTTGTAAGGGATTTACGTCTTTGAACGGTGATGCCACAATGTGCGTCGTAAATTATGAAGGACAAATTGACACTTCATCACAATATGATATGAGCAAGTAAACAACTTTCAGTACCGTCCTAAATTTTAGTAAGGCTTTCGGCACCATAAACCATAACTTGCAGATATGAAAATGCAAACATATTGACTTTCATGATCTCTCAACTCATGGCTCCATTGTTACTTGAAAGACAGACAGCAGTATGTCTCCATTGGAAATCGTATTTCATCGATAAAGTCAATCCGCACTGGCGCCCCTCAAGGTTCTGACTTGGGGCCTCTGCTATTTGTAATTTATACTTTTCATTTGCCTACCGTATTTGAAAACTACCAGGTAGAATGCAATTCAGCATCTGTGAATATGAAATATGATATTAAAAGCATCTGATTATATGCGAGCAGTCATAAGTTGTGGAAAGAAAGTAGAGATACTATCAAATCCAAGGTCACTATTAAAGTTGATGATCATATCAAATTGTTATAAATTTAAGCATAACCTGCTAAGCTAGAATGCAACTCTTGTATGCCAACAAACATTTACCTACTTTCTTTTAATATACGTCTCTTTGTGAAAGTTTGATTGTTTCTAAATTTATCTATACTAGTATTTTTTACTGACCATATTTTGATCCAGTAACAAGTACAGGAATAAAAAAATACAAAACTCCTATTAGTGAATAATTTACGGAAGATTGATCATGTTACGTAGGCATTCATACTAAGGAATACCAGATGGCTCAAAATGGAAAATGGAGAAACTTTTCAAACTTCAGTCGTTATCATTCACCACTAAACTTATAAAAACCTCAAGCCTAAACTATCTAAATGTAAAACTCATCTGTCGCAAATCCGTTCACAGTGTGAACGTCAGGCACGAAAATTTAGTGTCGATCCCTGAAGCCTTTGTTCCAAAAGAGTTTTACATACAACGTAGTAAAGGCGATAAATTCTTGGAATCTAGCTCTAAAATTCGCTGTTTTACAAAATAATTTTTACTTGTTATTTAAGAAACATTATGCCACCTAATAATTAGTTTCGATTTTTAGTGATGTTAGGTTAGATACATTATTTTTACGGGGTTAAGTAGAATGACCTCAGGTCAGCCTTTACCGCTGCACTATAGTATATTGTATATATAATAATAAAGTCGTTATTATTATTATCATATTTATTATTATTATGTTTTTGCCACCTTAGGGACCTATGTAACCGCTAAATCCGGTCCTGGTAATATCCCTTAATCACGTCGATTGAAGAGGCGGGATGCTTCCATCACTACAATTGAATTACGAGTATTATTGCTGTTGGATGTGACAGATAACAGTGATGAGAAAGGGTTTGTCACGTTTGGCATACCCGTTGGATTCTGGATGGTATTTGTATTACTGTTTCAAGATAGGGTTCCGCTTATTTGATATCAGAGAAGAAAAAAAGCAGAGAGTAGGGCTCAAGTATGTATAGAAGCGGACTATACACTATTTTACATTAAAAAACCACATACTATTGCTGTAGAGAAGTTTACGATTGTATTGCTTTGGCAGCATTTATATATTTAAGTACACAATTAAACTAAATTTTAATATTATAATAGCAATGATGCTGACTGATTGTTCAGCTGTACCAGAATAACAGTTTGGTTTTGAAATAAGAAATTAGTATAAACTGGTGTACATTGCTGCATTAGCATTATTGATGAATTCACAATGAGAAACAAAACGATGCTTCTATTATCAGAAAAGTCCAAGATTCAGAAAGTATCCAAACCCCATTTTAACATGTATCACGAGCTTTTGATCATAGTTGAGACACTTTCTGGGGTACAGTTTTTTTTATTCGATTATTTTAAAGGTGATATCACAGAAAACGATGTCATTACACACTGTAGCAATTCAATCTCACTCGACTCCATTTTTATGATACGCTTGGACGTTATCGTAAGCCCTCAAACTTGCACATATATCTCTCAATAATGAGAATAGGTATTACTTCTACTCGGTTTTATCACCAGCACTTATTTGTGCTGATGTGGCATGGAGTTCTACAAATAAAACCTTAGATTCGTTCCAGCAGATAGTTCTATGGAGTCACAACTTTCTTCAGATTTGCTGAAACTGTTGAAATTAGAAGCAAACAAGAACTTCGATGGTTTATTTAAAAATATAAAGTCATAAACATATCATAATCCAGCACAAGTTTATTTATGTCAAATCTCAATTGCAACAAATATTGTTCGGTAATACTTCAGCTTTAAAATATAGATCGCAGAAAAGGTATCATGTTGCACCATCTATGTGAATTTTCATTAAAATTAGTTTGCATTATGCATAGTTTCATTCTTTGTTGGGACATTGTACTCAACGTTCCTAATTATGTATGTGAATTGTTAGAGGCGTTAGGAACTTTTGTTGCAACGAAGTACTTCTCTACAAAAATAAATGAATCCAAAACATGATTAACATTCATAAAATGGTAGCAACAGCGGAGTTTACATGACTCTATATTATATATATATATATATATATATATATATATATATATATATATATATATATATATATATATTCCAACAGTATAATTGTGTAAAAATACGAAGAGTCGTAGGTACTAGAAAATAGATTTGACGATACCTGTCAAAAATAACCACAATTAACATTTTTTGATCTTTCAGTTATCAGATCACAAACGTAACGTAACGCAACTGGTCCAAGCTAAAAATTACCTTCTATGTGAAGGATCAAAAGCTTATCCAGGCACACAAAAGCTTGTCAAACAATGCTTTAATGTGACTTTCATTAGCCTTAATGAAATTTCAACAGAAAATCCCGTATTTTCAGGGAACTAATGGTGATAAAAAATCGCGAAAAAGGCTTTTGTCAGATGTTTGGTATAGGCCAGTCAACTACAAAACATCGGGAGCTATCAAGATGGGCCATATGACGGTAGTTACTGTATCTGAAAAGTTATGTTGCTCATGCCCTGAAAATGGTTTAACTCAAAGAAATAAACCGAAACATCGAATTCAAATCTATTTATTTGTTTCAGTTTTACTGAAAGGTCACTGGCTCATACAATTATGTTTGCTGAAACATGACCGTTGATGACCAGTGATCTATCATTGTTATCACTAACATTTTTACAGATTTTATACAATCCCTCAATTGGGTATTTTTTCATTGTATCTTATGCCACAAATGTTCAAGTAAATCGAGGATATAATTTAATGGATACTGGGAAATAATTGAAATACTTCATGTCATTACTAAAATCTTCGATCTATGTATAAAAGACTAAAATGTATGTTGGGTTCGGGCAACAAAAACCAAACATTGCAATTGATAACTTTGGCAGTTTCGCCGCTGAATAATTAACGGTGATTATGTTTCTGAAATTGTAAGTATGCTCATATGTTGAAAGGTGACAGCAAATCTGTAGGTGCCGCAGCAACTGTCCAATATGTACCTATATGTACATCATAGTCCGGCATTTTTGTGATTTCGTTCGTTTCATTAACCAGAAACCGGACTAAACCGGAAATAAATTGAGAAGAGCGTTGAAATGGAATCTAGTAATCTATAAAATACTTTCCATTCATTCCAGTTTTTTATAGTAGGTATTTTGCTGCCTAAAGTATCATTCCGTTACAGTGGAGTACCTGAAGAGTCCCAGACACCTGAAAACAAAAAAATGCCACTAAAGAGTGGAAAAATGAAAATGTTCGATACAGAGCCTTTCCGGACCTCCATCAAATGCGCGGATCCCCCTCTAAAGCCCAGGCCTATCCCCTTCCCATGGGATCTGATCATCTCCTCAGTTTACGAAATATTTAACATTGCATCTGTCGTTCATACGTAAATTGCCTGTAGAGTAATCAGTGAACCCATGTAATGTTTATTAAGTATTTTATGTGACGACAAAAAAAAAAAGAATTTCGTCATTTATTTAGGTATACTAGTTACCAAGACTGTTCAAATACGTTTAGTTCAAAAAAGGATAATTCGAATACGGCAGTAAACGGTTAAAAGCTCCAGACCATGAAAAAGCTAGGACATCGGATTTTATTTATATTGTCCCAATGCACCAGCTACAAAACAGAAAGCAGAAGAATCTATAGATATTTCGCCCTAAATTTCAACAAAATCATTGCAGAAGTTACTGAGTTTACGCGGTGACAAAAATACCAACAAGCAAATCGACCGACAGACACTTCGACTGAAATCAGCGATAAGCATTTTTGTGATGTAGACATCATAAAACACTCAATAGAAAAATCTCAAATTTGTGATTTTTGCACTCTGATTCCTCCTCTGCAAACCATATTCTGTCATGAACTAGGTAACGGGACCAAGACTGGGCTACCAGCATAGTATACCAAAAATACTTACAATCGTAGATATTATTTAAAAATACGAATATTGCATAAGGTAATTTTGTGGAAATAAATTGAAAAAAATATATACACCGTAATAAGAAGTCTAATTTTAAAATATAATTTTACTGTAAATATGCAAGAATATTTCATTTCACTTGACTTGCATGCCGCAACTTGAATGCAAACATTACACACACATACATATAAACGTAGAAAAGTGTCAACTCGGCCCCTTTCTCCGCATACAAATATCCAGGAAATATACCTTCATTGTATAAGACTTGCAGTGAAATGTGATGAACAGTAGCTTAGAGTTCCTAGGTGATAATTCACTTTCTATACAGATTCCTATCACCTGCTGTATCGCATAGCAAAACTTTTCACATTCACCATTCAAAAAACATAAATAGTACATCAAAACTATCTCCAACATCTTACGAAGTCAAGGTCCTAACACTTGAATACCGTAGAGCATACATTTATTGAATAAGACGGTTATGTCGTCATTACGTCTTCATCAAACAATAGTCAGAACTACTATATGATCACTTCATTTGTTTTTATATACTCAATTTGTGCACTTGAAACTGACGCATCTACAGCCATATGTTATTCGAGTCAAACAGTGCAATAACATTTTTTCTTTGCCTTGAAATATCTTAGTATCAAGTGTAACTATGAAACAGAAACACAAAATAATGGTTCCTTAGGAGATCGCATGGTTTATTTACTAAACTGCCTGATCTATAGCATGCGAGGTGAATTTGGATGAAAACTAAATGGATCAAAGATTTCACTAGCGCTGCATGTAATTAACAATGAATCTTTTTCACAGTGTGTATGTCTAGTGCCGGAAAAATCCAACGTACTAATTGGCTCTGTGTTGGTAAACTAGAATTTAATTAGCGATCGACATGCTGGTGTGCTTTATATGGATAAGTTGTAATATGCCTGGATAAATAGTATATTTTTAGAGGCACATCAAATAACAAATATGGTAAGTACTCGTACCTTAAATATAGCCACCTCCTGTATGAATGACCCCTGTCGCACTTTTCATTCCATAAACCCATACATACAGACAGACGTACATAAGGTAAATATCCATAAAAAAACCTTGAGCGAGTCGTTACATAAACTTGGAATCCTTGATTTGTACTGTAACTAACATGTTGTATCATGTAGATTGTAGATGCTCACACTTGGTGATACTCTTCCATCTTGCAGATAAAAAGATTGTGTAATTAACACACAGTTTTATAAATGAAACTCTTTTTTTTCACTGACGCGTTTCGATTTATATTTAAATCATCGTCGTACTGTCAGATTTGACAGCCAACAAGGTTCCCAGATTACTTGCAAACTAACTAACTAGATCCTATCACGGATACAAAACTAGAGCTCTCAAATCTAACATACTGTTTATCCTGTCTAGCTATTTTTCTATTAATCTGTTTTCCTTTCTTGTGTCTGTCTTAGGCGAAATACATTTTTTTGGCAACAGCATTTACACTAGTGTTGAGGAAAACCCCTACAAAACCTCCACTGTCGCCGTCAAAATGTCCTTAAGATATTTCATGTGATAAACTATTTTATTTCCACGATTCAAGATATTTTATTCCTTAAGCTATTTCATTCTTCTAAATACATTCTATAATTTACGATATTCCAGGAGTAAGTTCAAAAATATCTGCGAAACCCTCACTTCATTGTAGTTAATGAACAGACTGATCTTTTAAACTCGATTTTTATCGATTTTTAAGCATTATTTTTCACAGCTCTTGTCCTGCAGAAACGGTTTTATTTAAATAAGAAGAAAACACAATATCTTGAATTCGACATTTCTCGCGATGAAAATGTTTCCTTACTAAGGGCTAGAGTAAAGTATGAACATTTTCTCTGGATTTAATCATAAAAAGTAACAGTGCTTAAATCAGATCTAAATCTTCATTTCTAACAAAAATCGTCGAGTTAAAAGTACAGGCTGGGGATTTATATTGTCTATTCTGACTATTAAGCAATGACATCTCATACCGTTAGATATATATTACTATTAAATTATGTGTCAATAATTAAGTCCTCGTTCGCAAAATCGACTTTACGTCAAGTCTGTAATGGTTGTAATGAGATAGCGCGGCGACACCCCATGTAGTCCTAATAAGCTCCAACATATAATCTTCTATAATTAGGCTGGGACGATGAAAGTCACTCATTCAGCATTCAAATGTCGGTTCATTAGGTGCTGCGGTTGGCTTAACTCAATCAAGGATTAACATTTGATCTGTCTTCGATTTTGTTCAGAATTTCAATGATTGCTGATTGGGCAGAAATTTGCATAACACTGGTATAGTTTATAGCTTATGTAACCACATATATTTAATCGTTAGTAGCAAGCTTTTATTGAGCATTCTTTTGCCAAATCATTGAATTTACCAGGCCATATTAGGTTTTACCACGTTTACCTTCAAAATTCAAAAATTTAATGAAAATACAAGATGATACATTCGATGGCAATATTTTCATTCAAACTGGCACCAGATGTCGAGACCTAGATAAGAGCACAAGTTAGAAATTCGGAGATATACTGGTATGCGGTGAACGTGATCATTACATTCCCCTTGTAAACACATACTGCTAAGATAGTATGGACTAACTGACAAGGGAGCGGCTCGGAGATCCGGAGATGTGGGTTCGAATCCCATATTTTATTTTCTTTTTAATCTTATGAGTGCGATTTTGTGTTTCCAACATGCCTAACATGTCTTCCTATTACGGAAGATAGTATAATCCGAACAGTACACTTTTTGAAGTACTTTGTTATTAAAAACGAAAATAATAAGTTTAAAAAATAGTTCGCCAGTGATAAGGATATAACTGACGACTTTAATTCATTTCCAGTACGGTAGTAATAAGTTTATATCGGTTAGTTGGCAAGTGAGCTGCAGCTTTTAAAATTCGATATTTTATACACGCTTCTGCACTAGTAAAGTTGGGCACATTCTGAATTCAGTTATAATTGTAGATATTCAGTTTCTATAAATATCCTATCAGCACATTTGTAGATATTTGAGTAATTTTTTGCCGATCACCACACGGTGACGAAGTTCAGTGCACAGTATGAACCGAGCAATAGTAGACTTGCACTATTAATGATAACGTGGCACCAATCACGAGAATAATTTTGCTTCATAGATATCATGACGATAAATCTATTTTCTCCCTTTTTTCCTATATAACTAAATGCCTAAATCTGCAAGGTACTTTTAGATGTCCTGTTGTTGGGGGTCAAATTTGTACCGCTTATATTCAGCAGATCGCGTGCCAGCATTTGAGGTGAATAAGAATAATGAATAATTAAGAAAATTATATATAGTTTCTTGAAAAAAGGAGTCAAGTAGGTTGATTCTCTGTTTATCATTCAGTCGCACCTGTTAATTATTTTTTTTATCGAGTTTCCTTGAAATAAGTTTCATAAATAGGTATTGGAAATTATGGAAATTTAAGATAGCATAATTTGAAGTTCTCCAATACTTCCTAGATTTTTTAAAATTTATTCCCAAAAGATCTGAAGTTCCAAAAATAAATCCATATCTCTATTTAAACTCACTTAGCGGCTTCTTTTGAGCTATTTCTGTAACACAAATTGGTAAATGGTAATTCATCATAGGTTTCATCAAATCAGAGCTTTCTTTGCATTCAACGTAGCGTTAAGGGAAGTTGTGGAAACGGTCGCTTCTTCCTAGCTTGACGTAAGTAAACCCCATCGAATTAAGACAATACCGGCCTAACAACAGAACAGGAGAAGCACCTCATGGGCACAATAAATAAGCGTCGGAGCTAAAAAAACAATCGAACGCCCGGCACCGCCTGCCTCGATGCAGTTACAATTCCCACGAAGGCACGCCAAGACACGTTGCGGCGCGGACTCTGCTAAGATTAAGATAATAAGCCTAACTCCAGTTTAACTCTCGTAAATAAAACATATTGCAGCTGCTTCGCTGCATGGCAATGCCACTGCTGCCCGCAAATGCCCAAGACTGCACATTTGCTTGGCCGGCAGCAAAATGTTCACAGAACTTACCGAAGAAATCTTGGACTTGGACTGAATGAGAAACGTTGTCGGGTTTTCACACTAACATGAGATTACTATATCTCCTAGGATAAATACTTATATTGAGGCTTATTTTCAATGAGCCACAGTAATTTGCAAAGTTAAAAAAAGTGGAAAACGTCGTATTTTCTGAAATTCAGAAGTATCTATTATTCAATATTTTCCAAAGTTACTCCAAGTCTATCAACCGTTCTACAATCCAATCAAAATCTGCAATAACCTGATAGCGCAGCATGTGAAGTGCAGAATCATCCTTCTTGAGGTCTGTTCTTCTGTTCTCCTTTTATGAAGTTAAGAGATATAATAATTTTCCTTTTGACTTGGTCTCATTAGCCATGTTCTTGATCAATCTGGCCTCATTAACCAAAGGTTGATCTATATCGTAAGTTATTTCTTTTAGGAAAAGCACCTTCTGCCCTACTGTATGCGAATAAATTTCACTGTTTCTCAACGTCTTACAATGTTTTCTTTTCTACTTATATCCATTTAGTTTGGTCTCATTAGCCGTTATATTGAACACTTTGGTCCAATTAACCATATCTTTTTGTCTGGTGATCTCTAAGGAAAAGAAACGTCTATTGATTTCAGTAAGCTCCTTTTCCCATCTGCATTTCCTCAAAAACAATTCCCTTGTTTTTCATTTCGAAAGGGCCCTTGTCCTATCATGACTTTTCTTTCCAACTTGGGTGTCATTATTTTGATTTCAGATCAGTGATGTTAGATTTGTTTTGATAGCTGTGGTTTCAAGACAAGCACCATTTTCCAATATTTTCTGAGCGCTCCCTCTTTGTCCACATTAAGAAAAAATCGTTACTTTTCCCTCTAACCACACTACTTTGCCACGGTTTCCAAATTTTTCAAATCTGGCACGCCATTGAGCCTAAAGATGCACAGCGCTGACATTCCCAGTTGCTTTGTCTTTCTAAAGTTGGCTACTCTGAATCTGAAATCGGACATGACATGCTCATTCTGCGCTCTTCACGATCGATTTGCAGATCGTCGCCATGCTTTTCCTTTTGCTTTACGAACAGTTTTTCACCGATTAAGATGAACCGTCTGTATATTTTTAACAGTTTCGTAACGTTTTGACTCTTGTGTACTTATTGATCAATATTTCGCCTGTTTTTATTGTTTCTTTTCTCTCTAAAGAGTTCAACGTTGTTAGTAACATCTCTAATCTATTAGTTTTCGGTTTTTTCTATAAAACTGATTGTTTCCTTTGTAGCTATGTCTTGATGATTGACATGAACATTTTCGAAAGCTGGACTAGAAAAAAATGATTCACATCTAATGGTCCGCATTCAACTGACTGCATCCACAAGACTTTGATGCTTTCACATTGAGATTTGATAGAGAGAGAGAGAGGAAGCGAGAGAGAAAGGAGTTTCATAATTTTGCAGTTAAAAATGTAGTGTATTAATATCCAAAGCAGATGTAAAATAATTAACCATGCCCTAACATGTCGTACAGCACTTATAAAAAGATAAATGTTTTTAATTTGTTTGAAAGAGTATGTTAAATGTCCACAGCTGTTGAAGACACGTATTATGTCTGGTTTTAAAGCGAACCATCTACATCTACATTCTCGGGAAATGTTCAGCTATGGCAAGATTGCCAACTAGAACGGCAAATATTCTATGGAATCCAACTCCTCTCGCATAATTCTCCCTTCGAACTTCCCAATCTGTAGAGCTCGATCTTGGTGCCTTAACGTAATGCAACCATCATGGAGGAAAATACTGCTGCATTCAGGAAAAAAAAACAATGACAGATTTGTCCTCAACTGAAATTTGGAAAACAGCTGTCTTCAGGAAAGACCATGACAGAGAAATCTTTCATGGTCTCTTAACAAGTACGGAGGTGTAAAGTTTGTATATTTTAAACTAGCACCAAGAAAAATAATCATTGATTTCCCCCTTCCATCGAACTCTATCTTCAATTTTTCCAAAAAATGTTATTATTTTCAACATAACTTCGCCCCACACTACACAGCAGTAACCCACTGCTATAGCATGTACTTTCCGAACTATGAAGGGCAAAGGATACCGGACAGACAGACAGAAATGAGTGACAGTATATCGCCATGTATATATTTTAATGTCACACAATATCAAGAAAACATATTATCTCGAATTTGAAAATTTTTGCGATCACAATACTTCCTCCAAAGTAAAATGGCGTCAAGTAGGTTGATGCTGTATCATCTAGTGATATCAGTTCAATAGAGATTGGGATTGAATTTTGGAATGTTTGAATTAAATTTACAGAAGAATGAAAATTAATTTCCTAAACATCAAAAGACTATCCAATGAACAGACCATTGGAAATCTTTGACACGAATTTTGATGAAGAAAACGTCGTGCTACATTCTATAAACCTATAATCAAAGTAATTCAAATATTTTTACGATCATAATACTGCCCACGTTTCTGCTTGGGAAGTAGACACGTTTTACCAGTTAAATATTATACGGATATCTGTTGTGATTACAAACGTCCCTCGCATATATTGGACGGAGTATAATGAAATATTAACCAAGCTCAATTATACAGTTTTCAGTTCAGGATTTACCGAATAGATTATAGTTGTTACACTCGTTACTTCTATTCCCTAAATGATGTGCCCTGGATGATATTCCGTAGTCTGGTGGGCGGATACCTCCTCGTCCACGAACCGCGATTCTAAATGTCACAATCAGAGAAATAAGGTGCGCCACTCGTCGTCGTCGTGTCGTAACACATGTAAAACGGGAGTTTTTATTGTCTTTACGTGATGTTCTGGCTTGTATTTGATTGTTCCGTGCAGATACCGCCAGTTCGTGATGACATCTGTATCGGGCAACCAATGTTGGCTCGACTGCTTATAATCAGATTCTAGATATACCCGAGCGGTTTTTGTTACAAATAGATAATGAACATGGTTGCTCGCTGAAATAATCTTGTTGTCAGCTTGGCTCTGAATATTTCCACGAGTGCATAGAACATCATAACTCGGCCGGTGATTGTGGTTAAACCGTTTGTTATGACCTCAGTAGGCGATCATCAGATTTCGCATATTTGTTATAATGCTTATGATAAATGTATAACATAATGCGAGAAGATTAAACACAACTAATAAAAAGCTCATGAAATGTCTGAAACTAACACGATGCGTTTCAACGCGGCCGGCACGTCAAGCATGGTGCGTTCTCAAAGGCCTATGAATAAATAGTGTTTCTAGATCTTTTGGCTACATTTTCCCAGTCGAAATTTGAATATCCCCCAAATAAAGGACTTTTCGAAAAAATACACCAAAAAATAGGCGCCGTTAAATCATTTGAAATCAGACGTGGCGCCAGTGCCAGTCTATCAGTGTTTGGCCTATTCGCTTGAAAGAATGGACGAACATATGTATATCTTACACATTTAATAAGCTTTTTATCAGTTGTGTTAAACATCTCGCATGCTGCCACAAGCAGTATACAGTTTTAGCACTCGCCAAACATATCCAAAACCACGAAATTCGTGTTGGATTAAATGAAGTAGTTCAGCGATTGGTGAAACTGTGTTGCGTTTGTAGGACCATAGCATAACCTACTACAGAGTAAGACATCACAGATGCTTTAACTGCAATCACCGCGTTGGCCGCAAAGTAACGTTCACCTAGGACATCGTGAAATTTAGCACCAGAGGTGAGAAAAGGCATATTTTGCAGTTGGATCATATTTTTTCATGATATCTAATTATATCTTATATGATAATTTGAACAATGATAATATCGATCATAACTCAGAGAGACCTATGACCGAAAACGCTATCGTATACCCCTAGATCGTGTTCATGAGAGTGCCGGAAAAAAATATCTGTTATTATCATAAATATGGAGTGGTGAGTAGAATGAGGTTCGATCGGTTTTCGTGTGGTACCTAGGGTGTCTCTAGTTTGCACACGTGTCACCGTCTCATAAATAATTTATATGGGTATTGTGTACATAATGACATTATCTAGCACGTTCAGAATTCTTTACATAATTTCTATGTGTACCGCTTCTTTACTTGGTTCGTAATATTGCGAAAAAACTGTCTAGCATGATCGGACAGTCTTGTGATTACTATTTTATCCATGGCGCTCCATTGTTGATATCAGTTGCCACGCCCACATCCTTAACAACAACTGTAAATCGCTTTTCATATACTCTTCGATGTACTTTTCTTAGCATTAGTGGATTGAGTAGAGTCCATAATAAGGGGTCTAATTATTTACACATCTATTAGGATGGCTAAAAACGCTTTGGAACACTGCTCGTAAATAAACAAAATCAGTTTTTAAAGGTACTTATTTAAGAGTAGTAATACTTAGATTGCACTATATGTAATTATACATTCATTTAATCATAATCATAATCATAGTACTTTATTGCCCAACAGATTTATATCCCTTTACAGAGGAATATTTCGTGACAGTAGTATATATCTATTAACACAAAATTCAAAATAAATTAAACTATAATAATATATTTCTAGCCGTTGCCTTCAGCTCAAAAACTGTACAATTGAAAATATCACAATATCTGGAAATACTATTATAATATGTACACATCACTGTTATTGGTGATTTTAACAGTATATTTGTTCTCGGTGCCTCACAATGAAATGTCTGAGAATGGCGGCAATTATACTGAGGTACATTTAAGCTTATATAGTGTAATAAATTAGAAGAGTCAATTCTGTTATGCATGAGCTTATATAAAACTACAAGACACGACAACATCCTTCGGAATTCTAAGCTTTCAAACTCGAAACGCTTCAAAAGTAAGCTGTGGTCAGTTCCTGGTTCAGGATATACGTTATAGACTTTGAATGTGAGATATAATAAGGAACTTCCTCTGGATGCCCTACAACCTATCAATATGACAGTAATAAAGAGGATTCCATACAATACAACAATATCCGAGCTTAGAACGTACATATTAGTAAAATAGACATTTTAAAGCTGTGATGTTGTCAAATAGACGACAGTTCCGCAAAATGAAGCCATACATCCTATATGCTTCTGATATTTTTTGTCGATATGTCCGACAAAACTGAGTTGAGAGTCAAACACAACCCCTAAATCAGTAATAGACTGTCGACGAGTAATATTTATGCCCTCACTGTTATATTTAAATACTATAGGAGTTTTCTTTCTGGTAAATGTTACTGTTTTGCATTTAGCAGCATTCAAAGCTAACCCGTTATTCAAACACCCTTCCTAACAACTCTGTTGATTGAAGTGATAATTCTTTATAGTTTTCCGAAATTCGATAAGAATTGGTTGAGTGCAGTTTTCGAGTGTCTAGTTTTGAAAGTACCTCTTCACTCTAAAAGCAAATATTATGAGAATTAAAGAGAATACAGAATTTTAAGAAACCGCTCTTCTTCCTGGACAATCATCTATATTGTTGATATCTACAGCAATAACATATAAGGAAAAAAATACAATGATAATGACAGTTAGTTGAGTTTTATCATCAACAAATAGAAAGAAGGAAGCTCAACTGATTAAAATTGTTGGGAATTGTACCAGCGTACCCAAAAGTTTTTAACAACCAACAATGGATTTTACAACTATTATTTCCACTATATTATTCAACAATCTTGTGGGTTATACAATGCCAACAACCGTAACAACAACGCGTTCGGTTTACACCCCGTTCAAATCAGTTGGCTGTAGACGATTCATAAACATCCTCAAAATATATAAATTTTAGCTTACAGTTGAATCACTCATTATGATTAAAAAAATATTTTTATGTGTTTTGTACTGCCGGCAACCGACACGTTAATAAAGGTATTCGATCGCGCGTAAAACTTGATCACTCAGCAGATAAAAACAGACATCTAAATACTTTCTGAACCGATTTATTGGAGATTAAATATCAGAAGTTCCAAAATAGGAAGAATGCTCCATTATTCTATAGCGACGAATGATGAACATCGCAGCCAAGAATTATTGCAACACGAACACAACCTTAACGTCAGCTTACGGGCTCATTGGCCGTGGCAAGAGCAAATTTCACTTATTGTTATATTTGTATGTGAAACATCGGATTTGCATACTTTATACTTGCAGGCAAAACAATGATGTAATTATTTAGTAGTAGTAAGCCGACGCAGCCATGGGGCTAATAATCGCTTTTATCCTCGCATAGTGAATGGTTAACTCCGTCTGCTATTCTAGCCATTTTCTGTTTTGATTAGTTATTTCTTTGTAATGAGTCAGGTTTTGTGGTCATTGTTTGGTTACTTAGCTGTATATAATATGATGTTAACATGAAGCACAATTCTTGTCCCACCAACTTGCGCGGTGTCAAAGACAGCAAAAAATATAGGTTTAGATAAAAAGGTTAATACAGTCACAATAGTTCTGAATACATAATATGATACTCGCTAAATGAAAAACATTTAAAAGACAAGCTTTAAATTTTAAAAATGTTGAATACTCAAAAAATCATGGCCGACAGACAGACCGACAGACAGAAAAAGCGGCAGACAGACACATACTGAGAGATAGATCGACATATAGGTCGACTGACAGAACGCCGGAATGAGTGACACGTAATTTCGTAATGTAGATATCACAAAACATACAAATAAGTTATTCTGTGATCCTCGCTGGCTCTTGAGTGGTGAGTCAAAGAAACTATTGAAGATGCCACATCAATCTGAATACAGTGAAACGCAAAAAATTCTCAATACAATGGAAATCCAACGTAGTTTTACTGAAACATCAACAAATGAGTGACTTGGTTTTCCATGATGTATATGTCATGCCAAAGGGCCAGCGACATAAAAAAGAGAATACGCTGTCGCAGAGAACATAGAGATGAAATAGGATGGAAGTTCTGTTATTTAGTCATGAATAATATGTTTGGTAGCCAAGAATTATTCCAATGTGAGAACATTATCCTAACGTTATTTCAAAGGCTTAAATCACGCAGCATGAGATATGAACTTACTGGTTATATTTGTATGTATATCATCGGATTTGCATATCTTATACTTACAGGCAGAACAATGATGTTATTTATTATTTACTAATGCAGCCAGCGTTTTTATCTAGCTAATGCTCGCTTTCATCCTTTCGTAGTTTATATGGGAATTATGTTTGTTTCCCATTCAGGCCATTTTCATATTTGATTAGCTCTTTCTTTGTAATGAGTCGTGTGGACATCGGAGAACTTTTCGGAGATCACATATAAAGCGACATATAAACGTAGTAAAAATGAATTGAAGTCTGACACCATGGCTGAACTATACTTCAAGTTGAAGAGGTTTGACTTTTCCACACTGCGAGGCTGGTGCAGCAAACATGATAAGGCTATCGCCTTCGCTCATGTTTTCAAGCGATCTGTGATTATATATATTTTTTGGTTTATAGATCTAGATTTTTTGCCAATTAGCGCAAAAAATTGTTTTCTTTTATTTACTAATACTCGTCAGTTAAATATCAGTATAATACGAACTCCATCAATTTACATTCACAAGAGGTACTACCCATAGTCGTATATTCGGTCATTTATAAGGCAAAAAAAACAATGGATGACCAACATAATCGTATCCGCATTTAGAAACTCAGTTAGAATCGTTTCTGATCCTGCGGATTAGCATGTAATTGTCATAACACTTTGTTTGCATCTGTTCCACTACAATACTTAACATATGAAAGTATGCCTCTGAAGATTAGAGAAGCCCTGTATTGGGGAGAATAAAAACTCGAACTGCTTGCATTAATTTTTCTTGACTAAAACGTTACACCCACCAAAAATTTAAAGAAGACAAAGATAATTCCTTGTCGCACGGAGAACGGAGCACATCATTGTGCCGAAATAGGACGGGTGCTCTATTCTGTAGCGATGAATAATGTATTTCGAAGCCAAGAATTATTCCAATATGAATACATTATCTTAACGTAATTTTACGGGCTTGAAGCCCGTGGCATGAGATATGCACTTACTTGTTATATTTGTATGTATATCATCAGATTTGCATACCTGATACTTGCAGGCAAAACAATGATTTTATTATGTACTAATGCACTGAAGCAGCCATGGTTTTATGAGGCTTCCCTTTTATCCTTGTTGCTACGGCGCAAGTTTTTCCATTTCACTTTGAGCAACTATCAGTACAGCATTTTAAATGAATAAGTATCATAGATAATCGCAAAGACACTATCAACCCCCTTTTGGAAAACAGCGCCAAGTAAGTTAACTTTTGTTTGACACGCAAAGCACCAGTTCATTGAAGATTTTGCTTGGACTTTTGAACTGAGCATTCCCTTGAAATTATTTTTTTAAATAATTAAAATTTTGCAACAATTGCAGAAAAATAAAAAAATTATAAAATTCATTCTTTTATTATTTTTTTTTACTTAATGCCAAAGCATCAGTAATTCTAAAATCAAATCCATATATTCATTCTTAATTTTATACTACCACTGAGAGGGAAGCACAACGTTCACATACTTGATGCTATTTTTACAAGATATAACGGTGCAATTTCACTACGTCCATATAAAGGATGCGCCATTTGAGTTGCAAGAACAAACCATGAAGAAATTTGGAGAATTAGTCATGGACTCATCTGAAGCTTACGTCGCAACGCAATAATATTTGGTCCATCTATACATTGGACAAACAAATTAAAGGTGATTCCGTCTGGAACAGCTTCCTATCACCAATATCGTAAAATTGAATTAATTGCTGTACACTATGTGAAAAAAAACATTTAGATAATGTTTACGCAGAATTTCTCCACTTTTTGTGTCTACTTCTATATACTTGTCAGACTGCAGCTCTTCAATCAAACTCAGTCGCTCTTCATACCAAAAAAACTGATCAGTATGACCAATCATTTTCTACCTACAGTAACAAGAGTTTGATACAAAATTCAAACAGAGGTCTTTCCCGATTTGATGAACAATATTAATAATCAGTTTAAAACCTATACGAACTAACTTTATCTAACCTTTTTTATAGCATTCACGGTATAATGGACAATGATATTTAGGCTTCGACTTCGTGGTTGTTTTTTATGAAAAATGACTGAGGTTCTTACTACGGACCAGAATAATCTCGACTCAATAACGACAAGCAATTCGATACGATTTTTCTGTGTACGGTGTGATAAATAAATGTAATTAAAACAATCGGTGGAACACGGAATAAAACCGGATTCCTCTGCCTAATGTGATCTGGTCCTGGAAACACGATTCGACAGTGTGCCTATCGGTTCGACATTAGTACGTCTGTCGATATCGTTAATGGCATGAACGAATAGTGGATGAGGTTACGGCATCTAGAAGGATCCACAATCTACATAGTAATAATTCGACGAAAAAATTATAGTTTAACAAGCTAAAAAACATGCTTTTGGTTATTCAGTTTTCGTTCTTGATTTTATTGTGACAAAGCGTGAGGTACTCATAACTATATTTTTTTAACTTCAATTTTGCTACCTTTGAAATATATCCACCAGTCCACGCTTTTTTACAATAAAATCAACAATAGAAACTGAATGATTGAACATTACTTTTGTGAGCGGTCTGTTCTTATTTTTTTAAACTATACTCCTTTTCCTATATACATAAATATCAGTTCTCAGGGGAAGAACATGTGCTTTCCCAAGTATACCATATCTCCTTGTATGCGCAAAGCTATAATAATCTGAAAGTTAGAATACTGTATTTTTTATCATACAGAGTTGACTTGAGTAATTATTTTCAATTGAACCCTAGGAAAGTCTGAATACCAAAATCTTAAATTGAGTATACGATAATCTTGGCATAAAACACAAAATGTAACCTATAAGAATACTATAATGTTAACTGAAGCATTTCAAAATCGTGGTCCAAATAGTTCAACTTCATTATAAAATTTTGTTCTTCTTTGAGAAATAATTCAAGAGTATTAGTAGGAACATTCGGTAATTTTGATGAGCTGTACCAAAGCCATTGTTTGCTCCATAACCTTAAAAACAAGAACTAAAAAAATGTACCAATGTGTCTTCTTTCTTACCTTTCTCTGCGTCATATAGCATTTTTCTAATTCAAATTTGAACGACATTGTACAGATAAACAGAGTATAAAAATATGTACCTGTACTTAAGTCAGAAGATATACGTCCACCATTGGTAATAGATCTTATTCACAACTTACATATCACATCAACACCTGTAAACCTGTATGAGGTCTCTACAACAGTCACAACCTCAACTCTATAACAGTTTATTCATCCTGAGAGAGAGAGAGTTGATAAAAATAAAAACCAATGGAAATGATGAACATACGCATACCGCTGATATGCCGTTGACGAAGATGGCGATGCGATATAAATGAATTACTCGGAACGAATCCCAAAATGTTTGTATTCTTCATCGAAGTAAACGATTTGGAAAACATGATAACCTTACTCAAAAAAATATGACATACTTTTTAGAAAAGCATTGAAATCTTGGTTTTGAAGAAAATTATATTCATCTTCAAAGTATATTTTTTTAGATTGAGCATTAAAATCGAAAATATACTTCTCGTGGTTCAAATAAACTATAAATTTCTAATCAAATAAATTGTTTTGGAGCGGAATCAGAGTTATTGTGGTGAGAATATCTTTTCAGGATATCGCAATCCCTAAATTAAGAATTTCCCCCCCTCCTTGTGTATGTGCACATTTAGTGTATCAACCGTGGTCATAAGATAATAAATGAATCAATTTGTTATCATAATGTCGCTCGTGACATTCACGTTTCGTTCCAACTAGCTGGTGAAAAGTCCCTCGGAGGAAGCGTTTCCTACACCAACGCTCAGACCGGTTTATCGGTATGATATTTTGGCTCAACTGTAAAAACATCGGTACTGCGAATCGTAGATATTTATTTCACCAATACCGGATTTTTCTGAGCTTCTAATTGCGAATGACATGGGTGTTTCTGGACACCTTCAAGCTTTGTTAGGTTGCCGGAACCTCATCCACTGCCTTCGAAAAAGCCGTACGTCCCGCGGTCGCTCGGTTGGAGTTTTTCACATCGCATCGCAACGTTCGCCCGTCGCCCTGTCCTTCAGATCTTGTTGCACGACACGCGGGAAAGCTAATTCCGATATTACCCTTTTTAGTCACGATGCGCTGTTGACAGATTTCTTAAGTCGCAAAAAATAGCGTCAAGTAGGTTGATGTGACGATCATTGAAATCAAAAGGTATTGAAAAATTAAAATAAAATTTCCACGTTATCCAATATCCCAAAAATAAGCTAATACAGTCACAATTGTTCAGAATGAAAAACATTTGAAAGACAAGCTTGAAATTTTAAAAATGTGGAATCCCCAAAAAATTTTGACCGACAGACAGACCGACAGACAAACTGACATACAAAAAGCGGCAGACAGACACAGACTGAGAGATAGATCGACATATAGATCAACAGACAGACAGATAATTGAAATCAAAAGGTATTGAAATATTGGGTATTGTAAAATTTCCAATATCCCAAAAATTTTATTCGGGTAGATAAACCGTTCCAAAGTTCGATAAAGATATTCACTAAACAAAAAATTCACATTACGTGAAATACATTCAACCTATTTAACACAATTTTTTCTGAGGCTGAATAACATTTTCGTTAACTAGGTATTATGATCCTTATTCTGTTAAAATGCAGTAATGTGACATAGAAGCTGCTACAAGTAGTAATACAAAATAGGAAAATATATATTTTTTTGAAATCCAAGTTTTTTCATCTTTGTCACAGTAGTAACTTAGTTGTGTCAAAATATGAAGTACTTTCCGCACAGTTATAGAGGTGCCAAGGACTACCGAGCAGAGTACAAACTGAGGGACCGACAGAAATGACATGGTTATTTATGAAGTTATGTCATGAAATGCCAAAAAATGGGAATATCTCAAATTCGATTTTTTCTCGATTAGAATACATCCTCGCCAAACGGTTTGGGAAGTAAAAAACCCTTCGAGATTCTGAAACTAATTATCATATAACTTCTGATGTGTCTGTCTGTGAAGATGTAAGATCGAAAACTACGAGCCTCCGTAATTAGGAGATATCCAATGCCAAATGGAAAGCCCATGAACAATGAATGTTCCGCAGAAGCTCAGAAATAAGGGTATGATACCAGATAGGTCTTGCAATAAATTGCTTTTTTGGTGGCAGCAGAGTATTTACAGTTGCTTTCAGATGGATGTAATTAGGAAACAAAGAGATCCTCCGACATATAAGTAAGTTTAGGTTATTTTTTCCGAGATACAGAGCGCAGCACTTTGAGAGGTTCGATAGAAGCATTCAATCGAAAATTGTACGATGGAGTTGAGGAGCAGGGCTGTTTTTTGCATTTTAATTTTTTCTGAGTGATAGGTAGCAGGCCCGACGCCCCACCTCCCTATTCTTCGGAGACAGAGGTATGAGCAGAAGTATGACCAATGACAGCAACAGTACGAAATAAAATAAGAACAGTGGAATAAGACTGTATGAGAAGATGTTTACAAGTCACCAGAAAGGACAAAATAAGAACTGAGGGAAATATGGCATCGAATGGGAGTAGAATGCTCCATTACTAAAAAATTGGAAAACAGAGCACTGCAACGGTACGGTCATGTACAAAGAATGCCAGAACACAGATGGCCAAAAAGAATATTACAGTGGGTTTCCCCAGAAGAAGACGTAGGGCTGCTCTAAAAAGGAAAACATATATTGGACATGCTTTGGTAGATAGAGACCTCAGGGTGTGTGACTGGGAAGTCAGGAATTTATGGAGAGCAAAAATGGCAAACTCGTAATGGAAAAATGCTGAAGAAGAAGAAAAAGAAGAAGGAATTGAGGTAATTTAGCAGTGAAACAGGTGTTAATTGCGAGGTTTGGTAGATTTTGCGTACGAGGATCATGTGGAGTGTAGAAAAGATGATAGGCCTCATGTATTATATTTTAGATGCTCTTACTTGGTTAAACTCTTCCATCATGCAGATAAAAAGATTGTGTAATTAACACACAGTTTCACAAATTTGACAGTCCGACGATGATTCGAATATAAATCGAAACGCGTCACTGAAAGAAAAAGAGTTTTATTTGTGAAACTGTGTGTTAATTACACAATCTTTTTATCTGCAAGATGATAGGCCGTTTGTATATAGAATGAACATGGTAAGTTTTAGAACAGAACCCTGGAGACGCCACTAGATACACTTTTGGTCGAGGTGAACGGATCACGACTCTTAAGCAATGCCGTAATCCATTCCAAAGCTTTTCTTCTTTCCTAGATGTTCAATATTAAATATAAGGCGATCATAGCACACGATCAAATATTACTTACTGATACTCTTGATTGGTCATCAGAAGCGGATTCTCACATAGGTGACCTTCTTTACTGTAAAATACAAATTGGCACCGCCGCACGAGGCAGAAGCTAATTCGCAAATTACCCTTTTTCCAGCATCGGAAGTTTATTATACCGCCCGTTCTGTCGAGATCGGCACAAGGAAGGGGTGTTTTTGTCTCAATTCGCAGGGGGTGCAAGTGCAGCGAATTCGCTTGAAAGGCTCTAAGGTACTCCACGCGTTGGGGTGCAGATACTGCGCATAATTGGAGCCGGGCTTTGAACTGATGACGACGTGCAATCAAAGTACATTTGCAGACGGAGGGGTAACTAAGAGCACTGTACACAGTATTTCGTAAAAATTATTGTATGGATGGTGTCATCGGTTCTGGTTCTGGGCCATGAAATGAAACAAAGTTTTACTACATTTCCGTCTTTTATATATCATTTGAGGTGTATTGTATTTTATTACTTACTAAAATACAAAGTACCAGGGACTCAATCTAGCCTTGCAATCCTTACATTAGAATTAAAGAATAATTTGAACCCTCAAACTAACAGAAGGGTGATTAAAATATAGGCAAATAATAATATTTAATTATTACTGAGTATATGTACATTGTTGTCAACGATCTCTGTCCTTGATGATATTTTGTATTACGTATATATTAGAATAAGGAGGATGACACCATCTCTTGGCTTATATGGTGAATTTAAACCAATGAATACCTCACCATTTCATCACATTTATTGAAAATTAAGTGGTTGGCGTCAAGCAACTTAACATCAAATAATAAAATAATAAAAATAATGTTATTAAATATAGCATTATCCAGCCTAACTATTAGTAGATTATACACGTTTTAGGAATTTGTACAAGGAATAAAATAAACTCCTAGAACAAAAACCATCGCCGACAACATATACTTAAGATACTGTTCTTTGTCAAATATCTGACAACTTGAAATCTAAGGGTAAATGAAATATAGAAGTATACTCAGAAATTTATACTTTCTGAAGAGTATCGGTGAAAATAAATTCAGGATGTTCATTTACAACAGTGTAACTAGATATTTTGAATCACTGATTCCTCCATCAAATTAACGTAATTTTTGTAACTTCTGGCGTCTACTGGCGTTGCAGACTTTATGAAGATCGAAAAAGAAAATAATAGGTAATTTTTTTTTAAAGTGTTTCTCGCACTCTGGGTCACTTCAGACGAACTTGGTTAATATTTTAGGGTCGAATCTGCAATCAAATTAAACCCTTAGATCGTGTTATAGAAAAGTGTTACCTTGAATTCGGCAATTGATACGACCATAACTATTTCATAATTTTTGCTTAGGACGTTAAATTGAGCGACCACTTTAGGATTTTATATATAAAACTTTAAAATCTAGTAAGCTTAAGTACAGAGTAACAAATTAAAGAGATTGCGATCTTGCACGTACAATATGGAAACAATTTACACAAATGTGTTTGTAAAATATGAAACCAAGAAGCTATAATCCTTTGTTTTGATACCCAACATTACACTACTTAGCATAATTGCGGTGGAAAAAATGAATGTATAATAAACAAGATATAAAACAATTACTGTTCATTTCTTAGCAGCCAGACCCGAGCGTGCAAATTGTATCTGAAGACGTTATCTTTTATTTATTTTTAGCCTTCACTGATGGCTGAGTCCTTTGCATGTTCAAGATTGTTAGGCTGACAGACAAATAGATTGTATCGTTACTAAATTTTGCATTGTATGAGTCTAGAATTATTGTGGATTTATAATTCTGAGAATAAGTACGGCTATTTGATCTCTCATAATATAATTATTTCTCAAAATCATTATAATGTTGAGAACAAGATGACGCTGTACTTCCCACAAATTGTATAAGTTAATAAATGAAAATTAAACGTATTTGGAACTTGTCGAGCATTCGATTTAAAAAAAAACACTTCTATGATGTCAAAAATTTCTAAAATTTATGACTTTTTCAAAAATCATCAAGTAAATTATCGGCTCTAAAATCCATTCAAAATCTTCTATAACTGAATTGCACTTTTAATATTATTTATGATGCCTATTTAGTAAACATACGGTACTATGTAGTAATAGTAGCTAGAACAGGATCAGAAAAAATGATCCACTGCAGAAAGAACTTTGCTACCCCTTTAAATACCCAACAACAAGTTAAAAAAATTCAAATATTCGAATTTTTTTATACACTGCAAATGCATCGAGAATCTACTGTTCTGATGAGTTAGATATATCGTGAAATTTTAAATCTATCTGTTTTGGAGGCAACTGTGTTCAGATTCACCTATCTCAAACAACTCGCGACTAGCGGGGTGAATGAAAAATTCATAGATGATAGATTATCGTTTACCAGAGTCAAAAAATCGACTTTAGACCTGTCCCTGACGCGGCAGCCCAAACACAGCTCCAAAAAAATCTCGAATGTCTAAACAACTAGATATTTAATTTGTGTAATTTATTTCCTGTATTTAACTTTACCTTGACAATTTTGATCTGCTACCAAAATTCCATCAAAATCTGAATATGGCTTTTCAAGTTAAAAAAAGACCACGGATTACCGGATTACAAACGGCAGACCGACAAACTGGAAAATACGTCATAAGTAAGAAGTAAAAAAAAGAAAACATAAACTTCAGTAAAATATTTTTAACATGTTTACAATATGGATTGTCGTTTACTAAGCATCATAAGTATTTTACCAAATTCGAAATTTTGAAAGGGTATAACTCCACATATTTGAAACCATCTAAGGATGGCGTGATGAAACGTCGAGACTTCATTGCAACAACAAATAAAACTATGTTACCTTTTGATCCTAAGAATTGTCTAAGAACACCCACTTGCAATCGAAAGGGAAGGAAATGTGTTCCTATTTGCTGTTTAGTTGGGTAAATAATAATGTCAGCATAACAAGTATAAACTATATATAGCGCTCAAAGTCTCTAGTGGTTCTGGAAGCGAAGTCAGCCATTTTAGTGATTCAGTAACCACTCACATCTCGTTTTCTGTGTGTCTTTTATAAATTATTTACCAACGAGTCCACTCCAATTTCTAAATACCTACCATTGGAATTGGCTGTTCGAAAGTTTCGTTAGTTTGCTCAGCACATCTCTCTGGAGAACAAAGTCGGGAGCTCCTGTAATGATGCGCCACTTGCTGGAGGAAACGCTGGATCTCCGATTCATTGCACATCTAGACAATAACTGAACCCATACTCATCAGAAGAGATCTCTACTAACAGAAATGATTACTCAATGAATGCCACTGTCAATTTAAGTATGCAGTGCAATGCTGCAAGCCGAGTTCAAAGCAGTTGTCTTGAATGAACTCAAAATAGGCTCTACCGTTCTACCGCTAGGCACCTCATTTCCTCCAAGCCTGATACTGTCAAGTGATTTACAATAAACCTACTTCTTTCTAGATAGTTAGTCTTACCTCTAAAAGCTTACACTGTAATAATTAGTAATCGGAATGAATCAAAACAACATACTTGCGCTGAAATTTCATAAAATACCCAATAAAACATTTAATTTACTCAGCGGAAAATTCTATCGACCACATCTCTCCCCAATAAAATCCTAAAAATCCTACTGAAAGGGCCAAACACTCATAAACTGTGATTGAAAAAGTTGGAAATGCTAGTATAGTGAATGAATGTAGTTAAATATCGATAAAATATCGAAACTATATGTGGATACAGCATGTTAAATTAAATCTACTCTCCAGTTTATTATCTCTGGCAAGCAATCCCAGTAGCTGATCGCCCAATGATAGCAGTGTGGGTGTCGGACTAGCGACGTCATATAGCCTCAATCACTTGAACACTCTATATTTACACATTTTTTTCTGAGGTGACTATTCTAATAAAAGTATCAATGCTTAAACTGTACCAAAAACATGACCTCAATTGAAATGTCAAATCAGCCATCTGTTTTGTAGCCAACACATCTGATGAGAGTTTTATAAGAGACTAAATATCCTTCTTATATTTCGCTGTGCTATGTATGATTTGCACTGAAACAGAAATTTGCCTGACGTAGGCTATATAAGAGAGAACGTGGTTCAACTGGCGGAGCGTCGGTGGGCAGAACCCAAATTGTTTTGTTAGAATTCCGCCAATGCACTTTTTTTTTTCAGGAATCTAACCACAATCTGTATATTATGATTCAGCCATATTGGCTCCTACAGACCAAAATGTATGATGCAGCGGTAGTGGTTTTTAAGAGATCAACACACTTCACTAGCGATTCAACGATCTGTTCAACCGTTCCACCCATCTCTAGACCAACTGAGGAAGGAAGATACCAGCCGGCTGCAAAGTTGTTAAAAGACGGAGGACGTGACGTCGTAGAAAAAGAAAGAACCGTATGAATCGAACCTGTTAGAACAAAGACACTACTGCCGAGAATCGAGTTAAGTTGCCGATGAAAGGAGTTTGCTCCAAGTTGATAGTGTGCGCCTGTCCGTCTGTGTACCCATGCGACTTCCTCCATCTAATGGGCTTTTTTGTGCGTTATTGTTTGCTACCTTTATTTACAATCCGATCTCGTTATAAAGTTTTCGTCCACTACGGTGCTGGTAGCAAAAAGTTGGAAGCGCAGCCATCTGCCGAGCGAAGTGATGCTGGAATTTACATGCAGAAATAGATGTTTGTTTTATTTTACAAGAGGAGTTGTCTAGAAAATAAAACAATTATTAAAATAATAATTTATAATAATAAAATCCATTCATATCTATCTAACCAGCTATGGTATGAATGCAAAATAACAGGAAAACGCTTGGGTATAAAAAAGGCGTAAACGTGTACGCTATTATCTTATGCAGTATCAAACACTTAGGAGTTCTATTGGGAAAGTGGTATATGGCCTTGAAAGCTAGAGTTAAGGCCAAATACAATGACTCAGATACACAGCCAGGGCAAGATAAAACGACTTGGTTACACAAAAGATACCACTTTGACTTCTTGATTTTCCTGCATCAATACTTACTTTTTGATACTTTAAAACTTCTACAAAAACACATTGCCGGTTTGCCTGTTGGTATATACACTTTATAATAAATCTCTATTTATGGTGGGTAGTAGTTACCCAAGCAATCTACTTGGCTCCATTTTTTCGGTGTTGCGCCCCAAATATCGTTCCCTTGAGAGCTAGCCCGGCCCCCCAGGGCGACTGAACACCACAGTCTACTCGATGGGGGACTAATTTTCACTTGTCATAACAATGGACCGCGACAAGCGGTCATAAATCAGCGCACACTATGAGAGAGTACAACGCGAATTTTTCTCGATGAACGTGTATGTGTCGCGAATCCTGTAACGTGCTTGTCATTCTTAGACGCTGTTATAGTCAATCGATCCTGAGGTAGTAGAATTTATTCACCAAAAAAATATACGCGAAAATTTGTAAAGATGATACCCATATTAATAATGTCCTACATTTTGACGACCCTGCTTCAAGCAGAAGATGTATGGTTCAACGACGAGAGTCACGCTGAAAGTTTTTAGATACAGAAAAACTACAAGGTTTTTTTAAAAAACTTTATTCTGTTTTTCAACATATTCTCCCCTACCTCAATACATTTGCATTCGGTAAAATCACTTGTCAAATTCTTGTGACCAACGTTCTTTTGAAAGGTTGCTAATTTTCTCCTCGAATGCAGCGATTGCCTCTTCATTGGTGGACCTCGTAACTTTCTTTTGAGCTTAGGGAATTTAGAAGAAGTCGCACGGAGCTAGGTCCGGAGAATAAGGTGGATGAGGCAACAGTTTGACACCCTGTTCAGCAAAAAAATCGAGTGTCCTAGCGGCGCTGTGGGCGGGTGCGTTGTCCTGGTGCCATCGAATACCCCGCAGACCAGTCTTTGGACGGCTCTTGCATAGTTTTTGGAAGACTACAGGAACACATTTGATTATATACCATTCAGAAGAAAATGTCCTTTGATTACCCAATGCTACCGTTGTGATGTATCCACTTTTAGAAAAAAAGATGCGACCATTTTATTTCCTGAACGACGAATTTTCATTGGAGGCTGCTCACTTTCAAAGCACCAAACTTATGACTGCTGTTTACTTATACTCATAAAAGTGTTTTTACTGTGCCCATTATCAAATTTTTCAAGCATAAACGTAGCCCAATCAACAAATGTGCCTCCCATCTGGAACACCGCTTCCTTAGGCGAAGGCGATCATGAATGATTGTTCGGACCGCTGCCGATCCAATCCCCAGAGAAGCCTCAATCTCGGTGTAGGTTATATGTCGATCTTTTTTTACCATATTTTGCACAGCTTCTACAGTTACCGCAGTAACAGCAGTGGGCGGTCGATCTGTGAGAGGTTCATCATCGAGCGAGACCCGGCCCCTTTTAAACTCAGCAAACAAATTAAAAACTGTAACCCTAGAAGGGGCAGAGTCCCTAAAGCAACTTACTAAACTTTCGTGAGATTCTGCTTGTTTTAGTCCCATTTTATAGTCATACAAAATCATGTTAAAACTCGGCAAAAACTTGGTAAGGCAACTACTGAACGATTCAAACGCTGCCTTTGCGTGTAAGCACTTACAACTTTAGACAAAATAGCTGGGTGCTCAAACTTGTTCAAACTTGTATAGATTAGGAATATCTAAAGACTTTCAGCGTGACCCTCGTATATCGTAAAAATTAGGTCGTGCTTCGTTTTTTCCATACATAACGAAACCAGGTAATGGTTAATTTTTGTAACAACTTGGAAGGATTCAAATAACCAACTCAATTAAATTTGGATAATGTTATAGACCTAAAAACGTTTTCTTCAATAAAATTTTTCATAAAATTGTCCATTCTGGATTATAAAAAAACGTAAGGACTGAAAGACCGAAGGAGCCACTTTATCGTGCTTCCAGCAAAATAATAAACTGCCTCTTTCTGAACTATAATCCTATTAGATCTTTTTTTACAATTGAAAAACGCTCGATTATGTAAACAAATTATAAGGGAAAAACCATCCATCAATGATACAGTTTATCTGATTCTTATTCATATTAGAGTTTTTTGAAAGTTCTGTACAACAACCCGGAATCACCCGCTGAGGTTTTTCTCATGTGCTTTGAGGCAATTTGTATATCGATGTGAGAAATATTCGGTTGAAGTTTCATCAAAACAAAAACAAGCCTGTCAATTCACTCACATCACATCGTCGAATAAAAAAAACAAAGCAAAATATGCTGACCCAGATTTGCAGTATAGCCGTTAATCTTGGAAAACAAACAGTAATCCCAGTTCCCATGGCCGCAGATGTGCAACCAAAGTCATAAATCCCGTAGGCCGTGGAATTCTCGCCCTCTGCTCCTGCCAATACGCGCATCGTATGCACGGCCTACTAAAACGTATCCAAAAATCGTGACATGACCCAGGCTAGTATTTACCACATGGATATGCTGATGAAATTACTTTAAAATGATTATTTATTTCTTACATAAACACAAAACACAAAGTATGCTGAGCTAATAATGCCTCTATGAGCTTGCAATACTATCAATTGAATCAAAGTGTTTATCCTGTGTCGCAACAACATATCTGGGTAAGCCAAAGTCATACGTGATTTTTTGCTGAAAATACAGCTGTTGCAGCTTTGATAAATCTAAACTTATTATATATTGTATAAGAAAAAATTGTACGCTGTTGTACAATATTCGGCGTCACCGTGTTTTGATCGATAAGTGCATTTTTTTTATTTATCTATTTATTTACAAATATTAAATATTGGCTATATAATTAGCATTTCAACAAAATGTAGTTTTTTAAGGATTATTAGTTTGAAACTGATTTTTTAAAATGTCATGCTTTTTTAGAAAATCCGAAGTAATCAAACATGAAACTTTAATCGACACAATTTTTCTGGCCTTTTAGGCATTTTTTCAAGGTAGACGGATAAAATTCTAAATACTAGCATATCTTCCAAGTGCATATTTAAGGGTCTATAGAGCATTGAAGTATGAACTTGGCTATGCTCTCAGAGTTTCCGTATTTCAACGTTACTCCAGTAGAGTTAGAATGATCGTTCTACATTGTTTTCTAGTAAAAATCTGATATTTAGGTATTTGGCACTTATACAGATATAAAACGAGATGCCTGATATCCAGACTTTCATTTTTTATTTTACCCTATTTTGTAAGAGATATATGAACAATTAACGGGCATGTTCTGACAGGTGTTGCAGATGGTTTATGCATATGTCCATAGATTTTACAGCAACTAAGTGACAACTACTCGAATAATGGATAGAATAGTTCATACGAAAATAGTTATATATAAATACCTGGCTGTCAACTTATTGCCCGCAAAAAATGTACTTTTACATATGCTAACTGGATAATAAAGCGTAAGTGAGTAATTGTGACCGAACCTTCATTAAAGCTTAATAGGTTATTACATTTGTGTCGTTTCATCTATGCAGCTGAATGTATTTAGACGACAATATTATCTTCAGTGGAGCTATTTATTGTTCAAGAATGATAAAGCATGCCAGACCTGCAAAACAAGACACATAAACACCGAGCATGAAAGGAGCGGTTTTATGGAAAAATATGTTTTGCTGGCGAAAAGGTTGAATCAAAATTTTTTTCGTGCACAGTGGCATGCAGCCAAGGCCGTAGGTATTAAAAAAAATACAATTGATCAGGTCTTGCTATGAAAAACCTGATACCGTACAATACGGAAACTCAGATTACATTTAGCCTTAAGAGGTATTAGCTACCATTTCTAGACAACTGATTAAATTTTCTTATATTTCCAACAAACTCCACAAGCACAAGATGATGCTATCGTCCCAAACTCCAACGTAAGTGCTTGGATGAAATGGAGGAAAAGAATATTAAAAGGAAAGTTAAAGAGACCGTCTGAATAAAATTTAACCAGTAGGTAGTCATTTAGTCTCGCTCCCACGTGCACGTACGACTATGCCCATCCACTGTAAAATGTAAAACAGAGGAGTCTTTTGTGCCTTGAACTCTAACCTACATACATACAAAATAAAACGGAAAAATATGGTCGGTCGTAGCTATTTCCATTGCGGTGTCGCGACATAGTAGTCCTAGAGATCAACTCACATTTATGAAAGAAAAGCATGTAGATGATGGGGAATTTTATTACACATGCTCACATGTTTGCGTCAACACTTTTGAACTTGTCGTCGTGCAGGACTTTACTTGTCACTATCTGGTGTTCATGAAAGTAATACGTATAAACATAACTGGAAATGTAAACATTACATACACTGTTAATTGAGTTGAGATGCTATATTTAATGACAATAATAAATGGTAATCAAATGGACTCAGTTCTTACCATGTATCATCTTTGTTCATAGCGTATAGCAATACCGTATTCTGCTGTTTGAAGTATCATCGTAGTGCAGTTATTGAGAACCTTCGTAGCGCCATTTCCTCTCTTAAAGTGAAACGCCGAGGAAAAAGATGGATATGCTTTTTTTGTCCTAGACATTAAATTTAATGACAGGAACGTTAAAATAAGGTAGCCTTCTTGACCCATAGCATATCCATCCCCCACCACAGCATATTGAATACCTTTATGGCCAAATCATATCAGCTTTAATTCTGTAGGTGTCATCAAATTATTTTTTTAAACACTTTTAATACGACTGTTCTTTGAAAAGTGTGTGAAAACTCCTAAGCATAATGCCAACCCTATCTATCTGGTGATAGTTATTCAGTAGATTCGCTCATTCGAAGCTCGGGAAAGCAAAATATCCACATCAGCTCCTGAACTATCAAACTGTAGTAGTTTTTTTGCCGGATAGGACGACGGCGAAGCAGGCGACGGCGACGTCGAAACGAGTAATGTGCGGCTTTCTTTGGACCTTCCGACCGATATTATTGTTTTTCAATGACACAGAGGCGTTTTAAACTGCATTAACTGCACTCAGTCGTCGAAGTATAAGTGCACTTTTCATCTCATTACACATGCAGCATTCGACTATTCGAATATTAATTAAAGTAACTAAAATGAAATTTGAAATTTTATATACGGTTTAGTATTCATAAAAAACTGAGTTAGCTAGTTCAAACATGTAACCTAGGAGAATGAGTAGTGACAGGAAATCCGACTACTTTGACAACCCAATGATGGTTGCAAATAATGTGAAACACAAAATTCAAAACATCCAGTTCTATATTCATGCTAGGAGTTGTCTAGTTTCTATGTTTCCCGGTTAGTTTTTAAGACAATATTTAGTTTGAGATTGCTATTAGATATGACGGAAAGAGTCATAAATATCTTGTATTTTTATCAGTTATACAGTCCGTAAATTTAGTTGGAGATAAAAATGTATAATAGGTGGATGAATAGGAGTGGTCATCTAGTAATATTTATGTCCCTTAAACTCTGTGTTTAGAATCCACGAAAGAAGCTTTAGGTATTGAAAGAGCCCCATCAAATAAAATATATAATGATAACCATTCATGGGATTATTACATATGCACCTGAAATAAGTTACTTGAAAAAGGCGTTTCTACTATTGGTACCATAATTGCTGATTTGTGCGAAAGTATTAGAGATTAGACAACAGTTTTTCAGTAACACGCCAATGATAATTCAACTATTTGCAGAGATTCGAATCTACACGAATTAAGTATATATTGTGCTTGAAAATATCATTCGAATACTCTGAAACATGGCATTAATGAATACTGTTGTTTTGATCTGTTTGACATCTGTTTCTTTGACAATCAGAAGTTTAGTACTGATGGTTAAGGCATAAATACACAAATATTGTTAGACCAGGTTTTTCATCTTTATCTACGAGTAAGCTGTAAGTTGTTTCGTCATGTTTCAGTCATTTAAGAAAATGTAGGATGAATTAATTGGGTTATTTACACAGTAGTCGAGAGGAAATACTTTCCAGTGTGCAAAGCTGAAAAATTTCCTATCCAAAATTTTTGTATGAAACATTGTTACGTGTTTCAAAAGTTTCATTGTAGGTCGTATCAAAAAAATATATTAATGAGCGAAAAAGGTTCGAAATCCACCAAACTTTTTTGAGTATTTTTAAGTAACCGGTTACCTTATATGTGCTATAAAATATTTTTGGATCAATTTTTTTCGAAACTTTTCCAGTCTATCGGTTTATGTCAGTTGTTCTTTTATATCAGTACCAACAAAATTTAATATTAATGTTTTTATTAACTTGAGTTCTATAACTTGAGTCATTGTAACGATCATAATAAAAATAAATTACGAAACCACCAAACGAAAAGTGAAAATTGTGGCAAAGTTGGTATTTATTTTGTTTTGCATAAATATACGTTTGTGTAAAATAAATAACTGTACTCGTAGGTTTTGTAACTCTCGTGTCTGGAATATCGTATATTCAGATAAATTTCGTACTTTTATTCTAGTTTTAATCGTTAATCATTGATGCTTTATCAAGATTACCGTGTCGGAAAAGGTGCTACTAGCGTAAAATAATCAAATATGCATTGGACACGTCATAAGGATATGCCCACTTGGCCATCAGACCTCATCACATTATCGTACGTAGAGTAAAATACCAAATAGTCATCCTACTACAGTATCCATGCCGTATATATCAACGTACTTTCTAGTACGCCACTGCAAAAGAAAATGCTGGACACCAGTGAACCTATTCAATAGGAGAAAAATGGTATTTCCACCAAAGTGACATTGTTATACGAAACGATTGAGTTTCTCTCTTCTCAGAAGCGGATATTTTACTTTAGCTTCTTTAAAGGGAAATCTAGAATGTTTTTTCTTTGCCAAGGCACTTAGAGCTTGTACCAAGTTCACTTTTGAAGGGATTTGTAACTTTTCGAATAAATAACAGAAAGTAGAATAAGGGTCGCTTTAAGAAGTATGATGCTGTTCGATGTTATGTTTTGGCTCGTTATTAACTCAGAATAATTTTATTCCAAAACTCTGAATCTTGCCTAAAGTCTGCAACTTTCGAGTATAACAGTTAGTGAAAACATTAACTCAATGAGTAGGATAACGAAACTGAAATCTGTGAAATTTATTATTTCATTATTCAATATTACTGACTCCGTATCTATGCAATTAGTTTTTTCTCTCCAGAGGTGCAAAGAACTATCTCCAGTATCGCCAAAGATATAAGAAATTGCGATTTTTTGTTGTTTCTGTAACTCCTGAAACTCATCCTGTGGTTGCATCTCGGATTCATCTCCTATTTGTATTGTCCGCTAATTAACAAGTGATAGGCGAAATAAATTTACTAACATCCACCTATTATTATAATACATACCAAGTTATTATTTAAAAACAAGATAGGCACCATAATGTCATTATAATACTAAGTTTATTTATTCTTTTTCTTGTAGTTACATAAAGCTGCTAAGGCAGTCAAGACGTTATTATACATATTATTTCATATATTCGGAATACATCCAAATTATGAACCTAATAGATTTTTGATCCACTTCAAATGTTCATTACTAACCTCTGGCATATGGATATTTTTGCAAATAGATGCATTACTGAATGACAGAGATAACGTGCAAAAAAGCATTCTCCGATGAATGTGCAGCGAAAGAGGGAAGATTGCAGGCAATGCAGCGCCGTGATTGCTTTCAATGATGATGACATTTAACCCGCTTCGGTTACAGTGACCTTTCGTTAGCATTAACGCGACTACGGCCGTGGAATTTCGCATATCATCAACCGCTGCCGCCGTTGCAGTGTTATTTGTAGACAATTCCAGATTTACGAGGACGATAACACTCGAACCGAGCGTTTTACATTAGTGCTGATTATTCCAATCGTTAGCGCTAACTGGACATCGTGGCTACGTCTTTCAGGCAGATAAATTATTGAGTTAAACTATGATGATCTTCGTACTCATAACACAGTCCTACATAATAAAAAAATAACGTGAAGTAGGTTGGAGCTGTACCACGAAATGGTATATCCATGGGAATACGCATTTGTATGTAATTTTGAATTTTTGAAAATAATTATAGATAAATCTTGAGAATATTGAATTGAAAAACTAAATCTTTAATAATTCCAAATAATTTAGAATTTACCAGAATCTCAATAATTCCCATTGTTTCTAAAACTTACTTTAAGTGGATTACCAATTCCAAAATCCAATCAAAATCTTCCATCAACTGACACAACGGCACGGGAAATAAGCCTACCTACTGGTTGTCACTTTTGAAAAGGCTAACGGCACTATTGCATCTATTTTTGATCCAATACAGTAATCTGTATTAGTAGTTTCTAAAATATCAAAGGAAAAAGTTAGCTACTGTAAAAAAAATTGAACGAAACATTCAAAATACATCATAAGCTCACTAACGCGACTTCTCTAGTCATTTGTCGATAGTTATTTGAAATATGCGTAGAACTTGAGCTGATAAGACTCAAATTTATAGCCAAGTTTTGATGTGGAACAATATTTTCACGATACGGTGGAATGATGAAGATCAAAGAATAAGAATGCACATCTTAGTAGGGGTAGTTGCAGGAGTATGATAATGATAAGAGTGAGAACATGAAAAGGTTAGGGACGTATCAGCGAAAAAGTTTATAAAATTATAAATTATTCTATAATAATATATAATATCTATACATTATTATATGAAATACTGGTGGTATAATTTGAAGTCCTATGCTACTGACATATTGAATTACACTCAAAAGGTTCGCTTTCAACAGATCAGGATATTATAATTTAGTTACGGTTTCAATAAACATGAAAAACGTATTTTATATTTATTTGGTCATATAAAAATATGATGCAAGCGATGATAATAAACAATGAAAATATATGTTTTTCTATTCAGAAATAACTCTGCCACTTTAGTGACATCTGGATGAACTAATGAAGTACGAAAGTCATATATTTTGAAAGTAAGTTAGATACCCTAGCTCAGAGAGGGTATGAGATCATTTCACTTCAAGATGGTTTGGATGTGCAGAACATAACCGTATCGTGTATAAATACAAGAGGACTGCTCTGCTCTAAAGAGGCGCATCTAAAGCCATTAATAAACCCCGTGGTGTTCGCCTTCATTAAATTAAGCCCTTTTTTGTGGCCATTAATCTCCCGTTTCGGTGTACCGCCAGTACGAGACTCGTCGGCCTCTCTCGCCATGTATCATGTAAACACGAGGGACTCTTGTCAAGACACCCATATCATACAAGGTGGCACCAGCTTCCGAGAGCTTCGATTTGGAGAAAAAGTGGTACGAAAAGTATCAGTAATCAACTCTTTCAGATCCATTTCTATATTCATAAGTAGTATACTTTAAAGTCTATTTTCAAAAATACATCGCTTTATGAAAACAGAATATGGCTCAGATATGGGTAAAGGAGTTGAGGTTTTATCGATAAGGAGCGTCTCGTTTACTGTAGACATAAATAATATTGCCAATTTCTGTAAACAATAATTCCATTTTCTGTGTCTACTGATTTACAGCGAAGTGTTACATACCATCAGTGAACTAGAATGTATTTGAAAACTGCATTGGGTACAACGGAGCTATCAAATTCATATCAATATAATAAACAATAAAAACTACTATTATATTTAGTGGTGACGGTGAAGGCATCATGTTGTCAAAAATATCAGATTTTATCGTTGAAGACCCAATGAGCTTCACAAATCCTTTATCAGGACAGATAAAAGCATCCACAAAAAAAACAAAGAATCGAATACTGCACATGACAGAGAAATTGTGTCGCTCAATTCAAATAAAAGCTACTACAAAACCTTTTCCAGTTGTATTTGACGATTTGCCAAATCATTTTCAAAATTCACTTCAACTTGGGTTCATACTAATGACCCAAGCATGGAATTTGATCGCCATGAAAAGAAATATCTAACTTCTGAGAATAAGCAGACAGCCGCAGGCATAGTCTTTAATCTTAGCTCCCAATTTGAATCAGTTAAATACATTATATTGATGAAAATTGAAGTACGGTACATGAGCTTATGTTTACTTTATCAATATACTATACTTTCTGATCAGGCGAGACGCAAAGCCCGTCAAGCTTTGTTTCTGGCTTTTTGATATTCCTACTTATTGTCCTGAGATATCTAGAACACAGTTCTTGATGACTATACAAGCGTAATAAGCCATAAATCTGATCTTCAAATAACATAAATAGTAATAAATGTAACATTTAAACAAATGAGTAATTATTGTAGTAGGTACTAATAACTTCATTTTGTTTGCTAGAAAAATTTATAGTACACCGTGCCTACCAGCATTGCATAGTTTTCGTCGTTAGCACGTAACGTGTTTATCAAATTGTAAAAGTATCTAAGCTAAGTTAAGGAGATGAAGCTAATGACAGTACACTAATTCACGTTAAATTAACCAAGATGAATATTTTCTCAAAAGTAATATCATAATCAACTGTGGTTAATCTTCGCGGTTATTTCAATGCTATTTCCCAGTTCACACAAGCCTCTGTACCAAAAAAAGGTATCTGGTACTGATCAGGTTATTTAATGTATAATCTAGTTGGCTAGTGTCTTATTTCAATTATTGTTACTTCCACGCATAATTACAATAATTTGATTCCAGATAAACATTTTTTTTTGATGATTTATAATGTTTGCATTGCGCAACTATGATGCTACTCATTTTCTGCGATCTGTCTTTGAGTTGGCCAATTTTTACTGATTTTTTTTTAATATAAGTATCCGCCACATATATTTTAATAAAGTTTATGAAGAAATAATATGATGTAATGCTACTATATTTTGAGAAATTTAATTTTGCTAGTTAAATAAAAAATAAAACAATTTCAAATATCCAAACTTGGCTTTATATGTGTTTGTAGTTGTTCATCGTTATTGGGCGTGGTTAAAAAAGTTGCTATATTGTCGGAAATCGGTACATTTTCCACCAAATTATTAGTATAGACGCAAAATATAAGAATTGCTCCACTCTACTTCCCTTTTTGTTTCTGATCAATTAAGGGCGTTGTCAAAAAGACCTTTGTGCCATGTTTTTTCTAATCTACTTCAATTTTTGTGAGTTGATATCAATAAGGACTTGCTGCAAGTAAATTTCCCCGAAGTTTACTTGCACTCGATTAATTATGATCATCTGTCGCCCAGTTGTTAATGTTTTGAGAGAGCTAGTTGAGTTTGAACGAAGGATCTCATAAAATTCTAATTTCATCCAATCGGAAATTTTGAAGCAAAAACCATTATCATGATAACACAGAAAGTACAGAGACCATCAACTATCTACTAATTTAAATCTCTCAAAATCTTAAAAAACCTTTCATAAATATGTTGGAGTATGTAACCATTTTTTCTATTACCTGAATTCTAGAATAGGTATATATAAACGGAATTCTGTTTAACGCGCTGAAGACAACAACCCTGACAAAGATCTGCCAGCTATGGAGATGTAGGGACACCCAATACTTGAATTGTCTCCCATCAAGCTTCTGTGAATTAACATCAACAATAACTTCATGGCATGATCATGCTGCTGGCCTCGCTAGGTCGACGTCCCAGAAACTGGGGGTTCTCTTCCGCTTCAGGAAATTATATTCTCCGGAAAAGCTATTGCTACTATATAAGGCCCACATGAGACCATCGCTGGAGTACTGCTCTAATACGTGGGGATGAGTTCCTAAGCACTCCCTAAAGCTTCTAGACACAATCCAGAAACGAGCAATACGTTTAGTCTATGCGCCTGATCTGACAAAGAACCTCCACAGTCCAGAACATCGAAAAAGGGTGGCTAATCTGTCCCTATTCTATAGATATCAACATGGCAGATGTTTGACCGAACTGTCTCGCATCATAATACCAAGAGTCTCCAGTACAGCAAACCCTAGAGGAACTCACCAGGTAAATCTCACAACGCTTCGAACAAGTCTCTTCTAAAAGTGGTTCCTTTGGAGAATCTCGGCGTTGTGGAATAAGCTCCGATGGTTACAATCTACCTCGTTTCAAGGTAAATGTGATGATCTAAATTTTGCTGATACTGTCACTAAGCGCAATTTTGCAGACGGCATATCGTTAATGAGTGAGAAATCTATAATCAATCTGTATGATAATTTTTTCTATTGCACACTACGCGTTACTTGTTTGATGACCATCTATCTACATTTTCGAATGTAAGAATACAAAAGCTAGGAACATTCACTCTCTAACTGTCTGCATCGCTGCAAGAGACATATCAGATACCATAAAATAATGGTGTTTGCCGAAGTTGCCAGGAAAAGCCTCTCTTCTGAAATATTTGTCTCTGGAAGTAGGTACTTAAATCTATTCAGATACGTTTCTGAATAAACACAGTGGAATAAAGAGAAAAATGAGACGCCATTTGAAATGTTCAGTATTATTTATTCAGTCTGTGTTTCTGTTTATAATCTAGTAATTGAATTGGATGAGAAGCAGCATCGTTCAATAGGTTAAACACTGCTTCTTGTTCCTGGGTAAATTATTACAAGAGGCTATCGTTTATAGTTTTTCGGAAGAGGATTGTCATAATCATAGTAATTTATTGACTCGAATATTTTTGTTTGCGCTGTATGATAGATATTCCAAATATTTATTGAATAATTATAACCTTTGATTTGCAGGCTTCTGTCCTCTCCTCACTCATAAATTTTATCCACTCATATCCAGTGGCATCTAGACATACCATCAAAGAAATGCCGAGACAAGCATCATCTCAGCATCAAAAACATCTGCAACGCTTCAGACCACCTATCAACAGAAATAAAGGAATGTTTTTTTTAATTTTGTTACAAAAGAGGCGGCCACACTAACAGGAGCGCTTAATCAGAGTTATAATTAGGTTGAAAAGCCGATTTGACGACACGAATACGTATTAAAAAATGCCATCAAGTAGAATAACTCTGTTGATATCACTCATGGTATATGCAGAAAAAAGGTTCTGATAAGAACACATTTCAGGAGGATTAACAGGTTTTTTAATGATCACTTAAATCCTTGTGACTCATAATTGTCTGCTTGTGTCTTTGTTGGCATTTCTGTCATCGACTCTTATGAAATTTGAGAGGGATATGATGTGAATAGGTTCTTCTAATATTTCGAAAATAGTGCATCGATTTTTATTGTCCACCAAACTTCATTAATGATTATTTTTTAGCTAGTGGGTCACTTTACTGCTACCCAAAAAGCGTTAACATGTTTTTCGAAAATCTGCCTTGGCCATCGGTTTGCAGCATGTCTGTCGGAATTTTTGTAATCGTATAATCTCAGCAACCACTTTACTGATTTTTGAATAAATTTAGGGGCGGATATGCTGTGGGTCAGGGACACTATTTTACTTTTACAAAATAAGTTCCTGATGAAACAACTGGTCTTCAAATAATTGTATATCGAATATTACAACCCTATCATATACTATCTCAACGATAAGAAGAAACTTTTCCAGCTTTTATCTGATGCTCTTTTACGTCAAACGAGAAAATAATGATATATTAAATACAAGACTTAAAATTTATTATTATAATATATTTTCTGGGTCTGTACTTTAAGAAACATTCAGTAATTGAATTGATCTTTTGGTAGCTTCGCGTAACAAATAAGTTAAAACGAACATAAAAATTGCATGTTCATCTTATTTTTCAAGGTGTGTATGACACAGGCTATATTTAAAATGCACACCTCCACAAGAAACAAGCAAACATATTTTTGATGTAGAATACAGCACGCTCAGAAATTATGGCAATATTCCAAAATAATATTTTTTAATCATTTCTCTAACTGTCAAATCACTGATACAAAATAACTGCAAAAAGGTTTTATTAAAACTTTACAATAAACTATGCGAATCAACAAAAACAAACTACGTATATCCTTCTACTATTTCACAGGTAAATAGATTTTCAAATGTTTAACTGTTTCCTTGAGCATTGTGGTGCTAGTTTGACTTTTCTTTGTTCTCAGGCTCTTCGCAAAGGCTCCTTTGATTCTATAAAAAAACAAAAACTCTTCAGTCTATTTGTCCACTTTTCATTGAAATTCAAATAAAATGATTTCGTCTTACTGAAGAACAAAAATACAAATATGGTATTCTGTATTTGGTAACGGTTTTGTTCAAAATAATTATGGATACTGTAACTGCCACGACCCCTTTCAATTGAAGTCGGCAATAAGAAACATCATCATGCAATACATTATAAAGTGGGGAGTAAATTGTAAAACTCGGTACCAAATTATGGGAATAAATGACGTAAATCATTATTGGTATTTTTAATGGTTCTCCATAATATTTTTATGCTACTATGAGTTTTCCGATACGATGTGATTTCGTTTATCGATCCAAAGCCTTACATAGTACTGACGCAACATATTTATATATGATAGGAGTGGGGAGAGAGAAATTGATAATATGAAGAAAAGGTTAAAAAAATGTTGCTCTTGGTTGTAGTGAAAGTCCTCTAATATATATTCTATCTCTCTATTAGATATTATTATCTATGGATATAGGTTTGAGCGGTAGGCATGTAAAGTCGACACAGTGAGTTCGTACAAAATTTATATGAATTTTTCTCACTCCATTTTATTTTTTCCTGTGTTCAATATTTATACACATACAGCTCCCATAAGTTTGCTTTTGAACCAGCGGTACTGAATAAAAGAGACGAATAGAGTAGATTGAAGGTGGGAAGTTTGATTTTTTTCCGGAGATAACCTGGGTCTAATTAGCGTTATACGCAGATTCCACGGGACATCTTCATGGCACTTATCACTTATATCTGTAAACTATTTATACACATTTTCACAGAAAACAATCATAATTAGCTGGACTGGGACTAGAGGGGTCATTTGACATTCTTGTGTTGCCGTCATAAGTGATGGGGATAACTGCTATGACAAAAAAGATTTCCAGGTATTATGTAAATACGTCCTATAATCTCGACCTGACCTCTGCATTTTGAATTTCCATACCTAGTCATTAATCTCGAAGGATTCCTGGCTGCTTACATTATAGGGGACATATAGCTTCGGAAGTTGGAAGTACTAGCTTGAGATGGACGTTTTAGTGAGCATTTCTTTTCTTTTCTTCATTAGTTGGTGTGCCTGCAAGATAAAGAAAAAATAAGTAGATCAAATGAATAACGTCTGTTATTTTGAGAGGATATATCATAAACAAAGTGTTATTTGAATAAAAGATACTTGCAAGACCTGCTATTAGACTAACTCAAGAAGTACTATGATTGAAAACGTTGTTAGTTGGATGAGTTTCAGCAGTTATAATTAAGGAAATAGATACGTGCTAGATTCAGTTGCTTACCTCACAAAAACACTAACTCGCGCACTGGCAACAAGTATGAAATGAATCATCTAAGAGTTTCACAAATTACGTTAGAGTTGGGAATGTACTAACTACTACTTCGGTTTCATCAAAATTCAAAAACTAATTTTATAGGACAGCGCCTTACAGGACGGTCATCAAGTACGCTCAAATGGAGAAGTCCATTTCATGAGATAATTTACGGAAAGATAAACAGGGTAACCATGATTTTTATGAAATCGTAGGCCACCGTTTATTGTTTTTTTGAATCGTTGAATGTTCTAACTCTAAAAATATAAACAAGACTTTTGGTCTCTAAAACACACTGAGCTGTTGAGGAACAAAACGTTATTATGTATTTTACTGATTTCCTCAATAATGGTTCATTCTATCAAATCAATTAAATGGCATTTTCAACGTTTTGACTCGGGGCAATAAAACAATCTCAAGAAGAACAAAATAAAAACGAATTCCACAAAATTCTCTTTATATACACACCAAAGTTGAGTGCCATTCACATTTGATAGCAAAAAAAATGGAACCCACGATAACGTCACTCTTATGAAGGGTTTTATAATTTAATTAAAGATGTTTTCGCTATAAAAACATTTTGAGTACATATAGTTTTTTGCATGAGTTGTATTTTAGATCTTCGAGAAATACTGTCGACGTTCCCCGTTGATTTTTTACTTAATTTGCCAGAAATATGCAATGAAAGGACGCTTAGTGATGGTTTTCTGGCGAATACTTGATGTATGACTCCTCAAAAAATATTCCGGCCATGTAGATTGCGCTAAGTGAAGCCTTAGTTTAATCCATGTCATACATTCAGCAATATCTTTAAAGTGCGTTTTCCTTTTACCTCGCATTCCATGAGATATATTTATAATGGCATATTGATCATAGACGTAGGAAGTAAAGACGTCTTATGGGAAAAAAACAGTCCCACTCAGATCATAAGCAAAAAAAATATCATAATATTCACAAATTTCGCCTTGTCCGGCAGCTTTCAACAAAGTGCAAAATATGATAAATGAAATTTTTAACTCCAATAAAGAACAATCGACTACCAATCTGCCAACCTTTTGTTATATACTCCACCTTGACTTTTTAGTCAAAACAATGCTTACGAGAAGTTATGCAAGTATTTAGGTTGTTTACGACTTCATATAGAAAACTTCGATCAATATTTAATCGTAGAGTGACAGTATGTCCGTCATTTCACACTAAAACGGTGGTTTCAGCAAAATCGCAATATGTCACGCTACAGTCGATTGCAACTCTTTTGAGGCGTGAAATATTGGTCACGTGATAGATCGTCAGTTGTTTTGCACAGTGCTGCATCGTGATTGGACGTACTAATTAATATTTCAGGCCATTTTGCAAACAAATTATCACTTTGAATTATCGGGCTTTAGAGTACCATAATTTTGATTTACGACACATCTACAAATATTCATTTGGTCGATAATGCTATAATTTCATCAGAGTATCGCGCTGTCCACATGTGTCCGATATGCTGTATTTAATATCCATTAATAAATATCGTATCGGCTTAATGATGGGATTTTTTTAGTTATCTATTAGAGTATCCATAACTACGAGTTTTGATGAAAGATCTTGAATACTCATTTGGAGTTTTGAAGTCTGTCGGGGTTTCAACTATCTATCGCCTGTTTTCTGTACCGACAATTTCACCAATCAAACCGCAATACCCCGCGGACAAAGCGATCTAAATAAATACAAAGAATGGAATTCTTCTAACAAACCATCTTTCATACGAGTGCCAAATTACCACGTCGGCGTCGCTCGAATCCAGAGACATCTAGTGGCAGTTTTAGTAACTTAATAAATCTTTGCAAACTTTTGTCCATATATTATTATCAGTACTATAAATGTCCGATACATATTTGTCACCTGAGGTAAGACATTTGGATTGGGCCAAAAACTGCCACTATCTATGTAAACCCGAATAATGGTAAATTATTCAAGGAGGTAAAATATGGCTTCATGGAATATTAAAAACTTAATAAAAAACAAGGCACGAAGGATTAACCTAAGTTTGAGTAAAAATACTATATTGAAACCTTTACTCCCAAAAAACTTTTAACTGAAGTTGTTATTCGAGTTTAAGCGTTCATTCTCGAAAGCGTGAGATTAAAACGAGGCTGCAAACAATGCATAGACAAACTGAGAAACGTATTTTTAGGTGGATATTTTGATGAATGTGCACCGCATTTCAAAAACTCATAAGCAAAAGTGCCGGCAACTAAATAAGATTAAAAAAAAATGAAGATCTGAAAAAAATTGGCATCCACGGAATTCTAACGCGCATCTCCGTGATGACGGCATATCGCGTTTTCAGTCACAAATACGAGGGTCACGCTGAAAGTTTTTTGATATCCCTAATCTATACAAGTTTAAACAAGTTTGAGCACGCCTATTTTCTCTAAAGTTGTAAGTGCCTACACGCAAAGGCAGCGTTTGAATCGTTCAGTAGTTGCCTTGCCACGGTCTCGAATGCATCTAAGTTTTGGCCGAATTCCACATTTATTGACCAGTGAGCAAAAAGCAACAAGAGTTGATTGGGCTAAGTTTATGCTAGAAAAAATTGATAATGGACACAAGTAATACACTTTTAATATCGTAACCGGAGACGAAACACGGTTATATCATTATGATCCCGAAACTAAACAGCAGTCATTAGTATATAACCAAACTTGTTCCTGAAGTCTTCCAAGAACTATGCAAGAGCCGTCCAAAGACTGGTCTGAGGGGTATTCAATGGCACCATGACAACGCACCCGCCCACAGCGCCGCTAGGGCACTCGATTTTTTTGATGAACAGGGTGTCAAACTGACTACTTCTTTTTCCCTAAGATCAAAGAAAAGTTACGAGGTCGCCATTTTTCCACCGATGAAGAGACAATCGCTTCATTTGAGGAGGAAATTAGCAACCTTTCACAAGAATTTGACAAGTGGTTTTACTGAATGCGTAAATGTATTGAGGTAGGGGAAGAAAATGTTGAGAAAACAGAATAAAGTTTTAAAAAAAAACCTTGTAGTTTTTCTGTATCTAAAAACTTTCGGCGTGACCCTCGTATAACGCCTTGCTATATCCTTTTCCGAGATATCAAAGTGCTAGACAACCCAGACAATTGGTAACAGTTGGATTATCTGGAAGTCTGATCGCTATTTGAACTTCTATCTCTTGAAGGGCAGACTCCACGGTTATAACATGCGTGAATTAACTTCAAAATTGGTTCGAATTAAACAGTCAAGCGCAAGGGTGATAACAATCCAATGAAAGGTTCTTAAATTGTTAAATTTGATTTTATCTTGAAGTAGTAACCTTGGACTAAGTACACATCCACGGTTTATATTACTAGATTTGGAATTGTTGACTGATTACCTGTAACCTTCTGATTCGCAAAACGGGTTGGAGTAGTGTGATCAGTTCTTACCTGGAACAAAAAGAAACATTATTCAAATTTAAAAAGATAAATACCTTTCCAGCATTAACAGGGGAAGTATATTATAAATTGTATAATTGCAGAACATTTTTTTCTTATCTACTTTGATAGATACTATTTTGTTAGCTTTAGTAATAAGGATAGACATATATTTGCCTCTCTGTTTTCTAGTCACTTTATTTTTTTTACCAAAAAAATATATATCCATCTGCCAGCAGTGTTGGACACTCCAAAAAATTTAATATATTCTTACCCCTTCTCCCTCCCTAGCAGTCGTCCACTATGTGACAATTATCGTAGTACTTGATGCATTCCGTTAGGTAGGTCATAGTAAAAGGTATTACGTATATGCATCGACGTGTCTATAGATCAGTACCGATCGAAGCTCTGTTGGTATTTTCTAGGGATCCATTGATCAAGCCACGTACGGGTAAGTATGAGAACATGGAACATAAGTAACTAGAGAATATGTATCACGAGATTACACACATAAAAAGAAATTATCAATTTAGGCATTGTGATATTCTTGTAAAGATATACTCACGACTAAAACATCTGAAATCTCTCTAAGACAATTTACTTGATGAGAAAATTACGGTTTATCAGAACCAAGAAAAGTATATTTTCGATTTCAATACTCATTCTAAAGGAATATAGGTACTATTTTTTTTAGTAAGAATATCATATTTTCCAACAGAGACCCGTTTACTTCGAACAAGAATAAAAACAATTTGGGATTCGCTCCAAGTAATTCATTTAAATCGCATCGGCATCTTCGTCAAAGGCAGCACATATTCTTCGTCTGAGAATTTATTTTTATGTGTGTAATTCTAGATGTTAGTAAATGAGTTTTGAAAGGATTAGTGACGATTGATTACTGCGTCACACAGTTTTGCACAAAACATGTGTGCTTCGGAAGTTAGATGAGAAAAAAGGGAAAGGAGTATTTCCGAAAATGTTCATATCATTCTGACAGTGATGTAGCAGATGAATAAATGGTCAGAAATAAATTGAATAAAACCATACAGACACATAATGTTGAATAATGTATATGATGATAGATAACGAAATATTCAAAGAAGCCAACAGTAGTTTTTTGTATACTGACACTGTACCTCACTAATAAAAAAATATAAGCACAAAGTGAGACAAACAGCATTGGTGTACATATTTGTAATACGATGCCCTCCCACCATGATGAAATTCAGCAAACACTAGATACTGTTGTGTAATTGGCCGAGAAGTTGTAGTACCTACTGAATATCCGGAAAATTTCACCCTTGCTGTATGCAAAAAAAAACGTCTGACGCTTGGCGTAAAGTGTCGGCCGTATCGCCGAGCGAATGTTCCGGCGAAATCGAATTATCCGGGCGGCAATGAAAGACTTTTACATCCGTCAGTTATGCGGCAACTAATTAAGAAAAATATTAAATAAAGTACTTAACTGAATTGAGCTGAGCTTCGTTAGACAAGCATATAGAAGTGCACCAATGGGTAATTTTTTGATCGAAATAAATTATATATATTATATGGTCATAAAAATTCAAACTTCTATTGTTCACGCTTATTTCCCAATAAATTAGCAGTATTTATAATGGCAAGCTGAACATTTTGTGTCAGATCTACCGCATGACATAACTTGCAACCGAAATGAAAACAATTTATAGATTGTCTCTGTACTTCCCACACTGAAATTGGAAATAACGTCAAATTGGCTCAGTAAAACACATATTGCATTTATTTGAGACCTAAACCATATTTTGGTAAGGTGGGAGGCATCTTGTAACGTGCTTTGGGAAGAAAGGATATTTTTGTTGATAGATGAGGCCCCTTGTGTATGGAATCATACAAAAGTCTATTTCTGAGTGGATCACGGTATAATTACAGCGTTGGAAGTATCGAGTCAACCTATTCGATTCCATGGTTTATATTATCTTATCGTAACTTTGTGTCAGGCTTTCACCTACAAGCTAACTGTTCATACCACCTATAGCAGATATATGGGGTTCAAACAAATATATAATAATACTTAACAACCTTTATTCAAGGAATCATCTAACGATGACATGGAAACGCGTCATAAAAAGGCGAAGCACAATTTGCGTATTTGATATGAATCCTCCAAATATATCAACATGACAGTCCCTTAGGCAAGAAAGTCCATAAACTCTTGAACACTATAAAAACAGCCATCTGACAGAGTAATTCTCAGTTTACCTTTAAAAATATCGACTTATGTCAGCTCGTGCATATCAGATGAAAGCAGGTTAAAGAGCAAACATCCAGCATATATTGAGTATTTTTTGTAGTGTGCATGATAAAACTTATTTGTAATAAAATTGTCTATGTTGCGAGTGTTATAATTGTGTTTATTTGAATTTTTTTTATTTATGTTTATTTCCAAAAAAGTAAACTTATAATAAAGACAGATTAAACGGTAAGAATGCGATGTCGCACAAATACTTTCCTGCAAGACGATTGATAAGAGACTCGCAAATTATCGCATAATAAATATTCACCCCTTCACATCTAAAACATTTTTTAGAGAATTAATCAAATAGTAACCTTTGCTTAGTTTCAAGCACACAGAATTTATATGACCGTCCCATGCTTTCATGGGAATCCACAAAGACCCCAAAAAATTTGTTCGAGGTAGATGGCTTTATCAGAACCCCATTGAAAATGAAATTAGCACTGGTTGGAAGTTTGTGTTTGGTGTGGAACTCCATAGAAACAGTTTTACTGAAATTTAGAATCAAAACGATTTTTATGTCACCACCACTCGCCAGATTCTTTATCGGTGTATAAGTATAGTACTTGCTTGTTTTTAATGCTGGTATCTCGTAAAGTGAATTGTACAGGTATAAGAGAACATAATGCTTTCATTATTATTTTTAGAAAATAAATTTAACCTGAGATTTTTGAATTCTTTGTATTACTCATATCCCAAATAAGTGATTATCATCCTCAATGTATGCCAGAATGAGGAGTTAAAATCCTTGAATTTACAGTGACATTCTCGTAATATTCTATTGAATACCACGTGAAGTTGATAACACGTACAGAAACTGTACGTACGACATGTCGTGACGCAGTATGAAACTCTCTGCATTTATCTTATCCATTCTTAGTATACCCAACAAAAAATGTAGAAAATAGAGGAAGAACGAACAAAAATCAAGGATATATCACGGCATCGCCCCTATTCGCGATTCGAAAATCCACCTGAAGGCAAAAACTCATCCCTTGTAATGTTGAAACGAACGAAGGCTGCGTGGCGCACTTGAATTGGAGGGAGCCTCAACATCCCTTCGGAGCTAATCACATACTCCCGGCTACTTGTTAAGTTTTTTCGAAAGCTCTTTACGGGAAGGCCGGAGACAAATGGGGGCTTGATGCAGTGGCGTACCATCAACAAGTTTTGTTGGTGTGCAACATGCATACATGTATTGATTTCCATAAGTGCAACCAATCGTTAACATCAACTGACAATATTTTTAAATTACTATATACACTACATCTATCCACGGCCGGTATTCCTAGATATTCTTAGTTTTTGACAGTAAAGTTCCCGGTAGGATAAGCAGAGTCGACGTGTCTGATAATCACATATTCTAGACATCCAGAATGATATTTACTTCCAAAACCTTGATGCCACCATGCTAAAGTATGGATATTTGATTTCCAGGAACTTTTTCCAGGTACGTATAATCATGCTACAATAACTCGCCTTTCATGCATTGAGGTAAAGCTATTGCTGTGTAAATCTCCATGAGGCGAAAATGAACTGGTTAAAAATAAAAGATATCGTCACACTTCATTTCCTTGTTTTCATGCACAACCTCATAGTTTCGTCCAAGCCTATGTACTTGAGATAAAAACTTATAGGTATTTAGGAAAGACATTCACGATAGGCACATAAGATTCTCAAATTCTATCACTAAACATGAACTTTGTTGAGACTGCCTAACGAAATCTCTATTGACTGGATTATTTATATAGCCAGTGAATTGCAACATTCACTTGTCAGAAACTGCTGGATTCAGGCACCAGTCAAAGCTCGATCATTGAAATATGGTTTGATTGCGTTGAAATGTTTGTTTCAGCATTACGATCAGAAAGATTGCATAATTACGCATATGTATTCCGCACTGCATTAGTTCAACTTTAACTTCCAGAATATGAGAGCAGATCAGGAAAGGAATTATTCGATTGAATTCCAATTTTTTTTTATTTGATGGTGTAAAATTCATAAATATCCACAGTGAGGATCAGACCCACGTTCTCTGTATTCTGTTCAACATTGTTGAGCCAAATGCGTAAACAGGGGGGCATAACTAAAAACTACTTATATAAAAACGTGCTCAATGATTGGAAATTAAAAATGGAATAATTGTAAATGTTTAATGACGTTTTCGACTGCCTCTATAGCAGTTATCTAAATTCAAAATATTAATCGACTTCGGGATCGACTTCAGAAACGTTCATAAAGCTTATTCACGATGAACCATTCCAAATATCTGCGTTTTACCTCGCTGTTCGGACAGAACGCCCAAAAATCATTTGGGTGGATGTCACTAAACCTGAGGTGGATTGACAATATGAAATAAATCAAGATGTTGTGGAACACAAATTATCTAAACAATGAAAGTTGTCATACAGTAGGTTGCTTGAATCGTCCTCAAATAAAAAGCAACTAGGGATATATACATATGCACATGAGGCAAAGAATTCCTTGTAATCATATCCAATGAAAACAGTCGAAACCCCGGTCGAAACCATTCATGATAAATAAAAGTATCTAAAAGATAAGTACCCCGACGTCATACTTATTGAATATAACAGAAAAAGAAACAGATATATGTAAGTCATCTATTCAAGAGTTCGTTTACTTCCTGCAGTACTATTTATACAGGTTGCTCCATTCAACTTGAAACAGCCTTATATCGCGAAAACGTTGTTTTTAGATTGAAACATTTAGATGACACTAAACATGACAATATATCTTTTTGATTGCACAATCTTAATCTACAAGAAAAAACAAATACCTTTTGTTCACATAATTTCTAAATCCGATTGCAACTTTAGTAGATAAACAATACGAAATTTATTCTTTTTATAAATTATCCAATAATTACATAAATGCTTTTCTTCTCACATTAACGTAATGGTCATCCGGGAAACATTTAAATTCAGTATAACAAATGTCCAAAATGATGTCCGCCAACATCAATACATTTATCAATCCGTTTTATAAAGTTTTGACACCCAAGGAGACTGCACCACAAGCATTATATCATATTATCCACTGTAGTGGGAGCTTCTCTATAAACAATTTCTTTGTGATGGCCTCATAAAATGAAATTGAGGGGGGTTAAATCTGGTGATCTAGCAGGCCACATAACGGGACCACCTCTGCCGATCCATCGATTACGGTATTCCCGAACCAGCACTTCCCGAAAAATTCTGGAATGGTGAGAAGGGCAGCCATCATTTTGGAACCACATACTTTCCTTTTCTTGGAGTGGCAGATCGTCTATTAGCTCTGACAAGTGTTGTAGAAAGTCTCGATATTTTTGCCCATCCAAAATCTTTCTTCAATAATATACCAATCAATCAACCTCTCCTCAATAATTCCGCACCATTCATTCACCGACCAAGGACGCTGATGTGCTACTGCTCTCGAATATTTTCCACACTCCGGTAGTAAATATTATGTCGATTCACTTCACCATGGTTTGTAAAACCAGATTCATCTGGGAGCAACACACAAAAGAAAACAATCTGTTTAATTTCATTCATATCCGTGCCCAATGAGAAAATGCTACTATGTCAAAATAAATTATAACAGCGGTAGTGGAATATTTCGAAAAAGAACAAATGTTTTATTTTTGCCTACTTAAGTTGCATCGGATTAAATATTCCGTGATCAAAATTTATTTGTTTTTTTCTGCAATGAAAAAGATGTTTTCATTTGAAAAACATGTTGACCTTGAAAAAACCTTGAAAACGCAGTCACTGTTAAAAATAAATGACATCATCTTCTAACCCTCACTGCACCCAGTAACTTTTGTTTAACCTTTTTTATGCAAAAACTCACCGTTCTCACGATATTCAGCTGTCTCAAGTGAAGTGGAACAATCGGTATAACCTAGAATCTAGAGCATTTAAAACAAGATAAAGCGCATATATAGATGTTTTCAAAAACAAACACCTAGAACGATAAAATTTTACTAGATACTGATCCAAGTTGGCAACGACAATGAATTGAATGTCGTACTTCATAATAATTGTGATAGGATTTAATTTAGTTTCATGTAATTTCAAATCCAACAATATCTGGGGAATCCCGACTACATTGTAGTTAAATTAACAGACTGACATATATTTCTGAGTATTTAATTCACTCTTTAGATATCTTGAGTGATAAAATATCTCAAGGATAATTTGAAGGTGATAGTTGGGGTTTTCTGTAGGTTTCATTAAATAAAATTGAGTCGCCAAAAACCGCAGAAAAGATAAAACGATATATTAGAAAATTTGTAATACAGTATAGACAAAATTCTAAATCTGTGAATTTCATTTTTAAATTCACGATAGGACTTATAGCTATAGCTATAGTTTACAAATATCCAAGGCTATGCTTCACAGTTTGAGAACAAACGCTTCACAAACATTGACGACTAAGTCCTGTGCTGTAGTGTAGGAATTACACAACTTAGTCTCATCAACAAATAACAGCATCTACAATCTACATATCATGACTTCTGATACATCGAAAATACCAGCTGCCAATGTTCACCTGCCATGTGAAATCAATCTGGAACAGTCACTCGTTCCATTTGCAGCGCACAGATTACATCTTCGATAAAGCAACAAAAGAATAGCGAATGGTCGTGACACAATGTGAGTCGCTTGTTTCGTGCAGATTTGTCGACGGGTGCTTTGTGCACGAACGTTTATAAGGATTCGAAGTGTCAAAGGGTCCAGTAGGAAAAGACCTTCCGTGTTATTTTTGTTTTTGTTACGTCTGCCGGATAAGTCCTGTCTCAAGTGGGCCACTGGACGATTCTGCTTACGCTTACAATCTTTTCTCTCCGAGGAATTTTGACAGCGCGTTTTTCTTGTTATTTTTTTACAGGGTGAAAATGCTGTGCTTCGTTACTCATTTTCACATCGAAACATGAGCAACATGTGATCGTGAATATATTTTATTGTGATATCTAAGAAAATTCATGTCACACATTATAAGCTGTATCAGTTTGTTCAAGATTTCGATCGAATTTATAGCTGCTGGTCCACTTGAAGTACATTTTGCATATTATGGATTTTTTGAAATTATAAAGATTTGAGATTCATATTTTTTAAAATCTCTTCCAACTTTCAGCAGTTCCAAATTCAGCATCGACCTATTTGAGGATCATTTTTCCTATTGTTGTGAAAAAAAATTCCGATTCCGACTAAATATGACGAGATTGATGACATTCATACACATTAAGCAGATACATGGCATCCATTCCGACGGTCTGTTTGTTTGTCATTGTCGTTCTTGTCATCGTGTAATATCAGTAACTGCTGTTACGCTTTGATTGAAGTATGTCTATTTAGGTCAAAGCATTCGTGGCGGATTTACTATGGACAGCAGAAAACGGTCAGAACTCTTATTTTTAGCGAGTTATCTAGCATTCTCGTAGTCAAAAAGTATAAGGCAGCCATTTTTCGAAAACATTGAATCAATATTTATAACTGGAATCCAAACCACCAATATTCTCGTAAGATTATGATTTCTTTATACTAGAAAATTATATTTCTATACAGAAAGTGACACCGTTACAGCATATAAAGTAAATATCCAAAACAGTGTATACAAGTTATTCTATTTTAATCCAAGTCATAAGCAAGAGCAGTACTGCGAACTGAAACACTTAAGAATTCGAGATTATATGATTCATTGACCTTTTACGATGTGTGTCTGTCTGCACATCTCTCTGTCACCATTTGTCTATAATTATTACGAATATGAGCTTTTATGTATATTATGCTTACTGTTTTTGTCCTAACTCCTAACTCTGTAGGCACTGCTTCAATCACATTTACACTTTTTGAGCGACTAGAAAGACGTCACCGTATAAGCATTCGTGCATTATATTCTTAGCTACTCTTGCGTGAAGTTGTGCGATTCAACAAAATATGAGCAAAACTAGAACAAATCACTGAAGTTGCGTCGGTTAGCGTCGGGCTCTCCACACAATATGCCTGATATAGATTGAATTTGCTTAGTTTTTCGACGTGTTATAACGGATTTCATTGCCTCTAACCGCTCTTACTATACCTAACGTAAGATGTCAGAAAAGAAAAGATAGACATTGTAATCAACGTAAATTAGGCTGCCTCGATCCTCAACAAAGTTATATTCTGTTAAACACAACTAAGATTATGAATATTTTCACTCATCCATGGTGAGGCGCTGAATGCATGCTGCTTTAACAAATTCAGTGAATTGGGAATGAATTAGATATCGTGTTAAATCGTACGATGTGATCGTTCGATCTCTTTTCACTTTACACTGGAACTCTTCCCGACGACAAGCAAGTCAAACTGACTGAGAGCGTCTGTTTCACTGAATAAGCCTCTTTACATCCCTTTTTCTCTTGTTTCGTATTATGTTCATTATATAACGCCCTTGTTTGTGTATTTGAAACGATTAATTAGCTGGCAGCAATTCGAGACTAGTAAATAAATTATGAGACATGTCCAAAACCCACCTGGATCAATATTGGTAATTGTAACGTCAAAAACAGCCGAACATAGACTGGTGTGCTCCAAATTTCGATCGTTAACCTAGTCCGAATTCATCACAATCCATCAAATTAGACAGACATTTGCCCGCTTTGCGAAAGGTTTTTTCAACTGACCTGCCTCAATTTAGCATGCAAGGTCGTTGTCACGCAATATATTTAGTTGGAATCCGGTGAAGTGCGGTAATACGAACCATTTTTTACTTCTCATAATCTAGGGAGATATCGTTTTAAAACTATTGAGAATTCTTATATTGGACATTTTATGTCTACATCAGGCAAATCCTTGAGACTCGTATGCGTCTGTCTATCCGTCGGCCTAAGAATTAGAATTTTTGTCACAGGGAAATTTCAATATTGATAGATTTAATTAGTCGCGCCGTAGGGTGGCAACGGCAGTAGTCTATCTGTCTGGCTGTTGGTATGTTTGTTTGTTGCCGTTTTTGCGCGGCATTGAACATGGATTCTAACCAAAATCAAGCTCCAAAGGCAGAGGTGAAGACCTATAATAGCGTAATTGTATATTTATGTATATTACAGCGGCCAACGCGATATAATTATGGGAGTGCATGCGGCCAAGTGTGCGTTCAAATTCAACAGTAGAAATTGAAACAACCATTTAAATACCTTATAATTGCACACATAAAAAAGTTCAAATTGAAAATATATCCTCTGGTTCTTCGATGTATTTTTAACCACTGGATCCGAATTTTATATAAAAAACTCTATTTAAACGGATATTCATTCCGATAGAAAATTGCAAACTAGGTCGTTCGCATTGGTTCTTCGATGTATTTTTAACCACTGCGTCCGAATTTTATATAAAAAACTCTATTTAAACGAATATTCATTCCGACAGAAAATTGCAAACTAAGTCGTACACATTTTTCATGTCGGAAAAGTTCAGAATCCGTATTTATACTTTTCTATTTTTATAAAATACTGTAGCATCGGTTGATTGGCAAAAACTACACGAGTTGAGGCTTGGAATAACGACCAAGGCTTGTAAAATACACAACAGAGAATGAGACATTCAGATACTTTTCTGTATCGATTCCGGAGGTACACCTCCAGAGATGGAGTTTCATAAAGTGAACCAAACAAATCTCTGCAATGCGATCTCGATCCTAAAACATTGTAAAACGTACGTAAAGGGATTAGAAGTAACGAGGTTGTATGCACTGAATCCATGAGCGTCGACTTAAACTCAACAGGAGAGTTTAAACAGCCTGAAGAACTACGTTTTCTAACGCGTCCGGATGATTTTTATTTACTACTAAGACTACGGCGAGATTCACATGATATATTTTCCACCAAGACAATCATCATGCACTTCCAATCTAACCGTGAAATGTGGAAACGGTGGGATAGTACCTGGTATCGCATCGCCAGACATGCACGCGATATTCCATACAATTTTTTTGACAGAAAATCACCTCCAACTTCTGTGTCGCAGACCTAGAAAGGACGGCATATTATGATGGATGATGTTAAACCTCAGAAGTTTGATAGAAGATAACTAAGGCTAAGAGTATTTGGCGTCCCTCTATCTCCACGACTAGTAGATCCGTATGCGATTTTCATATTAAGGCAGTTCCCCAGAAAATTGAGAGCATACCCAACATTTATTACCTCTAAGAAAAGTGTCGGAAATAATCAGGTCTCGCAATATTCCAGAAACTAAATGTCAGCGAACTCTTTTTGAGAATAACTCTGCCGCAACTGCGTCCTCTGTGAAATGGCATCGATCTTTCTTGCTTGCCATAGTAGTAATATAGTGTCAAAATGCCATCAAAATCGGAACGGAAGTTATACAGGGGCAACATATTACGAAGCAGAATTCTAAATGTTTTCTGTTTACAATCCTTCCCCGTCCATTGTTGTGGGAAGTGTTTTTTGGAAAATAATTTAGTGATATTTTTATTGGTTCATCTTTCATTTAAACTAGTATTACTTCTTTAAAATCATTTCCTCTTCATCTGTTCGCCTATGTTCGTTGCTGAGAATAAAATCGCATTAGGTAGAAAATAGAGATTGTGGAAAATAATGATTTGTTGACGGAAGAGCTTTATTGAAAGTACACCGTTTCTACAAAAGACTTTTCAATACGAACTATATCTTTGATTCTATACATTTGACTTTATACGCTCACATCTCAAAGTAGGAAACTATATTACTAGTTATAGGCACTTTTGCTATCTAAAACAAAACATACTGATAGAAATCGGTCCAGTAGTGTGGTTACAAATGAAAAAGTAAGCTCTCTTTTATCATTAAGTAAAAAATCAAGAACATCATCTAAATCACTCTTAGGTCTAAAATTTTAAGAATTATAGTTCCTGTGTTGTCTAAACTAGTCCTGTAGATGGTAGATACTCTTACTTGCTGAAACTCTCCCATCATGTAGATCAAAAGTTGTGTAGTTATCACACAGTTTCACAAATAAAACTCTTTCTTTTAGTAACGCGTTTCGATTTTTATTAAAATTTTGCCAAAAACTTACTAGATACTAATAATAAAGTTGGCAACGACAATACAATAAGTGTACTTCAGACTCGTAATAAAATACATGATTTAAACTTCATGGACACATTAGAGATTCAGAAATATCTGCGAAACCCTGACTTCATTGTAGTAAATGAACAGACTGATCTTTTAAACTCAATTTTTCTAGATACACTACTATAAGTTTCCATCTATTTGTATTCTAGGTTTACTTACTACTGAAATATATTAAGTTATGGAATTTATTAAGAAGAATGAAATAACTTAAGGAATAATTTATCTTAAAACGTGAAATATCTCAAGAAATAAAATTGTTTATCACATGAAATACCTTAAGGACATTTTGACGGCGATGGTTTAGGTTTTGTAGGTGTTTCCCTTAACACTGGTGTAAATGCAGTCGCCAAAAAAATATGTTCCCTAAAGAAAGACACAACAAATGAAAACATGATTTAATAGAAAAATAACTAGACAGGATAGAGAGTATGCTAGTTTTCAGAGCTCTAGTTTTGTATTCATGATAGGACTAGTTCGTAATTTGGCAAGTAATCTGGGTAGCCTTGTTAGCAGTCAAATCTGATAGTCAATGATTTCAATGAAAATCGAACCGCGTCACTAAAAGAAAGTTTTATTTGTGCAACTGGGTGATAACTACACAACTTTTTATCTACATAAACTAGTCCTGTTCATATGACATCGAGCATCAGCAACTGGTTCAAAACCGGAGATATGCTTCGTAGCCTATTTCCGTTAATGGCATCAAAGCAAACAGGGAATAGTTATGCATGATTTTATTGAGACCATGTCGTTACAGCAACTGTGACGCTCCTTAAGTGCAATAAAGACAACAGAGTAACTGAGCGCGCTCCAAACTTTCATCGCATTTGTTTGCATTAACCGTAGTTCGCATCTCTGACGTATTATCTCCATAACTGAGCTGAAAGCAATTTATCTGCACCCCGACGTAGCACAGAACAAGGCGTGGGTCGTGTTAGGATTGCAACGAAACCGATGCCCATGCTGCCGGATAATTTATTGCTGCTTGCTCAGTTTTGAGACCAGGGCTGCACTTCTCACTATGAGACTGTGTAGAAAAACAATTTACTATGGCAACAAACTAAATATTCGTTTATTAATATATACCTCAAGATTATATACATATACAAAGAGATTTAAGATTAATTAGTTAGCGACTGGCCCACCTGCCTGACGCCACTGCAACTGAATCTATCCCAATTAAAGTTGTTCAGAACGCTGAGTCTATGTGACTGTTCTTCTACCGTTGTAATTCCAAGGAAATTCACCTCCAAGCTACAAGTTCAGCCGTTTTCCGCTTGGAATAATAACCTAATAAAGCACACTGCAACTCTCATTACCCCGTGGAAACCACTCCCAGCTTGAAAACAAATCTCTCTGTTAACCAAAATAAACAGATCCTACACCTAAGAACCAAGGCACCCCTAATATAACGCTAATTACCGGTAATTAGTTTATCTAGTCGCCTTTGTATCCCCACCATTGATTTACGTCGCGAAACTTAATAGACCCGGCTGCGTAATGAGTCTACCCTACAATGTAGGATGTCTTGCCAAGGCAAAAACTTGTTGAAATTTATATTCTCGCTTCAACGTACTCGTCGCTTTTATGTACTATACTTACAAAGTAGCTGACTCCCTAGATATTCAGATAATATTAGCTTCATACAAGGTATTCTATATTTTATTTTTCTTGCTCGTACCTGGGTAGTATTGAGATCGTTAAAGTGTTCGAGATTGAGAAAATATATTTTTTAAGCTTCAAGATATCTACATAACGAAAATCAGATTTATTCGTTTCCCTCGGCTAGTCCGTATATTTTTTCTTACCGCAGGCTTCTCGAGTTGCGCGATATTTTAGAGCGTATCCAAAAATTCTTTTTTGGAGGACTCAAAAGTTCCAAAGGGTCCAAACTCTACTTCATTAGGTTTAACTAGTTTTGGTTAGCTAATTAGAGTGGGGTGGCTACGACTTTTTCAATGATTGGGTACTACACTAATCCTGGTTTTGTAACTACTTACATTCGATTTATTATGTGTTTTCAGCCTTCCATTTGTCGGACTGTTCAAGGGAATCAGTCCTGTCATCTGTCATCAGCTTTGAGCAACAACACATATTCTTATTACTATAGATAATAGGCTAAAATTAGTGAGTAGTTTCGTCCTAGGAATGAACCGAGCTGCACCAATCACATGCTTAATTATTTATAACTTCATGGTCACTGTAACAGCGATAAAAATGTTCTGCTCACCATATTCAGCCATTAAACTAAGCAAATCCTAGAGGATTGAAGAAAATATTGTTTTTTATGTCCTCTAAATTTCAATTTGTGCTGTCCAAGAAGATGGTAATATAGTTAGCGAAAATCGTTATGGGTTTAAAAAAGTGGTTCGGCGAGTGGTAAGACTGTGAAGTGCTGTTTACTCACTAAAAGAGGTCAGCTCTACTTCATTTTATAATTATTTAATTATATTTATACTACTATTTTATGATCCGATAACTATGTTAAAAGCGACATCACTGATTACACAAGTAAGTGTAAGTATCAGCTCACTGCTTTTGTCAAGTTGCAACGTCTGCTCAAATACTGTTAAGTTCGTCGTGCTTATTTATTTCAACAACTGCTAATGCTAGCAGCACTGCATTCTAAGTTATAGTTACCCTTTTAAAAATAACGTCAAGAGAATTACTGAGTATTTTACGTACAGTGTTATCAGTTTGCTAAATATTATTATGGAATTTCAGACCTGTACAGCCATTGGAAGTACATAAGTTTTGTATTTTTTCAATTATAGGGATTTCTTTAAGTCTTAAAAGATTCAAGGTCTTCCAGTGGTTACATTATTCTATCATTTAGATTAAAAATATTCATTCATCGTAGCAAACTGGTATAATACTTATCATGATACGACAAAAACTGCTTTCCGTCACGTGAACAGATAGGCGACTCGAGTTCCTCGGCTATCCTGCTAAGTAGCAGTTTTTTAGATGACGAGTAACATTAGTATGATATCAACAACAATTGCACAGCATCACTGACCTCGATACCGCAGTCATTTCACCTTGAACGAAAACTCAAACTGTTCTCCATATAGGAAGATGAATAGTTGCAATGCTAAAACACATCCAATTCCAACAATCATTGTGAGCTGGAGAGGAAGAAAACAGCGTATTCCAACAATCATTGTGAGCTGGAGAGGAAGAAAACAGCGTATTCCAAAGCATTCGGCGTTGAAAAGGCTTTAATTAATCCCCTGTATAATTCATGACCACCAGCTACTAAGACTATGAGGACGCTGCTGCGTCGGTTTTCTTTATAGCTGACAGATTCTCCTTTGTACCTCCTCAGCTCTGAGAATTGCATAAGTCCTCGTCAAAGGCGATCGGGCTTTTATGTAGTCGAGCAAGAAGTTCATTGCTAGCGCAGTTTATTAGTGTCTGCAGAAGAGAAGTTATCTCTCATTAGCGGATACAAGTCGAAATTTATTGACGGGAAAAACAGTCGGGTTTATTGAAAATCCTCAAGATTGACTATGTTGCCAATTTACTACTTTTCACACTAGAGCTGGAGCTGGAAGTTTCAGTACAACTCTAATCATACTACTGTATTATATTAATTTTAATTTGCGCTTTCCTATCCTTGTTCATTTATCGAGCAAATAACAAAGTTCTGATGGATTCGGACCGGTTGCAATCATATCAATCTGATTTTAATCCAAATTCACATCAAACATAAGTATCTATACTAATCAGGCTAAGCAGTGTCCGATACACCAGGAAGAACCAGATAGCGATATGAAGAGAATTCAAGTCGCAAAGACGAGGAAAAAGTTCTTTTGCACAGGAAGTATCGAGACAATCTACTTGATTCCATTATAGAAAAATAAGTTAACTACGCCTTAAAATGCCGAATAATTTGTAAAAGAAATTTATATGGTATAAGTTCTCGTCTGCTCATCTTTTAACGTGCAGTAGGCTATGGAAGGGGTCGCCAGGGGTGTGGGGATACATTTTTTTACTATAAATCGTCCTGGGCAGAATCGGGGAATACATACCTTTATATATGAAACGAGGGCTTCATAATCAAGTGGACAGCTTTCGAGGGAAGTCTATCATCTTGTGATTTGAATGCAAATGTGTGAACAATAATAAGTGCGGAGTTTAAAATTTATGGATGATGGAACATATTCAACCACCGACTAAATAATTTTTTGAAATTTTAACTACCTCCCCCCCACCAACCCTTTTTGACCCTCTCAAAAAAAGGTGAATGAGAGATTCCCGCAAACTGCAATGCAATTCCGACCTTTTTACAATAGTAACCTAAAAAGTTTCATCAGAATCTGAAAAGAACTTTCAGAGCTACAGAGAGACCAATGATTACAGAATAGAGTACTGACAGACCTACAAACGGAAATCAGTAACATGGTTTTCTTAATTTATATGTTATGAAGAAAACAATATGGCGAAATCTGAATGATTCGGGAGTACAATGCTTTTTCGCCAATTGTCGTAGGAAGTAAAGCATATGTGTTTCAAATATTGTTCCACTACCTGTTTCTAACAAAGATTTCTGGACTCACATTTGATTATAACTCTGGTAATACGATCTGTCGAAACGTATGTTTCTTCCGAAAATACTGCTTGAGTGGAAACGTCAGTCGCATAATAACTGAAACAAGCAGTAGCAACAACTTTAACTAAACTATTCAAGATCTAGACCAATCTGGTGTTAATTAAGCTGAAACTATTTTGAATGTTGTATTAGAGGCAGAATCGAACAACCCGTAAGAAGTTCAATAATCTTAATTGGATTCTGTTCGGTTGGGAAATAAAGCTGGCTCTACCAAAATTGGCCTGTGACGTCAAGCTAGCGTCTTATCAAAGAATCTCAATTTTAAAAGCTTCAAAAAGCATATTACAAATGGTTTATGGTTTCGAGTAAATAATATTTGTATATGGCACTAGAATAGTAACAATAAAAGCTCACATATTAACAAGGATTGAGTGTGAGAGCGCCTTATGTAACTACCCTTGAGACTTTCTTAATAATATGCCCAACTTTTTTTAACATGTAAATGGCATAACACAGATATGATTTTACCTCCTATGCCAATAGGCGTTACTAAACGTTTCCTTAAAGGTGGTTAATTTTGTTTTGTATTTGTTTGAACAACTACTACTTTGGATGACTTCATTTAAGCTGAATTCGGATGATATATGATTACAGTATTTATATTTCACGTATAGTGGAATCAGTTTATTGAAGATTTTAAGGTTGTAGATTTACTTAAACTAAGTTCATGAATATATCGAGAAATCAATCATTCTGTTTTTATTTAATCGAAGCTTTCATGTATTTCGGTATATACGCAATATTTTTAATGTAATTACAAAGCCTTTAAAATCCGATATCAAATTTTTATTCCTAAACTGATACTACTGCTTGGAAACAATATTGCTATTAATCCACGGTATTTCCTCAACGAATAAATTCAAGCAAGTGATTCTTCTAAACTTCTTAACACTATTTTTCTTCCGCTTGTCTATATTCCCTACAAAAACAAAAAATTATAATGATTGAATGAGGAAAAACTCATTACGTAATTTGATGAGGATTTTATGCTTTTGTCAACAAATCAACAAAAAATGGGAACGTCACCTTTCCATATTGATATAAGTAACGACGCAGACCTGACCCACCCTATTATACTTTACATTTTACCACTTAAACTAATGAGAAAATGCTACTCGAGAAACGGGATTTCTCTCCGAAAAATATTAAAGATCGTTCAATTTCTCCTCGTTAATGAACGGAATTCAATTAGTGATATTAAACTTGTTGGAGAGGCTCAGTGATAGGATCTACGTCCAATAACACACCTCAGATAACTTCGCCCATAATTAATATTTTATCGAAGAAGTTTGAAAGTTTTGGAAGTTAATTCGCGTTTGAGATTTCTTTGCTTTGGGTCTATTCAAGATTCTTGTAGATTGGGGATCTTGGACCCAGATTTTCATCCGAGAATTTATAGTTATCGCATTTTGCCTTCATATCTATGAAGATAGGTTTTCTTCTGCATATTGCTTAGGCAGTATCAATATTGAAAATGCCAGTCCGTAAAACTTTTGCAGTTACACATGTAAAAAAATTAGTCAACGTCAACAGAGCGCGATAGGCTTTCTGCCTTGAGAGAAGAACATTCGGAACACAAAACAGTTTTTGACAATTACTTTGAATTCGATAAATAAGTAATTTTCTTCTACTAAGCACATGAGCAACTAAAGGTCGAACGTATTTCAATCCCATAAACAATAAAAAAGGATATGTCTGATATGATACGAAACAATACAAAAATTAAACTTGTACATTCTTTAAATTGAAAATATTTTTTTACACTCCCCAAAACTTTGGGAATATGAAAGAAATCAAGTACATTACATTTTTCGGATTTGCAAAAATGCTGATACAATATGCCCAAAAAAACAAAAGTCAATGATGCAAAATAGCTGCTCTACCGCCAAAACACCAAAAGATTACCTTTAACTGGATCTTCGGTGGACCCGCAGCATATCCCGTTCCAAATTTTCCATAAAAACCAAAATTACAAGGTATTAAAAATATCGATAGACAGAGCGACAGACAAACAGAAACTAGTTTTCGTAATGTGCCAAGCATTTTGAAGTCTTAATACTTCCCTCAATGAAGCATACTGTAATTAGTTGCAAGGTTGCACGATATTTTTTATAGATAACCTCTCGCAATGGAAGAAAGCCTATCACGCCTCAGAAGCGCTGCGAGAGGACATATAACTATTCACATTGACCTTAAAGTGCTGTAAATTGCAATCAGCGGGGAACCAACTCCCCAGTAGCTCATTCTACAACGCTGAGGCTAGTTCGAGGCGTTCGAAGCTCGACCGGGTTAGGATGCGCCCATTTAGACCTTCTTGTGTTGATGTACTGACGACTCTTGGTGTTATTATGTGAGAAAATTCGGTCCAACATCTGTCATGATAGTATCTATATTTATATGGGCAGATCAGACACTCTCCTTTGATGTTCCATACTATGGAGTTCCTTTGCAAGGTCAAGCGCATCTACCAAACGAACTGTTCGTTTCTGGATTGTTTCTAGTGATGCTTCTTTGCTTTGAAAATATATCCTGGAGTTTTCAAAGTACATCAGTTGCAATTTACAAGTCATGTTCGTGCAAAACTGTGCCTTCAACTATTTGGGATCATACGAACATTGAACTTCACCTAATGCGTATGTTCCCAGATGACCTCCATACAAATTTCACCAAATACCTGATATCGAATATTGGGATTGACTGGCCCATTTAGGAAGTTAGTGGAATATATACCCTCGTTGCATCGTTTCCTGGATTTGTCAACAAAAAAATATATTTCATCAAAACTCAAATAAGCCGAATATTGATCACCAAATGATGCGCACAGGCGCTCAGTTTCCAGATTCTGACGTGAATGATGCGGGGTAACGGTACATCTGTCAAGGTTATAAGACAGTACAGGTTGAAGTTAAACTTTGACTCCGTACTGGTCAATACCACTGTTCACGATACTTGGGGATTAATGTTGGTATCACACCCTTGAGTGGGTTAGGTATACATCATGTAGATTGTAGATGCTCTTACTTGGTGATACTCATCTATCATGCAGATAAAAGGATTGTGCATTTAACACACAGTTTCCGAAATTAATTTTTGTTTCGTTTCGATTCATATTTAAATCTAACAGTCCGACGATGATTTAAATATAAATCAAAACGTGTCACTGTAAGAAAAGAGTTTTATTTGTGAAACTGTGTGTTAATTACACAACTTTTCATCTGTATAGGTATATATAATCCAATTGCTCTCTACAGTAAGACGTCCAGGCATAGCCGAGTTCAGGACAAAACATTAATGTCTCATGTATAACGGAGAGAGCATACACTCATAAGGGGGACTGATTTTGGAGTATAGTGAAAGAAGTCGGTTATATCTGACTAGAAAACAAAAAAGCGTATGAATGAATATGTATTTCACAAACTACAAACGAAATGGATTGGAAGCATTTTCGTAAAACTGAATTGTTCATTCCACAAGGAGAATCAACAAATACACCACCAAATAATTGACAAATCTCTCAACCGTAATGATCAAGGGGTAATAATAAAACAAGACTGATGTTTTCGAAACCTATTTATTATACACATCAATAATAATCATATATTATAAAAAACTGAATCTGAACTTACATTAGTTTCACAGCGCAAAACTAACTACGAACAACAATAGTCTCTATGATCAGGTAACACTGATTAAACATCTGCATAATTCACTGGAGTAGAACACGAATCGGGGCTGTTTGCAAAGTGATTATCATTGACCTGCCGTTCAACATAGTTTGGGAAAGACGTCCAGACATATGCTGGTCTCTGAAACAAGAGAAAAGTATATAAGTAAACAGTGGTTTTGATTTTCTTTCGTATTCATGAGGATGTTTAAATTTGGAATGGAGACAAGTAGTAATGTAAATGTTTTCTGGTTCAGCATAGATGAACATTCAGACCAACTAGGAATAGCTTTTGTGTATGCCCAAAAAATGCAGCTAAAGGGATGAACTTCATACGTGTTATTGTTGTCTTTTATTGACAAATTATCATAACGCTAAGCACTAATAATTTTATGCGGCCTCCTCGCATATCATTTCGTCTCTTTTTGTGTGCTAGCAAATGAGAAATTCGACATGGTTGTTCATGGGCAACATCTAATCCATCCCCAAAAGTCGTCAAAATCAGAATGCGGTCAGCGAGAGGGCGAGGTTACAAAAACGACGACTGATCTGCAAACCAATAGATAGGCAAAGTTTTCATAACATTTTCAACAGTGGCAATGTTTTGCGCTCGTCTGAAGCGATCTGCTATTTGAAAACATTCAAAAATAATGTTTCGCGTATTTCAGAAATTTCGAGGCAAACACATTTAATTAACTCGTCCTAAAATGGCAGGTAGCTATGGAACATATAGAAAATTACGTTTGGTTCACTAAATTTTTGAGTTCCCAGAAGTAGTAGTAGTATGTTCACTTCAAATATTCTGAATTCACAAGCCATAAAACAAACAAAAATATGCGAAAAAATATGCATGCAAAAAACGGAATATATACAGAATGTAAAACAATTAAAACTTAAGCTCCATAAAAATAACATACATGAATATTGAAAAGAAGCAGTTATATTAATACAACGAATTATTCTAAATAATGCAAAAATTTGCGAAGCACATCATGTCAAACTATCTCTAATATACCCAAGCGATTGAATCAGCTTTCTTTCAGGCATTTCTAGATAGGAAAGCTTTATACTTCAATACAATAGAAATCACGTCGGTGACTTGTTTGTGATATAAATGATATAAATAAATTCAGAACAACCATAATCGTTCCGAAAGGTATAGATAAGAGTATTTCACATATAGATTCACACTTACAGTACTACAACTAAACTAAACTGAGTATCCAGGAAATAAACGATGTGTTTCATGGAAATGGTTTTAATTTTGATAGCTGCTGTTATGAGTTAATTGAGCATGTTCTCATTTTGAAGACCGTTGGAAACAGGTGACGGGCTTGATACACGGGTGACTCCTGTCGTGATAAGAGATAAAGGTGCTTATAGCATAGAGGTTCTGGGTTCCGAACCCACAACATTCACAAATATGTTTAAGTTTTTTTGTCAAAATTGTGACATTGGTGATTTCAATAGAGTATAATAGGATGGTAGTTACGGACAATGACGACTCGAGAAAGACTCGAGAAGATGAATTCAATCGCCTGTCTACGTGTGACGGTTACTATTTTATTTTGCTACAGAGGAGTAACCCATAAGTATCAAACGTACTGCCATATTCATTGAAATTAAACCGATTCCTCCTTAAACCTGAAATAATCACAAATATTACTTGAATATATTTAATTCGAGTTACAATCTGTATATAAACCGTTTTCAAGGACGCTAATGAAGAGTGCAGTTTCCTGCAAAACGTATACTCCGAAATCTTCTTGAATCTGTTGGTCCTTACATACATATGTATATGCACCATAAGTAAGAAGTGTTATGGCAGACACTATTCAAAATTGCTTGCAGAAACCAGCTTCAGTAATTTATGTTCAACGATTGATTCCAAATTGGGTCCAGTTCCTTTGTATTCCTCAAAAGTATTTCAGTTCCAAAAATGGCTGAAATAGATATAAGGCTAATTTATTTGCACTAGGTGTAATATTAAAGTATTGGATCATAATTAGCAAATAGAATAGCATATTTTGAATAATTTTATATATATTATATTTAGTTACTTACCGCTAGCTGTTAGTATAAGCTCATCCAAATGGAAAATGGATGATCACAAACGGAAACCTATATTATAACATATACCGTTAGCGATATTTTATCCACATCTTTCATATTATATGAAGGTAGGTATATTACAACCCATATACATGTGCTTACATCTTTTACGAATCAGTGCAAAAAACTCCTGATGATAAAAATCTGAAAAATTTACCAACATCATGATTTTTTTACTTTTACGACCATAGCCATCTAACTTTCCTGTGCAAAAAATGTTTAGTTTACAGTATGTAGCTTGACTCTCCGCTCACTTGTCCATACATCAACGCCCATAATTTCTGATTTATTCGGTTATTGCATACCGCCAACATTCCGTATGAAACCCCTAAACTAGTTCGCCGTAAAAAGCGCCGAATTGTCAAAGGTAATCCTTATAAATGTCCGTAGGTGCTCACAAATCTTCATAAATATGATTTACAGTGTCTTTGTACATAAGCAGCAGTAAACAAGCATTGAGAAGGGCATTAAATGGAGATTCTTTGGCTTAATAATAAAAAAATCCAGGAAATGTATAACCAGTATTTTCGTAAAATCATGTAGACGTTGAGAGGTTCCATCATTCACCTTCAAGGCCAGATCAAGTGTAATTTGTAATGTTGTCAAATACTCGATTCCATAGAAAGCACTTGAACAAGAGTGGTAATTTTTTGTGATACAAAATGTCTGGAAACGTTGAGCTTCAGAATGTTTTTGCAATAAAACTTTTGTATCAGAGTCCACCGAATCAATAAATAATATTTGAGAATAGGCGAAGTACTTTTTGGTAATAAGAATTTCGATCATGAGAAACCGCCTTAACCTACTTGGCTTGATTTTGATTTCTCTGAGCCAAATGTATCCACAAATAAAAAATACACTCACAAAAACTCAAATGTAAAGCATTTAAATGAGAAAATAATTGTATATTTTTTTAAGTGCACAATCTCATTAGTTTTAGTTTGAACTTTTTATTATCTATCTTGGATTGTAATTTGAACTACTGTTCTACGGACTCAATGTTAAATTTACCAAATAAGGTATAATGCAATAATAACTTATTGATTAATTCAACGATTTGATTAAAGGAATTCTTTTTTTGATGGATCCATGAATTTTACACAAATAACAGTTGATTTTCAGGTTTGTGGAATAAATTATGGGATACTTTAAAAAATGATGAACTGGGTATAACTGTGTTTGATGAGATGAAATATATAAGAGAAACCATAACGCTACTGTTTCTGTTTGTTTATTCGACATCTATCAAACATTTTTCTTTTAGTCGCATACCTGCTTTCAGAACAATGTACCGAAGTTGCTCTCCCTGCATATTTAGTGGAAGCTGAAGTACATGGCAAGGTTGTGTCAACGGTCATCGACAGCCAGGGCGCGCTAGAAACAACAACGCCACGGGCCCCCCACTGCGGGGGAGTTGTATAAACATTTTTGCTGGAAGGCTAGGATGAATGTTCTCGACAGCTGGGCAAGACAGTGGGCCACGAGGAGTGTACAAACAAATGAAGGGCGTTGCCGCAAAGGAACATCGGTCCATCGTCACGCGGCTTCACTTGGGTTCCAACGCTTCTAACCGTACTGTCACTTCAACACGAAACACTTCTTGATGAAGGTGCGTCTTTAATCGTACTGCCCGTCAAGATAATCTATTACCAAATTACGAATTGTGATGAAATGGTATTTTGATACTGTTGGGACTGATTGCATCAACAAGCGGACTGAACCAATGGGATGAGATTCCTTCGAGCTCCGCCGAAAGGCATTGACTACACCGATAAAGGTTAGACATCCAATGTGTTTTTACCTTGCAAAAGAAAACTCTCAAACTTGTGAGATGACGGATTGGCATTGGAATGTGCATGAGCAACATGGAATATTCCAAAATGTATAGAAAATGCTGAAAAAATCTATAATTTCCTGGTGAAAAAAGTTGTCATGGAAATTAAGTTATTGCCAAATTATTTTACTGTTGACCGTGAGGACAAACACTATCAGACCTTCCAATGAAGATCATGATATCCGATAATTTGGCCGAATATAATTCTCTGTCAAATTGCCCAACATTTGGGGTCTAAGGCCGAGGTATATAGCACACTTTCCCAGCATTTTCCACTATAATGAGGGACAAGCATCTGTTCAATCTGCAGTACCCGTTCAAAATCCTGGACAGAAACTGCTTTATTTTCATTCCTTTGACTCGATTCTTATCACAACATTATATGATTTAACACGGTTATCTAAATACATCCAGTAAAAACATTAACAATGGAGAAGTCAAAACCATAAACTGTTCCATGATGATGCAGAAAATGAACTAGAACATAGCAGGTTTTTGTCGCTTAACTTTATAAAATCGGATTACATTGTAAAATTGTAGTGCTTAACACAAACATCTAGATTTTAGATCCGAAATCATTGCACAAGTACCTACCAAAAAACATGAAAAAAACGTTCTGTGAGATTTGACGCCAGAGCTGGTATTCACTGACATACGATCCAGTGTTGCCAAAGCATGGATATTCCCATACACCAAATGAGTCCTGCCTTACAGTTTCCCAGATGCTACGAATGCTCATATCTCGTATAGCAAATAATGACAAATAATTTGATGTAGAAAAAACATGTACGAGTGCGATGAGTAGATATTTCATTTCACACATTTTGAGTATTAAAGAAGCCATTTCGATAATTTTCTCACTAATATATTTCGAAATATATTCATGATTTAACCGAATCAATGATAATGAAAATCGATTTGATTTGAGTGTTTAGTTTCAATATTATTCATGCTATGAAGATAAACTTTGCCGTCCTGGACGAAAGCAAGGCATTTGTGACAAATCAGGCATATGCCACTTGCTCCATAAAAGTGTTTACTTGCTTTCAAACATTCAATTTGTGGTTTGGCACCATCAACGCAACATCATCATCATCGAAACAAATGCGTAAGGGCACATCACTTGCCGCCCATGCCACGCAAATTTACTTGCCATGAGAGGTCTGGATTGTTTATTTTCAATTAGGTTTCTCTGATGACCCAGGGCGTGAAAATACGGCTGCGCAGAAACTGCCATGTTTACTGAGAAACTAATAAATGCTGCTGGCTTAATAAGCAGTGATAAACACCCGGCTGGATTCCAGGGTTTCTATCTACTCCACAGGACCGTATCAGACGAAATACAGAGAGGAGTATGAAGTAGGTTGATGTAACTTCTGAAGCTTATCCTGTTTGCCTTCAAGATATTGTTTCGTAATAGCTGAGACCTAATTTTTACATTTAATACCTAATGGATATTCTTGTCACTATTTTTCGTTCATACAATGGAGAATATCAAAATGAAATTCCCGCATCTGATAGGAACATAATAAATACCTACCTTCACCAAAAAGTATGTAGCAAAAAAGTTGCGACAAGCAGATCGACTCATTAAATCCCAGGAATTGATGTTTTGTTACTGTGGGTAGCTAATCCATATTTTGCTGACAAAAAATGTATATTCTCAATTTCCACATTTTCGCGATATCAATATTCTATTTTTGCTACTCACGTCTAATTTGACGTGCAACAGCTATTTAGCCAATGAAACTCATCAGTTAATTTGATGTGAGCCTGCAACATTAAATTCGTTTGCTGTTCGCCATTGAACCCGGAGCATAAAGAAAAAACCACACTGAAAAAGCTGAATGATATTGAATTTTGCGAAATTACAGTATGTACAAAGCATCGTCAAAACTTTAAAAAACCAATACAATTACTAGATACTAATCATTTTCTCATATGGAGCATAGAAGGTTGAACCTGCTTGACGCCATTTTTTAACACATAAACAAAGTTTATTTATCACCAAATACATTAAAGGCTGGTCTATAAATGTTTTGAAAAAACGGTTCTAGGTATAAGCAATACATTCCAATTGCGGTGAGACCTCAAGGTTTCCGCCAAAGCTAAGCTGGTGTTGTCTGATGATAAATCTCACGAAATTAACGATAGTAATCGCGGCAAATAATCATATAGAAGCATTCCAAAAGACAGATCATAAGGCGAAACGCCACACCCACAGTGCTTTATTTAATTGGTCGGTAGAATCATTCATTTCGCCGCGATTCGACGAACAACAAATTGGGTTTGCGACACGACGCCGCCTTTAAAAAATATTTAGCCGTGGATTTTTATTGTCCTAGAAGTTATCGGCATTTAGGTAGGATGACGAGGATATTTTTAGTTTCGTAGATTTTATAGTTTACACAGGGTGTTTCATAATTGGATGGTAATCCTTGAAGGTGAGAATCCTTAAGTAATTTTTAGAAGAAATCTCGATATATTCGCGAAGCTCCTTTACTGTAGTAGCTGAACTAATGCGAAAGTTTTGGAAAAATTTTCAGATAGCATTTTCATAGCGTTCTGCAGATTTTTCGAATTTTGCAAAAACGCTTTAAGCATCATCACCAATATCTTACTACAGATTTTTCAATATTCAACCAGTGACGTCCGTAAGTAATATTGTCTAACTAGGTACTCTTGGCAAGACGATATGGTACGCCAAGTTAAAACATCTCGCGATCACAATACTGTTAACTTAAGATTGTTAGTAAAATAAAAATTAAAAACGAATAAGGCCAACCAGACGATTCGACTTTCCCTGACGTTTAGAGGTGAATCACTAGAAAATTCTTAGGCATGATGGTGAGATCGATAGCTGTACTCTATACACTGTTATAGTTTCCCTATAGTTTTATAGCCTCAATTCAAATAGTTCGGAATAAAACATAGTTCAGTACAGCCACAAAAAATTGGTCCTTCGAGCCGGAATTGAAACGACAACAGAATAATACCTAACTAAATAAACCAAAGTTAAAGGATTATGCTTGCAATTAAACTGAAAAATCGAATATATCTATCATGTCACTGTACCTCTCATGAATATTTCAAAAAAGTCGAAAATAAACCGTTAACAAGAAATTTATATTTTTGCACTTTGAGAATGTCCAGCGAAGCATATTTCTAAGATGTATTCTTATAATATGGATGCCGTCTAGTATTCTTCAGTACCATGGCTAAGTCCTATTTTAATGGTCGAATGATCATCCTATGTTGAAGAAAAGCTACAACTTGTCCAACAGAATAACCAGAACCAGTGTCGGTAAAAATAATAATACTCTTCGTGATTCACCTTTTTCTGTAACTCGGCCAGTGTCGTGGCAGTTTCGTCAAGAATGAAAATGAACGTGATATGAATATATGATGAAAGAGAAATATATGATGAAAAACAAGAAAATGTGTAGTATGTCGTACATTGAGAAATTCCTATTTTATCGGAATATGGCATTATTTTCGATATGTTATGGAAAATTTTCATTCCCAGTCTCGCATTTTCTGGTGATATGGGGCTTCTTATCACTATCATATCACTATCAATCAATTTCTAAATATGACTTTTTTCATAAAGAATAATAAATTCAAGCAACTTAAATCAATTTTGAAATTGAAACATCAAAATACGCGTCATCCAGAATTTTTTTCGTTTAGTAAAATTTTTTCATAGCGTTATCTTTAAACAAATACAGCATTCCGGATGTTATTTCATGTAAGGAACTGATAATATTTGTTCCATCAAACCCTCATACTTTCAAGTAGGATTAGACTGTGTGCGTCATATTTCCTTATTTTTGCTTTCAATAATTTAAAGATTTTTAATTAAATAGATTGTTTATGAAGTAAAGGTTCGAAAGAGTTTAATTTTATTTTTTAAACATTTTATTTTTGCCCAGTTATGCTAATACAATCTGAAAATGTTGATAAAATATTTCCACCTTATCGACCGATATTACTTTTTCAAATTGACGAGACCCTCGCACTTTGAGAGATCCATTGATCAACTGCGTAGCATTTCTGGTGTCGATGGATTATTTAGATTTTTTGCAGCATTTTTTGAGTCTTAACCCTTTAAGCATCATCAGCAATGTTTGGGATGCATCTCTACCGAAACCCTCAAGCATTATATTCGTTTCTCTCCACATACCTAACCTCTCAGCAAGCTGCCCCAATGTAAAGCCGCTGGCAGACATCCGTCGGCTTCGGTATACCAGTTTTTGTGAGCCGCTCACCTTGGGTGGGCCGTTTAGTAGCAGAGTTTCGATATTTCTGTGGCCCCGAGTCAGATTCCTAAATTGATTTTTGGGTGTCTCCCATAACACGGGCAAATTAAACATCTACACGATGACACTGGTTTTACGACGTGATGACCATCCTGATTTAATTCATGATTGACCTTAATTTATGGTTATTTGTTGGTGTTTGACGGTAATGATACATAATATGGTATGCGGTGTTTTTATAGGAAGGAAATATAAAATTCTGATTAATTTTTGATGGGATTTGGGAAAAAATGTTTTTTGTTGTTAGCAGAAAGCTTTCATAGCCGTTGTCAGACAAAAAAACTAGTTGAATATATATCGATTTTCATATGCAAACTAGGATAACTGGCACATTTTGACCCTCAAGGAATCCATGTTGATCAAAAGCACCAGCTGTTCAATTTAGTCAGTGGAACATTGTTTTGTAGATTTGTTATTAAATAGTATTTCATAGTGATTTTAATCATATTATTGGTACTGCTCATTTATTTTTTCCAAAGTATTTGTCATTCGTATGAATGATCTGGATAAATATGAAAAATATAAGCATACTATATATATCGAGGCAGTGATATCGCATACTAAAAAGATTTGGGAAAACCTCTCGATAATCTCAGTAGGTCGTTCGTCATTGAGGCAACTATCTATTTTGATATTTCAGTGTTATCAGCAACCTTTGACTTTCGTCGGCTGTCGGTAAAGATCAAAGTGTTGATGTTTTGTCTGCATGGACAACGAATAAATATAAATTAATTCGTGGTTACCTTACTCCTAGAGTACTTGTGTATTTACAATAATAATAACGGCTACTAAAAAAATGAAAAGGACTGTTGAAACTACGTGTAATTGATTTGATCTTATTCTCATTTGTATGCTAATATCGATAACAATCTATCAACAGTCCCCTAATATTTTTGTCAGATCGATCTCACCGAAAATTGTTTTGTGTATCCCCAAGGAGAATGAGAGTCTCTGGGTTCAAATATCTCAAAGCCAGAGCCTCCCAGGTAAGTGTGCCGTCTGTAAATCAGAGTTGCCCTCATCTTCCGATTAGATACTACCTCCTTAACTGCCACTCATCTATTGTTAGATACTCCACCGTAAAGCAATACGTAGTAGACATCACATCACTCCTTTCATGTAGGATAGGGGTCCCTCTAAATCTTTAATAGGATGGTAGTGCGACCTTCACCTAGGTTTACAAAAGCTTAGCTGGCTTCAATCTATAGTCAACGCATTTCTCTGAAACTACCAGGACCAGCCGACGGAAATTCAGCGCTGCTTCGAGTAGACTCCACACTGTCCTCGTTATACGCAACAATATTGCTATCTCTAAAATGCAAACATTATTTCGATAACAACTCTCATGACAGGGGCAAATGAAACATGTACACGATGACTGATTTTAAGACGTGATGACCATTTGAATGTTATCCATGATCGGGCCTAATTTATGGTTATAACGCCGTCTTTGGCGGTAATGATGACGCTTAATATGCGCTGTCTTCGTAGGAAGCGGTTATAAAAATCCGGATTTATTTTTGATGGGATTTGCGGAAATACGGGCGTTGTAACGGATCTCAAGCGCACTTTATGTGCTCAAGAGGTTACCGAGAAATTAACGTTAACTATGGCTTTCACTGGAATGTCTGTGTCTTGCAAGCAATATCCTTGTGGAGCCGTTTAACCATCCAATGTTTTCGCGTACAAACGAGATTTTCTCTACCTACTATTTTATTATAATGTATAAGTTTATTTTTTTATATCACAGGAGAAGGAAAACCAAGCGAATTTTATTTTATTCAGCCTAATTATTGCTATACTATATGTCAATCAAAAAATAGTGTTTACTTGTCGAAAACATTAGCGATACAATATGATGGTATTCATTTAAAGAAAATTAATAGAAAAAAGGACCATTTGAATCGCTTTTTATCCACCACAACAACAATGAAATTTTAATAATCTAGGTAAGCTTTTAACAATATCTCATAGAAAACAAAACCTTACTGTATACATCCCATATATGAGAAAATAAATATCTCTTTGTTTCTTAATTTGATTTGGTGATACCAATACGTTCAGTAATAATTTGTGCTGTGCAGCCTCTCGGTTCAACTTCCGTCACTTCTCCAAAAGGCTTTAAAAATTGATAGCGGACTTTCATCCTAGTCGTAAAATATCTATAGTGGCGGATGGATTTTCCTCTATTTCCCACCTAAACATGGGTGTACCACAGGGATCCCCTACATTATTTCTTATCCCCATCCATAGTTTCGCACAACAGTATTTTTTATGATAACATTAAGAGTAGTAGAGGACTAGAGGCAACTGATTCTGTATACAAAAATCTGAAACATCACCACTATCTGACGACATAAGAATAAGGCTTAGTTCGATGCTTCTAAGATTAGTTCAGAACTTGTATTAAGAAACTCCTCCTAACATTGAAAAAATTGGAGAAATACGCTTATTCTCACATACGTAAATTACCTAGGATAAAAACCAAGCACTGGTAGGACATTTCAGAAGCTCGCAAACAAGCACATAACGGTTGAAACAACTGTGCAAGATTTCCAACAAATCTTCGGAACATAATAATACAAACGGTTTTTCCCTAGGCTAATCTCGTACAATGCCTCCCTAGGGTGCCACCGAGAAACTCAGTGTACACCATACTCGGTAATTACTTTTTATTTATAGGGAAACATTAAAACTAATAGCGCCACTCCGCAACTGGGTCAGCCATACCTGTAGCAACTTCCACAGTTATTATAATGTGCAGTCATTAGCATGCAGTTTATGGTCAATCAGTAAGTAGCTCATTCCATCTCTATCCATGTTCGGTGCAATTTCGAACAGAACATAAGGGCAGAGGTTTATGCGAGGATTATGACATCAAGTCTTATCCAGTCTTCTTGAAGTAGTCTTGTGGAAAATTTATTTTATTGATGCTAGCTGCTCACATCTTTTTTCTTATGTTCTATAGTTTCCTGCACAATCTCTTACAATAATCTGTCTGGCATATGCGAATCTGGTCAACATATTTATAATTATTTTTTTCGTACCTCTGCTCTATTACATTATGAATACGTGGCAAGTCTTTGACCTAATTATTGCTAACACTACAGTGCCATATTATGATTTATTATCAAAATTCTGTAATTTGTTCAACGTATACAGTTTTGATGCTTAAGATAATTTGCATCTTAATAACTTTAGTGATGTAACTACAGATTACGCAAGTACCACGAAATTTTGTAGGAAAAATAAAATTTTATATATTAAACGAATCCTCAGTAAAGTTTCAAATGCCTAAACTCATGACAGCAAAGTAATTAACAGTTGAAAAGCCCCTGTACATATTTTCACAAGATTGCTTCAATGTTTGACCTTACAGAAAATATGAATAGTTTCCTCTCACCACCAATTTTTTGGCTTCATATTCTTTTTATCTGCATGGTCGAAGAGTTTAGCCAAATAAGAGCATCTAACATCTACATGACAAAACTCTTTAGTTTTTTGTTACCATATCGCTATATAATGCGTGACCAGGATAAAGGACACAAACCCTCTAAGATTAACATCCATCCTACACACATAAAAATAAATACTCAGACGAAGAATATATCCTTTCATTCAAGTACACCATATCTTCCTTTATGCGACAAGCTATAATAATCTTAAAGAAGGTATTTGTGATCATAAAGTTAATTAAGTAGATATTTTCAATTCAAACCTAGGAAAGTCATGGAAGTAATTATACTAAAATCTAAAATTGAACATATGATAATCTTGGCACAAAATAGAGAATATCTAATATTTAAGAATACAGAAACATTTCATAATCTTGGCGCAAATGGTTCAACTCCATTATAAAATTTTGTTCTTAGAGGAAGAATTTGAGAGTATTCGTATATTTGGTAATTTCGATGAGGTATCACCATATACGATGTTGATTCCTCAACCTAAAAAAGAATAACCAAAAAATTGTCGAAACTGTACCAATCTGACTTCTTTTTAAACTTTCTCTGTTGCATATATCTAATATTTTTCCTAGTTCAAGTTTGAAAAGTACTGTACAGATAAATAGAATATAAAAAATATGTACTGTAGTGGAGCGTATTCACGACTCACATGTCATATCCATACCTGTACCTGTATGAGATCATCACATAAGTCACAACCCCATTTTTATCAGCTCAATCATCCTGAGAGTGAATTGAGACAAACAAAAACCAAGAGAAAATAATAGGTGCGGAAAAACGCATACCACTGAAATGCATTTGACGAAATGGCGATGCAAAATGAATAAATAACTTGGAGCGAATCCGAAGATGTTTATATTGTTCATCGAAGTAAACGGGGCTCTGTTGGAATACATGATAACCTCACGAAAAAAATATGATATACTTATTAGAAAAGCATTGAAGTCTCAGTTGCGAAGAAAATTATATTTTTATTGGTACGAATAAACCATAATTTTCTCATCAAGTAAATTATCGTGTGAGTCGTGAGTATATCTTTACAAGAATATCGCAATTCTTGAATCGAGATTTTTTTATGTGCGTAGTCATTGAGCCTAATTCCCACGGCGCGTGGAATGGCAAGCCGACGTTCATCAAGGTTTGGCAAAGCAAAAGTTGGGAAGCTTGTTCCCGCAGCCTAATAAGAAGTAACCATGTCGACCGTAAAAAAAGCCTTTGCTTTGACGCCGACAAAGTATGAATAGTGAAGGCAACCGCACCGTTTCTACTGCCATTGGAAAAACCTATTTTTACGTTTGATAGAAACACTAGAATAACACAAAAATACTATAGTCTCTATATGTGTATGTAACCATCCCAAACTTGATAGACTTATTGGACTCAAGCCGTCTCTTTGGACCATGAATTGAATTTAAATGTTTATGTTTTGGATCCCTTGGGTCAGTGCCTAACGTACAGGTCCGTGTTCCCCTTAAATCTTGTCTCCACGAAGCGTGGATTGCCAAGTCTGACTCGAGCCTCCACGCGGCGTAGGTTTCCGGCTTTACGATAAACGTCAGCTAAGAGCATTACAATTAAATTTTCTGAGCTATAATGAAAATGACTGTTTGTGAGAAGTTTCCCGTTAAGGTCAATCTCGCTGCATCGTAAAAACGTTCTCTTTCATCCATGCACCATAAAACTAGACTTTATAAAGTTCCATCTCAATTCACTGCAATGGCGCAGCGATAATAATAAAAACGTTGGGAAAATACAACATTCACAACGGTTATCATCGTCGAGCATCTCCAAAAGTCTAACGGTAAAATATGGGCCATGCAAAAAGCAGATCCGGATATTTTTGAGTATTAGGGTGACGAAACACAAATTACATAAATAATTGAGGTCTGAAATAATACTTTTGTAGTATCTAAGATCTCCAAATTTGGAACAACAATCTATATATTATATTTATACTGAAAATGGTTAAGGCGATTGTTTGTGTTCATATATTGGATTACATGATATCATAATGTTTGACCAGTAGTGTATCCACGCTTCTAAATGGTAACAAGAAACCACTTGGAGGCAGCTTATTAGACATTCCGTTTTCAGAAATGGCGCGCATGCATCTCCTTTGTGGCGAGAGGAAAAAAAGGCCACCAGGCGCCGCTGCTGTCATAGCCAGATAAGTAAATAAAACAGAATAATGCAAAATGAAAATTAAGCTGTACTTGATAGTCCTGATGCTAGCCATGCTTCGGGTCGTAAAATGTAATCAACTAGGAAGAACATTCGAATTCATAAATTTTGACTTGTTTCCAAAATATGTATCTTTTGTTCTAAATATGGCTACATTTACGCGCAATTTGTTAGGTAACATTTCTTATCGGTTAATAATTTTCGTACCAATTTTCATCAATTTTTGCATCCTACGCATAAACGAGGGAAGTATTATATGAAAACAATATATGATGAGGGCAAGTAGTAGACTGTTGTTTTTTCAAATTAATGGAATTACGAGTGATAAGCAAAAAATTATTAAAGCTTCTCAAAGCTTCGTTTTGTATGTTTCATGCGTTTACTCATATTTACATGTTTTTCAACTTTCTGATGAATTCAGGGTGTAGTAAAAAATTCCATAACTCTCAATAGTTTCAAAAACTCACTTCAAGTGGATCAACATTTCTGAAATCAGACTCACCCGACTCTATTTTTCTAACGGTTTCTATCTTGTTTTTTGATGATGGCTCTGCCGCCACTACCGATTTTAAAACGCTTCAAGTTTTTTCTTCTTGCCATAGTAGTAATTAGAAATGCAAAATTTCATAAAAATATGAATGGTACTTTCCAAATTATATACAACGATTACCACAAAACGTACAGATAGGCAGACAGACCGACGAGCAGAAAGATAGACGGAAATGAGGACATGGTTTTTCCTTATGTATCATGAAAGATCAAGAACCCGAATTCTGATTTTTTCGCAATTGCATCGCCCATTGGAGTGAGAAGGAAGAATCTAATAAACCTTTACGGATGTTCCACATTTTACCAAGCCAATTGTATGGTTTTGATTGTTTGAAATATTCTTAATGCACTTACTACGTTGATGAAAAGCAAGGTGCGTATAATTCAAAGGCCGTAGTTATTAAAATAAATTTATCATTTCTGTTTTTTGGGTGTACAGTAAAATATGACTATTTTTCGGAGAAACACTATCATTTTCGGAGTACACTTAATAGTCTCCAAATCCGACTGTTTCTTTCGGAATACCTCTTAGGCGAAATAATAACCAGCGCCATGACTAAGACAAGACAATACCCCGATCTCACGCTGGCTATTATCGTATGTGCCGCAGAGTTTCGGTTATAAATAATGCATCGTGATCCCATGGCCGTATGACTCATCTAATGAATAGTAAGCTAAGCTTTATCTACGATTTGTTTGTGAGTTTTAATTTTTGGGTTGTACAGATAAGAGTTTGAGACACCTAATAACTGTTCCACCCTATTCAAAAATTGGTTATAGGCAAAACAATAAAATACATACACCATTTTAAACATGAGATTATGCCTGAAGAGCGTAAAGTGGCAACGTTGTTCATCACAATAACTGATTCAAATATCGCGAGACACCGGACAACCATTTCACTCTACTCGTTGATTTGAATTTCTAGTAGCAAGTACGAACATGTTACAGACCGAATGCACGCATAATATATGTCCTGTTTGTCATTCTACCATTTATCTCTCAATATTCGATTTAGCTCTTTCCAACAGTCAAACTGTTTTTGTCCCTTTCTCCGCTTACTTCGGCCGCTAATGCGGTGACCCTTGTAACGAGAGTCCAAAGGCAGTCAAGTAAAAGTGACGATGACGAATAACGAACTGTGGCGTTGGATACGGTGGTACATGTAGCTAGACGTCAGTGTGCGGGCGGACATAATGGGATGTTACCAGGATAGGTATTTTTGGCGGAATGAATACTAAATTACTCAGACGTTTTGTCTATTACGAGTTTCTGTTTAAGCTGGGGTATTTTCGCACAATGCTTCACATAGGCAACGGATAAAGTACATTATATCCTGAAAACGACGGATGGAATGGGACAGCTCTAATTAATTTATTCGTTTTAGCTACCTTGATTAACTATGAATGCAGAAAATATGTATATGCATAAATCTTACGCTTTCCCTTAACCGATTGAGTTAAAATTCAACACAAACTTTTTCTGTTCTGAGAGTTCTGTATGAACACATCAAAGGGAGTTTAAAGACACAAATATGAGAAAATCAAGGAAATTATTTGTGCGAATGGGACTCGAACTCATGTCTCCAACGTTCCATGCGGCGGTCCGGTCGCTCAGTTCAATTGGAGAGCTTAATAACCTTTCCCAAGTTATGTTCTTCTAAATAAAATAGGCTGGACTCCTCAAAATGGTGGAGGCCCAAGACTTTCCAATAACAACATCCCGGAGCCGACTATGAATGAAATAGCTAGCAAACGGAATCACGGTATGCTGCAGGACGTGATTCATGATAAAATAGGGTAGACGCAACAAGTTCTTCAATAATCCTCTCTAGATAGATCTGCTAAATTACATCATTCTAAGTCCAATATAGTGAATGCTCCAAGATGGGGGATCACCTTTATATATGAAAAGGAACCTGCAGTAATATTAGTCCGATTTTCCTATACCTTTTTCAGATGTGTATGGACGCGATAAACGCTGCTAGTTTGTCGGCGTGGCATGCCGTATATACTTGATACGACACGGGAGCAGTGTATTATAAGTATTGTATAAAAAACACGCTAGTCGAAAACCGACTGAATGACGAGTGATTCTGTACATTATCTTTGTGGTAATATCACCGGCGAGAAAGATATCATGTTAAAATAAATCCGCCATCTTGGTGTGTTGTAAGAACTCATCCTAAATCTAATATGGCAGACGGCTTAAAATGGCCGATCAAGCTCATTCGAAACAACAGCCTCAAGATGTGTATTAATTGCAAGGTCTTGAGGAGTAGAATACGGTATGCTGAAGGTCGACATTTTACGCCCAGAATGGCACATTACTTTTCATACAGACGGCTTCCAGATTGGGAACTCACATCAAATGAAAGTGCCTGACAAGTAGTATACGCGTGGTGTAACGTTATTCTATATTCAATGTAACGAGCGCGGCAAGATGATGGATTACATATTTCGTAACAACACCATCAGGATGGATATCAACGTAAAGATCTGATTAGTAGAATACAGTATGCTAGACGACATGAAATCCAATATACTAATATGTCTCAAGGTGACGGCTTAACTTTTTTGTAACATCACATGAAATTAATTTAAGAGTAAAAAAGGCAAACAGCATTCATCTGAACGAAGGACGGCTGGCAACCCCCATCTTCAAGCTACCAAATGAACAAACCCCACTCACCTTTGCTCTTATTTAGGCTGATGTTGCTGGGAAAGGAGGCGATCTTCTTCCAGGCCTTCTTGCCCCAGAAGCCTTTGGTGTGGGAGCCGCCGTCGCTGACGGGCGTTTTGCAGCCGCCCCCATGGCCACTCATAGCCGCCCCGCAGCTGCTGCGTGGGCGGTCAGGGCCACGACGCAAGCTACCCGCGGCACTACGATAGCTGGCGCTACTCGAGCTGCCGCTGAAGCCGCTGTCCAGGTCCCCACCCAAAGGAACGGGGCTCAGCAGCTCGTCGGTGGGACCCACCTGCAAATGTAATTAGAAATATTTAATAACATCTGTGGTCTAGTTTGTTAGGGACAGGCTATCATACAGACCAACTGTGTTCAATTCCTACCGATGCCAAATTATCTTTTTCGCTTTGTATATTTTTCTATAACTATTAATCGTATTATTCAATTTCGAATTTCAACACTTAATTTCTATTTAATTCTAATATATCACAATTTTTACTATTTTTGAATTTATGATTTGCAATAGAATGCGAAATTTCATGGCTGGCAAATAATTGCATCAAGGTATATAATGACAGGTAAAAAAAATGGATTACATAATGATAGGGTAGAAATTAAATTTAAAGATAATTTGGAATCTGTGGAATCTATTAGACCAAAGAGGCTTTCAAGTACACTATTCGATAAGGACATAATAAAATGAATGAAAAAATCCAATTTTCCGCTTTCAATGTAGTTTGATTTTATTTCAAATGCAATATTTGACAATATGTTAGATTTTAGTACCTACATTTGTATACTAATTACGAATTTGAAATACAGTACCAAACTGTGAATTAAGACCTAGAATTCAATCAGTTTAAGCAATCATTATTAAAAAGGTTTGAAGACAGAAAACAACAACAAAATTATCGATCCAAGAATCAACTTGTGGCGCGACGTTTCCAAACGTTCATTGTCCTGCACTTTAGCCTACTGTTTCCGTGTGTTATTTCACTCGATGACATCAAAAAGGAAAATCTAATTAGAACTTTAAATTTAATTTTTAACCTTTTGAGCTAATTTATCAATATAATAATGTAGGATTGTTTCAAGGACTCAAAAAAACTTTTTTACAGTCTGAACTTGGTGTTGAATGAATTAGAGTGGGCGCTAGTGTATCGCGTCCTTTGGGATGGTTGATGTCAACGCCTCATGACAAGTTCAATGCTGGTTGTCGAGACAAGATGCTACATGTCGTAGCGATAAGACTGTTTGCGAAGAGTAATCTGATGCAATAGATCGCATACACATTGCAAAATCTTGACGTATGGAAAAAATTGACCCTGATATGATCAGGCGCAATCGAAGCGAACTAACTCCATTGTTTCAAGGAACCAGAATTCAATTCAATCACTTGTTTGTTGTTTTTGTCACTCAAATACCAAATTATTGTCAGCGTCAATTTGACAAAATTGAAATTTTCATATATTTTAATAGTTTTTTTACTAAAAGATTTTACAAAAAAGATATTCAAGCGGTTAGCTCCCTGCGACAATATTATTCATCTTGAAGTTCTTATGTTTTCGCATCATCTATCGTAGAGTGCAGATTATGAATAATTCCCTATGCGCAATCAAAGTTATTTCAAGTGCTGTATAAATTAGCTGCTTTCCAAACCATGCAGCTAAAAAGAATTCTGCTATCTATCGTTGAATTTCCAACAGCTCTCAAACACTTAATGAAACATCAGTCTCATTAGCATGAATTTCCATAACAAATTGAAATCGGTATTCGCCGTTCGCCTCTATCGTATCTATAGATTTTTTTGTATTTAAGAATATTAAGTTGCCCAATCAAATGTACACTGGTTAAATAAAAAAATATGTACATTCATTTGAATAATTTATTGTAGGCTGCTGTTTTCTTCATAACGGCTGTAGTATGTACGGCGGAAAGCATGACAGACAGCTAGTGTTGGTCTGCCAGGTAACCAAAGCGGGGCCAAAAACAATAAAATTATCGGAAAATATATGCCTTTGTGACATGTAGTCTCATGTCTTCAGAGGGGACCTTCTGGGATAACATTACAATTTACGCTTACGCTTACAGTAGTAGACCCAGATGAAAAATTCAATATTACTAAGAGAGTTCTACAGGGATCCTTCTTGAGACCATTCATTTTGAACGTGTTGTGGGTACATGTATTTACTGCAGATGCTACCAGAGATTCAGATTTTCGGATATAATGAGACAAGCAGAGGTATATGTTCTAGGAAAACTCCTATCAGACGCAATCTTACACCAACAAACTCTTTAATCTCTGGACGAAATGCTGTGACTGCTCTCGTTGAAAAGGTACAAGTTCATTGAAAGCAACAAAACATATTTTGCCGTTAGTGAAAATTTAAATGTTCCTCTTCTTTCCAGTCCGTGTGTCGCTATCCTCCGTGAAGTTGAAGCGTATTTAAATTGCTCCAGAGTAAGTATTAGGTAGCCCAACACACGGGCATGGTCTCTCTGCACCCAGCAGACCTTTTCGACCAAGCTCTGGTGGACGAAAATGATGGGATTCCTGGTGCACCTGAATTAGTGACACTATTTTCAATTTTGCTGGGCGGATCTTCTACCACTGCACATCTGTCTATAGCACTCTTTAATGCATAGGCATCTGTAAGGTCAATAGACTAACATCGCGGATTCTTGCAATGTTCAATTGCACTACAAATGCTACCGAGTCCAGGCAACATAAAAAGAAGACCAAAACACTGAATTGCTAATGAGTCCATTATAATTTGCTCTTCCAGTAATGTGACTTAAGAGTTTACTTCCAAATTTGTGTGGGACTGTGTTAAATCTCTTGGTGAATTGGGTAGCCGATATAATTTTTTCCTGGTCTAGGTATGTGGACATGAAAGACAAAAAATTCATAATAGATAGGTGGACTTACAAAAAGTCCTTGGAATGATAAAAGAGAAAAATACTTATGTCACAGTAGAAAAAGTTCGAGGTGAAACGGTAACTATAGTAGATCTTTTAAAAGGAACAGTGTCCATTGAAGACAGATTTGATGCTTATCAGAGAGCGAGTGCCGGGGGAACTACAGCAGATCTATTTGGGGCGTATTGGTATAGACGTGCAATCAACCTCAGTGATGGCAATCAATCAAACACGTACCAAAATTCAGGAACATAGCAAAAACATATCTAACTAGCTCGGGGTCTACTTGTTGCTAGTAAAAACATGAAAAGCGACATTTGTAGTACCAGTCACTTACCGTGAGCAGATCAGCCAGCTGGTCCTCATTTTCTCGGTCCGTGTCGTCGCTGCCCTCCCTGGAGTTAGAGGGCATCAACATGGCTTCCACGGACAGATTAAGCTCACCCAGCACACGCATATGGCCGCTCTGCACCCGACGCACCTCTTCCTCCACCAAGCTCTGGTGAAGGGACATGATGGACTCCTGGTGCGCATGGTGGTAGTGAGACTGTTGTTGCTTCTGCTGGGCGGCACGACGGCGTGCCTTCGTTAGATCACTGATCTCCTCGTAGATGTTCTCCTCTGTGCCGTACCTGCAACGAGGACGTAAATGGCGTCAAAAGTACAGATGGACTAACTGAACACCCATAAAAATATAATGACCTAAGACGCATTACAGATCCAAATCATATACATCTGAAGTAACAGAACGAAGTCTTACACAAATAAAGTAATTATAAACACTTTTTAAATTCGACTGAAGTATTTATCGTGTATTCGAAAAAACACAACCTAATTTATTCATTGAAGATATAATCAAACAGTTGAAAAGGCGTCACCATGGCACAGAAAAAAATAATGTGCATTGTTAACGACATAAGGATATGTCGCATTTGCAATTCATTCGGTTGGAGTATACGTGATTCGCAAATTGGCGCACACATGCACACAGATATTATGTATGAGCTGAAACACGCCCACACATCAACTATGTCGACGTAACAATAGAGCCTCTGCTCATATCCCAGACCACATGTAAATCGGCTCATCCCTCAATCCGTTTAACCCATTCTGGGCCAACCGCAAGAACTTGCAAGCGGCTGGAAGTGCGTTAGTTCAGTGTCGGTCTAGCTCGAACTTACAGAGCGGAGCGTTCGAAAACAAAAATCTAGAAAGATCAAATATTGCCATTACTTGCGATATAGCAATCATAAAGAAGGCAACGTCATTAAACTAAGAGCGTTTCATAAGTGCAATAAAATACATATTTAAATTTCGTCGAAACCGTAGAGATCCAAAAATATCTACAACATCGTGTTTACACTGTAATAAATGAACAGATTGATCTTTTGAACTCGTTGGATCCTGAGTTGCCTTTTTTAACATTCAATTTCGACAGTGTGAAAATAATTTAAAGACCAAATCAAAACGCATTACAAATAACTATTTTTATTTGTGAACACTTGTATTTCACAATTTTATCTTAATGATAGAAGGTTCAATGCGCGAAACCTATGAGAAATATGAAATAGTAGGTTGATTCAGTATTTCACCTGTAATGGTATCAGTTTAGTAAATATTCTTATATTCATTTTAGAATGATTAATTCAATTGAGATAGTTATGTATGTTCGAAATTATGAAAAACTTGAAAATTTTCAGAATTTAGTTACTCATAAAGGATTTTGAAGTCTTTTAGTAGTTCCTATTTTTATTGAAATTCAAAACATAACAGCTTGTTTATCCAACTAAAATCTTATTTCCAATGTGATATCATTGCAGCATGAAGCTACTTGATGGCATTTTTTTGTTTCCTGCGTTCTTATTTATTTATCGACCATGACAAAAATTACTAGCTACTAGCTGGCCGCCTGCACAACTTCATACTACCAAATATTCATAAATAAAGCATTCCGCTCAACCAAAAAACAAACAAAAAAGTTTGGGGATCTAGGGGTGGCTTCGTAACATTCAGATTTAATATTATACTGAAAAATTATTTTTTCATTCAAATTGCAACGGAGGAAGCACTATGTCGATCTTCTTGAATGCATTCTTCTCTTGCCTTAAACAAGCGGGATAATCTTTGTGATCGCAAAAATGTTTGAAGAATGTTTTAGGACGTTTTTAATAATTTATATCACGAAAATTCGATCGACTCATTTAGGTCACTTCACTCCCTGGCCGTCGAGCTGTCTGCCTGTCGCTATGTCTATTGTTCTTAGGCACTGCGTTATCTTATCAAATGTTGTACCAATTCTAATAAAATTTGGGGAGCAAGATGTTGTAGGGAAAGCTTTTACGAGTTCATGTTCTGAAACTATTAAAATTCTTATAGGTATTAGTTTTATAAAAGTAATGCGTAGATGATGGATTGTTTTATAGATTTGTTGATGAACCATGTATCTAGATTTCTTACGTTGGCGTTTAGATCAGTTTATCCACAAGGTATCTTGGCAGTTCTGGCAAAAGCGTTTGTATGGAAAACCAAAGATATATGAATTTATTCTCTCCAATACATGATTTTTTCCGGGGTTCTATCATATTGAAATGATGAAATAAAGGGATAAATTCATAAATCCCGCTGGCACCTAATATTTTCCTAGCTCTCAAGCCTATTTGTTATTTGGTCCTTGATCTTTTGTAAATAAGAATTACAACAAGAATTTTAAATATTAGTACACTGTTGATAGAAAAAAAAATGATATAATTCCTCACTCTATAAACCATAAATACCTTTATTGAATTTTCATATAGTTTCTATTGGGGAATATGCGAAAAATGTTAGAATTTCATCATAAAGTGGCGGCTGATCCATTATTGAAAATCATAAATACTCAAATGTCTCTAACTACAAAACCTGTATTTCCCTCTTGCAAATAAGAAAGTAAATAAGCTCAGTAGAATTGATACATAAGAAGGTTCAGTATATTTTTTTTCTCAAACTGATGTATATTTCATTCGCCAATTGTACGACTGCATTCCAAACACGATTTGCTGCAGGTCTTCAAATCAATAGGAAAATAGAAGTACGAAATATACCAGCATATAGATCGTATACACCCCAAAACTTTGGCCGCGCTTCTAAAAGACTTCCAAGCAGCTCTTGTAAATATAGCCCTTTTGTGTGTGTCCTCAGGAGCATGCGAAAGTTCTTTCAAAGTCCATCGAGCGGAGCGGACAACTTCAATGAGCCTTGAAGTAGGTATTTAGGACATGCTTGAGCTTTGTTCATAAACCTGGAGTCTTTTTGGAACTGAAAAGAAATTCAAGACGATGGTCCCCCATTTACACTGCCTTCGAAGTAGCGTTTGATGACGTCACGTAGTGTACGCGTTTGTACGTAGCTATCAACTAAGTACTAATAATATTGACAGTTTGCATAACTCATAACTCGGATGCATCGTCTTCAACAGCTATTAGGAAGAATCTATCATACGCTATTCAAATGCGTATATGTAACAATAACATATAACTTGCAAGTATCAAGTATTACAAGTGTCAAAATTATATCTGGAACTTAATCAGGGGCCTTGGAGACTCCATCGCCCCAGACTCTGCTTTCCGAGAACTACAGTGTTTTCTTAACAATTCCAGCAAAATACGAAACTACTTTCAGATTTACAGAGGGGCCAAGCATTACCGACAGACCGACGGAAATGCGTGGCATGGTTTTTCATGATGTATATGTCATGAAACATATCAAGAATACTTAATAGCTCAAATTTCAAATTTCTCGCGATTAAAATAGATTTCCGCCTTGTGTCGTGGGAAGCAAAAATGTTGACCAATGCAATACTTTTAATTTGACAGGAGGGGGTGCTATAAACCGTTAACAATTAGCTCTATGCCTTATTATTGTACTACCGAACCAACTCCAGCAGACCTGCCATGGATACGTGGGAAAGGTGTTCATGCAACAGATGCATAAGCACACTGCGCCACTGATTTCATATTTTTATCCGTTATCCTAGTTTATGTCATTATTTCCTTAACTAATAAACTTACCTAGTAAGATAGGTATGCCTGGTGCGGTAGGAACCCTCGCGGTACGGCCCACCGTACTGCACGCCCCCAGCAGCAGCACTGGCTCCACCGCCTTCGAGATACGCGTACGAATACTCGGCGGGATGAGGATGCACGTCGGTTGGGCCCACGGACCATGGTGGATCCGGTCGCGTTGATGGTCCTGGCGCGTTCAGGTACTCCTCCATGTCGGAAGGCGGGTAAGAGGGGGGAGGTGGAAAGTGGAGACGCGGGTGGTTCCTCAGCAGGGGCTGGGCGTGGTGCTTGCGTAGCGCGACAACGGACGGTCCGAGACTGCGGTGAGCGTGACAGCAGTCGGGGGAGTGGCATGGCGGAGGCTCTGGAGGCGGAACTGAGTGCTGGTGGTGGTGGTGGTGGGGGGCGTGCTGGTCTCTATGGGCGGGGCCGGATGCGCGATGCCACATTTACCTGCAAACAAAATATGATATATAGCAAAAATCGGTTATAGCCATCTTAACTATACATAATATTCATTCAGAAAAATAACAGACATAAAACATTTACTCTAGTGCAAGACATGAGACAAAACTTGTTTGATCGGCTAGTGCGCTAACTTGTATTGATTATCTAAGATTTTATTTCGCTAATAGCAAACATTGAATTATGAGAATTTTATCCTGTTAGATATTTTCAGTGGGATTCTCGTTACCCAATTCATTTGCTTTCAAATATCTTGCATAGTGAACTCCCTTTTGCTCAATGATCTTGAAATTCTATAGCTTGGAAGATTGCTTTCCAGGTAGGTCAGTAAATATTCCTCTTTCAGAAGATATGGATTGTCGTTATCAATACAAGTCAAACGACCACATGTTTACGGATTTTTTCATATTATATATAGCTGTTAAAGCCCTTATCAAGCGATAAAGCTTGATAAAATTATTCCGCCAGCCTTTCTTGCCCAAAGTGTGAGACTCTCCAAAAATCCAGGATACTTCAGTCCTCAGCTATACATCCCACCACGGCAGGCTTTTGCTTGCAGAAGGAAGTGAACATCCTTTTGTTCGATGATCTTTAAATTCCACTGCTTGATAGACTACTTTGCAGGAAGGTATATGCAATCAGTATATACGAGATATGTGAGACTCTCCAGCATACTTAATAAAAGCCTTCATTTGTTCGCTATACATATCCTACCACGGCAGTGCTCGCTGCATTTTGTGATATTAAAAATTAATACCAATGGTATTTTGTTGATTTTCCTCGCAAGCCTCTTACATATCTTTCCCACTGTGGTCAAATGTCAGTGTAATAAAAATTTTCAGATCGCAGGATTTTGTGGTGTTATCAAATAACTGAGTTGTAGGAACATTAGAAACAGAAGGTTATAGGTCATTTGAAACCAAAAAGAAGGAAGGATAAAGTCCATAAACAAGTTATGCCACAGGCACATAATCTGAGACTTTGTATTGATTGGGTTGAACTTTCGTAGAGAGTGGATTTGTTGGTTAGGTGGCTTCAACGGAGAAATCGAAATACGATCATGCTTTCGATCACGAGATACAGTATCACGTTTGTGTTGTTCGATTGAACTTGTAAATGACGCTTGCAAATAATTTACAACTTCTTGAACATCATGTATTCTTTCAACATTGCAACATCAGAGTTTATTTCCTCATAGAAAAATATCTGGTATCGGTTGTTGTAAGGCGTTTCGACAAAAAATAGATAAAAACATGAATTAAAATAAAACATTAGCGAAAGGAAAATACGATGCCTGAATGAAGTTATTTGATGTGGTTGATTTAAGTCACGCCCTGTCCCTGTAAATTCGCTAGTCTATGCATGCTAAGCCTTGTCAAGTTGATCAACATATCCCTGAACAGCACAGGATACCTTGACAACAGAGGATTACAGTAAAGCGCACCTTCCCATTCTACGTAATTAAATATGCCCGTAAGCGTGTGCACAGTACTGAACAAAAGTATCTAGATATATGTACGTCCATAAATGAAAAATGGCACCGACACAGAAACAGCGGCTTAACTGGCGCGTACTAAATCATATGCATATTATGCAACATGGAGTTTATTCATCTCACTTGTCATGGCCGATGACAAAAACCACAAAATCTGGCATACGGCGGCATTTACACCACACGTCTTCTGTTTTTCGGACAGATACTCTGTTAATTGAGATACACAGGCACGTCCCCCAGTAACTTCGTGTATTAATCTAAGGCAGACTCCACTGAAAACTTTTTTCCTCTGAATTTCGAATTGGACGAGCGTTTTTTCCATCTAGCGAGTGTTTTCAAATATTAACGCCCTTCAATATCCCTTGAAATAATCCACAGCAAACGAGAGCGCGTTACCTTTCTTTAACTTGCCTGTTTTGATGGCGTGCGAAATACAAATACTACCCAGGCTTTTTGTTTGCCCCCAGTGCATATTGAAATAACTTTTCGAAAGCTATGCACATTTTTGTGCATCAGTGTACGTATCTTACCCAGGCGCGCCCTTTTGTAAACTCAGTATGCGATTTCGTTTTTTGCCTACTCTAATTAATTAGCTGTCGCATTACAGCGGCGGTACTTTGAAGGATTCATCAGCTTCCTTTTTTCCAGCCGAACTTTTATAGCTTCGAATGGGGATATACATACATACATACGGGCGGAGATCGATATCAATGAAAATATATACGCACTGAAATGTATACAGGGAAAATAAGAGATCAAGCCGGTAACTGTATGCCGATACCACAAACATAGAAGCGTTGCAATCACATTAAAATGTTTACAATTTAAATGGAACGACAAAAATTGCAAACTGACATCTGGACTCAATAAATGAATAAAAAAGTATTTGCATTGTATCGGCAGCAAAAGAGGTGTCCATATCTGAGCAAATTTGCAACTGTCATCCTATAGTAAGTAATGCCAGAACCAATTTAATATCGATTATTTTCTACTCTACTGCTCAAATCCTGTTAATATCGGAATGTTTATAGAAAATAATTATTGTTTTCTGGCAAATTTTACAACAGTGGAGGCCCGACTGACGGCTGATTTAGGTTCCAAGATAGCAAAATCATTTTCGAATCCCCCTATACTACTCAAACAAAGTAATGGTTCTAGGCGGCCAATACTCCAAAAATGTGGAATGTTCTATTTTTATAGCATCACCTGGACAATATATTTGTATTTTGGAATTCAATTTGCGCGGTGCTTTACAAAAACAGAGCCCTCATGATGATTGCTAGGGATTCATATAGAAAATATGTTTAGGGGTTAGTGGCTTTTGGACGACCCCAATTTAGAATTCAAAATAAAGATTCCACAAATATTTATAAATATATTGCGCCAGTGGAATTTGAATGAATCCGATAAGGTAAAGCAATGCATCCAATAATGACCTTACTGGCACTGTACAATGGTCGTATTTGTGATTATTCTGATACAAGATGACGTATTAAACGTCATAAAGTATAAAAAAATATTACAGTTGACCGAATACCCAAGAACTTATCACAGTTGTTTATAGAAAACGTATAACAAGCTTCCATTTAACCTGAGACAGCCATATAGCGCGAAAACGGTGAGTTTTTTTGGTGAAAACGTAACAGAATGCCGCCTCCTTGAATTTTCTCATGGTGCTCCGTCAATGCGTGGTCAGCTATTCCAGATTTTCCTGTCTCTGCTCGCTGGGTGTTGAGACGATGTTTTTTGATTCTTACTTCCAGCGGCCTTTTTGTTTCTACAAAATAGATTTTACCACATTGACATGGTATCTGGTAGATGCAGTCCTTTGTCTCTTGAGATTCATTCCTTGGCTTAGTTTTTATCAGGATACTTCTAAGGGTGGCATTCCTAGAGAATATTGTTTGGACCTTGTATCGCTGACCTATTCTTCTGACTCCATCTGATATTACTTTGACGTAAGGCAGAATGATTGAGATTCTTCATGTTTAATTCTTCTACTGTTGGTATTCTCCTGTATTGTTACTTCCACTAGCTTCTTTGGGTGTCCGTTTTTTAAGAGATCTTGTTTAATGATATTGAGCTCTCTTTGTAGTCCCTCTTGTGTGTTACAAATACTCCTAGTTCGGTCGACTAAAGTCCGGATGACGCCTTTCTTCGTGGCTGTTGAGTGGTTTCAACATGATGACTGCTAGAATTGTCCGGGAAGTGCTGATTTAACCCCTCTCGATTTCCTTTTATTGGGCTGTCTAAAAGAAGCAGTTTATTCGAGAAGCTCCCACTACATTGCAAAATATGCTGTAACTTGGGAATCATGAAAACTTCATAAAATGGATTGATAAGTGTATTGAAGTTGGCGGGCTTTATTTTGAACATTTGTTATAATATTTGAAGGTTTCCCATATGATAATTACGTCATTTATGCTTCCAAACAATATTTTTGACAAACCATGTAATTATTGGAAAATTTATAAAAAGAATTAATATTGTATTTTTCATCTACCCAAGTTGCAATTGGATTTCAAAATTTTGAGTATGAAAGATATTTGTTTTTTCTTTCAAGGTTCTGCAATTTAAAGGATGGTTGACCTTGAAAATGGTGTCACTGTCGGAAATACAAGTCATCATTAACTCCCCCCCATTGCAATCAAGAACTTTTCTGAACTTTATCATCAAAAACTCACCGTTTTTGGCGCTATACGGCTGTCTTAAGTTGAATGGACCATCGGGTATGTCACATCTTGTGAAATTGAACGTTTTGAGATATTTTAAATCTAACGGAATCTAAAGCATTTTAAATTATTTTTATAAATTTTATAAATGAAAACCATTGACGCTTACCTAAATTAATTATAAGCCATAATCTTTCAGCGCAATACAACATTAAGATGAGCCAACCTGCATTACTGATTGAATATCTATTCACATAAACTATAATTAATATCTAATTAAAGCCCGTGCCTCATATAATATCCCTCACAGCTTGGTGATTAATTTTTCATCCGACTCTTGTCAAATAAATTTCCGCTGTAAACCCCCTGAGGATATTACATAATATCTCGATATTACGAGGGGGTATCGAAAAGAAAACAAATGTATGGAAAGTTTTCGCTTTGATAGAAAACTGCCTAAATTTACTTATCTCCTTTTTATTGTAACTAATATGATTGTTCATGATTTGATTTCATTAATTAAAATAATTTTGGAACGCTAAGTAACGAGTATTCTTCCAAATATCGGAGGATGTAAATTTGCAGTTGGAAAAACGGGAAGAAAACATGGCCTCGGAGAAACTCGGACCTCTCCATCTAAGGTTTTTCCAGTGCTATATACCAATTATGCTGAGACGCTGTACCCTTTATCAAATTGATATAAGTGGCTCTAATAATAAATGCTACTTCGATTTTAATAATTGCATTTCTGTTATCTGGAGTACTTGTCATTGTAAACTTTAGATCTGATATGATTTAGGGTGATAGTAGGTATGAATTGGCTCACTATTTAAAAATTTGGAGGCCCCCTCATAATGTAAGAGTTTGGAGAGAATTCGATAATACTTGTTTTGTTTTTTGTAGTACCTACTAACCATCCATATTATTCCAAATTTCATCAAAATTGACAAAACAATACTGAAATTACGCCATGAAATAAATGGCGACAAAAAGACGAACGAAAATGAGTATCACGGAATAAAGACATTAGAAAATATCCACAAAACTTATCCACCTTCAATTCTGAAATATCCGCGATCACAATAATTCCTTATACGCTTATGCGTAGAAAGAAAAATAGTAATAGAAATTGTGTTAATTCCGAAAATATCTATGAAGCTTTTGGACCTAATCCATCCGTAGGAACCAGACATATGACTGATTCATATGGATGTGTTTTCAGTGGAAAAGCTGCCGGTTATTCACTTTTTCGCTTTGTGTCTACAAAACAATCCCAAAGGATTACGGTATCACAAAGAACCGAAAAGGGAATGCAGGAAAAACGCGGACATTTGGTATTAATCCTTTTATACACGGAATCGCGGAAAGCGGAAGCCAGATGGCTCACCGTTTCTCTGACGGTTGGTAATTCTTCAAATCTCGGTTTTTATTTTGTGCACACCGGCATAGAGGTATTGTATGTGGCTCAGTAAAAACTGAGGTGCATCATCGGACTTTCAATGAAATGAATGTTACATATTTGTTGGATTCCAATAGTCTCGAATTCCGAAACCTTATACGCGTTAAATTCATTCTATTCTGAAAGTGGACCTAGAATAATATTAACAATATCACACAAACTGAATACCACCCAATGATTTCCAAAAAAGGATAAACTTACGAATACATTAACAATAGATTAACTGTTGTTTGAAACTTGTAGACAAGGTGGATTTATCAAAAGTTTGATTTCGGACTTGTTGAATTGTCTATAAAATTTTGAGTATCACGACGTTTCGATTGATGTGCTATCTTCAATCGTCTTCACCTGTCGTGATACTAAAAATTTTATAGACAATGGAAGTCCGAAATCAAACTTTTAACAATAGATTACTTGGTGTCTATGGGTATGCTTCGCCTTGATTAACTGTGATAATCCGCGATTAGGTTTAAGAATTCGTAAAAGACGAAGGATATTTTCCGCTTATAGGGTGACTCTGGAAAACAGTGCTGTGTTGGAAAATATGCCTCTTAGTCATCGACACTTGAAGGTAAACCAACTTTCGACAATGAATGGCACTGTGTGGAACAAAATAACGGTTCTCTACTAAGAAAACCTTTCAAATGACCCACCGGACAATGCATCTAAACGTAGTATACATGCCGACTCCAAACATCTCTGAAAGTGGGTATTTTGAAACAGTATCTCCACTGTTTGTACTGATCTCTCAGTAAAAATATGAGATACCAAGTTGTTGTTCATGACGTGTGTAGCTCGAAAATCTATATTGATTTTCCGTCGGTTTGTCTGTTTATCTGTCGTACGTCTGTCGTCTCCCTCGTTTATCTGGTGATCCTCAATCCATTTATCCATCTGAAACTAAAGTACTGATCCGAAATTAATGATATTTGGTTAACACTTGGAAGACCAAACACCAGTGATGGTGGAGGAATCATCAAAAAACTATTGATCGTTTTCCTTCTTATAACTGAATAAGTACAATTCCGATCTGGCATAGAATTTCACATAAGGTCGGTACTGTCACAAGAAGAAATAGTACAAATTGGGATATCAAAATTAGATATGTACGTTACAATAGATGATACCAGACTCACTGGAAAATAATAAGCACTTAACACACACTATTCCATGAAAAACAGCTGTATCAAAAACGTGATTCTTGATTATCAGCAGTAGAGGTTGATTTTTCTCCTGAGAGGTACCTACTTTCACTATCGCAGAAAAATATTTGAATTAATTATCACGGTGTCTTCTCGATTATCACCTATTTTCAGATGTTGGTTTCAGATGTCGGTGAATTTTTAATAAGGCGTCGCGTCGTCGCAAAATGCGTCAGCTGTCGTTGTTGAGATGCTAGCCTGCAGATGAAAGCTGGTAATGAAGTGCAAGCTTGACGGTTCAAAATAGACGAGTTTAATGTATTTTTAAAGTGACGACGCGCAGTGGTAAATAAGCCGTGCAAAGCAGACATGTCGGGCTCAGGAAGTGTGGGTGCTGTGGTGTGTCTAGATCCGAAAGCCAACTTTTTAATGAATAGAGTTTGATTTAATTTAGTCTGAGTATTTTAAGGTTGTTGAATTGAGTAGGTGACTGATTTTTCAGCAATTCTGTTTTCCAAATAATCAAATTATTTAGAAATTTTGCGACTTAGATTGTAAATCCAACACAATATGTTACATCTGGCAAAAGAACATCTGAAAGCACCTTTGTTTTGTTAGTTATGTAACTGAAAAGGTAGCGATAGAAGTACTGGATTGATATCTATAAGATTTTTATCATTATTAACGCTTATATATAAGATATGAGTGCAGGCAAATGCTACTTTTCAGATTCATCAAAACCCATAGATATTTTCATCGTATATATACATTCAGTTCGTATATCAAGTATTCACAAACAACTTGTTAACTCAATTTTACAAAGACAAAAAAGAATAATTGTACCGCAACAAGTAAAATTTAAGAAAAAATATTTTTTCTTTTCGACCGCATAACAAAATACCAAATACAGCTCGATTCACTTTGAAATGTATGTATGTATATCAACATATCTACCTACTACTTTCGAGATAGTTCCATGTAAATATAAATTTGTATAATTTCTAAATTCATTCCATATAATTAACTGCTTAGGTCAGTCCGTATCCCTTTTCAACGCCATTGCAAAACTTTTCCAGAAGCCACTGAAAGTTTCTGTAATGTTTTAAATTCAGTTTTGACTCAAGTTTCACCTCTTTGCAACAAAGTGTATTTATGTATAGTTTGTCTATGCAATTGTGGTAGTGGAAGAGTCGGCCAAAGGAAAACACTTATTCCACTACGATTTAACCTAATTCACAAATAGCTCTTGCTATAAGAATTAAATCCTAATTCACAATAGCAGAAGGCTCAAGCCACTCCAATGTATTGCTAATCTCCCTTTTATCTCGTATGAATTTAATATAGCATCACATCACCAGACCATATGCTTTTCCCCAAGAGAAACATCAAGTTGTCAGCAAGAGCAGACGCATATAAATTCAATGTTTGTAATAAAACTGGCTCGATAAACAGGCATTATACCATTTCCTAAGTTTTTGTGTGGAGGAAGGAGAAAATAAACAAATGATTTCAAACCGACTGTTATGTGTTATTAGAATGGAAAAAAATTTAATACTCTGGATGTGAGAGAAAAATGTATACAGCCGTATTGTGCCGTTATACATTTGTTTTGAACTGAAACGTGACATAGCGATAGCGACTCATGGTACATGTTATACGAGTATATAAATACTTCAAGTTTTGTACAATTGGAGAGGCCGAATTTTATTTCCAGAAGAGCGATTGTAGAAATGTGAACAAGGAATTCCACATGTTTTACGAGTCAAAGTCTGTTTTTTGAATGCTTGGAGTAGATACCATCGGATTTCAGTGCAGCATTATTATGTTTCATTTCTCATGCATAGAGTTAAGACAAAAATGTGAAACTGATAGGCAAGATTTCCCAAATAAAAATATCCTTCAGTGTTTCGCTTTAACTTTTGAAGCATCGTCAGACTGTCGAAATTGACTGTTCCACGGTCAGTTTGGCGACGTACAGAAAATTCCGAAGTTCCTTATATTTCTGTATATTAGCCTTCACATTGTACTTGTTGTAATGTAAAATGAATCAGCCCTCTGTTTGATAGTTATTCAATCATAACTTTGGGTGGTTTTCTAACTCTAACATCGACAGAAATACTAACAGACATATCGACGGAAATGGGTGACAAAATTTCGAAATCTAGGTGTCACAAAGCATCCAAAAAACAAAAACAGAGATACAGATAGATTACAAAAATAAGTGTCATCGTTTTCTGACACATATGTAACAACATAAACCGTATGGGTAATTTCAAAATTGATATGCGAAACGCCAATGTAAGACAAAGAGAATTAGCAAAGCGCCTAAGTGCAAGAAAGATGTCTAGCGTAAGCTTGATTGGCGCCAGCGAGGGAAAGCTAGACAAGACGATGGCACATGTATGGTTTCCTAATTCGAATTTGGCATATGAAATACGGATTCGGAATTTGGACAACTCAGCGGAGACATCCATATTGTTTCATTTGTAAATTTTACCTCTTAAAGTTTTTTGAGTGTATCCGGGTGCTCGAATTTCCAAATTCGAAATCAAATCAGGAAATCATAGGTGTACGGCCAGCATCCAACATACAGGAGATCTCACTCTTCACGACCTCTAATTGAATCAATTACGATTAATTAAATACGAAATATGCATGATTCTTACATTAACCATAAAACACAAATAAAAACATGTGTGAATGCAGCCCTCTAAATCAATTTTTGAAGCCGCCCTTGAGACACTTGCAGTTGTACAGCCCTGACGTAGAGAATAAAGTGCAGTCAACGTAGTAAAATAATGATATGAATGTATTATTCTGACCAATGTATTGAAAGAACTTTTACTGGATCTAAATTATAATCAATAACTACAGTGGCCGCGGTCAGCTTTACTTGACGTATGTATTTGATATGCTACTAAACAGATGAACTCTGATTTGTGTGATTCACTATTAAAAGACACGTACCAACTATTAGGTATTCCAGGAAAATGTTGCTAATTAAATGACGTTTTAGTAACGACATTTAAATTTAACCATTTGTAAAAATTTCGTCACACAATTTAACATTGAATGCCGAATGCAATGCGTCTTAGTTAGTATCAACGTGCAAATCACTGTCAGACTGTCAGACGGAAGGTCCCCCAGTTCTTCAATCAGCAAAGGTACATTTCTGGAATATCAGATTTAATAAAAATAAATGCAGTAAATTTTAATTTCGTAAGTGTTACACGATCATACGATTCTTTTCAGTATAGCATGAAATCTACTGATTTTTTATTATACTGATATGCTATGATAAGAACCTGTGAAATGGATTTCTCATTTATTTCCAAAATATTCATACGTCAGCTTCATCCATTTACCAATTTTTCCACGTCATTAGAACCTGATTCATCTAAAAATGCATAAACTTCCTGACGACTTTCTAAGTAATGTTTCCTAATCAACTGACTCCAGTGTACAATTCTGAGAATCAACACCTTTCCTAAGATAAACAGAATTTTTATGTATAAATATTACACAAGCTTTCATTTAGTGAGATAATGGTTTGTTTAGAAATGTAAACTTTACTCTAAGACAATGAATGCAGAATGAGCATAACGGAACACTTAATCAAGCAGCTGTACAAGCAGTACAAAATTCTGATAATAGTCACTCTATAATTAGATATACAAGTCTGCCCTAAGAAAAAATAGCAGCAATTCCTAACAGTCACGCTTATTTGAAAGGAATTAGTCCCATGCACGATATATTCAAATCGTTGGGACTAAATCGAAGATAAATACACTGGGCAGCCAAAATATGGTTCCTCTCTGTGTCGTTAGATTCCCATGATGATGACACGTACTTCGAAACCTAATAGCTCCTAAGGGGTCACATTAAGTCTTTTAATGAAGCATTGTCGATTAAAGCTACATACAGTACCTATGGGGCTGTTGCGACGATGAAGTTGTGGAACTTGAATGCTCAGTGCTATCGGTGGTTGTATTGTTGTCTCACCCTTACCTATATTTTTTTAAAATGTTCACTGTGCTCTTTACTATCGGCAACTGAACTTCACTGAAGAGCCTCTAGGGGTAGACCAAAATATGCACGTTTGTAACAAACCGCTTGTATAGTGGCCAGTTTGCAGCTCAATTCAATTATTATCAAATATGCTTGTGTATAATAGATATTAATCCTCATTATCTTTGAAGAGCGAATCACATTATGCGCAAGCTGTAGTATAGCGTCCGCAAAATCGATCGTGAAAGCGATGTTGCCCGCATAAGCCCCATGACCGTCGATAAATGCGGAGACAAACAATCTAAACAAAACCGGTCCCTCTTTAATCCCATTGTGTTATTATTAATACGTTTAAACTAGATGTTCCATGGCTCGTTGACTTTCATGTCATTGATTTTCAGTTAATTATTACGAACTACGTGCATGGATTCCCAACGAATAATTTTCATACGTCAGAAGACTATTGGTTGGTTTTCTAAAGTAGGCTTTGGAAGAGGGGCACTGGGACATAGTTTCTCCCCAAGGTAAACACTGAGTTCAGTTAAGGAAGAGAAGACTAGAAAAACTACTCTGAGAAGAAAATGACATGCTCATCTGCCAGCTGTAGAGATGAACGAACGCCCTATATTCCTATTATGTATTTGTGGATCAATGTCAGCAACAACATGTCTCAGCACGACCATGTTACCAGACTAGCTAGATCGACATTTCAAAAGCTGGGGTTTTGTTGTTTCGTTCAAGAAAATTATATTCACTGTACGTCTGGTGGATGTGCCTGACCTTACAAGGAGAGCACCTCTACAGTCTAGAACATCAAACAGCAGTGAGTGATTCGTCCCTGTTTTATAGATTCCACCATGGTGAGTGTAGGACCGAGCTGTCACACATATATCAACAAGAGTCATCAACACAAAAATCGCTAGAGGGACCTAACGTGACTTGGCAGAAATGCGCCTCGAAACGATAATGTAAAAAAAGAAAAAACATCGTTCGGAATGTCTCTTTGGAGGGTGTACTCGAAGGAAGGACAGCAATATTGAATTATTCTTCAACAGCATCTGCGGAATCATAAATAATATTTATGATGTTCATCACTATCACTATATGATAAGGATAAGCAAGTAAGAAAGTAAGTGTAAGTTACAACTGCGGTATTTTCCCAAAAGATTGGGACCAGTCCAAGGATCAAAAATTAACCAAAACAACTATAGCTTTGCTATACCTAACCAGCAAACTGAGAACTGCACCAACCAGGCACCTTTTGTAATGACACGATTAAAACCACCTAATCAACGATACACAGTAAAGATTCCGACATGACAAAGATGAACTGCGGATCCTCTAACACAAGTCATATATTTGAGGAATAAGCTCATTCAACCTTACTGTGAGGCATACGTCACTGCTCTTGGTATTTCCAAGATGGTCAGTCGTGCGGCTACCTCAAGTAAATTTCCATCCTGTGTCTTCCCAAAAGTATTATAAATACAAAGGCCCGACAAATGGGAGGTGGATCTCAATACAGGGCCCGGAAATGGAAATTTTTATCAAAAGTTTTCCCAAGGTTACGTTCCCTCTTTATTGCTCTTCAAGATATCGGATTTAAGATTTTCCCGGATCCTGGACTTTCCCTCGACAAGCTTGTAATGGATGAAATAAATAAATTTCTCTTCGATAGTAAAATATCAGTTGTGGTGGATGTATTTTCCTTTTCTTCGCAGACACTTCACATTGATGACCTTATTTCCAGCACGATAAATTGGATCCAGTTTTGAGGATGACATCACGTTGCACGCGGTCATCGAGAGACCGATCTCTTTAGATTAAATGGGGAGTCAAAGGGTCTTGAGATCATCAACGCATGGGGACGTATGGTGAAGCTCAATGCTTCAGAAATCAAATAATACACTCTATCACAAGGGATATCCAAAGCGGACATCCAGATCCAATTAATAACCAAGCTCTGTCATTCAATGAGACTTGTGGAAGTCAAAATTACTGAAGACAGTTATTGCGTTAACTACTCAGTCTTCTCTTCTTTATCGCATAACCTCAAGGCGCTTACTCATCAACAAGCACTCAACTAAGACTTTTCTGGAGTCAACGTCAACGGAATCTGTTTTTATGAGCTTACTTCCATGACTTCGCCGCTGCTCTCTATGAACAACCTGGACAGACAGTTCAGACTGCTGTTTCCCATTCTGCGTCCATCATGGTATATTAGTTTTCAGGATTATCTAATAATTAGAAAATCAGACAAAAACCTGGTAGTGACGGAGTTGGAACCACCATCTCCGGCTGTCTGGTCCGCATTTGGCCACACTCGACTTCGTATTACGGATCAGATAATAATTCGAATAGTCTTGGATATCATGATGAAAATGCTATATTTGTACCTAGATACTTCCCTGTATCACCTTCGCTAAACAGCATCGCAATCTTCGGATCGCAATTTAAAGAGCCATTCCCTCTTATCCAAGTTCCCTATCCCCGTAGCAGCATTTGACATGCCGCCTCTCCAACGCTCCGGTATCTCCGATTTTATGACTGCTGGGCAATTTATCATTCCTTTTAATGGTCTGGCTACAATGAGACGTTAAGTGAACGACTTCTACCAAGATACTCGTTTACGTTGTCCCGACATGCTGGAGCATTTGTTACCAGATAAATACAAACTTTCATCATCATCCTTGGAAAATTAATGTATAATAGAACTAGCATCTTCAAAAGTTTAAACTGTAAGTGATAGAGGGCAAGACCTTACGCACTAACATCAACGCTCATGGTATAAGAAAGTCTTGGGTATGTCCTCAATAAATAAAATGGTAGATATGCGGGGGAAAAAGAACGAGAGACACGTCTATGTACTAAGCAAGTTCATCAGACCCAAATGAATGTACATCTGTAAATACTGTATGGTAGTATATGTTGTTAAGAAACGTACCGAGCAGTCAATGTTTTCCGATACGACCAAGAAAGTGTGCTACCACCTCTTGACCTCCATCGTACTGATGAAATCCAAAAAGAACCAAATTTCTGTTGTATAGGATTGATTACAGATACAGAAAGCAATAATTTGAATGTATTTTATTGTATTTAATTATGTAGATACATCAACCGTTAAGGCTTGTTTACATTGGGCAAGTTTAGTAGCGGAAAGTATTCGCTGTCTAAACCTACCAAGTGTAACCCAACACAAAGTTTACTTGATACTTGCAGCCATCGACAAGCAGAAGTAAGCCCAATTTACTATCAGTTTACTATCAGAAAGTACTTTCTGCCAGTGAACTTGCCAAGTGTAAATGAGCTCCTACATAACTAAATACTGGGGGAAAACCGTGAAGGTTCAAGTGAAAAACTATATTTCATTACCTACAACTTATTTTTAGATATTTTCTTAATAATTGATGATATTAAAAATGAATTTATATCAAATTGTTTCTGATAACTATGACAGTAACACATAAATAAAAACAAAAGTTGGTCCTTATGGAGGAAGCCTGAAAGGTTAAGGAGTTTGGCGTACTGTTTGGGCTCATCTATTTTTGATTTTTTTACCATCTTGGGACAATTATTAAAGATAGTTTTTGTCTTAAGAATAATAATCACAACAATGGCTCTGAGAAATGAATTCAAGCATTTAGAAAATGAGACTATGATGAAAAAAATCATAATAATGATGAAGATGATTCCGAATGTTCTCTACCTAAAGAAATCCTATCCAATCGGAATGTTTCCAAAATTATTATTATTATTTCCACCTGCCGCATCGATTCTCGATAAAAGAAAATAAAAAGTGTTCGATACATTTTCAATGAATTTTGTCGGCGACATGCTAACAAGAAATCACAGCGAACATAATGTCAAATGGAAATGTAGTGGATTTCTTGAGAACGAACTTGTATATCCATAAAGATGCAGCTACCTTGCAGGTGTACGCGAGTTCTAATTGGTATGCATGATTCCCCGTGATGTCGCTGTATGCTGTGCGAGACTACTGGGACTTTAGGAATTCCGTTGCTGATTAGATCTGTTGTAGTTTTCACTTTAGATGCATTTTAAAAGAGATTTTAAATGCGCGATCAGTGTTTACTGTTAACCGTTTTATATTAAATAATCTTTCCTTTTCAGGAAAAAAAAACATTTTTGACTCTGTAATACGTATCAACAGAAGTACACATTATCCAAGATGTCGATTATCAGTTTCTTTTATTTTAAAGTAACGTTGACTACCCACAGCAATTGACGGGTTAAAAATGGGGGATGCGTAATAGGGAGAGATATAATTTTTATTTGGCGTTGTTCTATGCATTTTGAAAATGTCAAACAAGTTTAATCCTCCCATTTTTTCGGTATTTTAAGGCGTACTTACCTTTTGTTCTACACACATAAAAATAAAATCTCAGACCAAGAATATGTGCTTTCATTCAAGTATACCATATCTTCCTATAAAAATCGTAAAGTAAGAATACTGTATTTTGATCATATAGATTGAATTCAAGTGAATATTTCCAATTCAAACCTGGGAAAGTCTTGGAAGTGAGAATACCAAAATCTCAAATCGAGCATATAATATTGGCACAAAACAGAGAAAATCTAACCTAGAAGCATACTGTACTATTAACTGAATATTGACAGAAAAACTACAAGGTTTTTTTAATAAACTGTATTCTGTTTTTTCATCATATTCTCCCCATACCTCAATACATTTACGCATTCGGTAAAACCACTCGTCAAATTCTTGTGACCAACGTTCTTTTGAAAGGTTGCTAATTTCCTTTCCAAATGCAGTGATTACCTCTTCATCGGTAGAAAAATGGCGACCTCGTAACTTTTCTTTGATTTTAGGGTATAACAAAAAGTCGCACGGAGCTAGGTCCTGAGAATAAGGTGGGTGAGGCAACAGTTTGACATTCTGTTCAGCAAAAAAGTAGAGTGTTCGGCGCTGTGGACGGGTGCGTTGTCATGGTGCTATTGAATACCCCGCAGACCATTCTTTAGACGGCTCTTGCATAATTCTTGGAAGTCTACAGGAACACATTTGGTTATATACCATTCAGTAGTAACTGTCCATTGGTTCAAGGCTACCGTTATGATGTATACACTTTTAGAAAAAAAGATGCGACCATTTTCTTTCCAACACTCTTGGAACGACGAATTTCTGTTGAAGGCTGCTCACTTTCAAAGCACCAAGTTAATGACTGTTGTTTACTTTCGGGATCATAATGATATAACCATGTTTCGTCTCCGGTTACGATATTAAAAGTGTTTTTACTGTGCTCGTTATCAAATTTTTCTAGCATAAACTTAGCCCAATCAACTCTTGTTGCTTTTTGCTCACTGGTCAACAAATGTGGCACCCATCTGGAACACTGCTTCCTTATACGAAGGTGATCATGCATGATTGATCGGACCGCTGCCGATCCAATTCCCAGAGAAGCCTCAATCTCAGTGTTGGTTATATGTTGCTTTTTTCACCATATTTTGCAAAGCTTCTACAGCTTCCGGAGTAACAACAGTGGGCGGTCGACTTATGCGAGGTTCATCATCGAGAGAGTCCTAGCCCCTTTTAAACTCAGCAAACCAATTAAAAACTGTAGCCCTAGAAGGGGCAGAGTCCCCAAAGCAACACACTAAAATTTCGTGACAATCCGCTTGTTTTAGTCGCTTTTTATAGTCATACAAAATCATGGCTCGAAAATCGCGGTTCCATTTTCACGTTAAAACACATTCGAGACCGTGGCAAGGCAACTACTGAACGATTCAAATGCTGCCTTTGCGTGTAAGCACGTACAACTCTAGACAAAATAGATGCGTGCTCAAACTTGTTTAAACTTGTATAGACTAGGAATATCTGAAGACTTTCAGCGTGACCCTCGTATCACTGTATCCAGGTGTATTCGCAGCTGGAAACTTAGTTATTTTTTCTAATTATTAATCGCATACACTTGGTCCATAAATTGAAACCAAATAGGTTCATAGATACCCAATATTTGAAACTTAAATGCTTTACTGCAAATATTCCGGTCTCCAGATATACTATAATACACAAAAGTACATATAAGTGATGCTGAAAAGTCACCACAGGGCGGTATTGAATCTAATTTCTGTCTATAAGCGGAGTCAACAAAAGCGCTATTGGTAGCTGATCAAACAGGAGCCATCCGGAATACCAAACATTAATCTAAAAAATCTCGCTTTAAGTCAGACTCGCAGAAAAAGAGAAAAATGAGTAATTACTTTGTGCATCATCCTGGCAACCTCGTAAGATTATAATTTCATGATATGGGAGAATAATGTTATTTCTTTACTCGATTATTTCTATGATACTAATGGATCTATGATATTTCTTAGTTACTCGATCACTATCACATGTTCAACATGATAATAAGCACAACTTAATGGTATTCATAAATTGATAGCAAACAATATAAAACATTTCAACAAACAATCTATGACTGACTTAATTACAGCAATTTACAGTGTTGATCCGAATTTCTGATTAGTTAAGTTTATTTTCAATGGCACAACGTGATTTAGTGGGGACAACTTCCTAACCGCTAATGAAATATTCAATTCACAATCAAATACACAAACTTCGACCAGGTTCCAATCGAATCGTGTGATCGTTTGACATTCGGCTCTCCTCTCCTGTCACATTACGAAATTCATGTTACAAAAGCATCCTTAATTACACCGCGAGCTGTCAGGATGAAGCGTCGCATTTGCCGAGACACAGAAACTTATGGCCTCAGGAAGAGAAGTATCGCCTCCCCGCTGGGAAGCATTCAATGTGCGCTGTTTTATGGTAATTCCTAAACGAATCTTAATCGCCGACTAATATTGTTTGACCTCCATAAAAAGAAAATACATCACTATACGTTTCATTGAATAGAATGATATACTGGTATCATTTTGTTGTATAACGGTTAGGTCATGTCTCTTGGAGCGATGCCTTCAAATCATGGATATAGTTAAAGCAGCCTTGGAATGTCCCGGGTATTAATTTGAAGTCACTGATCTACTTGAAGTAAGTATCGGAAACATTGGAAATTATGTAAATTTAAGTAAACTCAAAAAATTTCAGAATTAAATTTTTTTACCTTCACAGAATCTGGTTTGATGGATTTATGAAAAATCCACGTGGCAAAATAGAGTAAAATGAAGAAACTGAGTGTATACTTTAGTGGTCAACATTTTGTTTAATATCAGTTTTAGTATCAGAAATATATATCACCTTGCCACTCGAAAATAATGGACTTTTATCTACACTGATTTGACAGTACTCGTACACCAGGTTGGACGAGCATAAAGAGGCAAGCAAAATGTTAAATTTGTCCGCGAAGCGTTTTGATTTTATCGGTTCGGAAACGTGGCGTTCTCACAGATTTTTTCGCTGATACTGGCTAACGGCTACCCATTATTGTGTGTTTCACGTTGACTGCCGACAAGAATTCTTTAATTGTGCGAATATTTGCTCAGTGACTGCACAAAGAATATTGAATGATTCAGCCTTACAGACATTTTCCCAAACAGGCAGTTCATCACGTCAGAGGAAAATTTTTCATTCCACATTCAAAAAAGGGGTATATAGATATATACCACATTCATGTTATATCTAGACGCGATGTAAATCTGATTGATGCCTTTATAACCGTTAATATAAATATTATGACACTCAGTATCCACTTATCTATCTCTATTTACCCCTTGCTTCATTCCAAATCCAAAATATTTGTTGCTATTAATAGCAGACCAGGACAAATCAACTTACGATAATTGAATTTGATTCTTCTGGATAATAAAAATTATTGGCGAATAATTGGCGATACAAAGCTCACAGACCGATGTATCACAGAAATCAGAGAAAATTTAGGATTACGAGTCGGCAAGAGCCTTGTTTATGCCTTTCCCTTGCATGCGATTCTATAAATACGCGTATAAGCCTGTATCAGTGTTGTGCCCAACCCAGGAACGGATTTGATTCAATATTACATATTTTCAGGGATACAGGGTGGAGCGTAAGACAATAAAATTTTTAAAAACTTCCAAATGTTATGAACTCGATGTTTGGAACTGCCAAATGTGAAAATATACAACACAATTCTGATGTGAACTACATTAAAGAAGGAAGGAAGTATTGTGTCGCAATGCGTATCCAATTTGGTATACGGTTGTTAGTTTCTTGTCACCACGTAATATCAGTAACCACTGCACTGATTTTGATGATATTTGGGATACTGTATGATATGGACACGTCGTGGATAATGCCTTCTATTTAATGCAATGTATTGGTGGCGTAGTAGTGAGCAAAATACATAAGATTATTAGATTTCCAATCTTCGTTTCCTATGTGCCTTGAGTTCCAAACATTTTCTTGGGAATAGTTCAAACAAATGGAAGGCTCAAATTTCGTGGTTTCTAAACCTCATTTTTATAGAAAAACATTAGGAAACTGAAAAACGTAAATAACGAAGTTTGCGTTTTTAATTCGTTTTTACTCCACCTCAACAGCACTGATTTTTAAAAACAACAATGATTTTTCGTTCTAGCCATAATAGTAACATAACCGAATCCAGCGATATCTTCAAACTACGAACGTTAGCTTTCTCAGAGACAAACGGAAATGAGTGATATGTTTATGTTTTGTGACATGTGTAATTAAAATTTTTTAAAAACTATCTGATTTTTTTAATTTTTCGCGATTAAAATCCTTCCCCAACTATTGTCGTGGGAAGTAATAAGGAAGATTATGCTCCAGTTTTCAATGTTTCGTTGCATCTCTAAAACATGAAGCAATATAAACAATGTATTTAACCTCAGATCACAAATACTATTTTAGTGGGCTGACAGCCCGTATAATTAAATACGACAATGAAATTTATCCACATAAACCATTGAAAATGAAGCGTTGCCTTGTATCTTTCATAATGTGGGCGAGACGTAAAGATCTAGTTTCAACATAGAGCGGTGCGTTTTCTGTATGTGTTTTTATGACATTTCACTCGAGATGCTATAACATATTGTTTGGTGATGCAATATACACTTCAAGCCAAATAAGGACCAAACGCTTGTCAACGTTATACATACAATAAAGTTCCATTGTAATATTAATCCGTTGAATATGAATGGTACCACTTAGAGTGGAGTATGTGATTTTTTAACGAGATGACTCTTGTGTCAATCAGGCTAACTTCCTGATTGAGTACACATTGCAGAGGAATAATTCAATAAGTACTAACGGATTTTTCATATGCGGAGTTAATCCCTCAGGATTTGATTTGAATAAGCTATGAGTTTGTATTTAGAACGACTTGGAGGCGCTCGAGTGTCTGAATGCTCTTGTCAATCTTGATGTTTTGTTGATATTCGATTAACTCCATTTATTCAAGGAGAAACTTTTATAATATTAAGAAAAATTTTGAATTCGAGTTAATTATGTGTTTTGATGTTCCATGACACGTGCGGCATGGAATACCACGTCATTCATTTCTGTCGATCTGTCTTCTGTCCGTTCTTTTTGAAACTGTGTTACTAATACTAAACTTTTGAACACAATAATTTCAAATGCATTGAGAATGTTTCTAATAAATTTTAACAAATCCATGTATTTTATACATTTTTGTGCGTTTTAATTTTTTTCTAAATAGATCACCGCATTTTAAGTGAACTAGGATCATAAGTAAATACGAAAATGACATATATCCTCTAAAAAATCACATCGAGTAGGTTGACTCTGTAATTCACATGCAGCGGTATCAGTTTATTGAAGATTGTGATCAGATTTGTTGGGCTGTTGATCCACTTGAAGTAAATATTTTTTTCATAATCTATTTATTCTCCTGGGAAATATTCCGAGCGACCAATCCCCAACTGACATCCACTCTGTACAGCCCGATTATAAAGTCGTATAAGCACGCGATCTCATCACCATATTTTCATGGTACTTTCAGAAAATAACTTTGTTAACAAGGCAGGTATGCGTCAGTGTTTGTTAATCAGCTCATCAAAATTAAAGTTGTTAAAACTTTTAATGTAGTTGCATAATCACATATGCAAAGATTGGTACTAAAAGTAAGAAAATTACTCTCATGAGGAGAAAATTGGTTATAGTGTTAGATCTGGTAATTTCTTGTTAATTAGTATGAACCCACACAAGATACATTTTAATAAGGTATCCTGATTCAATCTCATACGCTAAGGATGTAAAGTACATGGTAATTGCAAGTATATTTGAATGAAACGTGTAATTCGCAGAAACAAATCATACTCCGAAGAGGCTTTTTAATATTTCCAGCTGGTCTTTTGTACTTCAGCAAACAGTTTGGCAAAATGAACAATTGCATTTAGGAACCTAACTCAGGCATTCCACGCGTCCGTGGAACCGTTTTAAAAATTTTGTCGTTTTTATTAATAAACAGATACAAAAATTAATTATTTATTTAATAATCGAAAAATATAAATGAGTGATTGTTAGATCACGTTGCCCTAAATATATTTTTTTGTAGCAGTAGTTCTGTCTCCAGACTATTTATATTTTTATTCTACCTCGATGTCTCTTATAAAGCATAACCTACTTTCTAACTTTGGCAACGAACTATTGAGAAATCGTCGTAAGAACATTGTACGGAATTTTAAAACATTTCAATGAAAAAGCGGGTGTACAGTGGTAAGGGAATTAAACGGAATATTCACTCGATCTGCTGCACTAGATTGTTCCATTAAAGTTGCATCGTAAAACTATATGGAAGAACTGAAAAATAGCTGTCGGATTAATTGCTGTGAAACTTTTTACGATTTTTTTGCAGTCGGATTATACAATATTCCCTCCAACAGTATGAGGATTTCTGATACTCCAGTTCAGTTGGTTCTACTTATTTTATAATCGAGAAATATATATATATATATATATATATATATATATATATATATATATACGTTAGGCCTAGTTTCTTCAGAGATACATAATATTGGAAATAATTGAAATAGTACTTATTCTACCTATATATGTACAGGATTTCGGAGTTAGAAGATCTGAAGCCTTGATGATCATTATATAATTACTATACTTCAACATAAGCTCACGCAAGCTTATTTCAAGGTTTTTTTTAGATGACCTCACGCAGAGACAGATAGCTATCGCGCTTCATAAGCGCTGCGATAGAATAAATGTCTATTCAAATTGACCTTAAAACACTGGTAGATTGTAACCATCGGGGAACAAAGTCCCCGAAATCTCATTCCACAATGCCAAAACTCACCAAAAGAACGACTTTTGGTATAGGCTTGCCCGAGACGTTGTAAGCTACACCTGGTGAGGATGTACTCGTTGGGCCCCTCTAGTATTTGTTGTACTTACGAATCTTGGTGTTGTCACGCAAGACAGCTTGGTGGAACATCTGCCATGATCTATAGAATAGAGTCAGATCAACCACCCTTCTTTTGATCGAGAGTGGAGGTCCTTTGTAAGGTCAGGCGCATCCACTAGACGTATTGCTCGTTTTTGGATGGCGTCCAGAAGTAAAGCTTTGGAGCGCATCTCCAACATGCGACCAGTACTCCAACGATTAATCCCCTGAAGCCTGCTGGAAGCCGATTCAAATATTGGGTGTCTCACCATCTCCATGGCTAGCTGACCAGAATCGACTTCTTTTTCAGCGTTGTTATCCGAGTCTGATATTTCTAAAGTATAAGATGCTAGGATTCAAACGATTTTTTTGAATATCTCAAAAACACGTGGTCGATTGGTATGACACTCTGTAACACCATTACTGTGTTGATTAGATCTAATTTAATCATGCCAGTGGTGGAGTAGTTCAATCATGAATAAATATCTTTGTTTCTAGTATTTATATTTAGGTACTGGGCTTCCTGCGTTTTATATCCCGATGCCGCTCAAGACATTCAGATTTTGTTTTGAAAAATAATGAATATAAATACAGTTCTAAGCGACAGGAAAAATAACTGAAGTACTACTTCAGGCTTCGGCGTGACTTCCCGTTTTACAGCTAACTAAACTAATTAAGGGTCAAAACCGGGTTTAGATACAGCTACGGCTGCTATGGCAATTAAAGCGCAAATACACACTTTTAAGCATCTAGGTCGTCTGAAAATCTTACCACAATTTTACTCGACTCTGAGCTAGTATACATTTAAAATGGTGTATTAGGATACACAACATGACTTGCTTACTGGTACATCTTCTGCCTGTACATTGCCATTGAACTTACCTGAAACAAAATAGACTAAATCAATAAAATAATTCATTCAATATGTTATTATTTTCACAACAGATTAAACTGGCTTCAAAAAAACAGATACGGGCAGATCTGTAGGTAGTTCTAAGCTTACTAACACGTTGTTTTTGTGTTTTTCCTTTTCATTCGTGATATGATATGGGATCAGAAAAGTACTGCATTTTCTTAAAATGGTATGAATATCTCGGAAAAGATTCCAATGATCCGGTGTAAATCTGATATCCAATATAATCTTATGCTTATGGGTTGCAGATTGTAGAAATTTAAAAGGTGTTCCACTCGACATTTTAGGCAATGGCGACTGGTATGAGGAGGCAAGGGAGGCTCCCATGAGTTCTTGTCAGAAAATAAAAATATATTTCTTCTGTCCCAAATGAACCTAATTTTAATTAAGTATGGTTTTATTCCAATAAATATTTTTGTATACTGACAGACCACCGTGGCAACGTGCTTTCAGCACTGGCAACATGGCGACAGCAGCAATGTTATACATACGGAGAGGAAGTCACTTTGTGATTGCCTCCTCTCTCGTTTAAATAATGTTTGGGGTAATACCCGTAAATTAGGCAACCCATTATGCGTAGGTACAGATTTTATGCATCCAGAGGAGACTGCTTTCCTTTGACCAATCAAAGAAGCGGCTATGCAGTGGATTGGTATGGGGGTATTTTGTTACCGTTACTTAGATACGTTTGAATTGAATCCGAAAGCCATAAGTGTTGAAACTAAATTTTTAGTTAACCGTCTCGGGTGTTCTTGCCCCAATTTGATAACAATAAAATCTACCTATGGCATACAGCCCTGTGGTTTCGGTAGCAATTGCTATAGAAAATGTCAGTGGCATCACTCAGCCCAGCTGGAAATTCACCGGCCGCTACTGATTTTAGGAAAATACGCTTTTTTGGATCTTATGTACATATAGAGGACTATAATCATACGTTTTGGCGGAGTAATGGATTGTCAAATTTCAATTTATTAAATAGAAGACCAAAAAACTGAACAACTGACAGATGGTTTATTATCTTAATCTACATTTTTCATTGTCTTTCTGTCTATTCAAGTATGCAAGAAAATATAAATTGTTCCATTAAAAACATGGTTCATAGACTACATTATCAAGCATTATAAATTAATGTAAAATTCTAAATATCATGCACTTATATAAATTCTGCTGCAAAAACCGTTTTCCGATATCATTCGCCGTTTTCTTACGAGCGTACTTCCTCGCTTCGTTGGGTGTCCCAATTTATATAACCCCTGGTTTTCATTGAAATACAATGCACTTTATCTAAGTTAACTATTCATAAAAATTGTCAGTTACCCTAAAAATATTTAATGACAGAAATCAAACTAAGATCTAATTTGCATATCGTTTATCCAAGTTCAATATTCAATCTATCTATGTATAACTGAAAGAAATGGGTTCCCAGCTGGAGGCTACTTGGATTAACTGTAAACTTGTATAATTTTATATTTTGGATTCAGGTTTCGGGGTAAACAAAAAAAAATGTATAAAAAATGTATTGCAAATATGAGTTCAGCTTTCAGAAAAAATTAAGAAAAACTATTGTGTGGAACTAATGTTAATAAATAAAATCGGCCCCGATTAGTGATCAGCGTTTGGGGCATATTGTTAAAACTTGCTGTTTTTTGTAGAAATAATGTTAATGCCAAAAATATTTGCAAATCGGTCCCAATTTAATATTTTAGATTCAGCATTTGGTGAAAACTGTGAAAAATGTTCATCCCAAGGAGGATGATAACAAGCACGATATGGTTTTTTCCGAAAGTTTAACAAACTTGGATGTGATTTGTTTAAATAAATTAGCTGATATGATCATTTTATGTGGGTATTATAGTACGTTCTATCTTCAAGGCACGAAAATACGAAACCGCATGCATAACTAGCTGGTACTGGGTTAATTTTGATTGCTTTCAGCCAAATATTATGGTTAGAGCCGGTAATGGTTTTGACTTGGGTCAAAAATTCACCTTCGGTGGAACACTTCAAAACACAAAACTCGTGAAACCTTTTCAGTCACGTACCTGAAGCTAATTCGGTGCGGTGTGAAAGCGAACTTCCTTTCATGCCCGTAGATCAAATAAGAGGGTCGCACCTGTTCCGTCGTTTGCCGTTGCCGTTTCCTATCTAAAATAAATATTTTAACACCTTTCGGATTCGGTTATACTACGAATGAAATTGCATCGGCAAATTTGCCCTTCCTGCACTATCTACGGAATTAAACACTCGGAAAAGTGCAGCGTATTTTATCGCGTCGGAATTTATTTTTAACGCCTTCCGCTGGCAGAGCGAAATAGCGTGAGAAATTACTAGATTTCAAAAAGAGGTCGGTTAGATGGAGGTGGTATCCAGTGTTGGGGGAGAGTTGGAAAAGACCTTGAACTGGGGTGCAATTTCTAGAACCCAGGCTTGATTGAGATCTTAATAAGACAAATCTACGCAGGGAGCATCAGAAGTTCCCGACCAGAATCAGGCCAAGCAAAAGATTATTACTTTTATTACTTCATTTGAAATCAAACTCACTATTCCTTTTCAAGAGAGGACATAAAGGCGCTTTTTGAATTATCCTGTCCACAATGATGGCTCGTGGGTGTACATCAAAGAACTTCACAATTTGGATAAAATTTACATTTAAATTACTAGAAAGTACTTATTCATATAACACATTTACAATCACCAATCGAAGTATTACATTTTTAAGCAGCAATTAGCATGAAATTAACATACGTATACCGTTACATGGTAATAATGTTTTTTGAAGTGTTGTCTACAACACGTAACCACTAAGACACAAAACATCGAATCATCTTGAAAAAATGCTTGTTCTAAATACGAGCTGCTACTGCCTTATGGAGTTAAGAAGAAAGCAGATCGACTTACACTTCCGTAACGTAGCACTTCAAGCGGTGGGTGATCAAATCACTTTTCTATTATCAACGGAATTATCTTTTCAAACTTTCTTTATTATTCGCCGCTTTTTGAGCTCTTTTGTTCGTAGGAAGTCAAGAACTTGGCGTAATTTACCAGAAGACTTCTTTCATGATCCTGTGAATTGATCAGTTTACTGGTTTCAACAAATTATCTATAACCTCTTTATCGCCTTCACCAAAAATAGGTTCAGTTCCCCCATGATTTGGAAATGAATCTGAAAATGTCTTACAGTTTCTGAACCTCGAATGATCCTGATATGACGGATTGCTTCTGAACCGCTGCTCCATCAATTTGGCCGAACCAGTTTTAGCTTTCAACCATTTTTGGTAATCCGTTGTCATCATACCGAATCCTCTTAACTACTTTGGAACCGATAAATGAACATTTCAGTCGCTCGGCGGAATTCTGCAGTTGGGCTTAATCCAGTTTCAGTTTAATCTGTGCATATTTAACGAAAGCAATTAAAGTTACAGAGATTCGGCTGGGACTGAGCATTATTGGTTAAACTGGGAGCTTTACAAACCATTGATTTCTGTTTGCAGACATTTCCAAATGCGATCCTGGCTGGATCGTCGAAACATAACAATGCAATTATGAAAATTGTGGTCATATAAGTCGTACATTACTACTGTTTCACACAGTAACAGAGAGATAGGTTTGCGCGTGATTAAACACCACTGCATATGCCACCAGAGAACCCTTTTGACTGCACAAGAATTCTCAGGCCCAGACTTTTTAGCAAATGTGAGTACAGCATTGTGTCCTACTCATCTTAAACCACTTTTATCCAGAACTCTAGATCTAAGTATAGTGTGCCTGTGGATTATGAGGCTTCAGAGTAACATTAAATGAATCCAGATTATCAAAATGAGGATGTATCCTCGTCTTCAGCCTATAGAGGGCAATCTTAATCAAGCAATAATCTTCAAAAATCCGATCGAGACACCAGCCCTTCTGGAAAAACTGATCAAAAACATCTATCAGAGATTTTTATTCATTAACTGTGGCGGTATCCCCATTCCAACTGTTAAATCTTTTGGATGGTCCTGATTAAAAGTGCAGATCTACTGTACCTTAGTGATTATAGACTTGATAGTATACGCCTTACTTTCTGTCTCATCGTATTTATTGATTGATTTTTACTATATGAAAATGATGCATAATAAATCGAATAAATTCCTCAAACAATGAACTGCACCTGTTTCAATAGGATTCGTACATGCAGTATTTCATTTGCATCGATTTTTACGTTAATAATTCAGGTGTTTTTCTGAACAGCTAAGCTGCTTTTCATTTTGTAGGTATCCCCTTTACTGTCTAATACAGAAACAGTATTTAGCATTTACTTGAAATTATATTACTAAGGGATTCTTTCCCAAAGTTGATGAATGTTTGCACTGTGCTATTAAGTAGATCAAATTTAAATTGTATGTCATTTTTATCGTTGGCACTACGACAACATCCAACAACCAGCTAAAAAATGGTCATAATCAGTACAAAATTTGGACATTCTTATAACCATTTTCGAAATAATCAATTCAACTTTCGCATTCCAAAACAGTAAAGCTGAAATCATTTTAATTCTGTGAAAACAATAACTATCAGAACGTCTAGAAATTCATTTTATTATTACAAGGTTCTTAATAATTCTTAATACTAATAAATACATTGTGAGTGATACTTATGAAATGTAGTCGAAAAAGTTACCTACATTTTTTTTGACGTATACACTAATGTTTTTTAAATTATATCGACCACCTCAGGTCATAGTTAAAATAATGATGCCAAGGAGGTTGACGTTGTACACTAGAACATAAAAAGTTGACGCGTAATAACAAAAGTTATGTTTTGGTTTCTAATTGGTGCTGCACATCAATGATGTTCTGTGATCAAATTCTGTTGCCAGAAATATTGACAGAGTTGACAAGGGCTGTTTGCGAGTTGCCAATTGCCGTAGAAGTCTACGATTTCCGCAGCTTAATTATGTTCGTATTTGGTGTTGATGAGCATATACTGAGATGTTACGCATATACAATTAGTCATATCTCTCCTCTATTAAACGTTATTCCCTAGTAATTATAAGAACAGTATGAATGTGAATATCAGATTAGTACTTTTAGGCGAAAGATCTTTCATTCTTCATTACTCCCACGAGCGACAGACGATAAGCACCTATTGACGTGTGAAATGAAATATTTAGGACTACCAAACTTTTCAAGCATAGCCAAGCAACTTTTTTCAGTGACCAGAATTTCGGTTCGCTGTTACAAATGGATTTATATCAATGCGTAGGATGTTCCTACCGATTCAATCTACTTGTGATCTTTCTCCAAAAATTCTATGATGATCGGTTATTAACTGTTTTACACAATATGTGTATACACAATTTTAAAAATTCGAATAATCTCATAATGGTTTTTCAGAAAGTAGACTACTAATGGAAAGCCTGAGTTCATTTACAAGATAGACAATAAATCACAAAAGCAGCGCTCTTCATCAATCATCATTAAGGTACCTACACAAATTGACAACAATCTTAATCACTTGTGAATCAGAACTTCGTTCCTCTTGTCATACTTCGCAGGCCATTTTTTGTGAGCCGTAATTGAGCTTGTTAAAAATACATTACAAATATGAGAGATGAGTCTTCAATATGCTCTGTAAAATTGAATATTCCACGTTCTAAAGAACTTTGGGTATTTGTTATGTGCAATACATATCAGTTTACTATCTTTAAAATGAAGTGACGTAGGTATATGCCTTTTGACTAGTTCGTATGATCTAACTCCAAACAGCATTTCTGGTAAAATATATAAATATGCTCTGATAGTCGAGCAATTTTTTAAATTATTGAATTCTCCAATGACTAGATCCAGAACCTGGCTATTATGGTTCTCTTCCTAATAATACTATAAGTCTTCAGTACTAACAAACGCGACGCCAGGTCATTATAGCCTTAAATTTCAGGAAATGTATATAACTGGCCATGCCTGAATGAAGGCGACTGCAACCAGACAGAAGGGCGTCTAACAGATCCAGAAAATGTCTGCTCAATCTTCTGATGGGGATTCTTGCCAATCACTGCAGACTAAATTCACAGTTGTCACTTGTGAGCATGCAAAACGGCATCTGTTCCGTGTTCTGGGAAAAGGACAAACCATAATCGTCCTAATTCTTATGCCGTGTATCGCAATGTTGGGGTCGACATAAAAGAGTTTATAAGGAAAGTTTTTTGAGTGTGCAGTGTGTAGTTTTTTATTGAAGATAGACACTGGCAATTTTTTTACACGGCTTGGTAACTACAAAAGATAATTGTATCCGAATTCAATGATAATTTGGTGATATCTTATCGAAAAATAAGGTCGTCATTGAAGCCATCTGACACGAAATGTTCCATCAAGCGTATGTAATATCACCAAACAATTAAGGGTAATTTCGTATTATTAACAGTAAGATTACTTAGCAAATAGCCCTTAATTACTGCGAACGTAATTATTCAGCTTACAAATTAACTCGTTGTAACGCTAGGATAATTAAGGTATCAACAGTGTAGTGGCATTATTGCAGTATAGTCTAATATGCACATTGGGGTGCTGAAACTACGTCATGTGAAGTTCTGTTTGTGACCAGATTTTCATAGGAACGCATAACAATCCCAAGATTTTTTTATAAAAAAATCCATGATATTTGTACTGGCAATTTTTTTACACGGCTTGGTAACTACAAAAGATAATTGTATCCGAATTCAATGATAATTTGGTGATATCTTATCGAAAAATAAGGTCGTCATTGAAGCCATCTGACACGAAATGTTCCATCAAGCGTATGTAATATCACCAAACAATTAAGGGTAATTTCGTATTATTAACAGTAAGATTACTTAGCAAATAGCCCTTAATTACTGCGAACGTAATTATTCAGCTTACAAATTAACTCGTTGTAACGCTAGGATAATTAAGGTATCAACAGTGTAGTGGCATTATTGCAGTATAGTCTAATATGCACATTGGGGTGCTGAAACTACGTCATGTGAAGTTCTGTTTGTAACCAGATTTTCATAGGAACGCATAACAATCCCAAGATTTTTTAATAAAAAAATCTATGATATCTGCACTTTTACATTTTCCTAAATATTGTGACGTATTGGTCAAATCAATACAGAATTGGAATTGTAATACTGACGCGACGGTTCCACATCCATAAAAACCGAAAGGTCCTGAAACTCAAAATTATATAGATCGCAGAAGACCGAAATATAATTTTTGGGAACCCTAATTTTGAAGAATGCTCAAACCATGTTATAAGTTTTCGTACTTAAGCTCATGCTCACCGTTAGAACAGTTATTTCTATTTTGTAACAAAATTTTTGAACAGGCTATATAAAGTGTACATACACTTAACATCACGACGGAAAACTTTCCAATCTTGTATCCATTGGAGGGAGTACCGACTCGAAACCCATAATACCAAACTTTTTTGTAGACACACGGTCAATAAAGCCGGCCTTCGAACTCTCATCAGGGACGGACTAACTCATCTATAAACACAGCGCTATTTACAAAAAGTGAATTCAGATATATTTGAAGTACTTGAATACCGTATATAACGCGTTAAGCAGCATATTACGTCGATTAGTACAAACTTGTTAAAACTCGTATGCCACATCTTATGCGATATATTGCGAGCAAAATTTAAAATATTTATAAAGTATATTTCAGCAGTTGTGAAATCCAATCTGAATGTTTAATAAACTTATACAAAGTCAACCTACTTGACCCCATTTTTCAAATATTTAAATAGCACTTTCTTCATGATTCATGACTAGGGCTCGGCGATTATCAAAATATATAATCGATTATCGATTATTTAAAATAATATCGATTAATCATCTGATTGATTAATTTTGTCTTGTAGTTGATTATTATTAAATATATAAAACAATTGGATATTAAATCAATAAGGTTGAAGGGTCATTCAATAAAATCAGATTATCGAGCAAATTTATTCTAAAAATCAGTTCCGCTTATCTTAGATGAAATTCAAAAAGCCAATTGTATGTGTGATATCAAAACTGAGAATACTCGTACGCTTCCAAACCATAACAATTAAACTATTTTCTAAGAAATTAATAAAAACTCGATTGCGGTGAAAAAATAAATCAAGCTTAGAGCGTTATGATCGATAGACTCAAATTACATCTGTAAATTTTCAGTTGGATAAGAATTCAATTTTGCAAATCCTGCACATATTGATTAAATATTATTCCACTATAAGGAGAGGTCCTTCTAATATTGAAATAAAATTTCACTAAAATCCCTCGGAGCCCAATTGGGCTCCAAATTGATTATTTTAAAATAATTATATAGTGATTAATTAGTCCATTAATTGTCCATTATTTTGCCAACCTCTACCAAATCGATTAATTGTAAATAATCGATTAATAGAAAGTAATCAATTGATAAAATCGCGCGATCGATTAATCGGTTAATCGATTATTTTTTCCACCCCTATTCATGACTTCCATGGACTAATCTGTAGAAAAAGTTGCTGAAGCGGAATCGGGACAAATTAGCCACATTTAGAAAAAAGCTGACTGACTAAAATACCCTAAAACATGAAAAAGAGTCAAATTGTTTTAATCTTTGAATCGACCAAAATGCAGCAAAAATCTAATATCTTCATGAGTCTGAGCTGCCCTAAAATTATAAATCCACAGCTATAGAAAGTTTTTCTCAAGTTCTTCAATATATTGATGAATGTATTTTTTCTATTGCCGGTAGTATAAATCAAAATGAATATGAATAAAAAAAACAGAAATCAAACTAGACGTAAACGCTTTTTTTGTTTTTTTTACCTGCGAAGTACGTGTATGAGGAAATATGAAATATAGAAATTATATTGAAGTAATCTTCTGCTAATACTTTTATTATTTGGAATCAATGCGAGCAGTGGCTTGGATTGGTGTTTATCATGATCAACTGCATAGTGCAATGATCGAAAAGCAGAGATTTTTCGATAGTAATAGCTGTGGACAAAAATCATAAATCTCTGTACAATATTGTATATGTATAGGCCCCCTCGATCCGACCCTGTTCCGAAACGACTTTGCAAGCATCGGACCTGCTGGATTCCATTACACTTGAAAGCAAAAAGTTGATAAAATTTTCATCGTGTGTACACCGGCCACTATATTGAATATTATAATTCGATGCTTGCCGTGGAAGATTTGATTAAAATCCGCTACCTGAAACCTCCTCGATCTCTTACGAGATCGGAGGATTATGTGTGATAATGGAGCTTGAGTAAACAAAGGCTCAATTACTTGAGTTGCCTGGAACGGGGTATGGCAGTTTGTTAATTGTAATTAACGCAAGCTTTCGCAGTTTCTGGATCTCGAGTTACGATTTGGTAGGAACCCCTCGCATAATTTTCTGTACAACTGTTACATTTCAATTAAGGGACTGCCCATGTTACAATGTTTCAAACAGTACTCTTTCTGAAAATTAATGAGAAGTAAATGTGGATCGTCTAGGAATTCAACAACTTAAGTAGTAGTGATGGTGGTATGTAAAACATGAAAGAAGCTTAGCTTATAGGCTGCTTTTGGCCATTTTTGCCGATATCGGAAGCCAATACTGACACCCACATAACTTCCATGGAAACTGCCGGAAAGAGTGGCATAGCTCTGATTTTCTGATAAAGATTATGATGGCTGGACATTCCGCAGAATATATTTCTTATATACATTACAGCTCTAAGGTTGCGATACAATATACAAATGAATCGATGTTTCGTTCCGTTGCCAGCACATAGGACAGAACAGGTTGTTGTCTTTCCATTTTCGTGAGGGCAAAGTATGTATTTGATCTCCACTGACCCGTGAGAATACCGAACAGGTCAGGTGATTATATCTTTTTGTTCAATAGCTGTAGCGTTCGGAGTTTTCTGGGCCTCATATGAGCCTTTGATCTGTCTTTTAGTACTAGCCGCGCCTCCGCTACTTTATATCTAGTCCAGTCATCTCAGGCAGCATCAACTAATTTAGAATTGATTAGAAAGAGCATCTTCATCTATATATGAAGTCAGAAGTTACTGAAATTACGCAGCCACAAAAACGATAACAGAATTATTGAGCGATACAGATATTCATAATGTCGTCATCAAACATGGTACTTCAAATATCGAATATCTTCACGATCATAATGCATCCTTCGCTTATATGTGGAAAGTAAAACGAGCACCAAGAAACGTTAAGTTTCCGATAGAGCAAATATCCCCGTACATTTCTGTTTACCTTCCGGTTCTATATCTGGGCGCTATTCTATTACGAAATCCCTCGCGAAATAAATCTCGGTGTACCTCCCAATCAATTTGGCCCATCCCGCTGACAATCAGGTCAAGTGCACAGCTGCAATATCTCCCCGAACACAGAAACTGGAACGAACGTATCTGTTTCCGGTTACGTGGACCAGAGCTCATATATCTGCTATTAACTGTAAGAATTACTTAAAATACTTTTTTATTTTTTTGTCAAACTAACTAAAAATTGACAGTTGAGAATCCAACGAGAGATGAGTGGCAGTCGCCTGAGCAGCAGCTCATGGAAGGAGGAAGATAAGTCAGGTATACAAGACGGCTGGTTTACGATAGAAGGATGTGTTACAGTACAGGCAATTCTAGATAGAAGTCCCCTAGGCTGCTACTGGGGTTGCTGTCTCACAGCAACTCCAGATGCCAGCTAGATTTGATGGAGTTTGGAAATGAGCAAACATGATTGCACTCTGCCGCGAAGAAGGGTCCTGGGCACATATACCACTGAGAAGTAACTGGATAACATAGATACGCTATAATGGAAGATATTATTTTAGAAGCAGCTACTGCTACTCTACCAAGTACTGCATGTGTGGGGATGCGCGCCGAAGCACTCCCTAAGGCTTCTGGAAACAATCCAGAAAGGAACAATACATCTTGTGGATGCACCTCACCTCACAAAGGCCCTGCACAGTCTAGAAGATCAAAGAAGAGTGGCTGATCTGTTTGTGTTCTATAGATGTTATCATAGCAGATGTTCGATCGAGTTGTCTCGCATAATAACACCAAGAGTCGCCAGTACAGCAAAGACTAGAGGAGCCCAACGGACGCATCCTCACCACGTGGAGTTTTCAATGCCTCAAACGAACCTCTTCCGAAAGTCATTCTTTCGGAGAACCTTGGCGTTGTGAAATACGCTACCGGAACTTTGTTCTCCGATGGTTACAGTCTATAGCGTTTTAAGATCAATGTCAATAGACATTTATCCTCTCACAGCGCTTATGAAGCGTAGTATACTTCCTTTGCATGAGGCTACAGTTACTAAAAAAATTAGCGTCATGTAAGTTCATGCTGTAATGTATAATTTTGAATTTTTTAAGGTTTTCAGCACTCCCTTCAACTGGATTAACAGTTCTGAAATCTGATAAGAATATTTAGTGAACTAATATTACTGTACGATGAATGTATATTTCACCTACTTGACGTTATTTTTGAAGGCTAAATATCACTTTTGCAATTGCAGGTAACTATGCGTAGCGTCTATCTATCTATCTATATATATATATATATATATATATATATATATATATATATATATATATATATATATATATATATATATATATATATTTGAGTTTGAGTTCATCCCCTCGACACCGTCAGTATTGCTGAATCGACAGAGTGGGAATTTTACACGGTATACATACTGACAATGTGCGTTGTCATATCGATAATAGCTGCAGTATTTCTCTGCTGCCACTGGATCTAAATCTCTGGCACCGGGTATTAGAATTTTATATATGTGCCTTTTTGAGCTCAGCCACCCCCCTCTCCCATCGCAATTTTTTCAAATCCACCAATTTTTTTAGGAAATGATAAGGGATCTCCGAAACGTCCGGAAACGAAGTTTTAAGCGTTATTTTTTTTGTTCTTTGACAATAACTCCGCCACTACAGAACCGATTTTCTGAAACTACAAAGCTTTCGTCCTCGCCACACAAGTACTGACAAAGTTATAGAGAGGTCAATCATAACCGGGTAGAGTACAGACAGGCAGACATACTGATATAAATAGAATAGATAGATGCTGTTGGAAAGCCCATGTACCGGTTACCGAACATTTTTTAAACATTTACAACGAAGTTATTTGGGACCTCTTTCTGAAGAATTAGCTTTACTAAAGTTTTGGACAAAAAACACATTTTTTTAGAGAGATAATGGGTTGAAGTAAAAAATGTACATTGATCATTCTTTCACTATATATACTACTGAATCATCAATATAAATCCGTTATTTCATAATTTTTTTCTATCATTCAAAGTTAAACTGTTTATTTTCGAAATGTTGAAACAAGCCATGAAATATAGGATTTTCCATCTAAAATCTAAAACGTAAACGTTTGCCATCTTAAATCCAACAACTCGCATGATTTCGATACTCCTCGTTTATTTATGCATGTAAAATAAAAGGTAATCGGAGATCAGTAGCCAAATAAATATCCCGACAATCTAGTATTGTCATCGAGCCTCTGTGGTGCTGCCAATGCCGCCCCGAAAAAATGACTCGGCATCTCACCCTTGCAGGGGGTGCGGCAGAGGATCCGGCGGTCATGCGGACAGCAACAATGGCCTTCCTTTTAATAAAATATGGGGTCGTCCATTGTGGCCGTGGATGCAGCAGCGCTAACTCGAAATGGGAAGGATTACGCGCTTCGTGCTGGGTGATATTTTGGGGGTGGAGCGGGCAGTGACTTCCGAGACATGGCGATGTAGGTCGATGACACCTCTCGGTCACTCTCGGGGTATAGAAACATATTTTATGTTACTGAAGTTCCATCAGTGATTTTTTATACTTACAACAGCCACGAAAGCGAAGAGTAAGCATCAATGTACCATGTCTAGCTTGAAGAGAATTTCTTTCAAGTAATTAATGCCCAGCGTCAGGAATAATGTCTCTTAGTAGGCTGTTTCAAATTCATTACACTATGAAAATAGTCGTACCAGCTAGTTCTAAGGAAGCTGTCTCAATTTAAAAAAAGTCCAACTACTGAAGGACCTGAATTATGTTTTGATTTATCAAAATCCCAAAATGTTCTAGTGTCTAAGATTTCTAAAGCATATTCAACCTTGATTAGCAGTACTGAGATCCCATAGAATATTTTAGTAAAGTGATACCATTACACATGAAATACAAGTCAACCTACTTGACACTATCAACTCATCTAGGTGTCGCCCTCTGTGGGGACGCCCATTCACATCTTACGAAGCCAAAGGTCCTAACATCTGATTGCTCTCTACAGTTACAGGCTATACTGACGAGTCTAAGCTAAAGACGAAACATGCAGGTCTGGTGCATAGTGGAGAGCATAGCTTAATTACTTGACACTATTTTTTAAAGACAAAGTACAACCGAGGTCTGAATTGTCTAGATGATAGATCGTCTTCTACCAACATCTAATGTTTTTGAATTATTCCCATCAATATCCCCCAATTTCTTCCCTCCCAGAAAAAATCAAGGAAATGATCGGGAGACGCGGAAATGTACAAAACTAATATTTGAGCATTTTTTCCATTTCTTGATGCTAACTCTGCCACTACTTAATACTTCAAAGGTACTATACTGCAAACAGAGAGTTTGTACACAAAACAACAAAAATAAAAAATGTATATGTACTGATAAAATATTGCTATCAAAATAGAATAAAATAGCTCTTTTTTAGATTTATATACTAGTTCCTATACCTTTGTATATAATTCATTCCAATATATTTCCTTCACACAAAGAGAAGTGTCTGCAAAAACTAGCACTTCCATATCATACAAATCTGCTTTATTATAAATATATGTAAATAACTAATAACAGTACTGACCCATTAAAGCATCTTCCTATTGTGTACGTTTGAATGACCGAGCAAAACACTCGTAAAACTCTTTATAGACTGTCCCACATGGAATATCTTTTCACAACGAAGCAGTCCGTTGTTTTTATATCTATATCTGTTAGTTTATAAATTATAAATGAGGAATGCGGCATATACTAACGGTCGTTGATAATATCCTGACATAAAATGTGAAAAATTTATGACCTGTAACCTTGTTATGGTTGAAAATAAAAGCGGCATTTATCATCGTATAGAAATAAATCTAGAGTGGCTCATCATGGAACAACTACAGTAGTCGTAAAGTTTATAAGCCACTCGAGAAATGCCGATGTAATGTGGCACATGAGTTGAGATTCCAGTGTTGTTTCATCGGTGTGAATCACATTGGGTGGAACACCTGTGTGTCGTGAATCGGAATTTATATATTTTCCATATTCATCATGACCGTGAACTGAAAAAGATTCCTCCTATAGGCATTGCATAGTTATCATCCCTCTTTGGATATTTCCATAGCTTAGAAGCACTACATTTTGTATAACTAGATAAGATGCAGACAATCCAACCGAAAGATGTCCATTTAACAGACAGACTAGTCGTATTAATAATTTGAACCAAGAAGAGTATATTTTTGAATTCAATACTTATTTTAAATAAATATACTATTTTATTCGCAACTAAGATTTCAATGCTTTTCTAACAAGTATTCCATTTTTTTTCTCTAAATTTATCATATTTTACAAAGGAGCTCTGTTTACTTAAATAAATAATACGAACATCTTGCGATTCCTTCGAAGTAATTCATTAACTTGTTTGGCATCGCCATATTCGTCAACGGCAATTCAGCGGTACGCGTGTGTCTGTTTTCGCGTTCGTTAGTTTCTATTGGATTTAGTTTTTACCAACCACTTCTCAGGATAAATGAGCTGTTTTAAAGTTGTGGTTGTGACTCTTGTGACGATCTGCGACGCAGGTGTTGATGTGATATGAGTGATATGTGAGTTGTGAATAAATTCTGTTAAAAATGGTGTACGTATATCTTTTGGCTTAAGCAGAGGTAAATATTTTTTATATTCTGTTTATCTATACAATACCTTTCAAACTTGAATCATTAAAAATGCTATATGACACAAATAAAGGTAAGAAAGAAGTCACATTGGGTACAGTTTTGATACATTTTTGGTTATCTTATTTATGGTTGAGGAACCAACAGTAGCTCTGATAACAGCTCATCTAAATTACAAAATGTATAGTATAGTATTCTTCCAGGTTAGATCTTCTCTCTTCTGTATAAAGATTATTATATGCTCAATGTGAGATTTTGGTATTCTCACTTCCAAGACTTTCCCAGGTTTGAATTGAAAATATTCACTTGAATTTACTCTATATGATTAAAAATACAGTATTATTATTTTAAGATTGTTATAGAAAGATATGGTATACTTTAATGAAAGCACATATTTTTAGTCTGAGAATTTATTTTTATTTGTTTACAGCTATTCAACTAAAAAATCCGAAGTGGGCCTGTTAAAATAGACGTTCTACAGATATGGATATGTTTCTGCATAAATGAGTATCCTTAAGTAGGAACTCAATGCTTAGACCTGAGAGTCCAGTTTTTCCACTCATCTTACATATATCACCGCTTTTGTGAGAGTACGTTTATGAGAGATTCCATGAGGGCTTCCAGAATAATGTTTTAGCTGTGTTTCTACTTGTGTTGGAATTCACTAACATTCGCAGTGAATTTGGATACGCTCTTTTGTCAGATGCAAGGGGAGAAATGGAGTTCACTCTAGGTTTTAATAACGTCTTTGGTCACGCTCTGCAAATAAGCCGAACGTCCACAGGCAGGGGGTCGACGTAACACTGTTTTGTAAATATTTTGAGGTGAAATCGGGGATGGAATTGAAGGCTCCCATTTATTCGTCTGGATATGAAAGGACGGTCGTCGGAAAAAGGCCATTCCGATGGCAGGTGACGATACACTAGCTGACAAAAGTGAGGGTTTCCAGGAGAGAATGCGTAGTATATGGCTATTTGTAACTGTAGGCAACACAAAGTGGATTAAGTTAGAGACAAAAAGGAATGTTGATTTCTAATAGCAGAGGTTTTATTTGGTTCCGGATATACCTATTCAACACACAACCTTAACATACGAAATCTTCTAGGCCTTTAGTAAGCTTTTTTCTTTTAAGGTTTTCCAGAGAGCCCCGAATTTGAGATTTATCTCCGAGCTTCGATGTTGTCTTGGCGTATAATAGTTTTCGTATTTTTCTGTTCTTATTTTATAAAGGATCTCTAAATGAATTGCACGGTTACTTGTTGACAAACTCAAATTTGCGATCCCGCGCTTTGTAGTACTTTATTTTCTTAAATAATAAAATCCATTCAAATCTGTACTCTCAAATATACTCGGGGTTTTATGTTTCGTGTCTGCCTGGCGGCCGACAGTGGCGAGCAAAGAACATTATTCATGTATCTATCTGAAGTTATGTTGTAATAGCAACATACTCCAAGTGTCGCAATAAGTGGCGCTGTCCAGTTGGTCTCCTAAATCAACATGTATCAACGAGGGTGTACTGATATACATGAATTTCATATTATATGATAAAATTTCATAATTAAAGTAAAGAATACTTAAATTAATGAATTCGAACGTCAATCGATGACGGGCGCAAAAATAGCCAATAGTTCACCTGCTGAAACAATTCAAGAAGGAAGGAGGTTAAGAGGAGGCCTAATAAATGTAAAGTTATTTCTAGCAGAATACGGTCACCCGTTATGAGTGATAAATGTTCAAAGAAAAATAAAAAGGTAATTCTGCGATTTGATCTTTTTTATTTGAAGATTTTTAGTGAATAAAAAACTCATCGGACGCGTCTCAGATACAGTCCGGTAACGGGAAAATTTTTGTATGCAGATTATTTGAGATGTAAGAAAAAAGTAGTCAAATGATTTTTTGTGGAACTATACAGATTGTATAAATAGGTATAGGTACGATTCATTGCCTGAACAGGAGGGGGGTGATTTCCTCCATAGTATATGGATCTCTCAATGCATGGCTGCAATTCTCCCCTGATTAGAATTTTATGAACATTATAATAACTTCACCACACCATAGTGCCATGTTCAGATCAAGCTCGGAACCCTATCAAACGCACATGTAAGCAGAGATTTGGAATTAGTACATCATGTCCCGTCCAGATCAAGCATCGAATGCACACACTGGCACATGTGCAGAAATTCCAAGGCGTTGGAATTGGTGTGGAAGGCGAATTCGACTTTTGATCATCAGTGTAGACAGACAACTAGCTTCCAGGGGACAAACTTCACGTTTAATTAGCATTCCAATGTGGAGAGTACAAGGCAACCTAAGCCAAGGAGGTTTTATTTAATTTATTCAGACAATCCATGATCCCGCTACACAATGAATGCTTTATTGGACGGGGAAGATTAGTAGCTGTGGAGATTTCGCTGAAATATGCGAGGTCGCAAATTCGATTCGCTTGCAGATAGAATATCTTGATGTGAATGACGAAGGTGCAGGATCAAGTGAGGGTTGGAATTTCGTCAAAATGAGGCTGTGAAACTGCTCTTATATGTTTTGCTTTGTTCCGTCAAATGGTAAAATGGTGATAATTCGAGGTTGAATTAGTGTGACTTCTGAAACTTATTCTGTAGCTGTTTTTTAATAAGTTTTTATCGAGCACTGCTAGAGGATAAAGGTCTATTCATATTGACTTTGAAACACTGCATTGTAGCTATTGGGGAACAAACTCCACGGCTGCTCATTCCACAACGCTGAGGTTCTCCAAAAGAACGACTTTTGAATGAGGCTCGTTAGAGATGTGGCAACTCTTGGTGTTATTATGCTCGGTCGAACATATACTATGATATTATCTGTAGAATAGAAATAGATCAGCCACTTTTATCCCTTGTTCCTGACTGTGGAGGTCTCTTGTAAGGTCCCGCGCACCCACTAGACGTATTGCTCGTTTTTGGATTCTATCCAGAAACTTTAGGGAGTGCTACTGGGCGCATAGTAGCAGAGCTGTTCCGGCTGGAATGGAAGAGAACGACCAGTTTCTGGGACACCCACTTTGCAAGATCGGCAAAATGCTCGTGCCATGAAATGCTACTGTTGATCTTAATTCCCAGAATCTTGATAGTAATGGGCGTCCCTCCATCTCCACGAGTAGCAGACCAGCATGAGACTTTTTTGTCAGAGTAGTTGTCTGAGTCTTATGTGCATTAAGCTGGACTCTATTTATAGATCCCATCAAAGAATCCTCATTAATCTAAGAAACCTGTTGCTCCCGTCGACGCGACGTTAGATCTCTCGGAGTGGCAGTGGTCATCTGCGAACCTGTAAACTGTATTGGATGTCATTTTCAACAGTTTGTCGATGTACAGCATGAAAAGTGTTGGAAAAAGGACAGACTCCTGTGAAACACCGGCGTTGTTGGCAAATAAATCAGAAACACATACATCCAGTACCATATATAAGAATCAGTCCCTGAGGAAACTATCCAATCACTGACATATATTCGATATATCATGCGCGAAGACTCAAGCCTCTCCATGAAACTCAATCGCTCTGCTCCACATATACGTAACGTTGGCCGTGGATCTATGCTTACGGAAGCCATATTGGCTATCAGTGATGATGTTGTTTTTGACCAGGTACTTCAGAAACTACACGTTGTAGGTAGTCTCCATAACTTTAGAATGATGCAGAGCACAAATCTATAGTTGCTTGCCACACTTTTTTTTCTTTCTTAGCTTAGTATTCCTCTTCCGCCAGAGGATCGATTTTTCAAAGCTATAAACCTTTTTCGTTCTTGTCTCAGTAGAAACCCACCGTGAAAATTTCAATGTACATTTCGAGCTATAGAGAGGTCAAAGATTACCCATTTTTTTAATCATTACTCCGCCGCCACATGATCAATTTCCAAAAACTAAAAATTCTCAGCCTATTTGCAAAATTAAATTAAAAAGTATACGCTACCTCTCTTTGCGAATAGTTGCTTTCAAGGTGACGACATCAAACACCGCTAATTGAGCATCCAAAAACATAAATGCACTTGGAAGAAGTTTACGGTTGATCTGTAGATTTGAAGAACAATGATTAGATCGTCCCTTAACGCATACCAGGTCGGATAACCGCCTAGTGAGAAATTGGAAAGACAACTCTGATTCAACTTTACTGATTGATCTAGTGCTATAATTTTTTCGTCGTAAACCAGCTACATCTTACCATTTTATCCTTACTCGTATCTCCAGTTTGCCGAAATTCTGGTGATTTTGGTATTTTTCTTTTAGCTATATAACATTGTTTCACGTGAGTTTTTGAAACTTTATCAATTAAGGTGTATATTATCGTAATAACGTATACTTAAATGAAGGTGACTGAAGTCCAGATTCCAATATATTTATATTGTGATAGTCTCCACTAATTGCAATTAACTGCGTCAAACAAATTCGTATAAATTAATTCAGCTAATATAACGAAAGCAGCAAAACGTAAATACGAAGACAAATGAACCCTTTAAACTCGTAATTTAGAACGTCCATAAAAATCCATTATCCGTTGTCGCTGCTCCCTCCTAGTCTCCTGATTGAAACGAATTGGGCAATTGACTCGCAGTCCCAATGTACACACGCCTGACGAGCAGGGGTTCGATCAAAACACACACAGTATTCATTAAAAACTATTATACTGTGACGAGCAACCGACGTTAGCAGACCCTACTATATAAGGGTCTAGGAAGCTATCCTTGTATAGTTAATGAAATCAGCGTCTAAGCATAACCTCAAAATGTTCTCTATAATTTTCCTATCTCTCTCTCTTCTGTATTCCATCACTTTGTCTGGTTAGCTTCTGTGTTTTTTTGGGGGCATTTTTTCTTGTTTATAACGGTGCAAAGCTATTAATAATGATTATTCACTTCAATCCACACGGTGGAGACAAGAGTTCAACAACTAGACGGTCTCTAACCCCTATATCTCACTTCGCGTTTTGATCCAGCGATGCCAAATACATGATTATGAAAAGATCTGTCTGTCTTATTTATTTGTGGGTCTGTGTTATTAATGTTCGTTAATGTTTTTAAGATTTTCTATAACAATATTTGAAATGTTCATTTTTTTGTTTTTTTTTTTAAAACACGTATTTTCACCATATATATTCACATGTCATCAACACAGAACAGTAACCTGACCAACCCTAACCTAACCTTACTGTTGTGTATTGACAAAAATATATTTAAGGTTTTGTAGGGGTTTCCCTTAACACTAGTGTAAATGCAGTCGCTAAAAAAATATCTCCCCTAAGACAGATACAACAAAAAAGATAAAAAAAATAATTTATTAATTTGGACAGGATAAATAGTATGCTAGATTTGAGAGCTCTAGTTTTGTATCCATGATAGGACTAGTTAGTTAGTTGGCAAGTAATCTAGGTTGCCTTGTTAGCAGTCAAATTTGACAGTCCGACCATGATTTTAATAAAAATCGAAACGTGCCACTGAAAGAAAGAGTTTTATTTGTGAATTTGTGTGATAATTACACAACTTTTCAGCAACATGCTGGAAGAGTTTCACCAAGTAAGAGCATCTACAATATACATGTTCTAAAACCTACATCTTAATGATGAGTTCTAACAAGGACGAAATAGCTTCTGTATACGATTGCTCACAAATTATAGAACTAGAAAGCAATGATTCAAGGTAGTATGTGTGGTGTGGCATAGCGTCCGGGCAGATTGCATTCAAGCTTTGCAATTGGAATTGGAAAAAGACCTGGAATATAGGTGACGCCAGAAACTCCTATGCCGTTGAACCAATGTTAATTACATGTTGTCCCGTATTCAAAATGGAGCTCTAAAAGCTTCATTTGTCTGGATTTTCATCAGCGTGACCGCAAAGTGGGTAAAAGCGATGATTCAAACCTCGGACAAAACAACCACAACACATCACGAAGGGTCGGTAGGACGATGATAGTTTTAATGGCTTTGACACCTGGAGGAATTATCTGTCATAATATCTCGTTCTCGCTCCGCCAGCGGACACAAAAGACTGATTATCCTCGTTGTTGTCAGGCAGTGAGAAACAAGTTCGTTGTGGGTGTTGTTACATTGTTACAATGCACGTACAAATTGATTGATTATTCTGTTGTTTCTTGTACTTTCGTTGGCTCCATTTTCAGGGACGTTTATTGTATTCGATATAGTTTCATTCCGATAAATACTGTTAGAGGAGTTGAAGAAACTAATTGAGGGGTGACAGTAAACAATAAAAAATTTAGTATTTCATGGCATGGCAGGAGATTGTTTTCAAAGACGCAGCCGAATCCAGTTTCAGAATTAATCTCACAAGTCACAAATTTGGTATAATGCAAACCTAAAAGTACAAAAATTGTGCAATATTTTGATATATTTGAGGTAAAGCAGCATCTTTTTTTTTTAAAACTATATTTGACATGGTTTCATATCAATTTAAGAATGCTTATTTTTTATCCTTTATCGAGATAATAGTTTTACATTTGTTTCTGTCACACAAGTGATCGAAAAGCTTTAAAGGCGATATGACTAAAGCTACAACTTTGATAAAGCATAGATACATGTTTTAAGTAATTGAAGATATCGCGAAATTTAAATTTCATTAGATTTGCATTTGCTGAAATAATGTGTCTAAAAGATTATTTTTTCAATTTAAAACCAGACTAGCGTTCAGAGCGCTGCTCAGTTTGTCTATTCAATGACATCAATAGCATTTAAACTTGTGCTCAATAATATTTTATTACGAAAACATTAGTTTCACAAATCATTTGAATAAATTATTAAACAGATCAGTTTTGCAAATTTTGATTTAGCAATTCTTCGAACGCATGGTTTATCAGAACCTTTTTGTCCTCAAAGGTGATTTCCAGGTTTTTGAACATTCTTGTAAAATGAGCATTTCAAAGTTAAATATCTATACAAATAAATATATTTGAGAGAGCTGAAATGGATTTGTTGTATCTCAAGATGCCAAGTACTGTTTTGTGAAAAAAATCTCATTACTAAATACCTTGAATATAGACCAAATTGCGATTTTTGTACCCGCAAGTTCAGATCTTGAATTGTGAAAATATCTTGGATTGCTTATCTAAAATGCTGTTTCATGCTATATATGCATAAACCAAATAACAAAATGCATCGCCAAAATACACATGAAATGTTTAGCTTTCAGATACATACGTTTAGCGTTGATATATCCATCCATACGTGGGCTTTCAGATAATTGAATTGGACTGCTCTTACTGGGATTACGGTATATATTTAATAACACTGCTCACGGGGAGTGTACACTGCATACAGACGGAGATTGCACTCAAAGGGGGTTCGATAGTCTTGAAATTAGTTTGGCCGACGCTACGCCAAGACGCCCGCTGGAGGTGATTGAGCTGTTTGCTCTTGGCTTGAGCTGCTCCACTACCTCTTGGAATTTTCTAATTGCATAAATCCATTCATGTAATTTTGCTCCGCTTTGGCATCTACATTAAAATAGGACGCAAAGTAGGAAGGAAAGGGGGTGTTATCCCCGCCTGAGAATCTCGGATTAAATCTTGCATCAGTATAATTTAAATTGCACAACTAAAATTGTCGAATTTAGGCCAATAACAGCTTTGGACATTTTGTATCTCAATTATAAATCACGAATATCAGAGCCACTCATTTCGCTAGGTCGGCATATCGGTTAGCATTTTTGATCACTGCAAAACCTCAATACCCGCTACTCCAAAAAAACAATTTTTAAAACATGTTTAAACTTTATTTTTGCGTTTTTTAATGAAGTACCCATACTTTTTGGGCGTAATCATAAATTTTCAAATTTGATTTTAATACTTGTATACAAGTACCTGATCATTTTAAGGCGTAGTTAAAAAAATTCAAGGAGATTGAAAAAATACTAATATTAACTAATGGCCAGGTTTATATATTTTAATTTAATATTTTAAATTTAGTGGATCTAGTTGATGACACTTGAACAATTATTAGGTAGCTAATATTTTTGAAGCCCAGCCTTTTTTATATTCCTAAAAAACATTAGCTTTTGCATTGTCAAAAAATGTGAAAGAATTTGTATCCGTGCGCAGTTAAAAAATTCACCTAAATCAGTGCGTGGGAAGAATCAAATCAACGTACTTGACTCCTTTCTTGTTTGGAGAGGTGCAAAATGATTACAAATTATATTTATGTGAATTCACAGTCCAAACATGTCATTGCACTCAACGCCCACGCCATTTGCGGTTGGTATCCGCTTGAAACTAAAACAAAGACAATTTTCATATTTAAGCAGAGCATAAAGCGGACAACAGAATCATTAAATAATGTTTCTTGTGGGCCGATTAAATATGGGTTTCTTTATAATGGGCCCGAAAACAGACTACACGGGTAGGCATAGTTAACCGACAGTCTTCAACAGACCACGATTAATGTCTTTTTAATTTTAGTATGGCTTTGAAAGGCAGTGGTGCATCGACATTTTTTTCTCAAGTTTTAGATAGTGGTCAGACCAACTGTGACATTCACTGCAGAAACTCGACCCGACAGCGAAAACTAAACAACTACTAGAGTCAACCGAAATGAGAGTACTTCGCAGAATAACTGGAAAAACGCTAATGGACAGAGAGAGAAGTGATAATATAAGAAGAAAATGCAAGGTAGCAAATGTTAATGAGTGGATACTTGGTAGAAAGAAGGAATGGATCGAACACGTCAGTAGTATGGACGACAAAAGAGTAGTCAGAATCGCACGCGACAAATCACCGTTACGTCGCAGGAGTCCAGGACGCCCTCGAAAACGATGGAGTGACGACTTGTCGATGCAATAGGCAGAATGACGACGCACAAAAACAGGCGATTCGCCTATACTAAAAGAAGGAAGAAGAAGTTTTAGATAGTAGATCACACCTTCCAAAAGAAACGGTTTTTCTTAAAATCGAGATTTTTCTGTATTACTGAAACAATATTCAAGAATTGTTTATTTTAGATGTTATTTTCTTTTGAAATCGGAGCTTAAACGGCGAAGTAATTGACAATAATTTATCAAAACCTGTCCAAGCTTACCTGCCACGCCAATAGGCGTTTTATGATCAAATATCTGAGTGGGAAATAAAAACCCAAACTTTTGTGCAGTAGTTGTGAAATAAGTGAATACGAAAGCAGGTAAGAATGGTACGTCGTTAATAAAAAAACATGCTCGTTAACCTTTTTTTAAGGTGCTACCAAACTATATGTGTTTAATCAGACTTTTGAACAATTCACCTATTTGAAGTAGATATTACAAATTTTGATTGTTTCGAACATTTTGTGATTTTTTTAAACTGGTGTAGAATTAATTTTCCCACATTTTCAAAAATATTTAAGTTGAATTCCAAAAGAGCAAAAGCAGTTCAAAAATTGGATGCAAATATTTATTTCTGAACTGATAATTGCGTGTGAAGTACAGCGACAAGTTACTTGATTTTTTCTTCTTAATTTTTTTCATTTTTTCGAATCCGTGGGAATTTCAATGCTCATACAGCATGGATTTGGCACCAAGTGACTTACAATACATGTAATCAACATATTTGTTGCTTATTCGAAACCCGTTACGAAGAAAATCAAATCCGGCCAATACAATGAAGATCCACGTCAGAGTGAAAAATTCACAGGCGTCATTATCTGACGGTATATCAGCATGTCCTCTTTGATCGAGAAGCTGCTCTGTAGGAGTCATTAGCTCTCGACCATTAGTCAGTTTTCTATAATCCGTCGCTCCAACTCGTTCAACAACATCGCAACCATTATGTACTCTGAAATCCGTTTTCTATCGTGCACATAATCTGAGTTTGTTCCGGATTTTACATGCTAATCCAGGGGCGGTCCGGGAAATGGTTCGTACACTTCGTCTAATGGAAAATGATTTAAAGGCAAAGTTTGGTCTTCTAAGACCGCCATCAGAATACCTTTTAGCTGTCATGTCGGTGGTGAACCGGATAATCATTCATCATTTAACTTCGATAATGGACAGATACAGATAAAAAGGAACATTACAGGCACAAAGTAAACAATAATGGTATATAATTTCCCTTTCCAGTAAAAAAACACTCGTCAGAAAATTATTATGAACAATCTGAAGAAATACCTAATTGCTGGGGATTTTATCACTGTAGCCCTTTGATCAAATTCATACCGCATGCCAAGAAGGGCGAAATTTATATGCGACGCGTTGCTTATGCTGTATTTGGAGAATTTGTGCTCTATTCTCATTCAACATTAAGTTTTCGGCCGTCTCGCCAATACGGAGTAAGCGACGTCTTACTGTATCCCTATCCTAGAGTACGTTGTCTAATGTAAAACCTGGGGTTTTGCGGAAAATTTAATGGGGGGATTCAAACCCCCAAATTTTCTCCTCTTTACTACGGCCCTCAGAGGTCGCAGCTACTTTCACATGATATGATTGCAGATCTGGTAACTTTCAGTTACCATCAATTAGTTGGCATTAAAATTATTGTGATATTTCATTGTCTGCGATAATTGATGATTAGGCTGTTCCACATGAATGTAATATCTCAAAATAACATAGGTATGTACATTTGCAGAATTTCTCATCGATAGGTAAAATAAGAAGTTGAAATTGATTCTCCAGATCCTCTACATCTTCATGATGACATGTAGGTATGCCTTGGAAAAACATAAAGTAAGTTTATCAATAGCGGAATAGATTTTTAATATCTTGGGTACACAGTGGCCACCGCTACACTGAATGATATGAGTTATAGTGACACGAAACTGTCCGCAAGGCAGTCATATCGCCCTTATTGTGCCGCCTGGTGGTAAGTGAACTTCTCGATTGGCTCAATGACATGAAGATATATGCACGAGCCAATGCTTATGATCTAAGCATAGTAGTGAGAGACCGTTCGCTAAAAGAAGGAAGCTTAATGGGTTCATTAGGCCAGCCTTCTTTGAGTCGTCACTGTTATTAACCCATCGCTTGAATATTTTGGTATCGTCCTGGATTGTAAGCTGAATTCGAGGGAAGAAGTAGGATATAAGATTGGGAAGGTTCGCAACTCACTTTGAGCTTGGAGGCGGGTCGTTGATGTGAGTTGAGGACTGATTCCCAAAGTGGTATTGTCTCTACACGACAATAGTTTGACCGTCCTAAGTGGACGACTCATTAGTGTGGCAGCTCTGCAACGACCTACAGCGACTGCCCTGTGTTAGTATAAAGAGCACCGTAAGGACAATGGGTGTACTTGAAATGCTGCTAAACCCCTGCTACCGCTGGACCTAGTGAGTGAAGCCATGGTTAACTGTATACTGACTGTGCGGTCAGGTTCAGTTAGGCCTTTATACGGGTATAGAGAATACGTTTCTGTCCTGATCACGAGGAGTGACTTTATGACTCCTAGATACTGCTTTGACCGCCAGTTTACGGTAGATTATCCAATAAGAAAGGTGCAGGTGAGAAGTTTTTGAGGATCCAGATCCAGATGCAACTCCAGGATACGTGTTAAGAAAACCTCTATGAGTTCGAATTTCTTACAGTGGTTAATATCGGTTAGTATTCAGTAAGCACTAACACTATAGAGGTGATATTTGGCAAATAGTAAAACTTTGACTTGAACATCAACAACAAGAAGATTGTAGTTAAATTTTATGTAAAAAGAATATATGTAAACTGAAAGTTATTCGTTATTGGAGGAAACTAAAAAAATGTTTGTTGAGTGTTTCACATCCTTCAGTACGTCTAGTAGGCTGGTTGCATTAGTACTGTTAAATAATTTCTGAAATATACCAGAATGACAAATTACAGAAGATTTTTCGGAAAATCTGAAAAAATACAAACAATCTATAATATAGTAAAAAAATATTTTAATTTTTTAAAATATTTGACAATTATATGTTTCAGGTCACTTGTCACCAACATAAGTACGATTAAAATACTAACAAATTATCAAGATTTAATTTATTTGTTACAGACATCTTAGGTATATAACACATCCACTTCAAATGCTTCACCTACACGTGCGAAACATCGCATTAATCTTGTTATTTCTCATTTCTAGCGTTGTGTTATCTCTTGCGAAAGTAACAATAGAGTAGGTATTAATTTTATTTCATAGAATTCTATCTGCTTGTAAAAAACGGACGCGTAGATTTGCTTCCATCAATTTGGGATCTGCGTATATGCATCCATCATGTGGAATTACACATCTCGAAAAGGACCATGTTTGCTACTGCCCCATGCATAAGATATCTGACCCTCGCATTACAACGTCTCAAACATCGGCGCAGTAATTCATGTAAATAAGACATTAATTCAGCTCGGATCGTGTTTACAAACGCCACTGTCCCACACATAAATTCTAAGTACAAACTGGTGTCAATTGTTGTCAAGTATTAAGCGACCGAATCTAAATTGACGCGAATGCACCAGATGGTCCATGTACCATATACTTATTATCAAAGTAATTGCTCTTACAAAACAAATTCATCAGAGATATAACAAAATGAAGCTTCATTGAGTAGACTGTGTAATTACAAAAATCCATAGAATTTACTGAATTTGGAAGATTGTATGAATCCTCTCTTTGTGCTACTATGTAATTGATTACAAAAGTGTCGTAACGTAACTGGTAGAACGCAGTGCATTCGAATCTTGCTGGCAGCTAATTCTGTAAATTTGCATCAGATGGGCAGGTCTCTTTTGCGGATGAGCACTAATTAGATCAAAAAGTTTCATACATTTATCTCGTCGTAGCGCAACTGGTAAAAACATACTAATATGGAAAACCGGAGATTGGGATTTAAATCCTGCAAACATCTGACTTCCATTTCTGTAAATTTCCATGCGATGAATATGCATTTGAACACAGTCATACAGTTTTCTGTCACTCATGATGATACTTTATCAAGCGTATATAGATCTGGCTGATCTAAATTATTGAAACAATTTAGTACGGAAAACCGGAGAAGAGTGTTCGAATCCCGTCAACACCAACTTTTTTCGATTCTTTTGGCCATTAATTGGCATCCTCCAGTCATTGATGGTTCATTTCCACAGAGACCACAATAAAACCTCTTGACAAATCTTCAAGTATTTACATATGCAGCGACTTTCACTCCCACTCATAAAACCTGAAAAAACAACGCAATTTGGTATTAAAGTGTCAATCAAAAAAGCCAGAATGCAACGACTGTAAAAAAATAATTATCTTTTTTAAGGATAAGAAATGCATGAATGTAATTCAATTAGCTCTAGAGTAGAGACTTTGTAAGTTGATGATGTAAGAAATTTCCAAGTGAGAGTGACATTGGAAATTGTGAAACGGAACAGTAACACGATGCCTGACTCAGCAAACGGTTAGCGAAGAATTCCTTTCTTAAACGACAACATTCATAAAAAACGATCGGAGAATGTAATCTACAGTAGGTAATCAATTAATCATATATCGAAAGTAGTACGTTCATCTATCTTTCTCTGAATCGAAAGGAAGAAAGGTAGCTAGAGAGAGAAGTGACATGGGAAACATTCTTGAACATATCCGATAAGAGCGAGTAAAAGCAGCTGCTGTTTGAAGTTTGCAGAAAAAATAGATGTTTCAAAAGGAGCTTCCCGGACTTCCACTGTCATTTGGGAATATCACATCAATCAAAATGTTGTAAAACACAAACTATGCGTGAATCGATATCCTGCGGAATACTTTTGAGATATATGGTATTCTCTTGTATTCTGTACTCCTACTAAGACTTGCAAGAAGAACATATACTCGTATATATGATGTACTTGTCCTTTACATCTTGAAACCTCAAGCGTGGAAGATACTACTGATTATACGTACTGTAGAATGCAACCAAATGTAGAGAGCATAGTTAAATGCCGGTTCTAAATTCGTACTAACGAGTCTTAACAAGACAAAATGCCGTTTGCTTTGGCCTGATGAACTAATTTATCTATTTGTACCATATTTATAGGTTGGGCTGAGGAGGCCTACTCCACTTTGAGAGACTGAGATATTGAGTTGATGAAATCTTTATATTGAACGCATGGTATCGAATCAATACTATATGTAATGGAAAAAACTGAGAAAATCTGTTAAAACTGAGGAAACAGTAAGAAATTCTGTCTGCTATAACAAGAAACTTTGTTATTTAAGGTGTTCGTCCACTAGCTACGTAAGTAGACCGCCCTTATTTTTCAACTAGCCCAACAAAAACGGAGCGGCCACAGAACGTTCGCTTTATCTTTCTACCTTTTTTGCTGCCTCACTCACACCTATACTATTAGCGTTCAGGCCAAAAAAGCCTCAATCTCGCTTGACAGTTGATATTATTTTTCGTGAACAATATCAAGGGTCGTTCCCGGAAAAGGAAGATGAAAGTGCCCCAGATGCTATTTCATTATCAGCTGTCAGAATATCGTATCGCCCCTGGTGGCCGAATCTACAGATAGGGAATGGAAAGCACTGCAACAGTTCGTATTGACACCCAAAAGTGGTCTACTTTCTCTTTGAATATAAAAGTTCACTCGTTTGTTTTTTATGTAAGACTTGTTTTAGGTGCAAATCTACTAGTTAAGTGTCTAGCCACCACGAAAAAACGGAAAAACACAGGCAGGCTATAATCGAAAATAATAAAACGACTATCAACGTTTCTTATACGATGAATACAAGTCGGATAAGCCAGCATCCGCAAACTTCCTGAACACAAGAAAGGAGGACTAAAGACAGAACGGGGAGTAAAAAATATCCATAAACATTTTTGGTACGGACAGGACCCACTCCAGCATTCTGTGGTATGGCAGCTGCTGGATCACACTCCGGGGTACTAGACGAGGTTTTTATCTTCTAAGGCACGTTCTTGTTCATGTCGTTCATTGATGTGTATCACTCTTACTCCAACAGTTCACCGATCAGGAGTCACATCATTGCTTCAGATCTTTGCTTTGTTGAGGTTTGTTTTGTGGAAATAAAAATACTAAGCAGTACATTCTGAGTCAAAAATTCTGATAACTGAACTTAGTAAGAAAGTGAATCGAATAAACTGACCGCAAAGAAAATATTCGCCCGTGGAGACATATTTATATTGAGATTTACAGGAGATGCATACAGTGAACCGCTTTTCAACTAAAGATGAGCGCTGTCCGTGTGCTACCGGTTAAAAAGCTTTCCTTAGGGGAAATAATTGAAACCATAATTAATTTACGCATATTTTCATATAATTTTGTGAAAGGCAAGCCTATTGGCTTCTTTCCATATTATCCCCATCAGATATGGCCTACGCCCTTCATTGTGATTTTATTGCTTCTTATGGCCATAATTCAATGAGATAATAAAAACAGTAAGGTTTTAGCGTGCAATGCATAATGGTGAGCGATAAAAAGCGGAATGAGTCTCGACTGTATGCAGTGTTAACAAATCGGGGCTGGGTGTCAACACAAAGGAGGTACAGTGAGGTGAGGTAAATGGGTTTTTTATCAGCTGTGACTAACTTAACCGCGAAATAATCGATTCTGATTCACGGTATTGTTTGCTATACAATCTTGCACTCAAAGCACGTTATCTCCATACCATGTGCTAATTGTGTGATTTCCCAGGACAAGTTGTGCAAACAGGTTAAAATATCCTGCATAATGGGATAGCAACAAAATAGCTATTGAAGAACTAGCAAAATAGGTGTTTGTACTTTTTGATATATCCATCCCGTGGTAGCAAAGGTATCTTGAAAGTACATATCTATACCTCCAGCGCATTCGAAGTGTATAAATATAATATAGATATAGATACTCTCGACTTTTGACAGGTTGACACATTTACTTGTTGCAGCTTGTTTGAAGAACTGCTAATACTACACATTACTGCATTGTACTTGAATGAGGATAACAAATAATTACAACAGTGTCAAGTAGATTGACTCAGTATTTAATGTGCAGTGATATCATTTCACTAGATGTTCTTATCAGATTTCAGAACTCTCAATCCAGTTGAAGTTGGTCTTAGAAATTTTGAAATTTCAGTAATTTTCAAATAATATAGGTGATACAAGTTTTCAAATCAATAATAATTTCAGTTACAAAAGCCAGCTCCAAACTAATATCATTGCGTAGGAAAGTACAGGGTCAATCTGCTTGACGGCATTTTTCTCCAAAGCTTTAAGACATATTCTATACTGATGAGACGAATTGAAACAGATATTTTGGATAATAATTGATTTCAGGAATCGGAATATATCTTACATCTATTACAGAAGCAGATCAATGGAAAAGCGAGGACTTCAGGAGAGTCCCAGCAAAAGATTTCACAATAAATGAATAAACATTTCTTATTTTATTGGTTATTGATAAACCACAAAACTTCTGCCCCTAAAGTTCTATTCTTGATCAGCGTCTGGGTATAAATCACATTATTCCTCCCACTTATGTATAGAAAGTGGCAGTAAAAAAACAAAACAAAAATGATACGGTAAAAACAGCTAATAATAAATTGCAATTTCTGACTCCCCAAAAAAACGTTTCATAAATGTTTTATTCTACTTACTGCTAGTTCCTCGTGTTGAAAACAAGATACTGCATATATCATAGCAACTTACCTGAAACAAAATAAATTATTAATAGTATCGAATAGAACAAATCAATAGAAAAAACTTGTTGCTTGAAGATAAACTTTGAACTAGATGCTCAGTAAAATAGGTATTGCTGGGATTTGAACCCAACGTATCTGGCTATTCGTGTTCTCACCTTAGCCAGTTTCGTAATCTTCGTTCCAAATTTTTGGGAGAAAAAGAAGATGGCGTGGTATATGAACCTTATACAGGCGGGTGCAAGATATTCTGGAGTAATTGCATAGTCATAAGCAATGGGTTCAGTCCCCAACAACAGCAGTTTTTTGTGATTTTCCATTTTAAGTTTATATCCTTGCCCATATCTGCTATGGGTAAGAATTTCATTCCAATAATATTCTTTCTACATTGCGTTGAGAACGGCATTGACGAAAACATAACTGGCAACCTAGTCTAAATATCGTGTCGGTCAAACTTGCCATCAATGTTGAACCCAAACTCGAACTGCTTACACTTAAAGTATAACATGTAGATTCACAGTCCCAGACTAACTAGGATGGCGGGTATTAATTCCATTATCGACACATAAGAAAACTGTATTTATCTTCCAACTTTTACCGAAAACGCGAATATGAAGCTCTTTAACAAAATGTACGCCGTGGAAGCGGGTTTTCCCGAAGCGTTACCGCTGCCATGAACGAAAAGGATTTGATAAGTAAACTTTATAAAATATGGATCTAAAATGGATCAGTAGGTAGATAGAAGTTCGTGCCAGTGTTTTTGTTATTCCGGCCAACTTTGTGAACTTTAAGGCTGGGAATATTCCCCGGGATAGAGTTCGTGTTTAGGCAATCTTTCTGTCGCTGCGCGAATTTTATACTTTTATGGGTCTTTGCCATTTCCGGCGCCGGATTTCATCAAATGGAAAGGAGAAGAAGTTAAATAGTTTGTTAGTGCATGCGTGTTTGTATAAAACTAAGATGTTCAATAGATACTTCGTCGAAACTTTAGGCAAATAACAACGGTTTTTTCGTTTGAATCGCTTGTACAGAATTTCATTCAAACGGAAACATGTCTTTTCGCAATTTTGTCCGTCATCAGACTGATGAAACGTGGCATTTTTTGTGAAACTGTGTGATCTTTTTATCTGGAAAATATTTGAATTTCAATCATGCGTTTTTTTGTATTGAATATCTACATAACAAAAATCTCCGTTACTAATTTTTGTCGGTCTGTCTGTCGGTAGTTTTTTTTGACCGTGTAATCTCAGTAACCGCTGAAAGGATGTTGATAAAAACAACAAACCTCATTTTCATGTTTCTTGAGTTTCTGATCATCTTTGGACTATAGACAAATATTTATTATTTCTTTTGAGTTAATCAAAACTGTGTAAATATTATAAACGCTTTTCACATTATTTATAAATACTGGTTATATAACGCCATAAAAAACGTATGAGATTTGTTTTCAGTTACCAAACTTAATTTTTGAGTAATTTTCAAGTAGAGGATTTAAATATTCATAAAATTATATCAAATAAAATTTGACGCCAATTTCAGAACTGCTGATACAATCAGTTAGTTTTGAAATCACTAGATTTTTAGTTAGACAACGCGAAAGTATTTTTTAAATAATATGATTTGAAGTTCTTCGATATATCCGATGCTCCTTGAATTCCAAAAGACTAACAGATCGAAAATCAGATTAAATATTTATTTCTAAGCCCATTGAACAGCTACAACCTACCTGACACACTTTTCATTCAAGGGGACATGAAAAACTTTCAGAGATATCAACTAACCTGACCAGGGTTGAATAAAATTCCAGGAAGTCGCATGCTGTTCCTGACGAAGCTTTTATCTGGCACCTTGCATCTTTGCGTGACGTAGACCATACGTTAGGACGGTCTTCGGCTCTCCGGATTTTATGATGCATAAAATTAGCAGATACGCACAGGGCCCGATATCATCCGAGCACATCATTTCCATAGATTCGCCGTCCTTTTACGATGTCTCTTTTTATGCTGTTCGGCATTTTATTGTTTTATGATTATGACCCATCCAAGACGGAGTTATATTGTGGATAGATTGTATGTTTTGTCAGCTTTTTTCAGCTGTTCGCTCGTCTTTTGCAGTGTCGGAAAGAAAACAATCTTTTTACTTTTACTTCAGGCACCAATAAGCCAAGGAATTATTATTATCGCATGAAATTAAGATATTGATGTTTCATGACATAAACATAATGAAAAACCATATAATTTGCATGGCTGTGTCTTGTCTCGTAACCTTTGCCCCTCTTAATTTATTCTTAGATCAGTAATATGGCAAAGACAAACAAGTTTGATATATTTTGAAAATCCGTGCAATAGTTACCCACAAAATGAAAAAATGCTTACTTCGTTTTTCTTGCTAATAAATCTTGTTATAGCGTCAAAAAATCGCGGTCCCTTCACTGTCGCTACAAACTGGTCGTACTGTATATGATAGAATTTTTTAATGATAGTTGCAAACTTATGGGATAGAAGAATTTTCGAATGTTTTAAACCAAAAACAGTCAACTTTTCCATGTTGTTCAAAATAGCATAACTGAGCCAAATACAAGTTTATCCAACCAATATATCGATTGTTTGCCTCTATGTCAGTTTTTATTATCTGACAGCAGTTTGAAAAGTTCTTCCACAAACAGACTGGCCGCGGGTAGGAAAGATTCATTCTAAGATACAAATGATTTATTCTAACCCTGCCAAATAAAAAGTTTCTGTTTGCCGAATTCATCACAACAGCTAGCTTTTTCCATCCTTCAGCAAAAAAACATTATGCTAGTCAGGCAATAATAGAAATGCTGGTCCTTTATCAAACTGAAAATTTACAAGAAACATTCGAACTGAAGTTTTTCAGAGTTACATATACTACATCACCGTGCTAAAATTATATTATAGATTTGCGCCATGTTTTGCCTTTACCTCACATATAATAATAATAATGTCTTCATTCAAAAACCAAGAGGGACATAAATAGCATAGTAGAGTATAGGCTGCCCTTATACTCAACTGTTTGTCAGTCATAACAGATGGTCGATATGACATACAAGTCAGCAAATGCATATAGATTGAAACAAAAATAAAAATCAATAATAATAAAAATATACGAACCAAATGTAATTAATTCTGTTTTATTTTTAAAGTAAAAAATTCCTCATGAATTTTTCTAGCCGACCTAGCTAATGGCAAATGCTTTCGACACAAGCCAAATTTTCTGCGCCATCAACAAGTTTGGAAAATAAGGCAAAATGCCCATAAATATCTCTGGGGGCAATTTAAAGGGATTTTTGCGACACTCATTCATTTTAAATGGCCATAAAACTTTCCCTCCGTTTTGCGTTCCGTTTCACGTAATGGATGTTGCAGCAAAAGTTGCTGCGGCTTTTCATACTGTTGAAAACATATTTTAGGGCACCTCGTCTAATAAAAATTGATACCATGAGGCACCGCCGAACGCTTTACCTCCCAGAGCATTTGTAACAAGATACAGCGGAAATAAACCTACATAAGTAGTTAACAAAACCAAAGATTCCAGTATAGTTGAATTTAGTTAGACGCGTGATAGGTGAGCAGAACAGAGTTATTAGCAATAATAAGAGTAAGTGTGAATTAATCTATGCAATTAAACCCATGTCAGAATTCCATGTAGTTGTTAGTGAAAAATGTTCAAAAAGTCCTGATTTCACTCCAGCCAGATTGTTCTCAGTTCCGATAGATACATCACTATAGTTGCATACTGCGTATGCTCTTATAATTAAATTTTTATATTGTGAATAAGAACAGCTTAACAAATTAAAAATATTACGAAATGAAATATATTGATAAAATAATAATAATAATAATGACTTCATTGTATATTAAATACAAAAGGCGAAGTCTGGCCTAGGGCCATTTAAACTTAACTTTTGGTATGAATAAATAAATGAATGTTTAAGGACAGAAATTCTATAAACAATGTTCAATGAGAGAATTTATTGAGGGTTGCGACGCAAAAATAAGTCCTGATGGGACACCAAATATCCAGAGATAGCGACAGGTTCCTTGAAATGAACCGATTTTTTTCAGCAAGGCATAGATGGAGGTGGTCTGCAAATCTGTGAAAATTGAGTCGACAATTTGGGTCATGTGAATAGCTTTAGTAGTTCTCTTGAATCAATGTTTTCTTATAGTAAGAAGCGATACCATATTCTGTGGGTTAAAATATCATAGTCCATCATACATGTAAGGTGTAGGTTTTTGGAATTCTATGGGGTCCTCTCGTATACCAGATGCTCTCTTTACGTGGAAGAGCGTGTGAACACTTGAATATCTATGTTTTTGTTTGTTGGTCGTTTAGTGTCTGGGGTTTTTTTAATTTAAAAAATAGTGCGCTGATTGGGAATGTGATGGGATGTCAAAATAAAGCACTGCAACCATCACACCCCTCCACAAATGTCATCTTAATCGGTACAACGGTTACTCAATTTGCGCGATGAAAAAAACGGCGACACAGTCGACTGACTGGCTAAAATGCATGACGTATTTTCGTGATGCAGACACCACAAAGCCTCAAAAAAGTTATTATCTTACATCTAAAAATGTTCATGATCACAACACCTCTCTCGCCCGAGTATGGCAAGTAAAATGAAATATTTTCGCATTTTAATACACGTTTTACTATTTTTGAAAGTATTTCCAACAATAATAACATCCACTAATACTAATCTTGGTCATGTTTCAAGTTTGTCAATGGCTTCTGGTCAATCAGAATCAAGGACACCCTTATTACAAAGGAAGGAATCAAATTCCGAAGCCATAACCATGTTTGTATCTAACGATGTGTAGTTAAATGCTCAGTTGATATATCGCCAGTCTTAGAATTCTTGTGAACAAATAACAAATTCACTGAGCAAATTTGATCACAATGGAAAAACATCACTGCCACACAAATTGAAACAAACTATGCAAACTATTCCTGGAAGATCAGACGATATTTCAAGGTTAGTAGATAAAAAGTTGTGTAGTTATCACACTGTTTTACAAGTAAGAGCATCTACAATCTACATAATTTCAAGGTTAGGTTTTCACATGCCAACTGCAGTTTGAAAATGCTCTGTTGAAGTGAGGCAACTTCGAAAGACAAAATTCACAGAACAGTTCATGAAGCGACGTTATACTGTGTAGCCAATAATGAAAAAAATCCAGCAACATAGATATTAACACAAAAAATCTGGAGCTACCTCCCTAACTATAAATCATCCGTGCTGGCAATGCGTTCTCGTTAAATTCGCTTTAGTCGATAGGAGTAATTAGCAGTATCACGTCGCATGCTTATAGGGCACTTACAATGTGTTTAATTGCGTGTAGCGGACTATGACCTTCCCTCCTCTTTCTTCAACCAGCTCATGTTAGACGAGATTCCTTCCGACGACTCGCGAAATCGCACTTGTAATCATTAGTTATGTGCGTTAGCTTTTTGTAACGATTAAAAAATGCCACGCCGCAATGAAAATGCGATAAAAGTTAAGAGGACGTGAAATACATTCGATTACTCGAATAATGGTATATCTAACAATAGTTAACGAAATTGTCTGATACGTCGTCCGTTTTTATGCCACGCAATCACGAACTGTTCAAATTGTGCACAGCACTATTTAGCATATCTTCTTTTATCTCATCTAGTGTCGGTTGGTCATGTCTAAAGCACCAACTTGTTGAAATTAAAGCACATTCAGGAATCGTCTGGGTTAAAATTAGGCGGTCTTAGAAACCACGAATTCATAAAATTCAAGCTTGTAACACGATGTTAAAAAATCATAAAAATAATGTTTTCAATTCCTTCTTCGTCATTTTGTATCCGCGGAATGATATGATCTCGTACACTTGCAGGTATCGTTCACCAGGACTCTTGCCGATCTTTTACGATTTTGCGAAGGTTAATAAACTTAGACCTCTTATAACAACTTTCAATTTTTTCATCGCAGCCAATGTGCATTAATATCTAGGTATGACCTTCGTGGTTACATAAATATGAGAAAACATTGTAAATCTACAGTAGAACCTGCAAGTCTGGTAACACGTCCAAGAGAATTATGTATGCACGAAATTCCTGGAAAGGCACATATTTACCTCTCATCGGATCCCAACGGCCGAAAAGCAATCCAAAGACTCACCCGGTCGGTCCCTTCTCTTTTTATTTGTTTCCGACCCACAAAATCGCTCGTCTACCACCCATCGGGCCGCCCCCCATTTTCGCTGGACGGAGGCCTTCGCCCAGCTGGGACCAGCAAATTTTTAAAGGACTAGAAGAACATGACTCGAAAACGTGGCACGTATAAATTTATTTCACCAACACATTACCCATATTTCTCCCGTAACAGCATGGGCAGCATGCTGTCCAGATGAATGAGGACATTGGGAGAATTATTAAATGGGAATCTACAAATGGAGTTCAGTTTAACGCGCAGAAGACAAAGAAGAAATAACGATCACGTTGCCGGCCTGGCTAGGTTGATGTCCCAGAAGCTGGGGGTATTCTTCCGCTCCAGGAAATTGTATTCTTCGGAACAGGTATTGCTACTCCACAAGGCCCAGTCAATCCATCGCTGAAGTACTACTCCTTAAGACTTATGGTCATAATCCTGAAACGATCAATACGCTAATTTCGATGTTCTAGACTGTGGAGGTCTTTTGTGTGGTCAAATGTTCATATATACGAGCTGTCACGTAGTATAATAATACCAAGAGTTGCCAGTACAGCAAAGACTAGAGGAGCCCAAATGAGCGCAACTGCACCAGGTCCAGCTCACAATGCCTCGAACAAGCCTCTTCCAAAAAGTCGTTCTTTTGGAGAACCTCGGCTTTGTGGAAGGAGCTACCGGGGATTTTCCATCATGGTTACAATCTATCATAAGGCGCGATAGGCTTCCTGTTTTTGCGGGGGGTATCTATAAAAAAAACGAGTCTGATTCTGGTGGATAGTAGGTATTGAGGATATATCTAACACCACCAGTCAGTACAAAATACTATTAACAGTCAAATCCGACAGTCCGATGATGACAAGAGTTTTATTTGTGGAACTGTGTGTTAAATCCACCAGCATGGATAAATTAAAGCAAATTTTTCACTTGCTCGCTGTTTTTTCCATCTAATTCACGCCCATATATGACCATGAAATGCAAATGTATATTTAAAAGCACAAGAAAAAGCCTACTGCCAGAAACATTGTAAAGATTTTGGAATACTATACAAGTTGAAGCACCCACCGGTTGAACTCCCTTTTTCCTACACTTCTCTTCTAGTCCGCTCGGGGTAATTCTACTACCTACCAGGCCACCGGCCACGCTTAATTGATCAAGCCACAGAAGCCTGTGTCGGCATTGTCCGATAATCGCAAAACCGCCTCAGCAGTTCCGTTGTTTGTATTCAATGTTACAAGAAGAAAGGGTGTGACCGCAGTGATTCAACCTATATGTATATTATTCCATAAAGTTTAGGGATTCCACCGCGCATCCTTTGCTTTCCTTCACAGTTCGTTTTACCATTTACATTCTTACACCTGATGTACTTATTGCTATGAAAGCATTTAAACAAGTATCTATCTACATAAATGTTGCGAAACCACGGAATTTTCCCTATCTTAGCAAATTCTTTATCATTCAGTGCTACCTTCATACTTCTAGCATATGCGAATTCTGTGGTCTAACCAGCCTTTCTTCTTTTTCGTCCATCGGCCTTCGCCGCAGCTTGGCCGGCTGTTGGTTGGCTGCTTTGTCTCTGCTCCTTTTAAATAGCGTCTTTAGTGAGCTGCTAAGTGGTTGTTTGACGAGCAAAGACCTGCGTCTGCTCGCGAATTAATACCGAGCGTACTTCTAAACCATATGAAAGACGTTTGTTTTTAAATTGCAGACAACACATATGAACCAAAAAGTAACCTTAGGGATTTTTTGATTTTCATGCTTCAACTTCAATCTCCTTTCTACTTTAACTTGTCTGGTTGACGTATTTTTATGCTGCAATTTGTTCTGATTTGATATAGTTGTAGACCAGTGCTGCTACCTTTTAAAACGGCAGTCATAAAAAATCATAACAGCATAAAAACTGTTGTAAACGGAAAGAAATAAAGCGCAACCAACGCGAAATATAAATTAAAGTCGATCTGAGTTACGAGGATGAAAAAGGTTCATGGGTAGAACTTGGTTTTTCACGATTTCCAGCGAACTATACCCTTTATCGAAAAAAGATAAATGTAAGGGGTCTAGGTAATAAAAATATGTATTACTTTTGTATGAATCATTTTTGTCGCATAACCTAAGATTTTTCAAGATAAATAAAAAATGATTTTATCAATTTTTATTTTTCTCACAAAAAAATTTCGCACGAAATTTGGTGATAACTTGCCCTATTACCTGAATAAGCTGTATTTGTTTTGAAGCAAAATATTGATTTTTACAATTTATTTTGATGTTGAACCCTTTCCAGGCGAAAACGCCCATTGCCGAAAACAGTTTTTTTAATATTGTTTTTTTCTTCTTTGAAATGCCTACTTTTAGAAAGTGTGGAAGTGTAGAAAAATAGCATTACTATGGAAAAATTTCCGGAAAGTCGAAAAATCTGAAACACTTGATTTCAAGTAGAAAAAACTACCTCACTAAATTTTCGACGATACTAATGAGGTATTTTGTCATAAATTTAATGGGCGTCGTTCCAAATTTACGGTGTTATGTCCACACGTGGTCAGCTACGTTCGATTTTTTCCGTATTTGTTTTCTTGAAAAAACATGTTCCTTTCTTAGACATTTTTACTACGGATGACATCTTTTCTCATCTTTTTTACCCAATTTCCTTTTAAAATCGGTCCACCGAACACTCTGATTCTGCATACAAAGATTCATTTTCCTGAAAAGGAGGTCATCAAAAACAGGAATGATTTTGAAAATAAGATCGATCCCTGTGGAACCCCTGCGCTTTGTAGGAATAAGAAAATACAGCAACCACAACGAAAGTCCGCAATCTATCTGCAACGATTACCATACGAACATATCAAACTTCTGGTGAGGGGTAAAAAGTACAACACAACTATAATAATTATTTGAGCAAATATGACCTAAAGCTATTTCACCGACATTATTTGCGAGATGCATCACATATTCTCTTATTTGCATTTTAATTATACATAATACCGAAAGTTTCTCCCACCTCAGTAATGTAAGCTGAACACAGCATATATACATACGAACAGTTCCTGTGACATTTAATTATATTTATGTCGTTAATAGTCCGGTAGAAGTATGGATTTTAAGAGAATATATTTAAAATTGAATAGATGAATATGAAATGAATATTTGGTACAGGTTTTCTTGACACATGTTATAATCTTTACACATCTGAAGTCCCAAAAACAGAATCAAGCCTCCTTTAGAACAAAATCCGCCTTATAATGTCGACAAAAATGTTTATTGGTCCAATATGTACTAAATATTTATAATGCAACGAAAATTTACTATGTTCGTATTCATCATAAATTATCCCGAGTTATTGGAAAAAATTACATCAAGTATTTGCTCTGAAGGCAAATGTGTGAACAGTCATACATGTCTAACCTGTACACAGGTTCGCCGGGTCATAAATATATAGATGATGTTAGAGATACTTTAAAACAATTTTATATCTGTACCTCCCACCCACCTCGACAACTGCCACTATAATAAAAATTAAATTGGAAACTTCAAAAAAGAAAGTTTCGAGAATAGTTTCTTTGTTTTTGACCTCTGCCGTCACTATACCACTTTACTGCAAAGCTTTTTCGTCGTTGTCAAAGTAGTAACTTAGCATCTAAATTTCATTAAACCCCGAATGGTACTTTCAGAGTAGTAGTGGTAGTAGTAGAAATGGGGAGGCAAAGCCTGGCAAGTAGGCTACCTTTGGCCCTTTTTGCCGACCCCGAAGAACATCACTAGAACTATGGCAGACCTGGTAACTCCCAAGTGTCCAACCTCCCAGACCTTTTAATAAAGGTCATGATATCCGACCATTCCGCTAAGTAGCACTCTTCCCTGTGAAACTCTGCTGTGCCGAACACCTCAGCTCTAAGGTCGCTGTATGCGGTACACTTGCCCAGGAAGTGGAACGAGGTCTCGTCCTTCTCCCAACACTTCTGACAGATTGGGTCTTTGACCACTCCTATGAGTGTCATGTGCCTGTTCAATCTGCAGTGATCTGTGAGGATTCCCACTAACAAGTGGAGTGAATCCCTCTTCCAGTTCAATAGCCATAGTTCCCTACATTGGTTGGGGCCTCCTATGAACCTCTTGAACTGCAGTCGTCTTTCTCCAACCATGCCTTCGCAAGTTCGTTATATGCCCAAGCATTTCTGATCTGGCCTCTGCTAATGCCCAGCAAGGGTTCGGGGCCGATGCATGTGCCCCTTGTTCCTATCCTCGCCAGGCAGTCTACTTTCTCGTTACCTGGCACTCCGCTGTGACCAGGGACCCACATGAGGGTCGCCTTCCAGAGTTTCTACTACTATTCGTCATGTCTTGTCAGCTCGGTCCGTGTGACCTTTGCCCTTGAGTCGTTCTTTCAGAGTTATAAAGGGCAAAGGATTACTAAACAGAAAGACTATATAGATTGCAGGGCAGGCAGAGAGGCGGAAATAAATGATACCATTTGTCATGATGCACGTCATGATACATCAAGAGAACACGATATCTTGATATAGAAATTCGTAATCACTATACTTTCATGCCAAATGGCGTAGGAAGTTAAGCTACTTTAGCCTCATAAACTCTAGTAAATTCTGGTGAAGGGAAGTCAAGCTTCAAAAACAAAAATTACTACGTGAAAACGCAAATATTCTAGTACTCAACCTAAAAGTACCATACTATCATAGCCATCCAAACAATTTGAGAAGTAGAAATATACACAAGAGCAAACGGGGCAATGCGTCTTTAAAGCGGCAGTTTTGTTTTAGTTTTTGAAACTAAAGGACCCCAGCCGAGGCATAATACGTCTGAAGCTAGAATACAATTTTAGCCGTCGACACGTCAGATTTTAATGAGACGCGGACGTGGAAGTGGTGCGAGAATCAAGCGGGAAAAGGGAAAATCGCCTACTATAGCGGCAGACATTTTTGTGAATGTTCTCTGTTCGAAGTTCGTTGCCACCCCGAAGCGCCGATTTGTTGCTATAGGCGAAACAAGCTAGTACTAATTACATAGGCGGAACTTTCTACAGGGTGAAGCATTAATAAAGCCTCCAGTTGTATCGTGTTAAGCATGCATTGCAGAATAATAACTATTTATGTGACTAGAGTGTTTTTGCGAGCCCTTGCACCACAATAAGAGTTGGATAAAATTTCAGTTTCTTGTAATATTTGTTATAATTTTGACCAATATATTTTGTACGGAGAAAGTCGAGTTGCATATATTAAACAATAACTCAGTAAGGCTACACACATAAAAAGGAATTCTCAATTTAAGAATTGCGATATTCTTGAAAAGATATACTCACGATCAGAACATCTGATCTCATTCTAAGACAATTTACTAAAATTATTAATTTGAACCAAGAAATACATATTTTCGAATTCAATACTCATTCAATAGAAATATACTCTAAAGAAGAATATAATTTTCTTCACAATCTATATTTCAATGCTTTTCTAATAAGTATTCCATTTTTTTTTTGTAAGGTTATCATATTTTCCAACGGAACCCCATTTACTTCCATCAAAAACACGAACGTCTTGCGATTCGTTACAAGTATTTCATTTACTTATTTGTCATTGCCATCTTAGTCAACGGCATTTCAGCGGTACGCGTGTTTCTGTTTTTGTTCCCGTTATTTTCTATTGAATTTAATTTTTATCAAACCCCTCTAAGGATAAATGAACGATAAAAGGTCAAGGTTGTGACTGTTGTGAGTATCTCATACGGGTGTACAGGTGTTGATATGATATGTGTGATATCTAAGTTGTGAATTACCAATGATCAACATATATCTTCTGGCTTAAGTAGAGGTACATATTTTTAATTTCAGTTTATCTGTATAATACTTTTTAAACTTGAATTAGAAAAAATACTATATGACACAGATAATGGTAAGAACGAAGTCACATTGGTACAGTTTTGAAATATTTTTGGTTCTCTTATTTGAAGTTAAGGAACCAACAGTAGCTTTGATAACAGCTCATCAAAATTACCGAATGTTTATACTAATAATAAATTATATAATGAAGTTGAAACTATTATCGCCAAGATTCTCGAATGCTTCAGTCAACACTATAGTATTCTTATAGGTTAGATTTTCTCTGTTGTGTGCCAAGAATATGATATGCTCAATTTGAGATTTTGGTATTCTCACTTCCAAGACTTTCCCAGGTTTGGATTGAAAATATTTAATTAAATTAACTCTATATGATCAAAAATACAGTTTTCTTACTTTAAGATTATTATAGCTTTTGCGCATACAGGAAGATATGGTATACTTGAACGAAAGCACATATGTTTGGTCTGACAATTTATTATTATCTGTGTGTGAGTCGAGTTACCTATCCCCTGAAAAATGTCCAAGATTTCCCTTTAATGTTTAGGTATTATTGCTTAATTCGACAAGTGAAGCTGTAACGATACAAAATTAACCGTTATTTTGTCCTAAGAAATTCCATTCTTGTAATATATTTCATCACTCAAGATATTTCAAGAGTAAGTTAAGATGTAAATTTATGCTCGGAAATATATGGAAACTCATACTATAGTGTATCGATCAAAATGTAGTTCAAAAGAACAGTCATTTGGATCACGTTGGGGATAAATACAAGACAATGAAGTGGTTGAAAATTGATAAATTAGTAGAGTATAAATACTCAGTGTTTTTACACAAGTTGATGGCTTCGTCAAAACCCGTTTATCTGCGAGAAAAAATAATATTCAGCCACCAAGTCCACGACAGAAATACTAGGGAGCGCTTTGTGATCAGAATACCACCGCACTCTATGACACTATTTAATCGCTGTTTTTCGTACAATGCTGCCGTACTTTACAATACTTTACAAGGTTGCTACAAGATCATGTCTCTAGACAGTTTCCGTAGGCATGTTAAGACATTACTACTTGCTATAGACTGATGTGTTATATGAATTGTTTTTTTTTTCTTCTGTGTTTTTTTTTAAGCATACGTGTATATATACTTTATTTTCTATTTGGGATTATATAAATATATTTCTTTTTTTATGTATAGTGCAGAACATCGAGCACCTACTTCGCTGTACTGATAAAGGTAGTTAAGTGTAAGAGTAGCCTAGGCTAAACTTCGCTGCCTTTGTCTCTCATATGTACTCGTGAATAAAGACGTTATTATTATTATTATTATTATTATTATTATTATTTGGTATACTGCAATCAGGTTTACTCAATTTTAGCATCTCTAATATCTCTATGAAATTTAAATCATGTATTTTATCACAATGATGTGTTTGTGAAAAGTTAATCTTTTCAAATGTTTGTTAAGCATGTTGTGGCGTATATATTCGAGATATTTGTAGTATATAAAGAACATACGAAATCTTGTAACTACACGATCTACATGTATCTAGCTCTTTTGCCTTCGCACTGACTGTTGACTAGATGTATAGTGACTCAAATCTTGGAAACTAATTCGGAATTATTAAGCAAATAGGACCTAGAAAATACCCCCACTGGAATAATGTTCCATGACGTTTTCCTCGAGATCAATATGCTGAATAACTAAAATATTAACTAAGGAATACTGTCCATGTATGATGTGTCCGAATTCCGTTGTCTAAATACGTCGGTCCCTCGTGTAATGATAGAAGCAAATAGGCCGACAACACTACCAGCGCTATCGCAGCGGCAGCTGTATAGAATTTTCCAATTTAGCCGGGCTGACGTATAAAGTATAATTGATTAATTTTTAAGCGCGGCTTTTGGGAGCCCCTAGACGTACGGTTCTTCGGGGAATAGAACGCTAATTGCAGCCCACTCCGAAGACACCTGCACCTGTCAAATTAAACTGTGGCGCTATTTATAACTAGCAATTTGTAACCAGAGGCGTAGGAAACACGAGTTTTAAAAAAAACAATATGTTTATAAATGAAGGAATGAACAATGAATAATCCACTAACAGGTCTTTTTGCACTTCTATCCAAGCTGGTCTCGGCGCTGGTTCCCAAGCGAAGATGAGAATAATATCATCATCATTTTCGCCTTGTTGTGAATATTCTATGATATAGTTACCACAGAATTGAAAAATGATTGGAAGTAGTTCGCCACCGGCGAGGAAAACACTCTGGACCCACTCTGAGCTCACAAACTCACTGATTTGACATAGATGCCACATAAGCTTTCCAATACAGGTATACTAACTTTATGTTGGTCTTCTAGCATACAAAATTAAATTTTGCCTCATTTTGACTAGCTATAGCACCAATAGAAGTAAGTTTAGCTGATATATGACATTCAGTTTTAAATACAGGAATACTAATTTTATTCTATTTTCATCATGTAGCTATATGACAGATGTCCAGTGGTGGATATTACGGACCATGTACGAGCACGTGAGAAATCATTAAAAATATTCGTCTGATCCGACGTTGCCAAATATTCGCTTTACTGCACCTTCGCCTACTATTTCCCATGGGTTCTATACTTGACAAACATAGTTTAGTCAACAGCTCCATTACTTCACATACCATTATCTCCCCTTCATGTCTCGAGTTTCACTATATTATTTTTCCCATATATGATTCTTTATATTATAACAAAACAACATATTAACTGCTTGTATGACTGACAAGTTAAATTTGCTGTAACGCTACAATCAATTTCATTGTTCGGACATGAATACCGTGACAAAGTAAGTATCAACAGAATATACTAACATTTTCTTGTATTATATGTACAAAGTAGGATTTTAGTTATATACTCTAATCTTTCCATTTCCAAGCAGCTTACTGGAGAGGAAAACTGCAATGGTAGGTCTTATTATGAATAAAATTGCTGTATTTAGACCATTCTATTGTACGTCTCAAATTTTATGAAAATAAAATTGTTAACATTGCAGCCATTTGTATACAATATTATAATGAGACTTCTTTCTCTACTTAAATATGACCTATTTTATGGAAATGTTATTAGTAGTATTTGTGTACTCAGCTTCGAACCGTTTCAAGATTTGTTCTGCTCTAGAATTCATAGAATCAACTTAACTTAGTATTTTATGTATCTCGAATTTCTAATCATATTCTGGCTTCTTATAGAATTTTGAAAAGTATAATACATTAACTCACTTTAGGTGTGTCACAAGTTTCTGGTCATTTTAGGGTGTAGCTAGAATTATTTTTGGAGGCTCAACATTTTCTGAATTCACCAATTCAATTTTTGAATGTTTTGGGAGTAAAGTGTCATCCTGCTTCATTTCGACGACATCACATTACATTTATAATGGGTCGACAAATCTCCAAAAATCCTTGAATGTTAAAACCCTACCGCACGAATATGCACTGAATATTAGCGACAAATGACATAATATGCTTAATTTTCTACTTACTGTTACAGGTAAAGAGAAAAAGTGATGCCTGGAGTGGCCCCATAAAATTCTAAACAACTTCATTATAGCAACTATATTTTAACCAGCAGAATACAGAATCGCTACCCTCTTGAAGAATAACATGAATGAGTCCATCTTTTTGTCTTCCTTTCTTTTTCGCTGACCTTAGGTGTTGATCTGATTAGCCTGATAATACACAAACAGAGCATTGGAAAGATAATATACCTCACGAATGATTATATACTTATGACACAAGCTTAACAACTGGTGTGCGGAGATACCAATAACAGCATGCAGGGTCGTTTTATTTTTGACTGCCAGTTTCCGGTACTGATGGGCTGGCCAATTTCCTGTCCACATTATTATCTATCGATAAACAAAACAAAGTATATGTTGTATGCATGACAAATGTCTTAGTTTTTAACCAAGAAGTTGAGAACATTCGATTTTTTGTGTGTGTTATTATATGAATTTTTGAAATACACTCTCCACTGTACAGGTGGCCTGCTGTTACAGCTCAGCACTACCCCTCGGCGACAGGTGAGGATGTGATAGTAAAATACAAGGCAAGATATGAGTGGCATCAGCCCCGACACGTTTTCATTGCTAGTAAACTATAAGAGGCTGATAGTAGTGGGATTGTACTATTGACTCAAAACGAAGGCAGTGGCTGTGATACAGTCCGCCCTTGTACCAATGACGAAGTGGAAATTCTATAACCATTAATGCTAAGACTGATATTTAACAATTTATTATATGACTACGATCTAAAATAAACATATTTCATCAGATCATCTGAGAATGTGATTATCTGTGAGATTTTACTACAGTAGGAAATGATAAACACAAAAGCCATTAACGAAAGTTGAAAAATTTAAATGCAATATATCATTTTCTCCTTCTAATTAGTAACGATCTTGTCAGGAATTTGATAATTATCATCAATTTATGCCGCTTTGAAGACGGTCAAAGAAGCCGAACGATAATAACGTATGTGTAAATAAACCTAATTATAAATAAAAATATTCATACCCATGTTGCTACATTATAATAGTCCGATAAATCGAAAGTTTCGGAAGAAATATAAATGATTGGATAAATTGTGAATAGTCCAAGTAGAGCAGCTGCAGCAACAAAGCAAAACCGGAATCCAGAAAAACTGCTATCTTTGATATGGCAATATGAGTCTTTCTAAAGTGATATAGAAAGTCAATCTCAGGCCAAAACATGGGTGGTGATTGTTACTTATTATTTCCTGACCAATTTTTTAAGTACCTGACGTTAAGCTTCTCTAAATCCTCCTCCACTGCCCTCAGCCATTTTATTCTAGGTCTTCTTTTCCCTCCTCTTTCCTGTCACAATTTATTTTAAGTTTTTTTGTTACTCTCGTTTCTAGAAGTCCTTCTGTATCCAGGCATCTGATTTTTTGTCCCCTCATTTGTAATGATAATTTGGAAGGCTATTATAATTCCATTACTTTGTTCTTCTTGTCCATATTTCGTCTATTCTTTTTCTCCTTCATATATTTTCCGTAATATTTTTCTGTGCAATTACATACTTATTATGAAACCCTCATCCTTTCTATCTTTGCTCTTGTTACTAGAACAAGGTCATCGGCATATGATATATACATTACCAATATCTTAACATACGTTATGTATCGTTTCTTGTAGATGAATGATACTCTCTCTTAAACAAATGTTAAAAGTAGCAGCAATGGCAGTGTTGTATTTTCAGTAGTTTGTTACAATTTGTAATTCCTCATATTTGCAAAATATTGACTACAAGCATTGGTCGACTTTCTTTTATATATTCATTGACTATTCAATTATCCCATAATTTGGAGATAAAAGACGTAAGCCCCATTAAACGAAAACAACAAGAAAATTCTAAAAAATGATTGATTAAGCATGGCGAAGGTCACTTTGAAAAAAGGCCTCAGAAAGTTTAAAATCGAACATTCTATGGCTTTTCGTCTTTTATTTGGTGTCTATGCAATTTCGGTGAAATTTGGTGAGTGATACGTAATAGGAGTATGTAGTGTTGCTTTGTTTTATGAAAATTTAATACTTTGTTTCTACAATTGAATCAAATTTTGTGTCGGTCATTTGATTTGGCATTTAACGTACCAGGATATCTCGTGTAACAGTATTACTACTGCACCGTTCAAGCGATACTGTCGTAAGGTCAGGTTATAGAATCATCTCCAAAAGCCATCTTTGAGTCGAAGGTTAATTTGATCAAACAATTCCCAGCCTTATTTTATCATGTGGTTCAACAAGTGGGACATGATATTTGCTGAATAGAGTTTTATGAATATTCATCGAAACTACGCAATAACTATGTCTTTCAGCTATTTCATTCAATTTTATTCTGAAAAGGCATCATTCCTATGACTTTCACATTTAAGCTCCAATGAAAAAATATAAGCATGACGATTTATGATTTATTATTCCTGGAATATTGTCACGAACAGCGTTAGAAATGAATCATTGTCAGGTGACAGCCATTTTAATTTGACTTTAAGAATTCAACTTGAACCTGTAATGGTGTTAGAGGATTCCAAATGTGGATACTACACAAGTGGAGATTCGATTTGCTCTCCGAATTTCTGCTCCTATTTAAGGGTACTTTGTTTCATCAAAAATATCAACTTACTGGCTCAGAAGACGAATATATAATACAGATATGAAATAGGTATACTGTTTTATTTTTCACGCCATATGCGAAATAAGTGTTATAATAAAAAATTCCGACAAGTAGATTGACGCTGAACCTTCTTCCACGTTTGGAAATAAAGGCTTTGAATAAGATTTTGGAGCAATTGATCTTTTGAATTTCATTAAAAAATATTTGAACTAACTAAAGGCCTTAAATCTTTCATGATTTAAGAAATTCCCAAAATCTATAGATTTTCAAGATTTTCAAAACTCCTTAAAATGGATTAACATTTCTGAAATCAGAAAAACATATTTAGTAAATGGATAACACAGCGAATGAAATTCAACAACTTGACGTGATTTCTTCAAAGGTCGAATACACCACTTTTTTGATTTCTCATCATCCTTTTTCAGGTGGGATGCAGTCATCCGTAGTTTTAACAGTAGTTAAAACAAAAGTAGTAGAAACTACAATGTCAGAGTAAAACTCCATTGCCACTGAAATTCTAAAAAGTACGAAGGACTACCGAGGTTAAAATATTATAGATGATAGAATCTCTTCTAGTAACACTTCGTTTTCCTTAGATCAACCCCACCACAATTTTTGACCGCCTGAAAGAATTGTGGCGATAATTATGTTCCTCATTTTAGATTTACCAACAATCTAAAGGCGTCACTTTGTATTGGAGCATCTCTTTATAAACCATACTAAGACTCAATTTAAAAACAAATCATTACTATCCTGCTGACAGTCACGCAGTTATCCCAAATATTAACAAAAACCTCTAAACAATCATTATCCATAGGTTCAACATTAATTCCAAGAAATAAGTAATATGATCATCTAAGCTGTCATACAGCTGGTTTATTCTCACCGGAAGGTAATCTTCAGGATAAAGCGTGTTAGGTTTTGTGTTTCAGTAGACAATCAAGCAAGTTGAAATCTGAAATAATCTCCGAAATAATATTGTGTAAAATCATGGGTCATTCTTATGCGTTTCTTCGGAATGGCCTGCAGACTTAATTGTCTCAATTGAGGGGCATACACTTCTGGATTTAAGGTTATAGGGTTTTTTGATATAATTACCCGGTAGCAGAATTTTAATATACGTTTAAAGGGGTTGGGATAATAGGCTCCAAATAAAATTCAACTGGCCTTTTTCAGGTGTTCAGTGGACATTCCCCCCAGGACTGGGCTTTAGAGAGTGAATGTGCGTTTGGAGAGGGCCCAGTCCTTATAAAGGGTATGTGCGTAGGAAGGGAAGGGAAGGGTAATGAAAGGCTTTATTGAAATTCACAACTTTCCACACTGCTGAATTCCATTTTTGATCTTTTGTGGGCTTCTCTTTTTTATTTCTCAGGTCCTCAAATGGCTGCGGATTTCAAATTTCCCCCGGGACCGGATTTTCTCTAGCCGGGTTTGTTACGGAAAACTCAGGGGAAAACCGAATATCATTTTTTTACTTAGGAGAGTATAGTGGTTGATCAATTCACGTGAACAAATCCGCTCTCATCTTCAAGTCCAGTAAAGAGAAATACGAGTGGAACTCAGTTTGAAGAGGACTTGATAGATCATAAGACGATTATTCCTATCTCGTACTGACAAAGTAATGAAAAGCAGATAATGATACCTTTGCATACGTATGATGGAAAAGTAAATTAGTTTTCTACCTTCTTTATGTATAATATAAACAAAGTAATTTAATTCAATTAGACTCGGGCCTCGTCTCGGTTGGATCATTTTTCTTTCTGAAAGCGTGTTAGAGATGGGCTCATCAAAACACAACATCGATGCGATGATATTAGGCATCGCTACAATTAAAACATCTATACTTAAAAACACGGGTATATTTTCACCTCACCAATATTTATATATATATATATATATATAAATCTAAATAAAAAATTGGGTGAAGTGTATTTCTAACACTAAATTGTCTTTCAGAATAATGCAATCAGGATTTCACGAGATCCCACGACTGTGCACAATTTCTTTGAACTGTGAGTCTGTAGTTCAGCTGAACTATTTTTCACATGTGTCGAACATCTTAGTCACCACAACTCTCCTATATAATTTGGAATAATAACTGAAGGGCACAAAAATCACTTTCTTTGAATAAAAATACTTTCCCGAAGATTGAAATGTCACTTTTATGTTGGGATATTCAAAGAAACCTAAAATCGTCTAAACAAAAGGTCGTTACTGATCGACGTCGGAATACAATTTTCCCATCTCTGCCCTTTATACCTGGATAGTTTGATGGTTTTTTAATCTGCCCCAGGCAATTTTTACGGTCTCTACAGCACACCATTTTTAATCAAAACATGTTTTCGTTTTGAGTTTCATGGTCCATGACGTACTAACAATCGTACTTTATAACAGAACTTTAAAATCAGTGAGGTACGCCTGGTCAGTATCGACTTGTTTATATAATCTATTTAGAAAACCTCTTTACCGTATGTGTTGAAACACCTGATACGTCAAACACCTAATACGGCGAGCGTCCTAATTTTTTTAATCAGGCTTGATGTCATTAACTTTTCCACTAGGCTCCATAAAAGCTACAGAGCCAATAAAGAAACGTCTTTATATAGAAAAATGCTGTTTAATATTCAATAAGGGCCAGCTCCAAATTTACCCCAAAATTTACTTTTCATGCCGCCCCTAGGGATTTTTTGAATTGGCCACTCCCGTTTTCTTCCCCCTTTGTAAGTTGCCAATGAGCAGCACTATAGAGCGCGACAATTGGAGAAGAGTGTGGATCTCAATTCTCTTTTTAAATATTCAAAAAATGGAGGTTCTTCATTCGCGACACACCTAATTTCAGTGAATTCGGAAAATTCTTGGTAGGAGGCTATTTATTGCGACGAAATCTCTAGGGCTGGCACTGCCCAAACAAAAGAAGTGCGGAGTAAAACAGAAGAATCTGAAAGGGTTTTACTTTTCTGTTTTTTAATTATTCTGGCATATATCCGTATGCCTCTTGTAATTCAAAATAAATGATTCCTAAAATATACCTACTCACAGAGGACGGAGCTAAACTACTATTAGAGAATTATTAGTACCTAATTTTATTCAAGAAATACACGTGATAACAATGTCTTCAAAGTCTGCAAATATGGCAAGACCGTCAACTGACAAACCACAACACAAACCTACCAATCAAAACCAAGAATCGCAAACAAAAGATTTAAGTTTTCTTTCCATGATCATGTTTCACTTATTATCAAATTGTCACAACTTTGATGGAAACTTTTGTCTAATAGATTACTGTTATCCAATTCTCGGTCAAAATAAATAATTACTGGGAGCTGTACCTACTGTTATGAGTTACCAGATCAAAATTAAATTTGGTTATTTCATACTTACGAAACATTCGTGATATCCTTAGACAGAATCTCCCAAAATCCAAAGACTACTAAAAGAACATCCACAACACTAACGAAAAAACCAAAACAAAATTGTCACAAAAGTTGCAGTCAAACAAAAACTTTACGCATCAACAACCGATCACAAGAAGCAACAAATGTTCCTTAACATAGAGACGCGCTGCGACTGATGCGGCTCACCGCTTCGGCCTTTCCGGCCTGTGCAACGCCACCTTCGACGCTAGGCGACTGGCTACGCCGGGCGGCGCATGCGCTGTTGCCGCTATCGCACATGGCGCGTCCCGGCATGGGCACTTGGGCAGCTGTCCGATGTGCACTGTTGCCGGCCTCTCTATTGGAAAAAATATGAATAATATTGGATTTGCAAAATATATATGTAACAATCTATACTATGAAACCAGATCTTGCAGTTGCATCTGTCAACCTATTAGGCAGACTCCAAGCTGTTAGGATCTTGTCTTCATGAAACATAAAGGTGTCAATTGGTAAAACCACTTTGCGCGACACCTAGAAATATATTAAAGATCAAGATAAAATCGTGTAATTGTATCAACTCTGATAACAACATCACCATGTCTATGATAAACTTAACATATACTTTTTTATTTCTCTCACTTTAATCTCTGTATTTCTTCAACATGTCTTACCGACTTTTTACTACGTAGTGGCACAATGGGACAACGCACATTAGAGTAACGTGGATGCTCCAATGACCAGAGGATTTACGTTTCAGTATTGAATAATATACAACGTAACTAAACAATGGTTTTATAAACGAAGGTGATAAAAATTGGAAAGCCCTTCTATAAGCGTGCCATTTCAGTGGAAATTATAATAACAATGTTTTGAATAATTATTAATTATGTGAATTGCTTGGTAAAACTCTGCCAGCGGCAAGATAAAATTGTGTTATTTATACACAAGGTTTCGTTTGTCGTGAGTTCAAAAACAATCATCCAGAAATATTGAACTTTGCCAAACAATCTTAGAAAAATAAGATCCCTGAGGAGTTCTCATTACAGTGTAATGAGCCGATAAATGTTTTGCATTCAATTTCTATCAATGTGCTCTTATGATTTTCTATATATCCTTGGGTATTCTTCCATGTGTTTCTCATAAAATACGATTATCTCAATTAATAAAATATATAGAATATATAGGAGGCGTTGAGCTTCAACGTAGTTCCGCACGTTGGGCTCCTCTTGTCTTTGCTATACTGGCGACTCTTGGTGTTATTATACGAGACAACTGTTTCGAACATCTGCCATGATAATATCTATAGAATAGAGACATATCAACCACCTTTCTTCGATGAAATAGACTGTGGAGGTCCTTTGCTGCAGTCAGGCGCATCCATTAGGCCGGTTGCTTGTTTCTGGATTGTGTATAGAACCTTCAGGAATTGCTTTTGAGCGCATTCTCACACATGCGTGCAATACTTCAGCTATGGCCTAATCTGGGCCTTGTAGCAGTAGCTGTTCCGGACAATACAATTTCCTAGATCGGAAGTAACCCTAAGCTTCTGGGACGCGTTCCATGACATGTCATTGTTGAAGTTAATTTCCAGAGGCTTGATGGAAAATCATTGAAGTATTGGGCGTTCATCATACGAGTTCCTTATCAGTCTGAGTCTTCTCCGCGTTAATCTGAACTCTGTTTGTATATCCCCATTTCACAATTATCTAAATGCCCTCATTGGTCTGAGCAGCTTGTTGTTCTCGCCGAAATAATGTCCCACGGAATGGTAGAGGTTTGCCTGGTTCTATGTAGGAAATAAGGCTGCTGCCATCTGCGGAGCTGTAGATTGGACTGTATGTGATTTGCAACAAATTGTTGATGTACACCAAGAAGAAGCTTGTAGAAAGGCATATCACAAACAAGGATTGATCCCTGAGAAAACTGTCAAAGCAGTTACATAGACCTAGTGGCTGCCCATAGGCAGCACGCTTGATGAAAAGTCTCTCTACTAAAATCTCACCCTCACTCGTTCGGCTAGTCCTAGGGCTCCTATAGAAGTGGATCTGCGGGGTAGCAGGATAAGATTACAGGAGAATCCTGCACAAAAGCTTTTGTAATAAGTAAAAGCAAAAGAAAGAATCTGTTTTTTGATTCGATGTTCAGTTACTGAAAAATGTCATATGAAATGTTCGTTAGGTTTATTCTTCAAACATATTATATATGGTTTCAATCGTTGCGTTGGCTTGAACCATATATATTTTGTCTGTTGAATGGAGGTGTTGAAAAAATTGTATATTATTTAAGCAACGTCAATATGGCAACAGGGCTATTGGCTACGGTCTGCATAGGATCAAGTACATAGAGTTCAAGTTTTTGCAGTATATACAGGGTGATTTAATTATATAGCAAAGAATTACATTCATGCCTACGTGTCAAGACTGAATTATTTGGATGCTTGAGGTCTTAAACATAACAAATTAGAGCATTGGAAGGATTTTGTATCCAGGATTCTGATCATAGGTTTTTCTAAATATGTTATTATAAACATAACAATGATTTCTAATAATTATATCAAAAACTACCTTTTATGAATCCATATCATATCTCTTCCCAAATTCATCGAAATCAATCTATCCCTTACTGAGATTGTACAGCTACGATGTAGTAATCATAAATTTTTGGTACTACAAGAAAGCTATAGGCGACATCCGATTAGATAAACAAAAATTGCCTATTTTTGAATCACCTGGTACGATTGGTACAGTTATAAGCGTGTCGAGACCAAAAGTTGATTGAATTCCATGTGCAAAGCCTCTATATAGCCGTAAATACATCTAATTAGTAGAGTAAATATTTTACGCTTTGTATTTTGCATAGATCGAGCCCGTTGGAATGTTGCATTATTAGGAGCCTAAAAACGCTAGTATCTCACTGGAGAAGAAAACAACCAAATATATGGATGCTTTCACTATATTTGTGCGCCTAAGCTAACAAATTATGTTCAAAGAGTTGAGCTGTAATTAAAAAAAATATAGTAGAAAAGCAATGCTACGCAAGAGCGATCAAATTACGTTTCTATATAACATCTTATCATGGACGCCCAAGACCAGACTATCTAATAGGCTATGCTTATGAAAATAGTACCGTCAGGACAACATCATAAGGTATGCTGAGTGTTTTGCATTGCGCCCTTCAGTAATTTTCAGCCTAGCTAGGGCCTGTTGTACTGGTAATCATGCCCCGTTGACGCCCATATAAAGACTTAAAGATGGGAATGATTCCTGTGGATCTGACTTACATAATATTGTAACATTCTTGAGAGGGCTTCCGTTGCTCGGTGCAGAGACCATTGGGACGTAAAGACTGTCTCTCGGTGCCATCCATACAACGACGTGCTCTCAAATCTCAGACAATAAATGCCGTCTTTAGAAATAATTACGACAACAGCTTATATGATCTTTGTTTTTCTCTCTACTTGGAACATTCTCAAAACAACCGAACATCAATACGATACAATTTTTCTTTAATTTCACCACAGAAAGCGATGTAGAACCGGTTTGTCAGCGATGCAATTGATCTACCGATTTGTAGCTATCTATACAGTATGGTCGAAAGCTGGATCAACATCAAGTTGCACGTCATCAGTTGTTGATTTGGAGGCAGATACAAATGATGCCATATCGCTGTTTTATTGTTTTGCAATTGCTCCTTATGCGGAAGCTTTCCTCTTTAGATTGTAAGGTTTTCACATTAAGCAAATCGATTGATTTTACTTCTTTTAGCTTTATGTCACTTTGTCTGTAAATGTCCACTCATTTACACTAATCTTAGAGGAATGATAATTGATTAGTACATCGCATTGTTGTTGTACCAGGTGAAGATGCTCTAGCAAACACCTCGGACTTATGGACTTGCTAAGTCTCACGGTCGTTGTTGAATCTAGGAGCAGATACAATATAGGTTTTTCCAAATGGCCCAAGAGATTGATGTTAATTTCACGAATTTTCCACTACTAACATGCCAGAACAAAACGATTGTAACCTGAATTGTTTTCGATGCTACTTCAAGTCGACATTAGATTAGCCAGTGACATCTTTGAGCTTTATTTTTTACTACGGAAAGTAAATGCACTTACTAGAGAAGAAAGGTAATAATAACATTCCGAATCATCACAGAACGATTCATATTCAAGATTTTGGAGATTAATATAAACTTTCCTGACTTTCTTATGAAAAAATACGAAATAAGCAATGGGACAATGAAACGAAAACCTATACAGGAAATATTTGAGACTTTACTGTCATTTCTCGCTATGGGTCATTTTGATCATCACTAAGTCATCAACTGTGGTGATCCTTACGTCAGGTCGGTTGAAGTAATTGAGAGTTTTTCCCAGTTGTTTAAAACTGGTATAAAAAACTCTTTCTAACTTCTTTACAGCAGTCACAGGAATTTGGTATTCAGGCGTCAACTTCTTGTTGCGAAGGTATAAAAAAATTGTAAATGGGCTTTTGTGTATAAGACCGAATAATATCAAATGCACAACACCCAAAGGTGATATAACACCGACATTAAAGCTTAAAGCCTCATAATGTCAGGACATTTAGGTACACCAAGGAACTTTAACTAGGTTGTAAAATATACAAACAGAAGCACCTGGTTATTACGTGCATATATCAACAATGAGATCATAATGTTACCCATTTACATTTGTACACCAGTTGTTAACTTAAACTTTCTTCAAACATGGAGGTAAAAGCAATATATGTTATTACTGAAACTGTACAATAAATAATGTTTATATTCAAATAATACTAAGAAATTCCTTTTTGAAGGACTTTTAAATATGTATAGTCGAATACACAATAGTTTTCTTTGATGTTTTATTTCCTATGACAGTTTGAACCTTATACCAATTTCAAAAAAAAAATGCTGGATTGCCAGTGGGTATTCATTTCCTATGAACAACTCAAAATTAATTATTTATTATTAGATAATAACTCAGTTATGAAATAACTAGTTGGCATATTGGGGTCTGGCTCACTGCTTCACAAACACAAACGCTCAGATATTTTGAAGTTATGTAAGAGCTGTCTCTTTCGGGTTGTTATGAATGCCTTGTCTACTATCCAACTTTATTATTTTAAATAAATATTCGATAATAAATGTTATTCAGACTTCATGCCTTCATTAAAAAAAAGCGCGCAAGATTCAGTGGTCCAGCGGCTATGGCATAAGCACCGAGTACTGGAGAATCGAATCTTGTGAGGAGCAAGCATTTCTCTGAATTTTACTCACTAATTTGGTCCTCCAGTCCTCCCTTTCCTGTACAATATGATAAATTAACACATCTGTTGTCGTATTGCACCCGAAGGATAATAAAAGGCCAACACAACACAAAGCGCAGTTACAAATAACCGAATGCACTTTGATATCGCATTCCTTAAATATAAATATTTTATCACCGAGCTGTTGCAAGCGTCTGAAACCCGGGCTGTATCTTAAAAGGGTTTGATTGAAGAACCGTGTCACAACGGCCGCGATAAGTTATAAATTTTAGAAGCCGATACCAGCGCTTAGTATTATACACGGTTGACATATCAGAGAGAATGTGAGTGACACTGTGTGAAAAATTGTTTGGGGAATATTGTCTACGAGCGGGTTCACCTTATATTTCTATCACAGTATACAATACAATTTGGCAAGTTCACTCGGATTTAATATTTTCTGATGCGTACCTCGAAAACATAGAGTGGATTTTGCTTGTATTGTATGGGGTATAAACGAAACATTTCTCACTTCTCGCGGATTCAGATAGTAATATTGGATGATATGAAGTCATGGATTTGATATAGCAAGTAGTTTTTTCTGAAAATGTCCTAATTTAGACAAAAATTAAAGTTCTGGTATTTTTTGTCATGTGAAGCACCCTATACTGACGCTATTTCAATTACGAAACAAATAATATTTTCTGCCTTATTTGATTCATAATTTTTAGACTAAATCCCTGCGTGCCATATACGTACAATACCATTGTTTTCTGACCAGTGGACCTACCGGCACAGCGCCAATGGTGCCAATGCACCTTAACACTAACAATTTTGAGTATTTTTGTGGAATATATTATCTTAGAGACGGCGACGCGCGGTACTAAGTGTACGTTTATCAAATATGTCGACTATATTGAAGAATCTACTATTAAGCAAACTACAGCAATGACAAGCTATTCCAGATCTTTCTGTTTCTGCGGATTGTCTTATAATTCATCATTACGGTCAATGATCACTTTGAGATAAAATTATGCAATTTGCTCATAAGGTTTCATGAATAGAATTGAGATTCATTTCACAAATTCAACTCCAGCTATCAAGAGTTCTATAATCCTAACAAATCTCTATACCCTAATGCCATGAGCGGCAAACAAATTCAAGCTATTTTTTATTATAATTATATCTTCCTCTCCTTTTTTTGTCACTTTGGAAATAAATATAAGTAATAACAGATTTCTTTGACATTGATATTTCGAGACAAATTACAAATTGGTACTTTGAAATCATGAAGAGGTCCAACTAGAAACGTTTTCGGAACATTTTAGCAACCTTAGACCTTTGACAAAGAGGAAATCGACAGCATTCCATTGTTGAATATCGTAGTGATAAGGAATAACAGGCAATCGAAGCTTCAGTACAATATAAGGGAGAGCGACCTAAGACACAATTATCCTTCAAGCCATCCAGCAGCCATCTAGAAATTAATAATTCACACTCTCATCTAAGAACATCTATAGTACAGAAGTGAGATCATATTTTGTTGCCTCCAATCAAATGTGACAGTTTAGTTCAGTATGTTTAAGGTAAAGATATAATCTAACTAACAGTTTTTTTCAGATTTCCCTATAGTATAGACAGATAGTATTGTTATTCAGATGTGGCAGTGCATTACTTCCCTTCTTTTGGGTTCCAACCTATCATAATAGTTCATACTAAGGTCTTGTTGAAAAACACCGTTGTTTCCTTGGATGCAGCCAAAAATGTCAATGACACAACAATTTTAAAACTCAATTTTTATCTTTTATATTTGATAAAAGCTGCCGAGGCAGCCTCAACAGTGGTAGGGATAATCAATCAATCGTATGTGATTTCAATTAGCGTCTAGTAGAAATCATAATACTCGTAACATGAACCATAAACATATAGTGTTGTTTTTGTTTTTACTACTTTCCCGTAGAACTTCTTCTTCTAGTCTCCCTTGATATTAATTTTTCGATTATTTTTTTTTTGAGTAACGTAATTTTCTTTCCTATTATATATTATATAAGTCCTCAGCTCGATTGAAGAGATTAATTTCTTCATAGTTATTGTATAGCTTGATGGCATGGGTCTTGAGTGCTCGCTTTTATATATATTGATATTGGCTATTCTTCCATATCGCCATAACATCCAAAATTATGTAGATAAAAAGTTGTGTAGTTTTCACACAGTTTCACAAATAAAACTCTTTCTTTTAGTGAAGCGTTTCGATTTTTTTTAAAATCATCGTCACACTATCTACATGGTTGAAGAGTTTCGCCAAGTAAGAGCGTCTACAATCTACATGATCCAAAATTATTGGCAACTTATTCTTTTTTCGCAAATATTTTGAAGGTCATAGGTTGTTGAGGAAGTTTCTATTAGGTCCTCTTCATGAATCGAAATTATGACCTTGTATTTTTTCTAATAATATGAATATCGTAAAACGTCCGAAAAACCTATTATTCATTATTTTTACGCCTTAAGTCACACAAAACATAAAAACCTAATTTTTCTAACAGTTAGACAAAAATTAAGTAATTGCAGGTAAAATTTGTTACATTTTTGGTGTATGAAGTGATTTTTAATTATTATTATTATAGTTACAACATTCGCACCTGTGAACTGCCAAAGCCCATTGGATTGGTAACAAATATCTAAAGAACTTGATTTGATATTATTTCTTGCAAATATAATAAATAATGCATAATATAATAAATTCAAAAAAATATTGTATAAAGACGACAATTTGTTAAATAATTGCTATATCGTAGAAATCGCTACCGTGCTGTAAGAAATATGGTTCTCATACCTGGTTACATAAATCGCTAGCAGCGAATTCGCTTGCATGACCATAAAAAGTACCAAAAAATATACTAATTTGAGACTTGTATGGATATGTGAAGGCCAAATGGATCGTATGTAGTCAACTTATGCGAATATAAGATGTAAATGTGCCAAAATGTGAAAACGAAGAAACCTATTATCTATATTTACAACCGCAACAAATTCGAATTGGACGTCACTTGGCAACATCATGCTTTAACTTCTGCTGGTATATGGCCTATATCCCGAATTGGGAAATGCCAGCAAAGTTCTTTCAAAGTATCGACTTGGATGGACGTTACTCGTATAGTTTATTTGTCTGTCGTTAGGAAAAACTCCAGAATACATTTTTAATGAGAGGGGTGTTGCCCACGTATTTTTAAAGTAGGACAAGCCACTAAGTAAGGGTAGTCGATTTGCCTCACAGTGGCCAGATGAACAGATTAAGTTTGAAGAGTCAGTGTACAATTTTCGTGAAGATTATTTGTTTGCTTATCCGGAGAGGTTTCATCAGCTTTTTGAACAGCAATATTTAGATCATGAGACATTTAGTAGCAGTTTATATAAGCCCACATTCTCGATATCTATTTACTGACAGGATCCTGCAGCCATCGTATTATTGTGCAGGCAGAATCTTACGAATAAAAATTTACTTACTTATCAGTAGAAGGGAGATCTGTGACAAAAGTATGACTACAGCTCAGAAAAAATCTGGTATCTGTGGAGTTCGATTCCACATCTTTAGTCTTCCGCAGGGGCCTAGGTATGATCGATCAAAGGATCCACTTTCCCATGAGTATACAAAAAATATAGATAGATTATCTTTTCCGATGGTACAAGCGTTTGACCAATAATGAATGTTAAGATTGGATTACTTTTCGTGTATGACTTAATATTTCATGAAAAATTACTAGAACTTACAACTTTATAAGAAACATTCATTCAAGGGTCAATATATCCCCGGTTTTCAAAAAGACCATCGGTCTTCCGTACTGACGATTTTGACTGCTTGGCCGTAATACCTCTTAGAGAAACCGAAGTACAAGTCAGTCTAACGGCTCACTCCCACCAAGCCGTCCTTCAATGCTTTTTGAAATGAAATATTCGAACCAAAACTTCTAGTGGCAGTTTGAATTATGCAGTGTCAGTAAAACGCGGTCAAGGTGGTAAAGTGGATTCCTACATTTGAACCAGTTCCTCCTTTCTCAACCAATTGCAAGTTGCTGGTCCTGAATCTGATACTATTTTTACAATTTAGATGTGTCAGATTTATTGTATGTGTATATAACAATAAAAATTCGCCTGGTCACATTGCTTCATCCCAGAAATGTTCTCAATAACAATTTATTGTTGCCTAGTGGTTCAATTAACAAGCCCATTCTATAATTTCCTATTGCAACGCTATCAGCCTTGGCAGCTAGAAAATGATCGCCCTGTATATAGTGAATGTGTGTAGTAGTAGTGGAAAATGACATATCTAACCTTCCAGAATTGCATGGTTTTGGTTATGAAACTTTGGAGATGGGCTTATTATATATATCTAGCCTTTATTCATCGGTCAGTCAAAAGCCGTTAGTAGAAATAAATTATATTTTAGGAACGTTACATTATTAAACAGTGATATTTTTTACAAGGTTTCATTCAACTTGCAATGTATGTAACTATGTAACTATGTAACTATGTAACTGTGTAACTGTGTAACTGTGTAACTGTGTAACTATGTAACTATGTAACTATGTAACTATGTAACTATGTAACTATGTAACTATGTAACTATGTAACTATGTAACTGTGTAACTGTGTAACTATGTAACTATGTAACTATGTAACTATGTAACTATGTAACTATGTAACTATGTAACTATGTAACTATGTAACTATGTAACTATGTAACTATGTAACTATGTAACTATGTAACTATGTAACTATGTAACTATGTAACTATGTAACTATGTAACTATGTAACTATGTAACTATGTAACTATGTAACTATGTAACTATGTAACTATGTAACTATGTAACTATGTAACTATGTAACTATGTAACTATGTAACTATGTAACTATGTAACTATGTAACTATGTAACTCTGTAACTATCTAACTATGTAACTATGTTTGTTCGGTGGAATCTTGCAACTAACAAATTTGTTAATGCTAATTTGGAAGCAGATATCTTCAACCGATTGAGCTGAAATTTTGTATACACGTTTAATTTCAATGACAATGCATGGTTAGCTGTGTGATATCATTTTAAGTCCAACATGGCGGAACAACAAAGATGGCAGACTAGTTATTTTTAATACACTCCTACAATATGACTATCAAATGAAAAGGCTTGCTGAGAATAACTCGAAAAATAAAGTGAAGTCACTCTTAATTCAATATGGCGGATGGTGCACAAAGCTTGCTATGTTTTCTTACAATATAGGTATCAAATGAAAGGAGAATACGAATGAGAGCAAAAAAGAAACAAACTAAGTTGCTCCAATCCATCTGAAATTTTGTTGTGCTGGTGTTTTTGCAGTTTTGTCCAGCGATAACTAAGAAGTGAAAAATAAACCTTTACTATCAACTTATAACGTCATTGCACAGTTTATATGGTATAAAAGCATGTCGCGCGAGATTTACTTATGTAGATAAACAAGTAAATTAAATAACTTGATCTGATTGATTTCAATTTTTAAGATTATCAAACTAAGTAAATACGAGTATGTACGTGAATCTCGCGGCAAGCTTTTGATCATATAAATTGTGTAATCACGATATAAGTTGATAATAAAAGTTTTAAAGAACAAGTTTATTCTATTCTTTTTAGCATATTTAAGTAAACGCTTGTTTCTTTAAATTTAAATTGTGCAATCTCGGGAATTACTTCAAGAGCCTTTAAGCACATAATGCAGAAATAAAGTGTACGAAATATTTTCAAATAAAAAAGGTGTAAGCCCGGAGGAAATGTAAAATTGTGAAACGCATTTATATCAGAAGGCATAAGGTAAAATATATTTAGAATACCCGTGGTCTTCAGCTAATTTATCTCAGCAATTCCTCAAACCTCTAATGAATTTGAAAAAATCCAATAAGAAGTAAATGTGATGCTGTAAAAGGAAGTCGAGAGTTCGATAGCAACAGACTGTCGACTAATTTGTCTATAACTTATCAAGGAACACACACGAGAAGCAAGATTCCGAATTTAAAAAAAAAGAACCGGTGCCGACGGCATTTTAATTGGAACCCACTTTCAGGCTAGAGGACATATGGATACGGATATCCTGAGGATTTGATATATTAGGAAGACTCGTGACGAATAATATGATTGGTTATTAAAGTGGGCTATTTAGCATACTTACATACAGGCAAAGGCGAAAACATTATAATACAGAAAAAAAGGTACACTGGCCGCTTCGTAATATCAGTAACTGGTGTATCAATTTTAATGAAATTTAGGGACGGATATGAAATGGGGATGTAATGTGATGATACCTGGTTGGTACGCTGATTACAGTGTAACTACCAAAAATAAAAAAATATCAGAGCTGCTCCAAATTTTGTTTTCCATGCTTCATGATTATATAATGTTTATGGCAGCATAATACAATTTATGAGGGTGATTATACTTCTTGAAAAGTGTAGATATTCAGTTTTACGTATTTTACATGTTACGCCAGTTGGCGTGGAAGTATTGTAATTGCTAAATCGAGATATTGTGGTTTCTTAAGATTTTCGTACTGTGCTTGGCCCCCTGAGACTCTGAAAGCAATTTTTGGATGTTCATGAAAATTGCTGTTGCGACACGGACGAAAAACCTTTGTCGTTTTTGGAAATCGGTAAAGGTATGTTCGTGGGGCTGAGTAAGTGGGGTTAGCGTGGAAGTTGTAAAGGGGTAATCTCAAAAACATTAGATGTTTGTAGAAGACGTTTATCTATAAAATTTGAACCCGGTAGCAAGGCAGCAGAGTAATACTGAAGCTACGTATCCTTATAACAACGCCCGATATATCCGGCGTAGCGTTCGAACGATAATGACGAACGGTCGCATTAAAACTCTATAAATATAATATAGATAGAAGCTCCCGGCTAATGTCAGGTTGTCACGTTTACTCTAACACTCTAGTTTGTCCTGATTTTGTTTCAACAGCTGCTAATTCAGATTGCTACATTATACCTGAATATGGATTATAAATAATTACGAAATTTATATTTAATGTTTATATAAATAGCTTAAAGAATGTTGATTCCCTAGTTCACTTTCAGTCATATGAGCTTACTGAACATTTTTATCAGGTTTCAGTTATAGCTGATACAGTTAATCTAGGGATTTGGAGTATTTCAGTAGTTTCAATACTTTTCTGCTTAAATGCACAGTAAAACAAATTGTTAAAGGGGTTAGGATCTGAATAATGTCGAAAATTGTTGTGTCTATTATGGTTGTTACTCGTATTTTGAAGTGTAGTTTGTGGAACCTAAGACTATGTTATCTGTTGTTTCCTGACTTCCTTTCCATTTTTGCTTGACCTTTTTCTCAAAACAAGTTTGAATTAAATTTGAAATTCCAATACTAGTGTACTAAACTCAAATTTTATTATATATGGAGGCGTTGAGATCAAATAAAGTTTGTGTTGCTCTGAAGCACCGTAAACGGTGAAGTCACCTCAGATAATACGAATTTTCCTGTTTATCATTTCCTGCCTTCTGTCTCCCCTAATATTTTTCCTTCAAATTTCTTCCTCCTTCATTGTAGATCAAACAAATTATGCAGGGTATAGCAGCTCAAAAGGGGCATTTGGGGAGAAGCCACGCTATATAATCAACGCAAAAACAATTAACTGCAATTTATTAAAAAGCCTAAAGCGTCAAGTGATATGAGTGAATGATCAAAGAGGACTTTCCATCTTTACCATTCGCCTGAAACGGGTGTAGGACTATTAAAAAAATTATTGAAATCTTCATTAATCTATGAGACCACAGATGAGACTAATGAAATGATCAGTGCTTCAAGGAACCCAAGTTCTACTTATGGTTTTCGTACTGTGCAGTCCTAGCATGACCTAGTACTACAGTTGGAGATTATCAGATAACTAAATACACCACTCGCAGGCCGCACCCCGCATACCAACCAAACACCTCTAACTGTCTTAGAAACTGGCTTCATATCTAAATACATTCATCCAAGATTGATATTGATTTCCTTTACGGGGGTTAAATAATGGTCTATTGTACCACTCTTGTTCGCCAAGCTAATCTATCCTGGTTCCCCCAACAACTGCAGTCATAGCACTACATCCAGCTAATATTATCAGCTTATATTTTACTGGCGTGCAGTTTCTTGACTCATTAGTTATTTTACGCAAACTTTTATCTATTTTTTTAAGTGTTGCAAGTTACACCACATCATCCTGCAGTGAGCTTAATATGTGCGGATCAAATTTTTCCGGATTTTTTTCAAGAATCTATCTACAAATGTGATATTTATACGTTTAGTCAGATAGGTGTTTTCACTTATATGCATGAAATCAATCAATTCACTTAATATTTCACTAGTGTAACTCAGCGGGCGATGGGAAAAAGAAATTAAACAATTGCATACACATTTAATCCAGTATCTTTTTCACACAATCAAACCGAGATCAACATAGCCATAAATCTGTCAATTGAAGTCGTCTGCAGCGATACTAGAATTGTTTCCGGAGCGAGTGACGTGACGTCATATCCTTGGGAATAAGTTGCTGATAAAGTCTCCAAGGTCATAAACTTTATACATGATGGACATCATGCTAATCGAAATATTGAAAGTGACATGTTTCATACCCTTTACAATCTTTGTAGTTAACACTACTCACGATACACTTGTAAGAAGGTGAAGAACAGAAACTGATTGGAAATTGCCTTACTTTTTGACATATTCTTCAACATTTTAAGAAGGAGCTCTGAGTGTCAAGAATGCTGCACCTAAATAGAACAGATACATGTAACCAAGCACGTAGCCAGGAAACAGTTTCGGGCCGTGGGGGGCCGAATTTTAGAATAAAGGCAAAGCATTTGCTGCTTATATCAATAAAAACACGGTTTTGTTTGGTATAATTAAGTATTTTATACAACTGTGAATTGGATTGCTTTGCTGAAATTTTTTTTGGAATGTCGGGGGGGGGGGTCCGAACTTTAAACCATATCAAGGTATATCAAGTAGCAGTGATAATAGTTGTTCTATAAAATCGTTGTTAAAAATCAAAATTATTTATTTATAATAACTATACATTTATGGAGCGTATTTCAAGAACGTATTTCAAGAAGAAAAGTCCTGATTTTTTCGTGGAAAGCCTCCTTTATTGTTTAGTGATTTTCCAATTTGACCAATCAGTTTTTTTTCATTTAGTAAAGAATTGTATTAATGAGATTTCATTCTAACATTAACACAAATCATAAGACGGACGTAATATTTTTTATTCCAATGCTAAAGTTAGAGATCTATACTCGTTGGGAGATGTACAAGATGCCTATAAATGTTATTAGGAGTCAGGTATTTTAACCACAGTCATAATTTGTGAAAGCCTGAAGTCGCTGAAGTTACCGCACTTACCTTACTTGCGTGAAAGCGTGTTTTTTATTTTTAACTATGACATCTGATTATACGTTTATCAATCAAATAATCCAGATGAATCACAGAACTATTGTTGTAAGATAAGTTTCAGAGTTAGATTTTCTGATGCTTCAGTTGGGGTAACGGTTGCTGGGTTTTTGCTAGGTTGATAGAAGCTCCAGTTCGTATTCCCCGAAAATTCGCGGTTTTTCATTCATTTTGTCCAGCTCCCAGAAATTCCATATGATAATTTAATTGCTCCTGATGTCGTCGTGAACATCCAAATGGTCTGATAAATCATCTTAATGTTGGCGTAATTCTCCGCAGATTCGACTTAATTTGCCTAGTGACCCGGAGAATCTGTCTAGGGGCAGCCGCAATAATGATTAGGATCAGAGGCAGTTGCAATGGGGGTGCAAATGGGTCTAGTCATTTTTGTGACGATTTTGACATAAAAAATGATGCCACCTCGTTTGGTGGAACTATCTGTTTCAGCAATCGGTTTCTCTTTTAATCAAAATCACACAATATAGTTATTACTATCATAATATTATATTTCGGGTTTATTTGGCTAACTACCTTTGAAATTATATAAATTAGTTTGCTGGTAGACTTATTCATAAGAAAAATAATTCTATTGGTTGGGCTATATATTATCTTTATAAAAGATCTATGTATTGGACAGTTTTAGTAGATCGTGCTGAACCAAATATAGTGTCACATTTTAAAAGCTTAGTTTACTGAGCAAAATATGGACCAAGTAACCATTTGAAATGATGATTGAATAGATATTAACAAGGGTACAAGAGCAAAAGGACTAAATCAAACATTTGGTGGTGTTATACTAGATGACGCATTCATTTTATTGAGAAGTTTCTAGAAGTTACAAGACCGATACATCTAACAAGAATATCAATGTACTTCAGCCTAAGTAGTATCTTACTGTGATAAATTCTTCTTACCAAGTCATCCTCGTAGAGGAGCCAAATACTACAAGTTTTCAATTATTACTCTGCAGCATTTAAATCGATTTGAAAAAACAACAAGCCTTTTTCGTCCTTGCCATAGTACTTAGTGTCAAAATTTGAATGGCGCTTCCAGGATTATACAGGTGGTAAGGACTACTCGACAGACAACAGACAGACAAACCCATGGAACCATTGGTTTATCGTAATGTATATATCATGGAACATCAAGAAAACATCTATCTGTTCCCATTTTAAATTGGATGTTTTTGCCATAAAAATATTTCCCATGCCTATTGCCGTGGGAAGTAAGAATTTCTCATAGTTTTTTCACGCATTTCGATTGTTTTGAATAATTTTCAACCAATTACAAATTTTAAATTGTCTGTCATTTTATAAATTGCTACATTTTAGCTGAATGATGGCCATACAAAATTACGAAAAAAAATATTTAATCCCTTAAGATTGACTTCAAGGATGTTGATTCATCATTCCACGATTTAGATTGGATTTTAGAACTTATGAAAATTCAATATAATTTTTCAATAAATTAATTCCAAAAGGTCTACGATCCAATTGAATCCATTTTTCTATAGTGATACTTCGATTGAATGAGAAGTACAGCGTTAAAACTGCTTACGCTATTTTCCTGTTATACTGAATTCTGTAAATTTCAAGTCTCCAAAAAGTAATTCTAGCGACGACCCTGGACGACGATATTTCCAGTATTTCATTGAGAGTATCGATTTGTCACTACTTGAATGTTTCAGAGGGTTGGAAGCAAGTTGCTCTAGTAAACTTCTAATTAACCAAATTGTTCCCAAAACTCAGCCTCAGCTCTCTACTAAATGCTTCCATTGCAGAAATTATGCAGTCCATAAATTCTAAAATTGTCACAGATTGCGATATTTCATATTTTACCCAAAGGACAGAGCTTGATAGGTATGGAGTATTATAAACGTAGGGACTGCAATTAATGTTACATATGCTCAATAGTGAACATAAGATAGATTCAAGCAATTTCAAATTAGTTCGTAGTGTTGTAAGCTCTCAGAAACTGGTATCAACCCCCCTCCTTCAACTAACCTTATATATATATATATATATATATATATATATATATAATAAATTAATGGAATTTCTGTGAAGATATTCCGACTTTGATGAACTCATTTGGTCCAAGTGTTTTCTCTGTATGTTCAGTGGCGATAAAAACATCAAAAGAACAGAATTATATAGGTAAACACACACCTCCCACAACAATTGCATGAATACATGCATATGAAATTGTCTGATTTCTTACTACAATCATCGTACGGATCAGGATTTCTTGAACATCCCTTGTATGTGTGTCAAGCTCAGTCAATTGGGAATCAGCTTCTTGGTATGGACTAGACTTGTCTGATTGCTCCTTGTATTTAATGGGCACGCTTAGTTTCAATTCACATATGCGTTTTGTTCTTCCTTATTTCACGAGGTGACTTTGATACTTAGAATTTAATTATCCATTTTTTCTACGTAGTTCGTGGAATCCGGTTGTTTTGGTGAAATCTCATTATGAGCTCTTATGATCGTTGAATAATGATGATTCTCCATACCCATGTTTGATTCGTAATTGTTTTTTAGATGCAGATAATATAATTGTGAATCTAACACACAGTTTGGAAGAATAAAACTATATTTCTTACAATGGAGCATTTTTATATAAATTTAAATATTCGTCGGACTGTCAGATTTGACGTTACAAAGGCTACCCAGGTTACATGCCAATTAGGTAGATAGATCCTATCATGGATACAAATTAGAGCTCTCAAATCTAGCATACTATTTATCATGTCTAGCTATTTTTCTATTAAATTAATGTTTCTTTTGTCTATAGTTGGGAAAATATTTTTTTGGCGGCCGCATTTGCACTAGTGTTAAGGGGAATTCCTAGAAAACCTTAACCATCGCCGTAAAATGTCCTTAAGATATCTAATGTTTTAAGACATTATATTCCTTAACCTATTTCATTCTTATTGATACATTCCATGACTTCAGATATTTCAAGTGTAAGTTAACATGGAATACAATTAGATGGAGACTTATAGTAGTGTATCGATAAATATTGAGCCCAAAATGTCAGTCTGTTCATTTACTACAATGCAATAATGGTTTCGCAGATATTTTTGATTCTCTCCCATGAAGTTTTAATTAAAATGTATTCTATTACAAGCATGAAGCATACTCAATCTACTTTCTTCGCCAACCTTTAGATTAGTATCTAGTAAATGTTTGGCAAAATTTAGATGTTGGTTTTTGAACGCACTTATATGTTTCTTGTATTTTGTTGTATATGCTCTAGGTGATTGGCCTATATAAACAGTATTACAGAAGGTACATATGAGATATTATAAATCCTTGATTTACACATATCTGGTTCTTTTTCTTTTGCATTGTATAAATATTATCTTGACAACCGCAACCAAACTGAATTCAGATTTTGAGAAGTGTGCATCAATATGAAAATTCAACAATTCACATCTCATAGCAGCCATGAATAAGAATAAAAGTAATCTCCTTTGAACATGGACTCGCAAAAAGTGCAGAAAAGCGAACACATTTAATTTTACCATCTACAAAGAGACGTTGTGCTGAAGTGAAAAGCAACAAGTAAATACCCTTTTTCACTTTATTGTGTTTTAAAACTATTTAACATAAGCTTTTAAATAAATTTCAACGTTTTCAGGCTATTCTGAAAAATACCCCAATAACAGGAAAATGTCAAAATTTTATACTTTATATCATGTATTAACGAAACAGACAGAAATATCCTTTAAAATGGATACGGTAAGTAGTGAAGTTTGAAAATTATATCAGAACCTTCTTAAACAACCCAGCAATGAGGTTGTGGTTATGAACAAAGCAATGTCTGTATATCACGAGAAAGATGAGGGCTAAGAAAGGAAATACGTAGTGCACTGCAGCCCTGCAATACCCTACCCCTGTCTAAATTTGTTCGTTCACCCTTGCTCCTCCCTCCCGGCGTCAGCAAAGAGAGATCTGTTTTCATTCCATTTGCCACAGGTGACAAACAGTCGTCGCCTCGTTTTGTCATCTGGAAGTTTCTTGAACAGGGTTGGACTTGTCCTTTGTTACAGTATCAGTATGAAAAACTGCTAACAAGTTTTAATCGATGTCATGACCTGAATCATTTTTGTATCTGTGTTGGCTTAGCATAATTTATTCGGAATTAATCGATATTCCAAATAAAGATGTATAACTGTTGTAGAATCTTTTAGGTGGTTTGAAGGCTGTGATTCAACTGTCGTAAACAGATGGTTTTAATCTAAAACAGAATTAGGTCCTATAGTAGTTGCAGTTCCACCTGAATGACTCGGATCATTTCTGAAATAGCTTTTTTTTCTCCTAGCTTTGGCCTCAGACATTTGTCTTTTAGCCACAGAGGATAGAAATAGCTTCATTAGTTTCACTTCTAAATACTACTAAATTACTAACTAAATATGTAAAAAAGTCAATTTTAAACAACTTCGAATATTGGTATCGATCTGATACTGCAGTGTATATATTCAGGTTGATAATACAATAATTTCGTTCCATCTAGGACGTCATGTATGTATCTGGTCTTCAATGACAATGTTTTTATTAGCTTCAGTCGTTTGCAACTAACTGAATAAGTATGTCAGGCTGACCAACACATCGACATACAGGCAGGAATACCGACAAATAGGCAGCCAGATCGAAAAAAAGACTAACTGACAAACGGAACAATAAAAAGACCGACAGACATAACATGGCGACATACCGAATGAAATGAGTGACACAATGTGACATTAAAATCGACATATTTCACTCGCTCATGCGTGGACAGCAAAACATCGGTACACAACTAAAAACTGCTAGGTGCTACCCTGCACTGACTGAATCCTCCAGTTGAAGCATTTCCTTTCTATTCTAATTTAAGTTGCCCTCGTGCCCTTTTCTATGTTCCCGCATAAATCAAATAAAACCTTTAAAGCTCCCCGAAAAACTCCTCGCCGGTGATAATCTAACCGATGTTCCGATGAAATGTAGTTTTAATTGAAAACAATGTCCTCTTTTATTGGGATTAAGTACGGTGGATGTGAAAGAAGCCGCCGTCGGCGGCATTCAACCATAGATGATTTCTCTTTTCAAGGCTATGTATTAAGTTTACTGCACCCTTTTTCTAATGCGTTTCCGTTCGTAGTCACCCTAGGTAGGCTTTCAAGGATGGCTCTTTTCATTGCTATCATTCGTACATCAAGTTTGACCCACGAAGTGATATAATATATCTAAATAGAATTATTATTAATAGTAGTAGTAATAATTTTTTTGTCTATAATTTATGTTTTAACGATCGGATTGATTTTGTAAATTGTTATTATGTGAATTTGACTAACATCATGTGAACTGACACACCTCTGTGTGACCCGTCCTACCAGGGCACAGCGATGGTAATAACAGTTCGGTATGTTATTAAACCTGCTCTGTTGTTATTTATCAATATTTACAATGATCGGATGTTTTTTAATTTAAAAAGTTTTTGGCGTTAACAATGTAGTTATATGGTTATTATTGCTTTAGTGTCGTATCAAGCGTGGTGAGGTGATGAGGTGTGGTGATCCGTCCACACATCATCACCTAGGTTTGGATCATTTTTGTACCCTCCAATACAAATCTGCAAAATTATATTCCAGATGTATTGGTTCCAACTCAATGTGTTCTTCTAAAATGCTTTTTGACAAAAGCAAAACTAATACTTTGCCACGATAGTATAATAATAGTAAATTAATAATTAATTCTATAGTCTGGAAAATTTATTTTTGTATGTATATATATATATAAAATATAAATTTTTGTAACCAGTAGTAATTCAGAATGTTCACAACTTATGTAAAATTGTATATAAGTAAAAAAAATACAACTTCGTTGACCGATAGATATATATCGCTTACAATTTCAATTTTACGCCAACCACAGACATTTTTTGAATTATGACTACTTAAAATGCCTCCACAGTTTAATGACCATTTTCTTAGAATTCTGTTTTTATTTGCGTACAGTGGCGTACTTTTAAGAATCACTAGAAAGCAATGTTGATAAGTGGCTGTAATATATAATAAAAGTTATGATTAACGGGACAGTTGCAAGAATAATGGAAAGTACAATGAACATCGAATTCACAAAACCTTCACTTCAGTTGGGATTTGAATTGAAAGCATGGTATGTATTATGTTATTAAAATAATTATAATAATTTCATAAAGGGATTAATTTCAAAAACTTCAAATTCAGTTATATGTGTATTGTGTGGGCAACATCACGTATTGTCATCACGTTTGAGCATAGCCATTTTAACGTTTCAAGTCAAATTGAAAACTTATAATTTATCCTCATATTTCAAGGATGAATGAACTACGTCCCACACTCATTCTGACATGTCTTAAATTTTTGATGATTTCATGAGATGATTTTTCACGGTCATTGAGATTTAGGTCCAACTTAGCTACCTTTTTGTCATAAATAAGTATCTGTATCGAAAATGACAGTTTCTTAACTTTTCAGGACCTTAAAGCAAAGTTACTGATGAATTTTCAGACAATTTTGCAGCAAATTACGTACATATATAAAACTTTAATGTAGGTATTGAGTTATTTGGAACCGAGGTACATTCAACTAAACATTGTGTTTTCTTGGAATAAAGAACCTATTTTTGGTATTTAGTGACGTTTGGAATACCTGTTTTATAGATGAATTTGAGCTTTAGTATCAATGTTCCTAGTGCCAGTCAAAAATAGTTCTCACTTTCCAAACAAATTAGGAATTATTTGAACCAATTATTGTTAAAATAATCTCTGATTTTGGACATCAGACTCCAGATTCTTGTTCCTTGGCATGTGATCTTAGAAAATATAGTCATATGATTATAAATCAATAGTTTGGGTTGGCTCTAAATCAAATACTACATTATCTACTTTTAAAGGCCTTTGCAGGTCTCGTAATAACTTCTTGTTTGCCATTACAGTTCTGGAATAATTTCACTCTTAGGAAAATATTCATAAACAGAACTTGCGCTATTAGAAACACAGCAGACCATCGAAAAATCAAATATATTTAAAGCAGTATCTGTTAGCGTTTATGTGCCTTGTCCGGTCTCTCTGACATTAGCATTCTAGCGAATATTTCTTGATCCTGCGTAAGTTTAAGGAATGGATCGATAGAGTGTATCCTTTCCAGTCGCGAATTTGTTCAAGCCATGATGTTTGTTTTCTCCCAACACCTCTTCATCCTTCTTCTTGCCTTTTATTATAAGTTGCAAGTTTCAATACAGATAATCTGGAAGAATGTGACCTAGAAGGATTTTATGGTCGTTGTTGAATAGTGTTAACCTTTTGTAGAACATCTTCATTTCAATGTCATCCAACCCATGATTTCTGAAAACTGTGAATGGAATCTGGAGTCAGAGTTACGCTCCCTAGCTGTCAGGTCAGAAATTTATAGTCTGCAATGGATCATTCATGAATTTTATAAGCTCCATTGTCTGGGCATAAATTAGTCCAGTATCTGTTAAATAATAAAGATCTAAATCTGGAGTTTCCACTTGTTTGTAGCATACCTCATGAACCAAATTCTGAAAAAACAAACAATAATACCATTGCTTTCCACATTTATTTTAGATAAAAGGGTTGTGACGCCAGTGCCACCTACTGATATAATAATGTTCTGCCTCCGTTGGAAACACGTAATAAAGCACAGCAAATTAAAACTATCTGAAAATCAGTTCAGATAAATAGAAATTATATTTAATCCAGCATAACATTATTTAAAAAAATGGTGTTACCTTGTTATAAGTCTTCAGTTGTTGCGACAACGCTTTTTATTATTTTATATTATTCCCCACCGTTTCTAATCTGTAAACATGGAACTTGGGCAAACCCTGAAGATAAATTCACCTTTTTATAGCATCAAAGCTTTCACGGTCACATGATTGTCATTATATCAGAGTGTTACTGTATTTTAATTAGAGATACTTCCTCCACTTCCGAGAACACGTCGTTTTCAGTTTGGGAGGTAGTTACGTCCTCTATAAGTGAAGTATTTCCAGTTATTTGTCGTAGCCACTTTCAAGGCCAAGACAAACATGACAAATGAAGAGGCTGTCACGGTAGTGCAGTCCGCATTTGTAACATGTCTTAGGCTTACTCAGCAGTACGAATAAGCGTTTATTGCTATGACATCATTTTACCTGTATATACAAGTATTTTTCTTCTTATTATCGGTCGCCGAGCAGCACGGACCAACGGCTAGACCTATGATATAAAGAAACATTACGGTAGGTAGTGAATGGGTAGAGCTAAGCTTTTGTATCATATTCATGTAATTAAGCAGTAGATAATTCATAAAGCAGATGGTGCCCTAGTTTAAAAAAATTACGTAATCTGAGCGGACGCATAAAATCAATGGGAAACTTATTACATCGTGAAAAAACACACTAATGAGACTCATGTACATATCATAATAATTCATAAAAACAATAACTTTGTCGTGTCCTTTTTCTATTCCCTTGGAGACGCCTCTGATCTGGTATACTTAATCAGTCGTCGTTCCTCATTTTTATTGGTCGATTTGGTTAGACCCATTTTATAGTTAATAATGTTAATGCGAAGTTTTCAGCAGAGGAGACGACGGAAAGGCGAATAGCTAATCTCTCCACGGATCGTTAGGAATTTTATTAGGCACAGTTTAAAATTGTTGAACTGTGAGATGACTAAAAATAATACAACCATTTCCTGGCAGTAGTATATCATATTTATTTGCAAAAATACATATTGCCAGCCTTGGCTGGTACATCTTCACAGTTTTCCCTATATAATGTTCACTTGACTCTTATAGGTATGAATGATTATGGAGTGTCTTTGTCAGCTAAAAGTCTAACAACTCAAATTTAGTTTCGTATGAAATAATATTTGCTCATAAAAACTACTAATGTTGTAATTTTTAACAAATGTTTAATAATAATAGTTTACTAAAAAATTGGAGGGTCACCTATAGCTAAGGTTTTTCAAATAGTTTTTAATACGATATGCATATTGAACGAAAATCGCTCCTGTTCTCTCTCATAGATTCTTCAAAATGGAGTTGCAATATTACGAAGCTCCTTGACGTTCCGCTTAAATATTAGAATAATAAATCAAACTTCTCATATTAACGCAACCACGTATATTTGGTTAGAGTCCTCTAAAGTCAGTATTTATAAATACAAATAGTAAATTATATCCAGAAGCTGGTAAACCATTTATCATATTACCTGGTTATATTTATCCCGGTGCGTGGGCTAGAAAATATCACAGGGTGGTCCGGGCTCTGGATGACGCTGTCAGACAGCTGCTTGCTACTGTCTTTTCAATTACAGCTACAATTATTGGAGAATCCACAGTTTTCTTCGCATGAAACTAACGAGGTTCACTATAGGAATAGGACATAGCTACCATACAGTGGCATAAGTATTCTCAAAGGTTTCTTGGTATAACATATTTATTATATTTTTATCACTATAAATAAGAAGGAAGTTTAGTGTAATCAAGAATTTTCCGATTAAACCTAGGTAATTTAGTAACTAAAAGTTCTTCTTCCAAAGCCATTGCTAAATGGTGCAAATGATGATTCGTCTTGTTGAGACTCATTAGCATGTTATGGGTTTTTAATGAACGAATGGAATCACATGTTAGTATATATTTGGCAAACTCGTACACAATAATTATAGACAATTGTTATAGATAAACAGATGAACACTTATCAAGAAGATCATTCTATCATCAAAACATCTATTTCACATCCTCAAAAGTCTGGACTCTGGAGCTTTGCACTATTGTAGATTAATTTGGAAAGACCATTACCACATATAAAGATATTAGAATTTTACGAAACTCCTAATCAAACTTAACATGCTCTTATTTTCACGATATTTGTAAGTCTGTGGTCGAACGGAATATCCAATTACTAATAATACTATCAAAATATTTTTATTGACCCTAGAAATGAACAATGTTTCGAGTAAGAAAAGATTAATTTTTTTTACACTGGTAGGATTTAATTAAGAAGCTTTTCTTTGTCTATAGTATATCTGTATATATAGGACAAGTTGAGTGATGAGTCTTTTTTGTATTATCTATGATTTGCCACCAATACACTGCCCATATCACAGCACTCCCCAACTTTGATCACAATCGTTTTTGGCCCGGTAGATGAGATTACACGGTGACAAAAACGTCAACAAACTGACCTAGAAAAAGACAGACCGATGGAAATTATTGACCGAAGTCATACACCAAACACTAGCCACAACATAAAAAAAGATATATATATATATATATATATATATATATATATATAATATATATATATATATATATATATATATATATATATAATATATATATATATATATATATATATACAAATTCACACCACACATACAACAACGGGGACTGAATGAAAAGTTACACTGGACTTTCTTTCCTCATGACCTGTAGTACTGTAGGATCTTCATTCAATACAAAGCAATAGCGCGGCTATTGATTTGGCACAGCCTGTCGGTATTCTATCTCTTAGCCCCCTTAAAAAAGTTTTTTGAATTCAATTAGTGATGGCTATTATGCTAAGATCTACGTACATTGTTGTTCTACAGCAGTTATCTAAAAAAACTTCTACTTGATACTTCTACCGGATAACTCAAACGAATAAATACTGAATTACTGTAATATATGCTTCCACTTGTGTATATAGGTGTATATCTATACCGTCTAATGCTCATTTCAGGTCCAATAGGTACGTCTACAATCAGGGTACAAGCACATGATAGTCCATGACTCCCCGGGGGCTTTTGAACACGCCTACTGAGCCATGCCGTACACCTCTGATGCCTATCCGTCCAATCGAACCGCCTTCACCCATTTATCGTCACTTTTTCGTCACGGTTGCCAGTCAGGTAAAGTTTCCTTGTACGATAATTGAAAATTAAAGGTTAGACGATTCTCATCATGGAGCGTGGAAAATCTACAGTCTAAACAATATTATGCTTTTCGCCCAACTTATATAGATGAACAAGTATTAAAGATATAGATAATAATTCGTGCCATCGTATTACCCAAACTCAGTGCTGGAAAATATCTTTTTATTATCCTTTGGAAGGTTCACACTGTTACGTAGCAGTTTTTTTGAGGTATCCAGTAGGGTTCGTTTTATTCGGACTTTTTGAAGTAGGAATTAAATTTAACCCTGGTGCTGACTTTATCTCTGCCGGCCGGTCCTCTCAACTGCATCAAGTATATATAGGGTATTCTTTAGGATTCAAGAATGTGAGGAGATTCGTTGACTATGATAGTGGCAGTCACTGATAGTCTTCTATTCATTTGATGGGATTATAAAAATTTGAATACTTGAAGAAGGTCATTAATTTCAAGTGAGTAGAAACAGTGTTGTAGTTTAGATGGACTCCTGCGTAACAATACCATACCACATATTCATGAAAATCGATTTTTTTTATAAACAGTCGCAAAGGCAAATAGCAAAATCGCGCTTCATAAGCACTGCGCGAGGATAAATATCTGTTCATATTGACTTTAAGATGCTGTAGATTGTAACCATCGGGGAACAAATTCCCCGGTAGCTCATTCTACAACGCCGAGGTTCTCCAAAAGAAAGACTTTTGGTACAGGCTTGTTCGAGGCTTTGTAACTTCGACCTGGTGATTATACGCTTTTCAAGCTCCTCTAGTATTTGCTGTACTGGCGACTTTTGAAGTTGTTATGCGAGACAGCGAGATCAGCCACCCTTCTCCGATGTTCCAGACTGTGGAGGTCATTTGTGAGGTAAGGCGCATCCACTAGACGTATTGATCGCTTCTGGATTGTGTCCAAAAGATTCAGGGAGTTCTTTGGGGCGCATCCTCACACATGCGAGCAGTAATCCAGCCATTATCTGATCTGGGCTTTCTACAGTGGTAGTAGCTGTTCCGGAGATATAATCTACTGGAGCTGGAGAGAACCCCCAGCTTCTGAGATGTCGACCTAGCGAGACCAGCAACATGATCGTGAGGAATAACATCTTATTGCTATTTTCATCCCAGAAGCTTGATGGAAGATGGAGTCGTGGGGATGAGTTTTCCTCCATCTCCACGGCTAGCAGACCAGGATGCGACTTATTTGTTAGGATTGTTGTCTGAGTCTTCTGCGCATAAGTCTGAACTCCCTCTGTATATCACAATTGAACAATTCCCTCAATGTCCTCATTGATCTGAACAGTCGAGTATTTTGCAAAGGAATTATTTTTTATTTGACATTCTACCTACGCACGTATTCAGGTTTTGATTGTTGTATAGTGGATTTGATTTAGTTGTATTTATGGTGTGATACTTTTTTGATATGGAAGATTATGCCATTCTACTGCCGGAGAAGAATGTGGAGTTATAAATTACTGACACTCCAAAGGCTGTGCACCATCAACATTTACTAAGCAAAAATAATCACCTCTGATTGGATGATTTAAGATTAAGACTCCTACCGTACAATGAATTAGAAAATTATGCCATATGAACACTTGAGCATGATTTTGAGAATTGGGGTCCACATTTTTATCCGTTAGAGTGCACTATTTGTCCAGTCTATCTGAGTAAATAACGTACGCTGGTATCGCAACACTGGAGCATTGAGGCAAAACGCAGCAACGTATTCAGCATCAAGTTGTATCGAAAGCCCTCTATGCGGCTATTCTAACATAATTCCAATGGAAATTGACACGCAACGGTTTCTGGGAAGCGGCATCGCAGCCGCGCTTAGATTTTTGTCTGGTTGTTTTATGGGACAGCTGCACGAGCGGCGGATACGCAAAAGGCAGCCTATGGCAGACTGGAGACTGGAGAGATCCAAGACTGCTCGCCTGATGTATATTCTGCTGTATAAGGTCCATACGCATGTTGCAGGATTTACCGGCGAATCATCAGGTTTGCTATTCATATTATTCGTACGACATGTACCGTGTCCTGTAACCTAGGGTTTGCGTTCATTTGCAAATAACTTGCTAGAATTTGGTTGGTGTGTAGGACATGTATCCAATCATTTTTATTTATACTACATTTTTCATTATTTTGATTGTTTATCGTTAATTTTAAAAGACCTAGACACCCATGTCTTAAACAAGCAAGGTGGCCAAGTGGCGGCATCAGTGGCATCATCCTGGATTATATCTTATGACCTCCAAGTTAAAAGGGGCAAGGTGGTGAGTCATACCAACCTCGAAAAAGGTTTTTTGAAAACCAATATTTTGGCATAAATATTGATTTCATTTTAGATGCTTTCGGTATGCATATTCTCGTTACTGTCAAAAACTACAGAGATATTACAAACATTCCTTATACGAGTATAGACCAGAAGATAGAAAAAATGCAGCTTCAGTTTTCCTGTGTTGTGTCAATGAGTAAAAATATCATAAAGAAAAGCCTATGATCCGAACGAATGGGCCTGGATTACAGATACAGATTACTTTATGGATAACCACATACCACAATACTATGTCGATGCTTGAGCATCTGTAACTGTATTTCAAACTGAAAAGCACGCCATGACATCCGCTCCTCCCAACGTGCGAGGTGTCTTGGAAGGTATATAATCGACACGGACTTATGATGCACGCTTTTATCCATATTCACCCTGTTTCGGATCAGAGTTGGAAGTTGCCGCAGCTCAGCTACTGACCAGTGGGTAGCACCAAATGTATATAAAACAGTGGGACTGCACATATTCATGGCAGAGAGTTTGTTCTTACAATACAGTTCAGATAAACAGATCTGACGAATAGCATGATTTTACTCCTACAATACCTCAGCAACTGCTGTGATTCGCGTTGGCAGGAGGCATAAAGTTAAAGCTTATCCATATAACGTAGGTGGTTAACATTGTGCCGCCCGTAATTGGACGTGTAACAGCTGTATTCTCCTTTATTTCTCAGCATTATCAACAACGGCAACAGTGAGATCCAGAAGAGCAAAGGGCTCAAGAAATCTCCCTGGAAAATTTCTTTCCTGAATGATATCAGCTCTGTCAAAATAGGGTTTCACCTAATGTAATGATGAACCAAGATTTTCAGTTATTCAGTTATTTGATGCACCACAGTATTTGATATTCTACTGCTAGATATTCCAACATATATACAATAGATTAATGAGACTTTATGTCGAATTTCATAACACACTAGATACGGGATGCCTTCTTGTCAGTCAATTAGATTTTTAGAGGAGAGTTTAATCCTTCTGCCTATCTATAAAGTCTCAGAGAAGCACTGTAAATCTTTTAATTAAACGTTCTGTGATTCAAGAATTCTTTTCGGATTAGAGTATAGGTGTTGTTCACGTCAGTGTGTGGCCATTTGACGATGCCAAAGGAGTGTATGAGGGGTGGTATTGCAAATGTGGTCATAGTCTGGGTAAGATTTTCAATTGTTCTTTGCTTTATGTGTGGTTTTTGTTTGTGTTTCGATAGAAACTCAGATACTTTTACATTCCGTCTCTGTCCATGTCGGCGCACATTGCATTATTTACTGTTTCCTCATCGGGATGGTTATTCCATTGACCTTTATTGATGTGGAGCACTTTGCATTTGCTTATCTGACATGTGAGTTTCTATTATTTATAACCCATTTAGTTGCATCTGAGTAGCCGCGTATCATATCATTCATGTATAGGAAATGACGATGATGATTATTATTATTATAATTATTATTGTTGTCAGATTGCAGTTGCGTCCGATATTTTCCGATTTTAGAAATCCTGTGACATCAGGTTGACGTAAGTGTCAGACCACGGCTGAGGAATGAGTTTAATGCTCATCAGTATGCAGTGGAGAAAAAGCACGTACGTCGCCAAATCTATCCAAATCGCTGAATTGCCTTGAGACGCAATTTAGAGGAACCGTTTCCCCTATATGGCTATATGGCAACCCTTTAAACCGTTCCAAATATAAACTGATGACCCAACCCCCATATATCAGAATAAAGCGCCCTTGTTTCCGTTTTAGGAAAGAGTAAAGTCAACCCTCCTCAGGCTCTGTGTGTGTGTGTGTTAAATTCAGTCCTTCCTAGATAAAGTCAAGGGTAAAGGTGAGGAGCAAGTCACACGAAGATGTTGTTTCCAGGAAAAATAAACAAATAAGTTTGATACCACAAATGAGTTTGTTTGATAAAAAATAAAGATCTGACTGATATGTTATGTAAGGAAAGTAAGGGACGTGTCAACAATAAGTTGAATTGCTCTCATCTGGACTGCATCGTCATATACGAGGTTGGGAAGGCATTACAGCCCAGAATCATTCGAAAAAAAAGAACGACGATGCGATCATGTCACCGTTTACGTCATGAGGACTAATATTGTTGTTAATTGATTGGACGACTGGCAAGTCGATGTGACTTTGAGACTACATGTTTTCAAGTTTTGAGTGAGTTCACTTACTTTTTCATTCTTGAATACATTGGACTCTTATTTAGAGGAGCTATAATTGATCGAAGCCTAGATAATATCCAAAGCAACGACGTCAGCATCTCCCAAGTGACTAGATAGATAATGATAGTTATAGGGAATCACCTCATGGAGTGAAGGTCTGAACATGGCTATATATAACAAATAGAGTCATAACAGGCTGGTACGGGGGGACGATATCTTGTTCAACGTGAAAATTCACATCGCCAAGGAACTTATTTCTTGAGTTTTGTATAAAAATAAAGAAATAACTTTTACCACAAAGCACACATTAACAGACAGGTACTAGATAATCTGTATAAACTCTTAAGAATATTCAGTATTATTTTAAGAACGTTTTCTTGAGCATTCCCAATTTATCGGAAACAGAAAGCGGCAGGCGCCCGACGTTCGACGTTCGAGTACAAAGCGGCAGAAATTGAGGTACAAATAAGGTGAAATTTGAAATTACGATCGGAAATGGATTACCTGCCGGAAACTGCACACGTGTGTGACGTTGCCAGATTGTTCTGCACTAAAGCGTACGCAAGACAGCAGAAGGGAACAAGCAACTGGCTCCCTTGATTTGAAATCCTATTACCAATTGTTTATTATTTCAGAGAACTTGATACCTATTTTTATATATACCGCTTTTTCATATTGGCGCTCGACAAGGATAAACAATAAATTATATGTTTGATAATACTTGATGTCATCAAGTATTTGATAATCCAAGTTCTTGAATATCTAGAATAGCGGGTAGTCGCCGCCTTCTCCTAGAAAATTGAACCTTATCAATTTTTGTAATCCCATTGCCTTCTGATGTGTTATACCCAATAGCAAACATTTTGAATTTTTTACCATATGCATATTTGGGCCGTATTCTATTACAGATAAAAGAAGTATAATATACACTGAGCCCATGCTATTTGTGTTATTATTATTTAAATGTCTTAGTGAATGAAGAATTTATTTTGAAAATGTTTGGCCCGACTATGGATTTTTTCCAGCATCGCCCATAGTCTGCCCCCCCCCCCCCTAATCAAAATACTGTTTACAGCTTTGCGAAAGCAAAGTAATTTGAGAACCTGGGTTTTGGTATTGCCAAGTCCTAATTCAAAGGTACGTAGCAAGGCCTACTATGAGATAAAAAAAAATCAGTAAGTTAGTGACAATAGTGACAAAAGTTGTAATTGCGAAAAAATAAAAATATTCTGTTTAATGTCTAACAATAGTGGATAATGTCTTTACATAATCGTAAAAAATTATATATGACATATTCGACTCAGACCGACTCCGTGCATCATTAATTGAATTTTTAATGTTATGATTTGGATACCGCAAGCTATACGTCAACATAAATGAAATAAATGAGCAGTTGGATTTATTTTACCAATTATTGAGCTAAATTTAACCAACGAAAGCCAATTTTGGCAAGCCTTCAAATGCCATCATTTCTTGGAAATTCGGCTTTAATCCACTGCTGTCTGTGGACTTTTGTCTTCTTTCCAGGACTCCAGAACTCCTTTTATTGTTACGTCGAGTAACGGAGATGTGTGTCAACAAAGCAATTTGCACGATCGTAACATCCAGAGCAAACAGAATTTATTGACGAACAAAACCGATTGTGCAAAGAAGCATAAAATGCTTTTCTGGTTCCAAGGCAGGGAGATTACTGTTTCCGGTTTCACTTCCTGTTAATTATATCGGAAACGGGTGCTCAGAAACTGAGCTGTTATCTCTAATATCAGAGCTTAGAGTGGGTGTTCAATTAGAAGACCGGTAAAAAAAGCAGTTGATCTGATATGATCAGGATATAAATATATCTATTATAAAGAGTTAGGAAGTAACTAAAAAGGGATTTATTGAAAATTAATGATAGACAACACCCAATCTGTAGCATATGTAACGTAAGATTTGTCCAACTCTGCCAACACTAAAAAATACTACTATCAAATTTTACCATTACCAAAAGAATCAGGAAAATTTTAGCTATCTGAATCAGACGTAAGGAAGATTCCCATTAAAAACTAAGTATAGTATAAGAAAAAGCTCGTTATACAATACTAAACATTCAGATCTAATGGAACCTATAATCTGTCTATCTCATGAGGACTTCAGCTAACAGCGTAAGGTATGTTTGTACTATTCATGCTGACAAGCCAGTATTAATCACAACCAGTTGAAAAATACAAAATTTCATTAACACTAAACAATACACATTTCCTGGAATATCTAAAAGAAAACTGTGTGATCAATATAGTAAAATATTCACCACGTTTCATCCCTAGATTCTCTTCTCTCTTAGGGTTTATTTGGAGAACTGAAATAAAATATAATTGTGATAACTTGTTAACATTAATCAAAAACCGAATGTTAGTTAATGAGTGTTAGTTACTGCCAGGAATCTATCTAACCTTGTTATTGCAACACTTTACCACCATATTACCTAGGATTAATTTATTTTTGTAATATATATAAATATGCATACTTGTAACTTAGTATGATAAGCTACTGAGTGGATGTCGTTTTGGAGATTATCTCTGTTGATGTCCCAAATTGTTATAAATAAATAAATAAATGGTATTCAATATGTAGGTATGTGGTATATCCCATTGCTCCGTCTTCATCTCTACATCAGATTTAACCGATTACAGTCAGCTTGAGCTTGTTCTGTTGCGGTCACATCGATGACCTTGAAGCAACTTTTTGCCGCCATGACGCTGCATCAGTTTTAACCGCCAGTCGCTGACAAATTGACCGCCATTATTTTTGGGCGGTGGGTAATTCAAGACTATGTGAATGTCGATAAATAAACGAACTACAAGCAGAAGCTCGTCCAAAGAACCGCTCAATAGGATATGATTGGAATAAGTCATCTTGACAGCTGATGGGTAACATGCTCCTCCCCATCTTGTAGAAAAATTGGCTGGGCGTAGCGGCATTTGCAAGTAACAGAATGAATTTTCAGTGGCACGTTACTTGTAAAACTAACTTCCATCCAGTTTTGCTGGTATATTCATAGTTCTTTTTATGATTTGACATTGACTTTATACCTGTATACCTTGGATGGGACAATGGCACGAAATGAAATCATAAATATAGAACATGATCGAATTCAGTTTGACCATAATGATTATTGTATAAAATCATATCCAACTACCTGCGACCTCGGAAAAAATTAGTTGCTATAGGGATTCGAACCCGTACCTGCCTGATTCCTTCTTGCAAACATGCCTGTAGGGGTATAGGTTGGATGGAATTGAGCCATCAATCGGCCAAACAGTCGAGGAAACGATTCACGGTCATATCGTGTGTGGAAGAATATTGTTTGAATGAAGCTATGTTCGGCGAGAGGGATGCGACCAAATAGAATCAAATTCAACAATTTGGAACCTCATAAAAGATTTAGTGACTGAGAAATTCCAAAGGATAGCGCTTCCAGACCTAACCAATGCTTCTAATAGCGTATTTGCAAGACACTTGAAACTATATATAATCGACTGGTCATATGGCATATGATTATTATGAAAATCACAATTCAGCTTCATCACAGCAGCAATTTCTATCGTTTTACGGAATCCATACGTAGGCCAATATAGGTCACTCCTTAAATGATGAAAGCAACAGGTCTTGTATCTATAGTTACTATAGATTGAACTTTTTTCAGTTGTTTACATTCTAAGATCTAACAACAACACTTTTGCTTCTCACCCTTTAGCTAAGATCAAAGTTTCCCTACAAATAAGTTTTTCTTTTTACTTCCCATGCCAATTGATGAGTATTGTCATCGAGGCAAATTTCAAATTCGAGATATTGAGTTCTCATGATGTTTCATGGCATACGTATAATTCATTTCCGTTGCTTTGTTGGTCTCTCTGTCTGTACTCTCTGGGACCCTTACCCCGACCCTTAATAAGTTGGGCAGTACTTTTCTGATCTTTTATCAAAAAAATATCTCTTGGTTATAGATATATATTTTGTTGTATAGTTACTAACGTCAGGACAGAAAAAACGAAGATTTCCAAGGGCATCATTGCTGATTTTGAAGGCATTATCACTTCTATGCTACTCTTGTACAGTATACATTAGCCAGGTGATGTGGCAATGAAATTTATTATAATTACCGGACATGAATAAATATCAGGTAGACACTGATTTCATTTAGTCGTCCAATGGAAAACTGTGTTTTGTTATTTATCAAATGATATAATTTATATTAATATAACTAAATAATATATATATATATATATATATATATATATATATAGTTTGTAATTTGGAAAAAGCTCATAGGCAGTCGAAACATCAGTAAAGTTCTTTTCATAAACATATGCCGTTTCAATTATTAGCGATGAAGTTAAATGAAATAGTGTACAATAAAAAGGAGAGAGTGAGGGCAAGAACTCGGAATAATCCGAATAGCACTACTCGTTTATTCAAAAGCACTCGAACCGCAAATGCTGTGCAGGAACTAATAAATTACTTAGAGTGCTGCCAGATGTCCCATGTTTTAACAGTTCGCAACTAAAATGTCAAAATATACGTATAGCGCCATGCATACTATCTAGGAGTACCTGGATTTCCTGTACCACTCTTGATATTTTTTGTTTGAATACCAAAGCCGGCAAAACAATCAAGTAGAGATTGATGATTAATGGTAGTACCCTAGTACCGAAACAAAACTTCATGTAAATGTTATATTGAAGATGCATAATCAGGTTAAGAGATGACAAATCAACACCTACGAAACGAATACTCACATTTCATTTTTGCATGTTTTTCAAGTTTATGAGAGGATACTAGTACAGTAGAATAATATGTTTGAGATTTCAATCATTTAAATAGACTTATTCCAGTTTTGTTGAGCAAAGCAAAAAAATAAACAACCTAATAGGGGAGTAGGAGAGATTCTATTCTAAATATAACTGAGATGATGATAGAAAAAGCTTCTTGTTTTATATCACAAACAGGTTTTTTTTAAATCGAAATAATGATAATGAAGCACAGATACTCTCACAAATTGAGACACGCAATATTAAATTAGATCAACATTTAAATCGCCCTAGAACATCAAAACGAACTTGTTTTTTGTTATTGTTTTTATAACTTTGTCGAAATCAATATTTTGTTTTCATAAGTTGTACTACTTTACTAATACCATGCTAGGAAGCGCAGCTTCATCCAACTTGTCAATTTTTTTCTAAGCAATTCGTAATCACTAAAAACAAAACTATCATATATAATAATCAATACAGCTTATTCACACAAGTTTACACACATGAAAAGCCACGGTTTCCAATCTGAGAATATAACGATGAGTTAGTAAAGGCTCACAAATTCTAACACCTCTATACATGGCCAGCTGAGATAATATCTACCTTGCGGGAACATACACATTTATTGGAATCAGATAAGCCATGCTTTAATAAAAACCATGGTATATTATTTAGGAGCGACTTTTTACTAGTGTGAATTTATGTATATGAGATATTTGATATCTCACGGAAAGTTTGTGTAATTAAATTACAAATGGATTTTGATATATAGTTTCGATATGATGTTTACTGAGACATGCTTCATTTCAGTAGTATTGCTGTCGATCAGCTTATACGTTTCTTCATGACACGTTTATGAAATTAACCTTACAAAAACATTTTGTAAGGAACTTTCTTGAGCTTAGGTAAATGTGTAATATAATAAATAAAATAATGTAATTAGGCTTTGCCTATAGTGTTTTGAGAAGCACAACCGACAAGAGGCGGCAGGTGAGGTTTTAAAGAATTTAATTTATAAGTCTGGATAACCGCATAGGTTTATCGCATACCTACACACATGCCTGTACAGTTCAACTGCACAGGCCAAACTGGGCAAGCAAAATCAAACATGTATTGAAGGCATAAGACTTCTCTCATCAATCCCATTTTTAAAAAAAATCCCAGTGATAGTCATGGGAATGTTTGAGCACATACTAATATGCTCAGACAACTCCCATATGGCCTGAAGCCTATTTTGATAATTTGGTTCGGACAATCTTAAATAAATATCCTCGGAAATATCAAATTTTCATCAAAAACAGAATATTTAATTGACACTCCTCCAACTGTCCAATCTTATATCATAATATTGTGCAAGATAATGGATTGTGTATAAATTAATGGAAATCGGGAGAAAAATATATCAGGAAAACTGTAAGACTATACATATGTGGTTTAGATCCCGTATTGCTGATCTTGAACGGAACATGAAAAACTCTTGGCACAAAAAAGTTAAATTCGCCTACGGAGGACTAGATACTAGTGATCGTATCTATGAACTCAATTTTTCATTCAAATGTATTCAAAATACCTAGTTATTGTCAAGGTTTTTTAAAATAATAATGAATACTAGATGACTGGATCGAATATAAATCTGAACAACATCCAGATGTGCCGACTAATATGTGGCCAACACATACCAGCGTGCTGAAAGATTTCAACCTTTTTTGTACTCACCTTCTCGACACCCTGTGAATTGCGTGTCTACAGATGGTCGATAACAGCGTGGAAGCCCGTACTAGTAAATAAAAGAGTATCAAACCCAAAAATATAACCTACTTCATTATGTTTTGCCTTGTTATACTCGGAATATAATAGAACACCCTTGCGATGAACGTAATCTACTTCAGACGGTAGAAAACCGAGATGAACTTCCGGTCGAGAGGTCTTATCCTGAGGGAAGCGGCAGATAGAAAGGATACTTTCTCTTCGATTTGCCTGTTGTTTGGTATCTCGGATCCTTTAGCAACATCCTGCTTTTATTTGAACTTGGAATATCGATTTTACAGTTTAATACATTGCAGTGAATATGGATTTAAATAAGTTTTATTATTTGAATAAAAATGGATTACAGACATGAATAAACTGTCCACTATTGGTGAAACGTCGTCAGATATTTAGTCTGAAGAAAAAAGTGCCACTAGATATCTCAAGAATGGAACAAAGTACATTTGAAAAAAGGATGAAGGGTAGCTTGGTGTGAGAGTTTGCGTTTAGATCGGTTTACTACTGGTATTGATGTGGCTTAAGTAGCGGAAGCATCTGTACGGAAAACAAATAATATGTGGTTTGAACCCTGCTGAAACATATTTCAAACATGAACCAGATTTATTGAGAACTTTCGATTTTTTGTTGCAGAGAATAATTTGTATTTCTCTGAGCAATGATCTCATATGAGATATCCATGTTATATCATTTTGTACAATTTTTTTATATTCTGTATCAAATTTGCATTGTAAGTTTTATATTTTACATTAAATTCGTAAATATTATTTTAGTTTCATAACAAGGTCCACAGCGCGTGAAACAATCCAAATTGGATCCTGTATGGAATGTGCAGGTAATACTGTGTACTAATCAACGTACTAATTATCATCCGGATTTATAATGAGAATGCAAAATAAACAAAATTTATTGAATATTTGAACAGTTAGATTTATATATTTTCGTTTAACTGTTATTTAGTTTTATTTGCGAACAAAAAATGTTTGATGTGGATTTTAATTGTGGAGTGTTCCAGTAATTTTTATTATGTGTACCTATATTGCCTAGGATCTCTGCTGAACTATAGGAAGCAGCATAACACATTCAATTAATTTCAAAAGATCCTGATATTGTCGTTTCGAAAATAAGATACTTTATATCGAATATACAACGTGTATCATAAGTGGCGTCTTTAATTTAGGGGGTTAAATCCAATTTTATGAAAATAGTGAATATGAAAATAATATTTTTCATCAATTACTCAACCTTTCTATGATTATGATGAAACCTGATATGTCTCATAGCTGTAATAATATTCTCCTTTTGGTGTGATTAGATTTAATAGAATAAATGCAGTCAGATTAACCAATTAAAAATACAACTCTTAACCTCTTGAGATTTTTTATTTCGCTTAGTTTTCGAGAGAGAAAAAAACAAATGAGCGATGTAGTTCCGTGAAACATAAAACAGACATCGTAAGGTCCTCTAACTTTTTGTTTAAAAAGTAATTAAATTCAAATTAAAAGAAAAGCAGAAATGATTTTTGCTTTGTATTGAAATCAAAATTTGCTTTATAGGTTAGGGACCTGCAAGAAATCACTTATTTTCCACAGATTCAAGGAACGTAGAGTTGTATTTTATATTGCTTAATCTGACAATAATATCAAATCATCAATCAGTCACTTGCACTTGATATTGCTATCAAACATATCAAGTTATATGGAAATCGGCGACAGTACTTTTGGACAACTTTTCCCTTTTTCGATGAAAATTCCTCTACTTTACCAATTTTCAAAAACTACAAAGCTTTATCATTCTTCCGTAGTGGTAACTGTATGTCAAAATTTCTTCAAAATACATATGACAGAAAGTGTACAGACGAACAGATCGACGGAGATTAGTGACATTTTTTTTCTTGAACGTCATGAAAACGCAGTATCTCGACCTCGAAATTTTAGGCGATTTCGATGAAAGTATTTAAGATGTATCTAGCTATACAGTATAACAGCATCATAGCTCATTACTTTTTGTGAACTGTTAATTGAATCTATAGCTTGAATCCAACAAAATGTCCAGTGTGACCATATCTATATAATAAAAAAATCTTCTATGAACTAAAGGTGGAAATAAATTGATTAAGTACTGTTGAAAATTTCCTCCTAACAAAATGTACGTTAGGATCTCAAGAATGACTCGCTCAAAACGGTAAATATGTAAAAAGGAGTATATGTGATTAACTGACAAACCTGTTAGAAGGCACAGCGAACAAATTGAAGACATTCATCATATTTTTATTGAAACGCGTTTCGAGGATTCCGAGTTACTTTCCGTACCTACCTATTTTCTTTTTCCTGCTTTTTGTGCTGGAATCCGTGCAGCGCACTCAGGATTTATCCATAGATGTGCTCAAAGGGCACGAAGAGCATACAATTTTATTAATTTTCATTACTCGTATTTTGATTTCTTGTTAAATTATTTTAATTACCTTCACTACTGGCGTCTGGTAATAACTAAATAAGAAAACGAAAAAACGATTTTGTGTCGTGCATTTAATGATATAAAGTAATGTATGATGGTTACATATCATGGATGTGTGTTTAGATTACTAGTTTGATAATTTGTGTTTGCGGGTATTCTGATATAATCGAACGAATTCGAATCATACAAAAAAACACACTCAAGATCTACGCATAGACGTGAATAAACAGCACGAAGATGTAGAAGTTGCATATGAAGACGGTTTTATGAGCCTAATATTTTATTGGGGTAATTGAAATAATCATTATTTATTCTATATTCAAACCAATATCTGCGATGAAGCGTTTAATTGAAGTTCAATCCGTTCGATTAATCCCGATTTAAACTTGTAAATCTTAAACTTTTGTTAATAATCATTTTGGCACAAACCACTAATACTACACAGTTTTACCACTTGCCAAACTACTTGTTTGAACTCGACACATGTTTTGCTAACTATTTCAGCATTTTCAGTTTTAATCTTAAAACTAGCTTTAATCTACCTTTGATAATGCTAAGATAGTTAATGAAACACGTGTTGCGTTTAACAAAGTGGTTTAGTGAGTAGTAAAACTGTGCAGTATTTGTATATATATCCTAATACCAGTGGAGTAACTGAACATACAAATTAGACCTTATCGATACAATGCTAGTACAAAGTGTGATTTTCATATTTTGAATTACTTTTAGGATACCTTGAGAAATGACAAATATTGAATGGGTTTACTCAAACCATGCAAAAATCCAGTTTCAAAATTCCACTGCCCTGACACACAAATAAGATAAAAACAGAGAATTTTGAGGCACGTACAATAGCATACAATGAATCTAATATTGGCTATATAGGGTAACTAGAAGGCTAGATGAAGGAGTTTATATAGAGTTTTTTATTCATGCTAGGTCTTGTGTAGGCTCATCTCATGTATTTTTATTTGTGAAGCTATGTGACAGATAACCACAATTCATTCCAAATGGGTAGAGGCATCTACAATCTATATTTCTGGTTGATAAGCAACACAAATCCTGTGTGTATTATTATTCATCCGCACGGCTATGGAAATGCCGGTGGCAGCTATGCAGTTTCGGATCATAATCATTTCTCTCACGGCGTTTATAATTTGATAATTCGCGAAGAAATACAACGCGAAACGTGAAATGATTTTCTTGCCTCCTGCAGTCTTTGCATGTATTTTAACCTGATTTATTTGTGACGAAAGTGCCTTCACGGGATTCCACTGTCGCTAAAAGAAAACTTCATTCAGCTGCAGCTATACCTCTTCTTCCTCTACATATACGAAATGATTAAACACATCGATTATTTGAATCAGTAACGATTAAAATTTTTTTGAAAAGGGGGCCTGCTTAACTGTTATCGAAATTGTATAAGAATAAAATGTAAAGAAGCTTTCTTTCTCATTGTTGAAATGCTCTAATGAATTGAGACAGATTGAGAAACGATTTTGCAACATTTCCCACTTATTCCAATTCCAGATTTTATGTAGTGTACAAATCTGGAAATAGTTGAATCAATCGCACTGTATATATTCTACGAAATTTATCAATTTAAAGTGGTAAAACTAGTAACAGAAGAGATCAACACCGGGGTCCAGTGATGGTGTATCGACCATAGTAGTGAACGCAGGAGAGCTGTACAAGGGAGAAGTTGCGGAAAAAATAGCATTCCTGACAACTGCTCTGGAAAAGACGAGATAAACAAAAGACTGGAACTGGTAATAGCTGAACATGCAAAACAAATTAGATATACCTAACAGGTACTATTAGCATACTATCGAGCAAACTGGACCTAGGTAAATTGTATGAAGTTGATGACAAGTCGCCCAAAATCTAACATTATAGCCAATTTAAAGAGACCTTTGCAAAATTTAAGCTTTTCTACGATAACAACCAACGACGAACAGGGTAACGACGACTTCACCCAAGCAAAGGCAAGAAAGAGCAGGAACGGCTAGGCCAACAAACGTAAAATATTATATTTTCTCAAATTCTAGCTCCTGTGTTCTTTATTCAGTACCCAAATTGTTTCACTAACATTCAATTCAGCAAATGTGTAATCAAAATGATCCAAATAGCATCGTACTGCCTTTTAGATGTCAACGAAAATCGAAAACCCATTCCGCACCTATTGATTCCAAACAACGGAATTTTACATGCAGTATATTTTACAGGCAGCGCAGTTTTGACCGGCCCCTCTTTTATTTGTCCCAATGCCGGTGTTTCGCAGAAACGTACCAGTTTTTATTTTCTGATACACCGCCTGCAGCAAAAACCGATAAAGCTTTTAGTAAATGGGCAGAAGCAGCAGGGTAGGCACTGCATAGAGTGGTGAGCTTTGGTTTCAGGGACTGCTGGTCTAATTCTGTGTTTCAAGGTCTATAAATAATAATCTTTCTGTTTCATCGTAATCCTACTTTTTCTTATACGAAAATAAACTTAAGTTTATTGAAAAGCCAATTTGGAAATGAAGTTTTTCTAATACGATACCTAGGCGAAAATAAACTTAAATTTATTGAAAAGCCAATTTAGAAATGAAGTGTTAGCTAAGTGATATTTTCTTTATGAGCATTGAAATAATACTGAAATAGGCATCACAAAAATTATCTCCTGTTGGAGATTGTCTTCATTCATGGGTGTGGGGATAATGGATATCCAGAAGGCGGTGGTCATGGTGGTGCCACAAAAATGGTGCTCATGGAGATGCCCCAAAAACTATGTCATGGAGGAACCTCCCCAAACGCATCGGAGAGGTGCTTCAAAGCGGATGAGTAGAGGTGCTCCAAAGCGGATGATTAGATCAGTTTCAATGCAGCGGGTGGAGTAATTGAGTTGACTCTACGCTGCGAAGTAAGGTGCTCCACAACAGTCTGAAGCTTCTTTAATATTTGAAATTTCGAATTGCCAATTTCATTATATATTAATGAAAACAGGACCTACAGTCATGCTACAACAAAAAAATGGAAGAAGCTATATATCAGCTGGTCATGAGATATCGATTGGTGATATATGTAGGTACTTAAGAATTGTTTTCAAATCATAAATTTTTTGGTATCCTTATAATGAAATATAAATTTTTAACGTATGCGCATATTAAACCTACTTCAATGTTTTATATCCAATATTCTGAATAAACAGGGTCATGATTGCAAAAATAAAAGCAGAACCACTTAGAATGTAGACGTGGAAGAAAATTTCAGTCAATAAGTCTGAAATAGGAAAATTGGGGATAAAACAATGCCACGGAGCAAACAAAAGGATTAAATAAACTTGTCATCCTTAATTGCAGACATTTTGAAATATTTATTTCATGGCGTGCTAATAGATATGAAATACATGTGTAAGATTCATCAGTTACCAAGCAAGTGCGCTAAAGAGGATGGGACGTTAAAAGACAGAGGATAGGTGCCTGTTTTTTCATAGACGAAAGAGGTCAGATAGCGGACACGGAACTGGTCTCTTCGTCCTATTTGACCTCTTACAATAATGTTCCCTTAAACGTAATTGTTCAAGAAACCAGTTTATAAAATTAGCGGACGTATTTACTTATTTAATTTATGTAGATAAAACAGCGTATCAAGTTATTTAGAACATTTGTAGCATCAGTCAGGAGACTACCCCATATACGGTATCGATTTTCCTTCCATCCTTGTATGATCAGTTATCCGTATCCGAATAGGTGCTAGGCTCACTCCCATGACTGCACAGGCAAATTTATTTGGCCCTGATGAAGTCAATTGATAGAAACACCGAACCATTAGGGTTACCTTTCGTTAATTATTCTGTGCTACCATTTACTTTATCAAAGATACGGAAGATATTCTTCTCCACTGTTTCTCACTATTTCGCTGTTACTATTGTCCACAACTGAATCTGCCTTAATAAATGTTTTTTCAGTCACTAAATGTTAAGTTGTTACTCTGAGTAGGAAAGTAATTACAGGGGCCAAGATATCTTTAGACTAACGCAAACTGGATGAAAATGAAAACGGAATCGAATCGCCGATGAAAATCCAACCCATCAATTCCGGGCTGTCCGAGATTTATCAATGTCGCACTGTTCCGGTGCTCGCCGATCCTGCCCGAACAGCAATTAACTACCCCTTAATTACCGAAAAATTCCGCAACGTGACTGTCATTAAAGTTCCATTTGACACCATTGCGACGATATTTTTTGCTGATTGCGATACCGATACGTTAGTCTATCTAAAAGTTGAGTTGCGTTGGTGTTCGCTATAGTAGAAGAAATGCCAAAAATGATTATACGATGAAGTGCGCGAATAAAGCAATATATTCCACAACTTATTTCACTCCTAATATAATTCGCTGGTATAGCAGATTACCCGGCTGAACTAAGTACTGAAAGGTTCTTGCCTCAGCCCTGGATTCAATCAGTGTTTGGCTGATGTGGTGCTACCTGAGATGATTGGGCATATAGGAAGTTTTTTCTTTTTGTACTTCAGGTGTTTGGTGCAACAAAGTCTAAGGGAAGGTGTTTTTTTGCTCTTCAAGTTTGTTAGACAGGATTATGAATATCCGATAAGGTGGGAAATGGCTTTTGCAAAGGTTTTTAATCTTTCAGGTTTTTCCCTTGAACACCACAGTTACTGCTACAGGTCTGAGTTTAAAAAGTGCAGACTGTGACAGTAAAGCAGAGAGCAGAAACCGGACCCCACATCAAATTAATTGATAACCCCTGAGCTGGAACGATTTACAGATACGCTAAGCTCTTAGGAGCGTGCCGTCTGAAGCTTCTGTACGCGCCTGACTTTAAAAAGGGCCTCTACATTCTGAAAAATCTTACCTATTCTAAAACTTATATCTTAGCAAATGTTCGACCGAAGGGTCTCACGAGATACAAACAAGAAAAATTACACAGACCCAACGGGCACAACGTTACCTAAAGTTTGTTCCCCAATAATTACAGTTCACAACCTTTTAAGTTCAATATGAGCGCTATATGCATTCTCATCCATAAAAAGGGCCATTACTGACTCTCAATCGATGACGGTCGGCATTGGACTGCCATCAGGCACTTGTGGTGGCCTCTGTAATCAACAACATATGGGTTGAAGACGCATTCCGATGTGGACCATCGGTGCATAGGCCACCGCCGGGCCCTCTTGCGCCTCTATCAGCTCTAGTTCCCAAGGCCAGTCCTTTTCGTAAAGTTAAGTATGGCTTTGGGTCCTGCTCATCTTATATCCCCTGGTTCCAAAATCATGGACCCAGTATGGCCTGCCTGTGGTGCCTGAGGGCTTCACAGCGGCATAGTATGTTTGCCGAGGACTCTTCCTCATCGCCACAGCGTGTACACGTTGGGTCACTAACTATCCCCATTAGGTGCAGGTGCCGCTCAAAGGTATTATGACCAGAGAGCAGTCCCACCAGCAACCTAAGATCTAAGATGACTCCTATCAAGAGAGAGGCAAAATCGCTGCTCTCTGGTTACAGGCCCTATAATGAATTCCCGTGCCTGACGGAGATGTCCTGAGATGCTATTCACGCCACCCTCTGGGATGTGATTTATCAATTACTTTTTGTTTGTAAATCTTCTTGTCCTAGTTTTGTATATGTTTTTAATATAGTATAGATATTGGCAGTTTCTTGGTATTAGGCGCTATTTATTCACTACATTTTTGATTATACACACGATCCACATCTCTGTACGTTGCTACTGCAAACTGAAATAATTGGCTTCATATTCACCCGATGTTCGGTTAAATCTCTTTGCATCGTTTAATAGGATGACAATTTGATTTGTACCCTGTTTGTTAGGTTCTCCTTGAATATCTGATACAGCCTAGCGGCGTGAGAAGAAAGGGGTTATTTATTATAGATCGGAAACACTAGCAGCCTTGCTTGCTGAGAAAATACTGCTAGAATATTGATGGATGTTTCAGATAATGCTGTTCATGTAGATCGTTAAATATTTTTCGTTGTGATTCATCGACATGTACCTGTGGCTAGATCGTTGCGCTTAAAAGTTTACCACATGCTTCAGCTGCGTGTACTTCCCACGGCATAGTTAAGTATCAATACCGTAAAAAATTACGTATTCGAGTTAATACGTTTTTCTGCCAGTTTGTCTTTGCGTCCGATAGCATTCCTGTCAAAGTGTACGTACTCTCACTAACCGCTGGCGCTGCACTGATTTTGGTACTTGTAGAAAGCTTAATTTTTAATAACAGTTGTATAGTTGGTAGTTATGAAGGTTAGATCATTTTTGGATCAAAAAAATGTTTTTCGAGAGGTGAGATATTAACTATGATCGCTGCCTTTTAGAATTTTCGGTAGTACCAATGTAGTCTATAAACTGAGTATCACATAATAAGTTTACAATGAGGCCATATATAGAGAGCATTGGTATCTTTTATTGCTTTTGAACTTTACAGATCTGTGATCGCTAATTGCATTGCATCAAAATCTGAATTTATTTAATAAACGACCCTCTTGCCGGTGAGAATTCATACGACCATTCTTTTCTAAGTTGATACACCCTGGTACATCAAGTATAAAGAAAAATACGATACTTGACCTTGAGGTGAACTAGACAAAAAATATATGCCTTCCAAATCCAATGTATCTTTGTGATCCAGCTTGTTATCTTCAGAAGGATTTATAATAGATCTTATTATAATGCTTTGAAGTTACCCATTTAATGCGATGAGAAATCAGATGAAGTGACAACCTATAATATAGATACCATCATATGTTACCGACTAGTATCTCTACCAGGGTTGATCATAAAACTCTCCAGTTTATTCTATTCATTATACATTGAAACAACAATATCGATTGCAACAACATTCACTTGATAATGCTCTGAAAACTATTCACTATATGTCGCCGCTATATTAACTGTGAATAGGTACGACTAAGGAGGCAACAGGATAATCAAAACTGATGAACAATTGAATTTTATTTCTCACGCTTCGCGAAGAATTTCTGATACAAGATACTTTTTTTTAAATTTCGTATACACATCATGAAAATACATATTATTCATTTCACTGGGGCTCTCTATCTATTTGTTGATGTTGTCATTGCATAGTATCAGTAACCGCTGCACCAATTTTGATGCTATTTGACCAGCGATATTTTGTGAGCAGGTAATAGGTGAGCTACTTAATTTTTTGAAATAGCTGCGTTGGCAGCAGAGTAATTAGTAGAAACAGAAAAACTATCAGAACTATTACAAGCATCATTATGTTTTAGAAGCTAGAAAGTGTGGAAAAGCGTCTAAACCTAATTTTCACATTATTTACAAGCATCCTCTTACTTCAGTAGTCAGAAAAAATGAAATAATTTTTTAAACCCCAGTTCAATGTTTGAGAACGTTATATTAAAACTAAAGATAAAACTCAGTGGCGACGGCCACACTTCAAATTTAAAGTACTGGTAGTGTTCATGCTTAATTTTTTTATTTCTCCATTCCCGTTTTTTCGAGCAGTTAAATATATTTTAAGGGCTTTAGATAGATTGCATTTATACTAATATATATTTATACTTGAATTATGCGATTTTGTCAACGTCACATTACAGCCATAATAAACAGAAATCCTGAGCAGCGAACTGATCAGTCTCCATATCATCAGTATGACCAAATAATGATAATAATGTTTTAATTTGTATTGTAGTTGAGAATAACGTGAATCAAAATAATTGTTATAGGTCGAGTTAACTTCTACACTTATTTCACTCAACACTTGCCAAACGTTTGAAACAAAGAATCAGGTCGTTTTGTTTGAAAATCTATGATGAGATCTCCTAGAATTCTGATAACACTATACCGCTGATTGGAAATTGAAGAGTCCACTGTCCAGTTCCAATTTAACAACCTTTTAATCAAACTAACAAAATTGTTAGCAATTAGGGACTACGACTGATAAAACTCGCATTTATATAACTCTAACAAAAATAATGAACTTTTAAAAGTAGAATGTGTTATTGATTTTCCCTGGAACGGGTATGTGGGTGCAAAAAAAAATTTATGAAAAGAAATTAAGATGGTATGGTCCGATTTCGCGGTACTGATACCAATTTTCACATGAGCTAATACAGAAATCTTACACTTTTGAAAATTGTTGATTTCTGCTAAGATTCATGTCTAATAGGTAGAACATCTATCAGCTTCAGTTAGCCAGAAGTGTTAATTATGTAGATCATAGATGCTCTTACTTGATCAAACTCATCCATCATGCAGATGAAATAATTGTATATTTAACACACACACACACTGGCAAATTTGGTTATTTACAAAGGCTAGCCAGGTTACTCACCAACTACCTAACTACATCCTATTATGGATACGAAACTAGTGCTCTCAAATCTAGCATACTATTCATCCTGTCTAGCTATTATTCTGTTAAATTATTTTTTCCTTTGTCTGTCTTAAGGTCAATATTTTTTCAATGACTGCATTAGCACTAGTGTTAAGGGAAAACCCCTAGAAAAACTTTCCCATGCTGTCAAAATGTCCTTAAAGATATTTCATGTTTGAAGATATTCTATTCCTATTTCACTATTAATAAATTCCATGACAAGATATTTATTCCAAGAGTAAGTTAACATAGAATACTGTAACATTGTTCAAACACTAATTTATTTTAACTCATAACACAACAACTTATACACTAATTCATATCCATGATTTCTAGGACTTAACCATTTGACGTCTGGAGACTGACTGACTGTTCACTGCTGTCACTGGTTCTGATCCAATATATAATATATTGCAATATATATTTATATATATTTGGAACGGGTAATCGTTGCCGATTTGTTAGAGAACAAAATGTAGCAAAGTTCCCGGTTTCTGTTTGTTGGTTTTTGAACAGAAACCACAAGCAATCTCATAAATGACTATCACATATCTGGTTCTTTCCCCTAAGCATTGACGAAATATGAGGTTCATGCAGGTGCTCTGATCTATTACCTATCTTCATTTGATTATAAACTGTTTTTATTGTTTTGGATATCTTATATTGCAAATGCTTCCAAAATATGTAATTGTAGTATAACCATGTTGTGTGTTATGTGGATATATCAAGGAATGCTCCTCATCTCCTAATAGTTTGTTTTTGCTTCTTTGTTTGTTCATATTTTATCATTTCCGATGAAGTTGACAACACGATGTATGGAATGATAGTATTGGGACAGCTTAAGATGTTAATCTTTCAGTGATACCTCAGACTAGTGATGCCTGTTATTTAGACTGTGATTTTTACTTTGTTTTTATTCCCCTATTTTTCCTGCTAAGCGATTGACAATATTGACATCTGACAGTTATGACAAATGTCAAAGAAATTTCTGGAACGTGTTGCTAGAAAAGTCCGGTTATGTTTTTATGAAAAAGCAAGTACTCACAGAGTCACAGTTGAACATTGATTCTAAGAGTTGTTCAAACGAGCTTTCATCCACTCTCATAGAGAAAAGTGTCTACAAATTGAAGAGATTATACCCAGGATACATTTGTAGTTAACCGAATCAACCGCTGAAATGGACCAGGTATGATTAAGGTTATCTCACAATGACTTCCATTTCTTTATTCTCTTGAAACGGAAATGAGACAGCATGCTTCACTCTAATCGTAGGTTAACGTGCTGAAGGATAAAGGCAACAAAGCGTTAGCAGAGAATAATACTGAAGAAGCTATCAAGTGTTACTCAGAAGCTATCAAGTTAGACTCCAACAATGCAGTTTTATTTTCTAACAGATCTGCGGCGTACGCTAAAGCAAATCAGTATGAACAGGCTCTCCAAGACGCTGAAAAAGCTGTTGAATTGAAACCAGATTGGTCTAAAGCATATTCGAGAAAGGGAGCAGCCCTTTCATACTTAGGGAAGTATGATGAGGCCATATCAACCTATGAAAAAGGACTTCAAATTGATCCTAGCAATCAGCAGTTGAGAGATGGCTTATCTGAGGTAAATTGTTTTTTTTTTCAAGAAAAAAATAAATCAGGCTACCTCTGTTACTGGCATTTTGTTTGAGTAAATTTGTACTTGGCTATGGTTCATGGTAAAGTGAGGTTATTAATGTAATGTAATGTAGTTTATAATATATATTGTGTTGCTAATCAGATTTTTTTAGAGTAAATGCTTTAGAACATGGATCTTATTTAGGCATATAAATTTAATACCAACATTGATATTGTAGTATGGTTTTATCTCTCAAAAACATAGAATTGAAAGTATGGTTTTAAAACTGCTATTTTCATTTTGTCAACAAGGTTGACAAAATTAACTTCATGTGTCCTCTGGTGAAACTTATCATATTCTTATTTATGTGATTCATCTTGCTTATACTTCTTACATTCATACAGGTCCTTTATTTGTTTTTACTTCAATACATTTTAACTAAATTCTCCATCTATTTAGGAGTTTACAATGTTAACAGTTTTGAATCCTCTGAGATAAATTTGTAGGGGTAACAATCTAGCAGTTGGATTACTTGGTCATCGGATTCCAAATCAATTTTAAAATAAGTGGTGGTTAGTAACAAAGTAATCAAAATGTTGTATCTGTTCAATATGTTATAGTAATCTGCTTTAATGATAGTTTAATTATGTTAATGAAATGATTTAAATTGAATCATATTAATGACTAATTATTTTTGCTAGTAATATAACATGTAAACTACAACACTTTTAAGCAAACCATTGTAAGGCAAATATATGAATGTGGTGAATGGCTGCTAATTGAAACTGCATATGATTTTTGTAACCTTCATTTAATGTTTTGGTTGCCTTGGTTCAATTTGTTGTACTTTAATTAGGCTTGCATTGCAGCCAAAATATTAGTACATCTGCCATATGTGGTTTTATTTAGTACAAGTACAACAAAGATAAAGCATCTAAGCTGTTTAGTTTGTTAAGTTCTCTGTGGTTACAGATCATACTTGAGATTGCATGCTCCATGCTGTACAGCTTTTCTCGATACTTCTAGAGGCTCTAGAATTTCTTTATTTGAAGGTTGATTAACGTTAAATTATTCGCAATCGCTATCCATAGTTTCAACTTCTCTGTCTGTCTGTTGGTAGAGCGTCATATTTTTTAAAAATCTCTCTTGTCACAAAACCTAAAACTTCGACGCTGACTCATGATGAAAACTGAATGAAAACTGTAAACGCAGGCCCTCTTGATCATGTCGTGTTCTTCGTTACTATGAAAGTAGCCACGCCCTATTTAAAGGTAAATGGAGCCCCTAATCCAGGTAACCAAAGCCTAGATTATCCGAGTTAGTACACTGTACTTCCATTCGAAAATGAGTCTGATAAGGGAAGTGCTGAGTCTTATAACCAAATTTTTTTACATACATTTAGATATGGCTGGACTGTACTAGATGAATTTGAGTCTAATTACTGATTGAACCTTATATCTGTGAGTCGTATAAGTGGTGTCCACTGAAACTCTTATAATAGAATGGTTAAGAATTATATTTGTTTATTTTAACATCAGCTGAAAGTGAAAAAAGACTGAAGCAACCAGATCTTGTATTCAGTATTTTTTACTTTCTTATAGTAATTCCCATTCCCATTGTTTTGCCCTATTCCAATAATATTATTTAGAATGCCACATCATGAACAAAGATGAAGTACAACTAGTATATTAGACTGATTCACAATAAATTAATTCTAAATTGCTTTTTGTATATTTGTATATTTAAGTCTGAAAGATTTACAGTTTTACAACATTTACAGTTTTACAATTTTCTAAATTACAGTTTACAACTCAATATGTTTTTATTATGAATGTACCTAGATGTTTAAAACATCTGTATGTACATTATACATATGATTTTATAATTTTTCACACATAATTTGGTTAACACTTCAAAATCGTGATGGAAACAACATTAAATACTAAATAACTAAAAACTAAAACATGTATCAGCTAAAAAAGCCTTTCAAACTGAGTCAAATTTATATAAACAAATTGTGTGCATAGTGTTTTTAATTTTATTTTACTTTGGCGTCTGCGTAGCTCCTATGGAAGTATATTGTATATTTTAGGTCCAAAATAATTAATGTATTTTAAGTTGATATTTGTATTACTAAGAAGAATCTGTAGTTGCTAATTTTCTTTTGCATGTGTGGCATAATTATGGTTAACCGTGGGTTGCATATTTTCATGGCTATGTACAAAAAAGCACACTGTCAGCATGTAGATGGTTCTAATATTTGATATTTCTCGATTAAAAAGCATATTTGTAGGATATAATTTTTTTCAGTATTATTTTTATTATATATTTTTGTGTAATGTTTAGTTTATATAAAGCATTATTATATAGTCCACCCCACACTAAAATTCCATATCCTTTAATTGTTTCAACTAGTGCCTTGTAGATTGTGATTAATTTTTTTTTTTTTAGAAAACCCCTAAGCAAATAAAATTTATATACAAGCTTATGTATCTTGGTGACTAAATAATCAATATGAGGCTGCCATTTCAGAAATTGATCTATAATAATTCCTAGGTATTTGACCTGTAGTACTCCCTGTAGTGTATTATCATCAATTTTAATAAAATCAAATAATGGCCTATTTGCATTTGTAAGAGAGAATGCTACATAATTTGTCTTAGTCATGTTCAATGACAATTTGTATGTTTGAAGCCAATTTGTTATTATTCGCATTCCATTTATTGTTTTGTTTTTAACATCCTCTCAATCATTGCCTGAGAACAGTAAGGCAGTATCACCTGCATATGATATACTTAATCCGTCTATATTTTGTTTCAATAATGAGTTAATGTATGAAATAAAAACAATGGGTCCCAATACTGTACCTTGGGGAATACCAATTTTAATTTTTAGTTTATCACTCACAACATTATTAATTTTTAATATTTGATACCTGTCTGATAAATAACTTTTCAATAGTTTTAAAGCTATCCCCCTAATGCCCAAGAGGGAGAGAACATCAAGAAGCTTTAAATGATAAAAACCATTCAGATCCATTAGAAGTTTGCTCATTATTCCATACTAATTTTTAATATGACATAACTTTAAAATAACATTGTGTAAATAAGTTGAATTTCTATATTGCTCTTGTCTTTTGAAGCAAACTATTTCACTTCTATTTTGACTCCATGATTTTATACGCATTTTGCTAGAAGTCTCGGTAGTAATTCAATTGTGTTCTAACTTTTTGATATATTAGGTTCGTGCTCAAAAAGCTGCCAGAAATAGGCCATTTTCAAATCCTTTCCAAAGTGCAGATGCACTCAATAAGTTAAGAAATGATCCTAGAACAAGAGACTGGTTGAATGATCCTGAATACTTGGCGTTGGTGGCAGAGCTCCAGTCCAATCCACAGGCTATGGCAAATAAACTACAGGACCCTAGAGTACTCACAACATTGAGTGTATTGATAGGAATTGGTAAGTTATACTTTATATATATAGTATAGTAAATTTTGCTTAAACAATAACCAATATATCAAACTATCAATCCATAAAAACAATCCTTATATAAGTTATAAACTTTTGAATCGATAACCCCACAATACTAAACTTGTTAAGGCTACTTGAAACTTTTGATTCTCCAGTTAAATAGAGATTCTCCTTCTCTGAATATTGATCAGTTCAAAACTTCTATTACAATCTTTTCCTACTTTATATCAGGCATAGTATATTCCTATTTAGGCTTTCTATTTGTGTATGCTTATTTATAAAAAGAATGTTATATTATAGTTCAGTTCCTTTCTATGTTCCCATGTTCACCTTCGAATGAGTGAATGATTCCGTCAACATACTATATTGATAATAAAATTATTAGTACTAATATTAATGGTGATAATTTGAATAAGTTTTGCATTTCTATTAGAAAATTACCTTATTTGTAATATGTTCCTAGATCTGAATGATGAGATGATGGACACTGAACCTTCATATTCACCTCCACCTAGGAAGTCGGATCCAAAACCTGAACCAAAAATGGAACCAGAACCAGACTTGCCTGAGAATAAGAAACTAGCTAAACAGGAGAAAGAGCAAGGAAATGCATTTTATAAAAATAAAGATTTTCCAAATGCAATCTTGCATTATCAAAAGGTAAATGGACTGGTACAAATATTTTATCTTGATGAAAAAGTGATATTAAACATACATAGACGGAATGGCCCATAAAAATCAATGAATCCTTATTTTTGGAAAGATAGATATGGATATATTTTGGTGCCTTGAATTGTTGCTGACTTTCCTCATCAATGTGATTTTTTCTTCAGCATTGTGATTTTGAACAGATGTAAACATAAATCTTGCTTTGAGCTGGGTTCAATTGTCTAGAAGCACCAAATGTTTGTATAATCATATGTTAGTGTAAAATGAATTGTTTTTCTTTCATAGGCGATTGAGCATGATCCTACAGACATAACATTCTACAATAACTTAGCAGCTGTATACTTTGAGCAAAAGGAGTACGAAAAATGTATCAAGGAATGTGAGAAAGCAATAGATATTGGTAGAGAGAACAGAGCTGACTTCAAACTGATAGCCAAATCTTTTATGAGAATTGGTATGTTCTGAAGTATTGTGTGAAATTTTATGTAGATATTTTTTTTTTGTTAAAATAGTCCAAAATAATTATTTTTTCGGTCTGGTGATGACATATCAGTTCATTGAACCCGATATGATATGCAAACAATATGACCATATCTTATTTTTTATTGGATGTCTTAAGGATTAGGGAAAAATGGAATTGGTAGTTATAAATTTCATATGTAATAGAGTGTACCTCAGAAAAAAACCAAGATATTACTATATTATCATAAATTATTGCTTGGGGTTTGTTTCAGGTAACGCATATAGAAAAATGAAGGACTACAAAAGTGCTAAGACCTATTATGAAAAATCAATGTCTGAACATAGGACCCCAGAAGTGAAAACTTTGTTATCAGAAGTAGAAAAAATAATTAAAGATGAGGAAGAGAAGTCGTACATTAATCCAGAAGTAGCTGATAAAGAGAAAGAAATAGGTAAATCTGACATTGGCCAATGACAGACAGTGACTAATAGATCGAGATCGCCATATTAAGCAAATTATGAAAAATCAGATTGAAACATTCAGTGGAAGAAGCTTGCTCTTTTGCTTAAAAATAAGAGATAATTATTTAAAATTTGTAGACAATATACACATACCAATCACTGCTTCAGACTCCCATTGTTTATAGATTCTGTGATCCACATTTTTGTTGATGTAATATCTTCACTACGCATTCTTTTTTATATCTCGTTTCAATTTCAACTGAAGATGATAGAAAATATGACATCAGTCAAAATGTTGGAAATCACAGCTTCTACAGACAAGGATCTGCAATACAGAAGTTGTAAGTATAAAGGTGGTAGTCATATCATATCATAAATAAATAATTATGGGTCTAATAACACGAATCAGAGGAAACATATGTTGATTGGGTTACCTATCAATCAATTTTATGTTTTTCTATCGTTTGCTTTTTTACAAATATGCCCAACATATTCCTTACTGTTGATATTTTTTTTGATAAACCATATGTTGAAACAATCTTTTTCAGGTAATGAACTATTTAAAAAAGGTGATTATGCTACAGCTGTGAAACATTATTCAGAAGCAATCAAAAGGAATCCTTCTGATGCAAAGTTGTACAGTAATAGAGCTGCTTGTTACACAAAATTAGCTGCATTCGATCTAGGTTTGAAAGACTGTGATAAATGTGTTGAATTAGAGCCCAAGTTTATCAAAGGCTGGATAAGGAAAGGTGATTAACAAGAATAAATCATGTTAATTTGGTGAATTTGAAAAGCCAGGATATATATATATATATATATATATATATATATATATATATATATATAATGGATTTATTTCTTTATTTTTACTGCAGCTGTTACTATTCAGTCAGACCTGATGAAGTCAATAAGCAAAGATATTTTTCAGTATAACTGGCATCCAGCCAGTGGATTCTCATTTACTTGCTACTGTTATTGTATTCAGTCAGGTTTGATAGTCAATAAGCATAAATATATTTTTAAAATGGCCAGAATTCAGCTGTTTGATAAAAAATGAGAAAAAATACATGGAAGCATTACTGGCTGGTGTCTGAATTATGCCTGCAAAATTAAGCTGTATTTCATTCAAGTGTTTGTTTGTAGGTCATATCTTGCAAGGTATGCAACAACCTTCAAAAGCTATATCAGCATTCCAAAAAGCATTGGAGTTAGATCCAAATAATGCTGAGGCATTGGCTGGTTACAGAGCGTGTGCCCTTGAGAACAACATGGATGGAGATCCAGAAAAGATCAGACAACGTGCTATGGGAGATCCTGAGGTAAATTATGACACTTTTCTAGATTAATGTTAGAATGTACTTACAGAGCAGCCTCTGGTGGGTGGGTTGACGGTAGGAAATATTCGAATTTTCTAATACAATGTTCTTTGGAACTTGGATTAATAAACAAATAGCTAATCTATCCGTTAACGTGGTCTCGGTTTTGCAATTGATTTGTTTTTCTATAGTTACAAATATTCCGTTTCTTGAGTTTCGATCGAGATTATTAACATGGCTCGCCCTGACGCTGTAGAAGATCAAGCATATCACATTATTATACAGATAAAAAGATTATGTAATTGACACATAGTTTATCAAATATAACTCCTTTTTCTTTCATTGACGCGTTTCGATTAATATTTAAATCATCGTCGGACTGTCAGATTTGACTACTAACATGGCTTCCCCGATTACTTATCAACTAAATAACTATATCTTATCATGGATACAAAACTAGTGCTCTAAAATCTAGCATACTAAACCCCTACAAAACCTTAACCATCGCCTTCAAAATGTCCTTAAGATACTTCATGTGGTAAAATATTTCATTTCTCAAGATATTTTACGTTTTAAGATATCTTATTTCTCAAGCTCTTTCATTATTAGTACATTCTATACCTTAAGATATTTGAAGAGTAACTCGACCTAGAACACAAATAGATGGAAACTCATAGTAAACTCAATTGATGAAAATTGGGTTCAAAAGATCAGTCTATTCATTAACTACAATGAAATAAGGGTTTGGTAGATACTTTTGAATCTCTTAATATTTTCATGAAGTTTCAATAATTTTTTTCCATTACAAGTATGAAGTACACTCAATCTATTAAGTGTATGCTCTTCACAATGCATCAGATCTACTATAGACATGCATGTTTCGTCTTTAGCCTAGGCTCAACTTTTATGATTAGTATCTAGTGAGTGTTTGACAAAATTTGATCTTTCTGGATGATGGTTTTTGAACACACATACGTTCTCTGTACCTTGTTGTAAATGCTCTAGCTGTTTGACCTATATGAACAGCATTACAAAAGACACATGAAATCTTATAAATCCAGACGCAAGAAATGAAAAAAAATATTTTATAGTATGGTAGATTTCAAGTTTTGTATCCATATAGGATCTAGTTATTTAGCTGGCGCAAGTAATCTGTGCCGGAACGTGTCACTGAAAGAAAAACAGTTTTATTGGTGAAACTGTTTGTTAATTACACAATATTTTTATCTACATGATGGAAGAGTTTGATCAAGTGAGAGCATCTACAATCTACACTTAGTCACGATTCTGTGATGAGGTTCGCTGAATAATCGAATAGGATTTATATTTATTTAGAAATTTTAATAAACATTGAACTTCTCTCTGTTGCACCATGGTATGCAAGACTTCTTTTGCTACAATAGACAGCAGCAAATACCACCAATCTAAATATTCCAATAATTCCACCAACACGCTCTACAGCCTGTCGTGGACCACAGTGTATTGTATTGTTACTGGATCAAGGCATGTATAAAAAACCTAATGAATTGTTCCAAATCTCTGAGATTCTTGTCGACAGGATGTTTTCAACTTTAGGCCAACATTTCCAACTTCCAAGAAAATATTTAAAATTTTAGAAGCCAAAAGAGTAAGTGCTTTCGAATATGCTGTGCTGATTCCATTTTTTATAGATAACCCCTCTCAAAGACAGACATTTTACCCTGCTCCGAAAGCACTGCAAGATGAATAAATTTTTATTCACATTGAGCCCAAAAGATTGTAAAGTGTAACCAATTAGGAAAATACTTCCTGGCAGCTCATTCCATACAGCTGAAATCATCAAAAAAAATTGACTTGTTCAAGGTGTTAGAAATTTGATTTAGTGATCGTGCGCCTGTTGGGCACCTCTAGTTTTTGGTGCACTGACTATGCGAAATAGCTATATCTAACATTTACCATGATAGAATCTATTGAACAGAGACAGATCAGCAACTTTTCATGGATGTTCCAAATGGCGATGATTCTTCATAAGGTTAAGCACATCCACTAAACGTATTATATTATGCAAACTTCTATCAATGTTTTTATATATGTTGCTCCTTACGCAATTCATGGTGTGCGTTTCTCACTCAAAAGATTCGTCGCTCTAAGGATGTCTCGTCGGTGGAGTTGATGGAGCGTTTTGTTCAATCTCTTTTATCAGAAATGTGTACGGGATACCGCAGGACGGAACATACGCCTATAAAATTATTTAATATGATTGGACCATGTTAAAACCATTCAACCCTGATTCTTTTCAAACAATTTATAGGTGCAATCGATTCTCCGAGATCCAGCCATGCGCATGATCCTAGAGCAGATGCAGAATGACCCAAGGGCTCTGCAAGACCACCTAAAAAATCCAGATATTGCAGCCAAGATACAGAAGCTGTTGGAATCTGGTCTTATTGCCATACGTTAGTTTGGTTAGTCTTAGTCATATCTTTTCTTTATTTAATGCATTATGTAACATCGATTCTCTATCGTAATATTCTGTACGTACTCCAATGTTCAAGTTTAAGTTTGATAGGTCTGGTTTTTTATTTCTATGTTATGGTTTGTTGCGGGTCGAGACCTTATGCCTGGAAAAATATAAAAATTGAGTTTTGTGTGTACAAAAAGTATTTCTAATAGGGAAATGACATGATGCTTATATCTGGAAACAAGTGTATATTTCATGACTATAGTCTACATTTTTCTACAGAACAATGAGCCTTTTTCAAAGCATGAAAGCGTATATTGCCATGGTCCATACTAATAGGAAAAGTATCGTTTTATTGGAAATGACAGCCAAACAACTATCTGAATATTTGGAATATTATATTTTTGATACTTCCCAAGCAATTTAAATCGAAATAGTGTTGATGTAGTGTTGGATATTTTTGAGTATTTTGAAATACTTGAGTCTGTAGCAAGGTGTGAAAATTGTATTTTTTATCGGTAAAATCTTATTTGACTGTTGTTCTCTGCAAATATGTGAAATAATAAGGTGTGTAGGTGTGAGTGGTATAGTCAATCAATTTTCTTCAAACAAGTTTAATTCAATTTGGCAAAGAAGGTGATACCTCATTTTAACCTTACACCACAAATTGACCATATTTCCGGCATTATGTTGTTTATATATGGTTAGGGTATTGTTTCTCCACTGTATTATTCCAATTTCTTTATGTCACTTCTCTTTGATTAAAAGTAGAGGAAACAATTTTTTTGTTCAGTAAATGAATTTTTTTTGGCATATGGTCTCCAGCTGTTACCACAATCACATGATTTCTTGATTTCCTAATGCAAAAAAGGTATAGAACATGGCTTTAACTGATGTATTCAGGCACCAATTGATTTTTAGGAAACTATATCTGATAGCTTTGAAAAGCTATGCTTAGTAGTAGTCTAGGACAAAATAATGGTTACGTAATTGAAAATCAAATATGAAGTGTTTGGTAAAATCATTGCTAAAATATTTGCTACTCATTCAGTAGAGAAATCAATATGGTGTCTGTTTTGTGGAAAATGATGGATCTTTGAACATATACAGTTTATTATACAATTCCAGTGGAGCACTAACTATAATAAAATGTAGTTGCTTGAAAACAAGATTGTTTTATTTTGACAACAAATATTTAAGACCAGCTGTGTTGAGTGGTCTTTATCATTTTTGTTAAACAGTACCCTCAAGGTTTTTTTAACAGGACTAAACTACGAAATTAATAATTTACTATTTGTGTTCATTAATGTAGTAATTTGTCCAACGATGATTTAAGTACATGGTTCAATCTTTAGTAGATGGTGTTTTATATGTGGCGTTCATAAGTGCAAAATTAAAATAGGCTAAATGAATGTTCTAGAGGTGGTCGGCCAGGGAACTGGTTGTTCACATGTCTCGCACTCTAAACTTTTCTTTATTTACCGAACCGCTGCACACATATTTCACTCTCAGCCTGGACATTGTTTAATAAGGTAGTGATATACAATAATTCAATCAAAAATGGGAAAACAGTTCTAATCACACATAGGAAGTGCTTACCACTTTTGTGTTATATTTCGTGTAGGTATATTCTAGTCTTCTAGGATTTTAGGCATTTATAATGGAGTTTATACTTGTTTATTAAATATATATTTGATGTTATATAAAATATCAAGTAAAACAAAAAAATATTGCACTTATAACTAAATTACAAGCAAGACAATGGCCACATACACAATCACTAATCCAATGAAAATTTGGACACATACAATATGTGAAGATATTTCCAATACCAATTGTTTAAATTTTTACTCAAATGAATATAGCAATATATCCTAGAATAAAACACTAATAGTAATGCTAAAAAAATAAATATACAATATTCACAATAATTTGTTTTCACTTTTAAAAATACAGTATCTTGATAATAATTTTTTATATTCAACAAATATTTTATAAAATTTTGTAAATACATCTTGAAAAATCATAATTTTATCAAATTCGCTATATATATATAGGAAAATTATAATTATCTTCGTGATAAAGGCATAAGAATGGACGTTTGTCTTAATGCATGCGTATTATGATGAAAATGTAGATTGAAAACAGTCTTCCATAATTACTAGTATGGAATTAAGCCAATCTTGTGCAGAAAATAAACGCTTTTTGTGCAACACTCCAATTCATACTTTTCGGCATCACTAGTTTTCCACTGTCAATTTTTGATGTGAGATTTTATTTCCAGACATTTAAATACGCCTTCCTTCCAATTATATGCACTTACTATCTCCATTCTAGAATTATCTATCTCTGTTCGAGGCTGTATAAACAGTAATTTCAAGTATAAATATACTGCTTTTCAACGGCAAAACTTCAATACAAACCCGAATAAATTATACATATAGTAATACGAATGAAACTGATCTGAGAACATGAACTGGAATCGCGACCTGATGTAACTGTAAACGTTCGTGCGTGTCGGTAAGAACCATGAATACATGTTAATTATGTCGAATGGACCTTCCGCTGGATGCAATTTTGATGCGATACCTATTAAACCTGTTCGATTTGGAAACTACTTGAGACAATTATTTTCACTAATAGTAACTGTGTTTGATTTGCGTCGAATGATCAGCTGTTGTCCATGATTCAGCTCTACCATTGTTACATTCATACTAATATTTATATTTCCGAGGGAGAATTGGATAACGATGATCACCTGTGATTAGTGGGTTGCGTACAGTGGCAGATTATCTGTAATGACAAGATTTTCTGGAAATTGATGCCAGACGCGATCATAGGGGAATGCATTGCCCCTGCTGGACAGGTAATTACCTTCCCCTAAAAAGAAATCCTGGATATGCGCCTGATTATCTCGGACATGGTTATTTGGCTTATTCAGGTATAAGCATCTATGGATCTATTTTGGTATCTTGGAATATTAATGTACTACCTGGATCGACGTGATGGTATGCGAGGTCATAGCCCATCAGGTTTCGTAGTCTGCATACCGTTCATGATCTTCATTCATAATGACATTTTAGGCACCTTTGCGGTCAACGGAATTTTATCTTAGACGAGCCTGTAGCATTTGATCAAATCCTTCAATATCAGACGGGATCTAGATAAATCCGTGTTCTTGTGAATTTTACATTGGAGAGAGGTCGTACGGTGACGAACCTATTGAAGGAACATGGACTAAGACATCCAACAGGGTGTCCGTACAAGTTATTAGATCAAATTACAAAATTGCACCCTATATTTTTTGAAGTTGATAGAACTCAAATTAATTCTGAATAATGAAATAATCATAACTATAACAGCATCAGAACAGATCATATCAATGAATTAGTTATTTCTAATTTGACTTTATGATTTCCACAGGTATGTGTGGATTTTTTGAACGATTCATACATTTACTACAAGCATTGGTAGAATATATTTAGTACATACATTACTCACGATTAAAATTATAAAATTGCTAAGAGTTTAAAATGCCAATTTTTATTCGATCTAGGTTGAAGTTAATGAATGAAAAATATTTTAACACATAATTTGTTTGTCACTCTTAGTAGCGACATCCATGTGGCATGCACGTATCACTAATTTTCCCTCAAAAATAAGTATATACGGGAAAAGTACAAAAGGTAGCCTGACCCGCCTTAGTGCCTTGACCACGTACTGTACATTAGTTAACGAAAGCTTGTCATTCAATGCAAATAAGATGTACAGGTTTTATCCAGCATTGAACAGGTTTTTATGGGGTTCTAGAAGTCACTCAATATTTCGCGGAATGTTTTAGTTTTGAAAATCAATGAATCTAGAACATATTCTTATATGCATGCTAGTTGAGTTAACCAATTTGAATCTGAAGATGCTGCGTTGATAATGCAAAACGCATTCATAAAACAATGTGTCAAACTAGCACAAACAAATATGAAATTTGCCTTAATTTGAAACGTGAAAGAGTGGTTGTCAGACGCATAAAAAATTAACCTGAACATAGATGATTTATCAATATTCCAAAAATGTTTTGACTGTAAAATTTAGTTAAACAGATTATTCATAGGAATTGAAAGCATGGTTACTTAATTCAAATATCAATCAAGAGTGATTGTAGACAATTCAAAAAGTTTATCCCATGCGTGAGACGTCCATAAATATCATACTTTGTTTTGTATTCTATTATTAACTCATACTTCTCAATATGCAGTTCAAAAATTAGATTTCATGTATTGTAGATGCAGTTACATGGTGAAACTTTTCAATCATTCAGATAAGAATTGTGTCCAAATACACAATTCTTATCTGAATATATCATATCTGCTTCAACCACTAGCAAATATTAAATTTAACATGCTAATGATAAATTTTATATTAGCTGAACTGATATATGCACATTTTCTCAAATATCAAATGATTTATATACAACCAAAATAAAATGTGCATAAGTACCAAAGTGTATACTTTATTACACTTTGTTGTAAGTATATCAAAATAACGTTTCATTCTCTGCTAAACTGAAATATATTGTCTAGAGAATATCTTCACTGCACTTATCCAAAATGGGTACATTGATTGGAAAAAACTGGCAGCAAAGGTGTCGTAAATACTTAATGCTATTTTTAAATCAGTAAAATATGTCCAGTCGAATTATCAATTGAAAAAATTATGAATTTATGCATGTCTGAAACAAAAATTCAGTACACTAGGTAGTCTAAAACACGCCATATAATCTATTTGATTTTTATCTGGCATGGAAATGCATCGTTGTTTTTAACTTAATTTGCTACTTCTAATAAAAAGATGACAAAAATTGCAGACATTCTCGTTATAATTTGACTGTACTAGAACCAATAGGCACTATAAGTCTAATGTGTACTTTTGAAGTAAGAATTAAATTGAAATTTCTATACACATTATAATATGCATTATAGGGCATTTGTACTAGTCCTTAAAAAACTATACTTACTAAACAGTACTATTGACAAAAAAACATAGGGGACTACAATAATTGTCTAGAAAGGTACAATTTTCAAAGTACACATGATGCACTTACATCTGTTTTTTACGATTGCTAAACAGTTCACTTGACCTGAAATAAAAAAATACTTTTAGAAAAAAATCATATTTTCTACCACAAGACTACTATAATAACCAAGGTATCAGGTATTCTGGAAAAAGCATCAAATATCATTGTAAGAATACTTCAGTGCTCGAAAATTTTGACAAGTTTCAGTATTTGATGTTCTTCAAGTTTCGGGATATTTCAGGTATACTCTTGCTTTGCTTACATTTTTTATTTCATTAATTTCGCGAGAGACTTTTGTATCAAGCCTAAATTTAGTGACGGATTTAGCATAATATAGTGTAGAAGTAGTGATAATAAATCGTCTAGTTTGCTTTGTCTTGTCAAATTTTAGGTGCACTATTTGGCATTCGAATGTTAATTTTTAAAATGTTTATATTGACGAAAATATTTCTATTTTTTGGTATTGCATGTCAACTACTCTTTGTATAAACAGAAGCAGCTGGCCGCTCAAGTTTGAAGTTTGGTCAGGTGATTTGTAGGTTGTGCAGGCACTTCACTTGGCTATGTGTGCTTGTCTATTTGTAAATATTCCATAAAATCTCCATGTGTGTATGATATATTTGACAAAACATTGGTTTTATTTGCGTATTTGGCAAATACGGCATAATAAAAAATACGCGTTAACGCGTCGCTGTTGGTATGGTCAGAAACTTCAAAAGATCCAACTACATATGTATGCAACTACTACAATACATACACAAAATACGACCCGCTATCTAGACGTAGGTCCTGTGTTTATTTTTGTGGCGCTGATGTTTACGTTTTCTGATATAAATTGGAACAACACAACTTTTCCAAATGATACATATTATTAGGAAGTTAAATATTGTGATTGTCTATTGCAATGGTAACTGGTTCCTCAAAATTACTTCTTTCTATCTGTGCACTAACATCTTGTTATCAAATCCTTTTTTACAACTTTTATAGTTTCAGAGTAGTAATAAGACATTTAAATGGAAATAATATGTTGCAAGGGCACGGTTGCCCATGTTTACAAATTTACTTTCTCAACAGCAAACATTTGGTCATCTTGATATTTGGTGCTAAATAAAGCAAATACAAATACGCATACACGAATAGTGTACGGCAGCTTTGAACTAAACATTTCAAAATTTCAGAGCGTTTTGATTTTGTGGAACGTTCGTCTACTGCTCAACAAAATAGTGATTCTTTACCTTAGGATACAGAGCTAATAGCATTGTGCGGAGCTCCCATCTGTGTGAGCACTTTGTCCAGCCACTGTAATGGACCATGTAGATGTACTTCAATCCAACACGGCGTACTAGTCACGTCCTGCCGGTGATATTCTGCTCCCCAACCCTTCACGAAGCTCATTCGGATTGTGCACATCTGGAACAAAGAATAGTTGTCCAGTCCAATCTATTGAAGTATTTTAAAAATGAGACCACACATTCATCTGTACACTAATATCCATTCTTCAAAATTCCCCACTCTATTGTCATGTTCAAATGACTTGTTCTGTATGTTTTCCTAGAGAAATATTTATGAGTTTCACAATGTTTATACGACCGTTCTTTTAACCCTCAATGCGTTTAATTAAATAATATGTTTTGGTCATGGAAAGGTAATAAAAAACATTGTTACTTTTTATAACGACACAGCTAACCAGTCACTTTTGAAAATGAAAAACAACAGGGACACTCTTGAATCGAGTAGTTCATCCATCAAAAATTGTGGCGCAGTTAGCTTCTTTCCAACAATTGTCTTATTGACTATTTAGATTGACTAACCAGATTACATGTACTAACAAACCATACATTTCAATTGTCCTACTCTGCATTTAACCAAGGAAAATGGTGACTATATTTTATAAAAACTTGACTCAGACCCGTATAATGTAGTAATTCAATCATCATTGTCCAATAAAACCACAATGGATACTGGATTTATACTTTTGCGACAATTGAAGTATTACCTTGGTGAGTTCGTAAACAGCTTCGAAGCCGTGGTTGACACACTGCGACAACAGCTGCGCGAATTCTGCATTGTTGAAGATTCGTAATGAACAACCAGCTGGGATCTTGCAGACCGTTGACGGATGGAAACCATGGTGGTGGTTACAGTTGCGCGACTGTACGAAGATGGCAGAGTCGGACAAACACTCGGCGTATACTTCACCGTTAACGTAGTACAAGTGCACACCTGGAATAGAAAACAGAAGAGAATCAAATATCGCCAAAGGATGTAAATATTACAGGAGCTGTAAAAAGTAGAGTCAAGTAGACTCGGTATTCCATTCTGTAATAATATGGTTTGCTGCTTGGATATCATCTTTCGATATAATTGTGGGTAACCAACCGGTTACCCTAGCAGCACAAAGCTGTTCGCCAGTTGATTCCGTGTAGCGAAAGCGCGTTGTATCGTAGCCACACCGGTACACCGCGAACCGGATCTCTAGATTAGAAGATCTACCCGCTGATGGCGCTGACGCACTCCCCGCAGATATAGTACAATGAAAAGTAAACACAGCAGCTTACACAAGACATTTCACATGTATGTGAGTTTTCAAACTAACTTTAGTATCTATTTTTTCGTTTATCTAAAGGTCCTGTTTTACACAATTTTATCCCCAATAAGGATTGATCACATATCATCATCACAAGGATAGATACCTACTCTATCAGATAAATCACCCTTCATTATTATTCTAGGGGTGGAAAGGCATTAGAGGTATATTGAATCAGATGGTTATGTTCAATTGCTTATATATTCTCTGAAAACTCATTCTATCATCATGTTCAAAGGGTCGCTCACCTTTTCCAATATGTCGCCTGGTATTCTCAATAGTCGAATTTCTGTTGACGTTGCTCAGCTGCCCCAGACAGAACCTGTCACTGTTGTTGCTTGGATTCGTAAACCCATCCACGATTACGGATGTGGAGTGACAGTGGAAAACTTCTCCCACCCGACTGTTAAGCTCATAGTAGGCGATAGAAGCCCAGAAGGGCTGCTCTTGATACGCTACGGGCTGCACGTCTGAATGAGAGCTCAAGGGTGGTTCAGGGCTCGGGTTGTTGTTGGTGCTCGAATTATTCTCGTCGGTAGGACTGTACGCGGGTGGTGGTGTCTCGGCCAGATTGGCATACGGGGATTGCGGGTTGTTGGAGTTCACGCTACCCGGGCTGGAGACGCTCGATATAGGTGAACTAGAATAATATTGAGAGATCAGACTTTATTAATGATAATAGTTGCGAGTGTACATAAGTTTTGCTACATAAAAGGTAGTGTAAAATATAAAATATATCATACCTCCAGGATTGCAAAAAAAATGCGCGTAAAATATTTATTTTAGATGTGTATATTCACTTAATCCCTTATAGCTGGCAATATGATATGAAATTCACTGTTCAATCGATATCATGCATTAGATTTCAAAATTCAGTGGTGACAAAAAATTTAAACAAGTTACATAGTGAGTGCTAAATACTGGTAGAAATGTCCTCCAAAATTAAAATAAAATGAGTGTTTACATGTAAACTGAAGAACACACGTATTTAGGTATTATAGAAAGAAAAAAGGATGCATATGGGCCTTTGAACAAAGCACTCCTGTGAGGTGACAGCAAACTAACCAAAACCAATCCAAGCTTTCTTGAGAAAAGAGCTAGTTCTATTGAAATGATTTCAGTTGCTATATCTTTCACTATCATGAGATGTTGGGATATGGAAGGTATCTGTCTTTTTTATCTAACTATAATCGAACTGGTCACAGGTTACATTGTGTCTAGATGCCTGTATGGAAATTTTGGTTCTATATGTGCTCATATTGATTTGAAGTTTGAAAATATAGGAAATATTTGGTGTCAATGGTGCCAGCTTTATTTCTGGTCCAGTTTATTATTGCATCACACAATTCCAAATATATGCCAATTAATACAGAGGTGTGTGAGCAAATCAACACAGCATACTATCTTTCTCAACTGCCTTCCTTGTTGACTGTAAGTACTTGAAAACTTAGAGGCATTTACTAGCAGTTAGTTATGAAAATTTTGTTTAAATGAATACTCGTCTTCTATATATGTTCAAAGCATGGTCATTTACAGTTTAACAACAGGAAACAAATTTGTAAGAGATATTTGAACCCACATTTATAGGTGCATGTGGGTTGAGGTTATAAACATTCTATATAGATCCCATAAACATACAATTCATGTGCCTAAAAATCAGCAATCACTGCAATACCATTTATCAAGTGCACCAGTGAGTCATTGAAGCATTTATAGTAGTTTCTCAGTCAGAAAGTTATGCTTCAGTTATTATGATGTATTTGTTATGCAAATAAGAGATATTTACCTGGGTGCCAAGTGGTTTGAGCTAAAACCATTTGATGAGTAGCTGACATTGTGAGGCATATTGGGCTCCACTAGTTGCTGGAAAGGTAAAAGTGAATGTCCAGGGACAAAGTCATTGTGTCTAGGCACCAATACTGGTGGAAGGACAGGGCTCTCCACTCTTTTGTAGTGGTAGGGATTGATGCAAACCTCTTTCTGTTTGGCTGAGAAGGGGTATTGGCAATGCTCCAGTGGTTTTAGTTCGTGGTGACTTTGGAGGTCAGGCCAACGCCATACTCTGCAATAAATCACATGAGGAAGGCCTTTACGGTGGGATACCTGTAACAAGATATGAAAATCATACAACTTTGCTTTCAAGAAAAACATTTTTTGATGTAGGTAAATGATCGTGTATTTAACAACACAGTTTCACAAGTAAAACTCTTTATTCCAGTGACGCATATTGATTTATATTTAAATCATTGTCAGACTGTCACATTTGACTTTTAACATAGGCTACCCAGATTACTTGCTAACAAAACTAGAGTTCTCAAATCTACCATACTATTTATCCTGTCTAGTTGTGTTTCCGTTAAATTATTTATTTTTTCTTTCCTTTGTCCGTCTTAGGGGAAATCTGTTAAGGAAAACCCTCTAAGACAGACCAAAGGAGAAAAAAAAATAATTTAACAGAAGAATAGCTAGACAGGATAAATAGTATGCTAGATTTGAGAGCTCTAGTTTTGTATCCATGATAGGATCTAGTTAGCAATCTGGCAAGTAATTTGGGAAGCTTTTGTTAAAAGTCAAATCTGACAACCCAACAATGACTTAAATATAATCAAAACACACACTGAAAGAAAAAGTTTAAAATGTGAAACTGTGTGTTAAATACACAATCCTTTTATCTGCATGATGGAAGAGTTTCACCAAGTAAGAGCATCTACAATCTTAATTTTATAGAATCTTAATATTTTAGATTTCTAGTTAGATCAGAAAATTGTGTTTGTTTTAAACTGTGAGCTTTTTTTAATCACTTTTTCCTCATTACATAAGGGTGTACAATTTTACAGCAAAAATAATTAATCAAACCAATACCCTAAAACAAGAATTTTATAATAATCCATAATAATGATACATAGGGAAAAAAAATTATATTTTTTCATTCTTAAAATTAAAATGCTTATTATCAAGATGAATATGGTATTGACAGTACTATAATAATATAGCGGTGTCACAAGGTTTGTTATAAGTGTAACACAATCATTAATGCTTTATTAAATATAAGAACTAACACATGCATCATATATTGTATCATTTCATGGAAATTGTTTAGTAATACTCTAGGCAAATTCCGATAAACTAACAATAATTGTTCTACGGACAGCACTTTTAAACCTATTTGAGATTTCTTTGGATGAAACAATTTTTGGAGCTCTTGTATTTTTTGTTAGGATCAGCATTAGTTTCTGATAAAAATAATTTATTCACAAAGCCTAACATACTTGAGTGTTTGATGTAAAATGAAATAAGATCACAATAAATATATTCGAACACATAATTTCACAAATGATTTTTGTATAACCCATTCCAGTTTAATATTTAAATTGAAACACACACAAAAAGAGTTCTATTTCTAGAACTTTTTGTTCACAATACAGAATTTTAATCTGAATGATGGAAGATATTCACCAAGTAAGAGCAACTGCAATTCAAAATTGGTTACTGGAAAAATATTTATCCATCATCATGAAACACTTGATCTTCTTAAATACTGTAATTTAAATGTAATGTTTTCAACTCACTAAATTGGAATTTATTAAAAGCTGTGAGTCGAGAAATTACAATATATAGGCTTTGTTCTCCAATTAATTTAGCAAGTTGCTTACTGCATCATGGGTTCATGACAATTATAATTTCTTAGTTTAAGTTTTTCATATGTTGGCCTTTACAGGTTATGAACAAATCTTACATTTAATAGGATTATATATTTTTAGTTGTGACCTAAAGTAATTATCAACTATTAGATCTCCAGTAACAAATAATAGAGACTTCCAAATAAAATGCTAAGTTGAACAACAACCAAAATCTAGCTTTATTATACCTGTTGTTATCTTGACTATAAGGTTGGTTAATGAAATTTCTTATATTGTAAGATGCAAATAATAAGTTTTCACATTTTTTTCTAATTATTCAGTCTCTCAAGTATTATTTTCTATTAATTCATCACACAGCCTCTAAAAATAACCAATATTTTACTACATGGTATGGAAACTAGAAGTAATTATCTAAATAAATGTATTATGAACCTAACATTTATCATATAATTGGTAACCAGTATACCTGTAATCTTCCATCCAAGCTGCGAGGTATGGTCACACACTTGCTAGGAGTTCCAGGGCAGGAAAGAGCCCTTTCAAGCTCTTCAATTGCACCTTTTCGCTTCTTCAATTTCTTTACAAGACTGTCTACAGCTTTCTCTGCCCATTTTTCCTCTTCATCTCCCTGCTTCCAACCTAGTAATTTTTTCACCGCGGGACTTGTGAACGAGAAGAGGCTGTTTAAAGTTGAAATTGGTCCACTACTTGAAGACTCGCCCTCGTCGGTATCCATATCAAAGCTATAAAAAAACAAAATTACCGTTAGTCACTCGCACATCAGAAGCCTATGTAAATAAAAACAAACTGCACATTTGTTTCTGGTATAATGAAGAAGTGACTCACAAATTATGAAAATGAGTCGCATAATATTGATAATCGGTTGTAGCCATGGTTTGAAATTAATGAAAAGTCACCACTCCCGCTGAACGGCACTTGCTAAGTTATACATTACAATCCGGTACAGCGGCTGGTACTAGCAGTGCACTTCCTGGTACTGGTATTTATCAAGAGCAACATTTTTTCGCGATCAACAAAAATAAAACAGACATGAGCGAGAGCAGTCGATGCGATATTAGCATACGATTCTCGTTTGTTTGGATGACTGGGGTAGGTTTTTCATTCGCTTACCTTATCCGTACAGAAAATAGGAATTACAGCCGTAATAGATTCAATATCATCACAAAAGTTGCAATAAAAATGCAAAAAATATCAACACAAGCAAATATGACGCCTGCTACTTTTGAGGATTAGTTCATTCCGTGACCGTGGCACTTGGTGGCACTAGCATTTCCTGTTTTGTGCGTTTATCATTATCTCTATATCATGGAATGAAGGAATAGGCCACAGAACATAGGGAAGGTTAGAACAGGCTAATTAAATTATCAGTTGTCAATGTCAACCGCTTATGTCACTATATAGCAAACAAGAGTAATAAAGTAGATTGATATTTCTATCTCTACTTATCAGGTATCACAACAAGTCAAAGCTAATAATCGAAAATAAATGAACAGTTCTTTGCAAAATTATATTTTTTAATATTATGCACATTTCAGTTTTCACGAGTAAGATTATGAGTGTAGTGCTCTGTGATTTTTCCTTAATATTTTATATTTAACTATTCACTGGGTATGGCTCAAATTATGCTACCAATTTGTATTTAGTGAACAGGGATACGGCTTGTTTTTTATTAGAAATAAACTATATATACCAATTATTTGATTTGACATAGAACAGTCAATTAGTCAGTATCGTCAGTATATTTTGATATCATTTTCTACCAACAATGCTACATAATAGCAACATCCAAATAAAGGGTTGTTCGTTCAGTAAACTCACAATTTTTGTGAAATAACTAGCTAATACAAAAATGTAGGCTTATACAAAATTAGCTGAAAGTGTTAATGGCTAATGAGTTGTTTCACGTCAAATAGGGCGGAAGTTTCTGCGATAATCGCGTGACTGCTCCGCAAATTAAGCTTCTATAGCAAGGAGAGCGCTGTATCAAGGAAACTCCCGTGTTGATTATAAATACATCGGAAGTATATCCATCTAATTACCACAATATCGATTCCTGAGAAAACTGTCGAACCCTTAGCAGCCCATATGCATTGAACTTGATCAGAAGCCCTTAATGCTAAACCCCATTGAAAGTTTTTGAACGCGACGACTACATATTAAGATACTTGATGAAGTTCATTTGCTCTAATCCACATGTGGATGATGTCGGGCAGATAATTTTCCGTTGATCTACGCGTGAGCAAGTTGTACGATCATTGATGACTTTTTTGTCCAGGTACTTCAGAAACTTCACGTTACGTTCATGGCGGTCCCCATAACATTGGCACCTTAGACATGATGCAGAGCAGAGTCACTAGTTTATATTTAATGAGCATGGTTTTTGCTGCTCTTCCTAGGATGAATTATGATATTAAGTCTGAGCCACCGTTCTTATCTGGAGTTCAATATTTTAAGAATGCATTTTATACGAGTATCTGGGTTTGATCCTTACGGCATGTCTGAGCACATGCTAATGGTAGTGGATGAAGTACCTCCTTGGAAGGAAAACTTAACCCCAGGTGTATGATTTTCCTTTGGGGGTGATGGTGATAGACCGATCCTCTCTTCTAAGTGATAGACGAATAACAAAAGGTCTGGCTAAAAGTTTTGGCTATAGACAAAAATGATCTAGACGTATCAGGACCTGAGAGTTTACTCTTACTTTTATGGTTGTAATTCTCTTTTATGTAATCGAAGATCCGTTCATTTAAAATTGCTTCCAGCACGTTGAAGCTGCAGTGATTTTGGGTGTTTGGATTTGTCCTCTATACCTTGTAGGTATAGTTGGGATTTCGACATAACCGCGTCTCTACAGTTCCAGTTAAACTATGATTGGCTTTTAGAAGAGCGTTAGTGAGCGTGAGAAATGTAGGCTTTCAAACCTTTGTAATTTTTTATCACAGGCTGACATATCTCTAGTTTTCCACCAGTTTATGGTGTACGCTTATGATACACTGGGAGAAAATAACTACCGAAATAAAGCAACACAATTAGGAAAAAATTGGAAGATCTGAAACAACTTTCAGGTGAGAGGGCTTGTGCCCCTACTTGCCCCCCAAAACAACCATTACCTTAAATATCGCTAAGCAGTTATACGCCTCTTAATAATAATAATTATTATAATAATCTTAATTTCCATTCGACTTAACAAAAAGTATAGGCATGTTGTCAGACACAAAGTATATAATTAAAGACAGAAAGTTACACATTGTGAAGCTTACAAATAACAGACACACAAAAATAAATGAATAGGAAATATCATAACTATAAGTGATAAAAAGTTAAACCAATGATAAACGTAATATCAATGGTTATACATACAGCACATATGATAAACTAATATTTATATAAAGATACCTATTATTGTATATCTTAAGATATGAATTCGTCAATACCATAGACCAGGTTTTCTACTAAGAGATTCTTGATATGCCGTCGTAAATTGGAGCTTTGTACAGATTTGATATGAGGAGGTAATTGGCATTGGCAATGGGCATTATCAGAGGCCCCTTTGCTAATGTTGAAAGATTGTGCTGCGGTGTGCAGCAGAAAATGATACCATAATTAAATGAAGATTGAATTTGTGTATAATAATACATTTTAAGTATCTCATTACTAACAAATTGTCTCAATCTCCACGACACAACATATCTTTTTCTAAGAGAGTCTTGAATCAATCAGTAGGTACACCAAGGAGTTTTACATTTTACATTATTTTACATTAACATTTTACATTTTTACATGAACTTGTTCCACATTATTACCTTTGATAAGCTAATCTATGTGCATCACGTAATGAAAACTGCATGACCCGCGTCTTCAATTCATTAAGTACAGCCAATTTTTCCTACAGTATTTTTGCAAATGATTTAAATGATGATTCTATCTATTACTATACTATGTGATTAACCTAGATTTAGGAGTAAGAGTTGTGGTGTATATACCATGAATGCTGGCAAAATAGGAAAAAGGACATTTATATTCGTATAAAAAGGTTTTCAGAAAAATGTGCGCTATAAAAAGTATAAAAAATACTCCTTTGCGATGATCATAATGCAGGTAGTTTTTCCATACACTCTGCAAAAACTCAATATATTCTGCTAGCTTTGCACAATAATTACTCAGTAAATAATCAACATCAGCAGTTCAAATTCTGATATGACACGTAGCCTAGTGACCATTAATATGTGGAAATTCATTTATTGAGCTTTTAATGAACGCATGGAACTATACAGAACTCAAAAAAATTAATGTGTTTCTCCAGATCACCCTGATTGGTTTAAATTATATCACAGTCATACAAGGAAATGAACGTCTGGAACTTTTAACAAAACATATATGTACTTTGTGTGGCTGAGCTTTTGATGAATCAGCTTACTATTATAAAATATTTGTCTATTTCTAAACTATTAAAATTTGTACACTCATTTCCAAGCGTCGCGCTCTATGGCGCTACCCATTGGCAACTTACGAAGTCAAAGGTCGTAACATCTGGACTGTCTTTAGCGGCAACGGATGTCCCTACGATATCTGTCAGTAAGGCTGAACTGTTTTGCGAACGACATTCTTTGTTCTTCGTAAAGATTATTTACGATGTACCGTTATTTCGGTTCATTCAAATCAATTGATAGATTCGCACATTATTGGAAAGGAATTTCAAGTGTTTGCTATACTGATGAGTCTAGGCTAAAGACGAAACATGCATTTTTATAGCAAGAACGGTGTATAGTGGATAGCATATACTGAATATCAGTTGTCAGCTTCTGACTTGAATGAGCCAAGATAACGGTACATCGTGAATAGTGTTTACGAAGATCAAGCGATGTCGCTCTTGTTGACAGATGTCGTGAATGACATCTGTCGCCGCTTCAAGGAAGTACAGTTGTTAGGACTTTTGGCTTTGTAAGTTGCCAATGGGCAGCGCCATAGTCTGTGACCCATGACGATGAAAGTTAATGAGAAAAGTCTTAAAAACACGTTTTATTCACTATTTTCATACTCAAAAACATTACAGAGGAGAAAAAAATATTTGAAGATGGTGTTTCTGTTATTCCGATATTGTACAAAAATTTTCACCAAAATCGGTTCATTAAATTTTGAGTAATAAGCAGTCAACCTTTTCCTTGATGCTTATTTAACAATATCGCCTTCTTTTATAAATTACTTTTTAACTGGGAAAATCGTTTGGAAAATTCCATAAACTATTGAGCAACAGTATCCCATTGATATTTTACATAACATCACAATTTTTGCCTATTTTTTGATGATACGTAATCACCAGTTCGCAATACAATATATACGTAAGTCCCATAGCTTACAAGTAAAGAACTCATTAAATTCGGAAACTCTACAGCTTTCGACTGAAAGGTACCTAAGTATTTTGGCATCATGAAGTAGGATTTCAGTTATGTTGTGTAGAAAAGGGTTTGCATGGATGAAGCATAGGCCAAAATTGCGATTTTATGAAAATCTCAGTTATATACTAATTTAACAAAAAATAAGACTATTGTTAATTAAATATGAATTTTGTTTATCGTTACTCGAAATGTGACCCTCCTACCGTCCTGGATTTTTTTTTACATTATCGAAATAACAGAAACGCTATCTTCAAGAATATTCAACCCTTCATGTGCTGTTGTTATGGGTAAACAATTGTGAAAGAAACGTCATTTTAAAACTTTCCAGGCTATTTTCAAGTTAACTATTGCACCCAGCAACCTCGATCAGTACTCATTCACTAGAAAAATTTACAGCGGACAACTTCCCCAATGCATATGTTATATTATTTATTTATTATAGACGGAAAATTTAATTTCTAAGATTTTTAATTCCGCGCCGTTTAGGCTATGAATGAACTAAAACAATTCGAGTGTGTTACGACACACGTTTATGGGTAAGATTTGGAAGGAGTGCAGATACTTAAGATTATGTTTCTCACAGTTTTTCCACCCTTCTTTCCGGGACCTTGTTTATTGCCCAAAATGCTTACCAAAATAAGCTAGTCACATAAAAAAGCATGAGCTTGTATTCTAATATTCGAGAAAAAACTCTGATTCGAAAGTTTCGTCATCTCAGATTCAGTAAGGCATCCCCTGACCTCTGTGAAGTCGATGCTGCTTGGAGGCATTTGTGCAAGACTTCATCGTCTCCTCCTTGAAAGGACGGAATGATTATATACCGAATACGCAAGAATCATGTTTTTGCGCTTATAATTCCATTTGACTCAATATAAACATACTACCTCATTCAGACATCATGCTGTTCCTTCATCTTGACTCATTGAATCTGTGTTCCCAATACTCAAGAAGGACGATAAATCGAGAGAAACACAAAATAGCGGAGATAATTATAATGAATAACTTTTATTATTTGTTCTTGAGTGCAAAATAATCCAAGGAACCAACACAGATTTATTCTTGGACAGTTGATGATTATCAAAAATCAACTCACTGCACTGGTTCCAATCCGTGGACACAGTTGGTATAGTTTACCTCGACTTTTCTAGAGCCTTCGTCCGCATGACTCATAATACGAACATCTGGGGATCAGAGGTAACTTGTTGCTGTGAAATGAAGCATTCTTGGCCGGAAGGACTTTTCTGCAATTTTCTACTCATCTGTTCATCCAGTCACCAGAGGAGTTACACAGAACTCAGTCTTGGGTTCTACACTTTTTCTTCTCTACCACTTCTCCAACATTTATAACACCGTAATAAACTTCAATTGAGGTGTTAACATTTGCTTGTTACATTCAATTTTCGTAGTGCAGACATCATAATACGTGTAAGATAGCATTATTTCAAATTCACAAATATTTATTTCCAAGTTACAGACTGGTGTTCGCGGGGCGTGGTAACTGATAGAGGCACAAAATCCAGGGAGGAGGCGGGCACAAGTTTGGATTGCTATGTCTGCTTCCGAATGTTTTGATCAGCAAAAACAAGCTCCACTCATTCACTAATTTTGTAATGGAACATGAGTAAAAACTGAACATGTTTACGTTTTCTTTCTGAGATGTCACTCAACATAACTACTACTTATTTGGGGACTTTCCCAAAGGTTGGATCGCCCTCCAACTCCCACTTAATCAGCGAGTAATACTGCCCTCACTAAGGTGTCGGGAGTAAAAAAAACTCTCGAGTTAAAAAATCAAGCTTTCGTCTGAAAATTAATTGTAATAAGAGGTAACTGGTTAAAATTAGTCAAATTCAATCAACTCCTTTCCAACGTCCTTGCACCAGAAACCAAATTATCTCCAAAAAATCCTTTCAGTGGTTTAAACCGAACATTCCTTCCTTTCAAAGCCCGTCGACGAATGGTACCACATACCGACGAGGTACCACGCAGGTACCGTCGTTCGGAGGTGGCTGACTCCAACACCGTTTTGTGATACCGTTAGTATCGAACAGCCGCTCGACGACGTGACGTCATCTGTAGTACCGGAAAATAATCGGGTACTGTACACTAATCTTTCTCGCTGAGATAGGCTCACAACGCAAGTACCACCTAGAGTTTTTGTTACAATTGTTCACCTGCCATAGCGATATGATGTGTTTAACCTGTGCATTGTGACGGTGTAGTTCGAGTAGTACCATTCATTAATTTGCCTTAGTAACTAGTCAAAAATTCATACGGTAAGTTTTAGGAGTCTTACTATTCAAAGCTGTTTAGGCATATATTTATAAGAAAAAATATAAATCTATGTTTTTTTTTGGAATTTTTGATGGATTATATAAGAAGTCATCTCAGAAAATTTTAAATTTTGTTGTTAGTACCTTCAGAATTTTTTCAGGAGCATCAATTTTAACGCTGAGCGGATATTTCTCAAACTATCATTATATATCAATATCAATTTATATACATTTATTCCTACCTCTTATCGATCTTACCATATATCTATATATATGGTGGTTATATTCATATATTTAGCAAAACATTAAAATTTGTTTCATTCATCATATTCAAGAACGCTGTCTATGCTTAATTTTATTTCAGCATTGTAATGTTGCTAATTCTAAAATTATCAGTTCTTTGCTAATACGATCAGGAAACAAACATAAAGAGTAATAATGGTGCAAAATATAATTTGGGAAATTTGTTGCATTTAAAAAAATATTGTATGACAACTAATATGATAGGACAGAGGAAAAATAGTCTTAAATAAAATCATGCTTTATCAAAGAAGAGGATTTGTGTAAAAATGTTATATGCTATACTCCAAGCTTGTGAAGCTAAGATTTCTCAATTCTTTATTAGTATTTGCGACCCATTTTTGTAATAAGTTTCATCGGGTCACCCTTTCTCATTCACTAACAGATGTATGCAACAATAATGTATTTCTCACATTCTTGACGCTAAATGCGTAAAACTTACTAGAAAAGATTATTAAAAAATCTTGCGGTTTACCAAGAATAAGTGAATTTATTGATACTCATATTTTCATCATGTCGCCCCAGCCCACAGATTTGGAATGTGTAAAGAGGAAGTGTACAAGAAAGTTATTATGCGTAGCAATTTTGTTTTTCGGGAATTGTCCTGAAAATCCATGGACCTTTCTCATGATTGAAATGTATGGAATTTTACCTGCCCTTCTTAAAAAGCCCATGTATTTATCAACAAACTCTTATGCGAGTATTTTGGTGGTCCCTGCAGCGTTGATATGAATTTTGCAGAAAAGACTGAATCACTTTGATTGATAATAATTGATAAAAATACATTCCAATCAGGACAAAAAGACATCCCATTTTACTAGTAAGTTTACTCCAAATTGCTCCTAGCAGTCACATAAAAAATAGCTAAGGTGTCCTCAGACGATAATCCATTTTTTCTCTCGAAAATTCCATGTTTCAAAGAATAAAGCGACTTCAAGAAATGCTCAAAAGTAATGTAAACAAAAGTCATGATGTTTCTTAAGTAAACTGATTAACATGTTATTTTCACTGCCATTTATATCCTTTTAGATATCGTATGTATCTATAAGTGGTCCACCCAGATTGGTCTAAATGGCATTCTAATGAAATGGCGTTGTCTCCTGCCAGTGAGGCTGTTCTGTGGTGATTGGACACTCCTTATTAAGTTGTAGTTGATTTGTTTGGTCCACATGTATCTATTTTTCTTATAATCGGCTGACATTTCGAGCCACCTTAAAATAAGCTAGGACGACACTAAGGGTATCAACAGAGAAACTGATATCTTTATAAACTGCCGATTTATCGCTAACAGCAGAAGTAGTACAGAGATCAATCTGATTTGGTAGCCAATAAATAAATAAAATAAATTGAAAAGAGAGCTGACGCACTTTGGCCGAACCTCGCTTTCCGGCGTGTTGTTTAGCTATTATTGAATAATAAACATTCAGGGATGAATTCCTCTGGAGCCTGATTTTATTCGAGCTCTTTAATATTTAAATGAGAATTTATTCGCTTGTTATAATTCTTAAAAATGGGAATTCCGTAAATATGAATAAATCATAGACCGAACAAATTTGACTACAAATGGGACGCAATGAACGTCCTACAGTTATGTCAACTAGAAACAAAACCATTCCAAAGAAACGACATTGGAGCCAGGCTACACATGGGAATACGTCAACCAGAGGAATATAAATATCCATTGTAAAAAGAAAAATGTTTGCCCGTTTATCTGAACACGACGTCCTGATCTTAAAAGTTATTGTATACAGAATGGACATTCGAAATGAAGCTTTTGGAATTCTTGATCTTGTTCTTGTTTGCCGTCATACATTTTCAAAGTTACCCTGTATAATGTTAGCAATGAAACATATTCCTTATCTCGGTATTTACCTTGAATTAGCCTTATCAACAAAAATATAGGTAGCCACATGCTAGAGAAGTATATTTTGAAAGGTAAAGCACTAGTCCGTGGCCAATATAAAACGTATGTATTTATGTTTTAATTGAATTATAACGGACTGTTACTTTATTTGATTACAATAACCTACTAAATTAAATGCGCAATGTTTAATTGTGCATTTGTACGAGTATGAATTTCAATATTTCATTGCCAGTTGATTAGAAAAAATCAGATAACGTAAACGTTCTACTCAATAAGCATCAAATGAACCTCATTCAAATCAGCATATTATGTGCATTATAAGGAAAGTATTAAAAGGTTGCAAGAACACAGTGATGGAAAATTGCTATATCGCTTTCCACTCTTGAAGCAAAACACCTAGAAAGAACGCGTTATTTATCGCGAAAAAGAAGTTGAAAATATATAGTAACAATAAATTTTCAGGTCATTTCCTGGAGTGAATTAAAGAGAATTTGAGCATCAAATTGTCCAAAAATTAATTTTATGGCTTTAGGCTAATTGAACTACGAATTGCGCCTACATAGGCCCTTAAGCAATGAAAAAATACGCCATTTGCTAACTGTACATGAAGTTTGCAAACAAAAACCGTTTATTTTTAGGTCACAAAATATCATCATTCATTGAATATACTTTAAAAATGTCAACTTTTTTTAAGAAATTGAAATCTACAATGATTCATTTTGTACACATTTCTCAATTGCTAATTGTTTAATTCTTGCCATGCACCTTTATCGTCATTCGTGAAAGACGTATTTTACATTATTTGTTAGTGAGGTTCATCAATTCTCTACGGTTCAAAATTCTCATTTTAGAAAAAAAGGAACCACCGACTTTCGATTCATCGTCAAACTTGAAATTTGTCATATATATTTCATTTCGACGGATAAAGCAATTTTATATATAACGTACGGTTATGAAGCTTTTGGAATATCGAAATAAAAAATCAGTGAAAAGTTACATTGAAAAATTCGTTTTCCGCCTTTTTTCTGAAACTATGCTTATATTTCGCCATGTTATCAATTTCATTCTAAAGAGAATAAAAATATTCATATTATGCCATAGACTTGTATGCCGTACCATGCGTCGTTTCATCATACATTTATTGACAATTTACGGTTTGTGACTGGGATAGAAAAATTAAAATAGCAACATTTTGTCTAAAATTGCCCTCTCTTTGGAAATTAATATGTCAAAAGGCTAATGTCGCTGTTTCAATTTTCAGATACCAAATGACATCAAAGACGTACCTGGTACTCTCCCTTCTGTTAGTGCTGTCGATTTGCCCCAGCTTGCAGAAACAGACTGATGATCACGAAGACGAAATCACCATAGAGAGTTCTGTCAAGTCCGAATATGAGCCCAATCCGTTTGCTGACGTGGCAGCTGAGATCCTGAAAGAACAACTGGCGCAGAACATAGGCCCCGCTTTACAAGGGATGTTCGCTGGAGGGAATGGAGGGAACGGGGGTGGAGGTGAGTATAGGGATTGTAATAGAACATAGTTGCAGTAAGGTTAAGTTGAAGTCAAAAAGTGTCAAATTTGTGGCTTTTACTACTACTTCGCATTGTCTATTAAGGCGGACTGTAGGGGCTTTAAGTCCTTCTGTTGACCTGGATACACAACAACCAAACTTAGAGAAAAATAAGAGACAAAATGAAGGTGAAAGAGGCAGAGTTAAAAGAAAGGAATGTAACTGTTAAGAGAGAAAGCGTCTAGGTATTGCTGAGATTTAATGACTTCAGTAATTTTGATGTATTACATGGCACTGCAGGAGAATACGTTTTGTTCAAATGTAACTTAAAATAATGTGAAATTGTGGTATTTGATATTATTCACAGTACGAGATGCGTTCCGGAGTGGTCGTGAACCTTTTGGACTGTTTCATCATTTGCTAATCCTGAATTCAGAATTGGCAGATTTGTTATACGTTTAACCTCAGAAAAAAGCCAAAAATTCAAAAATTTAACACGCCATACGAATTTCATACACAAAAAAGATAACAGTACAGAACATTTCACCTGAAGAATATTGAAGACAACATATAAATTGAAACGTTGTGGAACGAAAAATTCTCAGGACAACAAAACTCCCAAGTAATTTTATTGAAACATCATTCAATCATCCAATCAATAGTTGACGTAAACTTATTTATGAATTGGAATGATTTTTTATTAACAATGTTTTGCGGGCATTACATGAAGTGATTGATATCTAATTTTGACTAGTAAAGTGACGTATTAAAGATGTATGGCAGTTCTGAATAGTATAACTTATCAGAACTAATTGTGAAAACTGAAATAATAGATAGGTCTTTTCGAAATATTCTGGAATAAATAAGTCGAATAAACAGAAATGTACCTACTTAGTTGGGGCACATATACCCGCATTTATGATATTCAGGACACAATCTTCACAATTCTTTAGATTACAGTGAAAGTGACAAGCTTACAAATCGCAACAACCTACTTTTTTTTCGAACATATCAAAGCTGTAGTAAGATTTTTTTTAGAAGATATCAAATGAATCAGATCTAAAAAAGTATATGCGTCATATCATTAAATGCAAAAATCATACTTGGTAAACAAAACTAGTTATTTTATAACTGGTTACATAAACTTAAATTAGTTTTATAACATTACAGCGCAGTTTCACCGAAAAAATTATAATATTTTTTATTTGGAGGCAGTAAATGGAAATACTGATTTAGTGATCAATATCTGACCAATCTCTTATTCTTGCGATCATAGTACTTCCGCCACATATGTAAGGAAACCAAAACCAAACTGGAAAATAAAAAATAATCTCCCTTAGTGATTCAGATAAAAATTTATATTAATGTTTGTTTTGATTCCACTGAATCTTTTCATTGATGACTACGCCATTCTAGGTGAGATGTTGGACATGTTGTCATCCATGGCAGGAGCACTGGGTGGAAATAATGATCAAGGCAGCAATGGGGGAGAACATGGGGGTGCAGCCGCCCTTCTCCAAGGATTCAGCGCTCTGATGGCAAACAGAAATGGTGGAAACGATCAAGGCGGGATCGATGCTGGGGCAATTCTGCAGGGCTTGGGAGCGCTCATAGGAAATAATAAGGGTACGCAAACTTGATCGCAATCACAGCATGCATTTAAAGTCAGCAAGGTTCCTAAATAAGCTTGCCAGAAAGCCCGAAAATCCGGAACTGTCCCGCAATTGATCGTTTTGTCCGGTGTCCAGGAATCATTCATTCTCGGTATTTTAGCACTTTTTCACCAAATAACGATTACCAATAGTAACATTTGTAGACAAAGACCGTAACCGAATGTCGTGGTTATTTATTTGGTTTTTAACAGTCCAAATTTTAGACTACCCCACCCGGTCTGGTTTAGATTCTGTCAAGCAATATAATAATAGTTTTCATCTAATCAGTGTCTCAGAAATGACAAGCCGATATATGGCATCCCTAAACTCAAGCGGTATTAGACTCGAATGCCTGAAAACCATTTGTCAGTCTCCATAATGCGTGGAAGTTTGAAATCTATTTTAAGTAGAATTGTTAGTGATATTGCTGCAGTTGGAGAAAAACACAGAGGCAGGATGTGTTGGATGTATCATGTAGATATGGATCTTGATACGCACTATTGAAAAGTGGCTCTAAGAACCATGACTAGATTTGTAAACAAAAAGGTTACTGCACATATAGCTTCTAATACATACAAGTCAAATAAAATCTCATTTTATTATAGTACCTATGATGAATATAATATTTGGATAAATGAGGAATGAAAATCTGAAGGCAATAACAATGTTAATAATAGTAATAATAATTCTCAGGTGGTGGTGGAAGTGATAAAAATGAAGGAGGCCTTGACGCAGGGGCACTGCTCCAAGGACTGGCTGCTCTGATGGGCAACAAAGGACAAGGGGGCCAAGGTGGACTAAACCTGGAGATGATATCATCACTTTTGCAGGCCTTTGCGCCTGAAAATGATAATCAGTTGAGGAAAAAACGAGATACATCGGAGGTATGAACATGCAATCAAATTCGTTGAGGTTTTCTTTAAGACTGTTTGTTTATTATTTCATACAGTCAATTTTATCCAAGGAATTACGCCTATTTATTTACATTCATACTTTAGACGTAGTCTGCTACAATTATGTATATTTTCGTCTACGATATAGATAGACTATTCAAGCTATCTGCGCCTTCATGCTCTAGCCTTGTTATATGTTGTTATCATATCCTCACATAAGTATGTACATAAGTACATATATATATATATATATATATATACATATATATATACCAATTTGAAAATAACGTTAATTCTTTCCTTATAGTTAACAGAAAATACATCACTTTTCTGAGGTCCATTGTTGAAATCTACAACTTTTTTCATGAAAATATTAATTTTTTTTTGTTTTCCAAAATCGTATAACTGAATCAGGCCTTGAGCGCTATGTGTTATTCAGAAGCTATCATACTTATACTTTTCCTTTAGGTGACATGTATATATGACTGATTTTAGGACACTAAAGAAAACGAAATCGACTTAGAAAATCTCAGCTTGGGTGACGTAGCCAAAGCGGCAAGCAAATGGATGGGTCGAGGCTCCTCGACCTTGATGTCTTACCTACCTATGCTCATGCAAGCCTTGCAATCTTTTTCCGGACCTGAAGCCGAAGCTAGAGAGAAGCAACATGATTCCCACAGTTCTATGATGCCTCCATTTTTGGAAAAGCTGCATATCTACTTCGACCACTTCTTGCACACTGAAATGGGAAAGAATATTATATCCATGCTTGGAGCAGAAAAGGCGTTTAAGGTACACATAGCGCCACATTATTTCTTGGTATTAGACGATTTTATTTAATTACCTACTGTTCAGTCTCTGTTATCTTGAGAATTAGCGATTGCTCCCGCCTTTTTTGCTTCCTAATTTCTTTGGTTATTTTATGATGGCCAGGTCACCAAAATTAACGTCATCCTATCTGGCTGCCTGTGTGTCTACCTGTCGGTCTGCCAGTCTGTCATCGGTCTGTTTCTGTATCTGACGGTCTGTTGGATCACCACGTAATATCAGTAAACGCTGCATCGATTTTGATGAAATTTTAGTAAAGGTATAATATGGACACGCATTAGGTAATGTTGCAGTTGTTTGGAATTGGTGCATTTTCGAAAATATAGTTAGTACAAAGAAATGTTAGAACTTCTCCAAACTTATATTTTTCACGTTTCTCCAGTTTCCAACAATTTTTTGCTGTAGGCAAATATATTTTTAGGGGGGCTTGAAACTTTGAGAGGTGTTCAAGTCCCATTTCCACAAGGTTTTTACTAATTTAGGACAGCAAAAATAATTTTAAAAAAAATTTCTCTACGAATGTTTAAGTGGCTCGCAACTTTATCTGACCAAGGTAACAGTGTAGTATACTATAGTCTTATAGTTTATGACTTACGGCCATTGGTCAAAATGTAAGATATGTGGGTTCGTATCACGCCAATATCAGGTGATGTTTTCTCTGATGTTTCTAATTGTAAGCTTGTCTTTATATTGTAATACATTTACATCATGTTTATTTATATTTTTCCAATATCTAAAGTGTTCTCATAACATATTCCTTGATTTCAGGCATTTGCAGATGAAAATGGACGATTTGACTATAAAAAATTTGGAGAATTAATGGAAAACCATTCGTTTAGAAAACATTGGATATCAAGTGTCACTGATAGAGTTGCCAGTTTAGCGCATACCTATCTAGATCCTAAGACCTTTGATACGTAAGTATATGTTCATTTATATTACATACATATTAATATAGTGTTTGAAGCATTTTTTTCGGTCAAAATATAAAATGTAAATACTGAGCCCTGGAAACATTTTTTAACAGGATACATTTTTGCAGGACTGACATTTTTCATGAATCATTCTATGATTAATTTTGTGACTTAATTTTCAGGGTTCTAACAACCGCACAATACCTCGTGAATACGTATTTAAAAACTCAAGGGTTTCCCAAGAAAGTTTTATTGGATCCAGAAAACCCAGTGGACAGCGTTTCTAGACTAATCAACTTTGTTTTCAAAAAGTATTTTGACATCAAAGTTAAATCCAAAGAATATGTAGCTCCAGCTATTGAATTCCTTATGGTAAGTTTTATAAAACCATAGTTTATAATTTCCATTGTATTAAACTGTTTTTATATTCATATCTTTTGATTTAATGTATTTTTTAATCTTATTTATATTGTACTACTCCGTGTGTGCCGTTTTGTATTGTTGCGACTTGTGATAATGCACAAATGGAATCCCATGATAATATCTAATACATAATTCGCCAAATTTGTAAGTTCCTACTTCTTCCTGATAGATTTACACCTGGGCCAATCGTTATCATCATTTAGTTCATTTATTCGTATAAAACCAAGATTGGGATTGATTTTGGATTATGCATGAAGTTGTGAATATTTGTTTTTACGTTTTGTTCCTCAGTATGTTATCTATCCAAAGTGATAAATGGGGTTCCATATTAAATTCGGCAATCTGTTAAGCTGGAAGTATTTTGTCGGACTGAGTGATAACTTTTGATGATAGATGGAGCGAGTCAACATATCTGAAGCCATAGAACCAAACAAAAATCACTGTACTATGAATTAAAGGATAGTCATCCTCAAACCGAAAAAATAACGGATTTTTTGTTTTGTTTTTCTGTTAACAATACATAAAAATGCTTCTTTGTTTATAGTTTAATTGATGAAATTACTTGGAATTCGACCATCTGTAGGGAATAAAAAGACCTACAATATTTTTTCACAGAATGCGATTAGATTTGTTACTGGTAAAAATCACAAAAACTTTTCAAAATAACATTAATTTACAAATTTATATCCTTGGTGGTTTGACAGTGTTATAAAGCTCATATCTTCCGCGAAACATTATATTATTAAACTATGCATTTTCAACAGGAGAGCAGGGAATTAATATTTTGCCAACCTTTTTGAATAGCAGACTTTTTTCTTAATTTTGTGAATTGTCAATGAAATGAATTTGAAAAGTTATTTTTTTTGCCTTTTCCCAACTTTGGTGCAAGATTGTCGAATCGAGGTATACAAAATTATTTTTTTGTTTTTTCAATAAATAATCATTCAAAGAGAAACTAGTGCAATTTATTCAAAAACTTTTATAAAACAAGGGAAAAAACGAATAAAGTACTCTTACTATTGCTCATAAAAGAAGTAGCATTTCAATTCTGGTTATACTTTAGGAGCTCCTCATCTATGACTCATCCCTGAAGTTATAAAAATTTCATAACATAAATAAAACTTGCTTACCTTGTATATAAGTACATCCATTAAAATAACATTAGTGAATGCCAATACCTGTCAACTATGAAATATGAATATAAACGTGCATTTTGTTTCAGGGTTTGAAAGGTGCAGTTCAGAATAATAAACTGTTAGGAAGCAACTCCAAGGAATTTTCTGAAAAATTAGCTGATACGATAAATATGGAGATCATTGAACCACTTATCAGGGTGAACAGAGCGTACAGATTCGCCAAAACTACGCCCAAATGTGACAGGTTAGTTTTTCATATTCACCAAGGTATAATAATAACAATAGTATATTAGAGGATTTATTATTTGTACAGTAAGCGCATAGTGGCACTGCACATAGGCATCTATGTATCCAAAGTCAAGATCTGAACACTTAGATATGGACCGCCCAATTGTTGTCTACACTCAGATCACTAGGCTATACTGATGAGTCTCGGTTATAGACGAAAGCAGGTCTTATGTATAGTGGAGAGCATACACTCAACACTGTGAATCCTCAAGACGATTATTTGAAAACCAAAAGCAAACAGATATCTATGTCAAGTGAGCTCATGTACTGTACTCATATGAATTTTAATTGTGATAAGAAGGAATCGGTTTTTTAGAGGTACATAACATTAAATGATATGAATCAAATGATTATTGCAATGATTATATCTGGTTGGCTGAAATGAATGGAGAGATAAAGGCAATTCGATGTATGTAATGCCTCTATCAGCGCTAGTTGTCAACAATACGCCTTTCACTGCGTTGAGTCATTATATAGACGCTAAGAAACCGTCGAAAATATAATTGCACTTTTTTCGCATTTCTACAAAAAGCATCAGGCATCTGGCCTTTTTTTGATTGAATGAGGACGTGAATATACAAGATTGCCGGATTTTGAGTGAAATGCATCAATATTCATCTACTGAGTCTCCATTAGATCCACAAAAGTCAACTGTTGGATGTTCTTAATAGCATGGTGGAAGCATTGGTCCACAGTTCAAAAAAATGATGCCAGTCAAAACATCACAGTTAATGGAGAGCACCATATGGTGATCCATGACAGGTGACTCTAGCGTTTCCAAACTGAATGAATGTGGATGAGCTGAGGTTCCAGCAACATGGCGTTAAGTGTCACACAGTGTGTGACACAATTAGCTTGTTGGAGAGATCATTCGATGAACACATGATTAATTAACGTGGTAATGGTCCTGCAATTGGCCTAAAAGATCATATAATTTTGGTACCTATGGATTCGTTTCTGTGATTCTGTGAAATTCCGCCGATAAACCAGGCAATAGATGGCCTGGCAATGTAATATTGATTGCTCTATTGCCAACATGTGTCTCCAACTGAAACAAGTTTGGACCGTTTGCACGTCTGGAGGGGAGCAACTGTCATGCCTATTTTGATAAGAAGCTTTATGGAGAGCAAGAAGGAGTTCTTGCGTCTTGTTGGATATGTCCAGGAAACTTTTATCTCCAATATTCAATAGCATTAGCTGCAAGACAGAGAGACAATGCTTATATTAGCCTTAATTCCCTAATAATATTGCGTTTCATATTCATATTGAACTCATTTATTATAGAGATATATAGGGATATAGAGTTATTACAGAGATGAGTATATGTGTATATATAGATATGTTTCCTTTTTTCTTTCAGATATGTGATGTGTCTAGTGAATGAGAAGAATCAAAACGAGAAAGAAGACACGCTACCATCTTTAAAAAAACTCCTTTACAGAGGTTCAAGTTTAGTAGCGGCGTGGTTTCTAACATCGGCTTCAGATACACCATACTGGACCCTTTATACAGATATTACAACGACAAGTGAAGAATCAAATTGCAGGGTCAGTGAAAAATATTTTGAAAAAATTTGCTTTCATTACATAAAGATAAAGTTATAATAAAAACACTACTCTTAATACTTAACAAAAATACTAACTCAAATCAATTATTGTAGTGTGAAGTGCTTTGAATCTTGAGCGGGTGGACTCATTCATTGCCTAGGAAATATGTGATTAGTCAATCTGCATAACTACGCTTTCCCTATACTTTTTCCTTATGTATTTCAATTTTTTCCAGACGCTATACTCGGAAGAATGCGATGGCTTCCATATAGAAGAACTGAAAGTAACGACTGAATACATCCACAACGAATTGTAGATATTATATTGTATAATTTAGTGTCGTTTTCTGTACATATATGTGTATTTTAAGAATAATGCAGTCAGGCTGATTAAAGATCCTGTCCTGTAAAGAATAATTTCATATAGAAAAATAAAGTGTTTATGTTAAGCCTACTTTTATTTTACTTGAAGCCATATCAGAGACACATAGGCAATAAAATTCTATGACATGTTTATAAAATCACAAAATAACCAAAAAAATATACGAAATGAATTGTATCACTATATTTCACGAGTATCTTTCGTAAAAACTTTTTCCTTAATGCAAAAAATTCGGAAAATTATACATTACACCTCGAGATACGAACGACGCGCGCAATTTGAAATTCGGAAGGATGGCTTTGTGGGGGATTCTGCCTAACATATCATCCGCGCTCTGTAACGACTGACCAGCTACCCAGTTGGTTCAGTTGGTCAGAGCGCCCGACATGACATCGGGAGATGCGGGTTCGAATCCTGCACTGGGTCTTCTTTTCGGATTTCTAAATGCGAATTTATGTATACATTATATATGTAGACTTTCATTATTAAAGACAAAAATCATGCCTTAGTTAAAGATTCATTGTTTATAGAAATCTGGAATTTTAAGAATAGTCAATAGACTGACTCGGTACATGCTCCAATGAGACCGTTTTCCGCTTGGAAATATCATTCTTCGGTTTGAAGAAATCAGAATTTGATAAGAACTTAAGTGTTCGCATTAGATGTATTCACTTTTCTGTTTTTTCCTAGTCTATGTTCGAGCGGAATTCTCATAATCTAATATTTGGTAGACAACAAAAGGACTGGTACGTTATAGTGTGAAAAGTTGAAAATTTCTTATCTCCCTTCCTTCCGAGGCACGCCCACTTGTGTCTGGCCTGGTAGCCACGCATTCTTGAATGTGCATATTCTTGGTAGCAGGCGCGGAACTAGATGTGTAAAAATGGGTGGGCCAACTCGGGGCCGCGAAATTTTTTTGGAGGGCCAAGAAAAAATTAACTGAGGTGCAAGTTTACCTAATTTTCTACAAATATAAAAACTTACGTAGCTCAGTGTAACAGGATCCGACGATTATTGTAAAGGGCGTCGAATTCTGAAACTACCATCACCACTTTTGTCATGGCGAGTAATCCATTTCAGTGACGTTCCAGATTAGGGGGATTTATTTATTTATTTCAGTTCATCATGGGTGGGCACAGGGGTCATTCCGGATGAATTTTAGGTGGGCCCTGGCCCACCCAGGCCCCCCTATAGTTCCGCGCGTGCTTGGTAGGAACCTAATTTGATATAATTACCACTGGTAGTAATGGTACAGAATAACTAAATGTTTTAAATCGTCCGACAAGTGTACAAGGAAACTAGAAACATTGTGAATGAATTGCAAGCTTATCCGAGGGAAGTAAACTGATGTGAATCAAAATGAGAAAAAATTCAACCACGACCGAGACGCCAGATCTTCTAGATTTTCTAGTTTGAAATCTCGATAACAACAAACTCACAAATAAGGGTAACAAGCTTCTTTCGGAGTTTAAGTGCTACTGTGACCGAATGAATTCTTCAAATTAAACTGACAATGAAAATGTTACTTGAAAAAATTAAAACGCACTCAGGAACTCAGGAAAAATTAAAAAGTTGGAACCGAACGCGTATTCAGGGTTAACCTATGGGAGGGGTAATACTCTCTTTGAAATAGAGGAGGGGAGAGGATCACCGCGGGTGAAAATTGAAAATTTGTAAAATGTCAAGATTCTTTTTTGGGAGGCCGCTTGCAATTTACATTTTTATGTGCGTATTTAATCAATTATTTAGTGATCGATCTGACAGTACTGTAATCAACCAAATGTTTACTGGTTTATATTCCATCGGTTTCTTTTGTAATTTTTTTCGTTCATGGGGGGCTAATTACCTCCATTACCCCCTCCCCTCAGATACGCGCCTGGAACCCAATAATTGAAAATAATTATTTAAAGTCGCGGCCTTGATAACTGTTTGCTGATTTGACCGTTGATATGCCTTTGAATCCTTGAGTGGCCTTTTATTTGTTGCTCTGAGCTACTAATTGGAAAGTAGAAGTCGCGTTACATTTTTTTTATACTATTGTATTTTGTAATTTTTGTTTTCGTTCAATTCATATTTATTAAATGAATTTGTATGCACAGTTCTAACAACACGCAAAGTACAAAGCTATCAAATCAAACTATCTAGCTTATGTAAATCCATGAATGAAAACCAAATCAGTGCAGCATGAACAGTAGGATGCAAGATAACTATGGACTTACCTGCATATAGACATAAACACGTGCAAAAATACTGAATACGAGGTTTTTTTGAAGTCATTTAATAATCAGAAGCACGACAGCATTTAAAAAATGTGGTTTGATTAACACCCAGACGAACATAGAGTTTTATGATAAATATTGTTCCTGTTGATGCTAGATAGTGGAACAGATAAATTATTAACCAGTGTCGAATTGGAAATGCTTAGTTATCATATTTGATGTCTTCACAAGTGGTGTAATTTATAACATATAGATAAAATATCAGCCCATATCGAAGAACGTTTATTCAAGATGAAGATTCAATAAGTGATATAGAAAATGTTCAACAATGCCATATACTATTTTTGATAGCTTCAAACGTTTTTAAATGAAAAATCTGTATCTTTCAAGTTCTGTTCCGACCATTCGTCGAATATTTTGATAATTTCCGGAGACATGATAGCCTTGTAATCCCCAACTTTCCCAGATCTCATAAATTTTCCTTCACTCTCGGTTAGTTTATACTTCTTGTTGATGCTGATTACCTATAAAAAATTTCCAGACTGAGTTGATTTTATAAAGCAATTGAATGTTTTACTGTGGAAAAAATGAATCTTTCTAAGTCTCCTTCTCTTCAATAAACGAGTGCTTATTTTGACAATTTGACACTTCTGCGTTTTGAATTTATCACCATTGAACTTTTTAAGGTAGACATAATTACGAATTCAATTTGATTCCTAACATAAATAACTAAGGTTTTACCTGCGATACATGATTCTCTTGATCGTTATCATACAAAATTGAGACTAGAAAAACTAGGCTGTTTCATTAATAGAATAAAATTATTTATAACATGACTTATTAGAAAATTGCTTATTAATGAAATTTGCTTTTTCATACGAATTAATAATTGTACCATTTCGTAGTTGACAGCTGGATTCTTTTTCATGCTTTCGAAGCTAAGGTGGTTAGCCAAAATTGACACTTGTTCTTCACATAAAGGTTTCCTTAAGAAATTTGCCACTTTCCGTATGATTCCTGGTAAGTCCTTGTTCATTTCTTCATATTTTAGGAATAGTACATTTTCTTTATTGCGCTGTTGCCAGAAGTTAAGGATATGTGGCCAGTAGGGAGTATATGATACTGAAATAAAAATATTTTGAATCAGTATATACGATACTCATTTTTTGACACTTTCTACCCAACCGATAATTTATAAAATACACTCAATTTTCTTTTACTATTTACATTTGAATTTGAAATAAAGTTTGAATCAGCTGTTTCTGTCTTTTATGTTAAAAAAATCAAATTAGAAAAACATGGCGCATGTTTTACACATTTTTACCAAGTAACATTGGTGGATCCACTCATGGACATCCCATGCAAGACCTCCTTAGAATTAGAATTTTGTTACACTCACAGGTGAAATAATGCAGGCAAATCAAACCTTGGTTACGGATAGAAAAAATTTTAGGGTAAGATACGAAATAGGTAGTGCTTCCTTTTTTGGTACATCGACAGCGAACTAACAAGCAGAAAACAAAACTTCTCCAAACCTTGTTTTCTATGTTTCTCGCGTCATTATCTGGCGCAGCGCAAAACAAATATTTAGAGGGCTCAAATATTTAAGAGAATTTACATTTAGAGCACAATATTCTTGAAATGCACGAACTTCATCCGAATAGTTTTCAAGAAGCAAATCAATTTATATGCGCTGAAAGTGTGTTACTTTTTTTGATGGCTCTGTCTGTAGAGTGTCTATCGGTTTGCATGTCAATTGCATTTTTTTAAACAGCGTAATCTCAATAACCTATTTACCAAATCTAAGGATATTTGGGGTAGGATATATTGTCGCTCTATAAAACACTACTTTATTTTGATATCAAGTTGCATTCGTGAGGAGTTCCAACAATCCAATATTAGATATTAATTTACACCTTTACCCTCGTACAAAGCTATACAAAACTTCAGAGAAATAAAACAAAGGCATGTCCAATTTTTCATTCGTTCTATCACATAAAAAAGAAAAATGTTCTCTACGTGGAGACCCCTTAAAATTATATGACGCACCTTCATTATACCAGACACTGATATTTTAGCCAGCAGAATATTTTACCCGATATAAAAACAAAGTTATAAATCAGTCTACTCTATGTTCGTCCTCAAAAATAATGCCTTTGGATTTGGAGAAGACTTCCTAAGAACTCGATTGACCGATTTTCGATAGTTTTCCACAAATTGTTAGAGAATTCTCATCAAGCATATTTAGGAATGTGCTCAGAAAAAAAGGAGCAACTATTATGGTGAGAAAAAAATTGCTCTTTTTTGACATGCTTCTCAGCTTTTCATTCAAGATTTAGCGTGCGGGAGCAGGTCATGCATGGGCTGCTAATTTTCAATTTAAAAATGTCTTCCAATTATATTTGGGGCTTAGTTCTTAGCCTAGAATTAAAGTCACTTCAGCTTCAATTACCATGCAGTGCTTACATTTTCCAGCTAGGAATAGATCACAGAAGTCACTGAAATTACCACGGTAGCCTTCCATCAATCGAGCGTGGTTGAAGTATGAGATACAAGTATCCTTTGGGTTTCTGGTCACGTAAATTATCTGTAACATATTTTTTATTTATTATTCGTGATAACTGATCATGTAAGTAAGAAACATATAACCTTGTACTTTGTAAATGTACGTTGCATTTATCATCATATCGAGAAGGCTGTGGCCTCCAAAAAAGCGAGTTGCTTATTACGTTACTTTGCGCTTACTGGAGACCGAAAACTAATGATAAACATTAATTAATCTTTATGAAAGATGATTAATCAGATAGTGAATGTATATTTTCTTATATAGATGTGGATGATATGGGGTACCCAGAGATATTTTATTTTTCACTAATCAGCCTCTATGCAAGTTCAAGCGGTAATTTTCTCTGTGCTTACTCTCGGACTTTTTATATTTTCTTGTATTTGTCTTGGCAATAAACTCCAAGGTAGGTGAGTCTTTATACACTGTGGTCCTGTCTTGCATCGATCTGCAACGAACTTCAATGAATCGTCTAAGAATGGAGGTACCTCGAAGCCTGGAATGTCCTGCTTCAGTTGTCTGAAGTCGAATAAAGCGGACACCCTGAAATTGATTGTAGTTCAATCACCATCCTTAAGTGTATATAAAACCTATTTTGTATTTTGAATGTCGGCAATCAAAGGAACAACACGAATTTACACTAGTAGGAATATATTTATGCCGAGGCAAACTTATGTATAAACATGCTTAATATTCATGCAATACTATATAGTGATGAATTATCAGTTTCAAAATAATTATAATTAGATGCCGACATTCGAATATCTAATTTTATTACTCTAAAAATGGTGATCGTATCCCTAAGTTTTCATGTCCTCCATCAAAATCAAGGTTATTCATGATCATCCAAATCATTTCTTGTGTCCATGTGGTCCCTAAGACAAAATAAAAAAATATAATTTCCAAGTAAAATCTGAGCTTCAATATTCAGTTATGAATTTCAAAAATATATCTTTCAAAAATCAAAACCAGTGGTTGGGATTTTTGTACGAGACCAATATTTAATTACCTGATTCAAAGAAAAAGTTTGGTGAGTGGAATAACTGGTATGGGAGTTTAAAAAATGCTCGGTTTTTAATTTATGTTATGATTTTAATGTATATAGGCTGCATTTATTTATTAGAACATCATAATATATCATTATAATTTTGTTTTTCCCTTAAAATTCTATAAATGTCCATACTTCATAATCTATCCCAATCTTCAACCTTTTGTATAATTATTACTTTAGGAAACACTCGATCGGTTGAACTAAAAATCAACGTGTATGGGCGAAAAATTCAAATGAACTGAAACTGCTACATTTTTTTTTTAATAAAAGGCACTTACGAAAAACCAATAGTTATAATCTCTGAAAAGTGGGACAAACTAGAATGATAACGTACTTTATCAGTAGCACCTCACGTTGTAAACGCGATCTATAGGTATAATTCAAAAGAAAATGGAATATGGAGAATATGCTCAACAATATCATTATGGAGAAACACAGTAGTGGCGGCTCGTGGGTTTTAAAAGTGAGGACGCAGTAATGGAATGGATGAGACTAAGCTAATGCAAAGAAACACGTAGCTCCTTGATGTAGACACGGCAACTAAAGAGACTAGAAAAATACTTATATGCCGTAAAAAAACAAGGTATTACTCAAAATATATTGAATAACTTATTAACTATGCATAAAAATGAAAAATATATGTATGTATAGATTGTATTGTTTGGTGAAATTTTTTCATCATTATTACAGAATTACATAAATTTAATAATTACTCAAATAAATATGCCTTTAAGCGTAATAAAATGAGCTACATATTAAAAACATGTTTTTTAAAACTTGGCGTAACCCGTTTGCTGGTAACTGTTTTCAATCAATCTATGCATATGATTGAGGCATCGTAACTTAAAAATTATATAATATAGGTAAGAAATAAGTGACAATGGTAGGTTAAAAAGAGAACTGTACAGATATTTTGACGTATTTGATTTTTATGGTCTCCCTCCTCTCACCTGTTTTGGGGAAACTGCATATCCAAATATCTTCATCTCTAACCTCCCAATTGTAAATTGCATCCTCGAGTTCCTTGAACCTCTTTGGCATAGTGAATCCTTTCACTTTCACATATCCACTTCTAAACGACGAAGTGAAATCCCTTTGAAGGATTTCCTCTAATCTGTCTTCTGTTGAACGCTCGGTCATCGTTGTTGGTGTCGCGGTTACGTGAAAATAACTGCCAACAAAAGTATAACTACCTACCTAATTTAGTAAATAGGAAAGTTCTTTTTTTCTAGGAGATAAATAGCCTTGATACAAATCGATTTGCGGTCGTTGTTTCGTAAAATCTACTATTGTAAAAAAAATTATAAAAGCACGAATACGTTTTATAATTATAATAATAATAATGCCTTATTTTATTTGATTAATACAACCTTCACATTGTTTAACATTGTCAAAAAGGAGATATACAAATAGTAGCTTTTTATAGGGTATATAAATTAAATTATTAAACATAGATAGGTCATTTAAAAACACAGTGAAATACAGACTTAGATGATGGTAACAGATATATAGAAAATCAAACACTACAAGTTTATTATTCATTGATTGAAAACAAGGATAATTTACTCATTTGTCCTGGTATAGGCAATATTTGAAAGTCTCTCTTTCAACCATCCTAATCATTCAGTATATGACTCTTTTAATACTTCGAGAGTAGCAAGCTCTGCAACTCTGTGAAGCAGGAAGAGTGATAAGGATAATTTTGTTGTTAATTCTTTGATATGATATTTCTATGATAAACTACAGTCAAGAAAAACGCAAAAAAACTTTACACGTTTGTTTTCCTCTACTGCTCTCGTATCAGAATTTTCTATTCCTGTTTTGTCAGTACTAAGACATAGGATATAATCTGAGATCCATATACCAATATTTGTAAGTTTGCATTTGCTTCTTCTGCATGACAATAACGATCCTTATCATAGTGTTGATCATCAGCATACTGTATGGACTTGGTACTTCCAAAGCAAGCTGTGGAAGTTCATTGACATAAAGAATAAATAAAAGTGGACCCAGGATTGACCTTAAGGTACACCTGCTGTGACAGCAAACATATAACAGAATGTGTGCGATTAGAGAGATATGATGTAATTAAATATAATGTGTTTCCTCTAATACAGTAACAGATTGACTTCTCAAGAAAAATCTGGTGTGATATACAGTCGAGAGCTTTGGAGAGGTCACAGAATACTGCAAACACCATTTGACCCCTCTCAAAACACCCGATAACATATCCAAACAGCTCATTAAGTGCAACATCTGTTTATTTATTCTTTCTAAGTCCAAATTCAAAACGTGAAAGTAACTGGGTTCTCTCAAGGAATGTAATTAATCGATTATTAAGACTAATTTCAATGGGCTTGGACAGACCAGGAATATTTGAAATAAGCCTGTAGTTATCTGAGTCGCCTTGATCTCCCTTTTTAAGGATTGGGTAAATACTGATATGCTCTAGTTTTTATGGGAATTTACATATATATGCCCAATAAGTGTTACTTAGTTCTTCCCACGGATTCACGCACATCCACATTTGTCTTTTGTAAAGAAATAAAGGAGCTAAAGTTATGTATTTATATTAGCATTAGAGATCAGGAAAATTTTAGTGTTTTTCCATCTTCATTTTCCACATGTTATCGAAAAATTCTACTTCTTTCTCATGTTCCACTGGTATGACGCTCAAAGTCATCACAAATGGTCTTTTCTGTTTGATCATCTCAACAATATTAAGTTTATTTTCTTCATGTCTTCCATTGCGCTTCTGTTCCTTGTGGATTCTTCCTACCATAGGAGAAAATCTGAAGCTTGTGCTGGCTAGCAAATTCACGTCGCCCGGATCATTAGGTTTAAACTTCAACAATTCTAATTTTTCCAGGTTCAGCGTATTGTTGCTTTTTCCAATTCTCTCCATGTTATTGGAAGAGTTTTCTTTTAAAACATCCTGGATGCTTTTTGGGTAATTCTGACGTTTATCTCGGTAACTATTATTCGAGAAGTCCAAACTGAAGGGTCTTGGAAGTGATTTTTCTGCTTTCGATTGTACTGCCTTTAGGCTTTCTTGGCATGATGGACACGTGGAATGCATCGTCTGCAACATATCATATAAAAGGAATTAAACAGATTACAACGACATTTTCTACCATGTCTGAACAAATCAAAAAAGAAAATAAAATTCAACTTTATTGTAATTAACTTAGGGAGACCTCAAACTGACCCATATGAAATCGTTTTTTTAACATCAAAAACACTAGTACTATAATGAGTAGTGAAGCAAGCAGAAAAGTAGCCTGACGTCTTTTGCATCACATAACGTTTCCAACAAGTTCTTTCATGTACGCCCAAATGCGAACAGGAACCAAGTTTGGGAATGATTTTTTATTTTTGACACTAATAACTCAATCTCCAATGCCCTGATTTCAAAACTAATGTAGCATTATCTGTTATATATGCGCCCACAGTTAATCATCATCATGATATATCCAAATTGAGTATTTTCTCGAATTTAAAAATCTGTTTTTGGTTTCATTTCAAACACTACATGCAATAGCATATTTGGGGATAACGGGAATTTTCTATCGTAAAAATAGAAAAAATAAGATTCTAATTTGCTTTTCATTATAGCTCTGTTTTGTCAATAATAACAACATTTCAAGAGAAATCACATCAAACTGAATATCAATATTAGATTCGAATTTTAAATTATCCATACCTTGGGAGTTTATAAATATATGATACAATTTTTGCAGTATTAGTGGCTTTGCTGTAGAACATTGGATTTTTATTTTTATATTCAACTTACCACAAACAGCACTACTATCAAGCTTGCTTTAATAACTTCGAGAAAACTAACAACACTACTTTTTTTCATAAATTCTTCTGCTTTTACAGGTTCCATCCTTCCAGCAAGACATGAAATGAATTAAAGCAATTTTTCAACAAAGTAATTGACGATACTGTGTAAACAGTAACTGGAGCAGAAAAAATATAATTAGGTTGGTAATATTATTTTTCAAGCATGGTAGGTGATAATTATTGTTGGAATTTTCCGAAGAATGTATTTTCGAAACTTTGTATGTTGTTCGTGATGATAATTCATTGAAAATAATTTTAATAGACATTTAGTCTGATATCACCTTTTCGCTTTATAATTCAGATTTAAATTTTATTATCCGAATTACTGATACATAGTAATTTAGATAAATACTTGGAACGTAGGTATTGCAAAAAATATGGAGCTCTGTATATTGTGTATACATTTTTTTAAACCTAATTACCATTGGTTAAAGCAATATAAAATCGATAATTTTGCCGCGATCTTTTTTTAGTTACACCACTTTTTCATATTAGATATTTTCTCACTTTTCGTTCCTAGGTATTAATATGATGATGAGATGCCTAGAACGTCGAGATCATTCAAAATTGTCATGTTTTTGGTTATGGAACATTCGAGATGGGCATTTTGTATATATTGGAACATCAAGCTGTTTTTTATATTATGGAGACTATTTTTGACATGGACTACATTACCTCTAATAGTTCGGTATTAGCAGGCGATTTCAATATAAACTTGATGGACAATTGATCGCAGGCAAAGAGGATTTTAGATAGCGAAGCTGCAACAGGATTTATACAGATTGTGTCTGTACCTACGAGGTGTACAGTAGAATCAAGAAATTTAATTGACCATATTTACACCAACATAGCATGTGCTCAAGAAACGAGCAGAATTTATTCTATAATAACTGATCATGAGTTTATGAATTATGTGTTTCCAACAACAAGAAAATCAGCGCTTTCGGAATCGAATGAAGTTAAGTTAAGCGAAATTGAAAAAACTAATTGCACAATACTGGGAATCTACATCTACAAATAGTAACGTTCTATATAAGAATTTCATAGACAACATAACAACAGTGGTCGATAAAATATCACCCCAACAAGAAAAAGCGGAGAAAGCCAGATACTACAGGATAGATGAAGAAGAAAAAGCAGCACAGAAAGGAAGATTATATAAAACTTTTAAATTCACAAATAACTGGAGAGACCATGATTTATATAAAAGCCAACGGCACTTAGTAGTTTCACAGCCTAGTAAAAAAGAGCTCAGGCCAATAAATCTCTCACCAGTTGTCGAAAGGGTATTTGAAACAGTAGTGCACGAACAGCTGAACGGTTATTTGGAAGGAAGCAGCATTGTGTATAAAGAGCATTCTGGTTTTCGTAGTAAACATCCTTGTGAGAGTGCGGGTCAGTTTGTGGTGTCTAGGTGGAAAAAAGAAATTTATAATGGAAATACTATTGTTAGTGTTTTTATTGATCTAAAAAGAGCATTTAAGACTATAAGTCGGGATAAATTGCTTTATATATGTGAAGAATATTGAACAGAGGGCTCAGTTCTTGCTTGGGTAGATAATTAATTGCAAAACCGACAAGACACTGTTAAAGTTACATACGAAGATAAATGTAAATAATGGAATACTACAAGGTGGGGTGCTGGGTCCTCTACTCTCCATACTCTACATAAATGATATAAATGAAATATATACGTCGTGTTATAAATATCTATGCCGATGATACAGTTCTTTCAGTATCAGGGACCAATTCTGAGAATGTAGTGGAAACAATCAATTCAGATTCTGCATTGGCTTAAGTATAAGAAGTTAAGGTTAAATCCAGAGAAGACAAAATTCATGGCTTTTGGTACCAGGCAGGCATGTAAACGCTCTAAATTAATGAACTTTAGAATAATCATTGATTCACTGACGCCTGATAAAGTAGATGAGCTCAAGTATCTTGGAATTCAATGAGATCCTCAGTTGAATTTATGTAAATATGTCGACTATATGTGCAACAAATTGGGAAAGATAAAATATTTTGGCAGAATTGCAATATCCTAAGAGGGTCTAGGCTAATAGGTTATAATGCGATCATTATCCAAAGTTTACCACCGACTGTATGTTATTGCTAATAAATTTTAGAAACGAGGATCTGAACAGAATTCAAATTCTTGAGAACAAGGTAATGAGGATTATATTGAACTGTAACAGGTACATAAGAATAGATGATATGTTACAATTTTAAAAATCGTTTGAGTCTAGGTTAAGTAAAATGTACAAAATACCCTATAGACGCTCAGAGTATATCTTCTTCTTTGTTAAACCATTTTACTTGTTAGCTATTCGCTCTGAGCTAAATAAAGAGTACTATATCTATTACTATTCATAATTCTAAAGAACGGCGATGGAACAGAGAGGTGGAACAGTGGTTCAGGGAGTTTTGCGTCACCTGCATGACGGGAAATCGGGTGGTTACTTAGGATTAATAGTAGTACAGGGTGAACTGCTTTGGCGATGTAAAGGAATGGTGTCGCAAGTGTACCGTCTGTTCCTCGAGTAATAGTCCTCACCGCAAAAAAAGCTCCGATGAGATAGTATCGGAAGTCCGTTTGAACGGATCTCCATAGATATAACTAGGGACTTTTCCAGAAGCAGATCAATGATACAAGTACATCTTCGTGGCAATGGACTTTTTTCCAAGTGAGTGGAGCTATATGCCATTCAGAACCAGGAAGCTGGAACTGTTGTCGAGTCCTTTTCTTCTTTGGGGTACCGCTAGAGTGTCACTCTGATCAAGGACGAAATTTTGAAAGCGAGCTGTTCCTGAAAATATGCGAGAAGATGAGGATCCTGAAGACAAGGACAACAGTTATACATTTTGACTTGGGCAGTGCCAGACCTAAGATTCCTTGTTATTCCCCTGGTAAATATTTTCCCCAAACAAAATGCTCTTAAAAGCACCAAGAAATCCCCATAATAAAAAATATGCCCTATTTTTGAGGAAAAAACCCCTCATCTGGCAACCTAGCGGAGGATAAGTGTGAGCGGCTTGAGATGTTACACTGATATTTTGATAGTCGGTGTTCTGTGCTCCTGAGAATGTCATACGTCATTTACATGGTAACTGTCTAACCTAGAAAATTTTATTGGCGCTTTTCAAGTATTCAACATTGCCGGGTGTTCAGATCATCATTCATTTAGATTCGATTATATTATTACAGACAGTTTAATAATGTGACAAAATTGTGAAACTATCAATAAGTACAACCACAGCAAATAATAGAATGTTTTAAATCTGTTAGTGATAATATTGCAAACTGTTAACTGTTTACATGGTACAGTTTATGTTTAAAACATAAAGTATTCCAGGAAAATGACTGAATTCACACTGAGTTATAGAGAAGTTATTCCCGACCAAACAGCTTTGGATAATTGGAAGGAAGTAACGTTGACAACAGGTACCTAGAGAAGTGGTTTCTCGAAGATATCATTTTCAAATTTTGATTTTTTACAGGAGGTACGCAGAGCACTTTGCAGGATATAAAAGTAGCAGAACGCGCAAATGGTTTCTGCTACGAGAACTCTGATAAGCATTATACCAGAAATAGATTTATATATTGGTAAGTACACTCTAGTAAGTGTTGGGCAAGTCTGGAATTAAGATCAATAACTAATACTATGCAATATCATAAATGCAAGGGGTTAACTATACATTGTTCTATGATTATTATTAGTTTATGACCCTATCAATGTTACAGGAGAATCAATTATGATGTGTTGGAGTTGATAGAGCATAGTTTAGACATCAATTTGACCAACAATAGAGTTCGTTACAAATTCACAGATACACCCATTCTTGATGGAGTGTCCATACATGAAACCTCTGAAAATATTGTAGTTTTGGTACCTACAGTCTGCAGTGTTCATAGTTTGGTGTTCCCTCATCCAGAAAGGTTCCATAAGCAGGTAGGTTGTATTAGAAACATAAGGTTTTTGTTATCACATGTAGACGGGCTTATAATTAATTATGATCAAAATAACTTTAACAGATACAGACAGGCACATAATATATATATATATAGAAAATGAAAGCGCAGTCACTTCTATTCATAGCAGTGTTCACTGGTATGGTGGATGAAATGGTCAGTAGATGATGGATGATTTAAAAAAAAATTCTTACATATTTGAAGGACACAGAGTGTTTCAAGGGTGCTTTCTTTCGAAACTTGATTGCACCACACATAGTATTCACCTTTGAGAGCAGACACTGAATATTATTCATCATAATTATAGATAATGCGTGTAGCTTAGTGGTTTTATCAGGTGATGCAAACCCTATAGTAGGGCTTGAAATACTGACAATACTGTCATTGGAGTCCCAAAGTGGTGTTGCAAATTAACTATCAGCTGGTCAACACATGGTAAAAAAAAATAGCGACTCTGAAGTAAGCAGCATCATATGATTATTAATTGGTTCAGGGGGGACCCCCTAACCCCCCTCTAAATACTGGCCTAGATACAGAGTATATACATTTTTTGCAAAGTATACAACTATTTTTTTTTTAAATTGCTGTGATATGTTTTGTCCAGATAAGAAATACCTAAACTAAAGTTCAATACATTATATCAACAAATGCTAACATCAACACATGTTCTAGACTTTAGCTTGGCTATTTATACATACCAATTATGAGTAAATCAATTTAAGATGTTTTGGACATAGGAACAATGATATTTTTGTAAATGCTAACACTCCATATCTCTATTACATGTTTTATATATCTGAACCTATTAACTTTTGTTTAGATTAAAAACCAAGTGAACCATGCATTCAATTTGCATATGAACTATTCTTCATGGCATTCTTGACTAAGACTTTATTGGTGTAACCTTGATAGTTATGAAATTTGACATACTGATATGCTCAGATAACTTTTAAAAATAGGATGAATTATTGGGCAGCCATCCAGACTTGGCAGCTCCTTCAATATTTTCAAAGGCATCTCCAGTAGAGGCAAGAAATCCCAACACTTTTTATTTGTTCAGTAGTCCAAGTACAGCAGGTATGTAGTTTTTATATGCTTTAGAATTACTTCGTATTTATCAGTATCTTGCACCTCCTTTTGCTGGACACTTGCATAGTCTAATGATTGTAGTAGAGGCTGATTGTAACATGTCTTGCCCTACCAGAAACCTAGGAATGTATTATAATATAACATACATTCAGGTAGGCAATTATTAGTGTACCAATAGGTTTTGGTATTTTAAATGTTCAAATCAGGGATTTCAAAGTTATCAGTAGTAGCAGGGGAGCTCCTCATTTTCCAGTTGTTGTGTATATTGTACAGAAACAGTGCTGATTGTTATTTTCCCAGAATTTTACAAGCTGAATTGTTGGAGGCAAGTTACCATTGTATGAAAACTTATCCTACTCAAAAACTATGTTCACATACTACATATGAATACTAATGCTTACCATAATTATCTAAATTATAATTATATTATTTTTTATGATGTCTCTGATAGGTTCTGCCTCAATCCGGTTTTATACTACTTAGAGTATGCTGGTGTATGGCAATAGGAGAACTAGCGATGATTTATTTACACTTTTAGTATCGAATAGACATAGACTTCCAATTTCATGTACTCAGCTGAGGAATATATTTTATTGATGAGTCAAAACAAGGACAAAACATCAACAGTGATTGTTTGTCCGAACAAAAGCAAACATATCAATTTCAATATTTTAGTTAGTAGTAAAAGTTTTACATGTTATATTGCTTGCGATTTGTAAGGAGCATAGCTTAACTTGAAAGCATCTTCACACTATAATCATCATTGATCATTTTATAATATTTTTGATTTTTCATCAAGATGACATCTGTTGTTCTAGGTGACCAGTTACCTTGTATGGCTAGCAGTTACCTATCACCAGCTGAAGAGGCGTTCTTTGTGCTTGCTTACCCTTCCAAAGAGCTCCTTCTGATTAGACAGAATCCTCACACTGGGCAGGTGGCAGCTACTGAGCTCAAAGGAGACTCATCTCTAATGCCTAGGTTTCTCACTGGGCTTGCTGAGAAGTTTCGGTAAGATTATCTCATAACATGTAATGCTTTATATAATTATAGACGTTTCACTCAGGCTTCAACAAGTCGGGGAAATATCAAGAATTTTATTTGAGATTTTGGTGTATCAATATCCAGTTGAAATTTAAGACAGGTGATGTGCACTCTAGTCAGATCTAGGTCCAAATATTGGTATGGCCGAAATTGTTATAGATTTATTGTTGATTGTAATTTTTATTCATTATTAAGATAGACCGTTTTGATCATCATTATTTGTTGTGATGCTTAGGCAGAGAAACACTGACGGCGAGAGTATGGTGAGTCTGTTGTTCTTCGTGAGCGATTATGAGCTATATGTGGTGACGCTGTGTAGAGAGGGTCGCCTCATGTTCTGGTCATGTTCCAAGGGACAGTGCGTCGCTATAGTAGACGTCGCAGCTGAAACAGGAGACTACTCCAGGGACCAAGTGCAATCCGGTAATATTTCCAAACTTAATTTTTGTTTTTCAGCTAGAAAATGAAAAAATCTCGTATCGGCGGGATTTATACTACACAAATCCAGTTTTCTGTACCGACGCTTTTACCATTTAAGCTACAATATTCTGCGGATAAACGGATTCGAACATGAATGTGAGGAATGCTGTTTCCATACCATTTCTTACAATTTCTCAAACTAAGTGGTTTGGATGTAGAAACAGTTACAAAATCTTCATATAGTAGTAATACAGCTGTACAATACATATAGTTTGGAAAGCAGATTTTAGATGATTTGGTAGGAGCGTTTCCTTAAATTGTTGTTCAGATTGTTTCATTCACATGCTATTGCGGCTTAACTGGTAAAAGTGCCGCTACTGAAAATCGGCGCTGTCTGTTAATTTACCATTGCCTCATTTTTGAATTAATATAATTTTTTTTATATAATCTTTATTATGTTTAACAATATGCTTTTTAGATTGAAAAATCTTTTATTATGGAAAGTACAAGGCCTTGTTGGAGAAACAGTAAATAAGGCAATAATAGAGATTGGCCCGTCATCAGATGTCACCTTACAATTAGAAAATACATATTTTATATAAATATTTTTTGTTGGTTATTTCATTAGTCTATTCAGTTTTACTCGTTCATAAATAAATCAACTAACAAATTGCGAAGCATAGTTGTGCTTGATAAATTTTGGTTGTTATGCTCTGGATTAATATTGTTGTAGCTATGCTGAGGAAAGCGGTAGACAGTGCGACTTCTACGGACAACATCCTTGCTGTTTTCATAAATTTCTCATCTGGTTGCCAGTTTCATATCTTTTCTATCCCTGAAATCAACGGTCAACAAATAAGGATTCAACGCATCAAGACGTTGCTACCGCCTGAGGTAAGTTCAATACGCTCTGTATTAATTTCATTATGCGCAACTTTGACAGTGAGTCAATATTAGAAGTACTAATGGGGGCTCGCACTATATATATCCCAAATCAGAACAGATCGTACGATGTAGACTAATGAAGAATGGAAGAAATCACATACCTATTTGGCAAGCTAACATTTAATCAATGTCAATGTAAGTCAATTTTTTCTGTATTTTTTAATGTAACAAAAGCTGTGGATTTACCTGTAGACTGTATTTTAAAGGGGATTGATTATATGTTGGTTATTTTTGTGTCAATTCAAATATTGGTAACACCAGGGGGGCTACCATTGCAGTATTTTCATAGTCCACACAGCCCTGCAATTAGTAAAATGTAACAGATTTGCAGTACTTCAAGACTGCTTTGTATTCTGGCTAGGAATTATCAGTCTATTAGACATGCCGGACATAAAAAAAATCGCAAAACAGCAAACCCCGCATCTGTACAGAATGTAAATTATGCTGGCTTGAGACAGAAGATTAGTAGTAGTAGTAGTAGCTTTGGTAGTAAAGTTGGCGACTTTTAGCCCTTTTTGCCGATCCCGAGAACCACCACTAAAAATAACATGATGATTTCATAATGATGAAGCTACTAGACCTTCCGATCAAGCTTGTGATATCAGACCATTCTGCTGATTAGACCTGTTCCTTGTCAAATATCTTTTGAGTGAGACCCGTCGGTAAAGCATACCATACCGTGGGGCGGATATCTTATCTCATCTCTCACCCCATAGCCTCTCGCTTAGTTCAGAGGTCCAGGGACGGTAAACCCAAGAATGCATCCAGGGCCAATGAAGGCATAGTCCTTCCGACTCCTGTAATCCCAAAGGCTGGAATTCTCTGAATCTTGGCCAGTTTGCAGACTACCGTGGCTTTTTGCATGTCATTCTGCTGTCATGCACCACCCCCAGGTACTTCTCTTTGCTGGTTAATCTCACTTGTTAGCCCTTGTAGGGTTGGCAGTTTGTAATATCTTTTGTTCCTTAGAGTGGACAGTTTCCAGTTTCTTCTTCAGTATCTTTTTTAGCATACAGGACACTACAACTTATCGATGTACATGTCGACGGCTCCTTGTACATCACAGAAAACTTCCAGAGCCACTTCTTTGATAAGAAGATTACTCTTACATTTTGCACTAGGAAGGTCCTAAATTTAATTGCCCCTCTAAGTTTAAGTCAGTGTTATGGTAGTAGTACTGGTTCGAGGGTATGTTTGCCCTCTATTAATTATCTATTTTCAAATTGAGTAGGTTTCCAATAAATATAGTTATTGTTTCTGAGCCGTTATTTCAAGTTACTTGCCCAATGAGATAAAAATACACAATGCACGAAGTTCCCGCTCCCAACACGTCTCTATCACCTTGGCTCGTTTGACATTATGATTATTATTTCAGACTGATCTGATCGACTTCGCGCTGCAATCCAACCGTTTATGGTCGCTGTGGCGTTGCGAGGATGGTGGCACGGCGGCGTACTGTAGTAGCCTGACGAGAGGAGAGAGCGCCGGGTCTGGGTGGGCGGCTGTCGCGCTAGAACCACCACCGGATGCAGATCGGCCGCCTCAAGCCGCCGACGGTGCAGGCGCAGACCCTCGACAGCTCTATTTGCACCATATTTTCCAGCCAGGTCGTTTCCCGAAGCATATCATTACCAAGGCTCTGTCGGTGAGTTATGTATTTAGTAGTGGTAGTAGTAGTTTTAATAGAGTTCATCTTACACGTGATTGAATTGTAATATCCTCTTTGAAAAAACATGTGAGATCTCATTGAACCGGGCAAGTTATTTAAATAGTCTAATTTGAAACTACGCACACATTTCTATTTTGTTAGATCTACAACCTATTGGTTAAGGAGGAATGGGCAGAATATGAATTGTAGGAAAATATAGGCAGTAAGGCTAATTACTGTATTGTAAATGAGTTTTCTAAAGGATATAATGATTATATTTGAATTGATATTGTTCATTTTTAGAAATAAGATTCCAAGTTCAAAAGAAAAAAATACTAAAACTCCTAAATAATTCAAACTATCAACAACGTTCTTCATTTTCTGTTGCTCAACGCTGCAATACTTGTTATAAGGATATTTATAAGGACATTTCTTTGTCTGCGCAGAGATGTTGTAAAAAACTTTTTCCTATTAAAGTACATCCTTTTTAATTATATGAGTATAGGCACACGGAGGTGACTTTATATGCTCAAGAGAAATACATTCAGAATTTTTTTAGCTTAAGGTAAATTTTTCATTTTCGTCGAAATGCCGTATATGGTCCACCAGAAAAGGGTTTATGAAATTTAAATAATATTTTATAAATTTATGTTTGCAAAACAAAAATCATCGAATTCCCTCCCATGTCGATATTTCTCCCAATAATATTTATGATTTAATTCCATGATTGCAGATATACAAACGTTCAACTATACTGTCTGAAACACCAGTGTCCAGTGCGATGCTGAGACAACGAATATGCCTAGCCGTTGAGAATGAGATTCAGTCTGTACTGGGTGGCCAGGTGGTTAACGATGACGAGTACCTGGAAGCTGCAGAGTGGTAGGTATCACTCTATTGTCTTAACAAAGCAAACTTGGATTGTCGTTTACCTATAAAAACATTGAAAAAGCGGACATTTAAAAAATAATGCCCATGTTACAAATTGTCTTTCTTTGACCTGAATTGCCGAATTTCTAGGCTGTCTAATTATTGCATCTTACTGGCAGGCTTTTACTTCGCAGCTGCGGTGTCAAGTGATGAACATATTGATTACCACCGTTGGGTGTAAAAAGAAATTTACATATATCTTGCTGTGACCCCTAAATGTGATTCAGAACTCGACCTCAGACCGCAAACCGCAGTTGCAAACTGCAATGGAAACAACTGGTGGCTACCAATAGTTCCTGTGTTTTCAAATAAGATACCAAACATACCGTCACTGTCGCGTAAGTTTGTGCTTTATGGTGACCGCCAACTGTAGCACTGCTCGCGAACCAGGCCAGTGTCCCTGCAGTCACCCTTAACCATGAGACTCAATAGATTGTGATTTAACCTCTCTCATACTACCATAAGACTCGTGTCAACAGATCTCGCAGAACTAAGATTTCAGACAACTGAAAACAGGTTCATCGCAATTTGTAACTTGAGTATATCAAACTTCAATATAAAATCCAACTATCGTTTATTCAAACGACAGTAGCCTCAAAATATGTTTTAGCCCCTAATAAATGCTCTTAAATCAACACTAAATAGCTTAGCGTCCACAGCTGCTATTTGTCGGTCTGTGGTCACGTTAGAAATTATATCTACTATAGCTTTTAGTAGCATTTGCGTAAACAAGAATATCATTGCGAAATAGTTGTTGTATGATTGGTTACAGGCAAGGAAAGCCTCAAATGCATGAAATGTCAGTGCTCATAGCAGATGTGACGCGGCATAGCGTCCGTGTTGTGACATTGCTAATTGAGTCAAGAGTAGCAGGTAGTGGTAGTCAGCCTTTGCACTTTCAGTTGTAGTGTCTGTGAATATTTGTGAGCGAAATACTTTTCACTTATTTTGTATATGCTCGTAGTATGTTATAAGCCTACCAATCTTTGCAGCTATTATCTGATCAGTCTGATAATTTGTACTGAACAGGAATTTCTCTTCAGCATACTCTTGGATACAATTTTCCCCGCTACCTTGCCCAATTGCTTTTGGTGTTCACATGACGGTAGATAGTTGTCCGTGTGAGGCTATATATACCGTAGACTGATTCTGGCTCATTGAGGGAGACATCAGTCTCATGCGTGGTACTCATCAGGTCCCTCATTCCTGGCTATTCCTCTGTAGCCCATGAGATAATTTTCTGTTGGTGTTTGTCAATGTCTTTCAGGTGGTATGGTAGTTTCGCATTATGTCCTAGGTATTTGTCTTGTTACACGTTGCAAAGCTGTAGCGATCGAAAATTGTGTGGTTCAAGTATCGGAAATATTTCGGTTTTTGCATATTTACAGGTTCAAGGGATTCAAGGGTCAAATTGTCATCATTCGTATCAATTCTTAACGTGTAGTGTAATTGGTAATGTAATGGTGTATAAACCGGAGATATATATTCTAATTCATCCTACGATAAATTATTTCACAATTTCCGAACTAAATTTGGACCATTTAGAGATTTAGTACTGTATTTATAATCTTGAAATTTCAGGTGTTGGAACAAATTCTACTCGTGTTGCGTCCAGTACCACATCGCCAGCCTGAAGCCACTGGGGTTAATGCTGTTGCCCTCTATGTCGGCCGCCGTCTTCCTCAAAAAGTCCTCCTTCTCATTCCTCCGTCCTGTCGATCCTCTGGAGCATATGATGCTCTGTGCTGATGAGCTCTATCAAGATCAGTTTATCAACTTCGCTATGCTTTCGGAAGGTATGCACTTGTCGGTTCATTTTCTGATTGAGAAGGTTTATACTTTTCAGTCGCCTTGTTGATTAACATAAAAAAACAACTTTTGATACACTTTCTCAATATGGGAATATAATTGGTTTCGTCCTGATCAATATTTTTGATTTTAATAATCATAATAATAATAATTTATTTATTGTATAATATCTGTATAATTGGCAGTCTAGCCTTGTGGCTATTCACACCCACCCATTTGCCATTTTTGTAGTGCGGCTCATGTGTTTTGTAATTTTGTAACATTAAGATTTTTTTACTAACCTTAGCTAGTTAATCAAGACTAGCCAACTCCTAACTTTGTAGAAAATTTGCACATGGGAAGTTTTCTTGGATACTTTTGTATTTTTTAAATTACATTTTAGAAATTTCACGAGCTCATGAAGGGTATATTTGTAATAGTAGTTGTTGTCTTTTGATAGATGCAGAGACGGTGTCTGATGTATTGAAGTTATTTGAGGTGATCGTTTATCTGGAGCAGCAGATGAGTGAGACCTTCTTCCAGACCTTCGAGAAGAAACTCGCCGCCCTGCAGATGCCAGACGCCGTCATGGAGACCCTACTCAAAGAAATATTACTCGAAATGGACAGTCATGTAGGTTTTCATTTCATTCATTCAGATAGTATCTATGTATTTATTAATTCGGGGCTGTACTGATGAGCCAAGGCTAAAGAGGAAACATATATGCCCATTGCACATATATAGAGGAGAACACACTTGGAAATAATTGTGTTTTGTAGTTGCTCAGTGTGAGCATGATAAATCATGGAGACAACTATAGCATTGTTTTTATTGGCTATGGTAGCTATTCTGTCTTATATTAGATTAGAATTGTTCTGAACTTCACCAATAATCCATGTGCTAAACCCATGGTAATGTAAATTGACCTAAATATCAGTAATGCCATTGAACTTATTAGTTTTGAATTGATTTTTCTGCATTTACCAAATTTGGTTTGATTTCAGTTCACGTCGCACATTCTCGAACTGTTGAACAAAATTTCCGATTTGTACAACTCCATTCATAAAGTATTAGAATTGGTGCGGTACGACGGCTCTTCATCAATGGCTTCAGGTGACGGAGACTACGAAGAGTACCACGTGAACCAATCAGCTATGCACTACTTCAGCTCGCAACTGGGGGTCTCCGTTGTGGCGGGCTGCCTGAGGCAGCAGGCGCAAGTTCGGTCAGTATAAATACTTGTTATCAAGTTCTTTCTTCCCCTGCAGAATCTCTTTCCTACGTTTCCTGTGAATTATTTTTGATCGCCACCATTCCTCTGGAATTCTTCTTAAATGACCATACCACTTCAACCTCCTGCGGTCTATTGTATCTGAAATATTCTCTGATGTAACCTCCATTTCTTCTCGAATGTATTAATTAATTTTTCTGTCTGTTTTTGTCACACCACAGCTGCGTCTCCAAAAGTCCATCGCTATTGTTCTTATTTTTCCTTAATTTTTATTTATTTCCCAAATCTTTGGAAAACTATCCTTTTGTAAATTCTTCTTTTCACATTTTTTACATGTTTATTCCATATAATTGAGTGTACCTGTCTTACTGCCCTTCTGTATTATCGCTTCCTGAATTACTAGATATATTTGTTCCTAAGTATTTATATGAGCATCCGAATACCATATACTCGGTCAAAATTATTTGTATGCCCCATTTCAAAAATTCCTCATTAATTTTTTGAGATATTTAGTATGCGTCAACTTATGAGCTGGACATCAGTATGCAAGGTGTCGTAATTTATGGGTATCCTTGATATCCTGATAATGTTGGATACTTGTCTCATTGGATAATTGATTGTCCTAATCTCCAAGTACAGTTTTCAGATATGTCGCAACCTGTTGTTGATCTGTAACATTGTGTTGAGCGAAGTCCGCCTGGAGCTGGACGTGCTGGAGGCAGTGCGCTCTGTCTGCACGCCGGAGATCGTCGTCTTAACTCAAGCAGCATATGTTATGCTGTGGATCACTGGACTGTCAGCGCAGTTAAATTTGCCACAGTGAGTCTAATACTCTTTTTTTATACGAATAAATCGATACACTTGTTGAGATTGATCAAGCATACAAGTGTGAAAATACTTATATTTATGTATATGCAAAAAATGTATTGGAAAATTTAAATATATTAATTGATTATTTTAAAACGTATTGCATAATCTGATAGATATACCAACATCCAAGTTCTACAAAATTCAGTTATACAAACAATCCAGTGACTTGATAAATCATTTTAAAACATCATAGTGCTTTGTGACCTTTGATTCGCGAACTAATTTTTTGAAAAAAATTTGTCAAGTTACTACTTGAAAGTTTTTGAACCTTCCTTGTAGTATTGACGAAGTTTCGGCAGGCAATTTTTAATTGTTCGCAGGGAGAGCGCTTTGCAGCGACTGACACCTTTAAAGCTTCAACCGGTGGCGTTAGTGCGTTCGTCTCCTTCAAGCGGGAGTGGTCCCGCCTCTCTTCTAGAAATGTTCGTCGCTTCCACGGCTGGACACCAGGCCAGAAGAGCATTCGCTAGGTCGCCAACAGTCAATTCACATACGCAGGAACAGTTGGCGCACTGGCACCTTTCACTACTGCCATACCTGAACCATCTACGGCCAGCTATGTATCCTTATATATCGCGACACTGAAGGGTTGCTATAATTGCGAATTAATGTATGCGCCGTGACAGTTTCTTCGTAGATTGATGTTGCGTTTTATTCAAGTAGATAGAAAAAAGATGCGCTTAATATTTGTGGGTTATGGAAATTACATGAATACCTCTTAACTATATAGTCTCAATAAATTACATTTTTTTTCGTTATTTTTACTAATTATGATGTAAAGCGTTTTACTATTCAAAAATATATAAAGCAATATTCATTAATATTACCGGAAATCATACATTTTTCGGTTTCAAACTAATGGGTCTTAGCACCATTCCAAAACTGTGAATTAAGCAAGACCACATAATTTTCTTATATTTTTTCATAGATTCCTTAATAATAATTGTGTAGCTGGCCAATAAGTGGGGGTACTATCCTTGCAGAATGGCTGTTGAGTACCGGGCAAAACCTGTGGCTCCAACAGTACGTGCGATTGCTGAGCAACTGGTGTGAGTGGAATATCTGCACACGTAAGTAACCTTTTCAAAAGATAAGGTCGCCCTTCAATGAACGAATTGTATTGCGGACCATCTTTACAAGAAATGTTTGATATGATTATTTTTAATTTATCTTACAGGAAGTTTTCTGCTAGCTGCATCGTTTTTGACAAGCGGCGAGAACTACAAGGCGCAAGACTTATTCGAAACGGCTATAAAGGGAGTTCTTACTGAGCCATTCTTGCAGCAAAGGATCCTGACTGGTTGCGAAGATGATGCAAATAAGGCTTATATCAATTATTATTTGAAGGTAAGAGAATATCTCCATGAGTAAAGAAAAACAGATTATATATATATAACAGTATACAATAATTGTTGACGATCAATTGAAGTAATTGTGAAATAGAAGGTTAAACCTGATCTTGTTTTTCATTAGATATGACTTGACTGTACTTACACTAATTATGTTTTTAGGTGATTCAATTATTCGAACTTCATAAAGCCAAAGATTGTGCTATCAGTATAGCGAATGTCGCCTTGAGTATCGTAAATCCTGGTGATCCTATTACGGTAAGTTTTTCAACTTCTCCATCACCAATGTGTCTTCCTTATATTGTTATATTATATATGATATTCATGTAGATGTAGAAAAAGAGACTGTATGTATCTCAAATGGAATACTTTTAGTACTCACGGGGGGGTTTTACTGAAACGTTTTCATTGTTTCTTATTTTTGAAAAAAAATGTGGTGAGCTATATTTGAGAACCTAGTAAAACTCAATTTTTTATGGTACTTAGCGTATTCATGAGAGCATACATGAGAAGCTGGATATAAGTTCCTGAATCTAAATTTCTTGTTACATATCTAACTAATATTTTAATAGTTCTATACACTATGTGTTTCTAATATTTATTGTTCCTTCTTTTAGATACTAGAGTTCATAGTTTTTCACAAATATAAACTGACAATTTTTGAAATAGCTACCATACATATATGACTAATTTAATACTGCACTTTACTACCTCCTTTAAGCAATGTTACAATCCGGATATTATGCCGTACCACATAAAATGCTATCAGTACTTGTGTTTTATGAATAATGCCCAGAATTCATTATACACCTCTTTGAATATCCACGAAGGTCGTGAAGTATCTGATGTATTGTTTCAGGCGACTCTGTACTCGATCAAGTTCAAGCACCACTTGTCACTGAAGCACTACTCGCAAGCATTTGACTCACTAACGTCAAACCCCGCTGAAGAGCGGCGGAGAGATAATCTGCGCGAGCTGGTGAAGCAGCTGGTGGAAGAGCGCCGACTGGACACGCTGCTCTCTTTCACCTACGCCAACATGGAGGACCTCTTCACCGGAATCTTGCTGTCCAGAGCGCGAGCAGCAGATCCTCTCACTGACGCTGACACATTCTACAACTTTCTCTACTCTTACCAAATCAATCGCGGACCGCTGAATTTCAGACTAGGTTTGTGCGCGATATTCCTTTTTAATATACACATATGTGTGGGGGGGTTATTGGTAACATGAATATGCCTTGTAGGATACCTAGGGAAGTTCAAATGAAGTAAATTAAGGACCCCACTGTTATAGTAAAAAACAAGTTGTTTAGCGAATAATAATGCATTTTTATTAAATTATATGTAAGGACTTATAACGTATAATACCATACTACAAATTGAAAAGTAATTATTCAAATAAAATATATTTCTGTGGAATGGATAATACAAATTCTGTTTATTTACGAATTTTGATGATTGAAATACCAAGAAACAAATGCATGAATTAAATGAAGGAAATATAGATTACTTGTAAAGTTGTAAACCACTAGTATACTTTTTTGTACTGGGTCTTTGTTTTTATATTCACTGTTAAATTTTTTTTATTTGTATATCAATATTCTGTGATACTGGTGATGAATCAATGTTATGTTATTTTGAATACCTGTACAGCTGCTTCTGTGATGTACGAGCAAGCCTTCCGGTTGTCTAGCAGTAATGATCAGACGGTGGAGGCTCTGGAGAAACAAGTGAAATGCTACCTGGCTGCAAAGAACGTGCTTTCTCTCTGCAATCCCGAATATGCCTGGGTGGTCAGACCCACCGATCCTGACGAAGAGCTGCCTGAGGTCATGCTCCCACCGAGGGCCGGTTCCAATCAGGTATAAGTGTTCCATATAACTTTACAGTCCTGAAACACATTCCTCATTTGTATTGGTGGTTTAAAACTATTAGGGAAAACACGTCGAATCAAACCTCCTCATGGATTAAGGGTGTGCAAACAGTTTGGAAGTGTGCAGAGGTACTATTGTCCTTGATTTGTTAATTTATAATTCAGATTTCAAATTTTTGAGACACCTTTGGATATGTTTACTGGTTTTTGTGCCCTTTTGCTCAGTAACACAAAAAAGTGATATTCAATAACTAATTTGTTACTAAAGTCACAAATTCAAAGAATTATTCCCTTACATACTCTCTCATATCTATCAGGATCCCGAGATTTTCAAGTTGAAAAGACAGGTGGAAGTGGTGAACATCGATACCATCAAAAAGGAGCTACTTTTTTCTGATGCCAAACTGAAATTGTGCAGATACAACATGTCGTCGCCTGCCAGTATCACCAGTAAGACATAATTATATCATTTAAATATGATTTTATTAAATGTGTTTCCTTATCTGATATTAAAACAACCTAGATGTCCTAGAAACTTGAAAATTAAAACATGATTGATAGCTGATTTCCGCAATGCACACAATAATGTGCAATAGTTTGTGGTATTTCAGTTCTAATAAATTTCAGTACATATCACGTACATTCAATAATTTTCCAATCATGCCATAAACCTTTCAGAAAACAGAATGTTCATGTAATTCACGACTACCACTAATCTGATTTATAAGATACCGTTCAAGTATTGCCCTAATGTGTACGTGTGGCAAACTAAGCAATACTCGAACAATATATTTTAAAAAAATGAGAATGAGATATAAACCTTATTGGTTCAAGAGAAACATCTTAGAGGTGATCAACAGAATCCAACAGTATGTATGACAGAACGGCATAATCTTTATATCAATACAAATCTAATAAAGTGGTTTGTTATAAGTCTGCAATGATATATATATATATATATATATATATATATATATATATATATATATATATATATATATCCAATTTTTGGTAGTTTTTATTCCAATTTCACATACATATTAAAGTGTGTGTCAAAAATGTGATGTCCATGCAAATTTGTAAGTTCTTCTTTGTAGTTTTCTTTTGATTCTCGGAGTATGGAAAATCAGACACTTCTGGAATTTATTTTATAAAACCAATTTTATTGTACTTGAAGAAGGGACTGAAATATGGCGAAACGTCGTAGTACCAAGCTCCAAAATATTATTTCGAAATTAATACTGACGGCCATGAACAAAATAAACTAAATAATTCCATATTAATTAAAAAATCTAGATACTTCATACCTTTTTATGCTTGCTAGGTCCAGTGGAGTTAGTGAGTATGTTGAACGCATCCGGATTGTTCAAGACGGCCCTGGAAGTGTGTACGGCTTTCCAGTTGTCGTATTGCAGCGTATTCGAGACGCTCACCAAACATTGCGTTTTGCTCACGGCTGCAAATGACGACTACGAACAACCCAACACTTGGGAGTGGCTCGTTGAAAACGATTTGCAAGGTAACACCCTTGATTATATGAATTATATATTTGAATGGTCGGGAATATGTAAAAGGATATGAAAAAGTCTCACAAGTTCACAGTTTGATAAACCGATCAAAAATTGGTTTCGGCGGGATTCAAAATCACAGGTTTTATAAATGACATTTAGTGACAAATAAACTAGTCATATCTTGGATCGTTGTAGTTATGCAGTGTGGCGCCATCATCGATGGTCATAGGTATTATAAAATTTGCCAGGCTATTTTGAGTTAATTAATTTCATGAATATTGATGTAAGCGATACAAAATTATTATCATCCTCGGATTAGAAGTTTTGTTTGATACCTATGACCTGCTGAGTAATCACGACAAATCGCAAAGCGACAGGGATTGGAGATTTGACTGGTCCAACTGCTACTAGATTTCTCTAGATTTTCGAACGGCTATAGTTTGAAGTGCGGGAGAAAAATGGAAAAGCGTATGGATAAAAGCAACATTTAAAGTCATTTCATCCGTTATCTGTAAGGCTTCTGAATCGAACATTTCTTTCAACAAACTTATTCATATGATAATATCCTACATCACATTCAAAACTTTTTAAACTAAACACAAATATCGATTGGAAAAGTGGTTTTTGAAATGATAGTAGATAAAATAAAATGAAATGATGTCTTTATTAAAAACGTTCATGTTATTGGGTTAAGTTACTGATTTCACCCGGCAAACAAATCCACATTTAAAGAAATCAAGTGTTTATGCTGTTTCATTATTTTAAGCGTAGTTAATGTTTTTAAGAAGCTCATATAACCTGACAGGTAACAACGTTGAGACGATATATTTAGAATCTGTGTGGATATCTGTAAGGCTTCTGAATCGAACATTTCTTTCAACAAACTTATTCATATGATAATATCCTACATCACATTTAAAACTTTTTAAACTAAACACAAATATCGATTGGAAAAGTGGTTTTTGAAATGATAGTAGATAAAATAAAATGAAATGATGCCTTTATTAAAAACGTTCATGTTCTTGGGTTAAGTTACTGATTTCACCCGGTAAACAAATCCACATTTAAAGAAATCAAGTGTTTATGCTAACTGTTTCAGTATTTTAAGCGTAGTTAATGTTTTTAAGAAGCTTATATAACCTAACAGGTAACAAAGTTGAGACGATATATTAAGAAGCTGTGTGGATGCTGAAAATTTATTATTCAGTTGAACAAAAGTTTGTGTATGTCTCTAATTCATATTTATTTGTTACCTAAATTTGGGACGTGGTTTTTCAGATTTACCAGTAAATAGGGATAATATTGCGGACATAGTTTGGAAACTATTGCAAGATTATCTATCAAAATACGAACAGCCAAACATGACGCAGCTGCACCGCGCTATTAGTGCCAAAATCATCCAGATGGGCGTCTTTTTGCCACATTGGCTCGTCTCTTCATATAAGGTAATACTACCTCTCTCTCAAGTCATTGTTTTTTATATTTTACTGTATGAAGCTGCAATCAAAAGCAGTCAGTAAGCTACCTAAAATAAAAACGCAATTCAAATATGTTTTAAACGGCGGAATAATCATGACAGACAGCTATGATAAAATTACATAACTGTTGCCTTAAGGTGAATATTAATAATACAGATTTGATGCTCTCACCTGATGTGTCTTTCATCATCAAGATTGAGCTGTGTAATCATTACTCTTAAGTTTTACGAATAAAATATTTGTGACGTTTTTGTTTTCTGAAGCATCGTCATTAACTGATAGCAATGAATTCCAAGATTACTTGTAAACAGGTCTTAGTTCCTTATTTTGGATTATTGACAATACAAATGCATCAATCTGCAATCAAACATCCCAGATAAAAAGATTATGTGCTTAACACTCAGTTTCACAAATAACCCTTTCTTTCAGACACAATCTTTGTATCTGCATAATGGAAGAGTTTCATCAAGTAAGAGCGTCTGCAATCTACATGTTCAAACATCCCATTTCATTTCATACACTTTGAATATAAATCTGTTAACCGGGAGAGCTAATGAGTTGAGGTCAAGCTCGTTGAAATTTAATTTATTTTTTTACTGTGTTAGTCTGCCATAGTAGTAGAAACGTTAGTAAATTTTTTCAGTGGTCATATGTGGTTTCAATCAAGTACTTGAACAAGTAAATATGATTGACAGTCACTCTCCTCATTAGGAAAATGTATTATCGTGAAAAAAATAACTTACCGGTCTAGTAGCAACACAAATACAAATTTCTCAAACGCATAAGTTGCCTATAAATACGATTAACTTGCTTTGACCACTTTGGTTTTACGGACAGTTCAGTAAAGCCAAAGTGGCTGAATAAAACATGCGCTGTTGTCAAGTGAATCGCGATTTTCAAACGTAATAATGACTATTGTTGATTGTCTCCTATTAGATGCGTAACCCTGCGGAACTGTTACGTCTGCTGCACGGCTCCGGTCGCTTGGAAGAGGCATTCGAGCTGGGTCGGGATGTGCTTCTGGCCGCATTGGGCTACGGAAAGGAATACTTCGGCTTTGAACGGCCACTCAGCCACGCTTCCGCGCCGTTCGCACTGCCCCTACACGCTCTTAGAGCTCTCCTTCAGGAACTCCATATACACAACGAGATGGCGGATCAACAGCAGGATCAACAGCCACCATTTCTTAAGGTAGATTGCAACATTACTGTTTTGGGGACGATATAAGATATTTGCTGTATGAAAATAGAAAAATATCTTAATTTCTTTGATTTTCAAACACTACTAATTCAAGCAGATTAACAGTTCGGATATATGATGAACGTCAGTAAACTGATAACACTGCACGTGGACTCCAGAGTCAACCTACTGAACACTATTTTTTCGAGCTAAATAGAATTTTCGTAATTCGTTATGACTTGTATTCAGTCTAAATGAAGTAATCTGTAGTCACTGAAAGCGAGCGGGACAAATGATTTCTTCTAAGAAAAAAATACATAGACATGTGAATAGCAACCTGAGGACGTCTGTCTATATGAAGCGATAAATTATTTTCCTGTTATATTTACGGAGTAAATATTATTTTTTACCTTGGAGTGCGTTGGTATAACACATATGTATCGTTGATTGTTTCAGGAGTACAACTTATTAAGAGAACTCCTAGGGAAATATATGGAGACTGCTGTCAGAGCTAGTCAGCAGTTATGCTTGGATTCAAGCACAATGGGTCAGATTACAACGAAGCCACTCCAGATATCTTAAGCTCAAAATAAGTATTTTGTACTGTCAATTTCAGTTTTTATAAATAAATTGAATTGAAAACATGCCTTTTATTCTTATTGTTGACAACAATCAATTGTACAAATTTCTTTGAAGTACATATATCTTGAGCCATATTGTCCAAAATATATCAATGCAAAAAATTACTCCATGTAAATTACTCATTACTTCTCACATAGTTTTATGAATTTTTGGTGGCGGCAACGCCCAAAAACGAAGTTGGAATGGTTTTATTTTTGTAGTTTCTGTTTACAATAAATCCGCCGCCATTCCATTGATTTCAAAATTATTATTTATTTATTTATAATTACTAGGTTTTCCTGTCTATGCCAAAGTAGTAACTTAGTGATAAAGTTCAATCAAAATTCGAATAGTATCTTGCGGGTTAAAGAAAATTACCTTGCACACAGACACCAACGGAAATATGAGGTATGGTTTTTCGTGATATGAATCAATCTCCTCCTATCGACGTGCTAGTTTAAAAGCAATCTGGGGATACTCGATCATGAAAAAATACATATGGACCATGCGTTTTTTCCGGGTTTCAACATGGTTTGTTATTGGAGCCCAAATTGGGGATATTGTTTTGTTGCCCTGAGATCACACTGATGTATGTTTTTATTTAATGATATAGATTGTAGAAACTAAACCATAATTCAGTTGAAAAATCATGTTTAGCACATTAAAATGAAAATCCTAACACATCGCTGCAACAAATAGTCTTATATGTGAAACTTTGTGTTGAACATACAATGTTTTATCTGAATGTTTAATTTTGTCAGAAGCAGGCAGGATTGTGTTTTTAGTGTGATAATGCATTACACCTCGTTTTTCATGTATCAACAATGCAAATGCATCATGTGTATTCTATCCTTTCATAAACTCTGATTTGGAACCAGATTGTTCATGTAAAAATTAATTTATTCATAACGGACTTTGATAAATGATGACGATTCTGTCAAACGTATGCGGTTTTAGGCATACCCACAGAAATTACATTTACTTGTCAGCATCATCTTTACTACAATACATTTTACACAATATTGACATCCTCTAAAACGGTTTCCGGAATGCTTTGCCAGCATATCTCACTTGAACTCCCACTTCCTCTTCTATCCTCATGATTTGGTTGTATTTGGCACACCTAGAAGTTCAAACATTACATTTTTTCTGGAGCGATTTTGTAGATATCACCTCAAAATTATATTATTCAGATGTAGTAAGAGTTTAATCGGCTTGAAATAAACACAGTAAAACATCAAAATAGAAGTGTAATCCATAGTAGTGTTAGTTGGACTGCTACGACTAAGACTACTTCAGTTGTGGATGGATCATAAGAATAACGGCTTCAACAGCAAAAGATAACTCATATTTCATAAAATATTTTGAGTTAGACCTAGAACCGCCAACATATGCTGTAAACTTTGAAATTTATTACACCTTGCACAGTAATATCATGAATCTGCCTTTGCAATTTTGTTATTCTTCAAACAATTATAGTAAAGATATGTGATACTGGATTTCCAGATTGTCTGATATCATTGTAGTTTTTACGCATTCTGCCTCATCTTCCACATGCTGGACTATTTCAAATACTTATATATCTATACTATGACAACATACCTTTCAGACCTACAAGGTGCTCCGGTTTTAATTTGTCCTGTACCCAGTCCGACGACCAAGTCAGCTATGAAAGTGTCCTCAGTCTCACCAGATCTGTGAGACACCATGGTGCCCCAACCGTTCTCTTTTGCCAGTTTGTGGGCCTCTATCGCTTGGGTTATAGTTCCTATAAAATTTATAAATCGTTGTGTAGTCATTGATGGGTTGGTAAATATCGTGCAATTTATATAAATATCAAAATATTATATATATTAGAAGTTTTCATACATTCCTAGGCTAGTCTAGGCTCTTTCGGTGAAAACAAAAATCAAAGTAGATAATCTAAAAAGTCATATTACATATACAGATTATTGAAGGTGCAAAAGAGCAGCTCATTGTTTGAAGCTGTCGATTAAAATACATCTAATACTATAGGTCACTGAAACCTCACGTCAAAAAGACAGAAACCCTCCCCTATTGATGACTCCCATTGCAGAGTTAATTGTGTCGCACTCTGTACTTACCGATTTGGTTCACCTTCAGTAGCAAACAGTTGCATGCTTTCTCGTCCACGGCCTTCTGTATACGCACAGGATTAGTGACAGTAAGGTCATCCCCAACGATCTGAATGTCAACCGTCGAGGTCATCTGCGTCCAGGCTTTCCAGTCATCCTGGTCGAAGGGATCTTCGATGCTCACGATAGGAAACTCTTTCAGATACGTCTTGTACAGGTCCAGCAGCTTCTCCGGTTTCATCCAATTCTTCTTGTCGGATTTCGGATTCTTGAAGTCCAGATTGTACAGGCCTAGCAAGTGAAGGGTATACCAAGGTGTGAGCAGACATTTTTAACTTCATGATACCTATGTCTCTTAAGTATTTGATATCTGTCATATATCCACATTACGACACACGGTATTATGATATTATGGTTATGAGACATGTATCGTTCTATGGTAGATAATGTAATTTTTTTTACGTACTGACGATACTACTACAATGAAGTTACAGTTTTTTATGAGTGTAGGTTTTAGTAAAGAAAAAATTCAATGGATACTTGCTACTAACGCGTTATATATAAATCAAAACGCGTCACTGGAAGAAAAATAGTTTTATTTGTGAAACTGTGTATTAAATACACAATCCTTTCATCTGCATGATGGAAGGTTTCACCAAGTAAGAGCATCTACAATCTACATGACTCTAATAACATGTTTGTCTGTCTTTATCCAAAATGAACTGATATGAATTATACCTGGCTATGACTAAATTATCTCTACTGTAATTGTACTACTGTGTTATTTGCATTGTATTTTTTATATTTTGGAGACTTTGCTCATTGCCAAGCAAATAAACATATACGGTTGTATATATCAGTTACGTGATTTTGTTTACGTAACAGCCTTAATAAACATCACAAAGGCTAATTAACCTGTGAGACATCAGTAAGTGATACCAAATATCCATAGAAAAGAATTACGTCTAAAAAATAGTATCGTAAAAATATGTGAAAAACAGTGCAATTCAACTACAGGTATAGGTCTATTAATCTAAATGCTTACGTTCCAAGTGAAACAAAATTAAAGAATGCTATTAATATGAATCAGAAGTAATGATGCCGACTACTAATAATTAATGCCTCCGTTGATACTGTCGTCGGGAGCAGAGAACACAACAGATATTTTTCGACCGGAAAGGAAGTCCGCTATCTATGGTATGTGCAAGGCTTGTCAGGGAGGCTATAGCACAAAAATTTATCCAGATCAGTATGGCACAGCTCTTCTTTATTTATTAACATCGAGAGAAACGAGGTGAGCGTCTCAAATGACCTCTGCTGTCATTGATTGGGCGGTAATGTTTATAATATATAAGTTTCCGGTTTTATGCATTTCTCTCTATCCCTACGCTGATTTCAACAGTAATATATTTATATTTTGTTTCTGCCTCGATGATGAAACCGACGTTACATCTAGCATGGAAGAAGTGCACGCATTTCTCGCGTAGTATTTACTATTGGTTTTTATAAACAACGTTCAAAAATTTTCAGCCTGGCGCGTATATCTTCGTTATGTACGAATCGTATTTTATGAAAAAGTAGAACTAACATACCTTCCTTTTCCTTATAAAATTCTGAAGCAGCGACATCCATGCCTATATCAATCCTGCCGGTGTATCCCGCTTTGGCGATGGCGTCCCTCAGTAGAACTAGAGCATCTTTGGCAGTGGGGATGTTTGGAGCGAAACCTCCTTCGTCGCCCACTGCGGTTGCGTCCAGACCGAATCTAACTCAAAGTAAATGTAATTATTGGAATACATCGTACAGTTTTGATATAGATTATTTATATGCCACTTAATACATTTCAAGGAAAGATCTATCATCGGACTTCCACTAGATACTTTTTGAACACCCTCTGTACATTCGAGATATATGTTTGAGTTTTCATAGTGTACAAGTGATATGGGCATCATTCTATTCACATTTAAAAAATCACACATTCTTTCACTCTTCAATTCATTCTAATAATATATGCAAAGTAAAATTGTTTGATATTTTATGTATTTTTCGTTCGATTCCAGCAAACTTTGAAATGCCTTTCAAACAAATCGTCATTTTTGTTGAACTTATTCAACTTGACTTCAAATATTAAGGATTATACGACCATGTTCTTAGGTGTAAATTTTTTCAAGCTGTATGTTTCCATTGCATTTTTTTCCATATTTGCGAATCTTAAAATCGTGCGAATTACTTTATCATGTGTTCTATAAAAAAATTAATTATCTTACTTTCCCTTAATCACATTTTTGAGATGATGGTAAGTCTCACTGCCCATTTTCATGGCTTCGCTGAAAGATGTAGCTCCGGTGGGTAAAATCATGAATTCCTAAAAAATGTAATTCCGTTTAATTATTTTTATGAAATCGAACAGTCACTATAGTGAGGTCTGAATGGCCATTTGTCGACGCTGCCTAAGATAAATTACCGGTATAAAGTTTCTGAATATGAGTTATAAACTATTTAAACTGTCAAGCTTGCGAATTTTTTCGTATATATCTAAATTCTTGACCTATAAGATGAAATAGCGTCCAGTAGGATGACGCGTTGTATGATTGAGTGCAAGGGAAAGTGTCTGTCCGGTGCTAAATATCACCACGCTAGTCGCCTAGACAAGTCTCCTTGACAAATGTGTAGAAATGTAAAACCCCAGCCTAATCTGCCTGTGGTATCCTATGGCTTCACAGCAACTAAATATGTGCCGACGATTCTTTCTTTTCCTGTGTACGTACGCACATAGGGTCATTCATGATTCCCATTAAATGTAGGTGGGGCCTCAAGGTGTCGTGGCTGAACAGGAGTACTGCTAGGAATCTCAGGTAATTCCTGTCATGATATAGACAAATTGTTCCTCCTCAGCTGGAGATATTTCCACCTTAGAGGGTGTTGATGCAGTATTCACATCTCCGTCGTTTTTCGAATTCTATTCACGGCGACTCCAAAAGTCGCTTTAGACCCCAAAACTTTTCATACGACCTCGTCCTTGTAAGAGCATCGCCTATTTGAATACCATTTATGTCCGGGTGACAAGGTGTCCATATTAACGTTACCTGATTTTTCCTGCAATCTGTCACTTGGGGCACTGCAGGAGAATATCATCAGTAGAAGAATTAAACACGAAGAATTTCAGCACTTACTCATTCTGCCTTACGTCAAAGGAATATCAGAGGGAATCAGAAGAATAGGTCAGCGATACAAGGTTCAAACAAGATACTCTAGAAATGCCACCCTCAGATGTATCCTAAAAAAAAACTAAGCCCAGTAATGAAAGTCAAGAATCAAAGGACTGCATCTACCAGATACCATGTGAATGTGGTAAAATCTATGTTGGAGAAACAAAAAGGCCACTGGAAGTAAGAATCAAAGTACATCGTCTCAACACCCAGCGAGCAGAGACAGGAAAAGCTGGAATAGCTGACCACGCATGGAGGGAGCACCATAAAATAGTTTGGGACGACGCTAAGGTTATTGCCAAAGAACCGCACTGGTATCGAAGAAAATTCAAGGACGCAGCATTCAACAGCAACGTGTACAGCAAGCCCAGCGTAGACATTAAACCAATATGGCAGCCACTCATAAAGAAGATCAATAGACTACAAATGAACCAGATAACAAACAATGACCGACGAACAGTCACGTCAGCAGACCGGAACACCACTCATCTCGAACCAATCAGAACAGACCACACACAACGACACGTCACTGGACGGGGTATAAATAGGCAAGAAAGACACGTGTTCGCCAGTTCACCTGAAGACGATTGAAGATAGCATATCAATCGAAACGTCGTAATACTCAACAAATTTTATAGATAATGGAAGTCCGAAATCAAACTTTTGAGCAAACGATTACTTGAGAAGCCCATCTATGAAGTTTAAGGCAGGATCATTGAGATCTTAAAAGAACAAATACCATTGATGTATCGGTGGAAAAATGCTAACTCACCGACCACTCGCTGACAAGAACTCCGAACTCTATCGAGTCGTGACAGTGTAGTGGGTGTAGTAGTGACATGAAAGTAGTATTCAATGCCATGTTCCATTTGGATTTTGTTGTATAATTCTTCAAAGATGCGCTTCTTTGATCTGAAGAGATACGGCTTTTCAAACAGCCAGGCTACAGCCTTGTGCCTGTATTATTTACTCTTAATTTGAGGAAGTATGATGACCTCGAGGTCACTCACTCCTCATCCTCAGCAGTTCAAACTTTCAAAACCTCCAACCACTTTCGTTCAAACGTTATTCTTTTGGAGAACTTTCTTGTTGTGATATGAGGAGTTTGTTATCCCATAGTCACAGTTTACAGCGTTCTTAGGTCAATATAAATAGACATTTATGCATTTGTTAGGGGTTGTTGATAGCAAAAAATACATTGAAGGTCACAAGTGCTCTAATTGGTCTATGATGGCTGGGCGTATCTGTGGAATCAGTATCGTTCTGGAAAATAGTTGATCCTTTTCTTTTAATTGTTGGATATACAGCGGCGCTATTGATCAAATTTTGAAAGCCAATGCAAAGTTGTTTATGTTATATTTTGTATTTTTGCTTCAACTTACTTGCATGGCCAGCTTGTTTCCGGCATGCGATCCCCCATTGATGACATTGAATGCTGGAACTGGGAGGATGAGCGTTGAATTGCCAGAGAGGTCTGCTATATGCTTGTATAGCGGCAGCCCTCTCTTTGCAGCACCTGCTTTGCATACCACCAATGATATTCCCAAGACTGCGTTAGCGCCAAAGCGAGATAAGTTTGGAGTACCTATGAAAAAAATACATAAATGGCGCCAAATACAATCATTTTATTTTTTATATATAAAATAATAATCAAGAACTGAATTACTGGTCAAAATCACTGAATTTCGACATCTCAAATCTATCAACTAATTCCCTATCTTAAAATGCTTTATACCTCAGGAATATTTTCAATTATGCCCTATTCGACTATTGTCTATTTACTATACTAAAATTATCATATGTTTGAAAAACAGCACAGTGCGTACTCCAGAAATTCTAATAATTTGGGAAAATCATGTTTTATATCCCTGTCAAGTTTACAAAATGATGGGGAACATGAGGTAAAAAAATACTAATACTTTATTTGTATCAGTGTGTATGTATCCTGTAAAATATGTTCAACAAAGTTTAAAATATCCCAGGGCTTCAGAAACATTTTATAATATCTGATATTTACGATATTATTTGACCGTCGAACATTGGGCTGAAGGTAACCTTGGAATCATAATCCGATAGAAAAATATGCAATGACAGCTGTGAAAAAAGTAAAAAAGGAATCCTATTTACATTTTGCTTCAATTGTGGTAATGTGATGAATATCCACGAATAATATATTCCGAAGGTGCTTTTAAATATAGCGCCACAGGTTTCATGCATTTTTATCTATGGAACTTTGTATACTCAGTTGAATCAGAATAATAGAAGTGTTCCATTAAGTGAAAGACAATATCTAATTAGTTTTTGTTTTATTATATCATAGAAATATGAGTTGATGTTGTTGAAATTTCGACATTCCTCATCTGATTCTCATAACTTCTGAAGGTAGAAATGGCTATCAATCCTAAATATGTTTTTCAATTTTCGAATATAATTAGATATGTTCATCAATCTCACCATCCAGCTCCATCATAAATTCATCTATCTCTCTTTGCTGAGTTACATCAAATTCTTTTTTCAAAAGTTCTGGACCGATGAGATCGTTTATGTTTGATATTGCCTTTGACACCCCTTTACCATGGTACTCCGTAGGAATCTCATCTCTTAACTCCAAAGCTTCATGGATTCCTGCATAGATATGATCAGTAATGGTTAATGCCATTTTCCGAAAGTCATTTTTATTGGCTCAATCATGAGGAAGATCAATTATTTATTATACAAATATGCTTTTATAAAAATCTGAAAAAATATAGAATTAGTGAGATTCGAAAAACACATCTTGGGTTTTCTGTACACTGTTGCTGTAGCCAGTTTGACCAACATATCAAGCCAAATTCCAATTCAATGAAAGGATAACACCAAGCGATCTTTACGGACTTTATTCCGGTTTTTCTAACACCGGTGCTCGATTTTCTTCTTCATATCGAACAATTGTGTTTGAGTGTAAGGGTTCTTTATTTGTTGATTTACAAGAGGAGATCAATTATAGGAAAATACTTTTAACAATCACAGAAAATCTAGTATCAGTAGGATTTGAATCACATATTTAGTTTTACCGTTTTGCAAAACAATGTTTTTGCTAGCTTAGCTGCAATACTTCGTGGAGGAACTGATTTGAACGCCAATGTAAGCGAAAACGGCTTTTAATCCATTTTTCACAGTAATATACTCACAGCTACCGATATATTGGTAGCTTAGGTCAGACTAAATCTGTTGACCGCCTTTACTGATAAAAATGTCTGTAGTCTTTATATAAACGATTTTTTTAGTTATTGACTTGTTCATACTCAAGATATACACATAATGAAAAATATGTATTTGGAAAATATTTATAATATCTGGGGGATTGGAATTACCGCAAAGTTGGTGTTATGGCAGTAAAGAGTAAACTAGCCTTTTTGGTCTGAAGATTAAAGCAAACATTGATGAGTTCCGATTGATCATAGTATTACTTAGAATGAAATAGAGAAAATTCTGTTTTTATGCTTTGATAAAAAAGGCTCAATGAAATTAGATAAAATATTTTGATGAGGCTCTCTAATCAGTGATTGATTGTGAATTTAGGAAAACCCTAAATTATAAAACTGTGAACATTCTAATATCTTCACTCATACATTGAGAAATTCTAGTCTACAAGCAAATAGTGTCCATTTTTTGTGGATTATATTAATTATAGAAAGAGAACAATTACTTTAGTCTTTAATTCCTTTTAAAAATAAGTTCGAGGTGTGTAACCTAAGCATTGGTAGTTTTTTATTAGTTCCTGTAATGCATAGGTACTATTCAATATACTATTCCAAGTTATTATTTTAGATTATTTTTTTTTTACAAAATCTTGAAACTTCTTGGAAATATACTGCAATTTTAATATTGTAATAGACGGATTTTATAGCTTCTCAGCTCATTACTTATTGCCTAATATGTATTGCATAAAAATGCCATCTGCTTCCGAGTATTTTTTTGCTTTTTGTATTATACACAGATGGCATTTATCTATCAGATTTATGAACAAAAACGTGATATTGAAACGGTGTGTGTAACCATATTATTATAGAAAACGATGCCTCTTATTGTCGTAGGATTCTCTGAGACTGGCTGTCTGTCTGTCCAGTAATCTTTACTCCTCTATAACTCGGTAAGTATAATTTGGATATTCATACTAGGTTTATATTATGCTAAAAAAGTCTGTTTTTGGTCCTTGGTCATTTTCTAAAAACAAACAATTTGAGGCGTGAGGGGAGACCGATATCTCAGATGTATTATTTTCAAACTTTTGACCTCGGTTGTCTTCCGTACTTGTTAGACAACTTATAAACTTTTTTATGATTTTTTTGTACATTTCGATTATTTCAAACAAAAATAATTAATTTAATTTTTGTACAGCATTTTAGGGCACAGATAACTTTTTCTTAAGCAGGGTACTACTACTATCATTAAAGATTACTACATCTAACTGAATTTGGATCATACATGATTACCTAGCACCATTTAGCTTCCTGAGAATTGGCATCAAGCAGAATAATTCTATTGTACTTGCAGTGATTACAATTTAAGAAGATTTTGAACGTCAAATATGTTTTAGGAATACTGGAAACTTAGGCAATTGGAAAACTTGAAAATTCCTGGAATATTAAGTATTATGAAAGATTTATGGTTTTTCATTTTATGTCAAGATTTAAAACCAAAATCTTTATTTATAAACTGATTCCTAGCTAGCGACATTTTTTGAAATGTCTTTCAATATGTACATGCTTCAACATATTGAGCCAAACGACTGTCAGCAAAATGTATTTGCCAGGATTCTATATACTGAAGTTATACCTGTACTAGCTCCGGAAGGTACAGCTGCCCTGAATAGTCCCAGATCTGTGATTAGATCCACCTCAACCGTTGGATTTCCTCTGGAGTCGAATATCATCCTGGCGAAGATGTGTTTCATGCACTTTTTATTTGCCATGTTGAATCCCCCCAAAAAAACTACGAACGAAAAAAGATACTGACACTGACGAAGATTTGTGAAGTTGACGTGAATTTATGATAGATAAAGATATCATATGTTGAAGTCTGTATTTTCCGTTAGTATTCAGTGAAGCGAGTACTAAGCTTTTTCGCTATGCTTCCTGGAATTTGGTAATACAGTGCCATATTTTATTCTGTTCCAATTTAGATCCCTTCTTTTTTTCTTTAAAGAATGTGATCGTGTGTGAATGTTCGAATTCGTGAAAAGGTACTTGGATATACGTGTTATTTCGGTCTGTCGGTTTGAGTCTTGTTCTGTCTCTCGATCTGCCAATCGTTATGCCTGTCGTACTGCATGTCATTAAGCCTGTCGTTCTGTCTGTCGTGCTATCTGTCTTTCTGTCGTTCTGTCTGTCGTGCTATCTGTCTTTCTGTCTGTCGATTTGTCTGTCATTCTGTCTGTTATTCTGCCGGTCATCGATCTAGCGTTCTGTCAGTCTGTTGGTCTGTCGGTCTGTTGGTTTATCTTCGAAATTATCTCCTATTATTTTTGGTGAAATCGGTTGTCATATATATTTACAACGAGGTTCTTAACAAATATACATCACACACCTAACAAAATACTCACACTCACTCTTGATCTCTTAGGAGTGGTTACCATTCAATATCGGTAAATAAGACATATAGTGATTGAAACTCATCATTTATTCTATTATAATAAATACAGTACTTAAATAAACTCAGTCTCTTATAAGGAATGGATACAATTAAGGTACTTTTCACACGTGATAATTCTTATTGGAAAACATTGTATGTTTCATAAAATGAGTGATATCTAGACAGATAGCATTTTTAGTGTAAGGCAATTCGATGAATCACAGTTTCTTTTTGAAGAGAAGTGTCTGAAATTCGGATTCTTTCAAACAATAATCATACAACGTTGAGCAAATTATTTTAACTCTGTCTTCTTAGCCTACTGAATAATAATTGGATGCTCAAAAATTATCCACTAATTGCTGGTGCGGTTATAGAACTATCATAACGCGAGACCTTCCTAAAAAAACCTTTGTTACAATCCTGAAGTAGTTTTGCCTTCCTGATCTGACTAACCAAATATATATCAACGATGTTAATCTCAAAGGCACCCATATTAGCTATGATACAATTACAGTTCCATAGGAGTGTCAGTTCAACATATAGGCGGTGGCAATCCATTTAAAATAAGAAATTTTTTTCTCAAATTGTCAAGCTTTCTAAAAATGTATTTACTCCTCCAGGACAATTCAAGGCCAAAGCATTTGTTTTATCCGTATCTTCCTTGCGATGTGCACAACATCTGAATGAATTGTATTTTTTATGGATAATTTCCATTGAATGCATTAATTGTAGCACTAAATTATTTTACCGTTATTCCAAAACATGTGGAGTTTTCTTACCTTGACCTATATATTTACATCAAAGTAGGAAAGGACGAAATAATTGTAATCGGTTCGTCACACAAAGTTTTGTTGCGTTGAATTTGACATTCTTAATTCGAATTCAGATCTACTTTAGTCGTATGTCGGTCCAAGAACCTTATTTTCCATTCGTCTGAATAAAACTAAATTTTTTCCAGTGACTCCTTTCGAATTATATTTAAATCTGACAGTCCGGCGATGATTTAAATATAAATCTAAATGCGTCACTGGGAGAATTGATCGGTATTTGTAACTGATGATTTACTTAAAGTAAGCTTTGAAAATATTGGAAATTATTCTGAAAGATAAAAAATAAAATTGTGTATGTATTCAGACTTAGCATGCAGAAATGTGTATGTAAAGATGAAAGATGCAGGCCTCATCAATAAAATGTTTCATAAACTACACCAGCTCATGGACTATACAGGTGAAGTTAAGTAAACTCTATTAAAACACACACGATAAATTGTCAATACCCGTCACGATACAACTCTTGCAAAGAGCCTACTGTGGCTTATCCACAGATAGCTTGACCTGTGCTTCACTGTCCGTCCACTGGTGTTTCCTTGAAGATCGACGCCACAGTAACCCCCCCTTCTTGAAGTAGTCTTCAATTTGCGTGAGCGAAAGAGCCTTCGTCTCGGGCAGTGTGAACCAGAGGAAGACACAAGCGATGAAAGATACTCCACCGAACACCAAAAATATTCCAGGTACCCCTATAGATGCCTTCGTCAGAGGGAAGACCTTGGCGACGGCAAACAACAACAGATTGAAGATCATGAAGGTCAGTCCTCCTGCCAAACCGCGAACCTGTCAAACAGTTATGTGCTATATAATTACGACGACACGTTAAACAACATCACACTGAGGTTCATTAAAAACGTAGCCTGAAAGTCATGAATGGTTTGGTTTTAACCCAGATTCTTGTCACCGTGGGTCGACGGCTGAGTAAAGAGTAAATAATTTGTGGAAATCAGTGGTAGATACACTACATCAACATCTTCTGTCTTCAGTTAACACAGTGTTATGGTCAATTAGCGTGTGTAGCAAAAAAAAATGAGGCTACGTGGAATATTATTCTCAGGAACAGCAACTACTACTATTTAAGGCCTCGATCATGAGGATGTACTCCAAGGGACTTCCTGAAGCTTCTGGATACAATCCAGAAGCGAACCATACGTACAGTGGATGCGCCTGACCTCACAAAGGACCTCTACAGTCTGAAACATCAAAGAAGGGTGGGGGATCTGTGCCTATTCCATACACATTACCACGGCAGATGTTCGACCGAGCTTTCTCGCATAATAACTCCAAGAGTCGTTAGTGCAGGAAATACTGGAAGAGGTCATCGGGTGCATCCTCACCAGGTCGAGCTTACAACGCCTCAGACAAGCACTTCCAAAAGTCACCCTTTTAGAGAAACTCGCGTTGTGGAATGAGCTACCGGGGACTGTTCCCTGATGGTTACAATCTACAGCGTTTTGAGGTAAATGTGAATAAAGATTTATCTTCTTGTAGAGCTCATGAAGCGCGATAGGCTATCTGCCCTCATGTGAGGTTCGTGAGTGGAACATTTTGCACTAAAACATCAGTAGGCAACTTTTGATGTGAATAACGCTTACAGGTCGTGTAATTGTGGAGCAAAAGACTAAGGATATCACTATAATACAGATTGCCTTGGTAGTGGAGTGTTCAAGTATTAGATGTTGTAAGGGCTCAATCACCGCCGTTGGAGTTCCAAGGTGTCCGTGTCATTGGCACTGTTTGCGCTACTCAATTATTGATGTATCGATGATGCTAATATTACATTGCGCTGTTAGAGTATATTTCTCAGTTCCGAAGATTGAACCAGTGACAGGTTGAATTTGGTTTTGGGAGGCCATGCCTTTAATATAATGTTTACGGTCATTCCTTGATTTCCGTTACCTTACAGGAATTTAAAAAAATAGCACAATTAAAATCACACTGCTACACGAAAAGTATAAAGAACTATGACTTCCTTCTGTTTGGATACAGTTTGACAAGTCGGTGGGAATGAACGTTAGAAAGGCAGAATATTTCTTTGATTGAAGCGAAGGGCCATTATTACTGTAACAAGAACAATAATTAAAAATGGACCACGAACTGCACATAGGTATGCCTCAAAAGTCGGATTGTGCAGTTTCTGCAGTTCAAAAATAACGATTGCATGGGTATTGAAATGTTTGTTGTACTAATCGTTAAATCGAGCCTCGTTCCGATATTTGACAATTTTCTATCAAATTTCTTGAATGGCCTCCATAAGATAATTCAATTATTTAGCCATATTCGAAGTTAAAATAAAAAGCGTTTTGACTTCAAGTTATATTTACCTTTGCTGGAAAGAGTTCGGAAATCAGGACCCCTGGAAGAATCATGAAGCCCATTGTGTTACTGGCCACATAAACCAGTATGAGGAAAGCTGGAATATAATCCAAGCCCAAACAATGGTGAAATGTGCTAGAAAAAAACATTCATCATGAGGTTTTCCCTTAATAATTTGACCCCTTTTATGATATGAATAAAGTGATTATACGGGAGAAATGGCAGAGTTATAATCGAGGAATTTAGAAAATTAAACAATAGGATCGCCTCCACCATATTTTGAACATTCGCAATAGACCTGTTTATAATTTTAGACAGCATTTGAATAAGATGTCGTATCAAAATGATAATTCAGCCTTATTTAGTTTCAACTTATTTCGTCGATTTTATCTAGATCTAGATAATTGCGTCACTGATTTTGATGGAATTTGGGAGGTGGGAAGCTAATGCGGATATATTTTTGGAAATCAGCGCACTAAAGTAATCCGCATAAAGCCTGAACAAAGCCATTCTTCTACTAACTTCAATTAATTTAATTTTTAATTAGATTAAAACGTGCTCTGAATAGACCCACATATCCTATACAATAAACATATTTAAATAATTGTTTAGGTTTTCTTGAAAATACCGTCACGATTAGAGTGAGCCACTCTGTATATCTATAGTCACTGTTGTCACCAACGATACCTTAAATTATGTTTTCGATCATTTATATGAATTTTTTTGGGATAGGCATAAATTGAGAAACCACTTCTATTGAACCCGACAATTTAAATTGTCTGAAATGTCGCGATAATTTTGAATGTTTTCAAGCTGCGGGTCGCTTACATTTTTTTGAGTTTAACGTTGCTTCAAACTATTTTTCTCTGATTTCTCAAATCGCAGACAATGGATCCAATTTAATACCTGAGAGGTACTGAGTCAATTTACTTGAAAATTCTTCAAATTTGGATGTTCTTGGCTGATCGAACTTATTTTCTGTAGGTGTTTGAAAAACAATTTTCTGTGAAAATTGATATTTACCATGACTGGAGAATTTCTAGAAAAGTAACAACTAAAAAAAAATGTTGATACAAGGTAAAAAATATAATGTTAGCAATATACCTGCCAGCTGTGGTTACTAGGAGAAAAATGGCCAAAAAGGTGGCCGAAAGTCCTGTTCCAAATGCAGAAGCAATTGCTAAGGTCCTGCGACCAATCAGAGTCAACAGCACCCCCGCAATGATGGAGAAGAGAAATCGCACACAAGCAGTTAACACTGCAACTAGAAAAGGGTCCACTTGTTCACCACCTAAACCAATAATGTCAGCTATTCATTTAAAATTCAAAAATAATGCTAAAATTATTTCATTTTTCGATCGTTTTCAATACAGTATGAAGATATGGCGACACATATATGGCAAATAGTTAGCATTTCCTTTTTCCTTTGTTCACATAAATATGTAAAATCTCTGAATAAGCGCACTGGGCAATTAGGGATGTAAATAAATTCAATCTACTAAAAACTAAGAAATATATCTTTTGCTCCTGATCTCCATATTTTTTGATACCGCAATAATATATTATTAATCTTCCTATAAAATTTCGATGACCTAAGTGAATGATATACATCCTAGTTCGGCGATGTGGCATATTTGCAAACCCACATCCTATATTGGTGCCGCAAAATTCATTCGTTTACCTAATCTTCACTCAATATATTGAATGGCTGATTTGGAATGTACAAATTAGTTTTAATTTGTTCCATGCCATTAGCGAAGTGCCGTAATATGCTGACACTAGAATTTCTTAGGGACAAATGGATTTGGAAGAAATTTTAGCATTGTGTTCTCAATACTTATACTAATATGATTATAAGTTAGACATTAATGCTTTTCATTTTACTCAGTTAATCAGAAAAATCATGAAATGATCCTAATGATGTAATCCTTAATAGGGTTTATAATTACTGCTCTGTGGAAGAAATCACTGAAATAGTTTTTGAGGTTTTGTGGTTCCAAAGTCAAGGTCAATATTTTTAGTTTCTAAAATGCAAAAATTGTGGTCGAGAAACCTTTAATACCAGATACAATTGAGGCGATACAATATTCACGAATAAAATTGAGTTTTATAAATGGATAGACTCTTAGATTATAAGGTAAATTAGACTTTCATTATGCCACTTAAGTGTGTGAGCATGTTCTGAGAATCGTTACTCTAGCGATGCTATTTCTTATACTGATCATGTTGTTTATCTGAACTCTCTATATTTACTAATACTACTTAAACTCAAGGAATGTATAATGTGTTTTAGTACCTTGTACATGCTGTAGAATATCTACGGCGTAAAAGACGATCAGGTACGTGCCGGAGAGAATCTGGGCGGCATTGAAGCAGTTGACAATCAGCAGCGGTTTTAGTACATCAGGTTGCAGCAGGACGTTCAAAGTGGTCCTATCTTCTTGAGAATCTGCCTTGCATCGATGAATGAGATGTTCCGTTTCTTCTTTTGCCTAAGATGTTATAAAATATTATGCTATTAAGTTATTTATTTTGTACTTATTCAGTTCTGCTATGAAATGTTTCTTGATTTTTTTATTAGACTCTGAATCCTAAGTCAGATGTGTTTTATTGCAGTTTACACTCAACAACCGGGTAAGTGAGGTGTATTTGATCGATAATTCTAGAAGTATGATGACACCTTGGACATGTCAAAAAAACTGTGGGAATTAACATCCACAATAACATGTCATGCCACGTTCATGTTGCTGGCCTCGCTAGGTCGGCGTCCAAGAAATTGGAGGTTAATAATAATAACAATAATAATTTATTCATCCATCAGATCGTATTTCAGATATTGGACATGTCACTATTTTAGTACGCTTTATAGCAGTATATAAAAACAGTAAAAACAATTATTCTTTTAAGTTTAACATACACATAAACACAATCATTAATTATCATATACATGAACAAAATACAAAATACATACAGTAGCATAAAAACAGAATTAAAAGTTTAGAAAGTCCTCTATAGAGTAAAAAGAGTTTTCAAGTAGACACTTAAAAGATTTTTCTTGTTTGACAGCTTTCACTGAGATATTTGCAAGTTGAATCGATATCTGTGGTCCAGCTCATATCGCTATCAAGGTTCAAACCAAGAAATTTGGTGGAACTACACATACTAACTGTGTCTGAATTGACTTGGATGTCTGAATTTTGAATTTTACGACATGATCCAGACCTGTCATAAAATTGCATGCATACAGTTTTGCTGGTATTCACTATCAAAGAGTTTCTCTTGCACCAAGATGTAAATTCAGTAGCGATTGCATTCATCTTATTTTGAAATTCATCAGTGGTGTCAGCATCAACGGCTATTGTGGTATCGTCGGCATACAGAATTATGCTGTTAGCTGTTATATAGGATGGCAGGTCATTGATGAAAAGTATACATAATAAAGGGCCTAGAATGGACCCCTGCGGTACACCAAGGGGGACACTATATTTGTCTGTGGCGTGGTTGTTCAGATGTACAACAAATTTTCTATCGGACAAATAGGACTTGAGCCACGACAATGTACCACCGCGAAATCCAATTCTAAACAACTTTTCCTCAATGATGATGGGAACAATTGTGTCAAACGCTTTTGACAGATCGAAGAAAAGTGCACCAACGAACTTTTTCTGGGCTAGGCATAGATATATTTCAAAAAAGAATATGATGCACTCTCCGTCGATCTGCCAGGACAAAAACCATTTTGACAACAGCTGACGATGTCGTACTTCATCATGTAATTCAGCATGCGATTATATATTGCTTTCTCAACGATCTTAGAAACAATGGTTGGAATTACGATAGGCCTATAGTTACTGACAGAATACCTGTCACCAGTTTTGAAGATTGGAACGAGTTTACCTACTTTTAGTATATCGGGAAATATTCCCTATTGGACAGAGTCATTAATCAAAACAGAAAGTGGTTCTGCAATTTCCTCTGCAATGAATGTTCTCTTCCGCTCCAGGAAATTATATTCTCCGGAAGAGCTACTAATACTATACAAGGCCCAGAGCAAACCATTACTCGAGTACTGCTCGCATGTGTGGGGATGCGTATCAAAGCACTTCCTCAAGCTTCTAGATATAATCCACAAACAAACAATACATCTAGTGGATGCGCATGACTTCACAAAGCCATAGCCTAGGATATCGAAGAAGGGTGGCTGATCCTATAGATGCTGGATGAATAACACCAAGACTCGCCAGTGCAAAAAATACTAGCGGGGCTGAACGGGGCTCACCAGGGAAGTCCCTTCCAAAAGTCGTTCTTTGCGGGACCTCGGCGTTGTGGGATGGCCTACCGATCACTTTGTTCCCCAATGGTTACTATTTGCAGCGTTCTAAGGTCAACGTGAATATACATTCATCCTCTCGCAGCGCTTATGAAGCGCGATAGGATATATGGCTTTGCGTGAGGTTATCTATAAAAATAATTATTTTACTTCTCACGGATGAGTGATTGTGTGTGATTGCATGTACTTCATAATTCGAAATAATAATTGATAGCTGTTTTTAGCACACGTGTTAAATATCTAATCAACACATTATTAACATTAGCTGCATTATGCAATAATTTAAAAAATTGCATACAAAATGTGAAGAATCATGCCTTGAACCATAGAGCTGATACTTTTTTTTTATCTGCGCAAGGGTACATGCATGATGACATCCAACAAAAATCAATGATATTCAGTAAACGAGATTAATTTAGTACCTATGGAAAACGATCAGTGAATTCAAAGTGAAACAGTCTCAAGTGCATAGGTGAAAATCCTTGTTAGGCGTATTCGTGACCGCTTTGTCGCCTATTTTTGAAGGTAAGAACAATCATTCACATATGTTATGCTCGTAGAATGTCTAGGTCTTATTAATATGATTAGCTCGGTGCAGAACTCAATGGATTTTTTATTTGGCTTTCAATGCGAATGGAAAAAACATTCATGTGATGCCATTCTCAAATTTCAGATAAAAAAATCTAAATCAAATGCGTATCGGTTATTTCAGATTTTTAACATGTTAAGAGCTAATTAAAATCACATACAATTGACTCTAACTATTTACTAACGTTCCGGCTTCATCGATAGACACAACATAGGAAAAATTAAATTTTGAGATTATAATGGAATTGAGAAGTTCTATTTTTCATAATTTGTACTTTGATAAAGGCTGCCGATTTATCAGAAACAGAAATTACAGTTCATCAGTTAGTTAAACTTATTTTTTATTAATGTGAGAGATTATATTAATGCATATCATCTTAGTACCTTGCTGAGATCGCCTCCTCTTAACCAGAACATAGATGCTTTTGCTTCTTCTATTCTTCCTTTTCGTACGAGCCACACTGGACTCTCAGGCAGGAAGAAATAGATGGCTAGCGCTGTAACTGGTGAGATTACACTTAAGCCTGAAAAATCAAAAAGTAAAATTATTTGAAATATATAATTCATTGGACCCCTATTAGGTTTTATTATTTCATGTTTATTTATCCTTTGAATTGCTATAGATATTCTGTATGGTAGGTATAACTATATATCATTTAGAGGATGTATTGAGTGTTTTACCTCCCACGCTTTAGCGAGGAATTTCTTGTGATCGCAAGAATGTTGATAACATTATTCTTGAAAATTGAGACATTCGCTGCAAGGTACCTAATTCGTAAAAACATACAACTATCAGAAAACCTTTTAATGCTCATATTTATCGAAAATACGTGCTCATTTTCTGTCGTGGTTTGAGGTTCAATAATTTGAGAGTATTAAACTTCTTTGCTGAAACTCTTTCAAGTATCTGATTATTTTACGGAGTGTTCACTAATCGATTTCCACTCTATTTGGTTTGATACATCAATTTCTCCCACCTAAAATAGTTACGAGTTGAACTATTGGGCCTCCAGCTATTATAAGTATAGGTTATACAGGTCAGTTACTGAGAAAACATTTCGGATTGACTTAACAATATTTCTGCATGTGAAATATGGATGAGTTTCATTGCCATGTTAAACACCAAAAATTAAGAATTTAAAGATAAAATATCTCTGCTTCCAAGCAACTTCAGTTCGCAGATTGGTTAAGTATTTGCAATTTTCTTTGGTTACCTGCAACATCTCTCCATGGCAGTAGGAATCCCAATGCGTATACTAAAAGTATTCCAAACGAGTAACTAGCGAATGGGCCACTGGAAAATATACCTCGAAGGTGGGGTTCTGATATTTCACCTATAAATACCTGAAAACAAAATAAAATCGAACTTGAAAAAGAGGTTTCATTATTTGAGAAGATCGACAAACACAAAAATATCATTGTTTATGATTGCAGTCCGTCGTCATATTTTTGTCTTTTCTGGAATGAGATCCAGGTCAAGCAATAGATCAGCGTTTGACGTTTTCCCAGGAAGCACGACTACTAATCATTTTGTTTTGTAAATGATCTATGAGTTATGAGAGAACAAATCGTTATTCAAAGATATAGACACAGCATCCTTCGATTTTTTCAACTTCTTCGATAATTATGTTTTTTTGACATAGTTTATTGACTCCAGAGTAAACTACGTCTTGCAGTTTGACCCTATAATGTTTCATAATGTTGAATGGAAAATAGATATTTTTCTTCTAAAGAGTTGCCAATAAAATGTTAACTTGTTCAATACGTATATATTGAAAGAAAGCCGTGAAAATTTATTTTTAAGAGATCAAAATTCCTTAGATAGCAGGTTTCTAAGATCATCCACCCTTTCCTCGATATTTGATTCGATTTGCCACCAAAAACGTCAGTAAAAATTCAATCTATTATTGAATTATTTGGATATGCCTCGTATATGTATCCGTAAACAAAAAAGTAACTGATAAAAAAGGGCTTCGAACATGCACAAAATGAACTTTTTTCCTATTCGACAAAAAATGCAAATCAATTCGAAGTCCGATTTACATTTCCATTTTGAAGTTGGTCAGTGCTCCTTAAGCGAGTGGAAAAGCGTAGTGACTTTGTTTTCCGCTCACTGACTAGCAAGAAAATAAGAAATCTTTACAAAATCGCGAATCTCAAATATTGGGCATCAGAATGAGAAAAATAATGTCTAGACCACTCATTGCGTAGTTGGTGTTTCGTAAAATATTTTCATAATATCTGAATTGTTCGTAAATATATATTCTTTTAAGGTTTTTTGAATATTTGTGGCGGCAAATAAGGCCAACACCACAGCCCCCCAGCAAAGCGCATAACATTTTGTTTTTGCAGCTTCTACCCAATGATGATTTCTTGAAGGAGAACTCATGAATTTTCGTTCAAACCAGAAGTTTGCGAAAGGTTGTACAGCATGAAATGTATGCCTGTATAAATCGATGGAGGTAATTTTATGGCTAAGATGAAAAAGAGAGTACGGAAACTACGTATATTGCGTTGACGAGTAAGGATACCGTCATCTATATGAATATATGAGATAGACAGGTGAGTAGTGAGAGTTGGAGTTTGCTTGTAATTCAAGCGATATTGAGACATATCACATTGGTAAGGTCTATGACGAGAAAAATAGACAACAAATTCAACAATAGGCTTCTGCTTATCGAGATTTGTACATAAATAAACAAGAATGATATGTACAAGAGAAAAGAAAAAATGATAAATAAATATAGCTTAAATTTTAATACAATGCTACCCACCATAATATTACAGACAAAAGTTGACGTTAGTCAATCGATATAAATTATATTATTAAGGTTTCTTGCACACACATATGTAGTATTAATTATAGCATGTCGTACGTGAAGGAGGCAAATGCGTCTTACTTGTCCAGCAGCGGCAGCTAATCCAGCTGAGATGCCAGCTACCAGTCTTCCAATGAGTAGCATGATGTGGTTCTGAGCCAAACCAATTAGTAGCCAACCAACGATGAGAGGAGTTGATGCGATCTGCATAGCCACCCGTCTGCCGAACCTATCCATGAATATTCCGCTCAAAAGAGAGCCCGCTGGGGTTGCTGCAGAATGAAGACTCGCTGAAAACAGAAATAGGCAGATCTAAATTCCTGGCAGTTGTTGTTTAGTGAATAATTTTAAATTAACCGCTATTTAATACGTAATTTACATTGCTTTGATAAGCAATATTTTCACTTTTGCCTTAACTTTTTTTGACAACATTGCATAGCTTTTATGTTCCATAGATTCAAACAGTTATCATATGATATTCACATGGATCGCCACAAGACGATAAACATATCAGTTTGTAGATCTCGTGCTCCCAGGTTTTTTCCAGAGTAAGGAAAGGAAAAGGGAGTGTGGCACAAGGTGGTGGTCAATGCTGACCAGAGTTACCGAGAGTTGACACCTTAATATACCAATATCATCGTCTCATAACCACTACCGATATCAAGTGTATGTACTTCACTGTGCATCAGACCTGCTATAGACATGCATGTCTTTAGCCTAGACTGGTCAGGATTGCCAAGCGGTCTCACTTTAGAGAGCAATTGGGTGGTATATACGTAACCCAGTCAAGGGTGTTATATAAACACCAACTCAGATTCAAGTGTCGCCCTCTATGGGGAAAGCGATTGAGAACTTACGAAGTCAAAAGTCCCAACACCTGGATTGCAACAAAACTTCCTTACGACATCTGTCAACAAGGGGCTTCCCCATAAAGAGCGTAACTTGGAGATGACTTGATGTTGATATCGAAGAAATCTTTGTAAAATTAATTTTTGGAATAGATATCGTAGATCATCAGCCGTAAAGATGGAAGGACTCACAACACTCGATCATCAAGCTACTGGGGGTGAGCATTAATAGTAACATGTTCTGGAAGGCCCATGTTGCTGGTTTTCTAGATCGACGAGTAAATAGGGGTCCTTTTCTGCTCCAGCAAACTCCCGGCGTTTCTGGACTTAATCCAGAAAAGAGCAGTGTGCCTAGTGGATGCTCCAGACACCAAAGGATACCTCCACAGTATGGAATATGCAAGTTGCTGATCTGTGTCCGTTACATAGCTTCTACCATGGTAAATGTTCAACCCAATTATTTTGGATGTTAGCTCGGAAAGCCACCAGTATAGAGAAATCCAGGAAAGCTCAACAGGCTTAGCCTCACCAGGTGTCGAATTTGCAGCTTGAAGATTTATCTTTCAAAAGTCATTCTTTGGAGGAATAAGCTTTCGCTGCAGACATTTGCTCTCTGGCAGTACTTTCTTTCATTTTGTGACAACTCATCTATGTATATAAAAAATGGCGTCAAATAGTTTGAGCTGTATTTACTGTGAAATTCATCACTTTAGCTGGATACTTGGAACTGAATTGAATTAAAAAAATAATGAATACTAGTTGTTTTATAATTTCAAGTATTCTTAAAATGGTAATCTAAAATTTCCATAATTTCCAATATTTCATTTTGTTCAAGTAGATTCACTGCTGATCTGAAATGCGTTGATGATCATCAATGAATTGGAACAACTGCAAGAGAAATATTCAGTTAATCATGTGAGACTTTAAGTCCACTTTTTCACACCTTCCCTCTCCTGGTGATACATGGTGACGTTTTGAGCTGCCCACCCCCTATCTAGCATCAGATGTATTTAAAAAAGTATCAGATGGAACATGTTTTTTTTTCAAGAAACATGATCTCAAACACAATTCAAACGTTTTTTAATATTGTCATCAAATTTTAGAGTAGCAAAGGTATACGGATATGTAACAACAACGCCCCTATCTCATCGTGTTAAATTATGATGTAATCTAGAGCCCCCTCCCTTATTAGGAACACACGTGATCAATGGACGACCGACAGATGGCAGACAAACTATTAAGAAAACAAAATCTAATTCGAAATATGGGTAATAGAGCAATGATCATATGCAGGATTATTATGTTTGTCATCCATGTTGATATATGGAAATTAATGCTTATAGTAATCGTAATACATGCGAAAATCCCTAGACATATCGGTCAATGTCATAACGGTTGCTGTGGCTGGGGATATTTGTTTTCCCTTGACATACAAAAGCCTTCGTCAACAACAAATTTACGAATTAAGATCTGTAGCGATGTCGCGCATCAATAAAATTGTAGGTGCGCGAGACGGGCAGACACTAAGACAAGGCCATATCCACGAATATCAGATTGGATGAAACAGATACTGTATTTACCTTTATTATTTGAATGAGGTAGCAAGTAGTCGTAGATAAAAATTTGAGTCCTTAGCCTCGTGCGAGATTTTATTGATTAATGGGAGTATTTTGTTTACTTGTATGCTTTGAAGTGGTAATAAAATTTTGCATATAGCGTAAAAACCCACTTAATTTTTTTATTATAATTTCAGGTGGACGTTTTTTTAAAATATACTAGGGTTTAGTTAATTTCGCTGTAGTGGTTTTTTCACGAATTCGTGAAATTGAAATTCCATTTTCTGTTTTATGGAAAGTGCAAACATCTGTAGAAAATTGTAAATGTAGAAGGAGGAGGACCTACTGCTGTCTGAATGAAAAAATGTGTGATACTTTTATTCATGTCAAAACTCCGGGGAAGTATCAATCGTTATCCAGAAAAAATTATATTTAACTTAGATCGACATAACTGGAAGGAATACCTTGTAGATTGTAGATGCTCTAAATGGGCGATATCATTCAGATAAAATTGTGTAATTGTTATGAAAACAAATTTTTTTGTGAAACCTTATGTTTAGGTTACACAACTATTAGCAAGTAGAAAGAAGAGGACTTATAGAAATACTGATATTGGTTGAGAGTTATACCTACTAAAAGATATTCTGGCTACACTTTAGAGTAAAAATGATGAAATACATAAAAACAAGGGTGGTACTCGAAAATGTGAGACACTAGCTCAAATAGGTTTAGATTAATTTTTTTCTTTTTCTTTGATAAACCATTGTAATTTTTACTACTAGTGCTGACCTATATAAAGCGTACTATTACTAATACAGTGCTTTTTCAACTATGAGAATGCTTTCTTTATATCAAAGAGTATCGCAGGATAAGTGAAATCACCGTATAAAGTGAGAAATAGAGCCTTCTTATCTTTCCTCCTCGTTAAACTATGCCCAGTGTTAAGCACAAAGGATTACAGCTAACATATAATATGGAAACTTTTTTGAGTCGTACTATACAAGATTGTACAAAGCAATTCCAATTTCACAAGAGGAGAAATTACATTAAATAAGCTTTAGAACCTTAAAATGGATCACGTGTTCCATGTTTCCCTTTGTCCCAGCAATGATTTTTGGTGATATTCGTTGCCTCAAAACAAAATATTGTGATATTGTTGCCTTCAGGTATATTGTTAATCTAGCCTTAACAAGTGCAAATTAGAACTTTCTAGATGTCTCTCTTTGACAGCATATACATTTGTATTTTGTATGGTTGCAAAAGCTTTAGGTCATTTTCTTATTAGTAACGTTAAAGAAAGTAAATGTCATCCAATGAAAGCCTGACATACAAGTAATTACTGGTAGCTCTTATGCTTTGAAATGAATAAGGTTATACTGATCTGTTAATATTATTATTAAATATTCATTTGTAGTCAAAATGGTTTGTCACCAACGTATGAAATTATCCACACGTTACTGTCTACGCTGTGGCTCATAGCACTAATTTATTGCAAGAGAAGAAACTTCATACTTTTGGACACGGAGCTTCTTGACGACATTGCAGCGTACTACCATGTTTTATTATGGTGGGTACTAGGACACGCTATGATACGTGACGACGGAGTGATGGTTACTTTCACGAGAATGGAATTGAAATGAAATCATGGCGGCTGGGGTTCGAGATATCATTGTGGAACTTGTTGATAGAGAGAGATATCTATTTTGACGTAAGTCATCTTAGACAGTTATTTGGACACAAAACCATCAGACGCCATTTTTTGAAAGGTACAACATTGGCTACACTCGAACTTGCATCATGAAGATGCGCCATCATTTTCTTTTATCGAACAGACAGTATTATTAACCCTGTATGCATTCGCATTCGAGTTATTTGTCTTGGCGGCTGAGGCAAAGAAACATTTTGGCGGCCATACACAGATCGAAATTAATTAATTAAAGGATGAGCTCCTCAAATCCCATGCTTTTACTCACATACCTGTGCGTTATCTTAGACATTTTGATTACAACTTCCCCGTGAGACCAGCATAAAGGGCAAAAAGACGTCGTCCAAATTATTTCTGTTACTCCCACTATAGTTTATAGGTTGTTCTGAAGTTTTTTTTAAATCTTATTGTTGAAGTAACCTGTTGAACATACTTATCGGTACAAGCAAGTTTATCAGCCAAGTCTGATTCTTTGTAACTCCTAAAATACTGAGTGAATTTGAAAAGCGAGGAGAGATTTTTAAACGTCTTTTCATGGTCTTCTGAATCAACGACAATATCTTCTCAAATTTTGAGCAGGGGCTTTAATATAGGGTAAAAAACAAAGTCATCCATTTTGAAAAATAAATCACAGGCTCCCCATTATTTAGGAAGGCCACGGTGATATTTTTGGACATACTGTTTCATAGATATTTAACATATCTCGGCGTATTTTTGGGATTTTTAGAATATCCTACTATGATTTTAGAAAAAAAAATCCATTGTACATCAATTTTCTCTGTTTCATAAAGTCCATTAATAAATTTAGATTTTGCTTCTATCCGTCTCCTTTTAGAATAAAGAACTCGCCCTGAAGACATGTAATAACTAGAGTGGGTCGAAGAAAAATATTGATTGGATTAACGTTGAAAACCTTATTGGGCCATCTATATTTCAAATGGCGTCCGTAACTCTCTCGGACATAGAATCTACAAGTCTGGCAATCTAGTTTTGGAGAACGAGAATTCCCATTCATGGGCAAGGGCGCCTACCAATTCTTGCAAATTTTGATATCCATTACCTTCCCGAATCATACGTAACTTAAGATTGATATGTACATGCGCTATTGGAATCATAATCGGTGACCTTGCAGGCCAAATCATTCAATTAATATTGTTTTCCCTAAGCAAGTTGTTGACAATTTTTGCTCGATGAGGAACGAGCATTGTCGTCGACCAAAACAAATTCGACCCCAAAATTGTCTGCAAAGAGTAAAACAAAATCTCTCAAACTCTCTCCGAGAGAGGAGAGGTAAGCAAAGACTAAATTTATTAAAGCGGAGAAGATTGGTTTAGAACGAAAAATAAAAATTTATCGATTTTTTTTCCGGAAACCATACTATATATACTAAAATCCCCAAAACATCCCGAGGTATGGTCAATATCTATGGAACGGTCCAAAAAATATTACCCTGAAAATTTGAGAAGTTGCTGTCATTGATTTTTAAATTCGTTCAGTATTTTAGGAGTTACAAAGCATTGAAGTTGGCTGAAAAATTTGCTTATATGATAATTATGGTATTTACTTCAACAACTAGACAAAAAAAATTAAGAACAACATATCACCAAAAGTGGAAGAAGATGAAGAATTCAATGCACTCAACAGACAATTTGCATGTCTACAGGTAGAACAAAAGTTAATGAAATGTGCTGTAATATTTAGTAACATATGTATTTTGCGTGCTATCATACAAGTTACTGGTCCACTGGCATGCTTTTGGACCTATAGAAAAAGTATATCAAGACTTCTAGTCCTAGATGAAGTTAAGTGATATAGCAATACATATTCTGCTATGTTGACTGTTGCATTATCCATCCCACGTCGACGTAGTGTACGAACAGTTTGTGAACTTTGGTAAACAGCAGTTTTTGCCACTTAGAAGCTGAAGTCGAACTCGCTTTCCACTGAACGGATTCTTGAAAGCATTTACTAGGCGGTATTCAGCAATGCACCATAGGTAGAAAGGAGAGTTTTAAAGAAGAGAACTTAAATATTTCTTATTAAGATCAATGGAAGATTATGAATGTAAAAATACTATTGATCGATGTCGTACATACGATACATAGACATGGAATAACATTTACAAGGTATGTTGAGCCTATTGACGACGTCAACGCTAATGATCAGCGTAATTATGTTCAGTTGGTTGACTTTTTTTTCATTTAAACCTTAAAGATTCTGGACAGCCGCTTTACGAGCATTCTAGCAGCGGATGATAGCAGCATCGAAAGCAGCCCCGCAACGGGGACAAGGGCATCGTTTCTCAATTATAATAGATGCCGCTACCACCAGTTGTTGTTCCAGGGGCGAGTTGGAGTATCAAATTCAGCTGCCCAACGCTAGGTCAGTCAGCTTTCCTCCGATGTCCTCTTGGTGTTGAGGGGAACAACGAAGGAAAGAACCGGTCAGTGCAGCAACTTGTAGTTATTTGGTAAACTGTGCTATTTCCGAGTCTCCTCAATTGCAATGATGAAGGTCGAAATTGAAGCACCCTATATAATCATAAGTACACCTTTGTCTTATTCATCAGTGGTCATCCAAAAGTCATTCACTTTGTTGCAAATGTCAAGTGTTACATCTAGCAGTTAGCCGATAAGAATCCTGGCACCCTCTCAATTGTAGTTTTAAATTCGTATCTGCTTGTTTTAGAGGTCGCGGTCGTTCACATTCTGTACGCTACGCACGTCGTCTAATAAAATCTGAACGGTAGGTCAAGATCAAATAGGTTGTGGTAAGAGTATATAGCAAGGTAAAAGAAAGATCCTGCTTATTGAACGTACAAAAACATTAGAATTATATCCTGGCTAATGATTCTTCATCAATATATCTGATAAATACTTGTAGATATATTTATATCCTATCCAAAAATTCTTGAGATAATTATTACTGGATTATAAATAAAATGCCATGCAGTTTTAACAACAACTGTATCAGACAACCAATTGAAGTTGTTTCTCATAAACGTCAATAGTAAACTACCTTCTCGTATAATACGATTTCGAGACTAGCCCATAGATAATTAAAATCCGTAACATGGCCAATATAGAGCTATTACTTTCTATATGATGATAAGAATAATAAACATAACCTTCTTGAGGGTTTTAGCTTTTATTGGGATAATTATTGAATTAATTACATACGTCCAATAAGCTATGAAACCGTTTTGTACAGACTGGATGGATAACTTTTTTGACAGAGGAAGGTTTAAAAATAGCAATTTGTCTTAAGATTGATATTTTACATAATTTGCAATATTAGAGCAAATCATATTGTTGATTATTATATGAGTTTTCAACAGGCGTAATATGGAAGTGATTGCATGAGTAGCTATTGTATAATTGCAGTATAAAGAATTAAGCGATTTACAGTTGGAATCTGTTAACATTAACATAGGATAGATTTGATTTTTCAAAGCGGGCTTCAAAAACAAACATAATAAAATACAATCTGTATATCTCAGATTTCCGAGAAGTAGGCTAAAAAATATTCAGAATAGAGCACCAATAATGGTAAACTTTTCTTCTCTACTGCTTGTCATTCGCCTTCCATTTGCTTGGCTTCACTATCTTCAGCATATCTTTATGAATACTTACAGAAAATTAAGATCTAGCTTTGAGATCAGAATCTCTATATTCTGATTTCTTTTTGTGAATTCAAATCGATCCATTCTGCTCAACACGGTACGATTTACAAAATAATGACATAAATCGCTTATACTGCAATTATGAAATAACGATCTGATGATAATGATCTAAAAGTACATATAATAACTATATAGCGAAAGGTCTACGATTAGTACCATAAATTAACAAGATTCTAAATTCAGGAAAAATATCAACTTTTCCTGCTTTTCTCTGTGGACGAAACATTGCTCGAACCAAAAACCATTTCATAGGTTTTTCAATTCTTACAGACGGTCCGTTGAGAGTAACGTCATTCATTCAACAGTTGTAATGATATTAACAAAGAAAAAAAAATTTACACTTTTTATAATTTCTATTTACAAAAAAGCAATACCTGTATCATTATGTAGGCAGTGGCCTATTAATTTTTATAACAAGAATTAACACTCTTTACGATCTATTGTTTGTTCTATATAGGTATGGGCTTATGGTAATCGAGAAACAGGCTGACAAAATATTGTGATATCCTGATAAAGTCATAATGGGTACAATGTCTGAAAATGGACAGTGTTTGAGATATGAAGGATCAAAGGTTTAGTAATATCGGCATTCAATAATTTATAACCACAGCTTACCAATCCACGAGCCCATTTCATCATCTATTCGCATGGAATCATTGGCTATTTGCAGTTGGGGAAGCAAGATCGCGGAGTATCCTACTGGCATGCCACAGCTTGCTGAACTCAACATTACCGCTGCTGTTACTAGGCACTGGAGTGAATGAAAAAGAATTAATAGTTATTTCATATTCATGTAAAAGCACTATATTTAACTACGTTCGAACATGATCAGAAGTTTAAGAGATATAGTCCAGCTTATTATGTATTTAAACAAATTAAGAGTAAAGCAGGTTGCGAAATGCATTTAGTAACTTGAATTCTTGGATTTTATGTCCATACGATGCTTAACACAAACATAAGAACTCTTTAATTGATCGATGAATATTTTTCATGTTGCTCCAACCTGTATAAATCATGTTTTCAATACATTTGTGCTTCCTTTGCATCTCTAAAATCGTTCACTAGTAGGAGATACAAATACGAACTGCTCATTCTGTATCTCCTCGAAAAAGACTGATTCAATGATGAAATTAGATGTAAAACCAAAATCGACTAACTCCCATTAAATTCCATATACCTTTTGTTATTAGCTTGATTCCTGCATTTCTTCATGATTGTGCCATTCAATTATAATTTCAAATCGTATGTTGAAATCAACGGCCAGTATAACCACATGATTAGTTTCAGATGTTACATTTTCTCACCGGCGATGTGGGAAGTAATAAAATATCGCAAAAATCAGATGAGAAATGAATCATCAGTATATTCATGTATTATCTTGAAATATTATCAATAACATAACTACACTAGAATACTTCTGAATACAAGGAATTTTATTTCCTAGGCCAATGCTTAGTAGAGGAATCATTCTAATCGCGAAAAATGTTGAATTTGAGATATTAGGCTTTCTTGATGCCCATGGAAACTCGCCTCTATCTGGCAAGCTCCAATATGATTTTGATGACATCTAGATCTGACAAAAAATAATTGAAAAACGTGTACTTAGCTCCTATATAAATAAAAAGTACCGATTAAATATTGAAATTTCCTCTATAGTCTACTACTTGGCCAAGAACGAAAAAGTTTTAGTATTTTTTTTAACCGATTCATCAAACTCTAAGGAACGGTCATATCTGGAATCGTAAGTTTTTTAAGCTGTGTCCATAACTAAAGTGATAATTAGCTTCCAAAAAATGGTAGTACTCTGAATCTGTATATTTTTGTTGAAGGTTCTGATCCGATTTAAAAACTGTTGATCACCTTGTATGTACTTTAGAAAATATTGGAAATTGCGAACGCCTCAAAAAATTAATATTATTTGAAATATTTAGTTCTCAAATATGTTTTAAGTTAAGTTAATTTCTTAACTGATCCTTTACGTGCGAGGTAGATCTTCACGCATATTGTAATTTTTTACAAAATTTGGATTATTATGACAAACTTGCATGATCAAATATAAATAACCATTACCTAGATACCAACTGCCTTCAATTTGCATCATCCACGATGGCACGGGACAGTCTTAAGGGCACTAAGAGGACTGAATCATAGTTTCAGTCATGTACAGGTAGAATTTATAATTTATCTATTAGCCTCCAGTTTCCGTTCAATTACGTATATTCATGTAAACAATACCTGATTCCAGTGTAGTGTAGTGAATATGTTACGGAACTCTCCTCAGCTATCTTTACATCCTGATTGTGCGTTTAATTATGACACAAGCAGTAGAGGGAGGAGAAAGAGAAGCTGCCAAAGAGGGAACAAGTTAAGATAAGCGGTAAATTACAAAGCTGCTGGTTTTGAAATTTACGCTCAGTAGAACACGAAATGACGAGGGTAGCTGGTGCGGTTTTTTGTCCAGTATCTTGGCATCCTAGGGTCAAGGATAACGTTCTAAGCGGGAGAGAAGGTCCGACGAATATTACTTTCCTTCCACATTTTCTAAACTACTGCCTTGTTTTCCAACCCTTGTTCTCTGGAATTTTGCACCGTATTGTGTTCACTACCGAGAATTGTATTTGTTATAAAAACCTGGATTCAAGTTAATTATCTCAGTACTTTAAAAATAAGGTTTTCATGCAGATAAAAAGTTGTGTAGTAAATACACAGTTTCACAAATAAAACTCTTTTTCTTTCAGTGAGGCATTCCGATTTATATTTAAATCATCGTCGGACTGTCAGATTTGTCTGCGAACAAGGCTACCCAGATTATTTGCCAACTAACTAACTAGTCCTATCATTGATACAAAACTAGATTTCTCAAATCTAGCATACTATCTATCCTGTCTAGCTATCTTTTTATTAAATTATTTTTTTCTTTTCTTGTGTCTGTCTTAGAAGAAATTTTTTTTTTTGGCAATTGCATTTACACTAGTGTTAAGGGAAACCCCTACAAAACTCTCTCTTCACCAAGTAAGAGTATCTACAATCTGCATGATAAGGTTCGAATATATGATTCTCTGGTAAAATGATTTTACAATGTTTTGAGTTTTCCTCGTAAATTGATAACTAGAAGTACAGACACATTCTCGAATTAATTTGTACTGTTTATGTAAGTAAGGAAATATTCTGAAAAAGACCTGTAAAAATTAAACACAAGGCTTTATAATTATTTTAGGTAATTTTCAACTGAAATATTTATTGAAACATGTTTTCACAACGCAGTGTCCCGTTTGAGGTGTTTTTTTATGGGTAATATATTTTGAATCTGGTCGGTCCGTGTAATCTTCATTAGAAATGTTACGTGACGTAAACAAAATCGCGAAATTGCTCGAATATCCTTCTTAAATAAAGTCTGGTAATTTCAAATGTTCGAGGCTCTATTTTTTTAGCATGCCTTAATGTAAAATAATGTACAAAAAACGTTCGCAAAAAATTCGATCTCTACAAAACCACGATTTTTGCTTTTTTGTCCATAAATCAACTGGAAACTAGAGAAATATGAAGACATCAAGTGTCAGTCTGTCGATCTGTCGGATTGTTGATTGTTGCATTTGAAGCATGTTTTAAAAATATGAGGAATTGTGAAACTTACGAAAACGTGAAAAATCTGTCAATCTTTATGATTCAAAAGTGATAAATGTTTTCCAATACTAGCAGAACTCTCAAATTTTATTCCAAACCATGAACATTCTTAATATTAGATTCATGTATTGGTTAATATACTTGTCGCCATTTTTTTGTCAATTTCTACCTTCCTTAATAAATGCCTGACAAGAATTGATATATTTTCGGCCAATTCAATCGATATAAATGACGGCTATAAAGTAGCTGTCCTGAACCTTTTTCCCCAGTATTTTGTCATCCTTGGGTCAAGGATAATGCACTAAGCTGTAGCATAGTCAGCCTCTCAGAAGATGAAGTAAGACCGTAAAGGCAGAGCGTGTCCTAGAAGTATTCCCCAGAGATACCCTAATCGGCTCGTAAACTCTTATGAGCTGAATAAAACAGGACAGCAGAGGAAAAATGCTATATGAGGAGCTGCAGTGGTAATTTGTGAAAAAAAGATTGGAAGTAGATCTGATCAGAAGCTTTATTTTTCTCGGAGATTAAATGTTTCGATCGCATACTGTGCTGAAGCTTTTCACCCGATCACTGAAATTTAAATAATTTACGTGAAAAATGGTTGCTGCTTTACTAGTGTTGTTAAAGTAATATAAAAGAAACTAAAAATATAATTTTGAAACATGTTTTGTACTTGCTATTCATGTAACGAGCTATGAAATAATACATTTTGTTCAAGGAATGCCAGTACTATATCACGAGTTGAACAAAGTGCCATTGCGTGAAGTGTGAATTTTTTTTTGCACAATATCCTCCTAAATTTGAAGAAGCTGCACAACTTGTGTTATTAATATTTATTGAATATCTGTGATTCAATCATAAAGCATTTACGTCTCTTCGAATGGGATTACCATGGGTTATAATTACCTCATAGGTTGTTGCTGTTACATGACAAATTTGCACAAATTTTGTCGGATAATTTATAATTGAAGTACGTGATTTCCTGTTTATATTTCTTGTGTAATACAAAATATTAAAAAAAATTTTTTTACATTGAACGTTCTGGATTATTTACTTTCTCTGTAGTTTGTTTTTAAATGAATTTTCACAAACATCACTGTACATTTTTTAATTCTTCATATAAAAATTATTAATTATAAAATATGCGGAATAGAAATATACATTTTAACAAAATCAGCTTTGCATTTACAAAAGTCAAACTTTTTTTTGTATTTATAATAATAATACTAATATATTTTTTGTCATCAGTATAATATAAAATGACAAAGCAACGGCAATTGAAAACATGTTATAGAACTGAATATAGAGATATTGAATATTGAAGTAGCGTTTAATTAGAACAGTTAATGAAATAGCAAAGTGGTGAAACAAATAAGTTTTTATAATACCTATTTAATAGACTATACGATATACACATTGAAAATGGAGTTTCAAAGAATATTATATTTTATCACTAAAAAACAGATTTCATAAAAGCATACATGCTCTGGATCTGTCTCGAATCAGGTGGTAGCATTTGATGTGCCTTAATAGCACGGCGTGAATTAGTTTTGAAAAAGTGAGGAATTTTCTTAGCGAACACAATCAGTTCAAAAAAATATAGACAGGACACCAAATTCCTTGAAGCAAGATTTACAAGCCGTTGTGCAGCGAATAATTTTCTTCTTCGCCAAAAAACGTCCAAAACGTGTTTACTTCAATTTCAAAATAATTCCCATACATTATGGTTGACTATATAAAAGACTTTAATTGTGCCTGGAAATAGTTGTCTTTTGTTCCTTCTAATGAGCCCACAATAACCAATCAATTTTATTCGACAGTTCAACATATGAACAATCAATTTATTATATAGTTGAACGTTATTGATCCTTTTTATTCTCTATATATCATATAAACGATGCAAGTCTTATGATCCCAACAGTTTTTAAATTTGAGTTTATACATTTTTGGAAGCTTTATCATGTCTTAATCACGAAAATACCTTTCACTGATTGGATTAGCATTGGAAGTCAATCTACTGAACTCCATTTTTTGTGTTTGATAGTAGTTCCACAATCGGTTGGCGAGGGTTGGCATGTGTATCATTTTTATATGTAACTACGCAGGCTAAACTTAAATATTTGTGGACCATGGATACTGTAGAGAAATTAAAGAGTCTCGGACGCACTGGTCCTTTACAATATTCATACTGTATGTTTTTCATAATTATAACAGAAAATACTGTCTTACTTACTTGTGCGAGAATCCTTCGCCTTTGTATTTTCTTATCTTTTGCTTTTCCATCTCTTCCAAATTCGTGAGTTGTCTTGTAATTGTTGTTGTTTTGTAGTAAGTCACTATCTTCACTGTGAATATAAGAAAACGCGTTCAGTCAATTGAAGATGTTGTTAACTTCAATCAAACATTGTCATATTAATTGTAGAGAACGATATATTACATATTTTTTCATTTTTATCAGCATGACTCCAGAGTAAAAACGTTATAGATTGAAACCATAAAAAATAATAAAATATTTATCATTTTGATTTATCTAAAAGGCTAGATTTGAAGTATATCCATTCGTTTATTTTATTTATTCTTAAAAATCCATTCATTTGATCATAGATTTCCAAAAGGACTCAGCATAGATATTTTGATTGCTGAACATCAAAGGCCTGTTAGAAGTAACATCTAATTGTATCTTCAGCTTCGCAGGTGACAGCAGTATTATTTCCTGCATGGAACAGTACAAACTATTACCATCCATGTCGTTAAGATGCTGGACTACCAGATGGGGACTACCAATAATTGAATCATTTTCCTTCAAGCATCTGGTATTTGACATCATCAATAACATGTTATGACACGACCATGCTACCGGTCGGCATCCCTGAAGCTGGGGGCTTTCTTCCGTTCCAGTAAATTGTATTGGGGCCACCCAATATTTGAATCATCGCCTTGAAAGAGCTTCTTCCAAATGTCGTTCTTATGGAGAACCTCGGCGTTGTGCAATGAGAAATCAGGGAGTTTGTTCTTAGATGGTTACAGTCTACAGCGTTTTAAGGTCAATGTCAATGGACATTTATCATCTCGCAGCGCTTATGAAGCGTGATGGGCTCTTTGTCTTGTTGGTGTATGAATAACAAACGAATCATGTGGGGAACTAATCTAACGCTTTTTCAATTTTGATATTTTTTATTGTTTTTGTTCAGCTTTTCATGTCTTCGTCATATATTTCTCATATAATATGAAATATCTAACAAGTACTAAACAGTAGTCTATTTTTTGCCACCTTTTTTCAATTGTAAGGTCAAAATATATTTATGTATGCAAATGTAACCATATGTTGATATGAAAATAATGTTTGGATTAGTAAAAATTCCGATTCAAATAAAAAAAATAGATTATTCTTATTATCAATGTTACGGCATTATTTTAGTAGCTGACTTTATGATCTATTTTGAAAGCTGATTTCATTTCAGAAACCTAATTTTTTTAAAATCCAGGCAGGGACCTGCATACCTGTGACTGTTATTGATGCTCTTGATTTATAAAATGCTTATTATATTTTCTGTTTCAATAACCAACAGAGGACAGTGAATGAATATTAAACTACAACCCTTCGTAGAAGTAGAAAGTCTCAAAAGTTCATACCTATTCTCGAAATTATCGCTGCACATGATGCCCAGATCTTCCAAAGCAGGCAAAGAACTTTGAGCACAGAGATCGCTGAACGCGTTGATTCCGGAGGACTTGATGGCGATGTCGCGTGTCTCGGTGCGGTATAAATCACGATTCACCTCAGTTCGCGAGGCCGCATCCTTTAAATGGTTTTGCTGCTTTTATTTACGCGGGCCGCGGTAGGCCGGTAGGTGAGACGTTTACACTCCCCACGACGCGATGATCCAGCTCAAGAACACCCGAACGTAACAAGGATTGATGATTGTTTCAGGGACGTATTTGACACTGTTGAATCTTCGCAATGTGGTAAGTGGATGGAAAATAGACCATCTATATATTTAGAATCTCATACCAACGAGACGTTCTACCTACTGGATGGAATATTGATCTTTTGCAACCCATCCTAAAAAGGATAGAAGCTATTTCGAACAGCTACAGACCTGCTGGCGACTGTCATTAACGCTAAACTTCTAAAATACTCGAAGAAAACAAACATCACCAAGTAGATTGTAGATGCTCTTACTTGGTGAAACTCTTCATCAATCATGCAGATTTAAATATAAATCGAAACGCATCACTGAAAGAAAAAGAGTATTATTTGTGAAGCTGTTTGTTGATTACACAATCTTTTTATCTGAAACATCATCAATTATCGCCTATACTGCTTCCGTGAGCTCAGATTTACGGGAGATCTTTTGACCTATGTTAGATCAAAAAAGCTTTCGGTAGGGTGTGGCATGAGGAGCTTTTGGTAAAATTTTTTGCGTATTGAATACGCAAATGTTTGAATAGTTTTTTAGGTACGAATATGCATTCAATGTGTTTACCAAGCACTTCTCTACCATGCCGAGATACTTCACATCGCGAGCAGCAAGATGATCATGGAAAATATTGGTCAATGCAAATCTACACTCTGAGTTCAGTTGAATGCTGGTGAAGACTCAGACAACTACTTTGGCAAGAAAATACCACGTTGGGCTATCAGCCTAACCGGAAAACTCAGGGGAGGAGATGACTCAATGTATCTCATACTGAAAAGTCCAGAGAGGAGGAGCGGCAGGTCTGATGTGGATCACGAATCACTATCCTTTCGATCTTTGTAATGTATAATTAGGCACGACCACATGTCACCATAATTAAGGTGTCTCTTCCATGGAACCTATTTTTTTATTTGGATCAAATTAGTTATCAAATATCAAATTCAAAGTTGAGACACTGACAAGAATAAAATGATTTTTTTGATGCAGAGGTGCATTTTTCTCGTTTTTGCATGATAGCTACTGCGCTGAACCATAGTTCTGCACAAAAAACTAATATTTTATAGAATAACAAGCTAGTAATTTTCGCGTTACTGTGAAGTCGATTTATTTTTATCCAAAGATAAAGCAGACCACTTTTGGGTATCACTATGAAGTGTAGCAACGCTGTACCCCTCTGTAGGTCCGTTCGCGAGCGGCGATACGAAATTCTGACAGTTGATAATGACATCTCGTCTAAATCACTTCTATTTCCGCAAAATTTTCCAGAACTGACCATTAAATAAACTCAATCCCAGACATTGTGTAATATTCTTTACGAAAAACAACAGCAACTGTCAACTGAGATCGATGATATGTTGATTTGACCGCTAAGAATACAGAAGTGAGTGAAACGACATTAAAACGAAAGGGTTTCCGTTCCGTTCGGCGGATAAGGTGGATAAGGACAATGTACTAAGGTGGCTATTGGAAGAACTAGCTTAATGGCTATTTCAGACTTGAATCTGATGCTGTCGATTTTTGGTTGTGGTGAAGGTATTTTTTATGCTTACGGGAGGTTCCAAAATCACCATCACTTCCTGGTTCAGCTCAGGGAACAACTGTATGTAAGAAAGACTGATGGTTTTATCCACAATGAGGTAGATGGATCAACTACAGGGTGTTTGTTCAAGAGAGGTAAATGTTTTGACTGTCTCTATTGATTACTGTGTTGATACTAAATAACCCTCAGCAGATGGGTCTTTGACACCTTGAAATCTAGATACATATTGTTTTATCAATTTCGTCCATGTATTACCTTGTCACTTTTTAACAACCCTATGTAATTTTGGAAAATTGGCACTTACACTCATCCATTCCTTTTAGATCGATTAACAGATTGAGGTATCAATACTTCTACTCGAATGCATTGCGCTTTACATTTGATTTTTTTTATCTATATTGAAAAAGAACATTTATTTTCATCTTTCATATTATTCATTTTTGGGTACCAAGTATTACTAATATTATCAGTTTCTATTATTTTTGTTACTTCTTAAAAATAACAACCCCTTTCTGCTCCAGCTGCTCAAAAAAACTCTCACGTGACGAGAATTCATTAACCTTTCAGAGAGGTATTCAGTATTTTATATATAAAGTGTGTTTCAAGCCACCATCTTTCTCTGTCACAGTATCCGCACGTGATATTCGCGTTGTGGTAAGTTGATTATCTTTTTATACAGAGAGCACAGCCACATTATGGTGTAGTTAAAAAATACTTGAACACTAAAAGATTTATGATTCTTTTAGGAACATATTCAACACTGCCACATTTTTGTGGTATTTGATTATTGTTGCATGCAGGGTGTTTGAACCATCAATTTGGTCCAGCTCAAGAATACCAGTACATAACGTATCGCGGATTCTTGGCAAAGTAAACTCATCATTAATCTAGACTCTCAAAATCAGCACCACTTTTTGGTGCTGAAAAAGTACTATGATTGATGGTGTTTTCAGACCTGTATTCAATGCTGTTGAACAGTTGAAATGTCATAAGTTGATGTTGTTTATGTCAAGTACGTATGCCTGCCACTTTGTGAAATCCCCAAATGTGATGAATGAATGATTTATTTATAAATGGTGTCCTAATATCACCACATCTTCCTGGCCAAATTAAAAAAAATGAACATTCGAAGGATTGCTGTTTGATGTATTTGAAGTTGACAAATTTTCCAAAATTGTTAATAGGATCATCTGTTTATACTGTACGTCTCAAAATTATCTATTCTTGTAGACTAACCAAAATGGTAATAAGCATTTTTTGTTCACCATGTAAAACGTCTACACAATCTGTTATCTAAAATTCGAATTTACGGTAGATTTCTATACATCCTCCCTGATATGCGATTTGTAAAAGAATGTGATCTATTTTCAGCAATCCTGAAATGCGCTGATTGCTGTATATCGGTCAGTCTCATGTTTCGTGAGGTTATTTGCATTGGTTCTCGATTAAACGTTGATTGGGCCTCATAAAAAATGCAATTCCATCTCTTGTAATCAGGAAATGTGGTGGATTCCCGCATTCAGCTCACGGGTATAAAAATATCGATGTTTGCTCGGAGCTCAGTGGCAGTAATTGATGAAGTTTTTCTCTCAAATGTTCATCCGAATACAATAAGATGATGAAGATATATTGTTGATGTAAAAACTGACGATTATTCTTTCTTTCAATGGAGAGGGTTTCATGATAAAGCTGTATCTGAGGAATCTACTTGGATGTGGATCGATGATTGAAATAATTCACATCACAAAAAAGGGAATAAAGTAGATTGACTACCAAGTTTTTAAACATTTATATGAACTGATTTGCGGAAAGATTCACTTATCTAAATTATAAGCGTAATATTTTGCTATTATACCCAAATATCGAAGCTTCAAGCGAGATTCAAAAATATAACTTGTATGCTTATAAAAATATCCATAATATTTAAACTACATGCATGTACAGCCTATATAAAATGAATGGGCATGAACACAACTCACTAAATTAATAGACTAGGTATTAAATACAATGCTTCACTGTTATCCTTAAGAAAGCTCTAATCCTGATCCAGAACTATAAAGGGATTATAGGAATATTCATTCCCTTCCTATAGTTTTCAAGATCATAGAAAGTATGTCATTAATTTTTGTTTACCAGATATGGTAAATAAAAGCTCTATATTGTATGTTCCGTATTAAGTATCCTTCATTTTTGAATCCATTCACCCTTTTGCAATGATCCAAGGAGATGATGTTCTTGTGTCTACATGTAGATCCTAAGTTTTAATAGAGACCACAGGTAGAAAAAGTTGAAGAAATCTATTTTTATTATTCAATCTAAGCCATTGTATTTCACATGACATACCAAAGCTTGTGCACTTTTTAATACTTTATTCACACCCCTAATATGCTGTTCTAATTGGGGTTTACGTGGCTGAGACGAACAGGGAAGCTGTTACTTTTACAATGAAATGCAGTTAGGGTGAATTCGAGACTTAATTACATGGATCATATCAGGCAAGCTATCAAGTATTTGTGAATATTGGTATTTCCATCCGTGTATCTTCTTCAAAATCTTTTATATATGAGGTAGGTGAGGGATTCTTTCCGACATATTAGAATCATCAGATAGTAGCAAGTTTTGATTTTTGCCTAAGACTAAGCAAGTGTCAGGGTAGCCCAGGATACTATGACATTATTTTTCTCACTAAGCTACTGAAAAACATTGTTTTTTTTTGATAATCTGATCGAGAGTGAAATCAGAAATACTTTAATAGATCTTTTTTTCTTTTCTATCAAAAAATGTATGCGATTATTCAGAAAATTTATAATAATAATAATAATAATGATAATAATAATAATAATAATAATAATAATAATAATAATAATAATGAGAACAATAATAATAATAATAATAATTTATTGAACTAGGTATACGGGGTACATTTTGTGCATGATTTATGGAAACATTTATGGAAAATATGAGTTGATATTAGACGCGCCAATAGGAATATTCAAAAAAATCTTTGTCTACAGAATCCGTCTCTGTCTGCTTTGTCATTCCCCTTTCCCCTGCGTTATCTGTCTTAAAGAGACTCATAAATTTTCGCGAATCGTCTTGTCGCTTCCGTTCCATTTTTTAAGAGTTACTTACGGAACAGCAAAAGTAGGTCAATCAGATGAGCCCAAACAGACAGCGGCGACCACTGTTTAGGATAGATTGCTGCAAATTGAATCTCATCAGCAGGCTGGCAGTTCATCATGAAATTTGACAATGGGATGAAGAAAGTTTTCTTCTTGTAGGTACCCCTTCGCGATTTACTCATCTCTTTGAGTATCGGTCACTGACCCTGGTTTGGTTTTTATTGTTAATATAAATGCTACAACTCGTAAAACGATTGCTAGTTCATTTTATTATTTTGCTTGGGTTGTTCAGAGGGATGTGAATAAGAAATAGGGCCAAGTAGACCGACTCGGTATTTGCCACACATTTTCAAGTTTCATTAACAAGATCTTAATTTATCCTAAATTCGAAAAACGTTGGTTTTTGATGTTCGATGATTTTTGTGCACCTATTTAATAAGATTAAGGGATGGAACATTTCGAAAGGTCTTTACTTGTTTACAAGGTGAGGAAATCCCCCTAGCATCTATACAAATTTTTATTTTTGAGTGGAAGATTTTAATTTTTTCTGTATTGAGCTTTCTTGTGTGCGTTTGACAGTATTATCTCTTATATATCTAATAAGAACTGAAAGAAATACAATTGAAGTTATATTTTATGTTTTGAGTAATTCAAAGGTGGAAAATTAAATATAGATATTTCAAAATAATATCTTATAGCAAATGTGCAAGACTGGTTTTTCAGTTATAAGCAAGATACCTAATTTCTTGACCTTTTTGTTGAATTGTTGCGATTTACTCATAATACAACGAACATATTTTTCCGAAAACTAATGGAGGCAATTCATGAGACCTTTTTCCTATAAGAATTCTGTATTTGATTAATGAAATTCTGCAGCAAATTCCACTACACTATTGACAAAAATGGTGGAGGAGTTCATAGCCATAATTATGTCTAGTTAGCCCAAATAGTGAAGCAATATCGAGTTTCATAGTTGCACACAACAGATTTTTTCTGAAAATCATAAAAAAAATTAGATATGATTATGAATCACCGGTGAATCATGAAATTATTAAAAAAAATTTGACAATTTGTTTTATTATTTGTGCTTTAGTGTGAAGGAATTATGTATTTCAGCGATAAGCTCAAAATATATATAAAAACATGTAAAACTGAAATTTAATGTTTTCTTGCATATGTTTGGTGTTCCGATCACAATTTTAAATATTTTGATGGAAGAATTCCACTTTTTGTTGTCCTGAAAGAATTATTCCATGTTATTTGTTCAGTCTGTCAAAGCGCATTAGTTCCTAATTGTGCAACATGTGAAAAATTATATAAGATTTTATCTTTCATAATTGTCTATATTTGGTGAGACAAGTAGAACGTTTGATACATGCGATCCAATTGAAATTTGAGACATATATTATTTCTTGGGTCGCCTGTACCGCAAAAATCAAGGTATCAAATGCTATAGAAATTCCTGGACATCAAAAAGAACTAAGATTGTGGCACCTATGTATGTCCACATTACTAGGAAATAGGGAGGTAGTGTCATTACCTTCGTTTTTCGTGCAATCGGCGCTGAAAAGAAGATTCAGCTTTCATCTGGAATTGAAGTATTCTTCATGTCCTGATATTATTTCGAAGTTTGATTAGAATGAGTTACTTTTGATCAAGATTATGGTAGATAATATCATATTATCGAATTTGCAGCTTCGCAGATAAAAGCTCTTCTCGCTACCACCCTGAGAGTCTTACGTCAACGACGGCAGCAATATGTTATCTATATTAATAAATCCATCGAATTGCATACTGGATGGGTGTCTACAATAGGGGAAACCTCCACGTTGTGCTAGTAGCGCAGATAGAGGCAAAGTCTAGTCATCTTCCATCAAACGTTGTAGGTTAACTAACGTCAACAATATGTCCTGACACGATCATGCTAGGATTGTATTCACCGAATAGCTACTACTGCTAGTACTACTACTACTACTCTTCAAAGCTCAGATCATAATGTCTTTGTAATTCTGCTCGCATATATTCCAAAGCATTCCCTGAAGCTTCTCGACTGCAGATAAGAGTAAAACGTTTAGGTGATCCCCTTGACCCTAAAATATCGGAACATGGCTGATCTAACACTGTTCAATAGATCCAATGATGGCTAATGGTCGACTGTGGTGTCTCAACTAATAACATCAGTTCAACGGACTCCATAATGGCTAATCGGACTCATCCTCGCTGGGTATAACTTTCAACAACTCAAACGAGCTTCTTTCGAAGGTATTTTTTGGGGAAGTTTCGAGAGAATTCCCGACTGTCACAGTAAAAGGCTATACCTTTGTGAGGGGTTCTATGGAAGATGTTCGGTTCTAATTACCAATTCCAGCTACCAATACTGAAGACAACATAGCTTTTTAACGAGCACTTTGTTGTCGTTCAGACGACAGATCTTCTGCTAAAATGATGTCGCTGAATATATTTCTTCACTATGAAACTCCGTCATGCCGAATAACCCAGAATTAGGTTGCGATATATCGCACACATGCCTTATGAGTGGAATGATGTTTCAGCTGCTTTCCAATATATGAGTAAGAATGAATATCTTTCCATTGTCATGGGGCGGAGGGAGAGGGTTATATTTCTGTGGGGAATTATATTATAGGCACTAGTTTGATTTTGTGAATTTTCAGTAGGGCTCATTTATTGGGTTTTAGATGCAATAGGACGCATGTAAATTTTAAGTTATAGTGTTGTTGAGTAGCTTCAGTAGGCTTTGGATTGGTGTTTTGTTTATTAAATTTTGTTGTGTCAATTTGGTGTCTATTGCTATGAACGGTGATGCCCTACTCTTATAATTAGCGATGGAGAATTTGGAGAGAGCCCATTGAAGTCCACAATGGAGATTCCTAGATAGGAATGATTGAACTATTGAATTACCAGAAGTATATTTTCCCGACTTTCCGATTGTATGACGGGACTTTTTTTTATTTAGATAATAAGTCGTGTATTAGAATACAAATTTTCACAGATAAAACTCCCTTTCTTCCACAGACGTGTTTTGTTTTGTATTTCCAACATCGTCGGACTGTCAGATTTGAATGCTTACAAATGCTACCCAGGTTACTTGTCAACAAGCTAATTAGGCAGTTGTGTTAAGAGAAAAGCCCTGGAAAATCTTAACCGTCAGCGGTAAAATGTCTTCAAGATATTTCATGTGATAAAATATGTTATTTCTTACGATAATTCATTCATATAATACATACCATGACTCAAGGTATTTCAAAAGTGAGTTTAAAACCTGTATAAGTGATCAATGAAAATTGAGTTCAAAACATCAGTCTGTTCATTTACTACAATGCAATCAGGATTTCGCAGATATTTTTGGATCTCTGGTTTTTGTCTTATTTTGTTAATTCCTGGCAACCCCCTTAGAACCTCACCGCCACCCCCTACGGGATCGCGACCCAAACTTTGAGAAATACTGGTCTAGTTGAACTTTGCTTCGCTTTCTCATTTCCCTCTACTACGTCTATAGTTATTAACAACATTCAATAGCGAAGTATGAAAGATATGTACAGGAAACGTCGACGTAATGATATATAATCCTCGAAGATTAAATTATAACAGCGGCAGAAGATCGAAAACAATGAGAGTGTGAAAGAGTTTAGTGAAGTGGTGTCAACAACCCGAATTTTCTGATGAGCCCAAACTTTCTATCGGGTGACTGACCCCGCCACTAAGTAAACATGTCATTAATTCGCCACATTCCTTCTCGACTGTCTCGAGTGCAACCGTTTTTCGGACATTGATTGCATCCGCGTGTGGGTGAACAACGTGAATCGTTCAATAATAATTAATCACTAGCGGTTTTATATATATATATATATATATATATATATATTGGAGTTGCCGAAAAAGATTATTTCTGAGTTGGGATGATTTCTTTGTAAGGAATTCACAGTGACTGGAAGATTCTGTCCGTTAACGATAAAGACTTTTGTAACAAAAGTCAGAGTAGACTCAAAAAAGTTTTCGCATTACTTTCCCACACTAAGATTCTCTTTGTTGTTTCGGTTTTGAGGTGGATTGATCTTCTGAAATGCTAGATGCAGCTCATGAAAGGTCTCTTGGTCTGACTGATTGAACTGCGAACGACGCAGTGTCAGTTGTGGGTGACAAGTTCATAAATCCGCCTTTAATTTAGGTGATTAATTAGATTTTACGTATCGTCTGCCCGTAATTCCTAATCGAAAAGTACAATTTGGATGTTGATGAAATGTTAATGCTTGACGCCTTTTCATATTGTTCCCGACAGCCATTCTGAATGCAGAAGCGTTCCACAAATTTTGCAGTCTATGCAGCTATTACTAATATTACGGGGTGACAAACGTGGCGACAAGTGGATCGACAAAAATTAGTGTTGATGATTTTGTCGTGTTAATATCACATTCATCAACCAATTTTTTTGAATTCGTAGATTTTTGCGCACAACTTATGCTCTTGAAAGAATATGGCATATGGTGATCGGATTTTGGAACCTTTAATCTACTTGATGTATGTCTTGGAAGACTAAAAATTTATGACATAAAAGACTTAAGAGGTTTTTAAAATTTTTTAAATTCAATTTCAAATTATCAGTATTTCAAAAATTGGATTTTAATCTTCATTTATAAGCTGAAATGATAGCCTATAAAGTACAGCGTCACATTATTGATGCGATTTTCTTTTCAAATAATGACACATGTTGTCTGGAAGAAGTCTTCATTTTGTTAATAAGCAAATAGTAGATTTTCTTTGCTGACACGTGGATGCAATTGTTAATTTAGCATGACAGTACTATCATCACTTGCGAAGAAGATAGATAGACAAGAGAGTAGAAATAAGCGCAAGGTTACTACCAGCCAAATGGAGACACGAGTCGTCTGGCGGTAATGGGATTTGAGTTTGAGCTTATGTCCTATCCTATCGACCCAGTTTCGTTTATACGCATACACTGCTAACAAAAAGTTTCATGGAGATTTCAGACCTACTTTTGGGATTATTTCATCATGGATATAAAGTTGTTTGATTAATAGGTTGCATAAGCAAGTCAATTCCGTTATGAATTTCGGTTTAAAATCATCAGACTCTCAAATTGCAACAAATACTTGTAACTTATTAACTAGCTAACAAAGTCCTATTCTTTATATTGACCTAAAGTTGGCCAATGTAGCCTTTATTTACCCAATCTGACTATTGTTCCATTGTATTATTTAATTATACGATCCCTAAGGTAAACCATCTAGAAACCTCAACCATCGCAGTCAAAGGTTCTTAATATTTCGTTTCTTAAGATATTGTATTTCGTAATATATTCGTTGCGATATTTCATTTTGGTAATATACTTTATCAAGATATTTAGAGTGTAAAACTTCAACTTAATGAAGTAGATATACTCAGAAATACATACATGGAAAACTTATTGCAGTATAACCATATAAGTCAAACATCCAGTGCATATATAACTTAATTTTGAACGTTATGCTACTACTAATATATGATTTTCCATATAGTTCTGGGTATACTTCTATACTTAAATTTGCCCTTAAAATATATTAAGGGCACCTGAACTACAGTGCAACTGCAATCGACATAAACTATGTTTTCCCAAAACAGAAATACAAGGAACATTAGCTAAACAGGTTGAATAGAATGGTAGACTTAAGTTTTGTAATCCAATGTTCTTGATGTTGTTTGGTTAACTTTTTAACTATAATCTATTTTTTTGAGGTCGACGTGGCTGCAAAGGAGGGTGCGTTTCATAAAGAATAAATTGGAATTATTTATAACCTCTCGCAAAGGCAGAAAGTCTATCGCACTCCTGCGAGAGGACAAATGTCTATTCACAGTGACCTTGAAATGCAGTAGATTGTAACCATCATAGGGAAACAAACTCTCCGGCAGCTTGTTCCACATTGCCCGCTTGACCCTTCCAATGTTTGCTGTACTGGCAGTTCTTGGTTTTATTATGCCAAACAGCTCGATAGAACATTTACTATGATAGTATCTAAAAAAATAGAGACAGATAGGCTACACTTCTCCAATGTTCCAGACTGTAGAGGTCCTTGCTCGTTTTTGGATTGTGTCCAGAAGTTTTAGGGTGTGGTTTGGAGCAAATGCCTACATATGACATCTAGCTTTTCCTGTGAATACAATTTTCTGGAACTGAATTAGCCAGGACAAGTTATTGTTGAGGTTAATTGCAATAATACTTTTTTATGAAGAGGAATATTAATAAAAAGATTCACTCGACCTCCGGCATTATGAACAATGCCCCGGCATAATATATCCTATATAATTTATCATATTGTGATGTCCCTTTGGGTACTAATCAAATTGCCAGGGCAGTCTGAATAATACCCAGTCATATACATTGCCCGTAACATATTCATGAACATAAATAGGATGTGAAATCTGCTTACATTGTTCTTTATATGTAGCAAACTCTGGTATAAGACAATCGGAAGCTCGTACCGTTGATTTCTGTATTTATTATAATTTTCGGAAGTTGGTATTTGAAGCATTACCCCAACCCAGTGCTCCATAGTTCAATACAGAATGAAGCAACCCATGATTAGCTGTTATAGCAGTGTATCTATTATATAGGAAATTTTGCAGATAGCATATATATTTTGTATAGTTTTGTGTGTATAAAGTCGATATGAAATGATCGAGTCATATGAGCTCCAAATTGTATACTTTAGAATTTTGCATGCAATTTTCTGCATGTACAAACTAAGTTTTTTATTGTTTGTATATATTTCATTTGAGTCATACTCGGATTTAAATACAAATCATAAACGCGGCACTGAAAGAAAACGTTTTATTTGTGAAATTTCGTGTACACAATTGTTTTATCTGTATAATGGAAGAGTTTCACCAAGTAAGAGCATCTACAATCATATGATCAAACTCAACAATCAAAGGTGAATGATGGATACGAGGTATAATGGTAAATAAAATAAGTTTTAAGTATGATGAAATCATTCATCAACAAACTGTAAGTATTGAGATGAGGTCAAACGTGTAAGTTTTCTTGTTAATAGTCTTGGTGTTCTGATATATGAGTCATCACACTAATCAATCTTTTTTCATGGGTGTTCATACTATCTGAAACTGTGGAACCGTGGAATGGTGAGTTGCCGATACTATTTGATTATGACCGTTGCGATTTATTTTTGTGCATGAACACTTCTTTTATCGCCTAACATGATTTATCTCTGCACCCCGCATATATCATATAATTCTAATTATTTTATAATTTTATCAAACTATCTGCGCAGGTACATCATTTGTGTATTTTTTTGTTAATATTTTTATCAGATGTTTAGCTGTGTGTGTATTTGATTACGTTACTGCCTAGTGATTTTACCATTGAAAAAGAAGTATAAAATAAACGCCGATTTGAAGACAAACTGAGAGAGAAACCTTTGGGTATCCTAATATCGGAAGTGCATTTGATTGTACTGTACAAAATGGTACACGGTTTCAACGCCGCTAGATTGTCTACCCTGAATTTATAGGGGGCCATTATAATAAGCCTAAACACCCTGTATGTGAGCAGTATATATATCTGAGCACTCTCGTATTCTGCGATATGAAAAATAAACAACACAAAAGTGGATTATTTAATCTTCTCTCACCTAAGCTAACCGAAAAATGTTATCAATGGCAGCATAAGTCAAAACACCGAAGCGTATATTCGCCAGAAAAAACTTCACTTTCATCGCACCAGCGGTAAATCACGAATCCCAACATGCTTATCTGTGATGCATGTCATAGGTCGAGAAAAAATGGCCACTCCACTGTTCCTGAAATCTCAAACACAAAGTGTATATATATAAATGATAATCCAGTCCAAAACTGCCTTCCATTCTTTGTATAGCCACCAAGCTGGTTGCTACCGTGTAGAAAGTCAAGTGGAATCAGTCATGTCACGTACAGTTGTCGTGTTCTACATGTTCCTTATCTACACAACGGGTGTTTTCGCCAGGAACCTGGATCGGAGTTATTACTACGATGTCGGTACCAAGCCCTTGGGTGGAATGGATCAAACATCTGAGACGGATGTCCTGTTTGTGTATGACCCAGTGGAAATCAGCAAGATTACGTTTCCCGGTGATGCAGTGACCGGTGTGCCTAGAAAGCAGCAAGTGCCTGAAAGTAAAAGGAAAGTAGGTGATAAAACTGTGTGCATCGGTTCTGTGACATTAATGGCCCTTTGTTACTGAAGAATCGTGATTATGTAGCCAAAGGACCAAAGATCTGTTATTTTTACCAAATGAATGATATCACGCACATTTTTTTTGTCTTAGATGACTTCGATAATCTATTGGGAGAAATCCCAGCCAATTATTGGTATACATATTTTATTCGGTGGCGTCGATTCAGGTATTGTCATTACTATTTATGATACGATAATGGCTGACATAGATCTTAAATGAGAGGACGATTCTAACTTACGTTCAGATTGGTTTTGATTTTTTGCATTCCATTCTTCATCTATTTATTTTTATCAGCATTCCATATAATCCAGATGTCTGGAAAACATATATCATTGTCATTATTTTCATTATTTTCACCATACTAATTTAACATAAAATAATGCTCGCTACATAGCCCAGAATGAAGAGAAACGTATTAGCATATATTCTGTTAAGACATCCCCTATACATAAAACGAATCTCTACCTAATGTTCCATAATTGAACAAAATCACGGAGTCTTTATATAAAATTTGAAAATAAGAACGGCAGATGGAAGGTCAAAAGATCTTGGTAGATATACATATACTGTAGATTGTAGATACTCTTACTTGATGAAACTCTATCATTATTCAGATATTTTTTTTGTGTTTTACATAAACTCTCACAAATAAAACTGTCTTTCTTCCACTAATTGGATTATTGTTGGTAATTTCTCTACTAGAAGCATGATTCAACTTAACACGAAGAATATATTTCATATTTTTGTGCCCATTCCAGTTACCAAGTATACACCAAGCATGAAAGTAGTCAATTTATGTATTTAGTGGAAATATATTGCGACTGCGACCATGGTATGGCAGCACATTAATGTATTTATTTATCAAAAAGTATTTTTTTTGTATTTGTAGTAGGTGGTCTATGAAACTGTGGTGTGTTTGCCCAGGGGTCCATGGGCCGAAACAGATTGAGAAATGCTGTCTTAGAAAATACAAAAACTGATACAGCTCTATATTTTCGCATGCATAGATCTTACTAGACATCTACCCAAAGATGAAACATGTTCACCAAGCTAGGTGCTTCTAAAATATACAAGATATTAGTTCAAAGCAAATAATACAAAAAACCGCCTGTAGTAAACTTCTGTAAAAAATTAAGCCTATTTTTCAAATGCAAATATCAGCTCAAATCATTATGGTAATATCGTGCCTTAAACATAGTTGAGAAAATATGTTTATCCTTCCAAATTTTTATACTTCCATTCCCTTTGCATGAAATTTGATGAAGTGTTGCATGACGGAAACGATTTCCCATAAAAAAAAAATAGTAAACTGAATTTGATTTTAGGCTTCAATTAACCTCCTCTTTTCGACGTGCCACTTATCCTTTACCTTAACTTTATAAATAGAAACTACTGTTTCCATGAAGGATGAAAGGGAGAAGAAATAATTCCAAATCAATCCTTTTAATTCAATTTATTTGTTCAATATGCTTAGCTTATTGTTAAAAATTTAATTGAAAAAAGGGATATTTTTGATATATTAAATTAAAAATTTAGTTGTTATTCTAGAAAAATCAAAATTTATGTAAAAACTATTCCTGTATAACAATAATACTTTAACAAAATGATTGCAGTTCTCAAAAAAAATCTTTATATGCACCTTTGGAGCATGAGACCCCCTGTGCTTACATAAAACTGGTTTATTGTATCTCGATCCTCCAATAAGACTTCCTGGTGTATTGTGGAATCCTCCCTAACGATTTAATATAATCCCACATCTTTTACTTTTAACCTTTATATAGACTCACCCTTCATAACTATCACGTTCACAATTCAGAAAACACTCAGTCTTTGTAACTAATGTTTATTTTTAAAGTAGATTCCCAATGTGCGTAGCTCCAAAGATATAATATTTTTAATAATCATAGTTTTGAGTGTTATGGTATGTAAGATATTATTCAGAAACAATAAATCTTTCATATAAGACATATCATATTATAATAAGTAATTCGATGTCAGCGAGCAATATGGCGCTCCCATTATACAGCCATTGTTCCTATATCATAGTACAAAGTACACTGTATCACTTTTGTAGAATAGTTAATGTAACCATACATTGTATGTGGCAATAAATATTGAATATCCTTGTTATTTTACTATTTTATCTATACCATCAATACTTCACGACAAAGACAGAATTACCCTTGAAATCAAGTGATGTATTTTCGGGATTAAAGCAGTAGTTGTTCAATAAAATCACTCACATCACATTTCCTTTTTTGAAAAATAGATGGGTATCATAAAGCAAATAATATAAAATTGATTGATTCACGCTAAAACGTTCCTTAATTTGGGATTGAATCAAATTTCTTATACCACGGTCTGATATTTTTAGACTTTACTTTTATTCACTACGCTATAATCGAGGGATGTATTTCAGTCGCTGTCTCCATCGGCCTGTCTGTTTGTCTGACTATTGTAAAAATATGGCAGATTGGAAGTTCGACAGCAGAATGCCAGAAGTGGCATTAAACGCGAACGATGCACTGCCCTCAAGGGAGATCAAAGGTGTTTCCAAAGCCATATATCATAAACAAAAAAAGACCGTCATCTTCTCTTATGTGGTGTGTCCCAGGCATTCAGACAGTGGTGGTGGTGATATTAGTGAATACAAAAAAAGGTAACAGATAATTTCATTTTCGTCTCGGTCTTTGAAGTAACTTCCACATTTGTTTTTTTGGAAATGCAGCATATGAATTATTTTTGCATTGAATCAAAACTGATGTTAAATATTTTGGCTCGTTTGTAACCGCTTAATCTTATGTTAATCTGCTATATCGATTTAGATATTTGGGGACAGATTTGACACATTTGACACGGGTACATACAGTAGATAATGTCGCTGTATTTGTTGAAATTGGAGCATTCACAACGAAGTATTAAATAAAAAACAAAAAATTGCCAAATCTTATTCAAACTTTGTTCTTTTTCATTTTGCTCAAGTTGCCAATCAATTCGGTGCGTAATAAAATGTTTAAAAAATCATTTCCTTAATTCCTAATTGAGATTGTAAATATTACATTCACGTTAGCGAAAGGAGAGGAAGCTCCCGTAAACTTCTCTCTCTTCATCCAAGGAAGGAACTGGAAGATCGACGGATCGATTAAATCTACTTGATTAAACTATTTCGTGGATCTGAATAACCATAATGTATTATATACACAAAATACATCACATACATTATACATTTTTTATAAGCCGCTGATTAACCAAGTGTGATTGATTGAGTAGCTTCAATAACGTTTAGGCTGCCTCGGTAGTCTTTATCAAAAGTTACATTAGATACATAATGATCGCCAACCCTGTTTTATTTCATTGAAATATGTTAATATTAAATTCTACCGTTTTATTATAATTTACATTGTTATCCTTCCTGAGCAGATATTTCAAATACTATATTTCTGACATCAAAATTTCATCCAAAATGTTTACTATCGTTTCGAAAGGTTACTATTGTTTTGTTTTCAATTAACCTTACGCTTATTATCATTGATGAATGCAAATATATAACTGGATATAACCAAAAACCGATTAATATGATTAACAGTACTTAAATGACAAAAATAATTAAAAGGAGGGTAAGCACTAACTCATAAACGATTATTTTGATTTTAAATACCCAAGGTTATATTCTTTTAATGTCTGCCAGATTGACCTTCAATATGTCAGTATCGCTCACTGTAGCTACCTTAGCAATTACATCTGAGATGTAGTGTGGCTGATATTCGTAGTAACTATCAGGCTAGATGTGGGTAACTCAATTAGATGTTCTAGCTACCTAACTACTTCGATATAAGCTGACTTCAGTCGTCTCAAAATAAATGAAGTCGGTAACTCCCATTCATTCTTCACCAGAATCTTATACATCTGTATACCCCAATCTGTAAACCTGGCATTTCTAAACCTAGATGAACAGGTAAAGCTAAATAGAGGCGTAGCTTGCTGTAAGGAGAACCTGTCGCTGCTATCACACACAGGACATCATGCATCACAAGCAAAGCCTTTCTATGGCCTGGATTGGCTATCTTAAGGCATTCGACACAACGTCATCAGGTGCCGAACGCGAGTTCGGACAAGGCCTATCTTTCAGGAGAGGAGTTTTCCAGGAAGATTCCTGGATCCAAGCTTTATATTACTTGTACTATCTAGCTCAACGGTATTCAATGAAAGAATAAATTCCGGATTCAATTTAATTTTGGAATAATATTGGTATATTTTACCATCAACGGATTGATAAGTATAAGCTGACATAAGATAATCGTTAATTTTGTTCGGGTCATTAGGGTTAATAAGGTGTAATTTTTTTGAGAATATTCGTTAGATGACTAATCTTTTCATCAATCCGTCTTGAGGAAATATTAATTCTAATTGGACTTGGAAAGTTTGCAAACAAAAGCATCCTAATTGAAATGTTGAAAGTCCCCGATTTGACAGGAAATAGCTGTGCCACGCCCAATGACTGGCGGCACAAGGTCACCCACCTATTGGGTGATAGTTAAGAAGAAGAACAGTTCGCGGATGCCAGTATTTTTGTATCGCATGAACTGTAGCAAAGCTAAAACCCGAAAAAAGATGTACATGCAAAGAAGTTTGCACCTTGAGCCCCAGTCCCGCTAACTATACATACCTTTCAAGACTCCTGGTAGGGCGTGAACTATTGAGTTTGGAGCATCTGCATAGCGGAGGGCACAGAGTAGCCGTGGAACTCAGGCTCACACTAGACTTCAAGCGGGAGAATCAGCAGTCCATCACGGAGCTGGCTCTAGTTCAACTTAAAACCCAGTTCTCAACTATTGAAACCAATTTCTACAAACATATAAATGAGCATAGTTTGTCTAAGCACTTGATCTTTCCATGGCTGAGGTCTAGTAGGTTGAAGCTAGAGGTTGAGGGCTTCATAATGGCTTGCCAGGATGGTGTCTTTAACACCTTGGTATATCGTAGTAGGGTTATGGTATGGAAGTACCCGATACCAGCTGTACCATCTCCTGTTAGCGTGTAGGGTATACGTCGAAACTGCTTATGGCCTTGGGCACAACGATATTTCATAATAAAAATAATAACGTAGTACTATAAATGAATTTATATCTATCGTACGAGTGATTCTTAAACTGGCTATATAAATAGCTATACACCATTTGTTTTCATTCTCGTTTTAAAATAATCGTGATACGTATTCACTAACAGACTATATCGATTGCAAAAATAGACAGAGTCTTCCTTTCTCCTTTTCAAGTGATGTGTTCGTGTCTTAACAGCGTTCCCTTTTCGTTATCTGCAAAGAGGAACAGGAATAACATCAAAGGAAAGGTCGCCTATAGCCTTTTCACCCTGCGTTTATCACTTATTTGCTATTTGATTTTCTTATTTGAGCACGAAATCAGCGAGACATATCAAGCATAAAGAGATCCTATTTTCTACAAAACTGCTTTGGATTTTCATTGACTTGAGAATTTGTATTTCATAACGATTCGATTTATGTCAATCCATCATTTTCAGGTCAAATATCCAATAAGTTCAAACCGATGCTCTTTGTTCTCCAGCCGTCGCATTACGGAAAAATTCCATAAAATGTCTCAAATTAAAGACGTTATGCGAAAAATTTTCTTCTAAATGGTCGACATAGAAAGTATGTATACCAGTGTTCCAGTGAGAGAAACACTACAAAAGATTTAGAAGGTGGAACACTGTAATAAGAACCAAAAAAGAACAACTATTTTTGGGAGGAGGAATACTATAATTAGAAGTGTATATCTATGTAATCACCGCTATCTCCAATAGCCGTGAATCTAGACATTGAGTGGCTCAAAAAAATTGCCATCGATTCTTCCAACACCAAGTCAAAATTGTGTGGTCACTATATAGGCGACATTTTCGAAATCTGGATCCAACTGCAAACATTCTTGGATCATCTGATGAAATATGAAACTTGCAACAAAACTCACAGAAGAAGGATAAAGTAACAACAGACTTCCTTTTTTAGTTGTATGGGACTATACCTAACTACAGACCACAGTGAGCATGAAAATTACAATACTTTCTTTACACCTGATAACCAAGAAGAAAGGGCTTCTTTGGCTGCTCTTATATAGAGATAAGTATTTATAATAAAGTGACAGGACTACAAGATAAGATTCGATGCATCCAAGGAGACTTTTCAAAAAATGTATGTCTGAGAAGGCTGCTAGAAGGTGTACTACAGAAGACAACTAGCAGCAGTAGAACGGACTAGGGCTAGAAAGAGTCGAGCATTTGCTGATTTTGTTGTACATACGACGTACGATCAGAAGGATAGGGCAATGATACGGTATTCAAGCCAGATATTCAAGGAACATGACTCTTTACAGTATCCTCGCGAATATTAAGCCTGGTTGGTTGCTAATTCTCCAATTGAGATTCAGCGAAACTCACGTGAACCTATGATACTATCAAATTCATTATATTGCAAGTAATTGTGGAATAGTATTCAAGTGTCGGATTAAGCAATATTGAACGGTTCCATCTCCCATTAATTATACCATACGGGTATTCAGAGGATGCATCATTTGTAAGCAATGCATGTTCGATTTGATTTAAATTACAATGACAAAATTCGGTAGTATTGTATCAATGAATATTACACATCCTTGTTACCGCATAGTTCCGCCGAGCGCATGCTGATGGAAAAGAGGGATGAGGTGGCGCGATAGGGAGTATAAACACTCCTCTCAGTTCAACTGCATCAAGTATGGATAGGGTGCTTGGTGCAGCAGCTCACCACACATGGGAATAATATTGCAGTACAGGTGATGCCTGGTCATTGTATAGTGCGGACATAGAATTATTATTTCATTAAGGATATGTTAATTATTTTTTGACAAAAGGTGACATATGAAAATGTTAAGGAATAGCTGGAAGGTATTAAGGTATTTTTTTCATTTATAGGGGTGGGGGCCCCTCGTCAAAGAGGTTTACTGCTCCTTAATATTTTATCTAACTTATAACAATACGTATTCCCACATTTGGTACTGGAGAAATTACAAGCAAACGTATTCACGGCAATCTCAATATATCTGTTAGGAATTCCACAAGAAACCATTCTAGGACGCACCCTATACTCTCTACATCAGTAGATTTTTTGACTGCAAATGACCGTTGAGTGACGATATTTTAAAAATCTCCTAGTAACCCTCTCTGAATTATCATATACTGGCTATGATTCCAAAACTTTCTGAACAGAAAAATTGACTGTCCAGTGCTACTTCCTCCGATAGATGCTTGAGTTTCGAGATTAACATCTAGGCATTGTCATAGATTTCTATGTAGAAGAGAGCAAGCGATTTTTGTTGCTAAAATGTCCATTAAATTTAATGTTACATAAGTTTAAGAGACGTAGTCATTATAATAATATTTAATTGAAATAAATAGATGTCACCCATTGAACTAATTCCATAAATATCATTAATACATCAAAACATAACTACTTATGCATTTGCGGGTTACTGTTTTCATAAAAGTTAGTTAAGGACTTTTTTCCTTATTTTTTTAATTATTTCTGTTCTTTCTCTGTACAGTAACTTGCGGATCGACAACTAAGCATCTCATAATTTTCTTTACTACATCGTTTTTCCAGTAGCTTTCCACTATCCCTTTGATGTGTTTTGTCGGTCAAGGACACCGTTTTGGTGCCTCCTATCGCCTCGGATCCCGTGTGTGCCGTTCCCTCGGTTTCGCGGCTTATCTGCCTTCGCTGCCAAGGTTTCCAGTCCCCCCTCAACTCCCACCCCGAATATCGTGCTCCCGGGACCCGTTATGTAACAATGGAAGAAGCAAAGAGTTCGGACCTACCGCAAGAAATATTCAATTACGCTGCTTCCGCCCGGACCGAGGTTTTCTATTGGACAAACCAATCGATTGGATCTTTGATGTTGGATTCATATTGTACAGTTTCTGATAGGAGTGAAAATATGGTCAAGTAGTCCGAGGTTTTTATTCAGCTTGGCGTATGTTCGGCTAGTTGTCTCAAGCCAGTTTCATCCGATCAACAATGTCACATGAATTGGGTCATACAATTACCGACTACGATAATAGATTATTCTATATATGTTTACACATACGTTTGGTTGTGTAACCAGAGTTGACAAGTCAAATGCTGTCGTTCTAAATCCAACATGGCAGATTAACATTATTGTAACGATTCCTATAGATGTTGAACGAAAAAGCTTGGCATCTAGAATACGATCTGATAGTTGATAGTAGTGGTGATTGTAAATGACCAATAACAACCTTCATGACAAGAATTTTGCGAAAGCTCAGTTATAATCATTTATTTTATATAATGCATCATGATTTAAATATAAAGTATAAGAAAAAAATCAGTAGTTTTCACGCTGTTAGAATATCTAGCATTTTATTTGAGTATCGCTCAGTGGTATAATTGATATAAATAAATACACAAACGCATTTTAGTACTTTTGATCTTTCTGTGCGAATCCATTGTCGGCCGATATAAGATACTTTTGAGTCAACTGAATTGACATGATGCAGTGTCATGTTTTATTGTTTGATCAGACTGATATTTTGTAACCAGCCAGTGTAACCATACCTGTGGAATATTATTTTTTCCATCATGCCTGTAAAATAGAATGACGTTCATAGATGATGTGATGTTATACTAGTTTTCTGCTAATTTCTACACATCAAATGCAACGATTTGCAAAAGAAAGTAAAATTGTTCATTATACTGGCTCAAAGCATATCATTCAGAAATTTCAAAATATTTGAGTACATCAATTTTCTTTGACTACGATCTAAAATGACAGCAAAATTAATTACGCCAAAACATAATCCTGATTGGGAAAGACATCCTAAAGCATTTGGTCTTGATATATTTTTGTCTTTTGTTAATATCTTCGATACCAGTTCATCGTTTTCCAAAATTATAACAGCATCACCTCCATGTCTCCATCTTGCTCTTGGGATTTGGCCTTACAAATAAACAAAATTAATTTTAGTGGGAAGTTCAGTCTTCAGTTCTCTCACACATGAATACCTGAACAAGAAATGACAATCTTACATATCCCACACATAACAAACTGTTATCTCTGACCCAGATATATAAATCTGTATTCAAAAAGTCTAGGAACTACTTCGGCCAGAATAAAATTCAAAATCCAGTACAATTCAAAAAATGATTCAAGTAAGTTGACTGGTTTATTTCCAGGTTATACGAAGTGTTACTGTAAAGTGAATCTACCCTTCAAATATACAGGGTGATTCACAAGTCGTGACCAAAAATGAAACATCATACACAGGTACGTGTTTTAAAGGGGGTCTTTCATGTAACATTTTTCTCTCGAGGGCTTCATTAGAAATATACGGGGAGTTGAAATTAAAAAATAAAAAACAGTTTTTTTAATATCTTCAAAACCGTCAACTGGAATGAACAAAAATTTGGTAAGTGGATTTATCTGAGTATTGACCACATTTAAAAGTCTTTACTTAAAATTAACGTGCATCAGTGGCGGAGATACAGGGGATTAGTGGCATTATTTTACCAAATAAAAATATTACGCCACTGTTTTTTCAGTAACGCACAATTTTCAAAATTGAAAAAGAGAAAATATTACATAAAAGACCACCCTTGAAATATGTCCCTGTGTATGATGTTTTATTTTTGGTCAAGACTTGTGAATTGTCCAGTATACAGGAATTGGGTACTTCTTAGAAAGTGATATATTTTTATAATCATTTTTTGTCCTTATGTCAGTAGTAACCTAACAGGTAGACCAAATAAAAGGAATGACGTGGTAATCCAGAACACATTTAGAAAGCACCCCGCGCCTGAAGTACGAGAGACATTCATTTAGAGTGAATCATATGTCCGCAATAAGCCTCTAGTTCACAAACCATGTCTCGCTGTCTCGCTGTTTGAATTGATTATTGATCTGCATCTGCATACCGTCAAAGAACAACCATTGTGTTTGGAATCTAGTCATCCATAAAGGGTAAAGCTGAGCTTTGGAGCGGAGTGTGGCTGAAGCGATCCCTCTATCTCTCTCTATATTTGAAAGCTCACAGCGCAACACAAAACACTCAACACGCTTTATGTGTATAAAGCGTGTTGAGTGTTTGGTTGTGTAACCAAAGAAAAATGTTTGCGCGTCTCTGAAAGCCCGTCTATATGCGAGAAGACTGTGATTAAGTATGAGCTGCTTACCTTACGCTGCTCTTTTTCGTTTCGCTACATTATGAATAAATGGGGTTTTGTTTTAGGATCGCAATCCTTGATGTTGGAACGTATATTGGTTGATGAAGGTACTCGTTGCTTGAAAATTATGCTGTTCTCATTTAAATCTTATTGAATCTAATCTATAGAAACATACATGCTGATGATTAGAAAATAGAACTGCGACTTTGTTACCGTTAGAGGTTGACCCAGCTCACCTGCACTCTAGGTATATTGCAATTACGTTATAATAATATTTACTCCAAAAATACAAGATAAATATAAATATGGTAACATCCATAGTTGGGCCAAACAGCTACATGTATTTGGTTCTTTCGTTCTAAAACTCATAACAGATATCACAAATCAAAATGAATCAATTTTACCCAACTACGGATATTACCATATTTATACTTATCCTGTATTTATATGTAGATATAATATAATTATTTTCAGTTCGTAATTGTCTAATGTCCCCAGGTAGATATTCAGAGAATTTGGGTATCAGATAAAGATACGAGTGTAGCAATCCACGAGGGACAAGCTGATATCAATAAGGAGATTGTTACGGCGTTTAAACCAAGACCCTCAATTTTTAGCTGAATCTAGTAGAAAGTCAGTAAATACAGAGAGGTTGTGCAACCCCAACAAACGTTGTTTACCAATAAATGTCAGTTAATTATTGATAATGATGGACTACAAACAACAAAAATCCAAGGACAAAAAGACATCATTTAGGATGCAAAGAGAAATATGGAGAGTATGTATCGAAGAACGAAGGCCTCTTTGTCATGTAAAGCTTTCTATGTGCCTCGTAACGTTCAAGGATCCAATAAGGTTTTACATGACAAAGAAAATAAAAAGTATCTTACGTGCGTCCTTGGAGTAACTTTTTATATTTCCTTAAAAGCATGGATGTTGCTCACGAAAGACTGAATGAACATGGTGCATCTCTAGCTCTCCACTTCTCAGGCAATTTATGTAATGTTACAGAGCTTCAGTAGAAGCAAACGATAATAATGCGTTTCCAAGAACTACCAGAGAAAGATATTTGGATGGAAGTCCACGAGTTGCACATTATAAAATTACGATTTACTCCCCCGCGTATCAGTGCGGAAGTTATTGTATCGCGAAAATTAAACTTGAGGTATCACAGTCTTAGGTCTTTCCGTGATGTCGACGAACATAAACGTAATTGAATACTGATTTGTCAGTCTTCCGATCTGCTAGTCTGTCGGTGTGTCGGTCTGTCGGTCTGTCGCCCTGTCGCCCTGTCGCCCTGTCGGCCTGTCGGCCTGTCGGCCTGTCGGCCTGTCGGCCTGTCGGCCTGTCGACCTGTCGGCCTGTCGGCCTGTCGGCCTGTCGGCCTGTCGGCCTGTCGGCCTGTCGGCCTGTCGGCCTGTCGGCCTGTCGGCCTGTCGGCCTGTCGGCCTGTCGGCCTGTCGGCCTGTCGGCCTGTCGGCCTGTCGGCCTGTCGGCCTGTCGGCCTGTCGGCCTGTCGGTCTGTCGGTCTGTAGGTCTGTAGGTCTGTCGGTCTGTTGGTCTGTTGCTTTGTTGTTCTGTTGGTCTGTCCGTATTTCGGTTTTTCTGTCATATCGCATAACAAAATCGTAATTGAAGAGGGAAACAAATATAGTAGTCAGTAAATCGAGATTAATGTAACAAATAAACCGATACCGTTAATTTAATATGCTGATTCAGCTGCCACAAGTGCTTAGGTCATAATTTCTCAACCTTATTTTTCCTACCGCCGACTTTGGAATTTTTGTTATAGAGCCGCTCAGTTGTTTTACCTGCCATCTCTCTGTGAATCTGAAAGAGCTGTTGCCACGGATATATATATAAACATATACGATTATATATAGTCGTAAGATATCGATGCCCCCTAATTTTTTCGGAGTCTTCATTGCCTCCCTGAAAGTCTAAAACACCCACTAGGGGCCGTTGTCGCCCACGTTGAGGACCTATGGCGTACGAGATAAGTGAATGGGAATAAAATCACTCACACGATTAAAGTTGACGACCTTTATGATAGACAAAGGGCGTCCCCGAACAAATAGTGGAGATGTATGTAGATAAATTACATTGTCATATTTGATGTATTACGCAGATTTTATTGTCATATTCGGTGCTCTGCTGAGATCTCATATAAAATAGCATTTCTGCAAATATTATGGTTAAACTTTCCTTGAATTATACCGGTACAGTGTCACTACAATGCTATTATAGGCATAATCCAATATTGGGATGTCAGTAGTTCTGCTATAATCTGATTATTCCGAAGTAACAAATTTTATTGGCAAAATTGCATGTCATAATCGTTTTATGAAAATTACGTGGAATTTTGGATTTGAGATATATGTGTTGATTAATTTTTGCCCTAGAAAGTGGATGGTACATGTGAGATAAGGAGACAGTCTTCTGGAAGTTTCTCCTTCTCAGCTCACGTAAACACCACCCTTTTAAAACAATATAATGAGATGTTCAGAATTTCATTGTATCCAGTGGGTTGACGATTGCGTGGAGTAGCATAATTTTATCATCTTTCTTATTGATAGAGATACAAATAAATGTTAAATACGAAAGTTGTAGAATATAATTATCGAGAAACATATTTTGATAATACAATTATACAGGGTATTTTATGAATACCGCGAGTTTGATTTTCAGTTTTTTTGACGAGGACATCCTTATATTATTGTATATTCAAATTTCACGCAAGATCCTAACTAAACACATTTTATTCAAATGTCTCATACTTAAAACTGTCAATCTTGAATGAACAAAGAAACAAACTTGCATCCATAAAAAGTGACTGTTTATTGTGCGTTATGGTCGAAATGTATCGTTGCACCTTAACACGGACACCGTCGTGAGCCATTATGTCTATTACTTACTGCGGACAATCGCAGGAGAGCTTAATTTTAAAATTCTTTTTGCACCTTCAATTCTGAGGGCTATTATGCAATGACAAGGGACATTTATTTGCAGAAATTCGAATGAATGGATATGGACGATGTTAGTTTTCAATAAGGCGGTGGCTATACTTGTTCTTTCAGAGCCTATTGTCTATTGATGCTGGCGACCACTAACCTCTTTGTGCTTTTTCCACTGTCATTTTTAATAGTACTGCTGGTATCAATTTTCTGAGATTTGCCAGCCAGAAAATGCGGCTGCGTCCGGATCGTCTCTTGCTGTGCCTTGCAGCAATGAGTACTTCCTATTGCCCATAATATGTCCAAAGAATGCCGCTTTTCTGCATATAATCGTGTTGAGCACTTCACTGACTTCCTCAATCATTCTAATATATCGTCATTGGTGATGTTGAGCACGTGTAACACTCGCAGCATTCGCCGCTAGTACCACATTTCAAATTCTTCCAATCGCGCACAGGCATGTTCAGAAAGGCTCCAACATTCTGCACCACATAAAAGCACAGACATCTGCCATCGCAATATTTATAAAAGCCATCCTTTATAGATGTTCTAGACTGTGGAGGTCTTCTGTGAAGTCGGGCACATCTACTAAACGTATTCATCGTTTCTACATTGTTCCTAGAAGTTTCAGGGAGTGCTTTGGAGCTCATTCCCACAGTGCTCCAGCGCCTGCTCTGAGCGTTATATAGTAGCGGTAGCTGTTCTGGATAATATTATTTCCTGAAGCGGAAGAGAACCCCCAGTCTTTTAGCAACACGACCGTGCCATGACATACCATTGTTGATGTTAAGCCATGTTTATCACTGAATTCAAAATAATTATGAATCCTAATCACCATAAATTGAGAAAAAAATTGTTACTCAAAGCATGGAATGCTGCTAGATAGATTCTTTGAAAAATTAGGTGTTGTGCTGGAGCGGCGGTAGTGATTTGACTTTACCAAAATTATCCGTTACCTAAGAGACAGAATAATGAAATGCATATGAAATGCCTATGTAAATGTAATAGAAATGTATCCTGCATAGATGTTCAAAGAGCTCCAAATTTGACTTTTCTTTTAAAAAATGATGCTCACAGTTTAAATTCTCAGGTTAATAGATTTTTATGTGTAACGATTGTTATAATATGGAAGTTCTTCTCGCCAGACTCATAGTCTGCTGCCCTTTTTGGAAAAATGTAATCGCGGATTTAATTTTGTGATTTTATTTGAATTTGAAGGTCATTATCATCTGGGCCTTTAGAATTTAGAACTTCTCTATTTTCAGAAACTGCTTTGTATAACAGTTTTCGATCTTTGCAAGTAGTCAAAAATACTTTAGCGGCCTGAAATTAGATAAAAATTTGAAATATGCGAATATTTTTGTCTTGCTTTTCAAGCCTTTGATGAATTATCGGACTAGATATAATATTTTTTTGAGATTGTGACGAATTATTTTTTTTTCAAATAAGTAACTTGTCAGACATTATCTTCCCCAAACTTTAGGCTGCCTTTTATTGAGGTTATCTGAAGACCATCCAAAAATAGTACTGACAGAGCGAGAGTGGGAACAAGGACAAAAAGCAAGATTCTGATGACACTCCATGCAAAATTTCATCATGCGAATTAGTTGTTTTTGATCGCGTTATCAGCAGAAAAATCCAATTGGCTGGAAAACATATCATCACGATTTTAAAAAAAATATGGTGCATGTGTGCTAACATTTAAACAAGGTCCATCACGAGTTTCGTTCAATTTGAAACAAAGGGGATTGAACATCTACGCATTACGTGTTATTATTTTGCGTGCATCTGCTATTACCTTTTTTATTTATTTCGTTGTGTATATACACCTTACGAAAACATACGTTACTTATTTCCGTCAGTTTGTAGGTATGTCTATCGTCTTTTTTGTCAGCGGGTATTCCCAGTTAATGGTATATCGATTTGAATGCAATTTTCGAAGGGAGTTGCTGTGAATCAGATAATAGCAGGTAATTTTGATATTTATTTTAAAAAAATTATGTCAAATCATGTTCACCTGCAACCGTGAAATGTAAACATGTTTAAGACAACGATTATATTTGTTATGCAAATAACATGATGTTGATTACTTATGAATAATATTATTATTTCATTTCTATATAATATGGTACTCAGTTAAGTAGAGCAGCGATAGCTGGACTTAGCCGAGGATTATTAATATAAAGCCGTATTATTCTTATTATTATTACTATTATTTTCATGAGATTGTTAATCAGCTTCTATAGCTTGTGAGTTCGTCTTTATTGTCAGCATGCACATTAATAAAATCACATACCCATAATATCGATACTGAAGTCCGGTATTAACGAAGGAACAAGAAAGAGCTTATCGTTATCGTTGTTAACCTAAAACTGCGCTGTTACTGTTGGCAATTTTAAAACGCCTCAATTGTAATGTTAATCAATAAATAATAAACAATTATTAACGCAAGAAAATCGCTTTATTCCAAATATATTAAATTGACCTGTTTTTTTACTATCTACTATATTTTCAATGAAGTAATATAATTGAACAATGTGGCACAGTTGCTTTCATTTCTAGCCCTTAGGTTTCAATAAAAAATGTGAATGCTGTAAAATTTGTTTTTGAACATTGCTATGCAATCGTTATCTTTAATAAACATAACCATGACGGGACAGATGTTATTTTATGAGCTTTGGACGGTCTCTACTGAAGTTGCAGAAATGTATGTTTATCAATGCGGATGATTAAGATATCGACAACATTAACTAAATGAAAAATTAGTGGGCCTGAAATACGTCTATCAAATCTAAAATGTTAAAAGTCAATTGGCTTGACGGGTCGGGTCGTCACAATACTGGTGGTAATACATTTTTCTCTAATAAGACTCCCATTTTCACAAACATCTGAGTTAAATAATTACAAATTAGACTTAGGTAACAGGGTACTTGTTACATAAAATATACTTTCAGGCATAGCTTAACAAATACATTTCATCAAAATCTGTTCTGATGTACGTAATATTGTTTATATTTTCCTTGAAGTGGTATTTTCGCTATCCATCATAACGTTATTTTATCAAACTTTTTTTGAGCCCTATTAACAGCTCTTTTTTCATGGCCTTCTCCTGGAGTTTCTAGATTGATTGATTGCTTGTAATTAGAAATAGTTCCAAAATATTCATATACTTAAGTTAAAATATGCTATTTTGTAATATGTGACAAATAAACATTTAATTTATAAATTAAACAAACGTACGAAAAGTCAATAGATTACATTACACAATTAAATAAAATATTCGGTTTATACAGATATGAAGGACCTATGTATTATTTCGTCACTACCTGGTCGTATTTCTGTACATTGATAGAAATGTAATTGTAATAACATAATCAAAATAATTTTGTGCTCTTTTGATGTCTTATATCAAGCTGGTCTAGTTTATTTTGGATGCTCTTAGGGTAATGTAGTATTCCAGTGCTTGAAAAGACAGTGACTCTTGCCTTGTGAAGATGTAACATACAAACTGACGTGAAAAAGGCATTTGTAGAGTGGAAACGCTACGCATCGACTTACATAAATATATTATTATGACCTATTGTGATTCCACAGACTGTAGTAGCTAATTATATTACGATCTGAGAGAATTGCCAGGCAGATCGATCGACTGAAATGACTGACATGGATTTTCGTGATGTAGACATAAATTATTCGAAGAAAATATTATCCCTAGTTACGAGTGGAAAATGCAAACAGTCGCTGATACATGGTTTAATAAACGTGTGCTTGGTACTCAGGAAACCATGATAAATCACAGTGAAATGCTTAATTGCATCTATTTGTATTGTTAAGACAGAAACATTACGACGCATTTTGATTTTCTGATGCTGCTGTCAATAAGGATGTTATTGCAAGATAGCCTCCTTCAAAAGGTATAAGAGATGATGAATAAATATGTATACAGTGAAGTTTGGTACTACCTGAGATAGTAATGGCATTCGAACTCATCATTGCATCATCTCAAGACATCCTTCAACAATAATACTCTTTTCCTGTTATTTCTTATTTGAATTGCTACCGAATATTTTCCATTGAATGTCTCAGAAGTATTCATTACTAGTTCAGAAAAAGAATAAAAGTGGAAGTAGGGATATGTTCGTTAAGCACATCACGAGGAAAAGTATTTTTTTATTCACTTACTAAATGCAACATGAAAATCAAAATAGCTATGGTCTACTTAAAAGTAAATTTACAACGTACCACTCAAGTTAATTCAATGTTTCATGAACGAGGTCGATTTAATGCGCTAAGACAAACTGGCCTTGGCAACCTTATTTCATTCAACCCTACCTCGAGCACAAAAATCCGAACAAAAAAATGGAGACTATTGCAAAGGAAATGGAACACTATTTTGTTCGAATATTTTTCCGATATTCATATGTAGGTATTAGATATTATACATTTTATGTAAAACATATATTGTAATTACCATCAGATCTTTTTCTGACAATTATAGGCAACTTAAAAGAAGTAGGAATATAATCTCGGTTAGCTAGCATTCAGCGGCAAAATTGCGAATGATAACCCGATTTTAGGAAATGTTATGAAATACGTGGTAACCTAAAGGCAGTAAACACTAAAAACACAACAGATATTCTAATAATTATCTTAATAGCCAACAACCGCTTCGGGGAAGCGCAGACATTAAGGCAACTTGCGGGGTAACTTGTAAATGTCTATTTCTATTAAATCGCAATAAAAATAAATATTACACAGTAACCTGCTTCAATGTCCCAATGCTTCACTACGTTAGAAGTCTCATAACTCTTCGCTTAAATGGGATTATTGTGTTTTTGTGTGTATAAGGTTAGATTTCCAAAAGAAGCTCATCTAGTCGTCTACGTGGGGAGAGTAATTGCTTCTTATTTTTATATGAAGTTAGTTTAGGATGTATATGTTAGGTTGGTAACCACATTATCCCACTTTAACCGCGTACTTGTATTAGAAATATAGTAAGTGAAATCTGTCTGCAAAAATCATCGTTTACAATCCACCAAACAGTGGAGCGGCAGCCTGGTGAGCATTTGATTGTTGGTGACCCACCATACATGAATGCGCGGCGCGTAACGCGATCGCGGTATGAAGTAAAAAAAATGACAAGTTTTGTGGTTGATATTGGAAGATATATAAAGACATGTCTTGATATCTACTGAGAAAATTTCCATTGGAGTGCAAACATTTTAAAAACAGTAAGTATAAAAAAGGATGTAATGATGTTTTGCATTTATCATACTCTATCCAGTTCTCTCTTCGGATCCTTCCTTTTAAAGACATTTTCTCAGATACTCGCAATTTTGATACAGTCTTTGTTTGATATATTTTGAACGAAATAAGTATTGAGTTTTTTCTCAAGCCTCATGTCGAAGTAAAAAAAAACCTCAAAAATGTAGTAGGTCGAAAGTATTTTTGATGTATTTTAGATGGAAGGACTGATTCATTACAAATTCCAGATGCCGTTCTGAAGCATATGAAAATTTTGAGCACAGCATTGGTCCTCATGACTTCCGTTTCTATAATATTTTGGAAATCAACATCAAATTGAATTGAACATTCTTTAATGAGTCGTACATTATTGAATTCGAGGATTGTGTTCATCTTGCAAGCCTATTGAACGACAAAAACGATTTTCGAGTTATACCCATCATCCGTCAGAGGTTACAGCTAGAGAACCATACTAGTTTTGCGTTCTGATCAATAGTCGCATCATAATATAAAACTTTATTAAACATAACTATATAAATAAAAATCGAAATAATCTCTCATTCTCACAAAGAAATAAAAACGTAAAACTAAAAATCATGGCGTCATTTATCGCCGAGAGCCACTTCTTCGTATTGATGAGTATTTCCATTTATCTTGGCGATTTTGAGAGTCTTCTCCTGATGCCTTGCCCTGCAGCAGAAGGAGGAACAGAGTCCCCAGCATATACTGATTAGCCCTAGACAACATAGAATCAGCACTAGGTAGTTTGCGTAATCTGGCATACTTTGGATTGTCCTCAGGTTGGCGGCCAGTTCGTCTCTCAGATGCACTGTTTGCGTGAAGTAGAACAGGGGGATGAACACCTTGGGGACGTTCTCGTATAAACTAAAAAATAATCGATACATACTGAGAAACAACTCATATAATATATGTTATATCCTTCTATCAAATATCAATCAAAGTCGAAGTATAATTTTGGAGGATGCTACCTGCAAACACAAATGTCAATGCCATGGGGCTAATGATGACTTGCATTTTCAACATTGACAGCGTTTTCAAGGTGGACCACGTCTTTTAATGGAAGATATATTTTTGCAGAATCTTACTCTACGAGAAAAAACAAACACCTTTTGCTCACACTTGAGTAGATAAAAAATAAAACATCATATGCACTACTGGAGTGTGGGAAATCCGCGATGGTTGAGAGAAGTGGAACAAAGATAACTTATTATAATTTCCTTCAAACACATCTGGCTGCAATCATTGGTCGGGGTAGGCACAATGGAGTTTAAAGACATTCGCATGTTAGGCTGCAGAAGTTAATTAGAGCTAACGGTAGTATAAAAGCGAGGAAAACTTAATATCGTTCCTTCATGGTAGGGTGATGCAATTTGTTGCTAGCTAAAATTCATTTACTATAATTATATTACGCTAAACTTTTATCACAAGTTCGTGCACGGAAAAATGGATCAACGAATTAATTTTTGGAGTAACCCAACAAAGCAAGCTACATGATGCAGTGGGATTAACTGAGAAAGTTTATCAAAGGATGATGAGTAAGGTTAATTACAAAGTATGAGTTTATGTAATTTCTGAGACAAAGAGGCTCATGGGTGATATAAAGTGGACCTAATCAAGATAGCTTCATATAGATGCGTTGAAATTTCTATTTATCTTAGACCCATTAAAGCTTGGCACAAAAGATTGTAGTATGCTTATGAGTATTTCATTATTCACAGTGTATGTAACTTTTGTGAACTTTGCTTGAAGATGAGTTTCTGTTAAGATGTAGATGTTTGCTAGCTACTCAGGCACAGCAGTTTGAGGCAATAGAAATATATTCAAAAACAAAATTTTCCTATAACTAAATCTACAAAATTGCATTACACGTACTCTGGATAATAACAATACCTACCTTATATGGTTAACGGGTTGTAGGAGCATGTTTACTTGCATTCGAGCAGATATCTCCATAATTATGCCAGATTTCTGAAAAAGAAAAGCTCATGTAGTATAAGGTAGTCGTAATAACATTTACCCCTTGTTGCTAGACCTGCTGCCAAGTACCGTAATTGTTTGAATTATTCTGTATTATAGGATGCATGCAATTTTTTTATGCATCCTATATTTTTTGAGGTAACTGCGATTCATAATTTAAAGTTGCCCAATTAATTATTACATATTTTCATTGTATGGGCGTATGTATATATAAATGCGCATCTATCTTATACTATTAAATTTCCAGTGAGAATGAAGTGAACATACTGTGAAATGAAGGCAAGTAGTAAATTACATTCGATTCATTTACAGGTTAAAGCAATGATCCATAAGAAAAAAAAGGAAAATAATGCTCGTATTTCCAATCCAAACATTTGCTTCTAAGCCACACCAAAAAAATAAAAAAGCAAGTGCAGCGAGGCCTATACTATGTAAGGAAAAAAAGAAACGCCATAACGTTAGATGACAGTAATAGCATTGGTGATCACTCACTACTAACTGATGTCTAACTGACTAAAGTTGGAGATATTTATTATTTAGGAATTAAGAATTTCGTGGGGGGTGCATATCATAGTGCAGGTATTTAGAACATTTTGTTTCTAGAGCTGTAGCAAGATGGTTGGATGGTTGAAGCGACTACCTAGAAAGCAGGGATATACCTTCACAAATATTTATTTTTTACATAATTTTGTGTTCAAATACACAATCAATATCTGAAATTTTGCTCTATAATTCTTCTAACTTCATTTGGCTAGTATTGGGTCATGGTTAGAATAATTATAGAGCAAAATTTTGCTTCGAATGAGTGGAAAATCCGTAGAGCAAGCTACAGACACAAAGTTCCTAGGAATTCATATTAATGGATATTTGAACTGGGAGATCCATATCAATACTTTATGCCATAAACTATCTTCGGCCTGTTTTGCATTATCTAGACTGAAATATATATGCAATAAAGATGTTTTGCTTTCATTTTACTATGCTCAATTTTTTTCACTTAAATATGGAATAATTTTTTGGGGATCTTAACGACTTGTGATGAGAGTATTTATTTTACAAAAACGAGCATTAAGAAACATTGTGGGTATTGCTTCCAGAGAGTCCTGTAGATTATGGTTCAAAATTCAAAAAATATTGACCTTACCCTCCATTTATATGATAGAAGCTATACTGTATGCCAAAACCAACAAAGAGCATTGTACAAAAAATTGTGATTTACATGATTATGGAACAAGAAATAAAGAAGCATTTGTTGTTCCTAATCATAACCTGAGTCTTAACGAACGGAGTCCAAATTATATGGCATTGAAATTATACAATAAATTGGATACAATCATTAAAAATATTGAAATTTTAGCTAAGTATAAAAATGAAATTAAATTTTTTTTATTGATAAAGCTTATTACGGTGTGAATGAATTTCTAGAACTCTCATGTATACATGTATTTTAATTAGTTTGAGCTAGTTGTGACGTTTCCCATGCTTTTTGAAGTCGACAGGAACAATAAAGTATTTTATTTTATTTCATTTCATTTCATTTCATTTCATTTCATTTCATTTCATTTCATTTCATTTCATTTCATTTCATTTCATTTCATTTCATTTCATTTCATTTCATTTCATTTCATTTCATTTCATTTCATTTCATTTCATTTCATTTCATTTCATTTCATTTCATTTCATTTCATTTCATTTCATTTCATTTCATTTCATTTCATTTCATTTCATTTCATTTCATTTCATTTCATTTCATTTCATTTCATTTCATTTCATTTCATTTCATTCCATTTCATTTCATTTCATTTCATTTCATTTCATTTCATTTCATTTCATTTCATTTCATTTCATTTCATTTCATTTCATTTCATTTCATTTCATTTCATTTCATTTCATTTCATTTCATTTCATTTCATTTCATTTCATTTCATTTCATTTCATTTCATTTCATTTCATTTTATTTTATTTTATTTTATTTCATTTTATTTTATTTTATTTTATATATGTATAATTACACGTCGCTCTGCACTGGAACTGTACCAAGCCCATGCTTGTTCATGCAAGTGACTAACCAGAAGTTTTTCATCCCCTATCCCCCTACATATGCAAATAAATCAAAGTGATATTTACGACCAGCTTGCTGTCGGAATACAAAAAGTTGACCAACTCGATTTTTTACGAGTTACGCTTTTTTATCGATGCAATAAATATTGTGACATCTGGGTTGCCTTTATCGACATTTATGTTTTCCAATTTATTTCCGATTATGTCAAAAATGATTTAGTTCCATAGTTTTTGTAGACCTATAATATTCCCTTAGTCTACTGCTGGACTTTTTAATTAATTATTAACCATGGTTAAGCATATACATTTTAGTTAAGTCTATATTTGATAGTCAATACTAATATACTTCTGGGATAAATACACTGAATCAAAAAAACTTTGACAACAATTCAACAAATATAACAAAGCGCTTACTTGCTTCATGGTAATATCGAAAAAAAGCTTACTTACAGGCTGTACAATAATGTAGAACTGGTGCTTCTCCCTATCAGGTTGCATTCCTCGGATCCGGTTGATGTAGTATGGATCAGCAGCATAGAAGTGAGGAAAGGAGAGGAAACTGGGAGAGTTCTGTCTACATGCGGACACATTAAATACTCCCGATGGGAGGCATTCTCCCTTGCAGAAGCACGCGTTCTCTGGACGAGTAGTTCCTGTAGTAAAGAAATGATTGTGAGTCACCTCTGTCACCCTGATATATCTTGTTCATTAGTTGATAATTTGGGTCTCTCCTTGTACTGCTTGATTCTTTCGCTGATATAAATAAGGGAAGTTTTAGCTATGTTAGCGAGAATGTATCGAAGTGCTACCTATGTCAAAGTATCTTTGCTTTACTACCGGCATTATTATACAAGAATATGCGTAAGGGTTGTAAATAGGAGAATGTCATGTTTTGTGATTGCCAGGCTGTTCTGTCATGTTTTTACACTCAGTTTCAGGAATCCAGGAATATAGTATGATCTACGTTTCTTTTAAACCAAATATCTAGAGTACTTTTATTGTGCTTCATCTACTTGAAAAAATAATTGGTCATCTAATAAACTGCTACATGACTATGCGTTTGAGTTATATTTTATTCAGTTCGATTCAGATTCACTTGTTTCCTTTTTTATTATTAGAAACAATTTACTTACCACCAAATATATCTTTATTAGACTTCTGTCCAGGAATTATATATTATTCAAAAATACTTAATATAGTTAGTGATGATCGTTTCTGCTTGATTCCTGAGAAACTACATCTTATTTGTAACTGCAGGAAATGTTCGTTCCCTGAGTCCGAAATGCATATCTGAATTGCTTTACTACAAGATAGTTCTACTTAAATGGGGATACAAATCTCGTTTATACCAATACAACTGCAATGTGAACATTTTTTTTGGTCAAAGGAAGAGCTCAGAATTCATATTTATACATGTTTAACACTCATGCAATAAATACATTCACAGAACTACTTGGGTTTGAAAAAGTTACAATACTTAAACCTCAGTTTTCATTATTCAATAAAAACAAAAAGAATAAAATGTATATGCTTCGAAAACTTTATATTCTAGATATTGCTTAGACATATCACCTATGCTTATTTCTTGAAAACTACTCTCATCTTTATCTCGACGGTGCCGAGGTTTATATTCATAACATAGAGTTCAAAATATAATCATGTAAAAATGTGACATGACTACATATATCTTAAACCTTTATTAATTGTTTGCGGTGTTTATGCTTGCCAGTTTTAGTGAAAGCTTCTAAGTAACTCATCACGAACTTTGATTTATTTGATTTATTTCATGTGCTATCAAAATTAGTGAGACCATGTTCGTTAGTTTACCTAGCGACAATTGAATATCGCACATCAATCAAAATGTGGAAACATTCAAAAAATTTAAACAAAGATGCAGCATTTAAATCTTCTACGCCGTATTAAAATTTCAGATAACGTTTGATTTCAACTATTTCAGTGATCTTATGACGTAACTGCCAAAAATGTTATAATGCATCCTAATAAAAGACACATACCGTTATCGAAGATATTATCGGCAATGTAGCGATACCCCCTAACACCCTTAACGACGACGTCCCGGTCATATTCGAGTTCGGCATACTTGCACAGCTCCGAAGAGTACAGTACCAACTTGTCTCTTTTCCTATTCAACGGGTAGAATTCTCCGGCCGATCCCCTAATATCGTTACAGTGCCCCTCGTAGAAGTCCGTTTGATTCCGGTAATTCCACGTCAGCATTCGTCCGAACGACTCGTCTTGTCGGTACGACATGCTGAATACGCCGTCTTTGCTGACCGTACCGTTTTTCTGAAAAAAATAAAATACATGGAAGATGACAGAAAATATAAAAAAGACGTTGTTTGCCCCCAAGCCGATATCCCAAAGTACATAGGCTAATTGCAACGTGCTACTTCCCTAGAAATAGCGCCACGCTATAACACAGATTCTACCAGCACTGGCGTCTGAAGCATTAAGGGTTGCATACCTCAGCCTTACATTGTATGGCATATGTGAGCAATTCTGTCCATCTCGGTACGTATCTTCAGTAACATGTTCTAGTTGGGTTTTCAAATAACAGATGAAGAGTTATGAGAATGGAAGTGACGAAAAGGAAGGGTGCTCCAGTTCTGGTATTTTCAAGCATGAATCAGTCATTCAAATTAATTCTCATTTTTGTAAAGAATCATATGTCATTACCATATTATATTGCGACCTTGTTAATAGGTGAGTGGCAGTTTGCTGTAAGCCTTCGCACTTTAGTTATGTCAGGTTTTTGCTGTCACGTTACTAGCCACTGCGCGTGGTATAGACGAGAATATCATTGTATTTCATTCAATCATTTAATATAATAGAAGTAAGTGTTCTTCAGATTTAGGGATAAATGATAAATGCAGTGGTTTTTCATAATATTCAGGGGCTACAAGATAAAAAGTGAAAAACATTGACACTTGAAAGTAGATGCAGAGTTGTTTTCGCTACTCCCTGCGTTCTAATGGAACAGCGTGAAAGGCGTGTGATGCATCAAACGTTAAAAAACATGACAAAACATTAGAAAATTAAAACTAAAATTTTAGAGTCGCCGATGACTGAACATATTAATTCGATGATAAGATCAAAAAATATAAAAAATAAAAACAACCACAACATTCAAATCAAGCTTGTACAATCGCTACATCAAAATGGAGACCATTATTACCTATCGAGCAAACTCGTTTTTAACGTATAGATAAGCAAAAAAAAGAAAGTTGGAGCAACTTGGAGAATGTGGTCTCGACAATTTAATGGTTGACGTGTTAACTATGGTGTTGACGTCCATTTCTTAAGTGACGTCGCGGATCCGCAAAAAAAGCCGGTACAAACTGAAAGAGATGTAACGTTATTGTTGCTGAGTTCCATTTTGTACTTTTATCGAAATGTTAGGTGCATTTAAATTATCGGCCAGTATAAGTTAGATCAACTTGACAGACAACTAGATGACAAGTTTTATAAATAACATTAGAACCCAAAATCATACTGACTACGTTATAATACAACTGGATGGTCACTTACCCCATAAAATATGCCGAACTTATCTTCTACATTGAGCATAGGGATCTTAGAAAGCGGTTTCAAAATGAGTTCTTCATACCCATCGAAGAGTATTTCACCAGCGGTTTTCTTCACATATAGACTAGAAACACTAGCGAGCGCCATGGATATCACCCTCTTCCACCAGTAGCCGAAACCTCTGGCTTTGTAACTAACTGTCTGGAAATGATAAAGAATATCGTAATTTCAAGCAATTAAGGTCAAGGTCATACTGTTATTCATCAACTCAGACTATAGCTCCAATGATTCTGAAACGTATCTTGGATGTTTCATACATTGATATAAAATATAATATATTTTTTGTTTTTGGCTCAGACATGATATATTTTATTGGTAGAGACAACAACTTCGCCTTGCAACAATGAACACCTCTTTGATATGAGGTTGAGTGAGACAGTCAAGTATCCAGCCCATCTATCCTATTAATTCGAGAATCCATTCCTGGAGAATCCATTTCTGGGCAGTGTAACAGGATGGGTCGTATAACCGCATTACTTTGCGGTGGCAGAACATCGGGTTCTGAGGAACTCGTAAGGAGGAGGTACAAGGGTCGAACGGAGCCAAAGTGCTATAACCTTGGCTATACAAAATAAACTGTAACGTACCAATTCATAACATTTTAAAGTAATATTTGCAAGAGCACTGAAGCCACACTACATTTCCCACATACATATAAAGAAGAAAAGAAAAATACCTATTGAGCAACAGTGAGACAGTAAGTACAAGAAATACAAAAAAGTAAGGTAACAAGAATATTCATAAATTTAAGTATGTTGCTTTGAAATAAAAAATTGCACCTGAAAACTAGTCGCATACAGTCTAATATAGTGACCAGAGGGTAGAGATCTATTGCAATAGAAAGTTCCCTTATCGCGATCTCTTGAACATTGGACTTTAACTGAGACAGAATATCAATAGCGTCTATTGCATTATCAAATAATTCTTATTTATACATTAATACTAGAAGAAGCGCACTCCTTTTTAAATCTGATGAATCCATTTGAAATCTAGATAATAATATTTATTTTGCGTTGTTTGGGGTTTAGCCCAGAATCTTATTGTTACACAAAACAACTGGTAAATAGAAATAGAGTCTGTTCTAGCAGAAAATCTATCAGTGAAAATGTAAACATAGGTATGATGACAAGCCTATACATCCATACGTTCTTTAACAATATCATAATTATATATCTTCCTGTATGTAGTGCAAGATTCATAAATAAATATTTCAGTATCCAGTATTATGTCCACACTCAAGTTTATTTCAAATATTGCGGTTACGTCGTACTCACCATTACAAACTGAAGGTACAAAGACGTTACATTTGGGTCGAACTACAAGAAAATTATACGAATGTATAAACTACCTTATAATGCGTATAAAAATGGAGGTCAACACATTTCTAAAGAGAATAGTGTTTTCTTTAATTTTTGTGATTTTATATTTCTCGAAATTGATTCCTTGAACGGAAGTCTGCTGTAGATAAAAAACTCTATTCATTGAATTTAACCTAAAGGCTGATTTTCATAGCACCCAGGTACAGTGATCCTATATTTATAGATGCAACCACTTAGATTCAAGGATTAAGTACTCACCAAAGGGACAGCATTTATGGTACATATACTATCATTTAGCTGCCTAACACTATTTTCTACATCGAAATAATATGTTTTCTTAAACATAAAGCTCACTGTCTGGTTTTCGTTCCAAGTTATATTCAGTTTGTCTTTTACTTCTTTGAACCTGAAATTAATATGACGTCAAATATTTATATGAACCTTGAAACCAAATATATAGAAAATGGTGTCATGTGGGTTGAGGCCCACTCATGAAATGATATCAGCTTAGAAAGACGAATTTATATTAAGACATTCACAACAGAAAAATTACAGCTGTCCGTAATAATAAATTTTTACAAAATTTTAGTTTTCAAAGATTTCTATTAATTACAATATTTCCCAAACTTTATTCCAAGTGGATCAACCGTTTTACAAACAGAACCAAATATTCACAATACAGTGTCAACCTTCAAGAATGTCAGAAATTTATATGGTTCACATATTTTGTCTAAAATATTCGAAATGTATCGAATATAAAAGTATTATTCTCAACAGCTCATTATAAATGTGTGAACAATAATACCAATAAGTCTAGTACGAATTTCAGCAACACCAAATTTTTATTTCTCCCCCCCTTCTCCCAGCGTTACATTCAATTATCAACTTCCCAAAAACTTTTTGGAAAATGGTCACATGTTTCAGAAACGTACAAATACGAAATTTGAGTTCCTTTTCAACTTCAGAGGGAAATTGAAATTTATTTTTTCGCGACGATAGTTAAGTATTTCTAAAATAAAGTTATATAAGTAACAAAAAGCGAAATTTACTCTCCAAGCTTCACGCAGGGTAGACAGCTTTGAAGCATGTCTATAGCAGGTCTTATCCTATATATAGTGGCGAGTATACACTTAATTTAAGAATATTTAAAATAAAAAAAACAGAAGATGTTCGAAATTATAAAAACCGATTATGAGAGAATTTCAATCAAATTTAATCCTATTTGAAAAGCATATCTAAAATATTGAAAGTATAACTTTCAATTCTATTCCTTACATTGGAGAGAAATGAATTTTATGTTTTCGTTTCAGTCAATCCTATAAGTTTCATCATTGGAAAAAGTAAAAAACTTTTTGCGTAGTTAATTTAAATACACCGCTCGTTTACCTATAAGGTCCGATTTCCACGAACTCCGGCTTGACCGAAGCATTAGCTAACACCTCCTGGGGATTGGTCCAGTTGAAGATGTAGATGTCCATGGAGAGCGGGGGGTTGTTGGTCTTCCAGGCAGCGTACGATTTCGAAGTGGGGCTGAACTTGAGCGCCCCTTTTAGAATATATTCGTAGATTGCTTCGAAGAAGAAGAAGATTGAGAGGCCCGCCGAAATGAGTAAAATGCCGGTCAATAGGAGGCAGACCTGGCCACATTGGCGTCGGCGTCGTTTCATCGTTGGTACACTGGAACATATTTTCTAATAAAAAACCCTATGATGATCAAGAACTTACTACACGTACAAAATCAAGCCAAATATTAGATAAGGATAAGGATTATTTTGGTGATGCAGACATCACAAAACATTTAAAACATACATCCTTGAACTTCTGTCAAAAATATCACCCTCTTATATTTTAACCGCTGGCGATGAGAATTTATGAGGCAGAAGGAAGGACGCATGGGAATGCCGCTTAGTTTATTTTTCATTGAGGATATGTTGAAAAGTGCACTGCTCTCTGGGGTGCCTTGAACTTCTCGTATGGCGAAGCCGGCTCGATTAGTTCGGACCACGATATCATTTATCTGTTTTCATGTACGACCAATGATAAATGATGGAAGTCATTCTGGAATGTTCCTGGGAGGAATCATTCCACAAGCATAATTTCCAGGAAAGGGACCGTAGACCGTGCTATTGCCAGATACATATATATTCTATTTATTACATAATTCAGATAACATTGCGTTAAAATACGTTACGTTCATTCACAGATGTACATAATAGACAATAGTATTAATAATAACCTCTGGTCGAGAGTCTTATCGATGGAGACACCTGCGAAATGTATAGCAGATATTCTTTTGTTTTTTATACTCGCTGCGCTGTCTGAGAGAAAAGAAACCTTATCAGATAACCAGCTGCCAAAATATGTCTAGAAATTTGATTGCATAAGTCATGCCGAAAGCGGTATAACCGTATCAATAGAGCGCACGAGTATCCTATCTAACATTTACATTTTTGCCACTTGTCATCAAGATTACACGATAAGGTTTATCAAAAGGTAACGGAAATTGCTGTTGATGTCAGGAACTACACAGATATTCGAAAAGTCCCTTGTGGGAAGACCAGGAGGGAATGGATGTGTACATGTCTTCCCAGATTATAGAGAGACAGTGACGTTACCAGTGGCCAAGCAGAGCTATGGGACGTAAAATCGTGAGCTCTTCAGGTTATTTGGATTGTCTGTATGGGTGAAAAATGGTTTTAGAAGAGAGGTTTAATGCCCTTATCTCCAAAAGGGCGAATGCAAATAGGTCTGAATTATCGAACAGATAACATTATGGGTAACCAAAATAGCATACCGAGTTGTCCGTGATTACCAGAGTGGTTCGTGGGACCTTAGCCCGTATGTCATAATGTCCAAATCACAAATCTGTTAGATATGGTGACCCAGAAATCAAGCAGCATCATGGAAAGAAGAAAAGATTGAGAAAAGGAAACCATAAAGTAAGAAAATAATATTTTGAGGCAGGTGTCGATTAGGTACTATTAAAACGTCTCGATAAATTTTGGTTAGATCTGAAGGGCATATTTTTCATTCAGTTTTTTTTGTAGTGTTTGAACTTGGTTGATCTAACCTCGCGATTTAATTGCTGTTCAAAATGGGAGCTTCTGCCGTGCTTGCGAACTTGTTCGCCTTGATTTATAGATAGCCTCACTCAAGGGCAGAAAGCCCATCGCGGTTCACCAGCGCTGCGTGATTGACCATAAAACGCTTTATATTTTAATCATCGGGAAACAAAGTCCCCGGTAGCTCATTCCAAATGACGAGATTCTCCACAGAACTACGTTAATACTTAAGTAGATAAATAGCTTGAACAGTTTTTAGCGGCAAAAAGATTGACTTGTCATCCTCTCACCCAAGATATGAGGTTGAGCCTTTTTTTTCTCTGGAAAGCTGTAAAAGCATAATCAATCTCAATTTTTTTCGTTTGATATCAATATATAGTGTGTATATATCTGCTTCGTGTATGGATAGTAAAATCTTCAGAAATGGTGAATTCCCCATTCGTCAGATAGAGTCCAGAAGAAACTCAAAACAGAACCCCAACTTCAGCCGTTCATGGTATCGATATCTCAAGATATCAATTATTATGGAAGCAGCTTCAACTACATGATGAATATATCGAAGTGTAAATAACCTGATTATAATGAATATGGTTATTTACGCAAAGATAACGATTCATTTGGACTAATAGGCTTCCCAAATTTATATATAGCAGAAGCTTATCGTTTTTAATTGAGTATTTTTCCATTTGATAGAAAAATCGCTGTATATCAACAATAAATAAGTGTAGAAATTAATCTTATTCATATTATCTTTTCTAGACGCCTCTAATTGAAATCGGACACTATCGACTGAATACCTTCACTAAGGTTCGCCTGCATCGACAGCCTCTATCAAAGTGCAATGTGAAAAAATATTATGAAATTATAATAATATTTGACATTTTTGACTACTTTAAGGAAACAGTTTTGTTTCGAATAAGACCTTAGCATGAACTAGTATGGAAGGCTAGATTACAAAATATGCATTTGCATTATTGGTGAGATAATGCATTTCCATTTTAAGGTCAATGTTAATAAACATTTATCCTCGCGCAGTGCTTATGAAGCGCGATAGGCAATCTGCCTTTGAGTGTGATCCCAAGGAAACAACAAGCTTGGACACAGGCACTACCTAATATCTTTAATCGGGATATGGATATGTTTGCAAACTGTAATTTGAGATTCAACGAAGAAATCTTTAAAAAGGCTTTCCTTCACTTCGTCCCAAAGCAAAGAAAAACGATTTTTAGTTGCTAGTCATGGATTTTGAATACCGTAAACAGTTTGTGGTGACTACGTATGAATATACTCAGCGTAAAAATAGGATTAGCCCTGATTTGAATATAGTTATGGTCATTATAGTCGCTTCAATTAAATTTGAAAAATAATGTTTATTTGCCCGACACATGAACAAGATATTAAGAAACATGAAAAATGCAATGCAAGTTAAAGCGTAGGACTAGAGTTGTGCTTAAACTTGGATGTAGTTAGCCATGATTTATTTTAGTATATTCGACAGAACCTTCAAATCATTGCGGCTGGATAAAAAAAGGTATCCTTATAATGATTCAGAAATATGCCCTAAATTAATAAGGAACCTGACCAATGGCGAAAAAGTTAGTTTTTGATACCTTTTTCAAATCCTAGCGATTTATTGCTGACTAGAAATGCAAGAAAGCTACGTGGCTTAGATTAATTTTGATGTTTTGTTGTACATATGTACCCTTATTACCCTGCCATCAATGCAGTGATTTCCGAAGGTTTGAAATCGGTGCTCTGGTTACTGGGATTATGTGACGACAAAAAACTGCGAAAGACAGACAGACTGACAAACCGACAGAGGAGCCAAATAGAGGTTACAGTTTCGTGATGTAGACACCAAACATCTGAAACGTTCAATACTCATCTCCACTCGTCGCGCACAGTGGCGTTGCACATTGGCATCTTATGAATTCAAGGTCTTAACACTTGGACTGCCTTGAAGCGTTGACAAATACGCCTTACGACATCTAAATATCAAACTTGCATAACTATAGCAGGTCTGTGTAGTGGAATGGAGCATACACTTACATCTAAAACATTCATTTTCTTAAATAAAAGAAGTAAGAAATATTATTATCAAAGGGATCTCTCAAAATGAAAAATCACTTACTTTGTCATATTTTAATACAATACTTAGCTAAAACCACTACACAAAGATACACGATGATCACTTCTAGCCTACACACGCTATTCCCGCATTTTGTGAACTGAGAGCTGTGAGATCTACGTTATCACTGAACAGTATACACTTCTATCAGGATAGCTATCAGTTGTTCAAGCATTGACCTATTCGCACATATACAACCATAATCACTGACTGATAAACACGAGCCATTTATTTTGCCGGTATCTAAGGATTAATTTTCGGAGATTTTGCTAGAATGCAACATTACTTCGAATATTGATATGAGAAAGAAGTGCGCAGATAGATAGATGATGATGCAAATTATGCTGAATCATATTCAATCAACTATCTGTCCGGTAGTGTCTGACTATTAAAATATAATTCAAGTACAGCATGAGGAGTTATAGCGGAGGCACTCCACTATGATAACATTGAATTGAATTGAGGAATTGACCAAGCAAAAATCCGCAGCACGTTGTTAACCTGTTCTCACATTGTTCTACAAGCACGTGTGAGTTCATCATGTTTAAAATACATATATTCATGGTTATGTCAGACGAGTTTCACTGCGGGTTGTCTCCTTACGCTATCGTATAAGTGAGAAAATTGTACGACATAGTTTTCATGAAAAAGATATTCCTCAGGTCCTCCCTTACTCAGACCGCCCTTGGAAATTTGGAATTTCTCGAATAAATGACTCGTATGAAGGACATTGTATAGCTTGTATAACAGTTTTTCTAGTATCCTTGAAAAGCATTGGACTCATTTAGTTTGATAGGAACGGACTAGCCTTGAAAGAAATGAAATTTCAGTTGAAAAAGTATGTGATCCTATTTGATATTGATAATATAAACCATTTGCAAGAAATCCGAGTTTAATTAAAATATTGTTTCTATTGATCGTGATATTGATTAGACTATCATGTATGTCGGACATACATGCCCCCATTTCAGATTGATCTAGATCACATCGAACAAATATCACAAGTTTCTGTATAAATATGTTCAACATGCCTGCCCAGTGCAAATGCACAAGCTTCTGACCCTCCTGAACATTATTAGTTTTCTTGAAGGACTGATTCTATTATAATTTTAACATATCTAATAGGATCTTTACTGCTTAAGGTCTCACGGACTAGGATGATGTGTTATTACTACTTTGTTATATTTTGTATGATAAATGCACAAGAATAATATTCTCAGATGGCTTAGCTTTAACCTTAAAACAAATACAATTTTATCAAAATGATATCAAAAGAATTAACCGTTTTTCTGATAATTGGATTGATGATTATAGGATCTCCAAATTCTAGAACAACGAAGAGGGATGGCTGATGTGTTTCACTTCTGTCGATATTATCGGCCGATCTGTCTAGCATAGTAACACCAAGAATTGCCTGTACAAGAAGAGTAGAGTCCAGCTGTTGCTTCCTCACCACGCTTACAACGCTCCGAACTAGCCTCTTCCGAAAGTTATTCGGCGAACTTCGGTGTTGTGGACTTTGTCCACCGATGGTTCCAATCTACACCGTTTTAAGGTCGCTTTGAATAGATATTTGTCCTCTCGCAGTGCTTATGAAACACAATAAGCTTTCTTCCTTTACGTGAAGCTATCTATTTAAAAATACAAATCCATGAGGTTCTCTATATATACCACGCTGTATTCAGCTTTTGCCTTCGTAGCTCTCGGTTATAAAATTATGCTACATTATAGGAATATACCTTGAGGATTGAACAAGCTGGCTTCCGCCCAGGCAAATCCTGCATCGGCCAAATAAATACATTGAGAATTATAATAGAGCAGTCGTACGAGTGGAACTCCCCGTTGCATTTAGTGTTCATTGATTTTGAAAGAGCTTTCGACACAGTAACTCATACAAGTGTATGGGAATGCATGAGACAGAAAGACCTATACAACGATGCCATAAGTCAGGTTGTTCACAGGTGGCTTCTCTGTTGTACGCTTCTCAAGTATATAATGATTTTAGGCCGTAGTAAAAATTATTTTTCAAGATCCCAGAAATATTGAAAATTACATCTCATCTTTGTATGCGTTTCAAATTCTGAATCTCTTCTTAAACAGTTTTTCAGGTTTACAGATCCTTCAAAACGCATTTTCTTCAGTTTTTCGTGACTCTACAGTTAACCTTAGACATATAACAAATTTCTATTTCCAATATGTTCAGTTGGTGGATGTGTACGTAATCTTGAAGTCAATTTATAACAGAGGTGAGAAATAACATAATTTTTTATGATGTAAATTTTATTGTGGATTACTTTATTTTAGATAGAATGTGACCTCTCCAATTGTTGTTTGTTAGTTTTCCAGAATCAATTGTTTGCCCATCCCCTGTATTTTTGCAGTACAAAGAATGTTAAATTTAATAAAATATTCAATTGTAATCCGAGTGTAAGAGGTAGTTATCTGATTATTGTACTACAAAAGATTCAATTTAGCTGCCTGGAAGGCTTTTATCTAGTTTTATAAATAGGTCAACAGATACGTATCTTGACATGTTTTTGAGTAGGAACATAATAAATACAATATCTACGACATAGGAAATATTTGATTCAGTATTACCTTTTTACTGAGAAGCAAAGCAGTAATTTAAATAACCAGGAATGTGGCGAGATAATTTTTTATGGGAAGGGAGAAGAATTGAGATTTTACCAGCTGTATCCGACATTTTGCCAACTTTTATATTTGTACATAGTGCCATGTGCCTTTGAACAATATGATGAGCAAAGAAAAGCTATGGATTACATATGTGGAGCCTATCTTCAACTTGATATGTTTTTCAGGTTCCAGTGCGGAACTATGCAGAACATAGCTCCACTGTAGTCCCAACTAGTGCCGTGAAGCTCTTGGATGATGTACGTTTATACTGTTGCGCTGGCCATCCGCAGCTTCAACTTTCACCACCAATCTTCTCAAGTCAGACCATGCCTTTCTTGGTTTTGTGTAGTCCATTTGCTGAACGGTTTCCATACACTTGGTACACCTGACTGCTTCTAGGCTTTAAAGACTGTCGATAAGGCGTTCGCAACATCCTGGCATATATTACTTTTTGAATCCTTGGGGCATATTATCTTTAGGTGAACCGACGACTGCTTCAACAAATCTTTCGTAGTTCTTATACATTCACTAAAGTTCCATCTGGGACGGCATATAAGATAATAGAGGAATATTAAGGCCTACCTCTATGAGCACAGGGTGATGCTGGGAGTGGGGAAGAAATCATCAAGTATTCTACGAGGAACCGATAGGGCTTTGTTGTTCTTGTCAATTGTAAAAAAAATTAAGTCACGACAGGTCTCAGTTTGCCAAGGGTTGATTTGAACGTGTCTCCGTCCTTCGCATCAAAAATTAGTTGCGTTTTGGGATCTTTTGCCCATTTCACTAGGTGTATGCCGTTTTGGTCAGATGTGCGATAATTTCACAGTTTGTAGTGGCTATTGAAATGCCTACATTTATTGCTGGGTAACTCAGGATAGAAGAGCTTTTACTTGACGCTATGCTTCGAATCCTCCAAAGGCGATTCTGTTAAATAGATGAAGTTATTATCGCACAATCAACAATATTGTATGGTTGTTTCAAATCCGATCGAAGGGCATTCCATTGATGAAAAAAATCAAACAATGTAACTTTTATGATATATTAATGATATTATAGCTTTTTCTATGTGATAAACTTGAGTAAAAAAGTTAGAAAGTAACACTACGTGATATGTGCTAGTTTTTTAGTCTAATTAAAACAAATAGTAAAAACGTTTCTTGACGTTTCGGTTTATTCTTTCTCTAACCATTTCCAGGTTTTTTTGCTATTCTGCAAGCTGAGAAACGTTTTGAACCGTATTGACCGAAAGATGACATAGTGGAGAAAAGATAAACTGAAACATTCCAAACCATTTTCCAATTTAGATTAATTTGACCGAAAAACTGTTAGCACATTCTGTTCACTACATTACATACTAGTCGCTAAGGGATTACAATTCCTATCAGATGACATAGCCTTCGTTTCGTTATGTATATTATAATATCACCGTTATTCTTGTAAATAATTTACTGCTGCAGTATCTTGATTATTCGTTTTGTTTATGAAAGAAGAATTTTAAGAACACATGTATGTATGTATCGAATTTACGCAAAACTTATGTTTGTCAGAAAAAAACAATGTGGGTATGAGATATATGAATCAAAGCATCATATTGATTTTTCCTGAAGTTCAAGAGTGCCTTGCTTGATAACAATAGTTTCATGTACTTAAACGAATTAGAGCGAAATTGTACAAAACGATAAAACCAATCATCTTTGACTTATGATAAGCATTTGTCAGGGTACATCAAATATATTTGATTCCGATGTCTTGCATGTACGCTTGATCAAGTAAGAACATTTATAATTTCATAAATTTTTCAATTGCTGCAGACACTACAACTTCTGTATGATATTTCGCTATTTATGAAGTAAGCCAGTGAAACCGATAGGGTAGGAAGTACACTAATAACCGTAACAAACAAGACTAATCGTAGAGACACATTGAAATTAAATCAATTAAGTAATTGTTATTCATTTGAGATATATTTATGGGCTGCTAAGCTTGACCCTTCATGAGAAGGATGGCTGTACTGTACAACATTGATATATCACAGATAATATTTTAACAAAAGAATACGTTTATAAATAAGTGATGGTTATACTGTGATACCTAATGGACCTCACCTTTCCTTGGAAAATAATATGTATTCCTCGGTAGCTATGATTCCTCTATAATGTCGAGTGGAATAACCAAAAAGGGAGAGGCAGAGTAGAGAGACTTAACTGGCAAGTAACTGAAAGCGCAATAGTAGATATTTACAATCCATATAAAAATGCATCCAATTAATATATAGAAAGGTACTGATAGCAGTTTATCTGACAAGACAAAATAGATCTTACCAAATCAATCAATTTTTCAGTCGGTGGAAGTCACTTCTAGACAGAGGAGGTTTAAGTAATAATCAACCCCGTCGAATTCGTCAACTCACAATTGCAGAGAAATGTCATTCCTTGATGATCTGTGTTACAGATATGGAAAAAGATTATTGAATGATTTATAAATGCTAGTAAACAAATTATATCAGAACAAATGCAATACAATACAAAAAACTCATCAATACCGCCGAGAGGCATAAGATTAAACTATTAACGCAAAAAATCAATGTATAATAATGAAATAATTCAAGAAAATGTGAACACGACTTGAAAACCTGTAGTCATCTCCAGAATATGAGTCGTTTATAGTAGGTTGTGCCTGTGAAAAATGTTAAGTAATATAGACGAATCTATTGTAGAAATGATGCACCTTCAGAATACAGCAGGACATACAAACATTGGCACTCAAGTGAACACGTTTCTAAACGAAACAAAGTAAAATGTGAGCATATCAAAATAATAACAATTTTATAATTACAAGGCTTCTTTCCGATTCATTAGTAGGCTGTGGAGGAGTTTACTCCGAGGAATAATGATGTCAATATTCTCAATTCATAGATTGACCAAGCTTTTCTCACGATGAATGACTCTATTTCTCTCAGAACTGCAATCGTATGGTGTAAAAAATATTCATACTATACATTTCGCGTACGTCTCATGTTATCATTCGTCGTATTTACTTAGTGATTATATCCATGAAACGGTGCTTGACTCATACTTTAACGAGTTATAATTTGAAAATAAGCATAGGAAAACGTACCAGAGATCACCTTAATTATTAAATTCATTGGTTGTAGTCTTTGTACTTGTACAATGACGTATTTTGTTCATAATATCACAACATGGTTTTAAAACAACATCGCCTCGAAGTTATACGTAAGTTTTAACACAGGGTAGTGGTCACTAACTTGTGTTAAAGGGGCCATACAAACAATAAAAGTATAGCGTAACAAATAATAATAATAATAATAATAATAATAATAATAATAATAATAATAATAATAATAATAATAATAATAATAATAATAATAATAATAATAATAATAATAATAATAATAATAATAATAATAATAATAATAATAATAATAATAATAATAATAATTATAATGATAATAATAATAATAATAATAATAATACTTTCTTTATTTTCCCTTTGTCAGTACACTGCTGGTGGAAAAAAAAATAGAATCCTCACATTCAGTCAAAATAAATACTAGCAAAGAGAAAACCCCAAAGGGGAGTTCACGCAAAGTATTCTTCCACTCAACCCTTGTATGTGTTATCATTTGTACCATAAAAAAAGTAAACTAAAACTATTCTAAAATAAGAAGCACAACAAAACATGCATGGGGGTCACCTTTTGAGTCCAATCAACAGCTATTATACTGCTGTTTAGTTTTTAGAAAAATATTGATCACGAACATATGTTTTGAATCTATGAGCACTATAACATTTACAATGAGAAGGTATGGAATTATATAGCCTATAGACATTGAACGTAAAACTTCTCTCAAATAGTGTAGTTTTATGTGGTGGAGCAGTGATAGACGATTTATTTCTAGTATCGACACTGTGTATATCTGTTCTAAATAATATTTTACTATACAAATAAGGAGGGTCTTTATGTACAATTATTTTATGGAATAGGCATAAAGCGTGGACGTCAAACCTGTCTTCCATATTCAACCAATTTAATTCTTTTAATTTGTGTGACACCCGATCAAACTTCCGGATTCCATATATAAATCTTATACAGGAATTCTGTACATGCTGAATCCTATTTAAGCTTTCACTATCTAAACACGGTATATAAACAGCAGAGCAAAAATTGAACTGTGATAGCACCAGAGTTTCACACAATGATTTTGTTGTATCAATTGACAAGTACGCCTTATGCGGATAAAGCAGCTTCATCGAAGCATAAGCTCTTTGTATATTTTTTGACACATACTCTCTAAATCTTAAATTGTGATCTATAATCAGTCCTAAATTCTTGCATTCATCGAACAGTTTTCTTGGCAAATACTAAGGCAACTGACTTTTTTGAATAGAGAAAAAGAGAATGTTTCTTCGAAAATTCAGCTATACGATTCAAATCATCATTCACTTTTTTATTAGCCGCTTCCAGATCAGATACAGGAAACGAATGATAGATTTGCATATCATCTGCATACATATGCACAGAGCAATCTTGAACGAATTTTGTGAATTGACTTGTATATCCAGTAAAGAGTAATGGTCCAAGTACTGAACCTTGTGGTACACCTGATATTATTTTTGGTGGTTGAGATAGATGAGATCCAAGTTTAACTGTCTGTGTACGATTTTCTAAGTAGGATAACAAAAGTGATAAAGGTTCAGTGCAAAGGCCACAAGACTTAAGAATTGCTAATAAAGTTTTATGGTTAATAGTGTCAAATGCTCTACTGAAATCCAACATCACTAAAACGCTGCACCTGTGATTATCTAAATCATGAATAATATCATCAGTGATTTTCAGCAAAGCAGTCGTACAACTATAACCACTACGAAATCCCGATTGAGTGGGAGGTAAAATTTTGTTGCTATCTAGGAAGTGTATTAACTGTTTAGCTAGTATTTTTTCTGTTAGTTTCGATAAGCCGCATAGAATACTGATGGGTCTAAGATCAGACAATTCGCTGGGCTTGCCAACTTTGGGGACAGGAGTGATGCGAGCATGTTTCCATGCTGCAGGAAATTTCGAGGTGACGATAATGTCATTTATAATATTCACAATGAATGGCAGTATATACGGACAACATAATTTGACTAAAGATATACCAAGACCATGAATGTTAAAATTCTATTCATGGAGATTGAGGCTTGTAATCCAAAATAATTATGAAACGCGGAAAGGTTCAGAGAGATCACAAAAAATTGCGTCATGTAGATTAACGCTGTCTGTCCACGCAATGATATCAGTTGAGAAAATACATATTTGATTAATTTTGATGTTCTTCATGGTTTGGAATCGAATTTATTATATTTTATATCATTCACTGGATCAACACTTATAAATTCGGACCCAAATGTTAAAAAAAACTGAGTCGACATGAATCCGTTTTTTAAGAGGCTATGTCGAAATTCCATAATCATTCATGACAAATGTTCATTTAATATGCACAAGCTAGCAGTAGTAATTTCTAAGACAACTGAAAAAAAATAACCGTTTGGTTATTTGGTAATATTCCGATTTTATGCTCGACCTGGCATCAGATACAGCACTGCACAAGTATCTGAGGACCCAATGAACGAAACGCTGTAACGCGATACCACGACCACAGATGTCACTTCACTATTCTCTTTAGAGCATCCCAGACATTGATTGTCTGATTATTTGATTATCTTTAACATTATTCAAATTTTTTCACGACTCGGAATTTAGGATGATTAAACATTAAAAAACATGCGGAATATCTATTATGTTTGTAAAGTATATGTTTCGTAAAATAATTGTAAGTCTACAGCAATTTTACCGATTTTTGGAAGGTGATGTGTGAACTCTCGCTTATGTCTAACAAGAACAGAGAATTGATGGGTTTTATGGTTCATAGATAATAGAGCGTGTTTTACCAACGCTAACATTTTTTTTCGGAGTAACCACCCCCCCACCCAGACAGACAAAAATAAGTGTAATAGTCAAACGTCAATTATTGTGCTTCCGTGATCATGAAACATCAAAGAAACAATACCGCAAAACCTAGAAAGCACTTGTCGTCGCCTACACGGAAACACCCATGTTTAAGACTCTTTTTCTCCATGTAGTTAGGGCTTCGTTTAAGTATATCTCAAGTAGCGTTGGGCTATACTGGATACCTATTTTAGACCCTTGCTAATTTCAATTTCTTCAGAAATTCTGTTTACGCCTTTGTTGTATGCTGTAAAGTTATTATACGGTACGCATATCTTTTGCTTATTCCATCAAGTCTATGAAGACGACATGTGTTTTGTGCCAATCTTTTTGAGGTTAAAAGTAATCTCCACACAGGATGACCAGCTCTTAAATCATCTTGTTCGATACATTTGGTTTCCTTGTATATTGTTTTTAATTATTTTACCGCAATCTCGTTATATCGAAATGGTTATGCTTAATAATCTGTAGTTGTTAAGGATGATTCAGGTTACACAGTGTCGGGCCGGGCCAGGCCCGTGCCGTGTCGTTCCCACCGTGCCCTGACCGGTCCAGTCATTCATGCTACACCGGGCTCATACCGGGCTGCTTGAGCAAATTTTTCACAGCCGGGTATATACGAAGTATTGCCATGCCTCAGGCATTGCAATAATACGGTTTTTTATTTAATAGTTTTCTATTTTTGCCATGAAATTACTTACACAAGACCTTCATTAATTTTGTGATTATCGGAATACGACATAACAAATATTGTATTTTTTATGACTTTCTGAATTTGATTTACACAATTTCGTCATTAAGTTTTTAGATTCATAAAATTTCCTTGAACCCACTCCATACTCTAGAATGAATCAACATATAGAAGTTTCCTAAAATTGACGTAATTAAAGTCTCTTGATTTAAATGAAGCTTTGTAAAACATTAGGATTTTTGTTAGCAATAACGAGAAAACCTGCTAAAGTTATGCCTGTAGTGAGTTGCCTTTCAAAACAGCAAGTGAGATGCCGATGTTTACAAAAATATGTTTGTAAGCATTGGCGTGCGAAATAAGCATACGTATATGTTGAAGATAGAGACCTGTATCGATCTGTATATTCAAAAATAAGACGCTAATAGCTTGAAGAGGATATACTATTAGCAGCACATTGAAATAGAGCCTCAAAAAATGAATTCGACTAGGATTTTCTGTTAACAATAATGTGAAAACCGGGTAAATTTATGTCCTTTCAAACCAGTGAGGTGACGATGTTTACCAAAGTATGTTTGTGATGCGTGTCAAATAAGCGTATGTTTCTATCTATATGTCTGTATGTATGTTTGTCTGCCGTCTGCCCTACATCCTTGCAGCTCTAGAGCCACTACGGAAGTGGGTTGACTCATCTCACGTACAGAATTGTCAATTTATCGATTATACCCTTCACATTTTAGAAACGGCACTCCACTGTAAATTTTAGCAATTATTACACTTTTGGAGTTATTTCGAAATTATAAATGCTGAAGCTATTCAGTGTTTTTGACCTACCAAAACTAATTTCAATTACAGTACCAGTCTGCTTGAAGCCTTCTTTTTGTAAATCTGCAATCCAAGAATGGTTTTCAAAAGGTACCCAAAACTGGTAGTGTATAATATCAGATTAATGCATATTAGAATATTTAAATATATACCGGATGATAATTTTTCTGTATGAGGACACGAATCAAGGGACGCATTGTAAATATCCCTCCGCAAAGTCCAGCAATTCAATTCAAATGAAGTCATTCCATAACTCATAAATATACAGACCTTGTTGTTAGAATTGTAGTATTTATGTTAAATTTGATCTACCATTCTTTATTTCTCATTGGAACGAATCAAGAGGGTCATCGGTTTATCGGAAATCGAAAGATAAATAACGGCGAGAAGCGTTTTCTTTTATGATCCTGACTTGTTTGTTACGTCCATGATTTTTTTAATACACATCAGTGCGCATGCACTTAAAATAGCACCAGATGTATAAATCGGTTTTATCAGGATATTATGTAGTATTTTACGATACCCGATATCGATTTGAGGTAAATTAACTTTCAATACGACTAGTGAGATAGCCCTAGGCGAACGGAAAAGAACAACTAATGATTAGCCATATTTCTTAGCATGTTCTAAGAAATATAAATTAAATCTAGATTTTTGATAATGCCATTTCTTGTGATACAATACAAAAACGAAACACCTCTGTGCGTAGTATCACCTAGTGGGCCCTTCTCCATCTCTATCCACGTTTGTTCATTAGCCACAAATAGATGAGAAATTCGCGTTGAAGGGCCGAGGTACGACCCATTCAAAAACAAACCTAACACAGCTTGTGATACTAGATTTTTCGAGGAAGTGCTTTGGTCCTTGGAACTTACTCATCTTAGACCCTCTGGCTCATGAGATTTAAGTCCTGGTATAATTTGCCTTCAGTACCCTAAGGGTTCACATAGTACTTGAGGCCTTATATTTCTACGAAGCGTACACAGGTTGATTTGAGCACCACCATTGTTCAACCAATAATTCTTAGTGATACAAAGACAGAGAGAAAAAGACAAAATAATATCTGTCACATCAGATACCCACATTGAGTTTTCGTGCTTTTTGTAGCAATAGTATTTAGACTGCCCATTGGCCAAAAAGCTCTGTGTTTATTGAGCGAGACGCCGATGCCTAGGTATACACCTTATTTGGGATTTATCAACAACGCAAATACAAATTCACTATTTGAAGAACACATAACAGTCCGTAGTAAGTTTGAATCTGGAAACAATCACGCGATTCGACTCTTTCCACCAGAGGGGTCCGTTGAACCTTAATTAATATTTCTTCACTCGATCGGTCAGGTCAGGTTACCCAAATAAGTGGATCGATTGAATTGTGTTAATGGTACACGATTAAATCATTATCATATGCATTCTTATCTTTTTAACATAGACAAATGCTAGTGGGTATATTTAAATAGCACATTTTAACTAGCTACGTTTCATTCCAAATAGAAAACCCATAATATTGATGGTAAGTAAATGAATATACTGATTGAAACAACTTTGGAAAATAACAAAATATCATAATATATTAGTAAAAATTTATGGATGGCTAGTCGAATGAATCAGCATCCGTAACAGTACAACACAGGAAAGAGAGAATAGAGTGTGAAAAGTTGAGTAAGATTGGACTGAAACCCATGTATCCAGCTTCGCGTGCTGTTACAGTGGTTTCTGGGCCATGAAATATCGGTGACCAGATGATCGCCGATCTGAGGTGTCTTGTGAGGTACGTTCTTGTTCACGCCATCCATTTATGTGACTTGGTTTTATCTACTTGCCTCCAGATGGATGCGCGGTTGGAGGAAGAGCTATTTAGAGAGATGAAGAAGATACCACACAAGAACTATATGTCTTAGATCATCTGGTCAGCGCGGCGCGGTTACCCAGTTGCTATAGTATATTCACAGGATGCCGGAGACATAGGTTAGAGGCAATGAAAATATTTCCTACTCCAATTTGTATTTTGAATCTCTCATCTCAGTGAAATGCCTACTACTACGGGCATAAGTGCAGAGATAACAAAATCAGAAGAATATCTCTGCCGTTTAGACGGTTGGAACCAGATGGTTTCTACTATGCATTTCTCTTATATCGTTCCTAGGAATTACTCCACCTTAAAATTATACTACCATCCAACACACAACCCATGTCAAAGTACTACTGAATCACGTTGTTGGCTAGTTGGCTATATTATCCATGACTGCTGTACGAGGCAGCTATACTTGCATGCAATTGGTACTGCTGTTAGATACTATCGATTTTTTTGGAAATGCAAGCTGTATGAAACAACTAAGTACAAACTAAGCTCATGCAACAGTGATCGGTGACTCAAGGATGTGTTTTTACTCACCAGACCAGTGCAGTGCTCAGTAACGTAACAGTAATTTTAGTTATATAGGTAATAAACCAAAAAATGCTAAAAAACTACTAATTTATTTTATTTATTAGCTTTCCTATTATTCTTTATCCAGTTTCGTAAAAATTTACTGTTTCATGAACATTATTTCTGCATTATTTTTGTTTGATATTTTGTGCAATTTATGACTGTTAAATAACTGTAATTATCGAACGACATGGCTTTAATCGTTTGGCTAAAGTTTGACCGTTTTTAACCTCGCCAGTTTAATAACTGAATCCACGTTTGTTTACAGGAAACATAATTGACATTTCATCTGCCTGGTATATATTCTTTAAAATACTGAATACAGAAAGAAGTCGGATGGTGGAAATAAATTTAATTTTTTATTAGCAAATAGAGGTTTTTACCACCATATAATTGAAAGATTCACCTCTTTGATTGTACTGTTTGTCAGCTTATTCCATGTTTACTTACATGTACATCAGTTATTTGTTTAAATCCTTTGGTGCATAGAATTATAAATAAAGGCTGCTCAAAAATGTGTGTGTTTATTTTATACTTTTTAGTAACACATTAATCTATGCCGTCTAAGTAATTATCTCAAGTGCATTTCAATTTTTCCTAGTATTATTAAAATATAATTGACTATTCAAAACTTTCTTTTTGTAACCCTCCAAAAAATGGCATCAATGACTACGACCAAAGGACAAAGGTCTAAGGCATAAAGCCCTGAAAAAATCCAACATCCTACAGTAACAGAATCTGAAATTTAGTCGGTATACCAGCAATTTCTTGAAATTTGTCAAGAATTCATTGGATAGCTGTATGCAAATTATCCAGAACAGGTGTGCAGTTGTCAACAGACATCTCAAATGTGTAAGATTGTTCGACATTGGTTATGGAACATCCGAGATGGGCATTTTTTGTATATATTGGAGCATCTAGCTGATCTAGAAATCATGGATATAAATTAGTGTATAAGTCATCATGTCATGAGTTGAAATAAATTAGTATTTTAGGAACATTGTAAATGGTGTCAGAAGTTCGGATAATGGCGAAAAGACCATTTCTTATACCTGGTGACGAAGAACAGGCCATTCGAAACAGCATCCAACTACGACATAAGGAAAGCGCTAAGTCATATGAAGCTCCAAGCCCTGGAACACGGCGTCAAGAAGGTGGCCATGTCCAAATTAAATTGCAGTCGCAGCACTGGTTTAGATTGGGGAATGGTCAAAAACATGTAGGAGTTGATCTTCAAGGACACAAACATAGAGAAGCTGGTGGGCAGCTTCAATCCAAGGGCCAACCAAAGTCCGGTGCTAAAGACAGTCGCAAGCTACTTTAACAAGGTGTCTCGATGCCAGAATGGGGCAGCAGCCGGCACAGGCATGGTGAGTCGGTTGCGTTCCAGGAGGAACGCCGCTAAGGACGGAACAGTGCATCGATATCAGCGGTAGCAGCTAAGAAAATATCACCCTGTATGCAAATCATCTAGAACATGTGTGCTGTTGTCGACAGACGTATCGAATGATTCATGAACTTAATATTTTTTAAAGCAGTCGTATATCCGTTGCAGGTATAAATATTTACCTCCTTGAGCCTTTCCCTATCCTTATTGTTTAATTAACATACCTTGTTCACCATTCACAGCCAACCCTCGCTTCCAACCTCCCTACTAGGTCCTCCTTGACCTGAAAGATGCACAGGCAGTCCCTCTCTAATATTTTTGATCTGCGTCCCAAGTTACATGATGCAGCGTTGTCGAGATGTTAACACTGTATTATCTCAACCGCGAGGTCTACTGTCCCCTCTTATCACCCGTCTTGTCATATCAGTGCTCAGCCCATAGAAGTAAATTCATATTAGACGACAATGCGGAATCTAGCGCCTGGACGCTGGTAGGTACTACTGGCGTAACGCATGTGTTTGTGCGTACTTTTTCATAGTAGGTTGTTAGTACGAGGATTGTAGATAGTGCACAATTGAACGGTTTGATAAAGTTTGCAAGAAGCGCCTGTGCTTTTACGGAAGCGGAACATTCAGAATTAAGGATGAGTCGGATTAGAGTGCATACCGTCCAGTATTCACGGGCCCGCTTCAGGCCGTCGTGTTTCGGTTTTTAGCATAGACACTCGTCAGTGTATTTCGGCGGTCAAAAGTAAAGAGCAAATAGTTGTTTATATACCCATTTCAAGCCAGGGCTGAGCGGGACTGATGAGTTGCTTACGTTTTACGATGACCATGACACTGACCGTAAAAACTACAATTACACCACTACTAGATATTGTTGAAATAAAATAAAGCAGAATTAACTTTCATTACGAGCATGGTAGATTAGCACATATTGATATAACTTCTTCTAATTATGTAGATATCTTTGCTTTGTGAATTTATAGGTGAGAATGAACAATCGTAACTCAGCTACTCTGAATAAAGCTCCGAGCTCAACGTGGTTGTTCCTGTTGGAACGAACTTATAGTATTTTTTTAGTCAGGTATAAGAAATACAATTTTGGTTGTTTTTTTGTTTGTTATTGTTCTGTGTACAATACTAACCGCGGTCCAGTCTGCACTTTTTGTTTTATTATGTCTCCATCAAAAAAGTTCAAGTGCTATTTTCCTTCGTTCTGTCTATCGACATTATTTGAGACTTCTGATATCGATAAAATTGTATGTAGTATGTAAAACTAAACATTAATTATTGATGCAAAGAATTTCACGACTGATAGCAATGCATGGATAGAATCAAGGTACATTGGACAACAATTTAACCTAATTCCACCTAACTATATACTAACACAAATTAAATGTATTCAATGCTTATTTACCTGCTAAGCAGTAAATTTTAATATTAATAATGGGATTTTTGACAATTTTAATACTTTGACGTAATAGATATGAGTAATTACTCCATACACGAATTTTAGTGTATTACGACAAAGCAAAATACAATTATGGCAGACGTGGTTCCGCTGAACGTGACATTGTTTTTCTACAAGAGGAGGGACTTGATGTTGGAATTGAATTGAATTGCTTTTCAGCGTAAAAGCACTGTAGCAGGATGTTCTGATTATTATCAAAATAAATATGTTTATTACGTTATTTTATTTTACATTATTTTATTTTACGTCTCATACATTACGCATTATTGGAATTTTATTGGCTGTTCGATCTCGTATTTCAACATACTGTATAAGACAATTATTAGAGTTCACATATTTTATATCAATATCTTGTGGCCTTTTATGCAATTTATGGTCTTTTCAAATTGTTAGATAATTTTTTGGCACTCGAGTGAAGTGTAGAAGGTTTGATATAATTCAATCTTAATCTATAATTGTCTATAAAGGTCTGAAGCTTTCTAGTACTGATTTTCAACTACCTATGTTAACGGTATTAATCAGAGTAACACGTTTAGTTGTGTGCAGTTGTTAAATTGAACTGACTTGCGATCAATTTAAGAGTAAACGTGTGTAACTTGATTCCCCGGAGGAACAACAGAACAGGATCTGCTACCAATACTTTTTGATTGCTTTATGACAGCTACATCACAGATTTCAGTGTCACCATGCCTGTCCATTGGTCTGTGTGTTTGTGTCTTTCGGTCTGTCTATTGATATACTTAGCTCCGAGTATTCTCAGTAAACGCTGCATCAATTTGTGGAGGTGTACGATTTAGGCAAATAATAGGTATGGCGGCCTTTCATTAAATAGGTATAATATATTGGCAGCAGACTATTGATTTAAAATTTAATATTATCGGAGTTTCTGACCATTACAAATTGTTGATATCCTAGGAACAAGTGAGCGGGTCTACTAATCAGGTCTAGAGGTATAGTAAACTACTGGGTTGGAATGTGAACTAAATAATCAAGTCTGTCATTCCATCTGCATTGTTGATCAATTCAAAATAAAGGACATAATGCATTGGCACACTAAAAATACAAAATTACCTGCCTTATGATATAAAACCAAATATACAGCTGTGTGATTACAGTCCCTCCATTTGAGATACCTGGATAAAAACGTCGAATTGTACGTCTGTATAATATTAATTATACATTTTTGTGAAGCATACTATCCAGCTGGGCCTAGAATTAGAGATGAATTCACTATTAATTCCGTATTGTAGCCTTGCATAATAGCTCATACTAAGTTATTAATACAAAGAACAACTGTTCTTCTGAATGTCCAAACTGTCAGTTACTATAAATTCAAAATTTTGTTTTTCATATTTTGCACTTTGAAGCAGCTGATCCGCGATTAAAGTTTCATTTTTATTTTATTCTAACAATAACACGTGGTTTTAATTACATACTAGTAAAAATATAAGATGTTTCAGAAGGTAATCGTCATAACTTTAATTAATTCGTATATTCAACGTTATAATATTTAATGATGATAAGGCGTTGGACGTGTTATTAAGTTTATTGACGGACATTAATATCTCCGGAATTGCTAACAATGTTTTGATGACCCTCATGGTGATGTGAACGCTCGAAAATCCCTCAAATATGGATAAGCAACAGATGATATTCTTTCTGAAATAGTTCTGAATAATTTAAATAAATGACAAATGTATAACAGAGTAAATATTTTTCTTGCTATTCTACCAATGAATATTTATATTCAAATAGCGCCAAAAAAATTGCGTCAAGTAAGTTGACGGTGTACCTCCTGTGTAAGGGTATCGGCTTAGACATATTAATGTAGAATATATTTTAGAAGAGTTGGAAATTTAAAAAAAACTCGACTCAATGGTTTTACTAAGTATCTACAGTCAACATGGCTATTTCGACCCCAGATCCGCGGTATCACCTGTTCACAAGTATTATTGGAAGATATATAATCATATGGTATAGTGAGTGATATTGCTCAATGTTATATGTCTATAGTGGTTTGTCTAACTATGACAGTTTTAATCTGTGATCAAATCAATTAGAACAAAATTGCATGTAACTATCGTATACTAAAAAAGTATTAAGTGAACTTTATAATCTCTTTAAAATAAATTGTTTTGAAACATTAAAAGCATGTTCAATTTTGAGAAAAAGATCATTCAGATCACAAATTTGAGAGAAAGGAGTTGAAACTTTAAAAACATTTTGAACTAGTACAATAATCGTTTGCATACAATTCCCAGCAAATGTTAGCAGCATAGAAGCATGAATTTTGGGCAAGATATAATAAATCACTAATGTTTGATAACTACTTCACAGTTGGGCTGTAAATTAATCCGATAAAAGAGTTTTTATGGTACAATGAACCTCAATAAGTACTGGATAATGGAGATTCACTTCAAAATCTTGATAGATTGAATCAATCGAAACTTTAAAGGCCGAAATCGTGATGTTAAATCTTTGAATATCGATTGAATTGAAGCTTTGAAGACAAGTCATTTGCACTAGAAGTTTTATTTGTGAAACTGCGTGTTGAATACACAATTATTTTATCTGCATAATGGAAGATTTTCACCAAGTAAGATCTACAGTCTAGATCTTTATTATTGTTACTATTACTATTACTCAATATAATTATCACACATAGTTATATTTATGATTTCTAGGTATTTTTGTATAGGAATCAAGTGCATTGCACATTCAAATATTTATTTAACTTTCGCTTACTAGTCAATAAATATTTATTATTAAATTTTTTTCTACTATTCAAACCCATTTGACATTGAGCTTGCCAGAGATAATAATTTGCCTTGCTGGTTAGCAATCTCAATCAAAAAGCCACGTCGGTTTGCCTATTGCCTTACAGAGAAAATCTGAACTAAAAATATACTATAATGTTGACTGAAGCATTTCAAAATTCATATCCAAATAGTTCAACCCCATTATAAAATGTTGTTCTTCTTGAAAGAAGAATTCAATAGTATATCAGTATAAACATACGATTATTTTGATGAGCTACAGTTCATTTCTGAATCTTCAAGAGAAGAACCAAAAAAGTATCAAAACTGTACCAATGATTCTTCTTACTTACTTGGTCTGCGACACACTCTTTTTTCCTAATTCAAGTTTGAAAGGTAATGTGTAGAATATAAAAAATATGTACCTGTACCTAGGTCTGAATATATACGTCCACCAATGGTACAACCTTATTCACAAATTAAATATCACATCAACACAACAAACCCAACTTTTCAACAACTCTTTAATCCCGAAACAGACAGATGCGTACTGCTGAAATGACGTTTACAAAAATAGCGATGCGAATTTGATGAATTACTTGGAGTGAATCCCAAAATGATTGAAGCAAACGGAGCATCGTTCAATAATATGATCAACTCACCACAAAGGTATCGAATACTAGTTAGAAAAGAATTGAAATCCTAGTTTTGAAGAAAATTATATTCTTCTTTAGAATGGGTATTGAAATCGAAAATATAATTTACTTGGTTCAAATAAATAATCATTTCATCATCACTTGAATTGTCTTGGAATGAGATCAGATGTTCTTGTCGTAAGTATATCTTTGCAAGATAGAAGAATCAACCATTTATTTTAAGTGCGCAGAACACGTGGAAATAATGTAGAAAACCCAAATACTGTTATCCGATTCCTATTGTTTTTCAAGCAATTAAAAATATTTAGGTATCTAATTCTAGTATGCCATGCTCCATGTTCAATAGCATTGAATAATTTTATTGTTTCAATCATAAGCCCATGTGACAGACAATTGTGATTTCACAGCACTGGATTATTGTTTATGGGGCTGGTTAAGTGATGAAGTTTATAAAGAAAAAGTGGACACTCGTTATGTACTATTTTAGCACATTAGGAATGCCGCTGATGATCTTCAACAAAGACATTACTACATTAGTACAGCAACTGCGTCTTTCGTAGACGCAGCAGAAAATGTTTAAAAAAGAATGGCTGTATTTTAAATATTAATTTTAGGAATAATATGGAAAGGCGGATGTTTGAAATAGTATTTATTTCCAATCACTCTATAACTTGAAGACAAATTAAAATCAAATATATGGGATTTATTGTATTATTTTCACTCCTGGAATTTAGTCCATTCCTCCGTTACTTTCTACTCACCCCGTATAGCATGTATCAGCAGAGATGGGTATAGTATCTTTGAACGACGGATGAAGATTCAAGTCAATTGTTATTTTACAAGCTCTTGCAATAAACAAAACTGACCTAGAAAAATTTATTTAATGTTCTCCAAACGTACAGATGGACTATAACTTTTTTCTCCAGCTTCTTTTATTGTTTCTTCGATACCAATTGAGCAGGGCTTGTGTCATTATTTTGAGATAACACTGTTACGTTGCGTATTTTCTTGCATACGACAGGCAACATTGTGTTTTTGAGTAACTATGTGTCATGATTCCCATTTTGGATTTATCATAAATCAAATGCTGTGTATTCAATCATCCCTTAATATTCCATGAGTGAATCAAGAGAAAAAAGGCATCTGGTGTGCCTCTATATATGTCTAAGTACTATAGCATTCTCAAGTCTCTTCGGTCAAGAGACAAATGAAGATAATAATAATAATAATAATAATAATAATAATAATAATAATAATAATAATAATAATAATAATAATAATAATAATAATAATAATAATAATAATAATAATAATAATAATAATAATAATAATGATAATAACAATAATAATAATAATAATCGTCTTTATATAAACTGTGAAATACAGTAAAGGTGGAGCACACAGTGGCGAAGTTAGCATGAATGCTATCTTCCATATTGCCTATACATTGATCTACAGGATAGCAATGTAACAAAAATAACTTAGATCTAAATTCACCCTAAAACTTAAAACAATATCATCTTAACTCATTTGCTTGTTGCCTGAGCAACTGTTCAAACAGCATCTACTTAAAAGAAGAAGAAGAAGAAGAAATAGACAAATGAAGATAATTCACAACTTGATTCAAGTTAAAAGACGCAAGATATGAGAAGCTACCCTTAAATGTATTAGTTTGATGCTTGGAAATAGTGAAGGAATTTGTTCTTATGTTAACATCATGGATATCAGAGCGTCTAAGAATGGACTCAAGTAGGTAATCTGGTATTCTATTTTTGAGCAGATTGTACCAAAACATAGTAATTAAAAATTGAACCCTATAACCCAATATTTAGTTTTGGCTTCTTCTAGTAAATATGGTGATATATGTTCTCTATAAGGTATATTATAAACAAAGCGCATACAAGCATTCTGTATCCGTTGTAGTTTGTTTTTATTGTATTGTGGTAAATAATTATAATACCCACAACAGAAGTACTCGATGTGAGGATATATCAAAGATTGTACTAGAAGCAATTTCGTGCTTTCATTTAAAGTACTTTTAAAGTGGTACAGCGATTTTAATTTGAAATACGATTTTTTGTAAATATTATCTACGTGATCTGCAAAACTGAAATTGCTATCAAAATAAACTCCCAGATTCCTCGCTCCTCCTTTGCTTGTAACAGGCTCCCAGTTAGTCGTAGTACCAGGCCCGCGGCCCGAAAATACTTTTTTACCTCAGAGAGTGCTGATTGTCGAACCACGTCACTCGATCCGACTACGTCCTCGAAGAGCATCCGCCATTTTATTGCCATTTATCTCAGGCACTCACACAGAAGATGATGTTTTGTTGTCAAAATATCGAGAACCTTCGTAAACTGTAGATTCTCGATGGTATCTCATGTGTAATTGGTGCCTCGCTTGTTGAATAATTGCGGAAGGAAATATTCGCCTTGCCCTTCTTGAATATGCAGTACAGTATGCAGAGCTAAATAGATTTAACCTAAAAAACCGTGATTTATTTCCCAAGCAGCTAATCTAAGTTCTAATTATAACATAAGAATCTCTAATCCTGTAGACAATTAATCAATCAATGCCAATGGAATTGTATTATTTAAAAAAGAACATTTTTTCAAAGATGCTCAGGCAGCCGAGGAATTAGTAATCATAAGGTAAATCAAGTTTCTCGAAGACCAACAGGAATTTAATATATGGGTAGCATCTTATGAGATATTTTTTTAGACAAATCTACTGTATGCATTTCTGCATTCATCCACTGTCAATCATTCAGATTAAGGTGATAGCGTTCATATGAAACTCTCTACGGAGTAGTGTTTTACGTGTTGCATACCTTGGATGCATGTTCTGTAAGTCGATGTACATCAATAATATATTGGAAATAAAAGCTAGAACAGTCTACAGCTACGCAGGTGAAAACACCTATAAGTGTACATGTAACCATGCAAACAACACCCTGGGATACTAATCGGTGGTAGTTGAATGTTATTCAGATCAACAAATGTTTGATGCAGTTGTTTGATGTGGCTGATATAATTTTCAGACCTGTTTTAACGATTAAAAATGTCGGCACAGCACTCCGTACGGCCTCGAGGGGACAATGTATGTATGAAACCTTGTGTTTGAATTACACTACATCTTTATGAGAAATTTTATATGCACTAGGCGAAATCCAGGCTAACGACATGCTGCAGCCACTTTGCGCATCTGATATCATATTATAGTATAGTGCCCTTGATACTGCTTTCATCTGCTTTGCTTCTACGGTTAAAACGGCATTTACAATAGGAGGCCCACAATTTTCATGCCAAGTCAACCTCAGTTCGTGCCGTATGTGGTCAAAGTAATTTGTTAAAGCTTTTGACAGTAGCGCATCATGTACATTGCATTGCGTCGATTATCAGTATATCATTTTTATCCATAATTTATCGAATATGCTTAAATAATAGAGAAATAAAATAATATGCTTGAATAATAAAGACGAGAAAACTGTTTTGGGATAGATCTGTAGCTGAATCCTGAGCAAGAATTTTCACAAAAGCTTGTTACTTGCAAGGATTCATGCTATGTGCGGTGCATATTCCAAGTTTTGAGGCTATTACGAACGGCGACACAGAAAACATACTTGTTTAACACGCGCGGCACAAATTGGTCTTATCACGTAAGACGTGCGCATTATATAGCGAAAATGATGTCTAATTCTCTTAGGTAAATAAACTTCAACAAAAGTTCAGAATATTTCCAAGCTTCTGTAGCCTCTGCAAAGCCATTTCAGCGCTCCAACAATTCAGAACCTTTGATGCGATATTCCATCAACGCATAGAATACATCATGAACTGATTCTGACCTGTTTATACACTTCCAGAATTTGCTCGGAATCCACACACACACCGCATCGTAAGATGGAACAGCCCATTAGCGATACTGTAGCAGCTTCTAAGCATAAATGGTGATGAACGATACCTTTGAAATGAAACAAAGAAGAATATACTTGCGATACGTAGATGATAGGTTAGAATATAGTAATACTCATAATCTCTTTCAGTTATATTTATTTCCTTACATTATGATTTTATGGGTTAGAATGAAGGATCAGAATTCTTAATTGTAAAAAACTATGTTGATACACCTAATATTTTTATCACCAGAAGACCGGTAGTTTCATTCTAATCGCTTCGTAAATGATCTATGATCAATTTAACGATGCTAAATCCGTTCATATATCCTAGACTGATCGTCAATGAAAAATTATCTTAAAAGAAGCTTCTCATTGTAGCACTTCCAATCTCGAAAAATAAACTCCAGAGATGTGTAACAAAAAGTATATTAAAAACAAATAATTTCTAAAAAATGCTACAACAGTAGGAATAACTTGTATCGTACATACAAAAATGACACATATAAAAGAAGAATCACAATTTGATCAAGTGGACGTAACGTATATATTTCATAGACTATTAACTACTATTGATAAGGAACAGTCTTATATGTACCCATATTATATAATACATTGGTTACCTCAAATACAAGCATCTGCCATCATCATTCATGATCTTACAGGAATTTTGTACTTGAATGGATATTTATAATGCAATAATAAATCGATCAAAACGCAGTTTGTCGAAAAAACATTGAAGACATTGGACGACATAAAGCCATAATTCATATAAATATGCTTTCACTATCGTGTTGAGTGATATTTAGAGAGACTTTCAAGTAATTCACGGCCTTGATGTATTTCATTTTACCTACTCCAGTCTTCATGAAAAAACAAGAAATACTATCACACTTCTCGGATTATCCAAAAAGTAACACTTTTTTAGAATCCTGAAGTGTTTTGATCTCCAAAATAGTTTAAAAGAACACATACTATGAAATTATCTCAGGTATGGCTATTCAAAAGTAATTAGATGACTATTATTGGAATATTTTCATATTCCTCCATGAGTCCTGTCCTGGACCAAACAGCATTCCTGTTGCTGACCTGATAAATAACTAGATGAGTAGATGAAAAGATGTGTAAATTACACAATTTTTTATCTACATGATGGAAGAGTTTCACCAATAAGAGCATCTACATGAACTAGACGAATAGGGACGTCAAGTAGGAGTTTCCGATTGGATAGCCGTCTGGACCAGTCAGGACACTTTTTATTGGGATAATAGCACAAATCACCACATTGTTCATCACATTACTTTCAAATCACTTTGTATATGTGATATATATATATATATATATATATATATATATATATATATATATATATATATATATATATATATATCACCAGTTTTTATTGCGTTAGAGAGCCCTTTGTATTCCTTATGAGTCGTCTTGTATTTTATAACAGGGCTGTTGGTTTGTTGCCAGACTTTGGCCTTAGGTGTGTTCCGAATCAACTTATCAAATCATCTTAGATATCTCTATTACTAAAAATATTATAAAAAATAGTATAATCTGGGGTATTACGAATCTATCTAGCGATTTTCAATCTATTGATTATGGATAATGTCTAAAATTGAGTTGCTTTGACATTTTGCTTCGTGAGTTAACATTTGTTTATTGTAAAATCGCAGGAATGATCACTAATTTCGGTCATTGAGAAATATTGAAAGTAGAGAAAACCGAGATATAAGAAAACAGAAAATTTTAATGATTTAAAGCGAAATAATTTCAAACAATATTACTCAATAATGATGGAAGTCATTGACTGTGATTGAATCCCAAGGATTCTACAACGATCATCTTTAGCACATTTTGAAATGATTAAGGAAAAAAATGATTTCTGCTCCTCGATATTCCAGTACTTCTTGCCGCTGCTCGTTTGGTCTAATTTTCGAAGTCTAGCAAACTCCTATTTGACAAAAAAACTCAAAACTCATGAAACATAAGCTCAAAGCTCCTGCATCTTTTGAATGTCGTCCAGATTTCCATCCAACAAACGAAACAATTATGCTGTCAACAAACACTTGCGATACATTGTATATTGAGTTGAATCAGCAATGCGCACCAAGTTTCCTTGCGTTCCACTGATAACCTATTAACCTTGTCACTTCAACACATTACAAACATATCACCCGAAACGCTTCAAAGGCACTTGTTCCTTGACGCTCGTGTCTTCACGTGAGTTTCTCCGCTTAGATCCCTTCCTTTGGACCAATTTGGTATTACAGGCCTTGTAGCAGAGGCAGAGCTGGGCCAGAAGACCAGCGGATATGCAGAATACACCCACGGCCAGGCAGATGATTTCAAAATGGACCAAGAGCTTGATGCTCATGGTCATGTCTTCAGGCAGACTCACGTACTGTTCGAAGTACAGGACAGGGATGAAGACTGTTGGAAGGTGTCGATATAATCTAAAAAATTATTATAATTAATAACAGAATTAGAAAGTGCTTCAAAATTGAATTTAACCTGAGCATGATTCGCGTTATCGTGAGGCTTTCCTCTACGATATTTTTTAGCCCCAGTTTTGGCGCAAAGATGTTATTTTTTTAGTTTGGGGAATGCTTTCATAGCCGTTCTCAGGCGAAAAACCTTATTAGACTTATATTTTTATATCCTCCGTTTCCTACATAGATACATGTAGATTGAATTTTTATACTGTTTTCGTTTTTAAAATGTTTCTTGTATTTAACAGACTCAAAAAAGGAAACGTATATGATATCATCAGGTTTAAGCAATATCAATATATTTTAATCTATTAGGGCCTATAAGCATATCTGATAACATTAATAAGTGTATATATGTAGGTATGTATGCATGTATGTATGTATGTATGTATGTATATATGTTTGTATCAAACCACTGATAGGACTGAAATATTTTTTATTATAAATTTTCATCAAGACCGACAAAATAGATTTTTCTGCAATAAGCTTAAATAGGTATATATGATAAACACAAGTAATAAGTACAATCATCAGAGTACTCTAGGGATATCTGGAGAAGCATTTATTTTGTTAAGTAAATTGTATACTTACGTCACACCTGGGATGGGTTGTACTCTCAAGTTCAACTGTAACCTTGCTGCTACTTGCAGAGGAATTCCAGTTTTCTGAGGAATGAACATAGTATAGATAAATGTACAAACCAAAAATAATGTAAACTGGTTTTGTGTTTAAGCACACGAAAAAGGATTAAGAAAATTAATAGAGACATAAGACAATAAGAAAATAAGATAAGACAAGACAATATCACAATAATCGTTATTGAAAATTTCACCGGAAATATAATATTAGATGATAAAAATCAACAATCCAAAAGTTCAGTATTATAACATCTGTATAACTCTTCAATATTCTGATAATCTACAAATGATTAATTCATACCTCCTGTCTATTATCCTCCATATAAGGCATTTCATAAGGCTCATACGGAATGAGAACTTAACACAACTAATAATAGATTTCAAAATTTGGTATTTAAATACCAAACCCTCCTGAGCTAATTACGTAAAATAAGTTTATATAAATAACAACTTTCTTCAACTGTCCTCCAAAGTGGCGCTGCCCATTAACGTCAAATAGTCTTAGCAATTTGAACAGCTTACTAGCGGCGATAGATGTTTCTTACGTTATCTGTCAACAATGGTGAAGTGATTTACAGTGACATCCCTTGTAATTTAAAACACATTTATGACGTACCGGTGTTACCATACAGCTGGTGATACCACAAGCACTATACTATAGAAAGGCTTCAGCACATAACAAGGATCGGGAGCTGGGATCAAAAAACTGACGACTTAAACAAAAATCTTCTTGAGCCTGTGGAGAATGGCGACTATATTGCTATACAGATCTGCGCAACAGAATTATTGAGGCAATAAACAGTTGATTGATTGTTTTTTATTTGAAAGCAAGGTAAATGTATAATATTCCCACCTATTCACACAGATAACTAAACGTCTTTAAAAATTTTATAGTGCTCTGACTAACCGGTTCAAAAGTCATGTAGAACTCATCCCTATCTTTGTCAGGGATGACACCCTCGATGTGGCGGGTGTAATACGGATCGGCATTGTAGTAATTTGGCAGTGTCACAAAAGCTGGAGATCCATGCCTGCAATTTGATACATTCAAGGCACCTGAAGGCATGCAGTCACCATCGCAGAAACACTTGTTCTCAGGAACTTTTGTACCTGGAAATGGCAGTAACGATTTATAAGCTTGTGCTTACACCTGTTGACCATAGGACGAACACTTTAGTATCTTTTGAAAGTAAGGAACGAAATATTTTGAGGTATGGAGAAGGCATATTTTTGTAGACCCAAACAGCTAGGAATATTAAACCAAATATGAAAGTATAATGTACGATGAGCTATTGCATACCAGTGTCAATTTTATTCATGCTATGTGCATAATAATACGAAAAATGACACTTGAAGCACTTTATTAATTTATTCTAAACATGTGAGATATGCCATATATGGATGGAACTGAAATTGTGAAGCCTAATACCTCATGACACAAAAGCCTGATACCTCATGACACAAAAGACAATAACGATTTAGTTTCCATAGGCATTTAAATTGTATAATATTGAGAAAAAGTCCAAGTTGGCATCGCGTTGATGAATGCAGCTGCCCTTCACCGAACTTCACCAAAAATGGACAGAGTGGATTGGTCATATAGATTGCAGATGCTCTTACTGGGTGGAGCTCTTTCATCATTGAGATAAGAATTCTGTAGTTGGACGCCATCTACGAGTATTTATCTTTTTCAGTGAATTTCGATTTATATTTAAATTTTCGTTGGACTGTCAGATTTGACAGTTGGATATGACACTTTGATAGCGATTCAAAAGTAGATCGAAACTTGGCATTGGAAAAATGAATTTTATTTGTGAAACTTTGCGTCCAAATACATACACAATTATCTGAGAGTGTGGGTGTAACAACTGTCTGCATGTGAAAGCAATTTTCCTTGTCAGGTCTTATTAGAGCTTCGGACAACTAGCTTGGATGGGTGAGGTAGCCATTACTATGGTACAAAGAATATCAGGGTTTAAACACTGTCACTTTTTGATATTTGTATTGTTGTCCTGTGTTCTTTAAAAATAAATATAAGAAAATCTAAATATTTGACTGCCTTCAAATCATTCGACGCGTCATAGTCTCTAAGTAACTTATAGTTATTCTGACAATGATATATAATCAACGCTACTTGACTTTCATTATACTAATTTTAACACTCAAAACATCTTACCATTGTCTAAGAATCTTGTTCCTGCTATAAACTTATAGCCAGTTATACCGTTTATTATGACTTCCTCAGCAAACTCTAGTTCCACAAATCTGGAAAATATTTCAAATATAAACTCTAATAGACAACTAACTTATTGATAGATTATTTTCCATTTTTTGAGTTATAAGTCTAAGCAAATTAATCATTACATTTAGGAAATAAATTATTTGAGTGGCTAGTTTTTGAGATAGTAGCATTCAAATATTTTGCGTATAATAAGCTTGAGTTTTGATTGACTTTTGATTATATTATTAAATATACTTGTTAAAGCTTGCTAATTCAATTGGTCAAGTTACACATCAGCACTGACTGATCGAAACTGGACTAAAAAACTTCAACGAAATGGAATGCGCAAATTATTGTCGGACAAAAATTAACTTGTATATAGATCAGTTTATATGATCTAAGGTGATCATGATTCATACCTAAATGTGTAATTTCTAAACTACTATTTTATCAGGTACCTGCACAGATCAGAAGAGAACATCTTAACAATGCTGTTTTTTTTTAGATTTCCTTTGAAAAAATCGCCGGCTGAAGCTCCGTCGAATCTTCCACATTTGCCTGGGTAGTAATCGGTGTCATTCCTGAACTTCCAACGTTTGAGCACTCCCATTCGTCCACCAGAGGTTCCGGTGTCCATGTTGAACACGCCGTCAAAGTCCTCAGAACCGTTTCTCTAAACATAATAGTAGTAACAACGGAATTAATGGAAATCTCCTAATTTTTGTGATTGCTGCACCAGTATCACAAATCCAAAATTAAGGATGGGTACCCGTTAGCTTACAAGACAACTTAGATCGTCTGACCACCGAAGCGTGGTGGCCCAGCGGCTACGGCGTCCGCCAGGAATTATAAAGCACAGGTCCAAGTTCTGTCCTCGCCAAAAAGTTTTCTATATATTTCTCAGTCAAGTTCGTAGCTTCAATCTCCTTTGCCTACAGTAAGGCTGCATTTCTGGTTGGGCGAGGTGAGTGGGAGCAAAAGCGGTAGCAATACGCAAAGCTCCACAGCTGGTGTTTTTAGTGGGGTACGAGGACGGCATAATGTAATTGCTCTTCAATATCATATTGACAAGGAATAATATATTTTAAGAAGGAACTCTGCTAAACTGTTATAGTAACCTGCATCGTCTATTTGAAGTGTCCTGTCTTTTTGGTAGACTTACTTAAATGTGAGAAAGTTGACCTATAGGACATATAGATTGTAGATACCAGTGAACTAGCATTTTTAGGTATCAACTAACCTTTAATCATTTTTGTGTAACCTTCTGTTAAGCTATAAAAATACTTTTTGGGGCTATGTCAATATCAGGAATGCCTGATAAGTAATAAATTTGATACTTTCGAGGAAGACACGTCGGAATCAGATACACTGGCATAAATAATTGGACGTTACATTTTACAACCTATATGGCGTTGTGCAATCCGTGTCAGCTTGTTGCATCCTGGTTATTCTCTGTTAACAAACAGAATGCATTTACCTGTACTTACACCATAAAACCAGCCGAACCTATCCATGTTAGGGATGTTACTTTTGGACAGGAAGGGTAACTTGGTAGCCATGCTGAGCAGGGCGTCCGTGTAACCGTCAAACAAGACTTCTCCTACTGGACGAACCGTCTCCACAGTTTGGACCATACTGGATAATATACCAGAGAAAGTCTTTTTCACTAAGATGTGGTAATCTCTTATTGCATAAGCAGCTGACTGGAAAGATTTTAATCAATGTATAAACAAACTTGTCATGTGGCTTTTTCTATGATTCATAACGTGCTATATCTGGTCATTCACTGACACCAAATTAGTTTGAGGGATAACCTTTTGGTCGCCTCTTTGGTTTTTGTCACATCACGAACTTTGAAAAACGTTATTTTAAAAGTGTATTAAGAGTAATTTGTTAGCAGACATGCAACTATCATACTTGATGTGATCGGAAACATTTAATTGATGATAGAATTCGTTGATTATGATAAATTCACGTATACATGTATTTTGACTTCGATATTGAAATAAAGGTGTGTTAAAAATAATTATTTACCCAATTTGTTTGCAAATATCTAAAAAAAAACTACCCAGTTAATTTTCATGAAACGCAAAGCGCGTTAAGGAGATATATCTGATATTATGTAATATTGATTTAGTTATCCAAGTGTGGCACCATTGAATTATAACTATATATTTCAAACCCCTTTGTTGTTACGAAACTGGTATTCGAGAGTTACAATTTTTTTGTGATCAAGCTATTAAAACTACAAGTTTGTGGCTTAATACACCCAAATTGTAGTTATACAATGAAATATGTACTTTATAATGTTTGTGTAGGAGTTTAATGTCCAGTGGTGTAATTAGAATGATCCCAAACATTCAATTTAAACTTAACAGCGCCATAAATGGAATACCATAAATTAAGTCCCTGAATACTCATTGGACATTTAAAAGCATTTTGAGATATAACAAAAATGTTCAACAGATTAGAAACCACGACAACGTTTATATGTGTACTAAATAATTATGTCCATATACGTTTCTGATAAATAATGTAAATGATCTACAAAACTATAATGATGAAATTGAACTATGAATTCTTCATTCCAATAAAAAATGGTGTTGTTGTTGTGTGCATTTGACTTATATTTATATAAGGCGTTTCGATTTATATTTTAATCATCTAGAAGCGTTACTTTGAGTTCTAATACACATTTTTTTTTATCTGAATGATGGAAGAGCTTCACCATGTAAGAGTTTCAACAATCTATAAAACTTGGTCGTTATAATAAAGACTTACGAAAGCAACAGGGTTGACGCTAATGACAGTATCAGCCAAAGTACCGTTACTTTTTTCTTGATCATACCACCATCTCTTCAGGTTTTTATAGGTGACGGTGTTATTGCTGTTCCAGGTGATGTTACTTTTTTCTTTGGTCTCGTAGAAAGTATAAGGACCTATCCTTTCGAAGCGAGGTTTCGTCCCGTGGTTTGTTATGTCTTTCGGGTTAGTCCAGTTGAACAGATAGAGCTTCAGGTAAATAGGCACTGGGTTTTTCACCTATCAATATCAATCAATATGAAAATATCCAATTTCTCATCTTGAAACAAAGACTTGCCTTATGGCAACAAAGCTCAAAAACCTCTATGGACTTATAGAAGGTATGTTTCTTTGTTGGATATATATAAATGTGTTAAAAAGGCTCAATACTATACGTTGGATCACACATCCATATATCAAAATTAATAAACTAAATAAGATCATAGATTGTAATTTTAAAGAAAGATTGTAACTAACACATGGCTGATATTTTGCTTCCATTGATGATCTCGCAAATTGATGGAAATAAAGGTATAGAGACATTATTAATAGTTTCTGTTAATAAACATAGTTATCAGCTGAAATATCAAATGGAATATTTTTATACGGTGCCCTATTGCAATTGAGGATCAAACCGTCTGTCAAGACTGTTCACCATGGCTGTTCTGTAACATGAATATTTTCAATGTATTAAATGTCTTTCCAAGTGGCCCAATAATACTGATATTCTATCAAAATCGGAATACGGATCTTCTTAAAGAGCCTTAAAAGTACTGCCAGTCTGGTAGGTTCGAAAATTCCAGGCTATAGAATCATTTAATATGGAGGCACGTAATTTGATCAAATGAACTGAACTGAGGTTATTTGTCACACGATAAAATTGAAAAAATCAGCTTATCAAGAAGCAGTTGTTTGACAAATAGCAATAGGGTGTTTTAAAAAAAGGCATAGTTGGTAGATCAGCGAGAAAATTACATTCTGATAAAAGTAGCATTGTTCAAAATATTGGTGTGTCACTAGTTTTTGTAGCTCTTGCTGTTTTGCACTGATACTATCTATATGGCAATGGCTAGCTTTGTATATAAGAAGGTTTTCATCTGAAACCTCACGGTTCTTCTCACGCTGTATATTCTAGTCTTACCCAAACTTGGAATGCACTAGATCCAGGATGGAGCACCAAGTTCCCTTTGAGGATAGCCTCGTAGATGATATGAGTGAAACAGATCAGCAGTATTCCGAAGATCACAAGTATGACTGAGATGCAGCAACCACAAAGGAAAAACGTAAACAGCTTCTTTGGGTGCATGGCGCTTATCAGGGTCGGTTTGTCCTGCAATGGAGTTTAATGCGTTATAGGTGAATCTTCTATGTTCGCACAAAGAATGTGCAAAGACAAACATTAATCTAACCATGTTCGGTGAGCATCAGTTTAATAGTAAATTTTATATAACTCTTCATTTTGCGTTATCTTCACATAATTAATTATTCCGTTTAAATATAATGGTCTGAAAGTTTTACGTGATGTAGCATTGGACTTAATATGTGATTTTTCTTCAAATTATCAAATCGTAGATTAATTAGATGAAAAGTTATGTAGTTTTCACACAGTTTCACAAATAAAACTCTTTCTTTTAGTGACGCGTTTCGATTTTTATTAAAATCATCGTCGGACTGTCAGATTTTAATAAAAATCGAAACGCGTCACTAAAAGAAAAAATTTTATTTGTGAAACTCTCTGAAAACTACACAACTTTTTATCTACATGACGGAAGATTTTCACTAAGTTAGAGCGTCTACAATCTACATGATCGTAGATTATTGTTGTAGGCAACTTTCTTACTCCGTTAAAGTCTCTCTTAACAAGAAACTTGGTTTTACAATCAAGCACACGAATACCATTTCACGTCGTGTCTTATCTCCGAAACATGCCCGCTTATTTCTATGTATTATCTTCATTAATATGACTTTTAAGTTTTTTGATCGAACACTCTAGACTCTGGACTATTATAATGAATGCCACATGCATATATAGACAGATATATACACTTTCCTGCTGATTTCAATGATAAACTTGATTATTAGATTAGTAGATTAGTGCAGCAAGATATTTGTTCTGTCTGTCTATGTATGCGTGTGGCATTTATTATATTAGTCCAGAGTCTACAGTGTTCGATCAAAGAACCTAAAAGTCATATTAATAAAGATAATACCTTGAAATAAGCGAGCGTGTTTCAGAGATAATACACGAAGTGAAATGGTATTTATATGCGCTTGAAGAACTGATTGTAAAACCACGTTTCTAATTACAGTTTTTTTTTATAATTTGTTGTCTATATATATATATATGGAATTGATATTCATTCATAAATATTTTAAGCGTTTTAGTGGAAATACCCCTTAGAATAAATAGTAAGCAAGGGGTTTTACAAGCCATTGGAAGATTTTGATATGAAGGTACCTCTACTACAGTAATTCATCGTTACTTCTCAAGGGTAGGCGTAGGCCAGAAATTATCATTGAAAACATGTTAAAATTTCAGAGAATTCTTAATAATTTACAGAGAAAAACAGAAAAATAACAGAACATCCTCAAGCTTTGTTTTATTAAATGTTTTTGGTCATAAAGGCATTTAAAGATTTACTATTTTGATGAAAAATATAATTTTTAAGTTCTTGTAATTTTCATGCATATACAGAAAACTCATGTTTGAATGTTTTTTGAGCTATATATCTGTAGCACCGCTTAAACAGCTTGTGGGGGTCTGTAATATTTAAAAACATATTTTTATACATCTCGAAATTACACTCTTTTAACGTCATGTCATAATGTTTCTTTTTATAAGTGGAAAGTACTAGATTAATATTGCATTGAATCGACTTTTAGTACATTCAAAGGTGTATGAAAATTTACGTTGGTGTGTATGTTTGTAATTTGAGTTTGTTGATTACAGCAGTAAGTCAGGATTTCTTACATTAGTTACATTTGAGGCGTTGAAGTTAACGTGTCCTCGAAGATAGGATCTCAAGGATTAGAATCTTATGATAAGTGGTTGGGATTTGTAGAGGTTACCTTCAAGTCTCATTCGAATACAGTCAACAGAAAACTACATTCCTTTAATACATGAAAAAAAGATAATATCAAAAACATGCTGAACGCGTACCGTATACAAACATATTAGCATAGTAGAACCCGGCTCCAACTGAAGTGAATTACGTCGAGGATTTATACTTTTTCAGAAATACAGGAATGTAAGAACAACTCAAAGTTTTGATGACTGTATAAAGATATGAAAGATAAGTCGGATGAATCGACATCCGTAACTGTGTGAACAAATTGTGTCTTTAATCTGTGCACAAAGTTGTACACAGGTACAAATAGTTTGAGGTATTCAAAATAGCCTTATTTGAATTTTGAATTTATGAATATCGTTACCTGATCCAACTGCAGCACTACTTTTTCACGCATCACTCATCAATTATTGAGTTTTTAAAACTTGGAAGAGTACCCCAGAAGATATAGTGTTGAGATATTTCCTTCTTTTCAAGAATGCTTATACATCATAAATTAACAAAATAGTCAGGTAGTATTGAACGTCGGATAAAAACATTGAGTTTTTGCGTGTCGTTTGTTTTCCGTGTACTGGCACATGTCTATAAAAGAGGATCGTCGAGAAAAGTCGATAAGTAGAAAACACAGCGACGTACTAACAATGGCTTCATAGCGACTTTACAGCAAACATTTTTAAACTAGTAAAACCGTGTAGCTGTAAAGCTGGCCTGTAAATTCCACATCTCAGAGACATCCAGTGTTAGTTTGGATCCCTCAAATTGCTAATCGCATATTTACCACCAGAACCGTATAAACTATCACGAACAGAAGTGTAACCTGAGGAAACAAAGATGGAAGGGAGAAAAAACACAAGCCACCAACACGAGCCAACTAGTACATTTGTGCCTTCGGTCAAGAAAGTCTACCCCGTGTTTCCGGCGCAAACCTAATGAGTTACAGCGGGAGTCGTGGTACTTCAAGGCTAGGAGGAATTACTAAAACAAGTCTCTCGGCCTGAAGTACCACGACAAGTAGCTATAACCAACACCCATATATGTGTTGCAATAACTGGCCTCCGTGAAAACGTTACGTATTGCCCGGGGTTGTTTGACCGAAGCCAGAAATGTGCTAGTTGGCTTCTGTTGGTGGCCCCTGGTTTGCTTTTTTCCTTTCCATGGTTGTTACACCCGTATTCGGATGTTATGAGTATGGCTGCTTATGTCATTGAGTACATATGCACATTAATTTGGGCTTGATAGAGCCAAGTAGCAGAATATGTATCGCTCGAGTTACCTTTCCTATCAATTTTTAATCTCCTTTACCTATTCCTTTATTGCGGACAAGCACAAGATTTTTCAATTAGTTCTTTTCACTGATCCGTGTGACCACAAATGTTTGTTGTTGGGTTCGTTCCTTATCATTACTGCATTTTGTCTGACTTTATAATAAATATTCAGATTCATCTATTAATTGCGACATCAACATGCCAGAAAGTCTTGAACCATCAAATAATAAGACAAAATGGTCACTAGGAAAGCAAAACGTGTTGATACTCATGTTTGATGCCCGAATCGTCTTTTGTCAAGCCTCTAGGGGTTGACATCAACAACATGTCCTGGACTTGCTAGGTTGGTGTCGCAGAACCTGTCGTTCTCTTTCGCTGCAGAAAATTGTATGTTCATCATCGTCGGACTATCATATTTGACTGGTAACAAGGCTAACAAGGCTACCCAGATTACTTACTAACTAGACCCTATCATGGATACAAAACTAGATAACTTTAAATATGAATCGAAACGCGTCACTGAAAGAAACTGTGTGAAACTGTGAGTTAATTACACAATCTGCGTCATTATACCAAATTATTTTATTTTGCAATACTTCAGTTGTGTGAGGAGTAAGATGATACGCCATTGAGCAGCAATACATTTTTCTACTCGTATAGGCGCTTAAGGTTAAGCGATGCAAATTATACGTTTTGTTTGTATAGTTTTAATGAGTTTACTTATATGTTTATCGGCGGAGTAATGGTTGCTGAATTTCGGTGACATGTATACTTAAAAATTAAGTCAAGTAGATCTACTCCGCATACATATTTATTAATAACTGGTAGTGATACCGAATCTGGATAGCTAAAATACAATTATCTGTTATGATTAAGTTGCATAAAATATTATGAGATCCCTCGAAAAACCTACTTGCTTTTACTCTCTTCACATGAAAGAGCGGATAAAATATTAAACAGGTTCTGCGTCTGCCGACATACATTCCTGTTATGTAAGGAATCATTGAAAACTGATTTCTATAAAGAAATTTTAAACATATGTATGAAAGGAGATATGTTTAATAAGCTCGTAATATTGATTTATCAAGATTCTTTGGAGGCACATGTAATTTTTAAAAGGGAAGTTGTCTGACAGTAATAAATCCGGGGAACTTACGTATTGGTAGATACTACTAGACAAGACAAAGAGGCCTATAATACAATGTGACGTTTGCGAAATTTCATATTTATGAGGTCTAAGAACGTTGTATGCCCTGAAACGATCAGGAACTTGAGAAAGTCACAAAATCACTGTTTGGAATGAGGAAAAACAAAATCCGTTTTGACTAATGCTATAAGTGACCTGAAGGTGTGCAGTAAAAATCAGTTATGAAAAAACTTTTATTGATCGATCACTTTGGGCCCCATGAATAAAAATAAAGCATTTGCTTTATTTCATATGAAAAGTATATTGTTTCTACTTGCAGCAAATGCTTTCAATAATAATCAGCTAAAAGCGTGTTATGACATATCGAACAGTTATTCTATTTGGCATTATAATATACCTGCTGTAATCTGGACAAGCTGCGTCTAAGCATTAGCGGTGTAAATTCAAAAACCCAAAATCTAATAATTAATCATGCATTATCAGGCAAATGATTGGAACCAGATATGCTTATAGAACAAAGTTTCGACTGCCTTGACTGGGCAAATTATATCAATCCTTAGAGTTCCGTTGGTTGAAGGTTTTCTTCAAAAATGGAAATTTTATACTTAGATATGCTTCTGCCAGGATTATAGTTCTCATATTAATTGCTCTATATTATTTTTCAGTAAGCAGAATACTACTTACTAAACTTACTACTACTACTGCTTTATAAAGGATTCTTGCTCTCATTCCGTTAAAAAATGCCATATTTGACACGAGATATGAAATTGTCTCACAGCAAAGATTACTATTATCGCCTACACATGACTTGAAGCATGAATTTTCCAATGCAATGCCTTGTAATATACGTCACATCTTATTCATAATTATTTTATCATTTATTTACTTGGAACTTTTACTTTGATCGATGAAATTGCTTCGACATCAGTCATGAAGTATACGCTGCATTTTATTCATCAGACCCATTGCCACTTGACCTCAACGTAATAATTTGTGACCTACCTCTTTCGCTGAATATCCTTGTTTTGGCAATATTATATAAGCTTGGTAAACAACAATTGTTTACCAGATGTCTTCTGAATGACGTCAGTAAGATTCAGTATATTCAAATTTACCTTCGAAAAAACATTTGAATATTTTTTTACCAGAAAATAGAGAAAAATGACTAGAAAGTTCATTAAAGCCTATGACAAATAAATAATGTAACGATTTTTTTATTTATTTTCAGAATGTTATTCCGTTTCAAAACATTATGACGTGATTCGGTTATTTTTGAAAAAAATCTGATGCCAAGTTAAATAAAGTTAACAAACATTCTCAAAATATTCGGCATATTGAACTAAGTACATATGTACACAACTTCAAAATACTATTATTAGCTTTCATGTATAACAGTTGAATAAAGAATATTGACTCGTGTTTCATTACGTTTTTTCCTTAATGAGACATTTGTTCAAATGTTTGAAGTAATTGTACGTACAAACCTGATATTTTACATAGCTACGTATATTTTTCACACCAAATGCTGAATAATATTTATTTAATCGTTTCTACGCACCTTCCGCTTAGGTACTAATTGATCTTAAAAAACTAAATACCTATAAGCGGTATATATAATAATTCATAAATTCAAGCGAAATTTGGCAATTTCTAGCACGATAACATAACAGCGGAATATTTTTCATATTTTACTCTGGCAGACTATTACTTAGGTCAAATGCATTTTCAAGTATAAATGACATTATACTGTACACGACAGACAAGGGACAAGTTCTGATCGCCGAAATTGGTATATTCGAGATTTTTTTGTTTTTCTAACTTTTTATGCGTATGTTGTATACGAAATTCCATATTACTGTACTGCCAATCTTTCTGACAGTCTGTCGGTCTGTCGGTCTGTCGGTCTGTCGGTCTGTCGGTCTGTCGGTCTGTCGGTCTGTCGGTCTACCGGTCTGTCGGTCTGTCGGTCTGTCGGTCTGTCGGTCTGTCGGTCTGTCGGTCTGTCGGTCTGTCGGTCTGTCGGTCTGTCGGTCTGTCGGTCTGTCGGTCTGTCGGTCTGTCGGTCTGTCGGTCTGTCGGTCTGTCGGTCTGTCGGTCTGTCGGTCTGTCGGTCTGTCGGTCTGTCGGTCTGTCGGTCTGTCGGTCTGTCGGTCTGTCGGTCTGTCGGTCTGTCGGTCTATCGGTCTGTCAGATTACTGAGAATCTCAGTAATCGCTGCGCAAATTTTGATTAATTCCGGGGAGGTATAGAAAGTGGCCATGCAGTAAGTTTGGTACTTTCTTTTTTGTAATTGAAGGCAACCAATCTTTGTTATTTACGCTTCTCGAGATCAATTTTTTCGGACATTGGTATAAAATTGGGGAGCTCTAAAATATTTAACAGCCAACTTAAATTTTTTTATAAATTTACCAGCTTTATTTTTATATTTCTTTTTCTCTGATATTTCTAATATTCAATATATTCATATTCCTTATAGGCGAACTAGTCTCCAAACAACCAGTTATGGATATTAAAAGAATACAGCCAGATACAGCTGCAATGAAAACAAGAAGGTATGTTCAATTTTTGACTCGCTTTTCGCTCAAGGAGTGGATATGATGCTTGCAGCAAGATACTTAAGGGAACACCATAAAATAATGAATAATAACCTCATAATGACAATGATATTCAGGCAGCGGAATACAGTATCGCTATGCGCTATGAAGGAATATGAATCTGTAGGTTGGACTGAGTCGATTTAATTTACTCGAAAGTTTTATGAAGGCATGATGTTTCAAAAACAGACAAAACATAACCAGGCATAAATCAACACCGACAACTTACCCAACCGTCTAAAAAGGTCCCATATATCTACAAGATGATAACTGCGGGCCACGGTCACAAAAACCTCAATATCATCGATATGTCAGCTATGTATATTGGAAGCGTACAGCGTATCCAGAAATCAAAACAATAACAAATGACAACGAGATCGACCGCAATCATTCGCGATCTAGTCGAGGCAAAAAACAAATGCTTTCCAGATAGCAACGCTAACTGGATGAGATGTATGGTTGCGTGTTTCGACCAATTGTCAGCAGTTTTAAATGGCAAAGAGCAATAGCGTACTTACGGGATATGAAGGGGGAAGCTGAATAATTAATTCAATAATTATCCGCCGGGTTTGGACGTACCAGGGGTGAGAAGTTTTGGCATTTTCTTTGAATCAGGCCCTTAATTTTGTTCAGTCCAAAAACATTATGTTGCGGCTACATCAAATTTGTTTATGAATTACATAGCAAAAAGTCTGACAAAGTACATATACATCCAAAATGTTCATCAAAAAATGAAGAAAAAAGCGTATAAGACAACTATGTCTATATAGAAGCGACACAGTTCTCCTGTTCACATTATTTCGAAACTTGAATACGTGTTTGTTCATTAGCATCTTTTAGGGGAAAATAAAATCTACAGTATCTACCTAATATTACCTCGTATACCTGTCGTATGCTACCAACCGTAAGATTCATTAGTGGATTCAACGTTTGCTCTGTGTAACGTTTGATACAATTAAAATTCCTAATTTTGTATACTCCGCACCCATCAAGCTTGCTGAATTTGTCCTTCTGGTTTCCAAGTAAGTTAGGGACGCGTTGTACATTTTCGATCGAAAGTTATTGATATATTCTTCGGACCATCACCTTTAGTAGGTAGTGTTTCCTTAGCGTTACGTTTACAGACTGGTTCTTAGACATATTTTGGTATCATACCCATTGGCACTAGTCACTTGTTTCATGAGCTTTTACTTTTGGAAATTTTTTTAGCTCAAAATAACCAAGAAATTGAAATTAGCTCTCTTATGTTGATTGCAGTTTTTAATTTCTTTGATTATGTAAAACATTCTATTAATTTATTTCTCTTATACCTTGAATTTTGAGCTGCTTTTTAATATTTTTGATTGGTAGGATATCTAGAACCGGAAACTGCCTATTGTCTTCAATATCGGAATGAAGAGTAATCGATTAAAATTGAATATTCTGGTTTTTCACGAAATCTTAAAATGTTCCCATATATTTTGTCGAAAGCAACAAGGCTATTTTTAGCATAACTGTACTATATATTAGCTAAGTAAGAAGACAAACAGTGCCCTTCATTTGCATTTTCGTGTCGTTTTAAGATGTTTTAGCTCATGTGAGTAGCATTCATGGTATGGCCACAACTGTTAAATATTCAGAAGCACATTGCGAACCAATATAAATACCTTCAAAGAGACTAGTATCTAATTTTTTTACTATAAATTCAGAAAAAATTGCAACCAACAGCCTCTCGATAGCTATGACCTTTCAAACCCATCCACCAAAAACTAGGAAATATGTAAACTATTAGAAAACCTCTTGCCTTTTCGGGTTTATGTGTCTTAGGAAAGCCATACAACTTGATAACGTTGGATTTAAAATTGAAGTTGTCTTCTTTTTTCTCAGTGGAGCTGGAACTGGGCTATTCAAACTATTTAATGCCTTTTTTACTCGGTGGACCATTTTAGTGGAGGATTCACCCGGATTTTCTAATCTTCTTAAATGAACATATAGATTCTATTGAAGAAAAAAAAGAGGACTAGGAATACAGACAAGAAAGCCATTACTAATATCCTGTTATTTGCGCTAACTTCTTACCTTGAAAATGCTTAACATACTCGCCGGTAGCTGAAATCATGGTCTTTGTGGCTGCTTCATCAAAGGAACCAGTAGCACAGATTGGGTAAGTTTATAAAGATCAAAGCAACAGTGGAAATCATTATTTTACCCGGTTTCTGATAGCCCGACATTAAAACCAATACACCACGCCTTTGTAAATGAAACGCTTGAACGGTACAGTACCGCCTACTTAAAATCTTCAATTCGATTATTGCATTAAGTAATATAATTCTTAATAATATGCCGCTAAGAGCGTTCTAGTGACTTTGCTCGTTGATTTTTTTAAATTACATAAAAGGTTAGGATGTCAATCCTAGGCAATTAGTTGCATATTGGAATGCGTATCATGTTTATGTTCACGTAAGATTAGTGAAACCATTCTTCAAAATAGCTGCATATTCCACATAGTATATGAATAAGCGAAGGTTTCTCCTTGTGTATGATATTTAAAATAATTTTAAATGCTATATTATGAGCCCCTGCCAGCACTACAACCTCATTTGTACTTTATTCTTTTACATTTACTGAACCCGCTGTAGTAGCCGCCACAAACCCTAAAACCTGTTTGTATAGTTTCTCTTTTGATACTCTAGTGACTTCTATTAATTCTAGTCAAGGAAGGTGAAGCCTCGGCTCGACTGTCATCCTCTCACACATTTTCTGCAGATGAAATACGAATCGTGCAACCGTAATTGGAACCTTCAACCATTTCCGTGCGTTTCTTTCCCATTCATACAAACAGTCAATCAGCTTCGATATTCATTGTTCTTGGTTTTCACAAAAATTCATGGCTTGGTACTTAACAGCTTTTCTCTGTGTACCTAAGGTTGCTCCTAAGAATTCCTTGGTTAGCAAATTTCATTCGTTGAGGTAACGAAGACTGCCACAAAATATTCAAGCTAGATGTCAATATTGTGAACCCAGTTCATCAAATGTTGATAACAAGGATCTGAGACGGGATACGAGACTCCTTCAGAAATGTCGTTGCAAAATTATAAAAATTCTAGTCTTGCTGCTATTATGTAGCGTCTACTCACAAAAATCTATCGCCCATTTTTATCGGTCTGTCTGGGTGCGGTTTTAACTGCGCGTAATCTCAGTAACTGACCTACCGATTTTTATGGAGTTCGGAGATCGAAGTGTTTGGAGTTCATAGTAGGTAATGCTGCTATACTTAAATCGGTGTTTTGAGAGTAAAAGTAAAAGCCAAGCGGAAATTGCATCATTTCAGGGGGTAAGGCCCTTATAGGCCTACTTAATATGTTAGCATGTTGATAGAAAAACGTGCATAAAATACGTTACGCTAATGCTTACCATTATCTCTTTAAACAATGAATCACCTCATCGCTAATCTATTAGCAACATTTTTATATATGGTACACTACTCAAAATCTACGCGCACAATCGAATATTGTTCAGTTTTTATTTTACCTGTAAGCGTTATCATATAAAATTGCGTCATTTAGGTTGTCCTTAAATTTGCTCGGTGTGATACCAGATAAAAATGAAGGTTTTTAACTGCATCCCACCCAGTAGAAAACGAATTTAATAATAATAATGAAATAATAATAATAATAATAATCAAGGATCATAGTACGATCCAACACACATGCAGTTCGGGATGAGCAAAGGTAAAGTGCTCCATATCAATAAAGGTCAATTGAAGATCCATCCCGAAGAAGCAACTGTAAATGGAGCAACGTTTGCCAACATGGACCAGGATGAAACGTACTTGTATCTGGGCATTTATCAAAACACAAATATCAACCATACGCAAATCAAAGAACAACCGAAAACTAAATCAACCAAAATCTAGTAAAACTTCTGAAAACAAAACTAAACTCTTGAAATTTTATCAAAGTTATCAACACATTTGCAATACCAGTCCTCACGTACTCCCATCGCATCATCAAGTGATGCCACACTAACATAGACACCATTCCATACCCTCATTCGAACAGAATTCACGGAACATAGAATGTCAAACCAAACTCATGCAAAGAAAGACTGATCGTAGATAGAAATCTAGGAGGTAGGGGAATTACAGTCACACAAATACTTCACGCAAACCAAAAATATAAACACTCACTTCTTCCAAAGCAAGCAAACCAACTTACATAGAGCGATAGTGAAAGCAGACAAGAACTACACACCTCTTGACCACATTAATAAAAAACAGTCATACACCTGGCAGCAGGATGGCCAACTTTTCCCAGATTCAGATGGAATTATGCTTGCTATCCAAGATCAAGAAATTGCGACCCAAAACTACAAGAAGTAATTAATGAAAGACCCCATTCAACAGATAACAACTGCAAAAAATTCCACCAAACAAAGGAAACGATAGACCATATTACCGGCTCATGCAAAACGCTAGTTGGAACTGATTACACCGCGGTGCACAACTCTGCAGCAAAACTTATACACCAAGCATTAGCCACAACATACAGACTAATACAAAACACAGATCTATATTACAGATATACACCAACATCAGTACTCGAAAACAATCAATATAAACAGTACCGACAAGACAATCCCAGCCAATAGGCCTGATATCGTTTTTCAATCCAAGGAAGAAGAAGTTATATATTTAATTGAAGCTGCTATCCCCAATGATAACCACCTTGATACCTTGATGGTTACAAATACAATAAAATTTAACTGATGCAGCTCTCCTAGTACATGAATCAATAATAATCCTATTAGCAATAATTTACCTCTCATTTTAACCAGTGACGAATTCAATTGAAATCTTTTTTGGTAATCCTTTATGATAATTCCTTCAATGCAGCTAATGTTGTACATATGCACATTGAACAATTATTATTCCACGTAATGTGTAAACAATGAAATATGGAAACTTTCAAATAAATCCTGTATAAGTGTATAACTGTTTGAAGTTAAATAACTGAAATTTTGAAACGCGATGCCGTTGATCTATTTCCTGTTTCATGTTGGAATCAATAGTAATTACCACAAGTAAACTGAGAGCTTATGTTGGAGTTAATTAAAAATTTTATAACTTATTTCACATATGATTGCTATTTCTATTTCTGTTAGATCTTCAGTCTAGATATTTCTGTTAGACCGACAGATTTCTATTTCTGTTAGATCTTCAGTCTAGATATTTCTGTTAGACCGACATACTGACAGACCGACAGACCGACAGACCGACAGACCGACAGACCGACAGACCGACAGACCGACAGACCGACAGACCGACAGACCGACAGACCGACAGACCGACAGACCGACAGACCGACAGACCGACAGACCGACAGACCGACAGACCGACAGACCGACAGACCGACAGACCGACAGACCGACAGACCGACAGACCGACAGACCGACAGACCGACAGACCGACAGACCGACAGACCGACAGACCGACAGACCGACAGACCGACAGACCGACAGACCGACAGACCGACAGACCGACAGACCGACAGACCGACAGACCGACAGACCGACAGACCGACACACCGACACACCGACACACCGACACACCGACACACCGACACACCGACACACCGACACACCGACACACCGACAGACCGTCACACCGACAAACCACCTAAAGATAGACCGAACAACAGAGAGACAAACAGAGAGACAGACTGGCAATAGAAATCCTTACCTAGAAATAGGAGATAGGACTTACCAACAATAGATCATGATCAGGCTCGTAGTACTCAAACTTTTGCATTGCACCTGTATCACTGAGAAGTTCCTCATAAATGCGACTGCCAATGTACCATTGCATTTAACGCAAAAACTACACGAAGAAACAATAACTTTTAGTGTAAGCAAAACCCAAATAAAAGATAAAGTAGTGCGACTATTGTCAGAATTGCTCAAGCACTGAATGGTGCTTTTATAAATACTCTCTATTTCACACAACTGGAAACACATTACCGTATAGTTCTCGTGATAACAAGGTTAACACGGGAAAAATTAGTTCGGTCGTACGATACACATTAGTGTCATAAATTACGCCTATCGAGTTTATTTCAATTACATAATTAGTTTCAATTGTTGCTGTTGGCTGGCTGGAGATATTTAAGAGCAATATTGCATAGCATTTTTCATGGTCCTTAGAACTAGATGGATACACCCTATGATGTAGTGTGAGACGGCCTGATAAGTCTTATATTCACTAAGCCCCTCAGTTGTTTGCTATAGACCCACCGTACTAGTATACGCGCTGGATTTTGTTCTTTATAGATATTATCGAGCTAGGATTATTCGTACTACCAATACTTATATTTTCACGTTGTTCTTTCTAGTCCCAAGTCAAAAACGAGTGAAGAACTTATCATTCGAAATACTAAGTTTTTTTGATATTGTAATCTCCAGACATCCGAATAAACTTGTCACTAGATTCCATTAGTTTATCTGTCTAAAAGAGCGACAAACAAAGTATGCTGAAAAATCTGAAACAACCGTCTTAATCCTTTGCGAGTTCCCGATGTTAATGTGGGGCTTTGAGATCAGAAAACATAATTTTCTTATATAATAAAATTAAGGTTCGGAAATATACAAAAAATTTCTATAATGATTTCAAGCTCAGTAAGTCTGTATTTCTGTCTGTACTATAATTTTACTTACCTTCATACGAATGTTGATGAAATATAAAATGCCAAGTCATCAATTAATTAACGTCTTTTCCTTTTTTATGTAGATATAAATATAATATTTTTGGACCTGATTTGAAAGGTTTTCTGCAAGTTTTGTGAATCAAAAATAACACGCGTTTTTTACAAAAGCATCTTCAAGCTTTGACACCCGTCTACATACATCGTCAGACTACAGGTGCTTCCAGGATAAAAGTGAAATGAAAGATGACTTTCATTTATGAAACGCTATCTATAAGATACACAGTTTTATCCATACAACTTTTTGCCTGCAATTTTTGAACAGCTATGCTCTGGATTGTATGGAAATAGAGAGATACATACTTTTTAAAATTCGCTACCTATTAAAAATATTCTCGGCAATGCGTAACTGTCATCAAGTGCTCAAGAAATGCATGACCCTATATAAATAATGTTCATGGGGTACAAATACCAGAATAAAAATAATCAGTTCACTTCTCAAGCAATATTCCGCACGTACAATGTACCACAGACTTCCGCTAAACATCAGTAATGCCTTACCCGATGCGAGTTTCCTTTTAAACCGAAAATGAACAAAGAAGCGGTTTCAGTCCTAACACCCGGAAAAGCAACTTTTCCTGAAAGCCACAGCGGAAAACTGACGCAACTTGGAAGGCGCCTCAGATATATACATACGTACAGAACTAATAGGCTTAGAAGTTTGAAATACACTAGCTGTAAATCAGACTGAATTTTCTAGGGTATCAATAGTTATCTCCATATGTCGATTGTCCTCAAAATCCATACACTGAAAAATTGGATTAATATAACGACTATATGTCAAGGAACTTGATATTCATTCCTGGTCATACGGAAAACGTTATTCAATTTTTGAATTGATCAAATTCCTAAAATTTCTATATTTTTCCATTTCGGCCTTAGTGTTGTTTCTGTTTTAAACTCAGAATGAAGACTAAAGATATAATGGTATCGTTTAACTAAAAGAATGAAATTCAAGCCTTAGCTCATCTGAGGCGGTTAGCATCCCAAAATATATATTTTTTGTTATTTGTTGTTGCAATGCCACGGGAAACGCCAAAAATTAGGATACTTGTGTAGCAAATCGAGGGCACAGAAAAAATTCTACCAAAATTATTAGAGCTTCGCTGCTTGGCACCGCTGTAAAAACGATAGTATATACTACAGACGGTACTGGTGGACTGACATCATGATAGTTCGGTTAAAAATGAATATGATGAAATGGGAAAATGATTAGGCTTTAGAAAAAGAATGATCTTTTGAACTCAATGTTTATCGATAAACTACTACAATGTCCTATATATCTAAGCATCTATTTGTCAACTTACCCTTAAAGTATCTGAAATCAGGAAAAATTTGGAAATAGTTAAATAGTGTAACGGATAGAATATCTAAGGTTGCCCCTGGTGTAAATGCAGTCTTCAGAAAATCATAACACATACAAACCAAAAAATAATTGAATAGTATTAAGAGAATAATTGAATGTGAATTTCCTTGTTTAGTTATTTATCATTTGTGTTCTTGCAAATTAATAAAAACAATATTTATTCAGATATTCTTACGCTCAAGAACATGTTCTTGTCGTCTTGCCATTTATAAGCTGCAGACGACATAACACAGGCAGCAAAGAAAAACAGTATGAAGCATGTTATAAAATAATAATAAATGATTAATTGTAATAAAATGGGCTATCTCTTGAATGGTTACATGAATTTAATATCTCCTTACCTTGTAGCCTTGATCAAATTCAAACTTACTGCAACTTTGTCCACTCAAGAAACAGCCAACTTTTGTCAATTAAAGTCTTATGGTAACGAAACAACAACAACCTTATCTTTTTCTTTCGTACATTGAATAATAAATGCGCCGGTTAGAGTTTGGACGCTATATCCCAGACGGGCGACTAAAAGGTCACAAAGTTATGTGGTGGGAGGTTGCTATATCAAGAAGATGATCAGCCTGTTACGTAAACTATCTCTTTAGTATTCCAGTGGGAAAGCAAGGGCGCACGAACTTCATTAACTTATGAAAAGGGGATTATTTTCAAAGAAAACAGCTGGTCTAATCTCCTGGTAGCGAGAGTATTTGAGGAATAATCCTTATAGGATTAGATCTTTCACCAAAAAATCTTGGATGATGGTAAAAGTCTACCAATCCATTGCGAATATGAATGGAAGATGATAGATTTTCAAATACTAACCAGTAGTTTTGATAGGGTAGCATAGGAGTGCTACCACTTAATGTACTCAGATCTGACTTCCGTGTATTAGGCGGATGTGGACTATTTAATATGTCGTGAGTTTTCATACGTAAATAGCTTACCCTATACATTGAAATGACTAAGTACTTCTGATCTTCAGTTTTACATGTAGTTTCGAAGTACGATAATTTTCATAGAATTATAAAAAGTGGAAGAAAAAATTCCACAAAAATCTACACACCACCTTTCAGAAAAGTATATTTCCGGGCCTGCATTTTGACACAGTTTAACAAAGAACAAAGATTTTTACTGGTATATAATTGATGTCTCTTGTTTGAAAAAAAACAGTCTTCCGTATTTTTCCTTCTGTTTCGCAAAAGAATAGACATGTGTCAGAATAATAACATAACACACGAACCAAGCCAAAATAATGGAATGAAAAATATATCATTTACCATTTTAGCATAATAGTCACTTGATTATGCGCACCTCGTATACAGTATACTCGTTTGGAAGAGCTCTGAAGGTGAAGATATTTTTTGTAGCTACTATAATACAAATGCTAAAAAGTCCCTTCCCATGAAATTTGTTTAATAGACTCCGTATAACCTTTATTACAGCTATCAATAGACTGACCATATATCGCTGCCATTCAAATTTGAAGCAGATTTTCTGTGAAACTACAACATAAAAAATATAAACTTTTTTATAAAATGCGCAATAATATTCGCAATTAGAAATCAGAAAGGAAACTGGCGCACGACAGTCTATCAATTGAGCTATGTAGTCAATCCCAATTAGTTCGAGTGGATATTGTTATATTCCTCGGATGTTAACCTTTCTCCAAATTCTATATATCTATATTTTAAATTATTAAACATAAACAAATCAGTCTGCAATTGATGGGATATGAGCTACGACTAGATCCATACAGTATTTTTCAAGGTATTAATTCTCCAGGATAGTTTCCGTTAGTTTCGCATCCAGTTCCACACAAGAGTCGAAATAATAAAATTGAATCAAATATTCCCCGTACTTTTTTAATGGAGCCCTCGAGGAAAAAATGTTAAACGAAAGACCCTCCTCAAAATACGTCCCTGTGTATGCTGTTTCATTTTTGATCACGAATTGTGATCACCCTGTAAATATACATATATAGGTATATATATATAGAGCTCTCTCTACACCATGCTGTTTTTACTAGTTTACGAAATAATTTTTATCATGTTCTAAATAGAACAATAGTGTAATTTTAACAAGTTTTTAAAGTTTATATGTTTCTCTGCATATATTGATCAATATTTTTACGATGTGTTACTGCAAGTGTGGAAGCTTGACAGAAAACAAAGTTCTCTTCTAACAGAAACACCAAACATCTGAAAACAATTGCTACGCAGCAACCCGGAATATGATGCTATCAAAGTCGAGTTGATAAGGGATATTGCAGATTAGGTCCGGCCCTTACCCGGATATGAATTATACCCCTCGTAAATTCAGAACGGGCAAAGGAAAAGGAATAATGGTTCAGTGCGTACAAGGGGTGATGGGTGGATTTATATAGCTGACAAGTTGATGCGCACTGCTTAGGTGAGGTTAAAAAAAAATAATTTACTCACCAGGTGGATTTTTATATAATACCCGCGCATTTCCTGACAAATGTATAATTTCTGAGGATCGAAGACTACCACTGAATAAATTGAGTTATGGAGGTGTTGACAGTATACTTAATAAATAAGCTGCAAAAATATTTTAGCTATAGGCTATTAGTGAAGTAGCATCTTGCAACAATTTATACATCCTTGTCAGGACAGTAGATAACATTCATTCTCTGAAAGGTAAAGGTGCTTTAAAACAAGGCTGTGGGGTTGGTGGCCCTGCCACTTGGCCGCCATTTTAGAAAAACGTGAAATTTAATTTTTCGTGATATCATCAGATCAAAAAAATCCTGATCCTATTTATAGGAAATAACTCTGATTATACTTTTTTAATTTCAATTAGGTATCCACGTCAGTGGACCCGTTTAATGTGGCCATTTATTTAAATTATATGACGCATGGGCAGAATAACATAAATTTAAAATTTATTTTAGACTAGTATGGACTGGCACTAGAGAGAGAGCGAGCGATCAGTAGCAGTACGACCGAGACAGAGCTACGAAAAAGGAAATAAGCGCGCATAAGCTATAGAGATTGCATGTTTATCTATAAAAATCTGTAAGGGATCGGTTTCCAAGTAGATATACAACATAAAGAGGCTAAACTCAATTCAACCTTGTATGTTCGAGTTTTCATGTTAGCCTCCTCGTGCCAGATATATTATCGAACAGCATTTTGTTGAAGAAAAAAATATTTTGAAGCCATATTTATGTTTTTTTTATTGTTAAATAACTCAAGTAACAGAGAAACCAATTAAATTCTGAGGGAACTATTAAACCAATATTATGTCTTGTCATATGTTCCTTGTGACGTCACCACTAAACGGGTGCATTCCTTTGTTCTATTGCTATGAAACCTATTTTTCATTTAGATATGTTGTATCTATTGATGCACTATGGCCTTCATAACTGGATGAATTCTTGGTTGATGCTTTTTAAAGGCACTTCTGGTTCTATGTTTTTATAGATAACGTCGCCAAATATAGGTGAATTTGAATGTTTCATGAATATTCAAGATCTTGAATATCTTTTGATCGACAGAATGTAATTCAGAAATAGTGTCTTGGAAATACATTTGGCTGATAGGAATTCGATCATACATTCCTATCGAATGTGTTGGAAATCAAGGCAGGTATAGTTATCAAACCAAAAACGACCGGAAAGCCAATGGGTTGTAGAATGTAACGTTTACGTTAATAATGCAAGCAATTTTGTTTTTTTCATTTTCGAAATCCTCTTAAAGACGACGAGACGGGAAATCTTGTATTTGTGGGTCAAAATCGTCGTCATTAAGCACTGGAGATTCCCGCCTGTCTGGTTATTTATTTAGAATGAAAAATAATCACCAATATATTATATAAGGCAAACCACGCACTAGCATCGTTTTCTCAGATACTGAAAAACTGCGAAAATAAAACGCATTGGTTTTGATAAGATACCGCGCATGATCAGCTTTCTAGTCACGTCAACCGAAAAAATTACATCGTGATCTATTTTTATGTCAATGCAACAGTTGTAAACTGCAGCTTTAGATCTCCACGTGCACCGGGTTTTAATAGTAGCTGGGGAGTACAAAATTATTATTGACTTTTTGCTTAAGCAACTTTTATGTTGACAAATAAAAAAAATACTAGCACACGGCTAAATCAATCCCACGAACAACGAAATGCCTCCTAGGTCTGTTGTGGTAGATGAGGCTGCCCTGAAAGAAGGTTCATCTACCCGTATTCTTATACAAACGTAGAAAGTGGATGAGGGGATCGGTGCTTCTCATAACGTCGTAGTAGTACCTTCAAAAGTTTGATTTCCGACTTCCATTATCTATAAAATTTTTGAGTATCACGACGTTTCGATTGATATGCTATCTTCAATCGTCTTCAGGTGAACTGAAAATTTTATAGACAATGGAAGTCCGAAATCAAACTTTTGAAAAATCCACATTGTCTACACGTTTCAAACAACAGTAGTAGTACCTCTTATGCAGTTGTCGCAACTAGTCCACAGTCAATGGATGGCGAAAAAGGTGTATAATAGCAGTGGAATCATAAAAATATGTGTGGCGTGGCAGTGACTTTATTTTTACCAGGCGATTCTCATGACGAGATCTGCCAAAGTAAATGCATGTACTTATCCTGGGCCACCCTGAGGTAGCTATAAGACGGTCCAGGTTGAAGATGATGCAAAATGCTAACATTCATTCATTCATTTTGCTCCTCACCTTCACCGAATTGTCCATTTTTGAGATTAAGTACCACACATTTGTATATCCTGAATTCATGAGCATGACTGGCTCCTTTCATATCTCTCAGCGTGATGGACAACGGCAAACGTGAGATGATAATCACTATTATTATTATCTTTATATAGGATTCTCTTGTCGGTATGTATTTGGATGACCCAGTATAGTTTATATTGATTGTTTTCGAGTACTGATATTGATGTATATCTATCTGTAATATGGATCTGTGTTTTGTATTAGTCTGTATGTTGTGGCTAGTGCTTGTTGTATGACTTTTGCTGCAGAGTTGTGCCTCGCGGTGTATTCAATTCCAACTAGAGCTTTGCATGCGCTGATAATATGTTTTATCGTTTCCATTGTTTGGTGGCATTTTCTACAGTTTTCATCTGTTAAGGAGGAGTCCTTCATTATATACTTCTTATAGTTTTGGGTCGCAATTACTTGATCTTGGATAGCAAGCATGAAACCCTTGTTTCTGGGAAACGTTGGCCATCCTGCAGCCAAGTGTATGACTGTTTTCTATTGATGTAGTCTTGAGTCACTTGATATCGGTGTTCTCCATGGAGTGTTTACTGTGAGCATCTGTACAACTTTTCTTGGTGTGACTGTGCATGATTCTGTGTGTCTGCTGAGTGGTTTGGATGTGAGAGGGCAAAAGATGTGTAGTTTTTGTCTACTTTCACTATCGCTTTATGTTAAGTTGGTTTGCTTGCTTTGAAAGAAATGTCTGAGTGTTTGTATTTGTTTTGCGTGAAGTATTTGTATGTCTGTAACTCCCCTGCCTCCTTGATTTCTGTCTACAGTAAGTCTTTTTTGCATGAGTTTGGGTGTAACATTCTATGTTTCGTGAGTTCTGTTCGGATGAGGGTATAGATTCTCTTTATGTCAGTGTGGGACCACTTGATGATGCCAAAGGAGTAAGTGAGTACCAGTATTGCAAATGTGTTGATAGCTTTGGTAAGATTTCTAGAGTTAAGTTTTTTTCTTTTATTATTATTATTATTATTATTATTATTATTATTATTATTATTATTATTATTATTATTATTATTATTATTTTATTATTATTATTATTATTATTATTATCATTATTATTATTATTATTATTATTATTATTATTAGTGTTTTTTCATTTTTTTACGAGGTACTGACGGCATTTGCCAACTTATTATCTCAGCTATTGCTTTACGTCGAGGATAAGAGGATCACAGACAATTAGAAGGTTTTGTGTAATTTTTCATCTTGTCCTAATTGTTGTATTGGCAGTGTAGATGTGGTTGACGTGGAACCAGAGGCTGATAATAATATCGTATTTTTGTTTCCAGAATCGTTTTATTTTTATTGTGAGATCTGTATATTCAAATATCTTGTTAGCATAGGTGCTCTGAACATTGTTAAGATTGGGAATTGCAATATTAAATTAAATAGGTAACTTTTGCCCTGGATTGCAGAACGATATTAGATATATCGACTAGGTCTGTTTTGTCCGTGTGTATTTGGACGTTCAGTATATTGATTGTTTCCGAGTACTGATCTTTATATTTGCATGTTGTATATTGTTGCTAATGCTTGATGTATAATGTTTGCTGCAGCGTTATGTTTGACTGTGTATTCAGTTGCCGTTGGAGCTTTGCTTGCACTTGTAACACTTGTAATATGTTCTATTTTTTCCTTTTGTTGGTAGCATTTTCTGCGGTTGTCATCTGTTATGAACGGATGTTTTATTATATACCCCTTGTAGTTTCGGGTCGCAAGTACTTGGTCTAGGATAGCAAGCACGAATTCCTATATTTTTAGGAAGAGCTTGCCATCCTGTAGTCTTGTATTTTATTAGCATTTTCTTCTATTATACGGTATCGATGTTCTCAGTGTAGTGTTTTCTGCGAACAGGTGTCTAACTTTTCTTGCTGTGATTATGCCTTGTGGTGTGTGTCTACTGAGTGGTTTTGATAAAAGAGAAGGAAATAGGTCTGTGGTTCTTGTCTGCTTTCTCTATGGCTCTATGTAAATTGGTTTGCGTGCTTCGAAGGTACCGTCTAAGTGTTTATATTCATTTGTTCAGAATAAAGTGATTGTCCTGTTTGTTTATAATTTCTCTGCCTCTTTGCAATATGTGTATCGTAATATTCTCGTTTCGTGCGTGTTGTTATGATGAGGATATGGATATCGGCTATATCAGTGTGTGACCATTTAATGATGCCAAGTAGTCTATGTCAGAAAGGGCAATTTTAATATTTACTAAATATACTTTTTTAGCGTTGGTCGAGAAGTTTCCTTGTTTACATAGTGAAAAACAATAAATTCTATGATATTTTACTGGAAACATATAGTGAACACCTCAACAAAATTGGTTCCTTTGTGCAAATACCCTATTTGCTAGCGACAATGAATGCCTTCCAAACCAAAATGCAATTATTCCAAGTAGTTTGAGGGATGGATCCCTTATCCGCTTCTCAACATCAGACATATAAATTCCCGGAAATGTTGGGGAAAGCCGCATGTGTCACGAAAGTGAATACAAACAACCCGTGCACATCGCTGTAACATGTTTCTGTGTTGTTTATATCTCCTTATGTAACTAATCAATGAACAAGCCTTCTAAAGAGGTCCTTAGGGTGAAATTCGGCATGAACTGAATTAGATTTGTATACTATTATTATTTCTGTATAAATTAGCTGCACACTGAGTTGGTGTAATTAGTGAGTTCCACTGTGGATTCAATCTCCGATGTCACAAAAGTTTCTGAAACTTTAGGTCTACATTGTTTGGTTATAGCTTTGTAGCTGATATGCGTTTGTTCAAAAGAATTTTTCCAGATAATGATTGCGTCTGCTCAAAAATCAGTTTTACTTAAAATTTGATAGTATCAACGAAATAAAATATTACAGCTTTTAAAATTCTGAACATCGAAATATACGCACCAACGGCAGAGAGACAAATTTCGACAACGACTTGATATTCAATATTACCAGAAGTAAACTTTCGTATAAATATGGATAGCAACTCTAATCAAAACGCTATAAGGTTTAAAGGCGTCAATCTTAATATTTGTTTCAAATGAGATTGATTAACAAACAATCTGAGAATCATTTTTATTAATAATCTACTCAGCCATATTAATGAAACAATTACGCACATACGTTGAGAAATGCGTACTTTGAGACCTAACAGTCTCTGTTCCTTAAGCTGCGATAGTTTAGGAACAATTTCATAGAAATATATATCAACTAAAGAATACATTTTTATACTTAGAATAAAAAACTCAACATGCATCAGTGGTGACTTGCTCACTTATTAAAAGGTATAGTAAAATGAATAATTCGGAATAATTATTTTAAAACGATCTTTAGGTACAACTGTTTTTCAGGAAAATTCTTCTGCTATATTCTTTATCCAGTGTTCTTTGTTAAAGTAAATTTTTACTCAGGACCAAACTTAATGTGTTTGTTTTCATTCCCGACCATCACTGTTAGATTTATAAATGAAAATCTCTTGCGGTTCGGTAGAAATAACAGTATCTATTAGTACTACTACGACGTTTCGGCGTGTGTCACTGTCAGGAAATTTTTCTGTTATTTCCTTTAGAAAGATTTATTGGAGTCTTCTGCATCATCGAAGAAGGTGAATTTGCTTATTGCTTTCCTTCAGACTAAAAAAGAACAGAATCATTTTTTTTTAAACAATTGTACATGAAAGTGACTTTGATATATGCTAAGGCGTAGGAAACCTTAATAAAGATTGTTATTTTGACCAAGCCTCAAGGGAGTTTGATTTTGAAATCATACGATTGACTGATGTATCTTTAGTAATGTTCTGCCACGGCAGCCTTTGTCAAAGTATAAAATATGAAAAATCAAAGATATTTTAGTGAAGAGATTTCGGTCAGTCGTATGTGGTTCTAATTATTGGCTAGTAGAAAATAATATGAACGAAAACAGCATAATAAGTTACAAAATTTATAATAATTCATATAGTTAACATTACAAAGGCTAACCAGGGTCAATAAATAATAGAAATTATTAAAAGACATGAATCCGTTTACAATTTAAGTACAGTTGAGCTTCTGGATACAGTTAGAGGACATGTGTAACATTTGTAAGAAATTGATTAAAATTTTCCTTCCGAGAAAGGTACATCCAAAGCAGTACAGATTCCATCTATTGCACGCTCCACCTTCTTCATATTAACGAGCCAATTAACTTTAATAATAACTATGCGCTGTTGTAAGAGCTTTATTTTCTTTTGATTGTTTGATCTATGCTTTCTCAGGAAACTTCGTGTAACTTATTACCATCCGTATATCGGCTTATCCACCCGTTATGTCATTTCTTGGTTGCATACATTTGTAGTTGTACCGTAATACTAGAGACCAAAAGACATCGTCAAACTTCAAAGAAAGCATTTTTATTCAATATATATAATTTTCATTTAACAGTAATAAAATAAAAACAATGATGTATCATAGTTATATTTATTTTGACATTGAAATGTGAAAGGACAGTAGCATATTGCTTGATAGTTATATTCAATCCAGTGCTACCAGTCTTTACCTTAAAAACGAACAAAAGCCTTAAAATCTCCATGAATATTACTTTAACTCAGAATCAGAATAATTAATGTCTTCTCTAGCAATAATGAAAGTGTTTAGCCGCATAGTTTGTTGTGAAAGGAATTTATAGTCGTAAATACAGAAACAAACATGAATACTAGTATGAAGTGCAGCAAATGATGTACCAACGTAAACCGTTTTCAATGAGTAAAAGCAAGAGCAACAACGGACGACACAGTGTAAACACTCTAGTAAAACAAAACAATCAACTCACCTAACCTCCACAATTACATTCTAATAGATATGGCAGAGATCCAGCAGAAATATTACGCCTTTTACCATTACTAGAAAAACGTAGTGGAATAACACAGTTTATTCAATTATCCGATGGAGATGGAACTGAAGCATGAATTCCTGAGAATGAATCGCGGCGCGTGCAAATCAGTCTCTGTTGACCTATGGAGACACTAACAATAATATATGTGAGTTGCGTTAATTTTAGATCGGCGACATCTTATTATAAGAGAACGGTTCACACTCTGATTTCAGCAGAGTCTAGGAACAGGGGGGCAGCAGCGTATTTCTGTTGTGATGACGATGAGTGCTGTCGTAACATTGAACTTGTGTGTGGTTATCAATTATCATAGTTCATCAGTAGTAATTTTATTACCATATTTTCCATATGCATTAAAGCATTGCACAACATAAATTTTAGTCTGATAACAGAAGCTTCAGTTTTGTATAATTTTTCATAAAACTTTTAACTATCGTGGATAGATTTCCTACTTCTACTCACAGCACATATTCGGTCTTAGCTCTAACAACTTATCTATAGCTATTAAAAGTTGATGACCTTTCTAGAAATATCAATTGGATTTTGTTTACAGAATGAGACATATCTGCAAATAGGTTGGAGTATAGATAGTGTTGTGAATGGAAATATTGGAAAATTTGGACGGTGTCTCACAAATATTGGAAATGTTGGGAATATTGGAAAAAATGTTCAAAATACGTTTTAAGAGGTTACATAAATCTTATATAATTTCATGCAGTTGAAATATCACACTAGGTAAATAATGTCTGAAAGAGAGTCAAGCATATTTCGGACTCGGAGATTCACAGCCATTCTTCAACTCGATGTCTCTTTCTCGATTAGTTTCGCATATTCGTTTTTTGAGAATCTGAAAAAATTCCTTGTATTCTTCCACATTTAATCCTATGTTTATGTTTAATCTATTTTGAGTTTGATTTGCTCATGTATTTATAGAATGTTCAGCTTTCTCATTTAGTTTCAGTTTTAATTTGTTCCAAGTATTTCAAAAATTTCCATATATTTCGAAAGTTTCTGGAAATACTACAACACTAAGTGTAGACCTGTAGCAACGACTGTCTGTCACTCAAAAGAACTCGGTGTCATTCCTAACCGGAGAGGATAAAATATGTTGAAGTATTATACAATGAATCCTCCAGAAAATTTCTGTTCTCTCCTTAAGGACTTTTATTACTGGCTAGCTCGTTATAAATATTTCAGGAGAAAAGTACTCAATATCTCTATAAGTTCTATTTGGATAAAATCTGATTCTAAAGCTTTCATTTTTTATTGAGATGTGTTGTAATATTTTCTAATTAGACCAATACTGGTCATGAATAAAAACTTGTTTATGCTTCCAGCGTTTATTGTAACATGTAGTATCTAATACAAAAATGTTAGTACATTAATATAATGTCTTAATATAGCCCCACTTTCATCAGGCTGTAAATTATTTTCAATTATACAATCAAAATTATTTTGAATAAATTTATCACACAAATCATATCCGACTTTATGAAGATAAATATATTATATCGGACTTCTGTTATCTTTGATCAATATCTTTTATGCTACCGTGTATCATATGTGCATTTGTATTATAATGCATATTAATGCCATACATAATAAATAAGCGTATTCATTATAATTGATAATGATACCTCATTATATTCATACAGGGTTGGTCGAAAGTCCCGCATCCACTTTATTATGAGTTAGGAAAAAAATACCTGAGGTTGGTACTGGATAGTAGAATGTCATGTTGGTTTGGTGGACCTGCACTCAAAGAGCCACGGTAGTAAGCAAGATGATCAATCAATGTGCCTGGAAGGTAGAGGCGTGGAGGAAAGCATAGCGCTGTGGGAACCCAAACGTCAGCTTTTCAGGCGGAGATATTTGACATCCCAATAGTGACATATTCAGCAAAAGTACAACAGTGTGTGGAGCAGGGCATCTATATATGCCCCGATGGTAGCTTTGAGAGCGGTATCATCTCCTAGGATCAGATCACCACTGCTCCAGGAATGCAGCGCCACACTCCAACGCTTAGCCCAATCCAAGAATATGACCCTCATGTGGGTCCCTGGTCACAGCGGAAAGCCAGGTAACGGGAAAGCAGACTGCCTGGAGAGGATGAGAGCAAGGGGCACATGCATTGACCCCAAACCCTTGCTGAGTATTAGCAGAGCCCAGGTCAGTAATGCCCTAGATGCTTGGCCGTAAACCGAACTTGCGAAAGCATGGATGGAGAAAGATGAATACAGGCAGTCTAAGAGGTTCATAGCAGGCCCCAACAAACGTAGCTATGGCTATTGAACCGGAGGAGGGATTCACTCCACTTGTTAGTAGGGATTCTCACAGGTCACTGCAGATTAAACAGGCATCTGACATTCATAGTAGTGGGCAATGACCCAATATGTGCCCAATGCTGCGAGGAGGAAGCGACCGCGTTCCACTTCCGTATACAGCGGCTGAGCTGCTCGGCACAGCAGAGTTTGGCAGGGAAGAGAGCTACTCAGCGGAATGGTCGGACATCGTGACCTTTATTAAAACGTTTGGAAGGTTTGACAGTAAGGAACTAACCATGTCTGCCATAGTTCTAGCGATGGCCTTAGGGGTCGGCAAAAAGGGCCGAAGGTGGCTCACTTGCCAGACTTTGGCTCCCCATTACTAATACTACTACTACTAGTAGTCTACTACTAACATATTATATTCAGTAATGCTTAGAGATTTTCACTTTCTGTCATATTCTTTCATAGCTTTGCTATATTCGGTAATTATTTGAAATCATTTCCTTACATTAATATTCATTTTATAATACATAAAATTGTTCAAAATGTATCTTTGTAGAGTTTTATTAATGTTCGGTGTACAATTGTTGAATGAGAACTGGGTCAGGCTTTCGCGACCATCATCCAAAGAATTTATTGGGCTGTTCGGCCGGTCTCTCTATAATTCTATATACAGGGTCCGGCAGGGAGGTATGGTGTTTTTGAACAGACTGTTATGCGCGGCAGTGTGGAGCGAATTTTTTCAGCATGGTTGATATCTACTCATACCTGCATGCCATTTCAGTAGCTATGGAGCCATGGACTGTGGCACATCGCGTATTCAACTACAACACTTTTATTGAGACTGGTCGTTCTGTGCTGCTCAGACAGCGACGATTTCGAAATCATTCAACCTTCGGCATGGTCGCGATCCAAAACGCGATACCATTATGAATTGGGTGAACAAATTTCAAACAACGGGATCGTTGAGACCTGGAACTGCACGAGGAAGAGAACGGACTGTACGAACACCGGAAAACACTGAAAGGGTGCGATAAGTGGTGGAACACAGCTCTCACCGTTCAGTGGTACGTCTCTTAGGATATCAGACAGGTCAGTTCGCAGAATCTTGCACTTGGACCTTCATTTTTATATAAGATATGATTATATAAGATTATGGGTGTCCAAAAATTGCTACAAAATGACATTGTGAGGCAAAGATTCGCAAAAACGATGTTGCAATTGCTGGACGACAACATCGTTTTGTTCACGAGTGATGAGGCTCATTTTCATTTATAGGGGATGGTAAATAAGAAGAACTTTCGATACTGGGCATCCTAAAAGCCACGAGAACTGCACGGACAACTCCTGCACTCCGAAAGAGTAACTGTTTCTCGAAATTGCATTATTGGGCCATATTACAGTAACAGTATCTATGAACACAGATCGCTACCTCGCCATGTTGCGTGATTATTTTCTGCCAGAACTAAGAAGATGACACAATAACCTAAGCACATTTTAGTTCCAATAAGATGAAGCGCCTTGCCATACGTCAAGAGCAACAATGGACTTCTTACCCGGGCGCCTGATTTCGTTGCGTGGAAATGTCGAATGTCCACCTCGGTCGCCAGACCTTTTCTCCTTGTGACTACTTTTTATGGGGCTACTTGAAATCGAAAGTTTACATAGACAAACCGCGAAGTCTTGAAGTTCTTTTCGAAACCATAACGCGTGACATTCAAACGATTCCTCGAAAGGAGTATGGAAGATTTTGCCAAAGGCCTACAAGAATGCCTCGACAAAAACGGACGTCACCTAACTGATGTGATATTTCGCACTTGACTAAATCATGTATTCTTTAATGGCAATATACCACTAATGTACAAACCCAATATATTTTGATATTCGTTCAAAAATAAGAGTGTGACATTTTTTTTTAAAACACCACACCTCCCTGCCAGACCCTGTATATGTCCTTGTTTGACATTTTAGCAACACAAGTGGATAGCATCTTTGAAACGATCACATTTTCTAAGAAGGATTTTGTATTTAAAAGCGGACTCTAGAATAAAAGGCGTTTCGCATGGGTTCCCAATATTTTTTATTTTAACGATGTTTCTTTCAAATGCTCATGCGATGCCACTAATGCAACTTTTGATACAAAATTTTAGATATTGTCGCATGGATATTGACATTTTTTCACTCATTTCTGATGCTTATTAACCTTCAGGTAACCAAATTAACCAACACATTAAAAAAAGGGCTTCGCACGGGTATAGAGCCGTCCTTTCTCTATGATCAACATAAAAAATATTTTCAATATGCTCAAAATCATGCGCTTAAAACCAAATACTGTAGCACCGTATATGAACATATTTTTAACGCTGATACCAGCGACCTTGCGATAGAATATAAAAATCTGTATCAAAAGTTGAAAAACGGCCTTCGCGCGAGTATAGAACCAACCTTTTTCTATAATTTTCAAAAAATCTTTCCATTATCTTGAAAACGAAGCGTTGGAAAGGAAAAATTAGAAACCCGTGCAGAACGCCTGTTATTTTAGGTAGAGTTTCCTCTTAATCGTCAAACATTCCTCTAAATGAATAGCAAGCGTTTGTCTGTGTATTTATTAATATATGGTTATGCCAGATCCTACATGCTGACGGAAGATGCATGAGCGCCTCTGGTACCTGTTGGCATGCTCTACAGCTGGTATCTGGAATTTACATACCTATCCGTAACCCTATTACAATATCCCAAGGTGTTAAAGACACCATCATAGCAAGCCATTATGAAGCAAGGGCTACTGCCTAGACAACCCATGTTCATTCTAGTTTTTGTGGGAATTCCATACATAGGCTTATTTTTGTGAAGCTTCAGAAATTGAACTGGCTTTGGCAGTTATGATGTGGGTTTTAAGGTGTGCGGGAGTCAGATTTGTGATGGAGGCTGTGCCCAGTCTGCTATGCAGATGCTCCTAACTCAATAGTCCACGCCCTTCCAGGTGTCTTGGAAGGTATATACGCGGAACTGAGAACATAGAATGCAAACTTCTCTCTATCTTCATCCTTCTTCGAATTTTAGTGTAAAGTTGTCGTAGCTGATTCACAGTCCAGTGAATGGCACCAAAGGTGTATATAACAACAGTGGGACTGCAATCATATTTGTGGTAGAGACCTTGTCCTTAATACATACATACCAGTGATGAAATACATGAATATTGACTCTCTTAGACTTTTCAAGGGCCTTTGATACTGTCAATCACAAAATATTGCTTTCTATATTACACTATGTGGGATGTTCAGTGGAGGCTGTGACATTATTCAGGTTGTATTTGAGTTATAGATTTCAATTTGTGGAAACTGACAAAGGTGGTTCTGTGTGCAACATATAGAAAGGGGAGTACCGCAGGGATCTATTCTTGCCCCTTTACTCTTTTCTATATATTCATGTAATTCACTAAGTGATATCAAAAACGTTAAGATCTATCAATATGTTGATGATACACAATTACTGTTTTCATTTCCATACAAGGATGTTGACCTTGCTAACAATATTATCAATCAAGGTTTAGAATTGCTGAATGAATTATCAGGAAAGCATCATTTAAAAATAAATTCATCAAAATCAGCTATAATCATTTCGATTCGGTAGAAAAAGATATGTTTAGTTATTAATGGTGAGCAATTGCAAACTAAATTTTCCACAAAAAATTTAGGCGTTATAATTGATGCAAAATTACGATTCAAGGAACATGTCACAAAATGTGTGCAAAAAGCTTATATGAAACCAAAAAAGCTGTACCCTCATCGACATTTATTTAGCAACACAGTGTAGGAGCCCAGTGCTATCCCATTTCAATTACTGTGACTATTTATATGGTCCGTGTATTAATAAGAGTGGTAAACATCCAATCGAGTGAGTACAAAAGTCAAGAGCTTGATCGTCATGATCATGTCTTCAGGCAGACGGAAATGCTGTTCGAAGTTTAGGACATAGAAGAAGATTTTCGGAAGGTCTCGGTATAGTCTACAAAATTATGATGATTGTTAGCAGGGTTAGAAAATGCGTCAATTGAGAAATTTACCTTCGTATGCTCTCTGCAGAGATGTTGTTTCAGTCTGGGTAGTACTTTCATAGTACTTCTCACGTGAAAAGTTTATTGGACATATTTTTTATACGCATAAGCTTTCTCTGTCTAACGTGTGATTCGGCAAAATTTGTAAAGTATTTGTCTTTTTTCATGCCCCTATAAATACCTCTAGATTGGATTTTATATTAGTTTCATTTTTTAAATGCGTCTTCTTTTCTTGTTTGCTCACATCATCATAAAAATAACTTCGAATCATGAATACTAGAAAAGTGTCTGTGGAGTTTAAGTCTCCGAGTGATCCAAAAATTTCCTGCTACTGTATTTCATTTGAAGTATTTGCATCATAAGAAGCCATCACTGCGTCCAGTATTGCATTGATCTTGGTAAGGTCGACTGTGGTATACGTCCAAGCTATGGCAGATCAGTCTGTACCATGACCGGTTATTTTACCAGTCCATTGATCAACTACGCTTGACCACTGTGTGCTACGGATTTATAGAGTATAAAGACACTATCAAAGCACAGGACCCATCTACCATGCAATTTTTATTTTGTCAGTTTTGAGATGCAAATCAAATGGCATGGTAGATCCTTCACTTTTATAGTGCCTTAGTAAATCTTTATTCATTTGCGTAACCCCATGCTTAGGTAAATAACTGTAGCTTTATCAATGTCAGATATGTCGAATGAATAATAATTTTGATATTCTTGACGTGGAATCAGATACATAGGCCTAAATAATTGGACGTTACGTTTCCCAACCTATATTGTATTGTGCAATACGTGACTGCTTTTTGCATCCTGATTACATTACCTGTTAACGAACAGAATGCATTTACCTGTACTTACACAATAAAACCAGCCAAATCTATCCATGTCAAGCATGCTCTTCTTGGACAGGAAGGACAATTTGGCGACCATGGTGAGCTGAGGGTCCGGGTAACCGTCAAACAAGACTTCTCCTACTGGACGAACCGTCTCCACATTCTTGATCATCATGGATTCCAGAGAATTCCTTTTTCACTAAGATGTGGTGATCTCTTATTCTATAAGCAGCTGACTAAAAAAATATAAACAATGTATCAACCGGGGTATTTGAAGTTTATCATGTGGTACCTCCTATTTGCATTTGGGTCTTTCGTCTATTACGTAGTTCCTGTTACCGATATTTTTTCGTAATGATTATTGGATATCTTCCTCCGTTGTATTTGAGGCTACTCTCCCAACGTAAATCCATGTCTTTCTAGGAACAGCCTGGAACCCAGCATTCTTCGTGCCTGAGCCAAAAACGGCTCTTGAGTTGCCTCTACGGTGTGTATGGCTCCCTTTACTGTCATCGTGAGATTTGTTTACTATTTGTGTATTTGCTGTGGACAGCTGATCCTTATATTTATCTGATATTGCTACATATGTATGTGTCTTTTGTTTTTTGGAGATACCCTGTTTTCATTGGAATGTCGTGCAGAATCCCGTTTTATGCATGTTTTTCAACCTCGTGTTCACCGCTGTCCAAGCTTCTGTTGTTGTAGGAGTATGTCCAACATTTGTAAACGTGCGCTTGTTCACAGTAGGAATAGATTTATCACTCGTTAGAAGAACGATTAGAATCTCGTAATCCCACAACTTCAGAACGCAGTCCTCTAATGGTGTTCTGCAATACAAAAAGTTCATTTCTCATAATTTCTCCTAGAAAATTCTTGAAGATATAACTTTGCAGAATGTCCTTGATGGTGTCCGGAATATCACTATCAGTTTTGGCATTGCATCTATTTCTGGTGTTAATAGGCATCACGACATTCACTTTATTACTTTTCAGAGTAGTAACAAATTTACGTCTATTCACGGCGGACGCAGATACAGTACTCACATACATAACTAATTGCATTTGTTGCTCTTTGTACACATAGCTAAAAGCAATAACCTTCTCCTGTAGTGTGAGACTGCCTAATAATATTTCTTCATACTCGCTATAATTTTAGATTGTATTTTTTTTGATGTTGGGATGTCTACAATATTAGCTAGTCACTAGTCACTAGTTTCCATCAGTTTATCTGTCTAAAGGAACGATAAGCAAAACAACAAAAAATTTTATGACGGTGATTTATAGATAATATATTACTGAGTCTAAAGCTTATTATTCGACTTTATTTGCATTTATTTGGTAAAATTGGATTAATAATTGTCACCTATTAGAAAAAAAAAACGAAATAACGAATCTTATTCATTAAAAATAACTTGTCATTCATATGAATATTATTCATTAGTTTAAACGTTGCGCCACTGAAGAAGAACACCTAAGTAACATAAAACATCTAAAACAATTGTCGTGCTGCAACCCGTAATATGAGGCCGACTCGATACGGATAGATGGGATATTGTAGATTAAGTCCTGCCCTTGTGAATTATACCCATTTGGAAGTTCAGACCAAGCAAAGGAAAAAGGAGTGACTGTTCAGTATGTACAAGTGGTGATGGGTGAATTTATATAGCAGACAAGTTGACGCTCAAAGCCCAGATGCAGTAAAAAAAATTCAAGTAAGTAAGTAAGGTGGATTCTTATATAAATAGTTTATTATTATTATTATCCTAATACTCGAGCATTTCTGGGCAAACATAGAACTCTTAGGGGCATTCTAAAAGGTAGAGGTGGTTTGAAGTAAGGTTTTGGTTGGTGGCCCTCTCACTGGACTGCCATTTTAGACAGAGGTGAAAACAGATTTTTCGTGATATATTCAGAAAATTCAGAGGCCTCATTGTAGGCGATTCATTAAGGTATTTATACCTTTTAATTTCAATTAGGTATTTATTATAAATTGAATAGTGTAGGCAAACATCAATGTCTTCTAAATTGTATTCGAGACACTTTTTCATGTCAATCACTGACGATAGAACACTGAATGTCAATTCATTTAGGTTCTGAAAATCCATCAAAGTGTGTTTTTATACCTGGTGTGTTGACATATATACCAATTGATGTTGTAATGCTAACAGATGCTAACCATGACTGACTTTTGCAAATTTGTAAAAGTATATACTCCACCGTGGTAGATTGGGCATCATTTTACGTCAGAGCAGTATTTTTTAAGTATCAACATTGTAATTTGCACTCGCAGAACATCATATTTCATAATAACGATTATGTCAAAGTTTCCGTGCAAATAAATACATAAAATACTAGTCTAACGCCTAATGCATACCTGATATACGCTATACTCTTGTTGAGGTCATTTTACAATTTTGTTCTGTATCAATATGTTGTCAGCTGTCAACGTGTATACTCTCCACTAATCATGTGGCCTACAATAGACACGCACCATTTTAATCAAATCTATTATTTTTAATACAAGGTTTCACAGATAAGACAATCCTTTGTAACGCCATACATATTAAATTCAATTTCAAAATGTATGAGCAGTCATTATAAAATTACCCAATACTGAATGTTGATTTGTTCTTCAGAGGGACAATTTTGTAAGAGACATCGCGTTGGTAACAAAATATAAAAGGTCTATCAATCAGGTAAATCACAGTTACTTCTTCAGGGGGAAAATTCGAAGAGCGGAAAATATCAATCCAATAAGCAGCTTTTCTACGAATGTGTCTAATTTCGGTACTCGTTGTTCAATCGCATTGCGACATGAAGATCAGATGAATAATAATCTGATTGGGCTTATTAGTATTTTATTAGTCAGGAAATTATATATATATATATATATATATATATATATATATATATATATATATATATATATATATATATATATATATATATTGTACGTTGACGTAGGCGGGTATGGTATATGATTATTTCTTTCAGCGTTTCTATGTTTTAGCTAGTGATACATGATTTTCAGAGCAACATTATTTTACAAACGTTGATTCAAATATACATATCCAAATATATGAGTACATAGACCACAGTTGTGCAAATTACAAGATTCACGAATTTACCACTGTTGGTCGGTCTTTGCTGAAATTTCTATATAATGGGTTGTAACGCCAAGGTGCTATTTGAACAGTTAATCAGGGAGGTTTAGACTACAAAATGTCGCAACTTTAGCTATTTTTACCGGGATTCCAAATCCCACCTACAACGTGCAAAGTTCTCAGAAAATTTTCACGATCACAGTATTTCTGGCTTTTGCATGGGAAGCGAAAGGAAGAACTTTCAAGTTTAGAGGAGCGAATTTGGATAACTGCTCTGGAAGAGCTTGCGCTGCGAGAGGATACACTCTATTCATATTGACACGGTAAATTGTAGCTAGGGGAAAGCAAACTCCTTGACATGGCACCCCATTCCACAACATTCAGGTTCTCCAAAGAAATTACTTTCGGAAGCTGCTTTCTCGAAGTGTTACAAGCTCTACCTATCGATGATGCGCTCATTGGGTTTTTCTAATGCTTTATATGTTTGTACTGATGACTCTTTTGTGACATTATATGATAAAGCTTGGACGAATATCAGCTGTGCTAGTTTTCATATCATAGGCACAAATTCGCCATCTTCTTCGATGTCACATACTGTGGAGTTTCTTTGTAAGGTCAGAAGCGTTTACTAGATTTATTGCACTTTTCTGGAGGATGACTCCAGAACTCGCATGGCACTGGCAGCAGACGATTTTTCTGTAGAGTCTGAGTATTCAGTTTTAATTCGTTCAGTAACAATGTCTGAAAATCAGAGTCACGTTATTGATAGCTCAATTTGGAGTTTCGAAAACTCTAGGAAACAATAAAGCTGTTAAATAAAAGCAAAACGGACAGAATGTAGTCAGAGCCTTTGTCAAGCGGAAAGCAATTTGCAGCTCGTTGCAACGCTCCGTAATTTAACGGAAAAGGTATTTGCTGCTAGGACGAACTGCTTCCGACTGTTTGCGCCTTGTGAATCATCTTTCTATCAGTCGCTGTACTGAGAGAAATGCAGCATTGCACGGAAGCTCTAGACGTTACATGGTGTGCTTATATCATTTATGAGCTTTGCATGCATTATTGCCTATTACGTCCTTTACCATCAACTTGACTTGTATTAGTTTTAATTCCAATAGCAAATAGAGTAAAATGTTTTCATAGGTATTTTTGTAGGTTAGGTGAAAGAACAATTGACACGGCCTATTTATATATAAAAGAACTCTATTACTACATTAGCCCATAGCCTTTTTCATATTATATTTTTTTCATCTCCGAACTATTACATAGTACAATAGATCAAACATATAAGAACAATTTATAGGCAAACAAGACAGGATTGCGTACTCATACCAGGAAAAATAGAACATAGTATTGTAAAAAGTGGCTGGGCTGTACGAGGGTTCGCGCTGAAAGTTTTTAGATACAGAAAAACTACAAGGTCTTTTTAAAAAACTTTATTCTGTTTTTTCAACATATTCTCCGCCTACCTCAATACATTTACGCATTCGTTAAAACCACTTGTGAAGTTCTTGTCACCAACATTCGTTTGAAAGATTGCTAATTTCCTCCTCAATGGCAGCGATCGGTGGAAAAACGGCGACCTCGTAACGAGGTCGCACGGAGCTAGGTCCGGAGAGTAAGGTGGGTGAAGCAACAGTTTGACACCCTGTTCAGCAAAAAAAATCGAGAGTTCTAGCGGCGCTGTGGGCGGGTGCGTTGTCATGGTGCCATTGCATACCCCGCAGACCAGTCCTTGGACGGCTCTTGCATAGTTCTTGGAAGACTAAATGAACACAATTGGTTATATACCATTCAGAAGAAACTGTCCTTTGATTTTCCAAGGCTACTGTTGTGTTGTATCCACTTTTAGAGAAAAAGAAGAGACCATTTTCTTTCCAACGCTCTTGGAACGACGAATTTTTGTTGGAGGCCGCTCACTTTCAAAGCACAAAACTAATGACTGCTATTTAGTTTCGGGAATGATATAAGAAACCACGTTTCGGCTCCGGTTACGATATGAAAATTGTTTTTACTATGCCCATTTTCAATTTTTCAAAGCATGAACTTAATCCAATCAACTCTTGTTGCTTTTTGATCACTAGTCAGCAAATGAGGCACCGCTTCCTTACGCGAAGGTGATGAATGATTGTTCGGACCGCTGCCGATCCAATCCCAAGAGAAGTCTCAATCTCGGAGTAGATTATATGTCAATCTTTTTTATCATATTTTGCACAGCTTCTACAGTTTCCGGAGTAACAGCAGTGGGCGGTCGACCTGTGCGAGGTTCATCATCGAGTGAGACCCGGCCCCTTTTAAACACAGCAAGCCAATTAAAAACTGCAGCCCTAGAAGGGGCAGAGTCCCCAAAGCAACTCACTAAACTTTCGTGACATTTCGCTTGTTTTAGTCCCTTCTTATGGTCATACAAAATCATGGCTCGAAAATCGCGACTACCCGGTTCCATTTTCACGCTGCCTTTGCGTTTAAGCACTTACAACTTTAGACAAAAAAGGTGCGTGTTCAAACTTGTTTAAACTTGTATAGGTTGGGAATATCTAAAGAGTTTCAGCGTGACCCTCGTACAACTATAGACGGTCATGATAAGAATGCAACCTACTTTGTTTTTGTTAATTTCTCAAACCAGCTTGAAACCAACGATATTGGAAATTTTGAATTTGTAGGTCAACATAGTCGTCAATAAGCACTGGAGATTCCCGCCTATCTGGTTTTTATTCAGTATGACTAATAATGATCGATATATTTCATAAGGCAAACCACGCACTAGCAACATTTTTTGATAATGATAATTGTTTTAATGAGATACGGACGGTGCATTAGCAACATTTTAGTCACGGTAACCCAAAAAATTACATCTTGATTCATTTTGATGGCAATTCAACTGTTACTTGAAATGATGTAATCTACAGCATTTTCCGCGCGCATCTGGTTTTAATAGTAAATTGGGAAGCACAAAATTATTAACTACTTTTTGGTTGAGCAACTTTTATGTTGTTAAATTTAAATAATATTTTACTAGTGCATGGCTCACCTAAGCCCACAAACGACGAAATACCTTCTAAACCACAACCAAAAAAATCTGTTGAGGAAGCTAAGGCTCAGTTTTTTGACTACTGCACCTACTGATTGCTGCCCTGAAAAACAAGATTAATTTAACCGCATTCTCATACACACGCACAAATTGTATGAGGGGATCGGTGCTCCACATCGTAGCAGGCTATGCCCAGTGCCATTCTCTTATGAAGTTGTCGCACCTCGTCCACAGTCCAATAAATTCTACCAAAGCTGTATTATAGCAGTGGAATCGCAAAATATGTTTAGCGTGGCAGTTTGTTCTTTCGGGACAGCTCTGATGACGAGACCTGCCAAAGTCGATGCATGTGCTTACAGTGAAAAGACCTTTTAACAGTACCCTGAAGTCTCTGCGCCATGCAGTGACGCAAATCTACCCATCCACGAGTTGTTCCTCCTTTACACAGTCACGAAATCGTTTTGAGATTAAACATTACATATTTGTCTATCCTGAACTCATGAGCATGACTGTATTCTCTCATATTTTACATGTTTCTTTGATTGTTTTTTCACTTGCAGGATTGCGAACTAGGTATCGACGGGCTGTGCCAAACTAATGCTCTGGGCTGAGCTCGGCGCTGAGGAAGTACCTTGCATACTACAATACTTGAGGATCACAGACTTTTAGAAACATTTGCGTAAGTGTTCGTCTAGTCCTAATATTTGTATGTGTGGTATGAACGTGGCTGGCATGAGACCAGATACTGACAAAATGAGGGGATGATAATAATAACTTCTTATAGAACTCCTTTCGCAAAAAAATCAGATTTCACCATTTCCCCACCCGTATTTTTAATAAAATTAGAAGGCATCAAAAAATAGCATATTTTTTGTGCCGCCGCTTAATCAATATTCAAAAACTACACAGCTTTTTCGTCTTTGTCGTCGATTCTAGCTAGTGTCAAAATTCCATCGAAATACAAATTATTGTAATTACATTAAGATCGACAGACTCAGAAACGGCGAAACGGATTCTCCACGAAATCCTGTAGGTTATTTCCCTAAAGATTTATATTACAAGGCAGCAGGCAGGAAAGGAATTCTCAGTATCTCATTTAGTTCCATTTCAATGAAAGCTGATTCATTTATGTATAGTCAAAACTTTCACTTCTTATTGAGGAATGTTTTTATTATTTTCTGTTTAGACAAATAATGGTTATGTTTTTGTTTCCAACGTTTATTGTATCATATAGTATCTAATATAACAATGTCAGTACATTAATATAATGTCTTAATATATCTCCACTTTCAACAGGCTATAAATTATCTTCAATTAGACAATCAACTAGTAAATCCAAATTACTTTGAGTGAGTTCATCACATAAATCGTATCCAACCATATGACCATAACTGTTACACAGGCATTTTTTATCCTCGATCAATATATTTTGGGCTACCATGTATCATGAGTGTGCATTTGTAATATAATGCAGCGTAATTGCATACATAATATATAATCATACCCATTACTATCAATAGTGGTAGCTCATTATATTGTATACAGGGTCTGTCGAAAGTGACGCAACACCCTAATTTTGAGTTTATCATGGGTTAGACCAATAAATAAAACTTCTAGCATATAAAATAGTCTAATCGATACTGCTTAGAGAGTTTTATATTATCTATCATATGTTTCAATTTATGACATAATCTGGGCATTATTTCAAATGATTAATCCTTTACTTATATCGACTTTATGATATATAAGATTGTTCAAAATATAGGTTTCCGTTGGATTCGATGACGTCAGAAAATAATAAAATGAATGGTGCTCTGTTTTCCGCAGCTATCGTCTAATGAGCTTCTGTTGTGATTTATTCAGCATAATTATCTCCTTTTTGACATTTTGCCAGCACGAGTGAAACGCCTCTTTGAAACGATAACCCTTTCCAAGAAGTATTTGGATTTAATAATCAAAAGAAAAGAGCTATTGGGCGAGTATTTAATAAATAAAACTTTAAATGCTGATCGCTATTCTACACAGCTGAATATCTTTTATTTGGAGTTATTCAAAAACAATAGTTCATAAAATCACCTGATGTCAGTAATTTGGTTTTATCAAAGCATCATAGTTTTAGTACAAATATATTGTAGAGATAGATGACTAAATGTCGATGTGGTTATGGTTAAGTCTATATTGTTTTTTGCTAAATTAGTCTGATATTCATAAAACCCTATATGGATAAATTTGGTAAATAATAATGAATGCTGCAAACTACTATAAGTATTTTTTGTGCAAAATCCAATATCAATGGATAACAACTATACATTAATTAACACTCAGACGCACACAATTATTTTATGCAATTGCAGTTTCGACTCCTATACAGATGAATTTGGAATAATTATATATATTTAAAAAATATAAATATATTTATTTGGAATAATGGCTGATGTCGTCATAACTCGATAATGTGACAGAATATGAAATTACTAATCACTACTGGATTTTTTACCAAACTCATAATAAAGGAGAGTACCGGATGTTCCGCCTTATTTAACACATATAACCCTGTTTTACATGGAAAACAACAAAATTTATATCATTCTTAACAATTGAAACATCCAGAAAAAGATCTAAATTGTGTTTAAAATCCAACAAATATGTCCAGTGAAAAAATTGGTTAAATTAATTCAACATCCATAGAGTTAGTAAAATTTCTTTAGACAGCATTCACTTTTACAAAACGGCGGAGAAGCTAAGCGTCAGCTTCGAACTGACGATTGTTGAATTACACTCAAATGGCGATCATAGGTAGAATGACTTTTAGTTTGGACTGACCTAAGGAAAAACATAGTACGCTGTGAGTAGAGCAAAATATAAAGTATTACTAGACCACGACATTCGAGCACCTGAATAGTTTGTACATCTGATCCCAGATTTCCCATTCTTACTTCAAAATATTAATTAATACTTAAAACCTCTATAGCTGTAACCCTGACGTAATATTTCCTTCCAACTAGATTATCTTCATTCGTCCTTTCTTGCTCGATAAAATATGGATGGTCTTGATTACATAGACAGATAGGGGCAGGTCATTCTAATCGATAAAGTCCTTTGTCATTATTATCATGATACACGATCGAATATCAGACATGGGATTGAGCGTACATAGGTTATTATTACGAGGGATTTTTCATATTATCATCATTAAAGGAAACTATTGGTAAGGCTTCTCCTGCGCGAAAACAAATATTTTTGAATTCTAGAGAATAATATTACTTCTAAATCTTATCTTGTGGAGGTCCCTCTTAACTTGTTCTGACCGTTATATAAGACCGCATATCTTTACTTACGTTGCGACTGTCGCCACAGCCTTTCTCTAAGTACAAAATGAGAAGTTCACAAAAGAGGAAGATCAAAGGACCTTGTATTATGAGTTTTCGCTTTAAGGCAGCATTAACAATGCATATTTACCAATATGCAGTCAAGTTTACAATAATATAACCTAATACTAAGTCCCATTTGAAAAAGAACTTTTAATCTAGGGGCAGTTTATCAATCAACGTCAATAACATTATAATTTAATATTTTAAATTCTTTCAATTTCTTCTTTGATAAATGATAAATGCTGCCGAAATATTCGCAAAGCTCTTGAACCCGTGGTATGTCGTTTTAAATACCGCCCAATACAAGTTAGATAATCCTTGGAAGGAATAGTTTCTGAGGGGTTTTATCACGCCTACATCCAAAAAAATCATGTTACCGATTTCAATCGATGTAGTTGCCTGTTGTTTTAATTCATAAAATCAGGTACATTGCCCGTGAAGCGAAGAATTTGAAACTTCCCCATGCTTTGTCCTTTTGTATGTCTTGAGACCTTATTTGTGTGCAGAATTGTGTCAGTTACGTGAACATTTTTGATTGGCTTAAAGGTTTTCAATTCCCAAATTTTCATTATTGTATTGATCGAGTCCTACATGAAGCTGTAAAAATACAAGATCATGTGATATAACATTCACATAGTTGAAGGAAAAATCACAGGATCATCTGAAAGTAATATAAAATCTATGCAATGCACAGGTGGCTGATGAATTTGTTTTAAAAAGTATCCCATAATACAGGAATCATTTTATCAATAAATTTTTCAATTCTAAAGGTATTATTTGCCTGGCTTAGAAACTTCCACAGATATTCACTACTTCTTGAAGAATTGAAAGCAAATCAGATGTAGGCACCATATATTAAACAATTTGTAGGTTAACCACATGAGGCTATTAACTTATTTTTATTGATATCTTAGAGCGTTTAAGTACGAATTCCACAAGAGGACAATGGTGGTTTCCTGGTAATATAATGGTTCCTCAAACATTATTGAGTGGTCATTAAAGGTTTACAATAAAATTTTATACATAATGAGCATCTAATATTCTATAAAAATATACTTCACGACCTTCGAAGGTGCAGCAAGAACAAATAGATCGTAAATACTTTTATTACTAACAAATGACATATTTGTGACATTTCAAATTATATATAGCCTTGTACTCTGATACACTTTTTCCATATTATCAATAATTACTCTTAGAAAAAGGCCATCTACTGAGAAAATATTAACAGGCTTAGGTCCCAGAATTGGAGAATAATTTATCTTGGTCACAAAATACATTTATTTTATAACTATATAATATTTACTAAAACCTTCGTATCCAATCTAACACTGTTTTAGGGGTAGTTCCGAAATAAACTTGATAAATGGTTAGGTGGAAAATTTAAAAAAATATACCATATATTCTGAAAAATAGCGACCAGCTTTAGACATTAGTATCTGGAATACTAGTTTCTCCTCATTATTCTTTAATGCTTGTGTTATCTCAATATTGGAACTGAAAGTTTGTCATACTTTTGGCGTAGGAAACATTCGAGAAACTGAAAGTTTTTTAACTGCCTAGAAGGTTATCGTGAGGTTTCACTGAAGCTCCTGTGTGATACCTATAACGATTTACATAACAAGATATCCACTGGCCGTAGCTCAGTTGTAGATATAGAACTTTTACAAACTTTCTTCTACTTTGTAGAAAGATAAAAATATTTGGAAAATGCTTGCTGCAGATGAGCTTCAAACCGAACCCACTTATTTATGAACATCCCACAGTGCTTCAGGTGATGCTAAGCGCCTTTTGTTGCAATATTTACCGACGTACCATCTTCACTTTCATGAGGAAAACGTCGCTACTAAAAATCTCAGGTAAAGCATAATGGATATTATAAACTTCTCCAGAAATGTAAACTTCCATGAACTCTGTACGGTTGGAAGACTAGGGTGATAAAGAGACGTGGAGTGGCTATTTATAAAAATAAAAAGTACTATAAATCATGCAATTTCTTGCATACATGAACAGTGAACTTTATTTATGTGGTGTTCTGCCATCCAGTACTTGTTATTCAATGTCTGATCCATTTCCGATTATCGACAATTATACTTGCATTGGATACGAAGATCGTATGTGATACATTTGGTCCTATATATTGAAGCTTAGAGATACGTATATCACAAGATCTATTATGTCTAGAACATCCACTTAATGATAATAAATAACTATTATTGTTGTACAAGAACGGATGGAATTGTGTTAAATTATTTGAAACGCTAAAGTATGCTACATTAGAAACGAATATATTTTTAAATATAAAATAAATATATCATCATATTATATTATACAGTATATATAACACTTAATAAAAATACTATATGTATACTAGTTAATAACAGGGAACGGATTAAAACAGCTACTACGTAGAAAAACTTACCACCAAAAGCACGGTCACTCAAAATAGGAAACATGTTGATACATGTTTTTGTATCACGTATTAAACTTCTTCGTGTCCGCTGAGATAATGGTGTTTATTTACATCCTTTTACTGTGCAGCAGTTGAAAAATCAAAGAAAAGTTAGATTTACTTGCGTATACAGTAAACAAATATTTTTCACACTGATACAGAAGAAACTACAAAAAAATAAAAAAAAATCGCAAAAAGTTTCACCCATCTTTTCATTCTGATAAAAAGTTCAATGAACTGTACATATCAAAAATTATTTTGTTTTGGTTTAGATCAAGTAGATAGATCTGATTTACCTCTGAATCACCTTGTATGTGTGAACCAATAATTTGATTATTTATAAACACCATCGAAACAAAAAAATACGATAAACTGTTCTTTTACTGTGATGTATCTAAAGGATAGAGAAAAAAGCTTCCTATAAGTACATTGGGCATGTCATAACCTCTACATCGCCTTATTATTTAGTCTACTAAAATAGTTTTTAAACTCGTATGATATGCTCTCTAATATCTATATCAACTACATTTATATATAACTTTAAATAGTTTCATCAATTTATTTATTAAAGCTTTTCGGTAATAGTATTAAAGGCATGCCAGTACATAGAGATATCGATGAATGGTGATAAATATTGAGCAGTATGAGGCTGTCAAAATCACAATTCAATAAATTTCGATTTATAATAGCTTTTCATTTAAATTACATTATATAATGAGCGTTGGTTCATTGAGTATATTGTGGAATATTGTAACAGATTGCTAAGAAATTATATCTAATCCTCTCTCTCTATTGATATAAATCTAAAACAGTGAACAATTTTGATTTGTTTTCTATTTGATTTAAAATTGTTTAGGATTTGGTTTACGTCCTGTATTCAGGATCTAATTTATTTCGGTATTATTTTGTTACCAAATTCTCCAATAGACATGTCTTGAATTGTAGCAGTGCTATTTTCGATGCAATTAGTTATGTACTGTAATAGTTTTGGGAACTTTGAATACATTTCATTTCAACTGAATCATGATCGCTTTCGCCCCCTAGTTCATATTAGAGTCCTATTAACTATACACCTTATTTAAAATTAAGTACAATTTATGTTACTCACACTTATCGCTGATTCATTTAGGTGAATCTCATATTTGATAAAAAGTAAGATCATTTTGTGGGTACTGAACAAGACGTACTAGAATTTTCCTGTTATTTCTGCGACAAACTTGGCCAACATCATATCTTTGTTATACCAGATATGATAGTCACATCTCGTTTTCTACAAAATTGACCAAAATGGGTTCGTTGATGTGTACCCAGCAAACACACCTTAACACATCAGTTGGATATTTCCCAGGTAATTTTGAATACACTATGTAGTACTATTTATTAATGAAGGTAGGCAACGGCACCAACTCTTGAGAGGTGTTACATAGTCTATACAGTTTCTGTTGTACATGAAGGATAATTTTGACTAGCTCACTTGGTGACAATTGAAGATGTTACATCAATCGAAACGTTGACGCAAATTGAATAGACAATGAAATTCAGATTCGATGCACTATTAATACAAAACACATATCTCATCACGCCATATAACAAAATACTGCTTACTTATATTTCTTTTTAGTAATTCAGCACTTCAAAAAATAACCACATGTTTAGTTTATAACACCCTATATTCTAGTTTTATGTCATATCCGCGTCTCGCTGATCAAAGATGTGTCAAATGTTCAACATTGAACATAACACTATGCAGTACATACGGAATATTGACATGCATCGCTGGAATGCATCTGAACGTACCGGAATTAGAAGGTATATATATATATAGGATCATGAGGTAGAGCAAATTTGTTTTGAACTCATCTAATTTGTTAAGTAGTTTCTTAGACAAAAAAAAATTCATTGGAAAATCAAGTGATTTCAGTACTGAAAAAAATTGTTTGAACTAAAAAATAACATTTGCAAATTTCCAGTCTATAATCGATAAAATGCAATATCATTCCCCTTGGATCAAATAATAATATTGCATTTTAATGAATTTATTCTGATGAAATTATACACCTAGCTAATTCCTTTTTTCTGGTGGACATTTTGGTGAATTTTGTCACTCATTGCTGAAACATGAAATCAATTTTTTTGTGGAATCATCTCTACAATTGCCCGATTACTCGTGTTTCATCATTAAGTGTTGTAGCTATTGTTGGTATGTACATAGTTCATGCTTTCGTCTTTTTATAAGATTAAGCTTTTTCGAGCGCTGTCACCGGCATGGAGTAAATTGGCATTTTTCCGCGGGGCATTCCAGTGCATTCAGGCTGTGCATTGTGGCGTGAACCACAGTGAAGCGTAGATTTTTGACAAATGTCAGGCTCTGACTGCATTACTCTTACTATACAGATTTCGGTCTTGAGGTAAACGCTTATTATTACACCTCGGTTTTACTCGTAGTGAGCAAGGGTTTCTATAAATTTTTTCGACGAAATACCACAGGTTACTTATTGCTAAAATGAAATTCTTTAGCTTCGATCCCATAGCAATTTCTTTCTTCGATGGTTACTTGACAAATCATGCTCAGTGTGTATCGCTCAACAAAAATACCTCTTGCTCAGAATCTGTATCCTTTTGTGCACCACAAGGTTCCGTTTTAGGGCCACTGTTGTTTCTAATTTACTGCAGATATGCAAATCTCGATTGAGGAAATCACATTTTCTAACAATAATAATTTAACGCTTAATCCCAACAAATCGAATATTACTATATTTTGCACTGAATACAGAAGAGATTATAACTGCAAACAGTTCAAGGTAAAAGTAGCAGCAAACGTATTACAATTATCTAATAATTAAAACTTTGGAGATCAAATTTGATTCCCAACTCAGATTCAATGGACATAAAGTTGCTGCAAGAGACCTACCTTAGGCTGAGAGTAATACATGCCAAAAAGCATCAGCTGAATTTCAAAATCAGAAGAAAGTGAAAGCATTGTTTTAGCGGTTTGAAGCTGCTGTAATATTTTATATATTCCTTGTCTCGATCAAGCTACGAAAAGGCGTACAAGTGATCGAAAACAGTAGTTTCCGTTTCATTTATGGTTTTGGAAATTTGATCATATATCTTCCAAGTACCCTCTTCTTAAATGGTTAAACTTTGATGGTCTGGTAAGGTGTTATATTCTCGTACTTATAAAAAAATCGTTATGACAGGTCAGACTAACTATTTGTCAGAAAAGCTAATTTTCTCTTCTGGAGTACATAGTAGACAGTTGCGCAATATAAAGGATATCAGGGTAACTCCATACTCATCTGTTCTGTTCAAACGTAGGTTTAGCATAACTTTTTCCTGCTTCCGTGAGCACTCCAAGCAATAAGCTCTTTTACTTTTTACTTTTGATATATTTTTTCAATTCCTAATTTTACTAATTTCCTTGATATTTTGGTTTGTGAATAATTCTAATTTCTGAGATTGTATGTTACATGTTTTACGTTTCACACATCGTTGGTGTGGGAGCGCCCTTAGGACTGTGACGTTATCATATACGTCTACTCGTGAATTTTTAACGTCTAGACTAACAAAGCTACCAGATCAATATTATGCTTCGAATACTTTCAGCGCTTTTCCTGTGTTTGCACTTTTTCTTGGTTCTGGAGGTCCCCAGAATTTCATTTAAATACACTACGTCTCTAGGAGCCGTTGAATTTCTATGAAAGAATGTTTACTCGAAACACTCAAATAGAAAGAGCTCTTTGTAAATGCAACTGAAGTGTGCAAAAGTATATTTAATATTTAATTCCAAAAACAGCACCGATCGTAAGAAGCTCAAGGCAGATTAATAAATCATAGATTCAGGAGTCAGTTCATTATTTTGAAACAGTGTCAAATATCATCAAAAGGAGCCGTTTGGTTTTTCCCTGCGTAGTCCCAACAACTGCCCTTTTTAATAATAAAATTTGGTTAGCAGCGTTTGGTAGGCACCTGGAGGTAATAGATTTTCATTTGAGCACAGCCTTTTCTCCTATCCAGGTTTTAACCATCTACTGAACTCAATTTCCTGTTTCAAAAATTAGGTTGTCAATACATGTTTGCGTGCTTCTCTAAGTATTTAATGAAAAAAATTGTTTGAAATTTTATTTGGGAGATATAAGAATGTCAATAAATAACAATAATAAAATAACAAAGTCTCCTAAATAATGCAACATCGCAAACATTAGATCCTATAGCGAATCTATTACACCAAACATATTCGTTGTGCCATATTTCCACTAATAATTTTCAAAATGTAAACATTATGTGATAATCATATCAAATGTCACATCAAACCGTACAAAGATGCATCATCATGCGTGCTTCATTAAACATTTTATGAATAAATTAAGCGTAGAGTTAACGCTTTTATAATGAAACCCATTTGGCAACCTGACGATATCAATTTTGACCAACAGAAATACCAATAAATGATGAATCTAATTCCATTTGAAGATTTGAATTTGATGGTATTTTGAGTAAAACAAGTTGGCCATTCAGATTGCTCATGTACAAAAATTGAAATTTGCATACAATGCATTGATTAAAGTTCACCAAAATCCGGTGATAAACTTATTGAGTTACCCGGTATCGGAAGTCCAAGAAGATAATTTTCTCACGGAGTGTCTCACCATCAGCAAGCCAGAAAACTGTTATCAGAGGCCGGAGTAAGGTTTTCCTGATTTTAAAGCATATATCAACATATTCACTGTCCGCTTATACAATCAGGGCACGAGTTGCTACTTTAACGCAAATTTTCGCAATAAAATGAAATGATGATAGGCAGCTCTGCGCATTTTTTTGCTGTTTCCTGGACCCTGTGTCGAATTATGTCTCATAAAAACCTCTTTTTGATGTAAAGCTATGTTTCTTCGGGTTTTATTGCTGCGGCAGTTGACCTGATTCCAAAAGAGAAATTGCGATCCGCAAAATTACTGTTTCACATTTATTTTCAAGTAGCTGTTTGCGGTATACGGGATTCCCGCTAAAATGTTAGGAGTAGTAATGGGGGGGGGGGGGGGCAAAGCCAGGCAAGTGGGTCACTCTTAGTCCTTTTTGCCAACCCCGAGGACCATCACTAAAACTAGGGCAGACATGGTAGATCCTTGGAGTCGAAGCTTCCAGACTATTTAATAAAGGTCATGATGTCCGACCATTCCGCTGAGTAGCTCTCTTCCCTGTCAAATTCTGCTGTGCCCTCCTCCTGTTCAATGATCAATAGCCATAGCTCCCTACATTTATTGGGGCATGCTATAAACCTCTTGGACTCTCTGCAGTCATATCTCTCCAACCATGCTTTCGCCAATTCGTTATAAGCCTAATCATCTAGGGCATAACTGACCTGGCCTTTGCTAATATCCAGCAAGGGATCTGAGCCAATGCATGTGCCCCTTGCTCCCATCCTGCCAAGCAGTCTACTTCCTCATTACCTGGCACATGAGGGTCACGTTCTTGGATTGGGCTGAGCAAATACAGATGTCATGCCCCGAGCACTGTTGTACTTCTGCTGCTAGCGATCGCCTTTTTGTACAGAAGGTCGATGCACTTATTCCATGATATTCTACTATCCAGTACCACCCCCAGGTACTTCACCTCACTGGCTAATGTCAGTTGTGAGTCCTGTAGGGTGGGCGGCTTAAGGTCACCTATGTTCTTCCTGTATGTGAAAAAGACCAACTCAGACTTGGCTGGGTTGACTGAGAGTCCCGTTTGCTCACACCATCGTCCTAGTATATTACAGGCTGCTTGCATTCTCCCGCAGACGACGCCCAGGAATTTACCCGAGATAAGCACCAGCTCGTCGTCCGCGTAGGCTTGCGAATAGAGCTCAGCAGCTCTGAACTTCTTCAGGAGGCCTTCCATGATCAGGCACCAGAGTCGGGGGAGAGACAGCTGCCTGGCGGGTATCCCTCACTCACCTCCATATTATCTAGCTCAACCTTTCCTAAAGAACTGCTGACTGTCCTATACCTGAGGGCAGATCTGATCCAGCAGACAATGGACGGTGCAACCCCCTAGACTGCAGGACTGAGTCCCTTGCACGTTAAAGACAACTCCCAAGGCTTCTTCCTTGTGGTGTAATGCTTTTTCCTTCTCCACTAGAGCATGTAAGACTGACCTCCACCTCTGTCAATAATCCCCTCCAGAGCCTTCATAGGAAAGGAGGTAAGGCTAATAGTTGAAACACGATACTCGCTGCTCTCCAAGACTTAGGTACATAAGCCAGCGCGACTGAGCCCCTGACCACTGCCACGAGGTGAGGGAGCAGCACGTCGAGGCTCTTATGTAACAGCGCAGGGAATATATCGTCAGGTTCCGCTGACTCGTTTATAGCCAAGGAGACTTCCCTTCCGGGTGACCAACTCTCCAGCCAAGTCGGTGGCTCTTTCACAGAGCACCAGCTTGGTCCCCGAGTCTGATGCGGCGGACTCTCCTGGGAAGTGCGAATCAAGGAGGTGCTGAAGTGAATCCTACGCTGAAGTAGTCTAAGTGAAATTACATGTGACATGCAATTTATTGTTGCTTGGAATTTGTTGACAAGGTAAAAAAATGGGTGTTTCAATTTATGTAATATCTTCTATCGTCTTCCATCTTAACAGATTCCTTACTTGGCTATTGTCTGGTTGGCTACTTCCCCGTGTTGCCTGTCCTGATTGAGGTAGCCAACGTTTTTGAAGTACGAGTATAGCGCCATCTCTCACAGACTGTCTATGACAACGTATGCTATTTTCTATATTCATTCCAAATATAGATTATTATATGCTTCAAGAGTCGCTGTCATATACAAATATTTGGTTCCAGTACCATAAAGATCAGCGTTAGTGACTAGGTATGAGGTCAGCTTCATTAAACTATCGGTGTTTGACCTTAGAGCAGTATTTTTGTGCTGTTTTGTGATGTTTTGTCTATGGGTTATAAAGATTTCTTCGGAGGGATGCAATGTAAGGCCTTATTCTCTCTCTCTCTCTTCAGTTGACACCATTGACCTTCTGGCTGAGAAGGTCGTTAGAATGGATGTAATGAGCTCAATCGCCTGAATGGTTATAAAAGCTTTTGCTTGACAGAAGAAATGTTCGTCCTTGTTAGCACTATCAGTCTGATAATGTTTCAAGAGTTTTTTCAGACAAAATGCTAAATAACTCAACAAATTATTGGAAACCCTTTGTTAAGTTACATCAATCTTCTTTTTTCAAAAGGGTTCGTCTAAATATTCAAGAAAATATAGGGCGATCCATTGTCAAAAAGTAACTTTGGTATGATGTCTAATAATGATACACCCTGTATGTTGGAAAGCATTTTCGTTCCTTCAAATCGATAAACAACCATCCATGAGTAGTTTTTGTCAAGGACAAATAATCTCGCTTCACACAGTTTGCTAACCCTGTATATCTACATCACTTTTACTGAAATAAGCATAGCACCACTCCGTCCTAAAGAAGAGAAGAGTGGATTGGGTCGAAACGTCGCATCGCGTCACCTAATTTCCAAGCGGCTCACTGGCTCGTTAGAACCGTGTGCGGTTTTGTTGCCTTGTCAGTTTTATGGGAGCGGATAATATGTTCCTGGCAATTTTCCTACAGGACGCTACGGTTTGACTGCTAGAACGAAATGTGCGGGGAAAGAGAAATAAAAAGGCGAAAAGCGAAAAAAGGAAAATGTTATGGCTGCTGAGAAGATAATCAGCAGCGAGATGAGTTATTATCCGAAGGTTTTATTTTAGCATTTACTTATCCTTCAATAGAAGCGGCAAATGTCATGGCTTTTGAATTATTGTATAATATTCTGACATTTAATAAAAACGTACTTATATCAAGATGAACTAAATATAAAAATGTCCAACTTTACACTCCTTGTGAATGCGTTTTTGACGTTTGATATTTTTATTTTGACCGTTACCAGACTACAGCAATCAGACTCGTTCGTGAAATTTTGCCACAAAGCTACCACGTATATTCATATTGCACTGTTTTAACCTTTGACCTTCATTCTTGGTGAATTATATTTCTTTATCTAAATAAAAAAAATACAAAAAATATTTTTATTTCTAATGTTATATATTCTTGCTAGAAAGAACTCATGCAGATTGTAGATGCTCTTACTTGGTCAAACTCTTCCATCATGCAGATAGAAAGTTGTCTAATTAACACACAGTATCACAAATAAAACTCTTTTTCTTCCAGTGACGCGTTTCGATTTATATTTAAATCATCGTCGGACTGTCAGATTTGACTGCTAATAAGGCTACCCATATTACTTGCCAACTAACTAACTAGTCCTATTATGAATACAAAACTAGAGCTTTCAAATCTAGCATAGTATCTATCCTGTTTAGTTATTTTTCTACTAAATTGTTTTTTCTTTTTTTGTGTCTGTCTTAGGAGAAATATTTTTTCTGGGACTGCAATTACACTAGTGTTAAAGGAAACTCCTACAAGACCTTAACCATCGCCATCAAAACGTCCTTAGGATATTTCATGTGATAAACTATTTTATATCTTAAGATATTTCACGTTTTAGATATTTTATTCCTTGAGCTATTTCATTCTTCTAAATACAGATTCAAAAATATCTGCGAAACCCTGTCTTCAGCGTAGTAAACTGATCTTTTAAACTCAATTTTTATCGATGATCTACTATAAGTTTCCATCTATTTGTATTCTAGGTTAGCTCACGCTTGATATGTCTTGAGCTATATAATGTATTTAGAAAAATGAAATAGCTTAAGGAATAAAATATCTAAAAACGTGAAATATCTTAAGAAGTAAAATAGTTTATCACATGAAACATCTTAACGACATTTTGAAGGCGATAGTTGAGGTTTTGTAGGGGGTTTCTCTTAACTCTAGTATAAATGCAGGTGCCAAAAAAATATTTCGCCTAAGACAGACACTGGAAAAGAAAAAATAATTCAATAGAAAAATAGCTAGACAGAATAAATAGTATGCTAGATTTGAGAGCTCTAGTTTTGTATTCATGATAGGACTAGTTAGTTAGTTAGCACATAATCTGGGTAGCCTTGTTAGCAGTCAAATCTGACAGTCCGACGATGATTTAAATATAAATCTAAACGCGTCACTGAAAGAAAAAGAGTTTTATTTGTAAGACTGTGTGGTTATTACACAACTTTTCATCTGCAAGAAAGAACTCTATCAATTTTGAGCCAATAAGCTATTTTCTCGTATATTGATCTGCCACTATAGTATCATGTCTGTCTTTAGCAGAAATAATGCACTTAAATCTTTAATCATTAAACATAATTACATCTATGATCATTTTATGGTCCTTAATATAAAGTACCACTCCAAATTGGAATTGCTGTTATATAGCAATGTGGCCATTCGACACACTTCTCTCAGATGTTTCATCACTATCTTTATATGTAAAGCTTCTTGTTTACTATAAAGAAGATACTTCATGTTAGTACTACTTCCACATAACAGCAACGCAGTACTTATCCATAGTTTCCGTACTTCTGGCACTATAACTAGGGTAAATACTGGAACTTTAAACCAATTAATGAATGGAACTATACCTACTGTTTATATACCAGTAACAATATATTTTTTTCTAAATATATTGAGTTGTATTAAAGCTTCGGGTACCTTACCTGAACCAGACCTCCCCTAATACATATCTTGATCCGCAGTACTACTTTCGAACTAAACTGCAATAATTACTATTTTGTATCCAAATTATTTGGTTTATTTACATAAATCACGTTTAGTAATACTCGCTTTTCATACTGTTGTAGATGGAGCCATGTTTTCCTTTGAGCCAATTTTCTACCTATACCTAAAATCTCAGCATAACATCATAGCTAAAACGATGAACAGAACAAAACTTACTGATCATAATATAACTAAGCGCTTAAGGCCCGCAACATACTCTGATCTAGATAGTCACTTTTCCTTTTGAGACCCATTTAACTATTTTTACAATAATCGAGATTCTAACTCAGTAGTATAACCTTAAAATCAAAAGTCATACGTCTGCATTATTATCCTCAACACTTTCCTATCTGATCTGAATGACGTCATTTATCCTTTCTATAAACCAAATTGTCTACACTAAAACCAAAATTAATCCAATTTCATCATACGTTCAAGCTCTTCAGGTTTATATTATATATATTCTGATCGAGATGAATGTAATTTCTTTCTATTAGATGGAGTAATTTTTTGACTCTAACCTTTTAATTCTTCAATATCCCAGTAAACTAAATATCAATCTAATATAATAATCTAAAACTAAAAATAATCCACCGACATCATACGTCTGAGCTTCTGAGGCCCTCAAGAAGAGGAGCGGTGATCTTGGTGTCCTCCATGTTGATGTATATAGGTGAAGATCTATCCTTCTCTCCATTACTATCTTCCTGAGGGATCGAACTTCTCCGGTCGAAAATGAAACTGACGTCAAGGCTATTCGACATCCTCTCTGGTCGAGGTTTGTCTCTCAAAGGAGGTTGTTCGAAGCTGCGTGAAATTTTTGGTTTGGCTCCCGAGAATATCACCTGGAAGAATATCTAGTTGGAGAAAATTGTAATTTCTTAGGAATAATCATTTAAACCTCATTATAGGATATATATGCAAATGTTACACACTGATGAATCATCTACTATCATTTTTGCAAATATTTTCATCTGATTTCACAAATTAGGATAGCATAAGAAGAAAAAATACAGAGAAGATGTATTTATCCAGCTGATTATGAGGTAGTTATTAATAGTTATAAACAAGAAAAAAATAAGGTTCCTTCACATAGAAGCGAATGTCTCTTATTCCACAATATCCAACTCACCAGAGGGTTTTCAGACGCATCTTCTACTACAGTCGTGACATCCATAGTCTCAACTAAAGCTTCCATAGATTCCATCGGTGTTTCGAAGCTGATAGTTGGATGGTAGCTACACGATGGTTTTTCGGCTAGAGCTTGTTGCTTAGCCCGACGTTCTAGCTCGAAGCTGAGAAAGTTTCGGTGTTGACGCTGGAAGAAAAATGAATACCTGTAAGTTGTGTAACAACACAGTGGGGATTAGCAATTTCGTTGTCTCAGATCTGTCTTTTGCTTTTGGATATTTTTTACATCTTGATCTAACAAGAACAGTAATTTTTGTTCTTCACGTCAACAGTCGCAGCATTGTCTGGGAATTCAAAAAGTGTACGTACGAGTATAAAGGAAAAAAAGAGAAACTAACCGAACATACTGCTTAAAAATAATAGTTTTATTCATACAAAAAATACAAACATATAGTCACAGATAGCTAAATCCTGGTTATATAAGCAGTAAAGACTCACGAAATAGTGAATATATATATTAATGTAAACATTTTCTATTATAGCTTATTCGAGAGTATTTAATCAGAATACTTCTCGCTTGATGCTCCAACAACAGTTTACCAACATATGTCCATCCGATCTACCTTGATATCTTACCTCCATGACCTACAAATCTTGATGAAAATCGCTCACCCAGCTGATCACTGACTGCAACAATAATCGGCAAGATGACTACTCAGACAAAATTGGATGCTAAAGGTGCAACCAAGCATTTTGAAGCTCTCAGAGGGTTGCTGGACAATATCGGTGTAACTCGGTGCTCGTATCTTTGCCAACGTTTTTGAACACCAACCAAGCAATTCTCTTTAGGTGTGTCATTATATCCATAAAATCTTCATCTTTAACGAGCTGCCGAATCAGTAAGCCATCAGACATACCTGCATTTATTTTTCGAAATGACAGGGTAAGACAAATCAGATATTTGATACAGTCACGATCATTAGACACAGCAGCTACACTGGGCGTATAGCTCCTGGTGATACTCTTATTTTGCATTTGATTTTCTTTTTTTATCCTGACGCTTTCACTTTAAAAAACTACCTGATGGTAATTCATCATGTGAAGTATTAGAGTAATCATGGCAACTTAAAAAACTGGGGCGAAGCGTCCACCTGCATCATATTATTTATAGACTTCTAATCTGACCTTTTGTCAGTATCGGTATATGGTGGATCAAGAGTGCTTACCAGATATATCGCGTACATCATATTGCTCTGCTGCCTCTGGATCGATATCTCAAAGAAACGAAGTAGAACCGCGGTAAACATTTTATCGATGATAGAACACATCCAACAACACCTATTTTTGTGATCTCCATTATCACCACAATCCCAATTATTTAGCCCCAAATTTTTTTAGCTAATGATCAAGGGCCTAGGAAACATCCAAAAACAAAGTTTGAGCATTATTAATTTGTTCATTCTTGAGGACTCCGCCGCCACTATACTGATTTTTGAAAACTATAAATCTGTTTCGTCCTTGTCATTCTATCAACCTAATGTGAATCTTTTATCGAAATCAGAAAAGTACCTTCCGCAGGAAATGAGTAAAATTATTTTTCGTGATTTAATTTTTTTCACGAATACAATACATCCCCGACAATTGGCATGGGAAGTCATAGATGAGGAAGAATCACACTAAGATCCTCGTAAGTACTCTCCGATCATTCAGGGACTTGCACCTAGTATACTACACGTGACGCCGAGACTTAATGCTGAAACTCTAAGAGATGTTTCCTTTGACGAAACATCTGAAAAAGGGGCGAATGCTGCAAAAACAACTAAAAATAGAACATGTCGCCAGCATGTTCTTTCCCACTCCAGCCCGTATTCATCCCAACACGCACCACTTAGTCTAAAGAAATTAAACTGGAGAAATCCGCTCACAGCGGTCAGAATGATGCCCCCATGAGTTAAGTACAAAGCTACATACCGCACCTGCCTCGCTATGCTTCGCAATACAGCAAACTCATCAAATATACGAGAGACTCTGCAACCTGAGCGGTACCGTACTGTTACTTCTATAGATAACCTATTTTTATAAGTTTTAGGCAACCGCACAAGCACTAAGTATAAGGGGAAAAATAAAAGGGATAATTTATCCTCCAAACTGGTTATACCTATATGGTCAAATCGATCCACCTTTATAAAAAAATATGTTCTGCCATCTAATTCAGCACCTCTAAAATTCCTCATACCACAACCAGCCACCAAATAAAAGTTAATCCTCAATCTTGAATGGTTGATTAAATGTAACTTCACGTCACATTTTCAATTGGACGATCATAGATTTTTTTATGGCTACATTAGTTCGAAAAGATGCGTGTTTTCTCGTTCCTACATATACATTATTTATTTACACTTCACTTTCAATGGAAATTTATAAGAGCGTAATGTCATTGACCTTAGGAATTAGTACATCACAAATTGTGATTACAAACCCGTTTTATCTGAGAATTCAGGGATACTTGTCAGTACATATCTCGATAATTATTGATGACCAAAACTTTTCAAGGTTGCAGCCACAATATAAAGACCACGTTGAGTGTACTACGTTCTTTGACTTTGTAATCAATCTTAATATAAGCTCGCTTGCACCAACATGAAATATTAAACAGCTGATATGTATTTATCTATTGTTCTCGTCATATGTAATGAAGCAGTCTATTGACTGTTTCATTCCCCAAAATAAGAAGGACAAACACTCCTTCATTTACTCAACAAATTTTCTAGCATTCAAAACTGAAGAAATTATGAGATCTGTACCATTTATTGGCAATTTAAATTCCACTTATACCATTGCGCTTTTGGCATACGAACTTCTGTAATAGGAGTAAATATATATCTGAAAGTGTCGTCGATTATGAAGTACCGCTAAAATCTGCAAATCGCACATAATAGAATCTCGGTAAATTCATGCTTCAAATTAAGTTTAAAACGAAACCTTTCACATGGACTTTAACGAAGGATTCATAGGAGAATGCGCAACCTTACTTTGAATGATTAAGATCAAACCACAACCCCTTGTTGTATTGTGACCTAAATTATATGGCGAATTTCAAAACATCAAAAAAATATCTTGATATTGCTTGAAAGTTTCTTCTTCGCTTGTTTGTGTTCTCTTTCTACTCCTTTCCTTCTTAGTTATATTGTTTCGACCCACAGTGTCTGGTTTCTTATTTTCCAGAGCTAACAAATTTCACAACTTGACTGACTTGGGGATCCACAGACCATGCTGGAAGTACACTTTTTCACGAGGATATCACAAAACATATTGAGGGTAGAAAGACAAGCAGTTATCTATAATTGTGTGAACACAATAGAGTAGATTAGAGTAGATCTGAGAGTTATTAACCTCATTACGTTGCTTACCGTATGTTGTGCAGGAGGACCTGGAGAAGTGACAAAGCAAGAAGACCGCCTTGGCCGATACGAAGGAGGACAAAATGGTCGATCCACTGCGATGGACGGGCGCCGATGTCTTGAGGCAGCTGGACGCTCGATAGTGATAAGCGAAGGCCGACGGTCTCTGCCTGGAAGGACAGGGACCATAGAACCTGTAACAAATAAGCAGAACCACTACATTCCAACGAATAGTTCTAGGAACTTTTTCAACTGACAGATTAAAAATCAGCCGAAATTTCGGAAGTCTAATACAGTTAAGGATCGACATACTGCTTTATTCATCCTGAATGAATGTCATTAGTGCTGTCGTAATTTTGATGTGCAACCACTAGCAGTCGATAGGATTATATTACTGAAGGTAGAACTACTATGCATAATTTTTCGACTATTTATTTATTTAGTTATTGATTTATTTATTTATCTATTCATATGTTCCCCAAGGCAATCATTCAAGTTTACCTATGTGTTGGTCCACATTATTACTTGGAATTAAGATTCATAGAACTGCTTATAAACTGGTTCAGCATGAATGTCTGTACATATGCTCAATTGTGACGACAATGAATGATAAGTGACATTGTTATAAGTTCAATCAAGTCGATGTGACAAAATACCATATTCTTTTGTGAAGAATATCTTAAAAGGGATATCAAGTGAGAAGATTTACGTAGTGGATTACAGTATGCTAAATGATATAATTTGGAATCCAATATGATAAAAAGATTGTAAATTATCGCCTGCAAGACATCTAGAAACTATGTCAGTACCTTGTTGGGAGTGAGGCGCATTCCGCTAGCATGAGCACTTATAACTTCCTACAAGAGTCGAATTTCACGTCAAGGAGCACGTGATTTGATGAAAGATCCTCAAGGTGATGTAATCACCTTTTCAGAGAACTGGAGGTAGACTGAATGAGAGATAAATTAATATAAGGAACATACAACCCTTCTTTTTTTTTAATCATGCACACGCCATATGGAAGGACTGTATTCTGGCCACTGAATTGATGTTAGTCACCAGATAAGCTAATGCTTTTGCGAAATCAGCTTCTCTTCTCCAGAAACCTACCGCACCTTGATGTCTTTTTGTCCTAGAAGCTCCGTTGGTGCAGTGCTAGATATTTGACTATCCTGACAGTTTCACAGACTATCTGAACCCACTATAAAATAACTAATTTAGAATATCTGGATACATCCGACATTTTCCTGGCCCCTTAGTATTTGAGAAACGTAGGATCTGTTGTAGTGAAATGAAAAAAGCAGCAGATATGTTTAACTGCTCAGGCCAATTTGCGAAATTATTGTAATCACGAAAAATGCATATAACTCTGTCCGGTAATCCTTGACCCCTCTATTTCTGGGAATGCACTGTTTGGCTTTCCATAAAATCTTTACACTGAATTACTACTATGGCGATGACAAAAAAGTTGGTTCAGTGACGGTGATGCAGATACACCACACCCAACAAGTTTCTGGGGTAGCGCGACGCGCTGTGACGCGGCTATAAGACGGTATCAATGCTTGTGACACAAAGTCGTATATAAAAGTGAAAAGTCACCAAATAACTACTATGGGGCTGATATGTCTCTCTTGCTGTAGGAACTGCTGCTGCATTTCATTTAAATAAGATTTCACTGTTTTAAAAATTGATGTAGATAAAAAGTTGTGTAGTTTTCACACAGTTTTACAAATAAAACTCTTTCTTTTAGACATGATGGAAGAGTTTCACCAAGTCAGAGAGTCCACAATATACATGTCTCAAAAATTGAGTTATGTTGGTTAACTCAATTATTCGAATATTTTGCGCGGTCACACTGAATATGTTTCACTGATACGTCCTTCATTGAAAATTCACTTTGCATCAAGTAACTAAGTATTGAAAAAATATTAAGAGATAGACAGAAAATATCTAGAATGTTACTCCATAGAAAAATAATCACCTACTTCACTGGATGCTTAAGAGGAGGAATCCTTCAACAGTGAAAGGAAAACGATGTACACATCTGTTGTAGGTCTTGTGCTTTCATTATCACTTACAAGCTATTAAGAAGATAAGCACCATCCATGGCGTGAAAAGCATCAGAGCGCTTTGATGTAAATGAAATTCGCGTTTCTTCGACATCTACCGCTAGAGTGGTTTATAAAGTGATTTCTGTTTTATTAGTTTGCCCCTAGTTGCGACTGTATATTAACTAAGGTCCTGTTGTAACGTAAAATATTGTTAAATTTGTTAAAGATTTTGTATAGAGGAATCTAATAAATGGAATTAAAACTAATTTGAACTCGTGTATTTTGCATTCTGCTATAAGATATGCAACATGGAAGTGGCATTATATGATTTTCTTATTTTTGCTTTGTATATGTACAAATACATCATTATGTATTTCAAATATCTCATTATAGTTCTCTGAACTTTCAAACTTTTTACTACTATTCCTCGCATATTCTGAGTACCATTTTCAAAATTTCATCTATGGAAGCACCTTTGCAAATCTGTCAAGACTGGTTGCTCTGAAATCAACCAACTAATACTACAATCATAGATGCACTGACAACTATTGTCAAGCAAATTAAAACATTTTCTGTAGTGTCGCTATAATAAAAATTTCAAGGACCAACCGAAAAGACAATGACTTTTACCTAATCAACTAAGATATTTTAATAATAACGTTTGCAGAAAAAATATTTATATATTAATAGAACTCTGGCCCAGGTTTTAAAATAACTGGAAAAATATTGAAGCCACAGAGTTAATAACACAACTTGTAAATTTTAGTAGGAAGTGACGGATAAGCATTTTCATGTTGAGTAAATTTATCATCGTTGAAAGTCTCTCATCTCATTCAAAATGAACTGTAATCACCATGATGGTATATAACCGTAGTCCCGTAGTCTGGGTAGGTGATAAATTGAACTTTACGACGAAGATAGTATATAAAAATTTTCCATAAAGTCCTCATAAACTCAAACTCACAAACTTAACAGCTCTGTTATAGACTTGAATATAAAGGATGAAGTTTTCGCAGACGTTTTTCATGGGATTTTTATGACTCAGCAACTATACGTTCTTCCTTCCTCCAATTTTTGTATGATGTACGCAGTTTATTCATTTGTACCAGTCAGATTTGGGATGACTGTCACCGCATAAGACCATTAAATACTGCTTTGCTATAAAGATTTCTGCCAAGGGTTAGATATTTCATAATGCTAGCTTCTCAAATACCTGTGGTTGTTTCTGTGGTTCGTCATATATTTTTACTGGCGGCTAGTAAGTCCCACAAAAATCCAACCCAAACGCACTCGTCGTGTGTGGCGGGCAACAGATTGCTACTCCTCGGGTTCATTGAACAAGATAATCAGCCTTGTGGTGAATCGGTGGTGCGTTGTGTGACCACGGCTTACAGCATGTACATGCGCAGCGTAACTCCCACCGGGGCTCTGGTCTATCTTAGAGGGAGATGCGCAGTCACGTACGCATCAATAGGTGCAATTAACGCTACACTGGAATACTGACGACGCCAAGTGGCCTCATGGTTTACGTTCTGTCGCTAGACCCATGTACCGGTTTTCCCTAAAGTGACGCAAGGAATAAAAAAGTTCAAAGAGTTCCGGAGGTTAAATACCTAGCCGTTCGGATCTCCAGGTGCCAGAGGGTCCTGGGAGCACTGGGAGCGAAACTTCTTCATCTAAATAGGCTGCAGCTCCTCAACAGGCTACTAACAGCAGCCTCCGACAGCAGCAACTTCTCTCGAACGGTAGGCCGCAAGACATATTCAGGTACGAATTTACGAATGGTCGAGGTCTCGCCTCAAACATAAACTCTGACCATCAATATCTGCAGATAGAGGGACCATACATTCCGGCATTGTCAGAGACCCAGGTCGCCTTGACAGCAATGAACAATTGTTAATTGATATCAGACTAAGATTTAGTGTATGCGTATATGTCAAATATTTTTTCCAAATTCATTTGCTGCATTTACAGACCACTGAGTTGCAAAAATTTCAGCCACTGTAGATACCTTACAAACAGGTCACCCAAACTCAGAAATAAGCTTTTTGGGGTGACTTCAACGTTCACAATACGTACTTGCTAAAACATTCCTCTAAAACAGACGAGGAGGGACGCGAACTGTAGCAACTATAGACCTGTCAAGTCCAAGGTCATGGAGTCTGTTATTAATCTAATAAAGTGTCTGGATAAGAATAGTATCATCAACGATCATCAATATGGTTTTTGTAAGCAGAGAGCCACGGGAGATCTTCTGGCCTACGTCACACATATGTGGAGCAGAGCAATAGAGTGTCATGGAGAGTGTGATGGAGAGCCTCGAATCGTCGCGATCGAAGGCTTTACTTGTGAGGGGTGGATCCATCCATCCGATGTGCTAATCTCTTTCCCTAATGCTCGTCTTGCTGTACATCAACGATTTATTGAAAATAATATCTAATACTATATACAGCATCGCTGATGACAGCACCCTTATTTCTTGCATGGAAGCGGGCAAATCACTATCATCACGAGATACCGTATTTCGGCGAGGGCAGTATACTGTTCAGATCAATAAGGACATTGAGAGAATTGTGGAATGGAGATTTACAAACAGAGTTTAGTTTAACGCGCAAAAGATTCAAACAACAACCCTGAAAGATGTCTGCCAGCAGTGGAAAGGGAGAGACGCCTAATACTTGAATCATCCTTTATGAAGCTCCTAGGAATTAGCATCAACAATAACATTTCTTGGCACGTTCATGTTACTAGTCTCGCTAGGTCGAGTCCCAGAAGCTGGGGTTCTCTTCCGCCCCACGAAATTATATTTCCCCCAAGCACTCCCTGAAGCTTCTGGATACAATCCAGAAGCGAGCAATAGGCCTTGTGGATGCGCCAGACCTCACAAACCACCTCCACAGTCCGGAACATCGAAGAAGGGTGGCTCATCTGTCCTTATTCTGTAGATATTATTTATTTATTTCTTTATTTACAAGTTTGGGGTGCTAACAGCTGAGCCAACACACACCCCCAATTTACTACATATTATCGAGACAACAAGTCTGTGTGCTATATACAGCGATAGATAAATAATATACATCAAATAAAATATATCAGGTAACAAACAATGTCCAATAAGAGACGGTCAACATAAATAAGATACCATGAGAGTATAATTCAGACTATTCACTATGAAATAGAAAAAAGTTTTTTGTGAAGCGCTTAAAAAGTGTGATATACGTGCATAACATATCTGTCTCACCAAAGCGATCACAATATTTTTGAGACCTTATCCATTGGTGAATTTAAACCTAGGTTCAGAAGCTTATACATAAAGGACATATCGAACGCTGTTCTTCTGTGGCTCAATGATATTATATTGATTGTTTTCATTATTGGTCCATATTACTGTCTACAACTGGAGTGCGATTTTTAAGAGTCAGAGTAGATAGGAATTTATGTTGAATTCTTGCAATTTCTGTTGAATATACGGCGTAATGTGGATTCCATACAACAGAAGCGTACATTAATTTATTAAATACATAGGAGAAGTACAAGGAAGTCATTGTTTTTGGATATCTGAAATCTCTGCAGCTCCTTTTTATGAACCATAACAGCTTACTGGTCTCATTTATCGTTTTTTCAGTATGAAAGCTAAACGTAAGTTTGTCATCCACATATACCCCCAGATCCTTTGCTACTTGTACTTGTACCAGTTGTGAACCATCCAGTTTATACTTATAATCGATTTTGTTAAGATTTGTTGTGAGACGCACGTAATTACATTTATCCAAATTTAGGAAGAGACCGTTGCTACTGCTATATAGACTTAAACGATTTAGGTCTTCTTGAATTCTTGTGCAGTCAATATAACTTCTCACTATGGAAAATAACTTCAGGTCATCGGCATAGAGAAGAAAGTGACAATGTTTTATTACTTCCTTGATATTATTTAAATAAATTATGAAAAAAGTGGTCCCAAATGACATGCTTGAGGCACTCCTGATTGAACGGTTGTGACCTATATCCATTGACAGGAATGATCTGTTGCCAATCCGATAATTAAGAACTTATCCATTGGCACAGAGAGTTGTCCACCCCGACATCAGCAAGCCTATCTAACAATATTGAATCATCGATCTTGTCAAACGCTTTACTAATGTCGGTGTAGACAACATCCACCTGCCACCCCTTGTCAATTGCTTCACAGCTGTACTCAACAAACCATACCAAGTTAGTTTCAATAGCATCGACAGCTTGGTCGAACATCACGGCAGACGTTCGACCTAGCTACCTCGCATAATAACTCCAAGAGTCGCTAGTACAGCAAATACTAGAGGAGCTCATCGGCTGTATCCTCACCAGGTCGAACTCGAATAAACTTGTTTCAAAAGTCGTTCTTTCGGAGAACCTCGGCGTGGGAATGATCTTTGTTCTCCGATGGCTACAATCTAAAGCATTTTAAGGTCATTGTGCCATTCATCCTCAAGCAGTGCTTATGAAGCACGATAGGCTATCTGCCTTTGCGTGAGGATATCTATAAAAAAATACATGCTACTAACCGTGGGTGGTATGTATCGAAATACAAATGATGAAGCACTGAATTATGAAATTTTGACATTGAAATTTTTGATTCTTTCCGAACAAGACAGTCTACAGCACTGATGATGCCTTTGAACTACTGATAAATTCAGAATAAGAGATATAATGCATTGTCGTACCAGAAACATGAAACATATGGTGGGATGATCCCTAGGCAATACAGTATTCCTCGATTTGGGATACAAGAACTGTAGGGAATTGACTTGTGCACTTCTTGATTTTATACGATTTATTCGTATATATAAATTTAAGATATATTAATGTACAATAACTGTGGCTGTATCTCTGCTGTCGTCGACGCATCAATGCTAGTGGTGGTGGTTGGCGTCGTCTCGCTCGGGGCTGCTCGCCGGTGGTGGGGAGAGGGTAGCAACGGTCTAGTCGGTACGGCTGCTCCAGTGGCGTAGCACAAGGATATTTATTGTCCATGGCCCCCCCTTTGGAAGACGTAAGTCTTTCAACACTAAAGTTAGGCATTTGACACGGGTAAAGGACATATTTTGGTTATAGGCCTCTTCATTGTCCCATTGGCACTCATCACTGTTACAACTCTGGGAAGACCATCAGGACCGGGGTGGATCAAAGACACACGACCTAACTTCCAGTAGCATGGGGGTAGTTGATTTTCCTTTACAATGACCATATCACCCTCCTTAATGTTTGGTGATTTTACCTTCCACTTGGTGCGTACTTGTAACTCGCTGATATAATCTTTGCGCCAACGTTCCCAAAAGGTCTGGATAATTCTTTGGCGCCTTTGATAGAGTTTCAAAGAGCCTTCCTGAACATCTAGTAGTGGATAGTCTGGTAACGATGTAATGCTGCGCCCGATAAGGAAGTGTCCAGGTGTAAGAGGGTTAAGGTCTCTAGGATCAGGGGGCAAAGGATATAAGGGACGTGAATTTAAAATCGCCTCTATTTGTGTGAGTACAGTAGAGAGATCTTCATAATGTAAACGTGACGGTCCTACAACTCGGTTTAAATGTTTTTTGATACACTTAACGCCGGACTCCCATAGCCCACCGAAATGTGGTGCTCGAGGAGGAATAAAATGCCATTCTATGCCCTCGCTGGCTGAAAAATGCTCGATACTACTACGATTAGCAGGGTCATTCAAAAAAGACGATAACTCATTTAGGTAATTTCTTGCTCCTACGAAATTCGTGCCGTTGTCAGAGTGGATAGATTTTGGTTTACCCCTACGTGCAACCATCCTACGCAATTCTGCTATAAAACATTCAGAGGTAAGGTCAGTTACAAGCTCTATATGGATAGCCTTGGTAGCTAGGCAAATGAAAATGGCCACATAAGATTTGGTAAGCTTGAAATTTCTCGTTTTGCGGTCACGTAAAAGAAAAGGGCCGATATAATCGATCCCAGTTGAGTAAAATGGAAATTTATCAACTGTTCTCTCCATGGGTAATGGACCCATTAGTTGTGTGGCGGTTTTTGGTGCTGCCTTAGCACATATGACGCAGTTATGTACTACTTGCTTGACCAAGTTTCGACCTGAGATTGGCCAGTATCGTTCGCGTAAAGATGACAATAGTTGTAGTGGTCCACAGTGCATAAGTCTGATGTGTTCATCAGAAGCTATAAGTTTTGAAATCAGATGATGGTTGGGCAGTATGATTGGATGAATTTTATCAAATGCGAACTGAGAATTAGAAAGCCGACCTCCTACTCTGAGTAAGCTATCATCGTCAATAAAAGGGTTTAAGCATAGCAACTTGCTCTTACTGTTCAGGCTCGTCTGACAAGATAACGCTTTGATCTCTGCATTAAATGTTTGTCTCTGTGCAAGAAATATCAACCGTTTAGATGAATGTTCCAATTCATTAACTGTTAGTTCTCCTACATTTAGTGCTCTTGATTGCCGTTTGGCTTGTAAGTTATATAAGAACCTGAAACGTTATAGAAGTTGATCTACACTCCGGGATATCAATCTCATCGTCTGGTTCTTGATTCAACGGTAACTCAAGATCAGGGTTTTGTAACCAGGCAGGACCTACCCACCAAAGGTTGGTATGTTTCAAATTCTTTGGATTAATTCCGCGAGATATAAGATCAGCAGGATTCTCAGCGGATTTAACGTGATGCCAATCAGCAATATCTGTAAGTCTTTGGATTTCCGCAACTCTGTTACAAAACAAATGTTTTCCACCTTTGTGGTTCGGCCTTTAACCAAGCTAAAGCTATAGTCGCGTCAGAATAGTAAAATGACCGGGTTATTTTAAGATCAAGGGATAGTTTTACCCTTCTAACAAGGTTAGCTAGCAGAAGGCAAGCACAAAGCTCTAGCTTTGGAATAGTTTTCGCACCCTTTAGTGGCGCAACCTTTGATTTAGCACAAAGCAAATTAACAGTAACAGTTCCATCTGAATTTTTACATCGCAGATAGACACAACATCCGTATGCCCTTTCACTAGAGTCGGCGTAGCCATGCAACTCTACAGGACCATTCATTGAGCTGATTACATGCCTAGGGATCGTTAAATTGTTCAATGCATTTAAGTGATCACTAAAGTTATGCCAAGATGTCTTAAGATCTAACGGGATAGACTCGTCCCACGATAATTTCAATTGCCACAATGTTTGCATGATGAGCTTGGCTAAGATAATTACCGGTGATAGTAACCCTAAGGGATCAAAAATCTGTGATGCCATGGATAGGATTGAACGCTTTGTGATTGATGTGTTATTAAATTTATGAACATTATATCTGATGGTGTCATCCACAGGATTCCAAACAATTCCAAGAGTTGATTGATTCACACCTCTGCAAAAAGGCTTGTTGGATATTTCCGTGGAGGATAACAACAATGATACATTAGACTGCCATTTTCTCAAGTTAAAACCACCCTTATTTAATACTTGAGAAACTTCCTCCTTAACCTTCATGAGCTCATCAATTGTTTCTGCTCCTGTTAGAAGATCATCCATGTAAAAGTTATTACGAATTACATCGCAGGCTGCAGGATGCTGATCTTGATGTTCATCAGCCAATTGTTTTAAAACTCTTGTGGCTAGAAAACTAGCTGATGCTGTACCGTACGTCACGGTGTTCAAAGTGAAGCACTGTACTTCGCTTTCTTGTTTGGGCCTCCACAAGATACGGTGATAGTTCCTATCATCCTCAGACAGTAGAATCTGTCTGTACATTTTTTCGCAATCAGCAGTGATCACATAAGTATATGATCGAAAATTGATAATAAGGGTAAATAGATCACGCTGTATGACTGGTCCCACCATTTGGACGTCATTTAAAGAAAGACCTGAGCTTGTTTTAGCAGACGCATCAAACACAACTCGAACCTTAGTCGTAGTGCTGCTATCTTTCAACACATAATGATGAGGAAGGTAACAACTAGGATTTGATGTAGGATTTTCACTGATTCGGGACATATGACCCAGTCGTTCATACTCTTCGAGGAATGAGTCATATTCTTTTTTAAGGTCGGGGTTTTTGAACAATTTTCTTTCCATATTGTAAAAACGCTTTACTGCAACTTCTCTAGATTCACCTAGGTCAGGAACCTTTTCGTTAAACGGCACCCTAACTACGAAACGACCACTAGGATGTCTTTGAACGGTGTTCACGAAATGGGATTCAATTAAGATGTCTTCTCTACTAGACTGAATAGGGTACTCAATTTCGTCCATCTCCCAAAATCTGGAAACCCTTTCATCCAAGGATATTTGCTCAGAAGCATGATAGGATAATATTTGTTCAGATTCTACCTTTGGGTTCACGATAAGACAACTACCTGATAGGATCCATCCTAATTTAGTTTTCTGTAAGATTGGCTGGTTATTGCCCAAAACTATCTGACCTGTACATAAGATTTGCCAGAATACACTGGCCCCTAATAAGATATCAACACCGCTAGGTCTGTCAAGATTTGGATCCGCTAGTTGAAGGTTACTAGGAATATCCAATTGTCTGAGGTCAAGATTAAAGGATGGAAGATTTTCTGTTATCTTCTTCAGCACTAAACAAGATATACTGATTTGAAATTCATTGCGCATCGAATGAATCTCCAGTTGAGTCTTGTGATGTATGTTGGCCATACTATTTGAAATTCCTGATATTACTGTATTGCTCCTTTCCCTTTTGATATTGAGCTTATTACAAAAAGTTTCAGTAACAAAATTGGACTGACTGCCACAATCTAGGAGAGCCCTGCATGAGTGCAGATTACCACTGCTATCCTTCACTAGGATCATTACTGTGGCCAAAAGAACTTGCGAAGGTACTTTAGGATTGAGAGTATGACAAGATATTTGTTTATTTCCATTATTCTCGGCTGAACTTTGCTGATCATTATTAGAGCACTCACTTATATCGCCTGAAGATTCAAAGTGTAAGAGAGTATGGTGTCTTTTCTTACATTTCCTACATCCCATTGCCTGACAGTCTTTGATTGAATGATTTTTTCTCAAGCAGTTAAAACATAAACCTCTTTTCTTAATTTCTGTACTACGAGATTGTGCGCTAAGCTTCAACAAATCTGAACAGTTATAGATTCCGTGCGAACCCTTACAATAGGCGCAGACTGCATTGGCAGATGAATAATATACATCAACCTTATTGAAATCTACCCTACGTTTATGTGTTGAACTAGGCTGTTCTGACTTTACCCATTTATGATTGTTGCTAACCTGAACTGCTTCAAGAAATTCACATCGTTTTTTAAGAAACTGAGAAAACTCTGCGAAAGTAGGATAATCACCTGAGATTTCTACATGTTCCCATTCTCTACGCGAAACGTGGTCAAGCTTTGGTAATAAGATATGAATGAGCAAGGTATCCCATGAATCTACGGGATGCCCTAGTGCGCCAAGGCATCTTAAGTGTTTATTTAACTCATCTGTTAGGGTACGTAATGACATGGAGGACTCCTTTGCTATACTATTGATATTTAGGATACTCCTTATATGATTGCTGGTTATAAGTTTTTTATTTTCGAATCTATCATTTAAAAGATCCCACGCCAGTGCGTAGTTGCCACTGGTTACCTCTAAAGATTTTATTACGTCGGCAGCTTCAGCCTTTAAGCAAGATTTTAAGTAATATAACTTTTCAACTTCACTAAGATTGTCATTAATATGAATGAGTGAAGTGAAGATATCATGAAATTCCATCCAGTCATGATAACGGCCCGAAAAGGTAGGAAGATTTATGGGAGGATATTTGACATTATTTCTAGATACGCCCCTGGAATGATTAGAATCGCCTGATATCCGTGATACAACTGATAAGGCGTCCTCCCCTCTAGGGAATCTATTTTTAGACATGAAAACCTTAATCTGAGCAATAATTTCATAATACGTTCGTTCAAAGTCTTCTCGGTGCTCAAAACTTACTGTCAGTGTATCATTTTCAAAGTCAGAAGCTGATTTACCAGCAGGAGGATCTTGACTAAGGATTAATATGTCCATTTGTTCTTGAATGTCTATAAATTCTGAAAGATAATGCTCCGCCACTGCTAATCTAGCTGCTAATTGCTCTAATAGTTCATCCGACACCCGTGAAGATTTTAATTCCTCAAAAAAGGTTTTTAATACGGTTAATTTCCGCTTTACGGAGCCCCGCTTATAATTCAAAGATCTCAACTCGTCACACATGTTTAAGATTTCACCCGTACCTATCACACAGAGGCTAGGATAATAGCAAGATAAAGATAGGATAAGATAATAAGGAACGAGCTCACCTTTATTCTTCGATTGATTTCGTCTTCAACAGCACTTCTCGTTGATACTATCCGGCTCGAAGGACCATGTAGGGAATTGACTTGTGCACTTCTTGATTTTATACGATTTATTCGTATATATAAATTTAAGATATATTAATGTACAATAACTGTGGCTGTATCTCTGCTGTCGTCGACGCATCAATGCTAGTGGTGGTGGTTGGCGTCGTCTCGCTCGGGGCTGCTCGCCGGTGGTGGGGAGAGGGTAGCAACGGTCTAGTCGGTACGGCTGCTCCAGTGGCGTAGCACAAGGATATTTATTGTCCAAGAACAAATCATAAAAACCTGGTGAAAATTATAGACCATATAATATAAAGTTGAAGGATGGTTGTATTTCAAATTCCTCAGTAGACTTTGACATAGTTTGATCGCGTATGGTAAAGGGAATTATCTACACAATATTCTCATACCCTATGGATGGAGCATACGTTTTTATTCCTGGTTTCATTGTTTTTCCTTGAATACCAAATTGGAAGGTATTGTATTATTGCTTTGGGATCACACTGACTGTTTATCTCTTCATCTAAGCTTGGTTGTGTTTTTTGGTGTGGCGTTGCATTAGGTAATTTTTTGCATTTTTTAACAACACTGCAGGTGCATCATTGTATTGTGGCCTTTCATAGTAGTTCATTCTAAGGTGGTGTCTAAATACAAACTCGTGTTCCTGGGATCTATCAACGATAGCATTGCCATTATAATTTATAAATTTTGGTTTAATATTTTATACTTCCATAAAGGTTAATCACGCAGTTGAAACGTAAGTGTAAAGTTGTTCAGTGAATATTATGTAGTTCTAATTAGCAGCCAGTAATCGATAAAATATTTTTTTAACTATGTCTCTTCGAATCTCTGATAAGTGTAATTGATGCAGTTATTTTTAGGATAATCAGCATTTTCAAAAAATGCCTTATTACACGTACTTCTTTGTATTATCCTAACCATTTTGGGGCTAAGTAGAAATTATATCGAATGATTATCTATTTTGAAATACTAAATTAGGTGTTATTGAATTAACAGATGGTATACCTTTTATTCCATAGTAACATTAGGAGATCTGTCGAATCAAATGTAAATATCGATGTATTCATTCTTAACCAATTTGATTGAATTTATTTACGTCAGAGGTAAAGTTGGATTCGCAGCTAAATTTAGGATTATCCGAGTAAACTGTGGAATACCCATACAACTTAGTAAACATATTTTTATGAATATACCCGGATAAACCTGAATCTTCCGCATGTATTGATGTTGTTCTATTAAGTTAATTCTCTTGAATTCATGTAAAAGTGATAGATGCACAATTTTATCCAAGCAGATTACGAGAGTTAAAAGACACATTTATAAACTTGTCAATCGCAGTCTGCAGTTCGTCGTTGGTGCAACTTCATGCGTTGTGATAGCTTAGGAATGGGCAAAAGATGAGAGTTGACTAGATATCTGGGGTACAACCACAGAGGCAGAAGATACGAGTTCGTACGAAACATAATGGGGGCAAAGGTGAAGATAGGAAAGAACCGGGCAAAAGACAATGCTCGTTAGTTGAGAAAAATGAAAGTGAATGGGTCTGAATCTAGAGCCACTGCTAAGAACAGCACAGAGCAGAGAAGGATATACCTACGGAAATTTCAGCCAACCTTCAATATGAAGACGGCGATGTACTCCACATTATGGAGAAGTTTAATAATAATTAGGAAAATTAGAAAGAAAAAGTTGTCGCCAGTGGGGATCGAACCAACAATCTCCTGCATTATAGGTAGACGCCTTACCGTCGGGCTATGATGAAACTGATCAGACTGAATGGCAAATACGCTATGGGAGGTACATACACCCACGCGACTCTTTTTCCCAGTTTTCTAACCTGTACAGCTCGATATTTGGTTAGACATCTAGTGCCAGTCACCAATACTGAATCTTCAGCCGCAATTGACATGATTCCCCCATGTTAAGCGGAATGCGGAAAACTGCCACTTTAAAAAAATACCATTACAGAGCAATCTTCGAGTGCACAACTAATAATAATAAAAAAATATTGTTTTCAGTGGGGACCGAACCCACAATCTCCTGCATTGTAGGCAGACGCTTTACCGTTGGCCCATGACAAACTGGTCAGACAGAATCGTCAATAGGCTATGGAAGGTATAATTATAATCTTCTATATCCGTGATTCGTTACGTTACGTTAATAAATTAAACGTCTTCCGACGTAGTTGATAAATTTTAAATAGCCTTTAAGGGTATATATTATACGAGTATAATAATGTGTTCCTACCTTTCCTATTTCCTGTAGGCGATATGCGATCAGCAGTGATGAGTAGGTGCTGTATGTCCACGGCCGACTTGACCCTCCTGGGAGGCGGTGCACCCATCGTTAGAGCGGCCAGCGCACCAGGGCTGCCCACAAACACGCTGTTCTGGCGCGGGCGGCGAATTATTGGGGAGGGCAGCGCAGATAGCGGGTCGGTCAGCGCATTCACGTTGTACTTTGAGAAGGACATGCGGGCCTGGAAGGCAAGTTGAATGATGCATTTCTATGTTTAAAATATCAATATAAATAGATAGACCATCACAAAAATATTCCAGTACTACTACGAATCCGTTTTAGTGTTAGAACTATCCATTCATCTTATATTTTCATTGAATTAACGGATGTTTTCCATGGTGATTTTGAAATGAAAATGCACTGTAAATATGTCTTACATAAATGTTACATAAGCATCGTAATTTTACCAGACATAACTATTTTCTCATAAATGAGTACACAAATGAGTACAGTGGCACTTTTTTTATGGAAAATTTGAAAGTGTACTTTTACATAGGATATTTATGAATTATTTGGGGAATACCCATTTTCTCTTTGTGAATTTGAGGTCAATATATCTAGAAGAATACTTGATTTGAATTCAGTTTGATTCAACTGCAATTGGTCTGAAACCTTCAAAATATTTCAATTGCCCGAAAAATGAACAACGGCACAGAAAACGTATGAATGGATTGCAAGTATTTTAGTGCTATTGAAGCAGTACTGACACTTGGAAACAGTTTTGTTGTAACAAGCAAAATCAAAAGACATATCAGGATTCCAGCATTAACGTTTACCAAAATTTAATACGAGATAAGAAAATTTATTTCCTAAAATATGACTCGATAATTATTGGAAAAATCAAAAAAACAATGACGTTTCTATGTAGATTGTAGATGATAATCATAATCATAATCCTTATTGTCCAACAGATCTCTCCAATTACAAGGCAATTAGTATAAAAAATAATTACATGCCAAGAGGTAAAATATAAAAAAAATCCACATATGAGATACAGTGCTACAGAGGCACTATCACATTAAAATGTAAATCAATACAAATAATATATTATAGTATAAGAGTAAGCAATTATAAAAAATGCACATTGCTAATGTAGACGAATCACGAAAATTACATTAAAAATTACACAGAAACATTGGACCAAAGAAGTATGCAAGAAGTGAAATTTTTATGAATTACTAATTGATCCTCTGATATATTGTTTGAATTTCCCGACTATCAAATTGCTTCGTGAGTTTAGTATTGACACGAATATATTTATTTTGTCCAACAGATTGATGGAGTCGATCTGGTTGTGTCAACTTATTAAGAAATATTTTACTAGTGCAGGATCTTCTGAGTTGTACTGAATCTATATTGAATCGCTGCAATAGTGTCTCCTAGTCGAGACCTCTTTCAGAATATATTTCATATACTTTAAATGACAAAAACTTCAAAAATCTTCTCTGCACTGACTCCAATGGGGCCACATGATTACTGTAACATAGGCTCCACACCAATGACGCATTCTCTTATTTTGAGCGACCCATTGTATAGTATAAGGATTGGGCGCGTAGATGCGCTTACTTGCTGAATATTTCATTTCCATCAGTCAGATAGACTTGTTTGATTATTGAAAGAAGTTTCACGAATCAAAGTATTATATCAGTAATGAGTTTCGTTTTAGTTTTGACATATTTACTTTTTAAGTGTGCGTATTGTTCTTTGAAACGCGTTGCATTTGTGTTGTGCATCCTCCAGCTCAGCTTAGTAACCCTGCAATTATGTTAATTACCATAAGTATCCTGAGATAACTGGAGTGGAGGTAATCAAATAAAAAAGGCTGTGAACCACGAAAGGGCATCTCACTCACTCCGGTAACCTCATTAGTGCGCTCTATACGTTGGAGCGTAAGCACAGGAAAAATGATTGCAGCACGACAAGGACAAAATATCAGCAGCATCTTCGCTATTCATTTCGCTCCGTCGAGTACCAATTATAGGATGCGTCCATATTTTTGCCATGTCAGTCTGTTAGTAGACTCATCGTTAAGAGTTTTTGCTTTAATTTAATTATCATGGAAGAGGATAATATTGATATATGAAGTTTAGCTTAATTTCATACTGTTCCACTTCCTCCCAACTATAGCAGTCCAAACATGATGTTCCATCATCAACGTCATCATCATGTGTCTGAACTATGTGTGTTAAGAGCCATAGCTTCTCATGGAAAAATGTGATGCACGCAATGGTATCAGTATATGAATAAGAATTTGGGATTATTTTAGATTACCGCAATTATCAGGATTTACAACTCTTTCATAATTTACCAAATTTGCTTCAAGTGAATTAGCAGCTCCAAATCCGATCAAAATACTCAATAAACTGATAACACTACACGTGAAGTACAGAATCAATTTACTTGACGCCATTTTTTGAATGCCAATTAGCATATTAGTAATTATTTGTGATCTTTGTTCAGTTGAGATGCCGTAAATTATAGAAGTGGAAGGAAACTGAATACGCCTCAAAATGCCATACAACAAAAGATTATTTTAAATTTGTCTAGAACATTCGATATGTGTCGAAAATCAACAGTAGTCTATTCGCGCTAATTGAACATCCGAGGGAAAAAAATGAAGGGTCAAAGACTTCTTTTTCCTCTCACAATATGTTTCGAAGGCAAATATGCTAAAAGTAGTCACTGTTTAAAAAGGACGGAAGATAACCGGAGTCAAAAGTTTATTGTCTGTTGCCGACGTCAAAAAAAATTAAAATACACCTTCACCCCATTCACACTCTACCTTCATCCCTCAAACAATGATCAGATGCCTCGGTACCATCCACAAATGAAGTTTGAAGATTTTGATTTAGTTTTTTAAATAGTACTATGACACCTCTTCTAAGATCATCACAAATTAGAATACTTTTGCATCATTTTCATAGTATTATACTATTTCCAAAATTTTATCAAAATCCTAATAGTACTTTCCCAGTAATAGAAGAATTGAGGATAACCAGATTCACAGAAAGCTAGCCGGAAATAAGAGACACTGTTTTTGTTTATTGGCCTATCCAGTAGCTCGTGAATGACCTTTATAGCATTTTAGGTTAGTTGCGGGACATTGAGGGTCGGGTCGGTCGAGATCAGCTGTATTGGGTAGACATTTATGTGCGAATACAAAGCTGCTGTTTGTCCCCCAACGCAACCCGAGGTTGTGCATTTTCCGAATGAATGGAAACTCACAAGACCCTCTACGCCGATCCTGTTCACTGCTGAATAAGAAGCTGCTATGGGTTTTTTACAGAATATTAAATGTTTTGAAGCAATGTTTGAAGTTTGTTAAGCTATTAAGGATTTTTTGTGCAGAATGAATAAATCCTCAATGCAAGGAACAATAAAGCACACATAATATTTATAATAATATTCGTATAAAGATAAACACCGGTAGGCGCCGCGTCCTGTGAAGAAAAGTTTACACTGAATGCCAGGCCTTAGGTGAAATCTACGTGGTGAATTGAATGTGGCCTAGTTCCATATACCGTTAAGATGGTGTAACCTATGGCTTATGGAACGGCTCAGAATACCGGATATGCGGGTTGAAATCCCATGACTACCAGATTTTTTCTGATTATAGGTTTGTCTTTTTAAGAGTTTAATTATATTTCAATTTCGTAATTCGTTGCTATTTGAATAATTACTATGGAGAAGTTGTACTATTTTGATCCATTAAAAATAATAATAAGTACTTGGCATATCTAAAAGCTACTAACACGCTACTCTATTTAATTTTTCTTGGGTATATATTTTACACGAATTGATTAAATTCATAAAATTTGATGGTAGTGAGAAAAATCTAATCGTATGGCTTTCAATATATACCATCAACTTATCCCTACCTCAAAAGGCTTCTTACACTTTTGGATTTAGGGTCCTTATCTTGAAAATACTTAATAAGCGAAAATATGAAGTACACCCATAATCAGATAAAAAGAATATATTGAGGTAGCTATAACGTTTATAAAAAAAATTGCACCACTAACCATAGGATAAGACGTTCCATTAGATAATTGGCGTCTCATCACATATTTTTCCATGTGTATGTAAAAAGGTGATATATCAACACCAATGTCCTATCTCAACCTACTTTTGAAATAAGATCTGTCAGACGTAATCTGAAAGAACACGTCAGTGGTTGTCAAATTATTGTGGCGTCCGGAACACAAAATTCCTGAATTCAAAATTCATGTTCACTAACATCACCTTCACTTATAATGTAAATAGTCTCCACCAAACAGGCAAAGATGGTTATGGGACAATTTGTAACAACTTACCGCAAGGACTACCTATGGCCGTACGTGAAGAGTTTGGGCATGCGCCCTGAGCCTGAAAGGCTGTATGAACCACAGTTCAGAGATCGAGATGGGCAGCAGATATGCCCTTGTCACTGCCTGCCACCAGTTAAAGGGAATGACAGGGTGCTCCTTGGTTCCGATGTCTATGAAAAGGAGCAATGGAGTCGCATGGGACCCATGGGTCCTCTTTTAGACCCCACGACCTTCCCTGCGAAGGTTGGGTCAGCGCCTGAGTCGGACGTGGGGAGATACAATCAACCAAACGTATTCCTGAAGAAGTTGCAGGAGAAGTATCCCTTCATCTACGAGTGTTTGAGAACAGCTCCACCTGATGATATGATATCAAGAATAAATAGGGATAGGCTTTCGACGACGTACGAGGTATGTAAGTGGTTGAATACGCTCATGCCTTTCTTATTGTGTATTAAGTGACAGGTAATCTGCCCAGATTTTAGCATTTAGGCTAAATTGGGTTTCTTATATATCTTTCCCAAGGATCGCTCAAAACAGGATGTACGACTCAAACCAATAAAGTGGGTGATCACTAGGCAGTACTACGTATCATACTTATCTATAAAAAATAATCATTAAGCATGCACCGTAGCTAAAACATCAGTCAAGCAAATATATTGTTGCAGGTTACTATTTAATGTTTGTGCCGCTATCAAAATGGATTCTCATAAATTAGGTGTTTTGGTGACTTGAGATCCAAGGGATACTCGTTTTACTTGGGACTTTCGAAACAATGGTTTGAATATGTCAACATCTTTTATTTATTTATTTATTTATTTATTTATTTATTTATTAATTTAACAATTAATTTATTAATTTATTAATTTATTAATTTATTAATTTATTAATTTATTAATTTATTAATTTATTAATTTATTAATTTATTAATTTATTAATTTATTAATTTATTAATTTATTAATTTATTAATTTATTAATTTATTAATTTATTAATTTATTAATTTATTAATTTATTAATTTATTAATTTATTAATTTATTAATTTATTAATTTATCAATTTATCAATTTATCAATTTATCAATTTATCAATTTATTAATTTATTAATTTATTAATTTATTAATTTATTAATTTATTAATTTATTAATTTATTAGTTTATTAATTTATTAATTTATTAATTTATTAATTTATTAATTTATTAATTTATTAATTTATTAATTTATTAATTTATTAATTTATTAATTTATTAATTTATTAATTTATTAATTTATTAATTTATTAATTTAATAATTTATTAATTTATTAATTTATTAATTTATTAATTTATTAATTTATTAATTTATTAATTTATTAATTTATTAATTTATTAATTAATTTATTTATTTATTTATTTATTTATTTATTTATTTCGAGGTGGGCAGCGATACTATAGTAATCTGCTTTTTACGTAATGTTTGAAATTACGGTGTAACTTAGTACTTAACAGCGCAACCTGAACGCTGCCATGAGAACATGTACTTTAAATTCGAATCTCTTAAACGTATCGTTATCTCATCTTTCTGTACATTTTTCCTTCACAATAGTTCATGTTTGCTTCCTTTTGCTACCTACTCGCAGTACCAGTAAAAAAGAGGCCGTTATCTGTCCATGGAGACGTTTCGTTTTCAAACGTCCTCGTGAAGACAGCTATAAAATTATCTAGCAAATAAGTAGCCGACGTATTTTTGTTTATCATAAATGGGTGCGAAATATTACTGAATGTACTATGATAGCACCTCAGGGAGGAACAATTCTGGTGAACAAAATAAGGAGGAGAAATAAATCAACAACCAAAAACAAGGATAGTTGACCTCGAAAAGCAACTTCTCAATACAGATAATGAATAAGTCACCAAAATTGTTCGCATTATTTTGGGACACTTTGTGAATCGCATTACATTGCTTCATAACTTTTTAGATAGTAGTAGGAAAAATGTATGTTCAGTAGGGATTAAGTCCACAACTTTCTGCATTCTAGGCAGACACTTTATTCTTTTAGCTTCACCGAGCCGTCAGGAAAATTGGCAAATGCCTATAGAGGGTACCCCTCGCAGTCTTCTGTGTACCCTCCTAAATTTTAAGCAGCACAGATTGTTGTCTTCGGTATTCCAATTTTTTCTATTTATAACCTTAGTACCTAACCGGATGATAATTTAATCCGATATATATTTTGTTTAATAGTCTGAATATTTTCGAATGTAGAATAACATTTTAACAGGTAGACTACTGCAAGAAAAATGAATACCCCTCGGCGCCATACGAGGAGCTTTTACGAGCCGCGGGTGTAGAGGGATTAGCTCCCTGCCCTGAGCCAGTTCGACTTCCTGGAGACCCATGCAGACCATTGAAGAAGGTCAGCATTTCGAAAAGGATAGGAGGTGGAAAGGCATGTGGAGGTCTGTCTAAATCTGATGATCAGAAGAGGAACGAACAGACCATAGGTAACAAAGTCTTAAAATACATAAAATAGTACACAGCAGAAATTGGACATGAGTGGGAAATGTATAAGAACACATAGCATTAGTATATGAAGCCCCTATGTACAATTTTCTGGAGGTTTCCCCTACAAATATACAGTCCCCTAAATGACGCCGCAATGTCGTCCATAAGTTATTCAAATTTCTGGAAGACATTGCATTATTCAATCATTTTCTGAACATATTTTAATTAGTACGACAGTCACAGAATAGCATTTACACAGGAGTACTAAATTTGTCACATCCTCTACAATAGAAGCAAGAATATTGAGAGCTTGGCGCTTAAACCGTCCATCGATAAGCCATTTTGGATCAAGTTATTATCAAATGTATTTAGAATGCGATACTGAATCTCTTGGCGCAGTCAAACCACTTTTTTGAAAACCCAACACCTGTTTGTCTATATTAGGAGAAGACTAAAACTACTTTAATTCTCCTCTGAAGATACTTAACTACTAGCCAAATCTCGTTCGCCTTTCAAACTGCATGTTATTATGATCTAGGAACATCTACTGATGGAAGTTCCAAATCTCTGCTAGAGTGTACGATAACGATCCTGTATCATACAGCTGGTGCAGAAGATTTCAGGCTGGAATCTCACCAGACTAAACTGTTTCGATATATTATTATTGTCAAGTGGATGCTATCGACTATACATAAGACCTGCTAAGACATGCATGTTATGTATTTAGCCTAGACTCGTTAGGTCTGACTGTATGGATATTTTTGTTATTATAGGTAGCTGCAAGGCCGGCTTCTTCGCCTTAACTTACGGCGTTTCAGAATACCAGGATACCTATTCCAGGCTTGGACATCTGATTGTAAGGGATGGTCTCCACAACCCCAACAGGAAAAGAAGATGATTAATGCAATTGGGAATTGTTATAAGAGGTGATGTTTAGTAAATGTTTTGTATGTTTCTGAATATGTTTTAAATGTTTTGTATTAATTGGAATATCTGTTTGAAATTATTAAACTCAAATAAAAACTGAAGTCAGATTGACTAATCTCTATTCATGATGACTGGGAAACTAGGAGTTTAAGTTATCGCAACTTCCTAGTAGTGACCTTTCATTTTACAAACCTCTTCATTTACGGCATGACAACATTCTTAGATATGGTTATCAGAAATTTCATGCCAAGCAATTTAAGAGCATCCTCATTAAAAATCAGAAACTCCCAAACCTTAGGGAGCACTAAAATATTAAACTTTCAGTAACCCTAAGACCAAGATGCTCATTAAAGTATAATATTCTGGAGAAACAAGTAATTAGCATAAGGAAGCAGTCATACATTTATTCGAGATGTAAAACTTCCTGAAGATTGTAACATTAAACAGCTATTTCTATCCAACCCAAGAATGTTGCGGTATGATAAGGAGCTTAACTGTCCTTAACTGTTAATGATTACTCATTAATTAAAGTCCTCCAGAATTCGCATGGCCCTTGGACCAACTTATAGAGCTTTTTGCCTGACAAAATTAATTAAAATAGTCTATGTCAAGAGTACATAGAATAATAATGTCTAATCTATGTACGTATCGGAATATTTCAACGTAATTTTTACAGATTTCAAAACTTCTGATTCATTTGAAAATTTGCACATGTATTACATACCAAAAAAGTAAATAAAGGTTAATTTTCGAAAAAATTGATATTTTTTTCTACAATGAAATAAGTTCTCGACTGGATAAGAAATTGAGTCTTCAGGCTAATATTTTCTACATTTAAGTTCGTTCCAAGATTCATAAATTGAAAATAAGGTATACCAAAATTTATTAAAAAAACATAAACTGTACCAAGAAATAATAAATGATTTACAATTATTTAGATTTTGTTGTTGAATTTACTGTGAAAAAGCGCAAAGTGCTTGATCAAAACTGGTATAAATATTTCATTAAAAACTATTTGTGAAAGCAAAGTCACTTGAAAGATATAGTGATAAGCACCGATCGCTTATTTACAATAAAGTCAACAACAAATACTGAATGATAAAAAATTATCACTTTCTAGTACGGTCTCACGTTAAAGCGATTTTGGGTTTTGTTTTTTAAACTATAATTTATTTTTGTATAATCAAATAGATAGAAGATATTGTATATTTATTTCCCTCTCATATCTCGTCACTCGTTTTGCGCAATTCAAATTTCTCAATGAACTGTTTTCAGTTCAGTCATATCTGGATTCTGCATGGAGTGCAAAATTTTAAATTTTCATAGGATTTCAGTTGCTGCTATTTCTGCCATTCGAGTGCTCGGCATTTACTGATATTTCTTCACAAAATATATGTGCAAAATTAGAATATATGTCGATTTGTAGTACAATCTCCGATTTTTACGTCTCCCAATGAATTAGTTGGTATTGTCATCGCGAAAAATTTCGAATTCGAGATATCGTTTTCTTGACATACATATGTGTATACATCACGTAGAAAAACTATCATTTCCATCGGTCTGTTAGTCTGTCCAGTAATCATTGAATCCCATATGACTCGGAGAGTACCATTCAGATTTTGATTCGTAATTTTGCGCAATTACTTACTCGCCAATTGGCGTGGGAAGTAATATTCACACTGTGTAATGAATCGGAGATTTTCTGTCATCCGTTATTGATCTTCTCATAGGTTAGATATTACATATTTCCACAAGTAAATAGGATATAACCGATTAGAAAATGTCAAAGGTGAAAGTGGGGGACTGGATTACCATGAACGGCTGAAGTAATTTGCCAGCGACGTGTATCTAAGATATGCACCACTGAAGGGCTCTCGAAGGGATACGTAGATAAGTGAGAGGAGTTAGGTCCATGAAAACTTGAATAAGGAACCGCTGGGATACGTGAACGTGGAGTTGTGTACTCATACAGGGTGTACATCCTTCGAATATGGACATAAGCTTTTCAGAGCCAGTATATTCGAAAGCTAAAAGATTAACTAAAACCTGCTACTCGCTTACAAGCTCCAGTGTCATAATCTTGATGTTGCGGTATCCCTTATAACAGGTTTTTTTATTTCCTTTGCACGCCAATATTGTAATCGCAAAAAATATAATTATATATAATGTAACTTCTGGTACCTGGTATCTTATGGTTATCTCTCTGGTTCAACCGAAGTATTATGATAGCCATTGATTGATTCCACATACCATTGACTAAGTAATGTTTCGTAGTAGAGGTAGTGTCAGTAGTATATGATTATAAATATTGGCGAGTAGATTATATTAGATGGAATTTTTATATATAATGCTTTTTTGGCATTGTATGAAAGTACATCACGAGAAATCATTACAATCATTTCCTCCGGTCTGTCTGCTGTCCGATAATCCTTAAATCGGTAGTAATAGAGGAATCATTATCGATAAACAAAAAAAATAATGCACAGAATTGGAATTTAGGTATTACTGAGGTGCCCGAATCCAAAATATTTTTGAATAGTACTATTTAGTCTCCTAGAAAACGGCACCGGCGTCGGACAGGAATAATCTGTTTGCAATGGTTCCGGCGTGATTATCATAAAATTTTATAGCCTTTCTCTGCAACCATGAGTTTGACTCGTGGAACCTCATGCCAGTTAGTATCGTGAACACTATCCATATATAGTTTCAAAAATACATAGGTTATGATTTCGACTACTACCAACTATTTGTATTAGTTTCCTTATTTAATTACATGTTTCTAGTAATCAACAGCTTCGAGCAAACTCATGTTATATTTGAATAATAATGATAATAATAATAATAATAATAATAATAATAATAATAATAATAATAATAATAATAATAATAATAATAATAATAATAATAATAATAATAATAATAATAATAATAATAATAATAATAATAATAATAATAATAATTGACAATAACTACACGCCTCTTGCTCTCTCACATCCAAACCACTCAGCAGACACACAAAATTATGCACAATCACACCAAGGAAAGTTGGACACCTGGTCACATAAAACACTCCATGGAAAACATCGATAGCAAGTGACCCAAGACTACATTAATAGAAAACAGTCATACACTTGGCTGCAGGATGGCCAACTTTTCCCTGAAACAGAGGGCTTCATGCTTGCTATCCAAGATCAAGCAATTGCGACCCGGTACTACAAGAAGTATATAATAAAAGACCTCTCCATAACAGATGAAAACTGCAGAAAATGCCACCAAATAAAGGAAACGATAGGACATATTACCAGCGCATGCAATACTCTTGTTAGAACTGAATACACTGCGAGGCACAGCTATGCAGCTAAAGTCATACACCAAGCACCGGCCACAACATACAGACTAATACAAAACACAGATCCATATTAAACATATACACCAACATCAGTACTCGAAAACAATTTTTTTTTAGTGATGGTCTTCGGGGTCGGCAAAAAGTGCCAAAGGTGGCCTACTTGCTAGGCTTTGCCTTCCCACTATTACTACTGAATGTTCATGGGATTTACGCTAAAAATGCTAATCTATGGGTATATAGATTCAACGAAGTTTATCGTCCCACTCATAGAGGATAGTCGTTTGCATACATCGCTGACAAAGCAGTTTGCAGGATAGACATTCAATTCGGGATCACCCTTTGAACTATATTCTTTGATTCAAGCTGCAAGCTACGCTTAACCTAAAATAAAAAGCCCTATAACTACTCTTTATACTCTATGCTGGGACTCCATTTTCATTTTGATGAGGGTGGATAAAAATGTAGAAGGTGAGGTAGAAGTTATGCTTAAATAATGGTTTGCATCATGCATCTCAAATTCATGGACGCACAATGACAACATTTCAGAAAACTTGCATAATTACAATAAATATCAATGAATTACCAACATATCAGAGAAATGGAGCATTGCTCTCGATGAAAGTAAAAATTTCAGTAATTTAAGAGGAAATCACATGAGCATTCTCTAAAAGCAGTAAACAATTGAATGATAAGGTAATTTGTATCCATTAGGATGAAGTTCAAGAATTTAACTGAAAATGTGCTCTGGGTAAAATACCGAGTGACTCAGGAAGGTTAGCAGTGAATGTTTGCTAATTGATGGATTCTCAGGAAATATGCCATAAGTATATTATGTCCAAAATTAGTATGAATTTAATAATCAGGATGGTGGACTTTGTGTTTCGCTTTGTCTTATGTAGCTACATTGCCAAATATTAATTAAAAAAAATTATGTATTTTGATCTAAGAAGGATGAGAATAGCTGCTAATTCGAAAAATTATATATATATATATATATATATATATATATATATATATATATAGTCTCCGTATTAATGCAATTTTCACAAATATTTGAATCACGAGCTATCACGAAAAATGTATTTTTGTGTCAGTTTTTTGGTCATACCTATAAGAAGCGTAAATTTATATTAAACAAAATAAAGCAAAGAAGAAATCAAAATTGTATTTGTTATTGCAAGGTAACTAATATTTATCAGAAATCCCAATATAAGAACAATTCCGGCAAAGCCGGTAAAGAAGATTCACAATTTTGAAGATAAGAAGATCGTGTACTTCTCCAGAAGACACTTTAAAACATCGCACCAACTGGAAACTTGAAGGTTGCACTGCAGGTATCCTGAACACGTGCGTGCGGTCTTATCTTTGATGGTTTAAATAATTTTTCCATGAGGTTTCAAGTTAATAAGGAATCAAATCAAAGGTCTCAATGTTTTTTTATCTGAAAAGTACCTCCTACTTGGTAAGAAGCTGCCGAACAGGGGTAGTAGGGAAAGTAAGCAAGATATGCCTATAACAATAAACTTCTGAAAAAGATTTGCATCGCCTTACCTGAGTTTCTTTACCTTTTGTGTAGACATAACTGCCGATGTAGCACTGTTTCACAAATAAACCTATACATTTCTACTTAGGAAGCATTAACATTTCCTGTTAATATATGAGTTTAAGTTCAAACGATGGTGGTTCGTCAGACAGTCAACTCGGCAGTGTTAATTCACACACATTTCATGATTCACGCACACTCCTAATTATTGCATTTCGGACGAAGGATTTTAGAACCTTTGATTTGATATCTTTTCTTATAACTCTAAAACGGGCTACACCAGTACTACACCCTACCAACCGCAGGCGCGTGATTGAATAAACTTCCATTCAACAAAATTTTTAGTCAACTCCATCTGACTATTGTCTATACCGATATATGAGATGTTTCGACAAGCATTTGAAGTTGACTTTGGGAAGTGGTCAGTTCATAATTCTGTCTTAATCCCGAATTAATTTTAACGTTTACAATGAATATGTGAATAAAACTTCATATTCGCTCCAAACTAAAAGATATCATTTCCCCTATTTCAGGCTATTATTTTTGCAACTATGAATCGCTAGTGGAGAGCTAGCCTAAGGTGAACAAGTCGATCGCAGGTGTGTGCTAGTGCATACAATTCGCAGAGTGAATTAGTGAATGTGTGAGTTAGTGAGTATATTATTCAAGTGGTTTATATTGCTGTGGCAGTTGCACTTTGTTCGGAATGTGTCAGTCAGATGTGGAATTATTTATATCTCAGTTCAACTGTAAAGTGGGGTACGCTGAAACTGTACCACAGGTTTGTGTTGGATAATTATACTTGTGGTTCAATAAAGTAGTTGAAGGAACGTAAGTGCTGCATTAAATTTCTAAATACATTTTATTTAAGACCTCACTGGAGAGGACTGAATATTTTGATATTAAATTTTGGTCAGACAAATCGGTAAGGGAACTAGATGGTACAAAATAGATTTATCTTATCTAGACAAAAAGTGAACTTAAAAATCGTGAGCTAGAAAGGCAAAGGGGAGTGTGCTTTCCTCGATGAATTTTGCAAAAAATTGAAAGTTGACTTTTTGAGTATGGAGCCCCAAAATCTTTGATCCTTAAATAGACTGGAACAGAACCTACCTATTGTCAAAAACTTGTAAATAAAATGAGTCTTTTGCGATTTGTGGTGGAAATATTGAACCGATTTTGAACGCTACTACTCATCACTTTTGAATTTCATATCTCTCAAAATGCTCATGGTTTTAATATTTTGACCAAGTGATTTAAATATTTAATAAATTTCTCTTAAAGGATGGCTGTTACTATGTGGCAATACATTTTGGAATCACTGAAACTAAAGCATTTCTATATTTTGTCCCTGTAGTCTTACTATGAGTATAACAAATTAATTGTTTGATGAGTCATGGAGACTAAAAGATGCCTTCTCCTCCACATCATACTTTTGTATATCATAATTTTCTTATAATTCGAAAATAAAGAACCAATGTTTTTTAATGATTTTTGATTACTGAATGGAAAAATATTTTGTTGCATGAGTTAGGCGGTAATGGTAAGATTTGGAAGCATAATTATACTGGACATGAAAAAATGTTTGGGCTTTTATAATATACTCGTAAAACTTAATGCAAGACACTTGATCAGAGCGATATGAATTGGCCAAAGGACTTAATAAATGGTAGTAGAAGCAAGATGCAGCCTATAACTTAGTTGTGCATATTTATTGCTGAAATTACCAAACCTTCTTTTAAGTGATCGACTTGAGGTTAATTCTACATTATAGCAGTGGTGTTTTTAGTGTGAGCTCTATGGCTGATCGTGTAAGCATTTTTGTAGTGGCTAGAATAAGTATCTATCATATAGTGTACTATTCACTCTACTCATTTACCACGAACAGGATGCATCTGTTTATTTAAAAGTGCTAGTTGAACTTAAGTCCGTTTCGCACATGGAAATTATTCGACTACAATTTTTTTTATTGAGCGCTTAGAAAATCGTCGACTGCAATAGTGCAATAATAGATAGAAGTTTGATAGAATCACCAAGCAGATTGTTATATTACTGAGCAACTTCTTCCCTATTATTGTTTCCGTAAAAACAATGAATGACAGAAATAACAGTTATAAATTAGTACAAGATCCCTGTTTAGAGCAACCTTCATCCATTCTATAACCAGATGGACGGTATTATTTGTGAAAGGTAACAGACACTTTTCAAATCGGTTGTTTAAGAAACTAGCTGCCCTTATTTAAATTTTTTTTCTTCCTTAATCTATCATATGCTTTAAGCATCTACCTTTACATGGCTCCCATTGGCTCAGTATGTAGAGGCACAGACATATGACCTGCACTGTGTCCTTGCCAATAACAAAATTGTTATTCACTTCTTTGTAGCTTGCAATAACTGAATAACCAAAAACTCTTGTAACCTACTACTTTCCAACTAATATTGTGCATGAGACAAGTGATCGTTAAAAAATTTACAGAAATCCACTAAAATGTAGTAGGTTTCATCAACTGGCATAAACGTGGAAGAAGCTGAAGTCTTGCATATAAAACTGAACGTCAGTAGTAACTAGTTATTTCGAAATATAATGAACTCGTATTTATATACCTACAAATGAACCATATGTTTTTCTCCAGGTTTCCTTCTGGTTCTTGGATTCCGAAAAAGGAAATATTGTATTGCTGCTTTGGGATCGTACAACAAATCGTTATATCTCATACAACAGGCATTTCTGTGTGTCAAGTGTTTAGGATTTACTAACAGTGCAAATACCATCAGCTTATCAAACGGGTGAAGGCCCACCTAGACATCTTAGACTAATTTATGAAGCTTTCTTTATATTTTATTGTAAGATGCATCCCATTAATGGTCACGCCCACTAGCCCACATACGATCGGCTGTGCATGTTCCCTGCCTTCCTCCAGGTCACGGTCGACGGCCTGCTGCCTGGCAATGCGTTTGGGGCGTCGCGGGCAGATTCTTGGGCATGTGCCCACCTGTAATAATGAACGTTGGTTACACCTTCAAATATATAAAGCTTCAGCCGTCCCAGTGAAAAGGCTGATGGGTGTGCCAATGAAGGAACTGACCTCACTCTCAATGGTGCAGAACTAATGGTATATCCTATCCTCCCGATGGGTGTCAAGTGACGACTCAAAGCAATAGAACACAGTAGTGGCACATGTTCAATCAAAGAGAACGCTAAGTATGCGCAGATACTCTCAGATTGAGCAAAGTAGAAGCAGTAGGATTTTTTGAGGGACCAGTAGTTTTTCTCTGCTCAGGTGAGCTGTAGGTACAGAAAACAGGGATGAGTGTTAAGTGTATGCTTTACACTATGAGACTCACTATGGACATGCATGTTAGGTCTTTAGCTTAGACTCGTTAGTAATTCAACGCCCTAATAACCTTAATAGTCTCATAGACTAGGCAACAGAAACGACATCTGTCATCATAAGCATTGGAGACCACAGACTAGAATTTTGACATTTATGCGTGGGCGATATATACATAGTTCTTGATTACCGCGAGGATCAAAAAAATGTTTATTGTTTCACCTTTGTAACCTGTAAACAGCTCGATTCTTAACATCCAATAGCTATCTTCAGTTAAATTCGACAAGATTATTGACTCAAATGCGGAACCTGCCACAATCAGAAGATACTATGGAATATTTTATATCAGAATATTTGCAATTCGTGAAAAGCACTGAATGTTTTCCTCCATAGCTGTCCAGGCCCACATCTCGAGCATTCTAGGTAGATGCTTGAATCATTTTGCCGCGGCGACTCGTTACAAACACTTAAATATAGGCTATGCAAAGTACGTCCATTAAAACTAGCAGCTAGACTAACGAAATAAAAACAAGACTGTCGTCCTAGATAAGCGAATATAAATATTGAAATACGACCGGAAGCAGCTGGAGAAGTGCGTCGTGATTCATTCAGTTTGCATTTAACTATTTACGTGCATACTTCCTTTAGTGTGTTGTGGGAGATTATGTCAGATTTTCTTTTTTCTTCCTCATCTTCTTTCCTGGTGATAGTCAAATTAATGTAGCTTTCATAGCTGAGCGTACCAAGATTTAATAAACTTTTACGAATTACTTCTATCAATAATTTTTGGTTTGTTAATGCGTTTTTCGGGTTAGATCATAAATGATAATAAGCAAATACAAGTTTCTATTGAACTCTCCAGTGCCAAATACTAAACTTGTCACTCTACAAATACTCAGTTCCCAATGCATTTCATTCCATTGGTAAATATTAAGTGTTGGAACTCTTCGTTACGCACCTGTCCAAGGCCACCGGGTGGTGTAAGAGGTGCCAGCGGGCAACTGGGGCGGTGCGCAGTGCCCGCCCCTGCGCCAGGACCGCCTACACTTGGCGCTACAGAACCCGAGGAAGTTCCACCCCGAAACTTGGGTTGGTACGGCTCCAGCATCCGAATCTTGCCCCAACGATTGAAGAACAGCGCAATTGCCCCAGCCCAGATGATCAACACCAGGACCACCAGCAGCACTTCTTCGACACGGACGATCACCACCGGGCTCTCTGGAATACAAAGAAAGATAATAGAATCAAGTAGATGGATTCGGTAGTTTTTACGATATCCGCCTGCCACTAAAACACGTATCCTTCAAATTCAGCACTCATAAAAAGTGTAGGTACAAGTCTAAAAGTTAAAAAAAATTTTGCGCTTACGAAACCAATAGCAGATGATGTAATTTCATTTAGTTGGGGCTCGACATTACAATGCAGGTTTTCATTGAACACACCTAATCAATATAATTTTAGTTCGATACAGTACTCCAGAAAATATTAAAGATAGAAACGAAAAATAATTCAACCTGTCACCAAACTTTGTACCTGATATTCAACAATTTGAAGGGTTCTACTAAGCTTCTGAATATCATTCTATAAGTATCGCATGCTAGAGCGCGGACATGTGTGTCAAGAACGAATATTATTTGCCAATCGAGTTTTTGTATAGGACCAGGTACTTTCATGTTATTCAATTCATTGTAATTTTTTGATTATATACACATTAACCTTTCATGACTCCATCTGTATTAGCTTAGGATCAAGCCGTATAATTCCTTAGGTGAATTTCGCACAGCAATTCGCTTACACTTTCCTGAAGAAATAACTACATACGCCCAGGAAAACGAATGGAGGTGAATGTTCCAAATAGAATCGCAAAAATAAACCTTTTCAGGTCCCAACACTTATCAACCGTGAGTGAAACGAAGACGAAACCGTCAAATTTTTTCCATCATCGTCCAACATCTTAAGAAGATAAATTACTTCATTCAAATTTTTTCATTCAGATGTCGGTGGCTCGCCTTGCTTTTCACGTGGCTCTCTTATATTCTGCGAAGTTTAATGGTTATTTTCACCTTTAATGCCGTTTGTTGAAATTATTATATCTTGAAGTCAAGTTTTATCGTGCTGATGAAAAAAGTTGGATCCTATATAATATGAAAGATGAATAAATTAGTATCATTGATGTAATTTGAGAAATCGTAGGAGTGTATACTGCCATGAACCAAGCACAAACATGTGACTATTTTTTTACTACTATCGATCAGGTTGTTTGAATTTGTTGGAAAAATAAACTAACAACAATAATATACAAGCAACTTGCAATGAAACATCCGGACTAGGTTTCCATACAACATTTTACTGAAGAAATCAATGAAACATTTATTACAAAACATTTATCAAGAAAACTATGAAGTAGAGTTAGATAATGTTGATAGTTCTGATTCCGAAGATGAATTATTACGAGTATTTTGAAAATAATGGATTCATGTAGATTGTAGATGCTCTTACTTGGTGAAACTCATCATATAGATAAAAAGTTGTATAACTATAACACAGTTTCAGAAATAAAACTCTTTCTTTTAGTGACGCGTTTCGATTTTTATTGAAAACTTTAACAAACCGTGTGATAATTACAAAACTTTTTATCTAAATAATGAATTGCTTAATAATGTTTGAAGTTGGTCAATAAAGTCAAATGTATTTGACTAATTTACATAATTTATGTAGGTCGATAAATTTTTGAAATTTCATCAATTTATTTACTCAAGGCTTACCAATATTCATAGCAGAACTAACAGTCAAATAAATCAAACAGAAAACCGAGACCCTCATGAAAAACAAGTCACGACATTCCAATAGATAGTTGGCTGCGGTAGTATGCTTCCCATAAAACCTCTCTCGAATCTAATAAAAGCTCATGCTCAGCATAGCATAGAGAAAACAGAGCAAATTTCAGCTGGGCAGGCATCGTTTCTAGATCGCCTATTTGCACAGTTTCATATAAAATTATTCTGAAAGCGGCAAATGCGTGCGAGAGCAAATAGGCTACAACTACCGTCGACACAGGGTCACGCGTACATTTTACAGGCCACCGGTAATCATAGCTAGCAGGATAGGGTCATATTTCCCGCATTTCTGTCTGATTTGACCATACAATTTAATTTTGGTCAAGGAGATATTCTGCAATATGTAATTACAGTTCATTTGGTACAGAAACTATTCACAGTATTATCCGAGTACAAGATAAATATCATAAATTGTTCCCTGAAGATGCAAAACACTGCTGATTTGGACAGGTATCCGTTATTATAGTGATTTCTTTGACATGAAATTCGCAGACAAAGATGATAAACGAAGGATAGATGGCATTATCGGCGCGGATATCCATCTATATCATAATCGGTGGAGTCACAAGTGACATGGGTGGTACGCAGTAATTATGAGTAAGATATAGTGACTTTTGGAGGTCACGAAGCTCAGGTATTCAGGTGGCTTTGCGGATTTTCCATTTTATTCCTTTAACCAGCGTTTTGGCTTTGTATCTCGCTTGCATGTAATCGCACAAGGAACAAGGCTTTCATCCAAACACCACCAATGGGAAGTTAGGTAAGTTATAAAAAATAAAAAGTCAACTCCCGTTCACAGCACAGCATGCCACAGGTTGGACCAATTGGTAAAATTTGGAGTATCGGTATATTAGTGGATATCCATTTCCAAGAAATGATGAAATTACTAATTTATTCTTAGCAGAAGGTACAATAGGAGTATATCTAGGTTTGTATACCAGTAAACCCTATGTAACAAAAAATGATTACTGGATCATTTCAATCTAAAAATATACTACTTGATTTTTTTTAATACATGAAAGTGTTAATTCTTAGGCAGCTACATTGGGTGTAATAAATATTTTTACATTGTGAATTTAGTCCAGTCCTTAGTTATATAGTTCAAAATATGTTGGATGTGCGGTGAAAATGCAACAGAACTATTTTTGACGTGCTTGTTACTGGACATAATATCATCCAAATTACGACTTTTTAGTTATATTCGTTCAAAATTGATTTTGACAAATTGCATTTTGCACCTACCAAAATTAGTGATTTATTCCACAGCCTCCTTTTCCAGCAACGGAATGGACAAGCCGCGCCCAAGGACATCAGACGGGTTTGTTGACGACAGGGAAAATTCAGTCTAATTGGAATTTATGAGATAAATACTTGGCGACACGAGGAAACCTCATTTTCGCGTCACATTATTGCTTGCATAGTTGCCCGAATACAGGGGTTAAAAATCCAATATGTGCACCCACGCGTAATATGTGATAATGTGTCAAGAAAGAACGGACCAGTCGGAATATTTAAAAATTTATGCGAAACTAGTACACTAGTTTTTTCGTTTGATTGTATTCATTCAGTAGAGTTGCGTGACATTATCCATTCTCGTTTTCATTTATAAAAGTTCAACAATCGATACCATGTGTTTGAGAAATAGAAGTGAAATCAGAAATTTATTACAGAAGTAAACTTATAATTTGTATAAATGAGACTAATATTAAATTTATTGATTAAATTCCTAAATATGTAGCTTTACCTGTCATCTATTGCTCAATATATTTTTATACAGGTGCTTACCGTTACGTTATTAACTAGGAGTGCTCATAACAAGAACTTGTGAGTGGCAGAATATGGGTTGAGCTGTATGTTGCTACTAACAACAGTATATTTGTTCTAATTGCAATAATGCACATAATACACTATTCAACATATTACTTTTACATTATATTCGCCCAAGTTTTTACAGCTCCAATCACGCATATTTTTCCTATATTCAGTTCATAAAATCCTGATCCGACATAAAATATTTATGTTGTTAACAAAAACCACGAGACCTGTAAGCTAATGGGATTAATATTTCAGTTTGTTTCCTCTGTCTCCGATAGTTCCTTGGAATAATTTGAAAAATGGTGGAAGGGTAGTAAATTCACATTGATATATTACTGTCCTTTCACCATTTTTTCAATCCATCCTAACCAACCAGTTTATAATCTAAACTAACATTCTGAGAAACTTTATCCTCTCCTTCTAGCTTAACAAATGTTCCAAAATTCAATCTCTCACTCACCTTTATACACCAGATATAAATTTGATTAGCGACGCTGAATGTTTTTTCTATTACACTTTTGACCCGAAGGGAAAACTTATTACTGCGGCGCCATCAAACACATATTGATAAGCTGTGGCTTTTCTCCTTATAATCCGTAGCGGTTTGAGCATGTTTGCAATGAATGAAAAGGGGCTGGTAAGCCGCATAACCAAACGAAAATTTCGGTTACAAACTTATAACAAATACACTATTATAAATGAATCAAACCAAACTCACTAAATAAAAAAGAAAATATCAAATCTAACCCTGATTACCCGTTAGTTGGAATATACTACGCAAAATCTCAATCCGCCGAATAAGATTAAAACTCTCAGAGGTTTAATTCAATTTCAAAACGCGTACTTTTTAGAATAACTTTTGCTGGTCAATGGCGATGTCATCCCAATTTGAGATATAACTTCATAGATCTTTTTAAGTAGTATTCTCAATTTTTAATTGCGCTGCAAGAAAACACTTCAGTTTTTACGTACATTACTGTAAAATTTATTATTATTCGATTGCTTGTGAAAGCAATAATAAGAAATATAAATCTTTAGTACTCATTTTTCTATTATGCATTTTTTTGCATAACTTCTGCACTCGTAATGACACGTCATTAGATTTGAAATATGACATCATATTTTTTTTCATCCAGTATCCCAAGTTTTTTATTACACAATGAATTCAATAAATATCATAATATTACCTGAAATGCTCGAATTGTCTGGCCAAATTTGAAGGAAAGTTGAATTTCAATAACTAAAAGGACACTAGTGTGAATTGTAAATATTAATTATTTCCATTATTAAATTTATTGATAATAAATTCAGCGTCATATATGTAAAAAATGATATTATATCATGTGATTCAATGTAAAATAGGGATTGCTTTCAAAAAATAATAGGTAACGTCATATCTGATACGATGACGACATCAAAAAAGCAAAATGTATGTCAAAAAAGCATTATATAAAATTATAAACAAACAATAATCCAAACATAAGTGTATGCTCCCCACTCTGCAGACCAGCTATAGACATACATGTTTCGCCTTTAGCCTAGACTCGTTAGTATAGCCTGACGGTAAACTGTACCACATCGCGCGCTACATCGCAGCCAATTGACAACTTACGACGTCTAAGGCCCTAACAGTTGGACTGCTTTGAAGCGACGACAGATGTCCCTTACGACATCTGTCAACAAGGGTGATCTGACTCACAGCGACATCCCTCGTTCTTCGTAACCACTATTCACGATATATGGTTATCTCGGCCATTCAGGTCAGAAGCTTCAAGGCAGTTCAAGTGTTAGGACGTTTGACTTTTTAGGTTGGCAATGGGCAGCGCTATACTGCGTGACGCTTGGAGATAAGTGTTGATGTTTCTATCACACTTTCGACTGGGTTACGTATATACCAACCAACTGCTCTTTACTTTCTCTACTCCGCCAGGCTATACTGACGAGTCTAGGCTAAAGACGAAACATGCATGTCTATAGCAGATCTGGTGCATAGTGAAGACGACGTCACTTACTAGCTTCTGATGTGAATGAGCCTAGATAATGGGACATGATAAATCGTGTTTACCAAGAATAAGGGATGTTACTGTAATTCCGTTCACCCTTGTTGACAGATGTGGTAAAGGACATATATTTCCGCTTCAAGGTAGTCCAAGTTAGGACCTTTGACTCCGTAAGTTACCAATGCATAGCGTCATAGTGTGTGATGCTTGAAAATTGGTGTTAATAATCAATACTACATAGTTATAGCACTTGCCAAACAATTTTTTTATATCCGACACATATTTCGCTAAGTATATTATCAAAACTGAAACTAGATCCTCTCCTAAAGATTCTAACATAGCCATCAAAACACGTGACGGGTTTAAAAAAGTGGTTTGGCGAATAGTAAACTCTGTAGTTTCTGTGATGGCTACGCCAAAGGATTCAGTACAATAGTTTAATCCCTGTGGGCATTTTATTATTATTATTATATTATGTTTTTTGGGATGAAAATTTGTTAGCTGTATTCCTTTCTCTACAAACACAAGGTAGTTAACTCATTTTATAGTGTAGAAAGTATTTAATAAATGCATTTTGTGAAGTATTCTTTTTTATATTTTATTGCATATTTATCAGGTACACATCTTGATAAATATTAAAAACTTCATATTTTGCAAAAAGCGTACATAATAGATCAGACCTTTTATTCCTGCCACAACATGGACTGTATAATGGAATTCTGTTAATAACCTCGTTATTTCCCAAGCGACCCCTTTTTCCATTTCTCTTAATTTCAATTTCATACGTTTTTCCTGTAAACAACAAACTGTCATGTTGTTTTGGTCGTTTTTCCTGGGAAAATAATTACGCGCATTTTTAGTAGCAACTGTTGTGTTTAGCACGACCTCGTCTCGCCCTATTATGAGGTTTAAAATTAATGTACTTACTTCTTCTGTAAACAATAGCCGTTAGGTTTTTGCTGGACGTGAAAATACATGCACAGTTTGTCATTTCGCAGTCTGAAAGGCAAATTGTATGTAGAACGAATTATTCACTGGAATGAATGCGTGATGCCATTTATCGTAACTGCTATTACTGGGAAATTTGTAATTTAGACTAAATGATCATGTGTAGCGATGCAAACTGATATTGTTAACATGATTAAAAAGGTAATGAGAAAGCATTGAACACTATTAATTAAGTGGGTAAGTACATAACACTGAAAATATTTTTCGTGATATTTGTGTTTAAACAGACAAAAAATGTACTCAGAATTAAATGAGACAGATTTTAAATTATTCCCTCACACATTATTACTAATATCTGGAATGCCAAAAGGTTCTGTATAAGGTCCTTTCTTATTTGCATATACACATCTGAATTGAATTATTCTGCAGTATAATGATCTGCATTACTGGCAAGTTGCTTAAAAATAGAAGTTAGCTCTCCATAGTGATTTAGATTGAGATAAAATTGTGCAGCTTAGACGCAACGGGTCACAGATAAAACCAGTTTTGGTGTAATCTTGTATATACATTGAAACATATTGTCTGTTTGTTCTCATCACTCAAACTGGTACTCACAGTAAGAATAGGAAAGGCTACATTACTTGAGTAAAGGACTTAACAGTTATTAGACCAATGGAATTACAACATTTCTGTGTCAAAGTATCCAATCATTTACCAGTGGTCTATTCAGACCTCATCCAATTAGGGTCACATCAAAACTATTTTTCGATCATTTGAAAAATTTATCTTTTTGCACGGGAACTTTATCTCCCGTTTCCGGTCGATTTTGAGCTCGCTGAAATCAGCAGCTTATTTTTTCAATATATAACGTATTTACGCGAACTAGTTGACCTATTCAAAAAAATATTTGCAAAGCATAAAATAAAAAATAGTTTGCCAAAATATATTTCTTATAATTTGGCGTTTTTCATCGTTTATTATGAAATAGATTTCGTATTGAATCCAAAAAATGGAGCTTTAGGTTGAACAATGTTAGCCTAACTGGAATAAACAAATATCTGTCGCTAGCAAAAATTATTTTTTTTTAAATATTTTACTGGTATACTGGATATTTCTAACCACTTGCATTTTCCACAAGACAATGAAAAACTGTTACCTTTTTGAATAAGCGAGGTGGATATAATAAGACTTCTAAACTTCTCTACCCAACTTCGATCCGTAGTAGGAGCATGATGGCACTTATTATGGGTAGTAAGAAACGGTTGCAGTTCACTCATCTAATCTAAACTTTCGGCATTTTTTCTAATTGAGACTCGTTTATATCGAATGTAGGGTACAGCGCCGTTCAATTTTTAATTTGTATGAATCAATGAAATTGCAACTTAATGTTTAAAACTACCTCCTCAGATTTGAACATTGTTCATTCTTGAAATGGTAGATAATCACGTAAGCTCACTTTTCCGTTCCATTCGCAAATTTTTCGCTTTTATATAAAATCACTCAGCGTCCGCTCGTGATGGGATTTAATATTGTGGCACAGTCGTCGCTTGAGCTCTAGAAATCATCTCCGGCTAACCGCCAGCTAACTTTTACGACCCTGACAAAGCAAGAATACTTGAATTCAATTCCATCCGCAACCCGAAAGGTAGTTAAATCCCAACCCTGGATCAACTCAGAAATTGCCAGTATTCAAATTGTGTGGGTACGCTGGTGCAGATTAACTTTGAGCACAGAAAGCTTCAACTTTGTTAATACTCGTATAAACAGTAAAAACTTTTGGACGGATATTATGAGCTTCTACTCGTTCTTAGGTCAGAGGAAAATTGGTGCAAGACTGACAAGTTTATTCCTTTCAAAGCCAGCTACAAGATAGCTGATATTTTTTTTAAATACCAAGTGTATTCGCCCATTCCCCTTGCAATCTGAAAGACCAAAAAGGTACCCGATTGTGAGGACAACAGAATATTGAGGCAAATGATTTGGTGTGTCACATAAACCTTCACTAGACGGAAATACTCGAACGTTGGCGTAACAATTGCGCAAACATGGGCTCCAACGCCACTTCAACAATCCATACATTAAGGTCCCAGTACATAATCGGCCATGATGAGCCACTGCAGGCCATCGTCATTGTGTACGACAATGGCGAACGATGGCGGACGGTTGGCAGTAGTATATGAATCGTGGCGCGCAATGGCGATGTGGCCGGTAGTGTTCATACAGTCGGCCATTGTTCAGTTCGTTACCGACCGAACGTTATACGCCATACGCCATTGTGTGAACACATTTTAAGCAGACAGGCAATGTTGGCCTAGGTGGCACATGGGCCATTGTGTACTGGGGCCTCCAAACGAACGTTGTTGGCGTCATCGTGTGGAGCCGACGCGCCGTTATCCACCTAAGGCCGCATCTACACATTGGAGCCAATGTTGCCGACAACGTTCATCCGACATGTGGATGGACAAAAAGCATTGCAGCCAATTTTGACACAACCATTGCGCTAGTTGACTATCGATTTTTCTACACACATCAAAGGAATCATAGAAATCAAGATTCATCACGGTGGTGAATTATATCACGTATGACCAAGGCTTTCTGCCTGGACATACGCAGCAGCGTCATCTCCCAACTAACTCTGAAAATGGCTTGGGGAGCCACAATGCCTATAATGCAGAAGAACCTTAGAGAGCACAGTGACCTCACATTCTACATTCCGTCGTTAGACCGATGTACTGGTTTTCCCTAAGGCGACGCCTCTGAAATACATAACGCTCAATGGCTCTGCCAATATCAACAAATGCCGGAACTTCGCTCAAAGAACAGTCCGCAAGGTCAAGGGAAAGTATTCAGGGTTCAGGTTCGATGATGATGATGATCAAACAACACTCACTACCGCTGCATCTATGCTTTTCGTCCTTGCCACATAAGTACCCTGGTGCATATTTCTTTCAAAATATAGCGTTAACTTACAGAAGACAATCTTACTTTGACCAGCCGCAAACAGTAACTTGCTCTAAAAAAAATGAATGCATATGAAACAACAACTTGATTTGTTGATTCAACTATTTTTCCGCTATTTCATTGTAACATTGAACAATCTGTTAAGGATTTCTGTAAGTTTTGATTATATATTATTACGGGATAAGTTGAAAGGTAAGCTAATGGTTTCTACAAAGTGGAGTTAGCCTCACCAATTTACCAACTACCCTGCCACTATTTAGATTATAAAGTACGTGTGAATCCATAATAACTACAGCAGTTACACATACACCATATCTAGTGCCAAATCGCATAACGATATGATTCAGCAAAACACAATACAGTTTTAGTAATAATGTTCTCGAAGTTGTTTATCCATTCTAGCAACAACGGGAGTACGCGCAGTCCTCCAAACTTCCATAATACGTTTGCTAGACAAACTTTTAGTTCAGCCACTGCTACGGATAATTGAGCTCCTAGACAAAGCCATTTCGCCTTTCAACGGAAACTGAAATTGCACGTGAGAATGTAGAAAGGGCCTGTCGCTTTTTGTAACTTGTCGATAACAGAGTGCAATAGTTTCAGACTGATTTAAAGCTTCCAGGAAATTTAGTTATTGGCGAATTTAAATTCATGACAATTATAAATAATCTTCACCATGCCCACGAATATGATTATTCTCTCACTAGAATCATAATGTAGATTTACTTATCCTACGCATAAGCAAGTGTAACCGCAAACAGCATTTATTTTGATATTCATGAATCTATTTAGTATCTCATTATCCTGTAACGACCATCGAGATCTGAAACTTTAGTGAAACTCTTTTTTCAGATATATGTGACTTGACTTTGTATGTTTTTCTTTCGTCTTATCTGCCCGTCTGTCGATCTTCTGGCAACTTGTTGCTGTTAGCTCTTATGCTACAAGATTTATCAGAATAATAGGTATTAGTTGCAGAGTAGTGTATTGAAAAATAGAGTAGAAGACGTCAGAGTTTCTCCAAAATTTATTTTATGATTTTCATAATATTCATCATTCTGAAGCCTAGTAAAAAAATATAAGGGTTTATCAACATTTATCTCTAAGCGTCGCGCGCGGTGGTCCCTTATGACATCTGTTAACATGGGTAACTGATTTACGACATCTCTTGTTCTTCGTATAGTACGATGTAGCATTATCTCGTTTCATTCAAAAGGGTTTAGAAGTTTTAAGTAGCGTCCGACTCTATCATTACCATTATTGAAATCATTCTAGAAGATTAGCAAAAAATTGTGGGTACTCGAAGATTTGTAATATGTCAACCTCCATTTTTAAATGATTCTCAACTTCTCAACGGGTAGTTTTAGACGTACGTAAATGTCAAGTTCACTCTACTCACTCTATTGATCTATCTATGTGTTACAAGTTTTTTATCCGCCAATCTCCATTCGGACGAAAATTTCTCCAGCCGCTGCGCAAAAAGTAGCGAAATTATTTTCTCAATTTTACAACCATGCTTGCCTAGGGCTACATACGTTCAACACCATCCGCTATAAATTGGCTTTTCCTGTATTACCAAGTTGTTGAAATTGCACATCGACTCTTATAGTACAGAGCACAGTAGCCAGAAATTGGGAAATAGAGCTTCAAATTATGAAATTCAAAGTTACAGTTTTTAATGTGCTGTATCATATGGATATGGAAATAGAGTAACATGTAAAAAACTAATGGGATCAACACTTCCCGTGCACCACCATGAAACAATTTTAAAATTTGACGAAATTTCGCTGAGTATGTTTTCATAAAGCGTCCAAAAACTCTTTTATAGCAATAAACAACGAAGAGCACTATTTTGTCTTAGAATAAGTTCTAACTTCTTTCAGCACGACCAGAGTTTTGAAGCTAGGGTACAATCTTAAATGAATTTAAATATGTTTGAGCATGTAATAAAAATAGTGATCCTATACGCTGGGCATAAAAGTATTCCAGAATTCAACACAATATGTAGGAAAATATTAGACTGCATTATGAAGTTGGACATTTTTGAGTGCTCTTGATAAATAGAGGCAAACAAAGTTCTTGAATTGGCATCTGAAATACTATAATAACAGCGTGGATATATGTAAAAAATACTAAGCAATAAGCACCTTAATAAGCAGACTGTACTATCGCCATATATCCAATCAAATGTAAAAATGTTTTCTCGATGCTTTTCTCTCAGAGATGTTTCTTTCGAGTCCACGTGTGCGCATCTATGCTTTGTTAAACTTCTTTATACTGTACACGTTCCAAGCAACGTGACGCTATCACTTAGGTTTATTAGAATCAAGACAACATCAGGGATGAGCTTTTTTTTGTCTTGATAGATTGTGCAGTTCTATACAGTAATAAATAAGCTATACAATTTAGCACATTTACATAAAAATGGACATTTTATACATAGTGACGCATTTCGTATTAATCTTTGAACCATCTTCTCTAAAAGCAAATTTTTGTTTCGGAATCTTGTGTATAAGTTGATACTGAATTAACACAACCTCCTCCATTGTAAGCAGATGCTTTAAACCATTCAACTATGGCAAATGTTTCAAAAACTTTACACCAGAAACCCAATATGAAACATGTTTGTTCTTAGTTCCAGATTTTGACAACGTTCCGTAATTGTAGTCTAAAATAAACCAGATATTAAGGAATATCTGACAGACGTCAGTCGATAGCCGTCAACGGCAAGCGGTGTGTGACCATAAATGAGTAAACATGTACCTTTTTTATTACAAAATCAGCCATGTTACGTGGGTATTAAAAATACATGAACTTATGCAAATATGACTCGTTGTTATTGGCAGTACCGACATCGTTGCACTCGTTTAGACTAGAATCATATTTACGTTACGAAACTTTACATTGTTTTTGACGATGTACTAAAGGAAAGCATGGCTTTGACATAATTAGCCGAAGATCAAAATTCCTTTTCATTACCTTTCCCCTGTGTGTTTGATCGGCATATGTGAAATAGAACATATTTTGGAACATAAAATGAAGCCACTACTTTATTCTTGTACCAATTGAATACCAATTTATGGAAGAAAAAGGCTCACCTGTGACGGAAGAGTAGGGAGTATTGTTGCCCAGTAGTGCGATGGTATCCCGCGAGGGGGCTCTGCCGGCGACAGCGGCCTCCTCGCGGACTTCCACCTCCATGCCGTGAAAGCCACTGTGGCCCTCGCTCCACTCTGCAACAAAATAATATTAGGTTATATAAGGCGTATGAGACATTAATACAAAAAGGTAAGGTTATAGTTTACTATCCCGAGTGGTCCTTTTAACATAAGACAGCGCGAAAACGGTGAGTTTTTAGATGATAACGTTCAAATGAAAGTTCTTGGGTGCGATGGGGGAAAGTTAATGATGACTTTTATTTCCGACATTGGCGGCGTTTTTGAGGTTTCACGTCTCTGTAAAACAGGATTGCAAAAACTTGAGCGTCTTGTTAAAGGGACGTACAAGAAAACAGGTGGTTTTCCAAAATCTTTACCTGACGCCACGTTATGGAAAATGCTAGATACAGACTCATATCACGTTAGGATTGCAGACTTACAAAGGTCACAACTGCAACGCATTTTTGGTGCCAACCTCGAGGGACTTCCATCTACTGAGCAAGCGAATCACATCGCATACACCAGGAATGGACAACATTCGGTACATCTGCCAACTACGAGGCTAGGAGGTACTGCCATCCCCGGGCTTCCAAATAAAAAGGCGAGGCGACTTCCACCATCAAAAAGACCAGGACCACCTGTGCAGCGGGGACGTCTGTAGAGTGGAGTTAATGTAATACTCTACACAAAGCAAATTAATATCCAAGACGAAAAAACACAAATATCTATTGTTCACATTTTCAAATTCGATTGCAATTTCAACAGATACAAAGTGAAGCGTTACTTGATTTTCGAAATGTTTTAATACCGCAATAATAGAGAACGCTGTTATCATTTCTTGTGAGAAGTTGGCTCCCACTTATGGATTATATGCCTACTACGCTTGTGTTGCCTGTATTTAACAATTCACGATGTGAATTGGGTTACATGTATTACTCATCGTGAAACTAATATACATAACATGGCCCCATATTCCCGTATAGCCTAATTCGATTTAAATCGATCAATCTACCGAATATATCGTTAAGGAAATCCGCCGTAACTGATGGCGGCAATATCTCCGTCCGGCTGTTCCACCGGTCTAGGAATTTGACGAAGGAAAAGATTTTCTGGAGTTCCGTCGTCACACTCATTTACGATACGTAACCATTTTTATTGTACAAAGAAGCGTGCTATACTCAATTTGCTGTGGCTTTCTATGAGAACTATTTATTAAGGAGGAGCATATTTTTCACCACGATTTACTGAGTATGTAGAGGTTACATTCTAGATACGACTATCACCACTACAATGCTCAACCAATTGCAAAAATAGTGAACGTTGTCATTATTCTATATTGCGAAAATTAAGGCGTTAATCCTGGGCTCTGATACTATTTTGTTTTCCATCACGAGGTAAGCAGATCGAATTGTAGGCCCTAAGTATGCTTCCCACATTCTTGTGTTTGGAAGGTTTGTCGATGGTCGGCATGCCGGGATATTCCTTAATTCAGAGATAATCATCTTCCCACCTAAGGATACAATAACCTTGACTAGCAGTGCAATAGCGGTATAAGCCAAACCCTGTGAACCTGCCCCCTTTATCCTTCCCCTTCATGCCTCGAGCGGTAAACATTTAAAGGAGCTACAACTCAATAACGACCGTCTGTCCGCTGTTAGTAGTCGAGGAGGACTATTTCGGACTTATTGCTAGCACAAATTCGAGCGTGACTATCACTGTTTCCAGTAAATTCAGTATTTATGCTTTTCTACAACAAAATCAACATCCCCTTAAACAGACAGCAAAGGTGTCTTTTCTGTACCAATCGTAACCAAAACGTAACCTATGACAGCGAAGACCGTACATTATAATAAGTGATGATAAGCATATCTGGTTTTTGTCGGCTTACTATACAGCATGAATCAGATACTTACAATACATACCATACATAAGCTTAGTCAATATAATAAGTAACTAAAAGCATTACTCTAGCAAGACATAATGAAACCTCAGTATACGACTTCAAACGACTAGAGCTCAGTTAAGTTGAAATTACATTAAAAACCTTTCATATAGAACTTTGGTTAAAGCCGCTGTACAGTTGATAAGTTCTTGATAAATAGTTTTCGGATGTACTTGATATGGATAATATGTGCTTTACAACCATATCGAAGTAAAATATTAACTGAAGTTAATACCGACAAAATTAATTAATTAAGAGTGACTTGCGAAAATGAGGAAGTTCTCAGCATTTCCTTGTGTATGGCAATTTTATATGATTTTGCTATAAATAAATACTTTTTTACTAAGTTATTTCAATAAGGAAAGTTACTTCAACTAACTTTTTTTTAGGTCGTCTATCACCTCTATGGCTAACCAACTCCTATCTTCCCTAATTCTGTATCCGCTTTACTATTGAGGTCACCTACAAGTATATAGAAGTTATGACGTCTCTAAAGCAGGGCTTCCAATGTCGCTAGAACTTGAGTTTTGATTGATCAGATATCTTCAGGTAAATATGAAAAAATGTAAGACTGAAAATGTTATATCACTTTCCTTCACATGCAGAAGAGAAATTTACTACAATGAAATCAGGGTTCCGTAGATATTTTTGAAGCTCTAATGTTTCCATGAAGTTAAAAATCGTAGATAAATAAATGTATTTTACCACAATTATGGAGCACACTCAGTCTATTTTAGTTACCAACCTACTGCCTAATATCGAACAGTTTGATAAATTTTGATCTTCCTGGATGTTTTCAAACACATCTATATGTTATCTGGATTTTGTTGTAAATGACCAATATAACCAGCATCGCACACACCTGACTTACACATATCTAGTTCTTTCCCTTTTGCATTAATTAAATATGATTTAGTATATTGTAGTTTTATTTCCTGTTCTTTGTGGATATAGACAATTATACAAGTAAGAGCATCTACAGTTTACACGATATTATTTTAATCGAACAGTTGTAAAACACATCTTTTTCGTCAACGAAAGTTGGAAGCATGCAATGGAAACAGTCATATATATTATCTACAAACAAATTCTAATCAAACAAATAAAACTTCATTTTCTCTGTTCGAGATCGTGCCAAATATATTATATACTAAATCGTGAACTAGATAATTTACAATGCAATAACTTCATATACGAGTATTATTTCATTTTTTATTCACCATTATTCAGTAAATTGTGTATTTAACGATCTCGCGCATTTATTCACATCAGTATACTAATTATACAATACATTTGTAAAAAACTTAGAAGGTTTAAGAAAGTGACCTGAGATGACACAATGTTGTACAAATGACATTATTCCTGAAGCACGCTTGGTGAAATCATTGGCATCCACTTTTATCGTTTTTATTGCTTGAAATCGATGTAGTTACCTCAGGCCACTTTCTTAGATGTTGAAAATTACACATAACTTTTCGCCCAGATGTAGTAGGCCAAGCCTGTCCTACAAACGATATAAGTGTGCCGAGTGAATTGTAAACCCCTCTTGGCAAATTTCACACCCGTCACAAGAGATCCGGATTTCAATTAGATAATTAGCTGTGTACGGTCTGCCACCTCAAGTAAGGAGCTGTTCTACAGCACATTGCTTGCGGCACTTGCAAATTAGATATTATGCATTCCCAATTGGAATTCTATCGATTCCCTCGAATGCTTGGCTGGAGATTGGATCGCAGAACAGAGATCGCTAAGGATGGTTATTTGAGCTAATTAAATCATTCAAAGTGGGCTATACTCCTCACATGCATAAAAATGCAAGGGTGTCTACAGTTGTCTCTCTTAGTCCCCACCCTAATGAGATCACAAGAGAATAACAAAATAATTTAAAGTGACTGAGCAAATAACGCAAAGGTATAAAAGGATGTTACGTTTTTGACTCCGCTGATATCATCGAACGAATTTCCTAGTAGTAAAAATGTGTGTATGTGGCAGCTATCTATCAAAGTGCACAAAACATTATCATAAACAACTGATGCTCAGAAGCTATAGAAAAGTTATTTCAACTTGAATAAATTGAAAAAAACACTGCTTTTGTTTATTATATTCACACCAATTGATCTAGTGGGGTATAAATGGCGTGCACTAATATACCGGGTATTCCATTAGAGAGATCTAAGATGTGTCGTTTTTTTTCAAAATGGAGTGCTTTATAATTTTATTATTACGTATTTAGATGAACAAAAATTGATATTATAATATAATATGGCAATAGGCCACCTTGTATATATATATATATATATATATATATATATATATATATATATATATATATATATATATATATATATATATATATATATATACTTATATACTTATATACTTATATACTAAAAGCGATGGACGTAGTGGAATTCAAGTATGAATTATTATGTTGAATCAATTCATGCTAGAGTTACTTCTGTCCTGCATTTCATGCATACAACAATAGCATAAATAGAGGACTGAGATAATTTTTCTTCCACATTATGCTTTCCAATCAATATAATGTTAAGTGTTATTCAATTTGACGATGTACTGCGATTAATAAATAATAATATTAGCTTAATAATTTGATCATCCCTCATAGGTCTCCTAGCTGTGTTCCCTTTATGTAGCACCTCTGCAATATCAGTAAAGTACAAATGACTTTACCTTATAAAGAAGGTTGAAATAAACCCCGAATTGATTTTCAGATATACCTTGCTGACGTCCTAAAAGAATTCCTTTCTGTCCTTACCAAAAAAACACACACCGAAAGTCCCTTTAGTCCATTAGATACAATGCTGGAAGGTTTTTGTTCTGTCGCACCATCAATAACAGTAGCATGACACTCTGCTATCAGTTCCCCAAAAAAATGGAAATATAAAAGCACTCACACCACTCCCACGTACCTCATTTAGAAAACTTTATTGTTTACAAACCGCAAAAGCGTTCGGACACTTTATCGTGCAATTAGGTTTATTTGTCTTTTTTATTATAGCAGGATTTATGTGTTTTACATATTATCTAAAATCAGCCATAACGAAAATAATGACAAAGAAACATTCAGTGTTTTACTCATCGATTAAAGCGGCAGGTTAAGTCTGTATGTCATTAAAAGGCATACTTTTGTTAGTTACTGATATTAGCACGCGGAGTCATGAAGACGCGAACGAAAGTCATTGGCTTAGGGACGACTAGTAGCATGAGCATCTGTAAAAGTGTAGTCATTCGAAAACGGAGATTGAAGAAGCACATTGGAGCGAGGAGAATTTAGAAAAATGATTGGTGCGGATAGGACTTGAACGAGTATCACCAGCAATCCACGGTGGCGCCTTAGCCGCTATGTCACCATACCGCAGTGATCAGACAATCTAAGTTGTCTGTTAAAGTACGCCTTGGATCACGTCAATGCATAGTGAGCCAGAAACCGTAAAAGGTGACAAAAATTCTGATTACGTTTTAGGTGTTTTAGAAAATATTCATATAGTGATGGATATATGTAGACAATGATTTTATCTGCATGATGGAAGAGTTTCGCCAAGTAAAAGCATCTACAGTTTACATGATATTATTTTAATCCAACCGTTGTAAGACAGTTTTTCTGTCAACAGAAGTCTCAAGTAACGCAATGGAAACTGCTATATTGTCTACAAATAAATTCTAATTAGCTAGATATAACTGTATTTTTCGGGGTTGTACAATCACAGATTGTGAAAAAGATATTTGGGAAATATCTCTTGGGTGTATGAACTTTAAATTTTGTTTACATAGGATCTTTTCTCGGTTTTAGGTTTTTGGTAATACCTATATTTCGAAAACGGTAGGGAAATATGTACTAAATTGTCAACTTGATAATTTACTATGAAATAATATCTTATATTATTATTTATTTAACATTATTCAGTATATTGCGTATTTAATGACCTAGCGCACTTATCCTCATTACTATATTAATTTATTATACAATATACGAGGCAAACTAACAAAAAAAAATCAACGCTGTAAGGGTGGTTTTTATGGGGTCATAACTTAATAGATTTCTTAAATCTTTGAATTTTGTGATTATTCACATCAATTCAAAGAAGTTTATTTCATAAAGGAATATTAAAATTTGACAATGAATGAAATAAAATTCATTATTCTTCAATTATTGGGGAATTGGAATTGAAAGAATTGGCTTTTATGAACAAAAATTTATTGAAATGGCTTAAATTACCTATATTTTTTATATCTTTTCGTTTAGACAATTAAGCATTTTAGTGATTTCATTAAAAAAAATACCCAAGTATATATTCAACTAAAATAACATTGGGTTACCAACACTATGTAGTAAAAACAACTTATAATGTGATACTATTCTAATTATTTACTTTATCAAATTCTGATGAAGAGATGTCGGAAGTTGCACAGGTGGTAGGCAGCTCTAATATCTTAGGAGGTGATATTATCTACTCTGATTTTCGTGTAAGCATTTCTCTGAAGCTTTTCAAATTCTCAATGTGCGATGCTTGAGCTTCTTCAATAAAGCTCGATTTTTCGAAATTAGGAGAAATGTACGCTCAGTAGCGAGCATGTAATAACTAGAGTAGTTCACACAATATAACTTTCCAGTTTCCAAGCCTCGGGATATAACTTGAAAATGCATTGAGACTCAAGAAATCGCTAGATCAGAAGAGCGTTTAATATTCTTCAATTCTGATCATCTTCAATATAAAAAAAAATTGAAGAAATGCGTATTCTTCGAAAGATGACCTTTTTGCAAACAAGATATCAAATAGACGGCTTCTTGTTAGCCTTGCAAAATTTAGCTTGTCATGCAAATTTCTGTGTAAGATTCACTTACATCATTCAATTCACATTTGAAAAATTTAAATGAAATATTATCTTCAATCAAGGTACTTACTTTAGTGAGCTTCCTGAAAATTATCACAATCTCAAAACACGTTTTTTCGGCACAATCACATGTCAAAGACTGGTAGCATAATGCGGAGAGCTATGCTGTGACCTTTCTAGGAATTTAGTATCTACTTTAATGGGCTGTACCAGGTGGACCTTTAGATTAATGATCTGTATACTTTTCTCAAATCAGCGTGGTTTTGGAATGAGAGAGTTTTAAGATGATGAATTGCGTGAATGAGAACGAATCTCACAAGACACATCTTTTTGTTTGATTGTTACGACTAACTGTCAAGTTAACTTTACTGCGAACAACTGCGGTAACCTACTGGCGTTAGCACGGAGTATTGTGGACCTGTTCGAATCTCTTTCGCCAAACCAAAAATTTTTGCTGGGTTTCTTCTCTCAATATGTGTCTTCAATTCCTCTTTTCTTGTGCTTACGGAGATGCAGATATTGACTCATCCGACACACAATTTCCTACTTGTTGAGACTACACGACGACGCACAGTGGCAATACGTGCTCGTTTCGATTACTACAACGACTGGTTTGAGTAGCGTATTCACAAGAGCAGTGCTCGGTTGGATTACGAGCTAACTAGATAGATCAATGACATGAATAAGAATGTGCCTTACCGGACACTGCTGTGCAATGGCCCATCAGCTATGACGCCAACACGTAATGCTGCAGATCGGGATCCAATTATGTCACAAAAAAAATTTTTCTGTATTTTTCTCACTGCCATTTGTATATTCAATCTAACTGACATTGTTTTATACCTCTAATCCAACGAGTCGCACGTTGAACTCGAGTTTATATTTCCGTATACAATCTAATCGAGTTACTGAGTTGATCTCGGAGTTTTCTTCCTGACTCCTTCGATTTAAAAGAGCATCTGGCGATTTCCATGAATGGAAAACGGCTCCTTGAATACGGAGACGTCGACCTTGTTCGGGAATCTTTTAAAACGGCTATTTCATTCTATCCTTATTTTCGCCAAGGCGTATAATTCTATTTTGTCGAAATTGCCAGTCACCGAACTGTCACAGTTTATTTTAGCTTAATCCCAGTGGGTACTCTGGTCCTGACTATATTCTGAACGTAGTATTGAGTGATACGCACTTAGGCTGGTAGAACGCCTATCCAGCGGATTCACCATCAACGAAAGGACATCGTATTTCTGGAGGGCACAAACATATTTTACAAGGTGTATTATGAGGGTCTCGTTTATAATCTAAGTCAGAGAGACTTTCCCCTTCTGCTTCTAAGACTCCTAAATAATTCCTTGAAGTCAGGATATTTCGGAACAAGATTAAATAACACGTTCCGCAAGGACCGGTGTCCCTTACGATTCGGTCTTCACCGACTTCAAGACCATAGACTGATTTGAAATTTTTAAAACCTATTAAGGACCAATGAAAATGTAGTAATTCTGGAAAGAAATGTGGGGAACAAGTAATTAAGAATTAAATATTAGCTTAAAAGAACACGCTTTAATTGAAAACCACACTGTATGTGATACAATCTTTCAACGTCTGATTAATTTGAACATTTATACACGTGTCTTAAGTACCGATGGCAATTTAATAATTTGAATAAAAAACTAAATGAAGTTTGTTGTTCAAACATTTTAAAATTCTTTTTAAGAAAATTTATTTATTTCCAAAATGAAAATGGTTCTTGGCTTTATACTGGTCAGAAAATGAATACTTTTGATTGCTATTATATTTAGGTTAGCTTGTGAAAATAAATTATCTCATAAAATATAGTTTAAAAATCAAAGACTAGCTTCAACAGCAAATCCAAATTGAAAAGTAGGTAAGCAATAAACATTCAATTATTTGGATTTTGTTGTTGATTATATTGTAAAAAGCTTAAAGTGGTTATTAACAAAACTGGTGCCAATATTCCATGATTAGCTATTTGTTGAAGTAGTGTCAGTTAAATAATAATAATATTAATAGATCCCTTTATTGAATCACATCAATAAAGCGAAGTTTAGCCAGATGGTTACACGTCCGCACACATAATGTTCATTCTGCACAGTCCACAAGAATATAGAGAACACTGATATATCGCTTGATACTCGTACAACTGCAAGACTCACGACCGTAACATGATAAATCACCGCCTCTCGTTACGTGTAAAGCTAGAGCGGCATGTGAAAAATATTTCTATGATTTTGGTCCCTCGTGGAGGTTTTTCCAGACTTCCGCGTGTCTTCCGGAGCAGCGATTTACGTCACGGCATTTCCAGAGCAGACATGTAGAATGGTTTCAGCTGCGTTCTCTCATCAGTGTGGATTACTTTTATGGTGCAGGAATGTAGTTGAAAAGATAATTTATTTATGACGACTTGAAAGTTTGAATAATCATGTATAAGAGTACAAAAATCTGATTAAAAACAAACAACATATTGTTGGTATTTGGAATTTGAGTAAAATAAACAATAATCTGATCATTTTTTGTTCAACCACGTTTCTATGTACTAGCGGCCGTGTAAAAAATAAACTCAAAGGTACGCATACATGTTTCACCTAGTTTTATAGGTTGTTTGAAACATATTTGTCAAGCCAGGTGCAATTCTTTCACACATCACTACAAAGTATACACCTAAGCTATCAGTTTGTTCATGTGTGTGAGGGTTTTGGCATGGCTTCCATTGAAGCTGATATCTGAAGAAGAAATCCAGCAATCTTTCCTTGCGTATATGTCGCGTGAATATGGTTAACTATGAGAAATCCGTGTGGGTGTTTAGGAATTCTATATTTCTTAACTGCCTCTACTACAAATCATTAAGATAGAAGAAGAAGTAGTAGCTATACTCACTATTTGTGGATAACAATTGATTCAAGTTAACAGAATCCTTGATTTAAGATATATGAGTCAACAACCACTGGATAACTAAGGTCGAGTTGTGTAAAGGTTGTAAAGTTAGGAAGAAGGAGTGCGGAAGGATAGGTTCCTTCCATAGCATATTCGTTAGTGTGCTTACAGTTATTACTATAGTTGAATGGTAGAGCATCTGCCTAAAATGCAAGGTTTGATCTCCATTGATGTCACATTTTTCATTTTAATTTTTCAAATTCTATCTCTCTACCTTGAACCTATAATTGACATAATAAAAGTTGTAAATGGCGTTGGAACGACGAGGAAATCAGTACTTTATAATCACATCTATTCGAATCTAGACTCTGAAAAACATTTATCTTGATGGTCGCTTAGGGAGGTTCTTCCAGCCTTCCGGATATATTCCGAAACAGGGATTTACGTTACAGCCTTTCCGGAAACAATATTTAGCACGGTTTCAGCGCAGATATACCAGCAATATAGACCAGTTTAATGTCATGCACATTTAGTCAGATAAATAACGTTTACGGAGTACATTAACTTTTATGAGCCAGCGGGTTGTTATGTGCGAAAATATGCACGGTTGGGCTGTTTTACTTGACGCTTACGCCGCTCGTAATAAACAGATACAATGCATATGTGGGAAACAGGCTTCAAACATTTTGTGGAAGGTGCTGTTTCCGTAATTCTTGAGCAATTGTTATTATTATATGTGAAGTTTCCCTAACGCATTCTACGTACTTCTGTTTTTGTGTTTTGTGCAATGTTGAGTTTGTAACATCTTCATTGAAATTGATTAATAACACAATTGTCATGATTTGAGATAATGCGCTTTTTGGACATTTCATGATGAAGGTATTATAATTCACCAAAATAAATACATGCCACTCATTTTCTTCGCTCTGTCGCTGCATTGTTTCTGGTCGCGTAATTTCAGTAACCATTGCATTCATTCTGATTTTTGGGGAGTGATATTCTGTGAGCATATAACAGATTCTGCTGATATTTTGTTGGGGTCAGTGCATTGGTGGCAGAGTGCAAAAACAGAATTACTGGTTTTCTATACTTCTCGAGTTACCAATAAATTTTAGTCAGATAAAAACAACAAAAACCTGTGTTTTTATCAGCTCTTTCACGTGAAGTTGTAATGGTAGATATATAAGGGTACCTCAATAAAGTATTAATAACTGCATTATGACTGACAATGGTACTGTTATAAAGGAACATGAATCTTTGGAAGCACTGAGAAGATCCATGAGACTGCACTTTTTACAGTTCTCGATAATTTTAGGGTGTGTTGAGGTATCTTTTTAACAATTCCAGATAGCAGAAGCTTCTATCCATATTATTATGTATCGTGTATTGTTATATGGATCTGTAGAGTATCAGAATCACTGTCGCCGCTGGATAGATATTTAAAAAAGTTAAAGTAGGAAGTAATACGCGGGTTAACATTTTATATATGATAGAACTTTTTCTAGCAACACTTAATTGTATTCAAGATCTCTTTCTGATCACTCTCAGCCTCAATTTGTGAGCCTATATAATTTTTTAAGGACATGATCAGGTGCTACATATTTCCAAAACGAAATTTGAACGTTTTTTCATTATTTCGTCATTCGACGATAATGCTGTCGCACCAGCCTGATTTTAAAAATATGAAGTTCTTTTGTTTCTGCCACAATTATGTAGTGTCGAAGTATCATTATAATTGAAAACGTACTTTCTTATAGACAGACAGATAGTCATACGCGATATGGTTTTTCGTAATGTATATATAATGAAGTATCACGAAAACACAATATATTAAATTATAAATTTTTTGTGCTGACAATTATACACTAATAAGGGTAGTAAATGAAAGCCCTTGATTTTTCTCATGTTCTTGAGTTAAGAGCTTAGTTATAAATGTTTCAATAGTTTGTGCTCGTTTACAGACTTACCGCTTGGGTTTTGAATTGAGTTAAATCATAAAGAGTCAGGTTGGATTAAAATAAATTTCTTAGTAGAAATGGAGGCGTAGAGTATTATCATCGCACATCAACTTTTCAGGTTACAGGCAAAGCATTTGGTTAGCAACCGCATTGTGCTCATGTATTATAGATTTTAAGCGTCTATCGGCTCAAGAATTCAGAAACTCGTTTGACTGGAAAGACAAGTTTAGGGCCAAACTGGCAATAACGCTGAATACGGTCGATGGCATCCACCTACTTGGCCTTGGGTGGCTCATATAAGGAGGTAGCCAGCTTAACGAGGAGTGGGAGTTTTATGTAGAGAGGGATGTGTAATAACAAGAAAAATATTCTAAATTAATCAATAACATCTCAACTGATTGTCGGAATTTGAAGTTATAATGATATATTTTTACTCTGAATTCAAACTGAGGTACAAAGTATTTTCACGTCAGAGACACGACACTGCGTCTCTTATTAGAGAAAATGAAACATATATCAGTGTAAACTTATATTCATCTGTTCTCTTCATGAATACATTTGCTTAATTTACATTTTTTTATTCTGTTCCCCACGATCCTCTTCTTCAGAATACTGCGCTCCCTGAAACTTTGCGCCCGAAACCCGGGCTTCAAAGCCTTCTGCCACTGACATCAGTCAGTTGAATTTTCTAAATATAGATTCATCGGAAGGTAAAGGGTACAAGTTCTATATATGAACTGAAGCTAGTAGTAAATGGTAAATGTAATCTAGTTGTTTCTATAATTGTATTTTACTGTATCTACCATCTCTAGACTGGAGAACGATGCTTGCAGAGATTATGCCACTTCACAGATACAAAACAACCACCCAGAAATTGACAATGCAGTAGGGCTTTTTTCCAGGACCTGTATTTTAGGTTATTCCCTTGGCCCGGATTTTCTCTCGACTGGCCTTTTATCAGCTGTTCTTCAAAATCGTGTTACAAGCAGACATTTTGTAAACTAGTGGCGTCCAAGAACACCCCATCTCGATCCAACAGACCCAGGGATTGTTTGAAAAACGTCCTGTTGAGAGCTCATCCAACAATGCTGAGAGTATTAGAAAACTCTAATATGGAGCAAACTGCAGCAATTCAACATGAAATGCTGAATAATAATATGTGGAAGTTTGAAAGTACAGCAGCAAAAAGTATTTAAAAATGGCACGGTAATATTGCCAGCCTTATAAACGACCGTTACAAAAAATACTTTAAAGGCGCAACAGAAGTATCATCACCATGTTGAAGTTTCACCAGCTCGAATGATCCTCTTCCATGAGTCATTTATGAGTTTGATCCCGAATAGTCAAGGTTTACAGCATTGCAATATCATTGTGAATAAACATTCATCCTTTTGCAGCGCTTCTAGATAGTCTTTCCAACTTTGCAACAGGTCATCTATTGGAAAACATGCCAAATCTGTGCGTTTGCAAAAGTTGTACATAAAAACGATAAAACTTTATGTTCATGTGACGCGATTTAATACTTTAATAATACTATTTTATCTAAATCGAATTTCTGTCGCATCCTGCTGTCAACTTAATTTGTTAAAAATATTTTCCTTCAATTATTTATGTCGACGTTTTATTTGTCATTTTAATTATCAGCCGGTCTGAAGTCTGATAAGTTTAATAGCTTAACCTTACATGTTTTTGCGCTTAATCTGAACTTTATACAGCCCCCTACGCCCCGAGTCCAATTTGGAGGCTTGCGTCTAAGGGTTACAGGGAAATCATAGATTATATCTAAAGTATTCACATAGTTACGTACTAGATTTTTCAGGCCGGGATTTTCTCTCGACGGACTTGTGCTATTGTATGTAGTTTTTCTAATTCCATAAACCTATTCTATTTAAGAAACGGTATCAATCTGATGAAACATTCCGCATAAAATATCAGCGCATAGTGGTGTTGTGTGCAAAAATGGGGGTAGCTTTACATGATCTGTATACCGGCGTGCACATGACTGGTGCTGGAGGCGTCGGCGGCAGCGGCCGACGCTTTTTCTTCGGGGGCGGCAGTGGTAGTGGTGGTTGGAGCCGGACGACGAAGCTTGAGGGCGGCCGGAGACGGCTCGGAACTGATGCTAGAGGCGGAATGTAGCGCCCGACTGATGCCGCCTCGAAATGCTGGCAGAGGTGACGCTGCTGATGACGAAAGGGGTGGGGCCAACGAGGGACCCAGTGTTACCGGATGCTGCAAAGAAAGCAAGTGTTAATAATATCATACAATAAAATATAAGGGAAGAAGTTGGAGTCCTAATGTGATGGGATTCTTAGGTGAATATACAACCTATTGTTTGGAGTTAATTTTTTATCTGAGTTAAATGTATAGTCTTTAAGATTATAAATCTCGAAGCATATATTATTTTAATTTACGTTAAAATTTTATCATGTAGATTTTAGATGCTCTGACTTAATGAAATTCTTCCATCATGCAGATTAAAAGATTGTGTAATTAACAATCAGTTATAAAACTGTTTTTCTTTCAGTGACGTGTTTCGATTTATATTTGAATCATTGTCGGACTGTAAGATTTGACTGCTAACAAGGCTACCCAGATTCTTGCCAACTAACTAACTAGATCCTATCATGGATACAAAACTAGAGCTCTCTTTAATTTTTAATTATGTTTTCCTTTCTTGTGTCTGTCTCAGAGGAAATATTTCTTTGGCGACTGCATTCACACTAGTGTTAATGGAAACCCCTACAAAACCTTAATCATCGGCGTAAAATTGTCCTTAAGATATTTAATGTGATAAACTATTTTATTTCTTTAGATATTTCACGTTATCAGGAAATTCAATAGTTTACCACATAAAATATCTTATGGACATTTTGACGGCGATTGGTCTAGTTTTGTATCCATGATAGGATCTAGTTAGTTAGTTGGCAAGTCATCGGGGTAGCCTTGTTAGCAGTCAAATCTGATAGTCCGACGATGATTTAAATCTAAATCGAAACGCTTCACTCGAAGAAAAAGAGTCTTATTTGTGAAACTGTGTGTTAATTACACAATTTTCTTATTTGCGTTAACATTTTGGATATAAATAGTGTAATAAATAGTTAAGAGCATATGTGTATGTTTAACTTTAAAAGCGGGACGCTGTAAAGGAAAGCTGATAGGAATAAACCCATCAAACCTATATAAAATTATGATAGTGGAGATTATCACGCGTTGTTCTAGTATGGTAGCTATTACGCGCCTGTAAGCAGTTACTATCTGGATTCTTTGAAGGAACCAAGACTACTTTTATTTCCTTCAGCTTCAAAAGATGGAAACAATCAAGCTTCCAAAATACTAGTTAATCGCTTTTGTAGCTGAGGTTTTAATTAATGTACCTATTTGATTAGTGATAGTTACTAAAACTAGTCAACACTCTCCTCGGACCAACGATTAGAGATCCGACTGGTCCAACTGCTGCTAGATATCCTTTATATGGTCTAATGAGCAAGCATCCGTAATTCTGTTTCTGTAAACACAGAAAAAGGAGACTCAAATTAGTGTCTCCAGCCTTCTGTGCTGACGCTGTAGCCATTGAGCCACCCCACTACAGTGACCAGATGTTCTGAGATGTCTTTTAATGTGCATTCTCCTTCACACCATTCAAACCTCTGAATGAAAGTCACTCCAGCAGCGCTACGATCTGGGAAATACACCAATCAGACCAGTAATCCTTTGGTCATTGTAGCAAACACATGTATCTCTGTTGTGTATTGCCGCATGGTGTCACTACTACTAGGAAACAAAACGTAAGATTAATCGGATCAATCAGCACCTGTAACTAACACTCCAACCGAGCACCCATCTGGTGAACACAATTTTACGAGAAATTCCACTGTTTAAAATTTTATTACGCATTGTAGCCCCTCTTATTTACCTGATCTTAATTTAGAAAGAAAATTGTAGCACTTGCAAACTTCAGCCACATCTCATTGTGGCCAACGCTCTAGCACAACACAATAGACAGGAGCAACTTCACACTTGTCGTGCGAGAATGTAGTTCATTAGGATGAGGGCTTTGGCATGGGGAACAAAGGCAGTCGATAATTTGAGAAATTCTTCAGAGAACAAAGATGTGCTGTATTAATTCAGTATTAGTGCTATAAATCTTACTCTCCCTTGACTGGTCAGCCTCACAGGCTGCGGCTTTCAGGAAAAATTATGGCCACCCGTCACGTTTGGTGTAAGAGAAGTGAGAAGTAGCTGAACCGTAGAAGATATTTCACACTAGAAGACATAAGCTTTAGATTGCATTTTAATTGGCTCGGTTGCAAAAACGTATTACTATTATTATTACGTAGAGTCATTGAAATTGACTTGATCGATTGATAGCAACGTTCGTTATATTGACGTTCAAGTTGACGCATCTACAAGGCATCGTGGCTTAACTGACAAAAGCATAGAAAGACTGGGAAACCGAAGATGTGAGGCTGAATCCCACCGATGTCAGTACAGTATCTTTAACAAAGTTTGGTTTTAAGCTTCAGATTCGTGGCTGCTTTGGTATGAAGAAATGGGTGCAAGTATATTATTTTGAAAATTATCAGGCTGTTATGGAAGAATCATTTTCCGGAAAATGGAATCAGAAACTTACGAGTCTCGTAGTCGTAGTTTTACTTTGTCTGCTAACATTTTATGGTAAGGAAGGAAAAATTTAATAGCTTTTGAAAATCGATGTAGTTGTGAGGAGCAATTGTCAAAAGAAAATATCGATCAAAATTTGGGATAGAGATAAATCTATATTTTTTTGCGTTGGTATAAGACGTTGTATCATCTAAGGGCCTTTGACCTCGATAGCCCTCCGAATTTGTCAAAACAGATAATTGTTCACAATTATTTCAATTTGTTTGGGCCGAATGCTCCAAAAAATTGAAACTTATCTATTTCTCCAAACTGCTAAGCTCACAGTTTGAGTCGTAAATAAAATATAATTATTGCACATTCGACGTTTAGGACGAACTGCACAGCCCGATCCGCCAGCCGCCAGCAACGACCGTATTTGCGACATCTTTGCCAATGCTAGGTGCCAGTACATGAGATTACTAATTATGACGTAAGGGTATGACTTTTAGTTTTAATTCTGACACATAAGCACAGAAAGTGTTGAATTCACGAATATTTTAATAATTGAAATGCTTATCTTTTAACGACTAAATTTTCTTACAGATTCTACGGCAGTATGGGACGTTTACTCTGAGGGGTTAATTTACATATCCGCATTTGGGAACTCTGACAAAAGTGTAGGTTCTTTTTTCCGAATTTATGAACGGAAATTTGTATATTAGACTCAATCTTGCGGCTCAGCAAAAAAAATATTTTTAGGCGGAATAATTTTTTCCACTTCTGTGCTTTTTAGTTCAATTGTTTTTAAACTTGATTACAAAATAGCTTCTTTCCAAAATTCGATCCAAGTGTTTTTTAAATAGTGCCATGCGTGTAAAGTAAATCGTCAACCGACTCAAAGTAATTTTCTAACGTTGGATAATATGGATAAGTAGATAATATTTAGCATCTGACGAACTGAATACCAATTTTATTACCAATGCTTTATTATTTCTTATCCGGAATTTGAAATAGGTTCGGCTCAGAGCCATACCTTCAAGAAGTGATCAACAATACCGCTACTTGCTACATAACCAAACAGCAGCTGGCCTAGATTTGACAATAAAAAATAAGCTTTTTAAAACGATGGGGCCATATATTCTTCTCCTTATGTAAACAAATCAAATGCAATCACATTAAAAGGAAGAAATGAATAAATATACGAGTATATGTATGTGACCTAAAATACTAACAAATGAGTAAGAGGTTGATTTATTTACACAAAAAAATATTAATCGATGTGCAAAAATGCTTAGTAACATTTCGCGATACATGAAAACTTATTTAGCGGTGGAAACACTAAAATAGTAGTTTCATAATATCGAACCTACCTGCCCTCCTAATGAAGTACAAATTTATTACATGGTGTGTCTTTAGACGGATAATGAAATAGCTCAACTTCGGAGTAGTTCTTTGTTCCGTACACTTCAGTATCCGACGTATCAATATTCAACGTGAAATATTTTGCGGAATTATGCAATATATAACGGCAACTCCATATTTCCATAATGGAGGTGAAATAGACTAATTAATTGACGAATTATTGCTGTGTTAATATTTTAACGGCTGACATTAAGAGCTATAAAGCGTCTGGAGCCAAATTATTTTTTTATGGATTTTTCATGTACATTTTATGGTCAGTCATATATTTGATTAGTGATCACTGGTTAATATGCCACACAAAAGTTTATGAATAGTATGTTCGCTCTCGGGCTGAAAGCAGTAATATAATCGACGTACAATCAATAAGAGCCTGAAACAAGGTTACTTGTTCCTAAATATAAGTTTGAAATAATTCACTTCCGTTTATACTATTGTTCATTATTCCTTTTTTATCTCGTTTTCATAGTTGTCATACTTATTCTCTAATACAAGGTATTTCAAATAAAAAGAAGGAATTCAGTCGGTATGGAGCGTTTCTCGATTGCAAAGACGCTGATTAGGCGATATAGCGTATATATGAATCTGAACTATTCGAAGTTTTTGCCAATTAACTGATGCGTCAAGCATTCCTGTCATTCAAAAATGAGCCAAAAGGTTTGAAGAGTCGGATACCAGAAGGTCATCAAGAATAGCAGAAAACGTAGAAACTGTTAATCTGCTTGTTCATAACCACCTGGACCTTTTAACTCAGAAGCGCTCAAGTACTTTGGACCCACATAAATCATCATCATCACGCAAGGACCTTAAGATACACCCATACAAACTTCAGCTGGTAGATGAATTGAAGCTTAAAGATGCCACTCAGAGGCTTGAATTTGTAAAACAGCCAATTGACCGCCTATCAACGTTTGCATGCATAGACGAATAGCCCCTATCGCGCTTCATAAGCACTGCGCCAGAATAAATGTCTTTTCACATTGATCTTCAAACGCTGAAGATTATAACCATCGGTGAACAGAGCTCTTGGTAGCTAATTCCACAGCGCCGAGGTTCTTCAAAAGAACGAGTTTTGGAGCAGGCTTGTTTGAGACGTTGCGCCCGATAAGCTTGTCTAATATTTACTATACTGGCGACTCCTGGAGTTATTATTAATATTTTTAGATCAGCCACACTTTTTCGATGTTCCAGACCGTAGACGTCATTTGTGAGGTAAGGCGCATTCACTAGACGTATTGCTCAATTCTAGATTGTGGCCAGAAGCTTCAGGGGGTGCTTAGGTGCGCATCCCCATACGTGCGAGCAGTACTCCAGCGATGCTCTAATCTGGGCCTTGTATAGCAGCAGAAGCTGTCCCGGAGAATATAATTTCCTGGAGCGGAAGAGAATCCCCACCGATCTAGCGAGATCAGCAACATGATCTTGCCATGAGATGATATTGTTGATTGTTAATTCCCAGAAGCTGCATCGAAGATAATTCAAGTATTGAGTTTCCCTCTATGTCCACGGCTGGCAGACTAGCATACGACTTATTTGTCGGGGTTGATTTCTTAATTTTAAGAACTAAACTCCGTTGGTATACCTCCATTCAACAATTTTCTCAATGTCCTCACTGATCTGAACAGTATTCTGCCATCGCCAAAATACGCTATCCCTAGATGGTAGTGGTTTGCTCGGTTCCATGCAGAAAACAAGGGTGCTGTCATCAGCGAAGCAGTAGATATGATTAGATGTCATTCCCATAAAATCTTCGATGTACAGCAAAAAGAGCGCACAAATATCCCTAAGAGAACTATCCAAGCAGTGACACATACCCGGTGGCAGCGCATAGGCAGTCAGCTTGACTAAAAGTCTCTCATGCCATACCCTATCGAAAGTTTTCGATATATCGATCGCGATGACTCGAGAGTATGCAAGAAGCTCTATTGCTTTGCTCCACTTATGTGTAACGTAGGTCAGAAGTCCTCCCGTGGTTCTATGCTTGCGAAAACCAGATTGGCGATTGTTGGTGATATAATTTTTGTCCAGATGCTTAAGAAGTTCCTCGTTAATAACATTCTACACAACCTTAGACATGATGCAGAGCAGATTCACAGGTCTATAGTTGCTGGGTACGTATTTCCTGCCCTTCTTGGGTATAATTTGTACTCGAGCGGTCTTCCACACTGAAGGAAACACTCCTGGTAGGAGAGTTTAAATAGTTTGAAAGGGCAGGTGTAAGCTCTGTGGCGCAATGTTTTAGGAGGATTGCTTGTATTTAGTCTGGATCACTAGCTTTCCTGGAGTTCGGTTTTTCTAGAAATCGTTTTATATCTCGGTGTTTAAATCTAGTTTCGCGCATTTCTAATCCACAGTGATGGTAGTTGGTGAAGTGTCTCTTTAAAAGTTAATTGTAGAATTGGCAGCAAAATCTGCTCCAAGGTTTCTTTTTTTTTATTTTGGCGTGGATGCGATGGACCCAAAGGCGTCAATGGTGGTATGGACGAGTAACAGAAGCTCTGACTAACAGACTTGGCTACAGACCAAAATGATCTAGAGGAGCTAGGACATGAAAGTAGACTTTAGTGATTTTCTGCGCGCTTTAGTATGTTGTTGATATATCGATGCCATTCTACAGTGTGTTGAAATGGTATTGTGACTGGATGTTCCTAATGTACTGTGTATATGACGGGATTTGTTGTGAGATACAGGTCCAGCAGGATAGCAAGGTCTTCATGTCTATCGGGAACTCTTGCTGGTTCACTGATTATCTGTTCCAAGTCACAAGTGATAGCGAAGACGTCAGCTTCCCGTCATACCTAATTTTTTTTCGAATGTTTTAGCCTGTACGTATTGTGAACGTTGAAATCACCGAGTTGGGATGATCTGTTTGTAAGGTATCTACAGTGGCTGAATATTTTCGAAAATATTTCTGTAATTATTGCTACTTGGTGGTCTGTTAATAAAGCAAATCAATTTTGAAAAAATTTTGTGGATACTTTGAGAAAGATAATGTCGACTTTTTCAGGTTCGAGACCCTTCTCTCGCTGACAAGAGTGTCCAGATTAGACATATACGCATACACCAAATCTTAGTCTGAACTGCATGTTTAGGTTGTTTCCGGGATATCTAAAATAATTGTCAATTGCTGGGTCTCTGACAATGCCAGAATGTGTGGCCTTTCTGTATGCATATATTAATAGAGGCGAGACCTGGAACATTTGTGAAGTCGACCCTGAATATGTCCTGCAGCCTGCCGTCCGAGCGAAGTTGCTGCAGTCGGCTGTTGCTGTTATTAGCCTATTGAGAAGCTGCAGCGCATTTAGATAAACGAGTTTCGCTCAAAGTGCTCTCAGGACCACCTGGCACCCGGAGATCTGAACGGCCAAGTATTTTACCTCCGGACTTCTTTGATCTTGGAAGCGCGATTGAGTTTTTCTTTGTTCCTTACGTAGGGAAAAAGTAAACCGTGACGCCACTTGGCGTCGCCAATATTCGAATTGAACCGGACGATGTGTAGGTGACTGCGCATCTCCGCCCATAATATACCAGAGCCCCAGTAGGAGTTAAGCTGCACCATGGTCACGCGTGACGCAGCTTACCACCATGGAGTTGAGGCATGACGTGTCGTTACAATGAATTAAGAGCATTATCTGGAAATGGTAAACAAATTATTGGTGTCGGAACTGCAAAATTTTCCTGGCTATAACGAATTAACGTGAAATTCGTGAAATTTTCCGTCCCAAATTGGTTTTCCAGGTGTAGTGATTTAAATTGATCTCCATCTGGTCGTGTTTTAGCCTCTATGGACTTTTCCTTATGGGATAATCTCACATCTAAGGTTTACGCCAATAAAGCGACACCCTTTTAGAAGAAAATATCCTACCTCCCAAGCTGTCAGAAGAAATTGTACTATTCGTTTGAATGGGTCCCGAGAACGCATTGGGACAATACTATTTTTAAGAAATAAATTCCCAAATACTGTACTTTAATGATAATTTATAAGCATTTTTGCTATAAGGTATTTATTTTTTATTGTATCCACTGAATATAAAGTTTGTTTAGAAACAGCTTGTTCAAGGACAGATCTAACTTTTTCTTTTAGAGGTTTCTTCGATAGCTAACGGAAGTGTACTGCTTCTATTGATTGGAGACATACACACATCAATATGTCCAAACCAATTCAAGATATGTTGGGGTACAAGAAGAATAAAAATATTATATATAGTAGTGCAGCATTTTACCTTGACAATCTGTTCATATTTTTGAGTGAGCTCGCATGGTTCTTCTCGACCGTCTATTTTTTGACAATACTGGGCAGTAAAGAAGTATACGTGTATATAGAGTACCTGTGCAATCGACTGGTAATATATAAATCACTAACCTATTGCCATATACAATGTGTCTGAAATTATATTTCACAATAGCAGCAATAAAAGATCTTTTGATAGTCGTCCTATACATTCCTATTCATAAACCACAAGGATCTTCCGTGTACAACGCGTCCAACAATAATATAGTCATACTACGATTTTACGAGCTATAAAATCAGAGTGGAGCGGTAGTACGACGAGGTAGAATGAATCCTGTAACGTTTTGTTACGGAACTAAAAAGTTTCTAGACTGATGCGCAGCGTAATGATATAATCAAGGATAATAAAAGCCAGGATTGTTGGAAAACCTAATGACTATCTATAAAAGCAAAAAACTACTAAGCGCTTTTGCTCAAACAATAATGAAAAATATAAAGTACCACAACGCATAAAAAAGTATCTGGTTGAGGCTACAGTCCCTACACAATAGTAACATTGAACTGATACCATAGACATGATATAGATTCAACCTAATGAACGCTATTTTATATGATTATTAATTTAAAATATAGAGATCAATAGTGATTGCTAAAAAAGGAGCGAAAGAAGTTAACCGCTTTAAAGAAATGTATTATGTTCTAAAACTCTTCAATATGGCACAGTAGCATAAAATTGTTGAATCACACAAAACATAGGACACTCCTATCTTCGGAACATGGTTAAAAGCTACCTGCACGAATAAAGGGAGGAGATCCCAAATAAAGAGTGAATGTGACTATGTTAGATCTGTTTAGACTCCATTGCTGCAGAATGTACTTTAGGATGGGGCTTTGAAGCTGAAAATGCTGCCAAGTCTCTAACTGATATAATATGATAATGGACTGGCGATGCTCGTTATAAGCGAAGAGAATAATACTAATTTGGGAGAGCATTAATTATTTCGCAGCTAAAATTAGATACTCATAATATAGTAGGCAATGAAAATCGATTAAGTGTGCTCAATAGTTAGAATAAAATAGATGATTTAAACCTTATGGGAACAATGGAGATCCTAAAATATCTGCGTATCCCTGATGACATTGTAGCAAATGAACAGACTGATCTTTTGGACTCAATTTCTATCTTCTTACACTACTAGGAGTGTCCATCTACGAGGGTCACGCTGAAAGTTTTTAGATACAAGAAAACTACAAGGTTTTAAAAAAAACTTTATTCTGTTTTTTCAACATATTCCCTCCCTACCTCAATACATTAAAGCATTTGGTTAAACCACTTGTCAAATTTTTGTGACCAATGTTCTTTCGAAAGGTTGCTAATTTCCTCCTCAAATGTAGCGATTGCCACTTCATCGGTGGAAAAATGGCGTGCTTGTAACTTTTCTTTGATCTCAGGGAATAAGAAGAATTCGCACGGAGCTAGGTCCGGAGAATAAAGTGTTTGAAACCCTGTTCAGCAAAAAATCGAATGTACTAGCGGCGCTGTGGGCGGGTGCGCTGTCATGGTGCCATTGAATACCCCGCAGACCAGTCTTTGGACGGCTATTGCATAGTTTTTGGAAGACTACAGGAACACATTTGGTTATATACCATTCAGAAATAACTGTCCTTTGATTTTCTAAGGCTACCGTTGTGATATACCCACTTTTAGAAAAAAATATGCTACCATTTTCTTTCCAACACTCTTGGAACGACGAATTTCCGCTGGAAGCTGCTTACTTTCAAAGCACCAAACTAATGACTGCTGTTTAGTTTCAGGATCATAATGATATAACCATGTTTCGTCTCCGGTTATGATAATGTAGTGTTTTTAATGTGCCCATTATCAAATTTTTCCAGAATTAACTTAACCCAATCAACTCTTGTTCCTTTTTGCTCACTTGTCAACAAATGTGGCACCCAACAGGAACACCGCTTCCTTAGGCGAAGGTGATCATGAATGATTATTCGAACCGCTGCCGATCCAATCCCCAGAGGAGCCTCAATCTCGGTGTAGGTTATACGTCGATCTTTCTTTACCATATTTTGCACTGCTTCTACAGTTTCCGGAGTAACAGCAGTGGGCGGTCGAACTTGCGGGGTTAACCACCGAGTGAGATCCATCCCTTTTAAGCTCAGCAAACCAATTAAAAACTGTAGCCCTAGGAGGGGCAGAGTCCCTAAGGCAACGCACTAAACTTTCGTGACATTCCGCTTGTTTTAGTCCGTTCTTATAGTCATACAAAATCGTTGCTCGAAAATCGCGACCACCTGGTTCCATTTTCATGTTAAAATTCGGCGAACACTTAAATGCATTCGGCACCGTGGCAAGGCAACTCCTGAACGATTCAAATGCTGTCTTTGCGTGTAAGCACTTAAAACTTTAGACAAAATAGCTGCGTGCTCAAACTTGTTTAAACTTGTATAGATTAGGAATATCTAAAGACTTTCAGCGTGACCATCGTATTTGTAATCTATGCCACATTAGCCTTGAAATATCTTGAGAATTATTATTTTATCTTCATGACATTTTGACGGCGATGGTTAAGGTTTTCTGGAGTCTTCCCTTAACACGAGTACAAATCCCCTAAGACAGAGAAAAAGATAATTTAATAGAACAATAGTTTGAAAGATTCAATGATATGCTAGATTTGTTTTCATGATAGGACCTTGTTAGCTTGTTAACAAGTAACCTGGGTAGCCATTGTAAACGGTCAAATCTGACAGTACGCCGATGATTTGAATATAAATCGAAACGCGTCACTGAAATAAGGATAGTTTCATTTTTGAAACTTCTGTATTAAAGAAACAATTTTTATCTGAACAATGAAAGACTTTCACCAAGTAAGGCCTCAGCATGTTGATTATGTACTGAAATATTATTATTTTCAGGTCACGAAGAAGCATAAAGAAGAGATATTTTGGAGCGATATATTTGATTTAAGATTTGAATTTCTTCTACTGGACAGAATCGCGAGCAAACTATATTTTAGAAAGATCACAAACGATTTAAAAGTTATATGGTAACTTAAGTGTATTATATTTTGTCCAGCTTTTATAGACCTAATAGTGAACTGAAATATGAACCTATTAATTCTCATAGCTCCGGATATCGACCAAATGTAATAAGGTAGTAGTTATAAACTTGACGTTCTACTAAATGAAGTATTTGAAATTAAATTGGTCATAAATTTTACGACTCAAGCTCACTTGGAAACAGCTCAGATTTCAACGTTGCGTATAATTCAGTAGATATTAATACTTTCTATAAATACAGGAATGAGAGCCACATGGTCGAGAGGCATATTTGCTCAAGCATGAATTTTATATTTTGACATGCGCTGTCCGACTTAATATCAAGCCGAAATTTTAGGACGCGGTCGGTGCTTATCAGAATTAATCGCTACCAAAATGTGCACGTGATATAAACATTATCCAGGAGCTTAAACGGCACATAGGAGATACAATTTTTTGAACTGTCGGCCGAAATATAGGCTGCACGCCGAATGTCTAAAATATGCCAAACGGAGACGTCGTATTGCCTGCTGCACCTGTAGAGGTTTGGTATGACGTATTATTCAACAGATTGAGGTAGATACCATTTATCTACCTGCTAGCAAAGCGACGTTGCCATTTACCTCCTTTCATGAATTCTTGAGGCGAACTATCTTTTTCGCAATGTGTACAACTATTTATCAACTATCCTAAACAGGCAATAGTTACTGTAATGGTCTCATTAATTTAGGGTAAAGTTAAAAAAGGTGCAGAGTAAGAAAGTTGCTTACACCCTAAACGTGTTTATTTATTGACTCATGAGTTTACTTAGAAAAACTACGCAACACAGAGCCAATAGATTTTGTGAGTTCTTAATAAACCATTTTAGAGCACTATCACAGTAATCCTGTAATTATGAAACAAAATACAATCTCGTGGGATGAAATCAGCAGCGGCCAGTAGATTTTCAGTATCGGTAGATTTCAAAGTTATCAAATTAGGGCATAAATGCCCCAGACGGTTAACTAAATGGAATTTAGTTTCAATATTTGATACCGAAAAAGAATTATGCGATAATTATCCATGCTATAAAGCCAAGCAAAAAACAAAAAATAAGTGATAAAATTCATTCCCTAAATACACCCTAATCTGTAATCTGCTTTATGATTCAATTTAAACGTATCTAAATAACGAAAACAAATCCACTGCATATCAGCGTCTTCAATTGGTCAAGGAAAGCAGCCTCCTTTGGATACGTAAAATATGTGCCTAAACATAATGGTTTGCGTAGTTTAAGGGCATTTCCGTAAGAATTCATAAATGAGTGAGGAGGCAATTCTCTCGGTATGTATAACAATGCGGCTATTGCTATGTCGCCAGTGCCTAAAGAAGCGTGCCGCCGCAGTGGTCAGTCACTAATACATCAATATATCTGGATGTTACTTGAAATAAGACTATACTTAGTTAAAATCAGTTTCACTTCGGACAGAAAAAAATATATAGCAAAAAATTATTTTCTTTCAAAAACTCATGGGGAGAGGCTCAGCTCTCTTGCCTCCTCTGACCGGCCGCCTCTGGATGAAATTAGTGCGGAAGAAAGATCCTTATTTATTAAGTTTCTTTTAAAACAACGCCGCTATTGCTGCTGAGCTATTTTCTTTTAATTTTGTTAAGCAAATTTCGTTACTTGTGTTAGGTTACGTTGGTTGGGATACTCATTAGATACGATATTGCATAAGCAGGAATGCTCTCGATGCATTTCCATGGATTTCATCCAAACATGTCTACAGTTTTTCATTATTTTATATGCCAAGGCTATGCTGCAGTAATCTTCAAACTGAGCTTTACCACTGATTTTCAAGGACACCACGCGTTTTTCGACTCAACGGCGTCGTACGATTGGTTAAATTACAAGACACGTTGCAATTATTGTTCAAACGGTGATGTTCCACTGAAATGGCGTTTAGATCGATCGATTCACAGCATGTTGTAATCTATGTACTTGATAGAAGTTTCGGTACAAAAAATCGAAGATCTTGGTATCAAATCTCGGCGACAACAGAAATTTCTCATTGTATATTTGTGAGGTAGCATTATAATTTTTCCTGCATTCTTAAAAACCGAATTTTATTTGTCGATTCATGTTATTGAGGTTCAAATCGTTTTGATCAACAATTACGTAAGCTTCATCCTCAAAAAATCACGATTACATTCGCCAGACACTACAACCCTTTCTCAAACTTTCAGTGTGCCTGAATTGGAGGCTCCAGAGCGTTTTCTATAGATTTCAAACAAGGTTATGATCAGCCGCGTTTCTCAGAGATAAAACCGACGACGCGTATTTATGAGCTTCTCTTTATATGTTCGATAAACGGGTTGATGGGGGGATTATTGAAAAGATGCGACTCCATTTCGACGCAATGTCGGATGATAAATCGATGTCGATAAATTATTTTGGATTAGGTTGTAGGGATGTCATGCCACGGATATTATAAGGCGCAAATTATGAAGTATATACAGTGTGTCCGCAATGTGAAAAACTGTAAAGGAAATTCGGAAACTGTGAAATTTGAGAGAAAATCCTATTCTAAATCTAATGATAGTTTATATTATACATTCTGCGTTATGTTAGAACTAAAAAAGGGGATTTGGAATTTTCGAAATTCGTTGTTTCAACGATCAGTGCATCTGACAAAACGCCTATGGTGATCTGTTTTTATATACACCACTCTAGTTGCTAACAAGCAATGCAACGCCGGTGGCAATCAAAAAGGAAAAGTTCCCGGTTCTTGAGAAAAGTGAGACGGTAAAAGACAATCCAATTTGGAGGAGCGGAGGACCTACGCCAATTTGATTTATACTCCAATTAAGCGAACAAACTGAATCTCACACCCTTTTCGTTGGCCACAGGGATTTCTTCTACAAGAAAACTTGCTCATCCATACAAATACCGACAGTTAGTGTTTGCTTTCGATTAGCCGATAGTTGCATTGGGATCTTTCCCACATACTTTCATGGGCAGATTCCTCATTGAAGTATTTACCTCAATCATGCATGTCCTGATAAATTCAAATCATTTGCGCAACATGCTACTGTTTATGAATAAGTTCCATTTGTTACCTAGTCAATGCTTGTAACACAGTTGGTAGTACCATTCTGAAAGTAAAACGCTTTTAACTTAAGCTTATTCAAAAAAGATCACTGTCAGTACGGATGATACGATATGTCGCATGCTATCGGCGTTGTCATATCATGCATTAAGGGTTGCGTAATACCTAAGTTTGATATATCGCTTCCCACCCTTCGAGACCAGGGATCACCAACTAGATAAATTTGGGGTCGTTTTTTTAAGTAATAGGACGCGGCCAGTTTCTACTTTTCACACCAGATAAGGTTTTAAACAAGTTACCAACCCCCCTCCACTTTATATCATCACGTATAATATACCTTATTAAAACTCTAATATATAATTTAAATACGTAAATATGAGGTTATAAATATCAATGAAGATATTAAACGAAGAGAAACCGAATCAAAATATAAACCGAAATGCATCGCACATTTACGAGCTTTACCTCTTCAAATTTAGTGTATCGACTATACAATTCAATCTTGATGATAGTAGAATTCCAGCAAATAAAAGCCTGTGCATTCAGAATTCGATTCACGGTGGAAAAGAGACCATGGCCACCTATTTTTCAGATCCCATACCCTAGGAAGTATAAAGACCAATAGTACCAAGCTAATCCACTACGAGCAGCAATAACAGGGACTGCAAGCCACGCCGACCCCTTACCAATCTCACTGCTTTTTATCCAATGTTACAGCTCCTATATTATACCCGATGTTCAAACAAGGATAAAAAACTTCTGCATATGACCACAAGAATAAATACAACTGATTTCCAAGAGGGAAATAATTTCAATTAATTTTCAATTCAATTTAATGTTCAAGTAAATGGATCTTGTTATAGTAATGGTATGTACAGATTATGGAGCGCACAATTGAAAATACAAAAAAAATTAAAACATCTCTGCTGGTCAAAACTGCATTTAAATCGCTCTAATGTGTATATAATCCGGCAGACAATTGAGTTTGCTTGGTTCCATCATCGTCTTTTTTATTAGCATTTTGTGTAGCATCACTGGATGTGAATATTTTCAATCGTTAAATGTACCGAGAACAACTAAAATATCTATGGGGATAAAGCTGTAAAAGCCTTAAAAACATATCAGCATGCATCTGTGTTAGGGTAACGGCAATCTTTTTCATAGTCAAAATCACTAACAAAGTCCAAATTCAAATTCAACACAAAATACTGAGCACTATTTTTTAAGCTTCTATTCTACTCAAGCTTTCCCCTGTTTTGAGACAAAGGGACTGCGAAGGTATACTCTTCAGTTTCCTCTTCACAAAAAAATGTACAAGCAATTATGATATGAATATTAATTGGTTTATGGAAGTTATGCGATTTCAGGTGAAAAAGAGCAATATATCAATATCTCTCAAACCACTAAGAATTGGAGTAAAACACTAGTGCATATCTTGCAATAAGCAACCGTATATGAAAAAGTATCCTCATATTTCACTGTAAACTGAAATCCTCATAATAAATTGAGGTTGTACGTGATCTGGTTTCAGTCTGTTTGGCATCAAGCCGGGAGTGTAAATCCTGCAAGGGTGGCACTTGCAACTCCTTCGTGACGGCGCGGCGATGTCGGTTAGATAAGGTTGGCTGCAACTCGTCTCTTCCAACTTCCGTTGGATGAAAGACGATATTAGACTGTAAAGTTCCTCGCGAGATGCAAATGTCACGCGGTTGGTGACGAACAACTTTATTACCTCCGAACAAGATGGGTGGAGGTATGTTTTCATTCGCCAAGCCTCTAACATGCAGATCAACGTATACATTTTCGAGTTGAGAGGTAGGAGCAATCCATGCGAACTGACGATTTCAATATCAGTGCAGCCGGTGGAGATTGTCACTCAAAAATAATCTAGGAAAGCGAAACTTTTGAATATATATGTTTGAGCAGGCCAAGGATAATATAAAAAGGTTGCCGACAATTGTTCTCAAACATGTTTTTCAGCACGATAGTTTGACAAAACAGCAATTCCATATGATGAAAGGCTTTAGAAAGGGAAAATTCCAGAGCAACCTGTAAAGACCGAAGATTAAGTGCTAGCGCAATTTATATCAATGTTCTTTTTGTGTAAGAGGATTAGTAAATATGTAAACTTTCAGGACTACTTTAGGGAAATATAAAGCTTGACAGCTGCAAAACCTGAACCGGGCTGCTACGAGGCGGAAGGCATTTATAGATGTTCGCCTAATATACCAAAAACTTATTTCCTTCCCATCTATTTGGTACAAAAAGAATAATCATCTTGTTTCCCCTTCTAAGTTTCTATCTATCATATTTAATTTTTGTGTTTCTCAAGTTTCTGATCAATATAGAGAAAGGTACAAGATATCTTTCAGTGACGCAAACATTTTTGTTTTTGCTGATTTAATTTCTGAATATTTCTTAAACTTCGGGTCAGTAGGCGTCTTTAGCACTATTTAAAATCCAAAATTCTCAAAATCTTAGACGCTTAGAATTTCATTGCATCTTGATGCGTAGCAAGCACCAAACATAGATAGATAGATATATTTATTTCACTACCATATGTAAAATTCACAATTGTAGTCATGTAGTCATTTAAACAGTAAAACATAACACATAAAAGTGGATCAATAATATAAGCATTTTGAAGTACAAAGAATTATTATGAAATATTTGTCTCTCTGAGGGTGTACATGTACTTGGAGGAATTGGTGACATATTGTAGAGGTTTGATTGTGATGAGTTCTTGGAACACTTCTCTAGTCGACTGTTTGACATATTTTTTTAGTAATACTAAATGTTGGAAATTGCTTCATAATAATGCTTGAAAATATTTAATCAAACTATTCAATTTCTGTCGACTCGCAGCATTTCGAGTCGAAAAATGATATGTATCGGAGAATAGGATAATTAAGTTAAAAAATGTTATGTCTGTGCCCGAAGGCATCTAATAGCGTGAAGCCTCGGCCCTATTTTACACTCTTATCAGTGAAGCTTGGTGACATACAACAGTAAAAAGTGGTTTTTATATTATCGATGTATAACAACTTTTCGGTATGGTTAGGATTAGGGTTGATTGTACCAGTGTACCAAATGAACCTATCGCTTCAGGTGGTGCTTGTGCATTGGAGCAAATGAATAATGGGGAAAATGAAGTCATTTCTTTCTTGTTTAGAAGTGCCTCAGTTTACTGTATCAGTGATGCGTTCGATTTCAGTCCCAGCCGGAATGAAATTTCCAATTAGCAGCCAGATACCGGGAACAAATAAATATCTAGCTTCAATTAAAAGCTGAGATAACAGCTTTTAGTGTTCGGAATTAAATAGGTCAATGCTTCTATACACACAATTTACGAGCCGAATCCATTTACCTTGCCAGTTTTATTACATTATATATATGGTAATCCATAAACCAGTTTTACTACCCACACACAAGCATGCATTTTCAAATTTCAATATGTTTCATGATGTCTAAATCACGTAGGTCCGTAGATCAGTCGGTCAATTCGTTGGTCTGTTGGTCTATACTTCGTTGACGTTCTTGTCACTGCGTCAACATCCGTAAGTGCTGAAATAATTTTGGGGAGCTATTTGATGTGGGTTCATAAGCAATGCTGTTACATTTTTGACAATGGGTCCATTGTTTGCGAGAATATTGGCTAGAGAAAATGTATTGCAGCGAGATCAGCATCCAACAGCCAAGATAAGATCGCCCTGTATCCAAATCATCCAGAACATGTGAGCAGCTGTCAACAGACATCTCGAATGAGTCAGTTTGTTCGAGATTACGGAATACTCAAGATGGGCATTTCTCAGTATATATTCGAGCATCGAGCAGTGCGATTGTCAGTGGTCAGAACTCAATTAGAATAGAACTAGAAATCGTGGATATAAATTAGTTTATAAGTTGTTGTGTTACCAGTGGAAATCAATGAGTGTTTTTAAGAACTTTATAGTACCAAATTGTCTCTGAACTCTCGTTTTTACGGTCGTACTTCGGCATAGTTAGAAAAACATTTTGTAAGATTGATAATTTTATTCAAATTTCCAACTGAACATTTCAGGGCGCAGAGGAACAATTTTTGTGGTGATCTCATAATTACAAAAATTTTCCATACTTCATTTTTCCGAAAGAGTACTCATTTCCTTTACTGGTCTCGGTCGACTAACATATGCCTATACTAAGTTCCGCAGTTTTGGTGACATCACATACCACTCCTAATTAACACTACAGGAGCTTATTAGTTTCCAAAGAATCCTATATGAAATATTGAAAAACTGTGGCATATTTCTATCCAAAACATAGTATATGTGAATCTCATGATACAAATTAAGTACTTATTTTGCCTGAGAGAGTCGATCAATGACAGATGTACAATATGATCAATTTTTCACTTGCCCTTTCTGGTTAAACAGGAGTTGCACGAGCACTCTTAAGCCACTCCATTATAACGTGTCCACGATATTTTAATTAGCACAATATAGTGTGCTACCCAAAAAAATTAATAAAAAAGATAAATACTGCATTTTTTATCTACTTGAAGCTGCAATCCAATTGTGTCAACAAAAGATATTTGTTTTTTCTTATTGAGATTCTGCTATAAAAATATATGTTCCCACTGAAAAACATGGTTGACCTTGAAAAAAACCTTGAAAATACTGCCAATATCGAACATAACTCTGTTTTCGTGCTATACGGCTGTCTCAAGTGAAACAGACCACCCGGTATATACGACATATGTGTACTCTATAAACGTACCATCTTCATAAAAGAAACATTGTCATAACTCACAATCTGCCACGTTGCAATATAATCATAAGAGGCGATGAAGTAGCCTCTTCATGTCAAACCACAATACAAATAATGATGACAATAGTGCCATTGTTTGGTATTTCGTATTCAGTCGTAACTTATTCATGTTGGTCGATATCTAAAGTGGATGTACATACCTCGTAAGGGATCGATAAGCTTAGATATATTGCTAGACAAATGAATGTTTGGTTATCAGATATACTTTATTGTCACCCCGTCACCGAAGACACGTAAGCCGAATTTGAGCCTAGAAAGAGATATAATGATGAGACGAATGATTTCGGAATACCAAAATCCACCTGATGGATAAAGCTAACATAAAGTTATATCGATGGTTTCTTGTGGGTTTCCATTACTGAGAATGTAGGACGGTAGAATCATATTAGCTTTTTAGGACAAAGTCAAAATATCTGCCAACATATATGCGTCTAGTTCCACAAGATATATTTTTCTCAATGCCAGTAATAGCAAGGGTTCCTCACACTATAGGCAAAGTAATCTCCAGAACTAAGACTGTCGCAATATTCTGCAGTCATTCTACCCCAATCAGAGTCCTGTTCCCAAAACTCCTATCGAATGTTAAGCCAAGTTATTTATGCTCGTGGTGTCTTATTACTTGCGCTAAGTTGAGCTTAATCGACTGCAACGCGTGGTATGTCAAAGGTGATGTGGATAATAGAAATTGATTGTAAACCTATACTGTCCAGTTTTGCCTGTTACTGACATGCCGACACTAGTCACTGCAGCTTAACGGCAGTAGAGAGCCAAATCATTGTTTATATGCTCACCTCATGTAAGACTATAAATAAGATAGCTTCTGACGGCACTATCCAAATATTTTAAGAAATATGTCATTTTATATTTCTTACTTGTTGCTTCAAATCCACGGCAACTAGAAAAAAATATTTCCTCAAAGCATTACAGAGATACATTTAAAGGATGTTTCAATTAACAAGATTTTAGATAGCTAGCTTAAAACTAGAATCATATTTATCTATTTTTTTAATGTAGTGAACTGGATAGAAAAGTGGTACAAACTTGTAAAACCTAATTCGCGGTTGAATTCACTAATAGATAAATAAAAATGCTACTTTTGTTGATTTCACATTGAAAATTTGTATACTGTGCAATAAACAATAGTTAATAGTTAAATAGTATAAAAGACTTAATAATGCAAGATCTGTTAAAATTCAAATGAACAGTCAAAGAGTTCACAAAAATGGGCGTCACAGGGATTTGAACCAGCATCTCCATGATTTCGTGAAAAGTGTGTTTGCAGTTATAGGTAGGACATTATATAGTCGAAAAGACGTTGTTAACGTTATCATGGAGATGTGGATTAGAATTCGTCTGTCGCTGATTTTACCGAGTTTTCAAACTGTTAATTGGGTGCAGATGGGACTTCATTGTAAAATAATATTGTAGTTCTGCTAATAATGTTTAGCGAGATATTGGAGACATGACTGCGCCAATAAAGACATTCATTTTTAATCACCGAAACATGAGTTTATCTAGAAAACATTAATTTGGCTGCCAATCATTTTTCATCAAATTTTTTTCGAAGTCCTTTATTTATAATAACATATTTAACTGTCCAAAATGTTCCCATTTACCCCCGTGAGATGATTGATGATACCAAATCAATGGAATGGAACACAATGGAAATCCGAGGCAGAGCTGTAGGAGTATATTTAGTTTCAGCATAGCTTAGAGTGTAGCCTAGCTGAAACATGCTTAATCGTTTCTACAGTTTTCGACTCCACTTCGACTTGCCTCTAAATCTCTTGTTATAATTGGAAGGCAAATGCCGGGCAAAAAATAAAACCAGACAGAGACTCAAATGTCTGCCGACAAAATGGATTGAATATTTGCAGCTGGTGCTTAATATAATAGCTTGAATGTGCATAGGGAACTGGTTCAGTAATTGAAATCGTCGCGGCTGATTAATAGTTACTTTATACAAGATTCAATTTGATCCAAAGAACAATACGGACAAAAGCGTTTAGGTAGACGTCAGAAAACCAATAGTCGAAGTACACAAATAAAAATTTGATATTTTGACGCAATTCATCCAATTGACGTGTTTTAATTAAGATCACAGAAAATATAGGGGTCTTCACAGAAAATATAGGGGTCTGTTCTGGAAGTTATTTGTATATCTTTAAACCTTTTGCAGGAGGTGTAGAGGCAACATTAACCAAAATTGTGGCATCTACCTCCGCTGTAAGCATCTATATTCCACAACATTTTTATCAGCATTCACCAACGACAGTTGACCACTACTACACAAGTGCAACAAAAATTTAGTAATCTTAAATGCCATATTAAGAGCCGCAGCAACGTTTTTCGGCGACAAAAGCATAATTTCAATCAGCGTACCTAACCCGAAGTGAACTGAAGATTTTTTTGGCAGATTTTGCACCAACTTCGCACCACTTGCCCAAGTGGAAAAATTTCGTGTAATTACCAGCGATGAATTGCTGCATTTTTGCTGTTTAAAAGAGATAATTGCGTCCCTTGCCTGCGTGGTGGATCCGCGCCTATACAAAACAGATTTAAAATTTCCACTTTTGGCAGACACTCTAACGCGGCCCCTGAGGAAAACGCCTCACTCTCAGTGCGGCGATACCACTAAGGATGTTTCTTGGAATTATGAGCGGCGCAGCAATTACCGCCAATCAAATGTAGTTTTCAACATAAATTAGAAAGTTTTGTAGTAGCAGTGCCTTTGGAACCAGCAATTTCGAACTTCATTCGGATTTGTTTTAATATTTTTTATTATTGTAGAATAGAGAGCATATTTTCAACATAAAAATAGCCATTCATCAGTGAGTAGCAAATAGAATTATTATAAATAATAATTATAAATATTGACAATATTATCAAAAATATCTGCTATTGCTAATACAATAAATTTAACTGTTCATATCTAATAAGCCCATTTTCTCCAATAATACGTGGCTGCAACAGAAATCAATGTTTCGGTCTTAAACTAGATGCTCGATCATTCGTACAACTCATTAGCCGTGAGGCGAAATACTTTGCAGAAATTTTAGGAAATTATCCATTAACAAAAAACCCAGTCATTCCGTGTGTTCAAGAGACCTTCCTTACACTCCTCCTGATCAATGGTAAACATCTAAAATGGCTAATGACATATGAAATCTCTTATGATAGTTACTATATTCACTATACCAAATGTTAGAATGTTGTTAGATGTCAATCACACGGAACGCAATATTGCTGACCTACAACTAAGAATAATGTTTTCAAGCGGTGTTCTTAGGAAGGATGTTGTCATTCAGAATACTTCTAAGACAATTACAAAAATATTGACATTTTTGGTTTGAGTCAAATTTACAGATATCTTATACAATTGGAAAAGTCACTTTTCTTCTCTTCTCACTACCATATAACAAAAGAAATCATTGTACACATAACAATCTTCCTTGCATCAGGGTTCGTAAATAAGTTACTGATCTTTTCAAAATTTAAGATATTCTTTTTCCTTCATTTTTTTCATCTCGTTGATTTAATACTACTCATTACTTGCTTACTTAAATTGCGAGAGGTGGTTTACTGTTCCATCGCTTGATTGCTGTAGGAGAAAATGGTGGCGCTCCAATGTTCTGGGACCAGTACTACAGCTATTGAGAATATCAGAAACAAATATATCTTACAACCTGCCTTACATGAACACGTCAAATACAACAGACGATGAAGTCTATTTAATGTCATGTGAACGAATGGCGTGTATGCCTTTCTAGCTCCAACCTAAACCTGAAATTTATAGAATATATCCACACGACTGCCAGAGCAATATCCTTTCATTTGTCATTTCGTTTTGTGGCCTGGAAAACTTCAAAGACAGGAGGCTCAAGGCAACTCCATAATATATTATTATCTTTTTTGTCGTGAACGGCGTTTACGTCTCAATTTTATGAGGGGCGTCGGGTGCTTTTTTGCGCCTACAAAGGAGGGATTGGGTAAACATCGGGAAAGGAAACGGGAAACCGATATGGCACCGGTCGAACATCAAATTTAATGGAATTTCCTGTTGGTTTTGCACCCATGCAGTGGTGGAACGTATCGAGGATAAAAATTTAGATAGCAAGAAATGGACTACTGTTCGATAGAAACATCTGAAGCTCATTCATAACTGAAAATGTAGTACAGTCCAAGGCTTCTACGACCCGATACTTTCCAACCAAGAAGTATTCAAGCAAATATCTGATTATGATGAATATTCAAGCACTAGTAAAACGCTCTCGTATAAAAGATACGAGGAATAAAATAACTGAGATATAAATTTTATGTTCGTATCAAGAAACTTGTCAGATATTTTATGAATATAGACGTATAGAACCAAGATATGTCCGGAAATATTCCACAATTATGATCAATTAAATCACTTTTTACGATACTGAATGTTTTCTGGTCACCTTTTTTGTTTTATTCGTCTTGTATGTATGACTTCCATTAATTTCCAGGATAGCCATCTAAACTGAAAATAGCTAGTACCTATAATTTTATCTCTGAATTTTTTTTTAAATATCACTTTTCGTGGTAGGTGCTGCTTAGCAATAAAATGTTCAATACTTAAATCTTATAAATTATGTGTTGAAAATTATAGCGGAAACCACCGACATAAAACAGAATTATGTTTACTCAATGATTCTTACAAGCCCAAACCATAATAAGGTTCCCAAGTTATCTCTGTAACAGTTTTCTAAGCATTTTTTCACAAGCCTGAATCACAATTTTCATTGTATATATACATCCTCAAAATATTCTGCTAGGTAAGCACTCCCGCAGCTGGGGGTTTCCTTCCGCTCCAGAAAATTGTATTCACCAGAACAGCCATTGATACCTCACTTTTCCGGTAGAGTCTCCCAGCACTATTTCAATCTCTTCTACATCTATCGGAAAAACAATCTCAGGCTGCTGTTTTTATACAGCCCACTTTTCGTTTTAATTGGTGAATCTAGTTCGCTCCGTGTTTCGCTATCACCTCATCCATCTCTCTATCGTCTCTTCTTGTCCCGCCATGGCCTGCTGTGACGATGCTACGGACAATTGACGATCGCATCGGCCACGTTTCGAGTGGCTGCCACAGCCAAATCTTCGGTTTTTCCTCCTCTTGCCCTAATTGGACAGCTACGTGTGGGTGATACATGTTCGCACAGTATTGGCAATAACTGCCGGTTGCAGATATAGGTTATACTATTGTGTCCAAAAGTAAGGTGATATTTTAATTAAAGCAACCTTGTATAATATTCTAAGCACCTATGCAAAATTATACTCAGCTGTTGATTGCTGATACTTGCTTGATAAATTTAGGTCTGAGTAGCGCATTTTAGATTTCAGTATATTATTTCATTGAGAATCAGTTTTTAGGTTTTATTCCCGTATTGAACCTTTGTTATACTGTAAAATGTAAGGCGCCAAATAGAACAGGGGGATATCAGCTGATATATCTGAACAAACTATTTATTTTAGAGAAAAATTGCAGAGGAAACAGTATTCGTAATTCATTTCAACAAGAAGTTGCTAGTTTAAAACAGTAAGATGGGTTTACTATTTTTGCAATCATGTAGATTGTAGATCCTCTTACTTGGTGCAACTCTTCCTTCATGCAGATGGATGTGTTAATTACACAACCTTTTTATCTGCATATTTTTGCAATGTTAAGTTTTTTCAATCTAATCGACTAAAATTAAAGAAATCATTAAAAAATTACCGTTTCACTAATAAACTGATTTCAGTTTTTCAAAATGTTCAATTTTGACTGCGCATTAATGTGTGTACCTAGGACTTAGCTTATGGTTTGTTTAATTTGAAATATTATGGATTTTATTAAGCATACATCTTTCCAGTTTTTCTGTAAAATGGATGTTTTTTGAATATATCACTATGAATATAAAAAAGCACTAACATTTTGCCGATTTGTCAATAGTTTGATGAATGAAAATTTGACAACACGTTTTTAAAGGCGTGCATAAATATTATAATCTCTGGTGATATTTTGAACTCGCTAAAACAAAATGTTATGTCATATATAAAACACCCAATTATATGAATTTTAAAATGGATACCACCTGGTCAAAAAATGTAAAGTGCATGTATAAAGCTGAATTGCAAAGGGTTGATAAAAGAGTTGTGTATAAAACAAAATTGTATGTAAATATTTCTATGACTGATAATTTTATCTGGATACATTCTCATATAAATTCCCAAAAGCGTCTATAACAACGAGTTTCTCAGTGTGCTTGTGGATTTAAAACGATGAAATTATGTATGGTTTTCCCCTCAAACATTAAAACGTGTTTATACACAAAAGCATTGCTCACCGGATTTATTAGGAATCATACAGTCACTAATGCTACGTTGATCGATATTTTAAAAAACAAAAAAGTTTAAGAAGGAGAAATAACCGAAAAGAGGATCGGGGATAGATTACCGATAATCTGAAATATTATCGAACGAAGTATTATAGTTAGATCGCTTAATATATAGGTATTTAAGAAGAAGTCGACTTCAAAATTATTATCCCTCCTTATAAAAATCCAGCCGTAACAGTTTGTTATCAACGAGAGGGCTCCACAAGCCCATGCATGGAATATTCTACAAACATCTAGAAGAGCATAGTTTGTCTAAGCATTTGACCTCTCCTTTCCTAAGGTCTAGTAGGTAGAAGTCAGAGACTGAGGGCTTCATAATGGCTTGTCAAGATGGTGACTTTAACATCTTGATATGTCGTGGTAGGGTTATAGGTATGGAAGTGTCCGATACCAGCTGTGGAGCATGATGACGGCCGCACTCCTACGTGATATATGTGCTACCCTACGCACCAGGGGGATATTGAGTCTGTGATGGAGAATGAGAAATGCTTGATTCACTGGAATGCTTCGTTCCTCACGAGCTTGTGTAAGCTAATAAGCCTGACATAGTCTTCCTCGGCCACCAGCAAAATATCTTCGTTATTGAAGCCTTGGGTCCGGCTCTGAGATGAACATCATGAAAGGTAAACGTACCAAGTACCAGGAGCTTCTCAGCCAGCTTCGTGGCCAGACCATACTGTTAGTCTGCTAGTTGTGTCGTTGGATGATAAATACGCTACTCGTTGCTTTAAAATCACTAGCGTGCATCAGCAAACATCTTGGCCGGAAGGACGCAGAAACCAGTTATCCTCGGTTATCTCGTTCCACTTACACGCACGATTTGAGGACCCAGTGATTGCTTACTTCACGGTGTAAGTAGCAGTCTCTTGGAAATGGAACAGCGGCTCGATGTATCAGAGCACGGGCTGCACATGTTTTCTTTTATTATAAATAATAATAATAGTAATAATAAGAAATATATCTATATTGAATCAATAACAGTATAACTTTATAGATGCAGTTTGAAACTGAATTTACATCATGTACGATTGGATAGATTGGCTTCAATCCTCAAGTCTTGCCTTATTATCATTAATTCCATCTTTGTGTGGAACTAACGGCTAATTCAAGCATGAAAATAGAGAACAAACTTTTTTAGTCAGTCAACCAGTTTAAAAAATGATTTCCCGGAATAGCTAGAAGCACTTTAAAGTTGGCGATAAGTTTGCAAGTCGTTTTATACATATCGAAGTTGTAAAAACTGAATTATATCAAGAGTTTGTGAAGTCGTTCTTCCATCGTTCTCATTAAATGTGAAGCTGTAAAATGAAAAATCGCATGAAGCAAGAACAATTAACCTGCTGTTAATATGTTAATGTGATCGCAGCAGTAAGATATGAAATAGTTCGATGATATTTGATGGACCTATAAACGAATTGAAATTTAATTGTTTGAAACTGTGTGCTATATTACACCTTACACTTGTATACTATTCAGGAAGATCAAACCTCCTATCGGATTGTAGCAAAAAAAAACGGCACAACCTACGACAGTGTCCCTACCCAAAGTTCATCAAAATTTCTGCGGTAGCTAATGGCATTCAAAGCTACACATGAACAGAAACTCCAACCGACTGAGATACTGAAAGACAAACAAACAGACCGACAGGCTGACAGACAGACAGACCGACATATAGATGGAATTAGTGATATGGATTTATGTGTTTTCTAAAGAAGACGAGCAATTTAGTAACACCTCCATCGAACTTTCATGGGAAAGGAAAATTGAACTAGAATGTGAAGTACCGAGACTTTTTACATATTTAATTTATTTTGTAAACATTTATATGCAATAATTGAAAAAATATGAAGTGGATGGTTTTTACGCATTACATATTTCGTAGTAAAAACTCATCTAAAATCACCTCGAGCGAGACTGTTCCAAATGTCAGTCTTGCTGAGAAGCTTAGCTTTATGTAATGAGCTGCTGAAAGATTATTTCTCGATAGTTAAAACAAAAAACAATCTTGAATCAAAGTGAATAAATATTTATCCTTTCACAGCGCTTGATGGGTTTTCTGCCTTTGTGAGCTTATGTACACAAATCTGAAATACCAATATCAGAAAATACTATCAAACAGTATATGCCATCAAAGTTTGCCCATTGGGATGAGTAAACACAGAAAAGTATCAGCAAGTTCATGGTTTTAGATAATCAAATGACAACAAAACAAATCTCAATCATTACATGCCATATAAATTTTACATATGCATTTAAATTATCTATTAGAAAACATCTGAAGATTGATAACTAGAATGAATATTTTTCTAGCATTCCTATACTATATCTATTAATGTTTCCAGAACGATAGAAAGTCACTGAATTATTTCTGTTACTTCGTTATGCACAGATTATTGATAACCGATAGATGGAAGAAGGCTAAAGCTGCTGTGCTCGACTTACAGTTTGTGCACATCATATAGCCTAGAAATATTTGAATTTAATAATAGGCTTTGCTTTTTGTATATGCTTTAAGGGCAGACATATTTTCAACAATTGTTTTTCAATGCAAACAGCAGCTCTGCATTGAATCATAGATAAGTAAAATAAAACTGGACCTTAAGTGTTCTCATTGTCATATTTGTTTTTGAGACACTCAAACATCAGGATTGCGGATATTATAAAAAAGTACTTTGACTGTAACCTAGAATCAGCAAAGTCTTTGACCCCCTAAACATAGATATGTAGATATGCTTCACATACATCCGTGTTTCCTTATACCGTGTAGCGATGCGATACTGTATTCTGCTGGCTTGAATAGCATGGTCCGTCATTGATACTGTTATTAGAATTGGATGAAGTGCTAAACCTTCCTGCAAAATATCATTTAGTACTTATCCTAGATCACACAATGTCCGACCAATATATGACATAATTAGACTTACAGGTTTTGTATTGATTTCTGCAATACTCAATATAAGATGTTTCGAAGGCTAGTCACTCCGTTCAATATTCGTCAGGAACTTTATGTGACATCATGAAAACAACTAAAAAACGTATTCCATATGGATCACGAAAAATTATATAAAATAATTTTTGTTGGTATGCCTATCTGTGATGAAATTTTGCCACTATGCTACTTCCCACTGCGTTACCAGTGTGACAAGGATAGGGATACATATTTTGTTATAAAAAATAGTGACTTTTTTGGTCGTTCCCAAGACCCGTTATATTCCAAAAAAATGGAGGGCTAAGGAAAATGGGGGGTTGACCCGGGTAATCTTCCGTTTTTTTGACACAGACGATTGTTAAAAAACATTCATTTACAATACATCCGATTTATGAACAATCAATTTTCAATACATTTGGAATATTTCAAAAAAATGTATCATTGCAATCTTTTTATAGTGTAGTGATAACTATAACTACTAAAGATTTTCACATTTTAACTGAATAAAGATCATAAATAATAAAGGGAGTACATTTACTCCCTCAAAATGCGAGTATTACATCAAGCAGATTGACTTTGTATTTCATTTAAGGTGTTATCAGTTCGTTGATGATCTAGATCGGAACTATTGGTTGGGGTAGTAAGTCTTAAAAATATTAGAGTTTTGTAATTTTCGGGAATATATGAGATTAATTTATTCAACATCGAAAAAATCAATTTAAAAAAGTAAGAGTTCTAAAATCAATTCCATACCTTCATTCTTTATGCCTAAGTTGTTATAACTGCTTGGGAAATCTCAACTTACGTGATGCCATTTTAATTTTTTTTTTCTGATTTTTTATCAACCGATGTACAGATTTCTAAGATTCCTCCACAATCTATATCGCGGTACGATGTTTACGCCGCGATAAAGATGATATAGAATAAAAAGAAAAAATAATAATATTAAATGAATTTAATATGTGTTAAGTCTCCAAATTAACAGTAAACAAAGTTATGAGGGTCAAACTGGAAATATAAAAAATATATGTAATATAGAGGCTTGTAAAATGCCAAAGTTATAAAATATATTTCCTAATCTTCCAATACACCCCCAATGCATCGTGTTCGACGCAAGTTATTGTTTCAGATTTACGATCCGAATAAAAATACTCGCTTTATGTTGGCCATGTTTACCCTTGTTTATTCTACTTCGTCGGTAACATTTCATTGTTTCGTCTGCAACCAAGCGCCGTTTTTGGCCGATTTTCAATATTTGCTTTGGGCACGGCATGTTCTCAGACAAACGGTGCGTTAGACCTTGATTTATATCACGCTATTCTGATGTTTCGTGCATTTGTTTAGAACGTTGATTAAGGTAATAGTAAGCTTACCTTAACATGCTTATCTTGTATAATATATTAATAATTGTTCTTTGAAAAGCTTGCAGGAAGAGGACTTTAGAATAAAAGCGCTTACAATATCAAAAATCTTTTACCCTAAGCCATTAAAAACTTTTAAAAACAAAAGCCCGCCAAGAAAAGATGCATTTTGCCAACATGTATCTCCATATTTATATTCTATGAATCAATTCTATGAATCAATTCACCAACGAGATATTGTGATTAAGGCACTGACATATTGTAGTGTACGTAGGTTTACAGTTACTGCTTCTATTCGAAAATTGCTTAATTTTGGCATATCGGTGCTCCAACAGCAGAATAATTAGCAAACAAAGAGCAAGATTAGCTGTTGTTGTTGTCTGGGGTCTGTCATCGTGCAGTTCGTAAGAAATATTGACAAACTTTTTTTGTAGCTTCAACCTGTTGAAGCAGCAGTCATGAATCGACTTTGATCATATCGATCATAGCTGTGAATAGCAAAACTTGCTGCAAGACATATATCAATGATGAAACACTTACAATACTTTTTTCGTCAATGTATAACCTTCTATATAACTTCTTTAGAACAGACATAATTACAGGCTGAACTCTCAGGCTTAAGATTAACGACGCAATCAGTCTTAATCATATAAATAGCTGCAATCCGTTTCCGAACACAAACCACAAATTCTCTCTCCCACATAGGAAGCGGCTGTCCGCGGTGCCTGGCCAAGTATAAATAAATCTAGTGCAGTGACAGCCAGCGACTATTTGATAAAATACACTACCAGCTACCCATATCAAATATAATCTACATCTCAAAGTTTGCTATGGCATAGGAAGAACCAATCTGACGATGATTTGTAAAATATGCTAATATCAGTATTTGTAACACCAATGGTAAGAAACTTCTCCGGGCGAAAAGTCGCCTGGAGTCAGAAGTTGAGCTGTTTTGAATTTTAAATATTACTGGATGCATTACCCTTAATTTTATGTATTCATTTATAACAAGCGAGTATTTACAAAATTCTTGGTTGCATATTTCTGCTCCAACGATGAAAATAATTCCGTTCGTCATATTCATTAATGTCAGTTATCAGCATAGATTTCTCTGCCTCGGCGCACTTTTTCTTTAGGATGATGAAAACTGTTCCGAAATCTTAGGGAAACTGGATAAACGGATCCATTATATTTATAAAATCTGCCATATCAAATTGACTAAGAAGTTCCTGTTACCGAATTATATATAATATATTATTATAGGTCCATAAACAAGTATACAGTTTCATAGAACATATTGATGAAATTAGAATTTTTGTTCCAGGTGAATTATCGATCTTTAGGCTAGAAGAGTTTTCTCCCAATCGGTGCGCGTTGGGAGAGCGAATAAATTACCCACATTTGCTCATTATAGTTGAATCATTTGGCGCTGTGAGACACAAGGTACATGCATGAGCTACTCATAGCCCCATTCAGTAATTAGAAACAATTATTTATTATTGGAAATTGAGTGATACTCATATCACGTAGATATTTTCATATTTTCTCAAACACTGTCTTCTCGATGAAGCTGTATAGAATGACCAAATGTGATCCCCACAGAAAATTGTTATTGCCTGAAAGGTGTATTCCGATAGTGTTAAAAAAAGTTAAAATCGTATTTATAACCTTCCCTCTTTTCAGTCATTTAAGGGCGTCGTGAAAAGTCCTAAGCTTTGAATTGTTTCTCAAATCTTGTATGGCTCTAGGGTATAGTGAAAACTTATTTTTTGCGAGTAAACGAGATATGTATTATGATTGAATAAAGTTTCCCATTTAATATAACAGTTTTTGGACTTTTTATGAAAATTCATCTGTCTGGATAAAGTTCTACAGGTACTAGTATAATTAACAACGTATTGACCAGTATTAAAAAGCAGTTTTGCAAGTGGTGAAATTGTACAGCCTATGTAGTATCCGTTATCCTAATCTCAGTAACCACTACATCGATTTGGATAAAAATTGGGAAGTAATGTACATAGTAGGCAGTTACATTTCCAACAGATAATTTATTGGCGATGTGAAATCATGAAAACTAGACCAAACCTCTTTCTGTATATATAATATATTCCTGACTATTTATGAGCTTGATAAATAATCCTAAAGCTATATTCATAATTTCCATGTATTTGGCATCTCATAAAACTTTTTTGATGAGGTATAGATACGAAAATACCCATTAACTAGGTAAGACTGAACAAATGTTGCTGTTGTATAGTTCACTCTTGTTGATGAATGTTATATGAGTCATATATTCCCGTTCTTAAGCTGCTAGGTACATTTGACCTCGTGAGGACGCTAATGAGCAGGGTCACTTGTCTGCACACTCAGAGACAAAAGTAGCTAATGCGCTGACCATCCAATGATTGTTTCACAGAAAGAAACAAGATAGCTATATGACAAGCATCCAATAAAATTATTTATTCCTCCGACGCCGAAATACGCCCACTGTTCCGCTTTACCTTATAAATGCGCTCAACTTTGCCTCGATGCCTTCCATCACAGAATATACCCATTCCTTACATTACAAATCATTATACCGTATGTGTATCGTAGACACCTCTAATTGCCACGATTTATTGGGAGCACACAAAAACAATTTGGCTATGCAATTTTATGAAATTGTGCTGTGTATTGTGTTAAATCACCCTGGTATAATATACTCGTAAATGCTGCCGACGAGAGGCCCACAAAAAATACTACAATGGGTCAGTCAAACACTGGAGTATCCTTACGCCTAGCGTATAGCATCTATTTGACCAGTAAATATACCTACATGATAAGAACCACTAGGTATATGCTTTCCACGATTTTCAATTAACTTAGTAGAAACTATACTTCTAAAAGCACCTAACATGTCCTACAATGCCAAATGATGTAGATATAATGGCATTTAACTGATTTCGTGGAGAACGCTTGTTTTTGGTTCCCCATATTGAAGGAAATAATAGCTAATCTAACATTTAGTACCCCAATATGCACTTTTTATATTTAACACACCTCATTTTTCATTGTATATACTAGCAATCGCTGAAAGAATTTTTGAAATTGTCTCAAAGAATAAGGTACGTTAAGATGGATCTGTCCCGTTACGTGTAAAATGTGCCCTGAAAGCTTCCAGATAGATTCTTTTGCTCTTTGTAAGTCTGGTTCTAGAAGCATAACGTTGCTGTATGTGCCTGGTTTGTATGCAATCTATCTGACCAGGCCCGCTTCTGCAGGATTGCTGCTGTGAATGGCATTAGTAACACGTACAAGGTGATATGGAATGCTAGCTGTTACCAACATATAGGGCATGCATCGTTTATAGTAGGCGATTAGTGCAAGCTATACGGTACAGCTCAGTACAGTCAGCACACAATCATGTGATGATAACACGACTTTTTTTCTAATATTTTGCTTTACTAGCCAACAGTTTTTTAAATGTTCAAGAGTTCATGATTTTGAATTACTTGAATTTTTGAAAATCAACCAAAAAAGAAAAATTCAAGTAACAGTGTTAACTTCACACTGCATCTTTTTTTTCGCCAAAAAATGGAGTAAAGTCGATTGAATCTACACTTTCCACGTTATAACAGTTTCTAGATTGGAAGTATAATTTTCTGATACAATTGCTGGAACCCGGCCGGCATGCTGTACAGGCTGTGGCACAACTGCGCCACAGATCGCGTACCGGATCCAGCAGCTGACTGCCTGCTTGAGAAGCAGTGACGTCCATGAGCAGCCTATGCGAGGTGACGCTTTCCGTATACACCATATTGTTCCTACATACTTTGCACTACGCGAACAGACGTTAGGATCATTTGACTTCATTAAATCGGTAATGAGGAACACCATTTGCCGAAGGAATGTTAATTGAACTATGCGATCAGTTATGACATTTTCTATTCTCATTCTTCTTCTACTTCTTCTTCTTCTTCAGGGTTTTTCCAGTTTATGTCACATATACCCTGTATACCCGTTGAGCTGCGCCTAATCAGCATTACATCTATCCAGGTATGCCATTGATGCAATTCACGCGTTTATGCACACATATATTTTGGTTTGAGAAGACAGGTTATCGGATAGAGAACTGCAACGTGTAACCCTGCCTGTCCTATTGTGTGATTGAGATATATGTTTGTGTGCTCGAGGGATGCTTTTATTTGACTGAACTGTATTAGAACAGCGGCTCTCAATCTTTTTCACTTGTCGACTCTCTGATTTTCTAGCAAGGAGCCTGTTATTCAGTACTTCCCCTCAAATGAATGCTTAACAGCATCCAGACGAATGCTGCTCAATGCGCAAAGCAAATGAATTCACAACTGTTATTCTGCAAAATAATTGAGAACAGTAGGTCGACTCACTACTTCTTCATGCTTTCATTTTTCTTTATAGCGTACTGATGAACTTATCATACTGTAATTACATGGAATTAAAAAATACAGATATGACAACAAATTTGAAATATCGAATGTTGTATCAAAAAACTTATGTTCATAATTTTTGAGTTATTCGAAATATTTGAAACTGCATGGTTCACCTCGTGTTTCCAAATAGGTTTGCAGCCACTATTTCCTTTTCTTGATTTTCGTTATATAGCGGTATTTAATAGTTAGCTGCGTTTTCTTCTATATCCATATTGGATATGATTTGATCTAGTCGTGACCTAAAACATCGTGAACAGCGGATTATGAATGGATTGCATCTTAATAAATTAGGACGACGCTGTCATACATGGAGAGCCAGAACGATTTAGACAAAAATGCTTAAAAAATACTACAAGCGGATTGCAAAGCTATACGGCACTATAGCCAATGATAAAGCTTATCAATAAACTGTATTTGGACCTCAAGCTTTAGTGTGCAATATATGTAGAAAAAAATAGGTCGCGCCTGTCAAATTGACGTATCAGCTGTAAAACCTAAACATTATCCCAGCGGTTCGTATCATCATTACAGACCGCGACAGCGAGAAGGGGCTCCGCAGGAGGGGTCTGACAAATCAGATACCGTAAGGAAAGGTGCACAGGATGGCCAAAAGAGGTAGTAATAAAATGCATGGAGATCATCTTCAATCATTTCACCTGCATACGATTGAGAGTGTCGCATGAATCAAACCGTTAGTAATCTATACTTTTATGGTAAAATTTGTGATCCCACGAAAAACTCATTATTGTCGGTCTGTCTACGATTCTGTCTGACTATAATCCGCCAGGTAATCCAATAATATATAATAACTGGCTAATTAGTCTTTGGTATGTGATGAAACTTTATCACAAGGTTCATAATGTGGCAGGTCGAAATAGCTTAGCAAGAATTATCGTGAAAAAACAAAAAAAAAACACTAGAGCATCGTTTTCGGAGTGTCTCAATTTCAAAAAGTAATTGGTGAGTCAGGAATTGAGAGAGAGGTGGCGCATGTTAAGGGGGACATTTCGAAAAAATTAGCTGTTGGTTGGATACGTTTCATCACTTATGAAATTCTGACCCCGGTAGTATTTTTGAGACATAGATCCAAATTCAAAACGCGATACATCCGCTTCTCGGTTCAAGCAATACTGAAGTGACTTAGCGGGATTGATATAATATATATGAGTTGCTCCAACATCCTAGGGTCGTGGTTGGTTTGCCTCCGAGCATCGACAGCTTTCCTATCACAGTTGCCAAACGTTAAAAAATTATGGATCAACAGCTTATTCCAAAATACAATAAGACCAATCTGCACGAGAAGTACATGTCAACCTACTTGCCTCTATTTTTTCTTAAACGAGGTAATGACCTGTCTGGCAAATTTTGAAAATATTTTTAAAGCCAGAACTGTAACTTGGCTATTCTTTAAAGATCTGGAATAATAATCGTCACACTTACTACAAACCAAATACGAAATAATGAAAATCAATCAATCAAAACTGTTGAAACAGTTTACATACTAAATTGAACCGTATTTATGCTAAAACAAGATGTATAATCATGGAAGACATGAATATTTATCCAATATTACTCAATAATTTTCATGTTTGACCTTCGTGTATTGTATTGCACAATGAACTAGGTATTCAGGAATAATTTTGTCTAATCAATAAATTAAAATTTCATATCATATCCCGTTATTGTAATTAATGTTCACGTAAGCTTGCATTTTCAATCCATTTTTAATTCATATTCAATATCGGGAAATGAATATCAAAATATCGAATATGTAGATGAACACTTCATATAATTTGAATTACAATTTGGGAATACGTTATTGACATTTTACTTTTTGATAATACTCTAGAAGAGACAACAGTTAGGTATGGTAAAAATATATTTTTTAGTATGCTTGAAGAAAATTCATATATTCAACGATTTCGGCAATTAAAAATAATTCTGGTGATAACTGGTGGTAAAATTAATGACATGTATCCGTTTGGTCAAAGATGGCAGAAGAGCTGAGGAGACAGAGCCTGGCTAGACCTACATTGTTTTTGGTGACCATAAACTAAATGTATGAACATTGCATTGATTACCCTTCTTTATACAAAACTGTAGTTATCACGCTTTTTTCGCGTACCATTCATGTGAAATGTGGATCAATCAAGACATAAGTCCAACTTTCATACTTGTAACGTGATAAATCTGACTGATTAACGTAATGTGATAACTGATAACCACAAATTATTGTAGTGATTCATTGACCATTGTTTTGAAAAGTTAGGTGATTTGCCCTTTCTGTTCCTTTAAACCATATATGACCACTCAGTTTATCATAGCCTCGGCAACCATTTTCAAAGGACAATATGAAAAACATTAATTAATTAGGGCATCGTTGTCTTATTAGAAAGATACCACAACATTAAATAGTGTAATTCCAAGATAATGACACACAACCCAATGAAACCAACACATACAGCAAGATACATCATTTACCACAAGAAGACAACAACAAAAAATGCTAGTACAATAAATTGGATATATGAAATAGAAAGCCTGCGTGGCAAATTACATTTTATTCTTAAAGGATTATCAACCGCCCAATCAAACAATAGGAAGTTCATGTAACTTAGGGAGAACCTAACATAGCACTCAGTGAACATCCTTGAGACAGGGGACAATGGGTGCCAGTTTCTGTAGTAGATCTCACCAGAAAACTTAGTCGAATTCATTAATTAATCATATGTGGTTTTATTTAAGTGAAGCAAGCAATCGGAATCCTGAGACAATGTTAAGCAGAGTGCCGAAGTAGGAAGCGTACGGAAGTGACAAGTGTAACGTTATGTCGTATGTCCCTCCTATGAGTGAGAGCGAATTTTACCGGTCACATATGGTAAATAATATAACTGTAATGAACGATTGCGCATATATCCATGTCAGTTCTCACAACTAACCCTCTTTCTAAAGGTGGATATGACCCTGGTCTCACCTATCTTACACCTTCTGGTTCCAGAACTCCAGACCGTAATTTAGTATGCCTGTGATATTCGAAGACCTCACAGAGCCATAAAAATTGAGCCAGGGACTATCCCTCTTCATTACAGCCTGCGCTCGTTAGGTCATTACCACCCCGAAAACATATAGGTTTTATTTCGTGTTTCCTATTAAGAGAAAGACTGAATCGTCCACCCTTACTAACACGATAGATTCTAGTACCTGACGGAGATGTCAAGAGATTCGTACCGCAGAGAGTGCTGGTTTTGAATCCACTAATGTTATCTGTCCAATCTAGGGCCGATTCAAAACCCATAAGATTATTTTTATAGCTCGCACGCCCAAGGTTGATATATCTAATAGCGAAAAACGCGAAACGCAGCGTTACAACCTTAGGAGTTGAGTAAGCTTTTGAGAGGATTCCACTAGGTCTAACACTGCTTGACTATCTTGGCATATCTATAAATGTTGTCTTGTATGTTGTATGTTTGATTCTAGCAGAATATGCCACCATTAAGGTAGCAAACATTTCTGTAGTAATAATAATAATAGTATTTATTGGCAATAATATCTTACCGTGGTATTGATACAATAATTCTAATTCAGACGATTATCTACATACAAGTGAAACAAAAACACATGGATGATAATTATCAAAAAGTAAGCTACCAATCTACTGTCATACATTTGTTCAAATTATAAAAACATATACTGTCAAGAGTGACATAAAAATTAAGCATTTAGCCGTAACAATTTGAAAAATTATCCCTGCCAATCTATAAACACATCCGCTTAATAAAGACAGACACTACTAGGTCCCTCGAGATCTCCATAAACAATTTAATTCTCCTTTTAACCCTTGGCCTTCCAAATAGTTCTGCTTTAATGGCTTCAAGTTGAACTCCGTTGAATTTCAGCTGCAGATGACAACTCCCATTGAATTTTAGGGTTAGTCACTCACAAAAATTATGTTGGTTGTTGAGTTTTGAATACTGGCAGTCTCTTTAGGGCTCGTATAAATAACTCGCAAAATATTGTTTACAAATAAAGATCAATTGTAACATTAGGTGCGCAGTAAAATGCACTTCATTGGTTATCTGTAATTTCGTTTAAAATAATTACGGAAATGTATGATTTGAACACATAGTTCTAAAGGTTAAGTAGTATAGTATCTAACTTTCAGATTAATTTACTATGGTTATCCAGATGAAAAAAAGATAATATATAATAAGTTGGATAAGGTAGCTAGAAATTTTGTTTGAGCGACATTCTTCCAATGTTATCATTGTTACCGGAACAGCTGCAGCAATCAAATTCCGACAATCACTATTGAATACAGTGAAAGACGTGCGGTATTTGTTATTTTTGTTTTTCAACCACAACTCTTTGTGATATTCATTCATTCATCATAAAAGTACCTATTTTTTACCTACTGTTTAGATAACAAGAAATATTGTTGAAAAATGCACCTAAGGTCATCCATTTGATATATACCCATATTCTTGCTTGAATCCAGTCTGGCTTTCATGATACTTATCTGATTTCATCTTCCTTAATTTCTCTGTGATTACAAATTCTATAAGCTTATGTATAATTACTTTCATCATCGATAGATACTTTTGCACCATATTCAACTGTTTGTAGTGGCAGCTGTAACATTACAATATCTCACTACGTATCAACCCATCAGTCAGAATCGATAACGTTTACTCCCGACCGACATGTAATTTCGATCCGGCGGTGTGAATAGTTGATGCAAATTCAATTAGTGGATTTATTACGGGAGTTTCGGACAATCAAGCAACTGTCGTGCACTATGTATGACATAGTGCTGTGCGACGACAATGTTTTAATTTTACTACACACACTTTGAACGAAAGAATCGCCATGATCACGCCAAATTCCGTGGCATAAAGCTAATTTTTACGTTTTATGCTCGCAAATTCCTGAAATTAACTATTATGAACAAGAGCTATAATATTGTTAATCCGAAATAACGCTTTGCTTGGCGTATTATTACATATATAGAAATCCATATGTAATCAAGTACATCTTGAAAAAGTAAGTGTGGTTTTTCCTTTGTGCCAATTAGACACGCAAACCAACCCCCGCAGCCCCATTAAACTTATATGGTTTGACAGCCCCACCACCAAAGCCCCCACCCCTCCATGAAGATGAGTTAAATCATTTCTGACAATTGAAATATCTCGTGTATATGCTTACGTAAAAGTTATTATTTTGGGTGTATTTTATCGAATAAATCTTGATAAAGTTTGTACTGTTTTCTTATTGCAATAATCATGTTAGTGGTGGAGCCTCAATTTATGTCAAAGATACAATTCAGTTTTGTGAAATAGGTAGATCTGATTCTGATAGTAAAATAAACTGTGTGTTTGTGAACTTCGGTAAACAAAGACTAAAAATAAGTGTAGTTTATAAGCCCCCAACTTTGTCAAACGCTGAGTTTCAAACATCACTTGAGGAAATTCTGTTAAAATATCCAAAAGAACACCTAGTCGTTGGATATTTCAATGTTAATCTGTTGCACAGCAATAATGAAGTGACTGGTTATAAGAATTCAATCACATTAAATAACTTTGAGATTCATAACACCTTAACTGAAGATGCATCGACTAGGGCTACAGATAGTTCAAGGAGCATTATTGATCATGTTTTATCTGATAGGTAAGTGTTCTATCGTCAGTGGATAGGTACAATAACCTAAATTGTAGAATCAAAATAGAAAGTAACAGTTTATCTGATCACAATTTATTATCAATAACTATAGAGACTAACATAAAAGTACTTGCAAAAAAATAGGAAAGCAGTAAAAAAAATAGATTATAAAAAATGTATTGCTAAATTTAATCAAAAAATTAAAAACAATCATTTCAAAACAACAACATATAAAAACATATAAAATACGTAAAAGTAATGACTGGAGAATCAAGAAATTATTGAAATGATTGAACAGCGAGATAAAATATATAAATCAAAAGTTAAAGACCCTAGTAACCCGAATTGGGAAGTTGAATTTAAAAAACTCAAAAACCATGTCAATCACAAAATTAAAGCACTACAAAACAGGTACTTCAAAATTCAATGGGAGAATGCAGGTACAAACGTCAAAAAACAATGGGGATTTGTGAATAACTTTGTGAATAATAAAATAAGCAAAACCCAAATTGAATGCATTATTAATGGCAATCAGGAAATAAACAATAAAGCTGAAATTGCAAACCACCTGAATGATCATTTTGCTAATATTGGTGCCAATATTGTTAGTGGCTTGGAAAAGGAGATCGTAATGACCAGACACAATGGGATAGTAAATTGTGAAGAAATTGTTAGTCAGGGTATTATTCATTCAGCAGAGAAATGAAAATGAGGTCAAGGAAATCATACTCGATCTAAAGAAAAGCTCATCACCAGGCTATGACAAGATTACAGTTAGAGATGTTTTTAATTTAAAGGAAAATTTGATAAAAATCTTAACAAAGATGATAAACAATGTTATTTTTACAGGAGTATTTCCAGAAGAATTGAAAACAAGTAAAATAAGTCCAATTTTTAAGTCAGGTAGTAAAAAAACATGGATAATTACAGACCAATATCGGTATTGAGTAAATTTTCCAAGATTATAGAAAAACTAATGAAAAAACGTATATTAGAGTATATTGCAAACACTTGCCAAGTAGATGTATTCCAGTATGGTTTCCTTAAGAACAGTAGCACGCTAAGTACTACTGTGGATTTTATTAATCATGTTTCGAAAGCATTAGATAATAAAATGTTAGCTATTGTAGTATATGTAGATCTAAAAAAAGCATTTGATGTAGTTAGTTTCGACATTTTATTAAACAAACTGGAAAATTTGGGATTTACAGGGAAAATGCTTAACTTAATTAAAACATTTATTGAAGGTAGAAGTCAAATTGTGAAGCTAGACAATATTAGGAGTGAAATAAAATCAAACACTCATAGAGTTCCGCAAGGCTCAGTCTTGGGACCGCTGTTGTACTCCCTATATGTTTTAAGCTTAAAAACAGTTAATCTTAAAGCACGCTATTTCACATTTGCAGATGATACTGCTCTAGTTTATACAGATGCAAATGAGAATGAGTTGTGTATGGAGATCAACCGCGACCTCCAGAATTATGTTGATTGGTTATACTGCAATAAATTAAAAATAAATACAAACAAAATATATGATATTTAAGCAGAAGAACAAACCATTGCAAAATATAGATGTATGTATCAACAATACACCTTTAGAACAAGTGTGCCAAATTAAATATCTTGGACTAATTGTAGATGATAAATTGAGCTGGACTGAACATATATACAAAGTAAATGATAAAATCTTACCTATGATCTCTATAGTATTTAAATGCAGAAATTACTTAACCAAAAAAAATAAAGACTTGATCTACAATGCTTTTTTCTTATCCCACTTTAAATATTTACTCCCTATATGGGGAACTTGTAGTCAAACCAATTTTCAGAAGATGCAGGTATTGCAAAATAAAGTACTGAAGGTACTATATAATTATGATAGTTTAACTAACTCAAGTGAATTATACAAATAACTTAATACTTTCAATCTTAACTCTCTGTTGCAATTTCAACAATCTAAATTAATATTTAAAGTACTTCATTCACAATTGAGACCAGAAATATAAATAACATTTACCAAATAAATACAAGAACTAACTTAGGTCTTTACAATCCTATAGTTGATGCATCAAAAACTTTTAATATTTATCAAGAGACATTAAGACTACAACAGATTTCAGGTACTTTGTAAAAAAAATGAAAAACTGGTTAATGAGTGTACAAATACAAGCTAATTGTTACCCTCACTGTTAATTTTGTTCATGTTTTGTTTTTCTCGAGGCCAGTGCTTTAAGTACTGTTTAGAGTTATGTGTAAAAAATTGTTAACTATTGTAAAATTGTTTATTTTTCTTAATAATGTTAGTAAGCCCATATATTCGAAAATTTTCTTTGAAAACTTCGCTAAGCATCATGTTATTTTAAGTTCAAGTGCCACGTAAATGGTAATAGGTACGTAATGTAAGGTGCGTTCCTTCCATTCATTATATCTTATGTAGCATACTCTTTTTTAGTTTAATTTAATTATCTCAAACAATTTATTCACAAGGCGGCTGAAAATAACCCAATATCTCAACGTCGCTTTAACCAAAGTATATATTGTGAGAAATGTAAAAATAATGACGACCCGCTGCCGGTCACGGAGGGGGTAGTTGCTGTTATCAGTGGTTGCAGAATCGCTGCCCGCCAGTCGATCGTGAGAGCGATGCCATGTACCTTCGTGCTCGGAAAATTTGCCGCTCGAATACGTAAATCGTTGTTATCATTTTTCCATTATTGTTTTTTAATACAGGTTGCTTAATTGGGTAGATCGATGTTTTTATTCCCCTTTCTGATTTCTAACATCAGAAGTCTGATCGTGCCTGAACGCTCACAGTGACTTGTGGTTTGTTTGTAAACATTGACGGTACTGTTGTGTTTTGCGCAAAAAAACCGCTACGTATCAGGCTGTGGTGTCCTTCACAATATTTGGGACCTTTTCCAAAGAAACTCAATTGGACAATGGCTACAACGGATGGTGATTCGACTCAGTCGCTGATAGCAGAGTTGGTAAAGGTCCTATGGTCGCAGAGGTCTGCTGAACAGATAGACTTACCCTATCTTAGGCTTGAAACGAATGGATCCTCTAAATGGATAAGCCAAGTTGAAACCATTTAACGTGAAGTTGGGTGGTCTGATGTTCAAACCTTAGCAGGGATTGGTCGGTTTTTATTGAATGGTGCAAAAACATGGTTTGGACGTTGGAATCCAGACAGCAGGTACTGGGCAACCTTTTGTATTGATTTTACTGAAGCATATCCCTCTAAAAGAAATTTAAGCCGTTTGTTAGAGGAAGCAGCGAAGTTTACCAGTTCTTTTATGAACACCTATGAAAGTTGTGTACATGAAAAGTCAGCTATGCTGAAAAATCTGCGTACACACAGGTTAAAGGTGATTTGGTTGAGCTCATTTTATATGGAATTTCGGAATTAGAGGTGCGAAATGCAGCGATTAATGGCAACTGCAAAACTATTTCTGAGCTGTTAATCTTTTTTTGCATCTTCAGTTAAATCTTCATGCAGTGACGATGGGAGACAAAACATAGCCAATCATGAGTCTTCTTCTGTCATGCGAAAATATCCTTCCGCCGACAGACTAGTAGTGTTTTCAACAAAGGTTCAAACAGATGTTATCATTGTGGGAAATGGGACACATCAAGGCCAATTGTGTCAAGAAAACCAAATTGACATACGATGGCGGGTCTAATCTTGTGAATCAAGATACCTCTCAGGGCACCGAAACTTGCAGGTTTTGCGCTAAGAAAGATCACAACGAATCAAACTGTTTTACCAAAGTTGCCATTAATAAACCTCGCAATGTTAATTTATGTGCTAGTGGAAAACCAGTTGTTTTAACCGAAATATCAAATGATGATCATCAGTTTTTTCTGCCTAATTGATACTGGCGCTGATCTATCACTCATTTCTGATAAATTCCAAATTTATTTGAAAGAAAAGTTGTTGGTTGTAGTGTTATTCTGAAGGGCCTAACGGACGCCACAATTGAAGCTACCAAGAAATTTACAGGCTGTACACGAATTGCTGGCTAGTCCTGTACTGTTAGTAATAAAAGAGGATGGTTCATTTAAAATGTGTGTTGACTATCGTGTGCTGAACCGAATCACGATTATGGATAGGTTTCCCTTACATCTGATTGATGATCAGTTGGATAGACTTGGCAAGGGACGCTACTTCACATCTTTAGGATTTAACCAGATCCCAATCCATGAGGAATTCATCAATATTATTATTATTTTTATTACACCGGATGGTCATTTTGAATATTTGAAAATACCCTTTGGTATTGCTAATGCACCAGCGGTATTTCAGAGAGCCGTAAACTTAGCCTTAGGAAATCTAAAGGACTCTATCGCGCTGGTTTACCTTGATGACATCTTGATTCCAAGTACGACAACAAAAGAAGGTTTCTCTTATTTGCGCCGCGTCTTGGAGGCACTTAGCTCTGCAGGATTTTCTTTGAACATCAAGAAATTTCGCTTTCGTCAATCTAGTTTGGGGAATCTTAGTAGAGAAATATCGGGCGAAGGTATAAAACCAGGAATTTCCAAAATTAAGCTCTCTTGAACTCACCAATTCCAGAGAACTCTGCCAATTTCAACTAACGGCTTAAGCATATTTTGGTTATAGTGGATGGTTTTCCTAAGTACTGCATTTTGACACCCATGAAATCGGTAACTGCTCCAGAAACCCGTGAAAAACTACAAAATATTCTAGCGTTGGGTGGAACCCCCCAACGAATGATAATGGATGCTGCGACGTCATTCAAGAATACAACGTTGCCAGATATCTGGATCGATGGAACATCGAGTATCATTTTATAACGTCAGACATACATAGAGGAAATGGGCAGGCAGAGCGCTACATGTGAACCATCAGAAATCTGTTAAGGGTTGGTACGCAGGTCAAGTCAGAATGGCCGAATGGATTATGGAAGATCCAGCTTTTTCTCAACTCAACTTTTCAGAAACCTGAGAATTCAACTCCTTTGCTTAGCTTTTAGGAATCAAGAATCAACTCCGATGGATAGAGAAATGTGACAAGCCGCTGCCCGCCAGTCGATCGTGTAGGAGCGATGTCATGTAACTTCCTGCTCGGATAATTTGCCGCTCGAATACGTAAATTGGTGTTATCATTGTCCCATTATTGATTTATAATAAAGGTTGTTTAATTGGGTAGATCGATATTTGGATATTATTACCCTTTCTGATTTCTAACAATATCATCTTTTATATCCACTTTCTATGATGAGCTCATGACCTTTCTTCCTTGTGCTGTTTTGCTGACATGCATGAAAAAATGTTTTTTTTTCCACCATGTACTCAAAAAACATTAGGAGACTTCTATAGACGTGTATACCTCACACCATCACCCTCTGTAGAAACAGATGCAAAAAGTTATCTTTGTGAATACTGGGGTATATAAAATGTTCTAGTCGCTCAGTTTCATTCGCATTATACCAAATGCGACACTACTAAAAAAGAACGATCGTCAGCGTAGACAAAGAAACAAAGACGTTCAATGTATTATCTTTTTGTCCCCATTGCCCTTAATAGACGTATAATGCCCTCATCGGACCTTCATGGTGAATTAAAATAACCCATTTGGTTTTTCCACGACCCGAAAAGGGCAAATACGATTAGTTTCGTACATAAATTTATTTTGATGACCTAATTTGGAAACCTTTGTCTTCAGTAGGATTTTTCAACCGTTTATTTCCACACGTTTGAAATGATTGCAAAAATTACGTTATAAAATAATTGGTATCATGTGACCCGATCAATATTTGAAAGTAGTAGTAGAAAAAAATATCAAATGCAATGACAAAAATTGTTTGCGAAACAGAATAAAATGGTTTCCGGATTCCCTATTATTGACATATTACATTTAACGTGTGTGAACTCAAATTGCCTGTTTTTGAAACTGAAACTCTATCAACTTGTTTATTAACTTATCTCAACAAATAAGCCTTAAGTTGCTTACCCGGTAGATGGAGAGTTCAGAAAGCACTCCAGCTTTGATAACATTACCTCCAACAAAATCTCACGCATGGTTTCCTGGAGAGCTTAAAAGGAATTAATACGACATAGTAGCCGGTCACGAAACTCTACACACTAAATTGGGAAAGTTATAATTTGTTTACATACATGGTGCTTGATTTCTATAGAAGTGTATCTGTATTATATTCTGTAGTTGTTCTTCTAAAGCAATATAACGATTGAAGGTATATCACAGAAAGAGGAATAGAGAGAGACGGACAGGCAGGCAGACAGATACAACAGCGGAATGAATTACTAAGTTCTTTGTGATGTGTACATATGATAAAGGTTCAAAAAAAGCTGGACTTGAAATCCCAAGTATTTGTTATTATATTAAATCCCTCGCATCTGCGTGAGATGTAGACATTTTCAATTTATTGGAATGCTATTTCATAGCAGCCTATTTTATCGTAGCCTTTACATATAATGTAATATAATTATTTATTTCATTGTTTTAAATGTATTTATCATAATATAAATAATATCAAGAGAACTGGTTCGATCCCTTTGGCGCTTCTCTACTCCACTGTTGTGTCTACTCAGGTATTCTGGCATGTCTGTGATTTCATGGAATTTAATTGAGCGACTCATGATTTTGTTAGTCTCAGCTATTATCGAAACTCGTGGATATCGAAGAGAACCCGAATCATATGACCAACTTTTGTAAGTGAAGTTCTAGTAGGGAAATAGCTGTCTGTATCGTTATTTCAGGAAAGTTGTGAAACATTAATGTGATAAATCGATACGGATTTCCTTCCAGGGATTTAGTACTACCAAAGAAAATTAGATTGACTACACATCATTGCGTATTTGGCATGAAAACGTATGAAGTTTGTAGAAACATATTTTGTATAATACCTAGAATATGTGGTAGATTGTAGATGTTCTCACTTGATCGAACTCTTTCATCATGTAAGCAAAAAGATTGTGTCAATAACACATAGTTGCACAGATAATATAAACCGGATGCTTTTTTATATTAAAATAATTAATTTTTGCTTCTACTTATTAATTAATTGGAATCAATTTCCTCAATTTGCAGCACAGCGTAATTATCACATAAATATATTTTTTATCAGTCTTAGTCACAGAGTCACTAGACTGACAAAGCTTTTTTCAGTCTATGCAGCGACAGTAATTGTGAATTGAATAATAATTACATAAGCTTTATAAATTCTATGTATTCCCAATTGCAGATGCCCGCTCGGCAAATATACGTTTGTGGACAATGCATGCAGCAAAATTAATGGTTTTCCATGTATTCAGCTGAAAATGTTTCTGGTGGTTTTCAGAGGTCTATTTATGAAACATTTAAATATAGGCGGCTGCAACTGCTTTTACTGCATTTTCATGATCACCCTCTTTCATCTGTATGGAGGTATCTCGTTTTATTTCACCAAAATACTGTACTTCAAAATAACCTACTTGTAAAGATATTAATACATACGTAAATTGATTATAATGAACTCACAATTATCAGGTACGTCTAACAGTCACAATATTTGCAAGCCTCTAATTAAGGCTTTTCTCTCACATGAGCTAAAAAGAGGAATTATTTCAATAAAACTATATATTTGATTTGAAATTCAAAATCAAAGATGTCCGTAGGTATATTAGTTTGTTGATTTCTACGTAACATTGCATGACTTTTTTTCAAATCCGCGAATACATAAAACGTTTTTATAGATCACTGACTTTAAAGACGTCTTAAACTACGTTGCTAGGTCTACTGATTTTTCAATAAGGTTCCAGATTACAGCTTCCATCTACTAGCCTACTGAAGCACTTGCCGTAATCAATTACGAAACCTGTAACAATCAATCTATATTGTTTTGATAATGTTTAGAATCAATTTATTAACCTCCCCATTAAATTTAGAGAATGTCCAAAGCTAACCTTAACATCATAATATTTGTATATAATTCTTCACAATTTATTTGTAAAATTTGTTATAGGATGAACTATATTTTTTTGGTTGTTCTTTTTTGCTACATGAGTAATGTATATTTATATATTCATATAATAACAATGTGAATTATCAAGAGAAACATATTACACTCAGCTTGGTCGATTACTATGTAGCTGACAGAAGATTTTTTATCGATATGCTTCTACAACTTTTGATGTACTTTGAGTTAACTTTTTTACTGGTTCACAAGGAATAGAATGTCATAGTACATCAAATACCTCAAAGGATCATACTTTGTCAGTGACAACTTGAAATATATAACTTTTTCGTTTTTTAAGTATCATAGCGTCCAAGCATTATTTTCAGGAATAGTGCCAAATTTTTCGGATTCGAGGTACATTCAGAAACACTTTTGGTGTGTCGCCTTTTTCAAATCTTATTGAGATTTTGTGACAATTATTTATAAACTATTGAGCACTACTTCGATTATTTTTGTTTAGTTATATTCAATTTTTTATCTTACTCTGTCCAGCAATTAAAATTATTAAAATATACGCAAATCAACGATTTTGTTATTTCTAACAGCCCCCTAGAACATTGCAAAGGTGCAAAGTGTCCGTACTACGAAATATCTATACACTGAAGAATTCTTTCCAAGATGATATCTTAATAATTTTAATACTGCTACAATTACTACTGGTAGGTGAAATTGTTCCAAAGAATCAGGATAAATCATGATGACAATTATTATAAAGTGGAATCAGGTTGTACCAAAAATCTGGTCAATCGCAAACTTACCTTATTCCTACAAACGCCAAAATCTGTTGCAGCAATGATCTGCTGCTTTCACCTGAACTCCACCGTTCGCAGGTATCCACCGCATTTTTCACCATTCATCCGCGTACTTCCGAAACGCCGGCGGCAAAAACCCGCGATCCCGGTCCGCTTGATGACTGCGATGGGTCGTGGCGCGCGTCTCGCGTGTACTGACGGGCGCCGGGACGCCCTCGGGAACGGTTGGGAGTCGCAGGAAGGAGAATAGGTAGGGATGGCGCACATTGCTGTTGTGATATTGGAAGTTTATTAATTTTAATGACTCTAATATCATGCATAACTATTTTATTAACAGTTCATAATGAAAATATAATACATCTATAAAAGAATAATATCACATAACTTTATATTTGCAATTAAGTTTCGCTTAGATATTGTAACTGAATGTATTGTTAATACAGTAAAATCCGTTGAAAATACATTTTCTGAATCAGACAGTCTCTATATATTGTTAATCAAATCATGTTGTCAATATCTGTTGATTTTTTTTTGTAAAAATTATAAATAGTATTATCATGACGCTCTTGAAAACAGAATAACTGACTTTTTTATGGCTCAAACAGACATTATGGATTTGTGAAACATTGTAGCCCTGAAGATGCAGTGATGGACTTTTTAGAGCATACAACAAAGGCTATAGATGTTTCGTCAAAATACCTTGCCGTATTCCTTGGCTTTGCAAAGGCTTTTGATACCATGTGTCATGACACATAATATGTTACGCTGATGATACGGCTCTTACATTCATTGGGCAAACCTGCGATGGAAATGGAAAACTACTGCAGAGATGAACCTATAATTTATTCATATATGTTTGATTCTGAATCTGCTCAGCTTAAATGATAAAAAACCAAATATATGACCCACACGTAAGTAATCGTCTAAGAGCTTTGATTTGTAAATTCTATACACTGAAAGACATTCTTTCCCGGAAAAATTTATTCATGCTATATTCTGCACTTGCTGAATCTATCTTAAGATGCTGTATCACATTGTGGGGAGGTGCCTTTACTACAACTATTAGTATAAGACTCAAAACACACTCTTGAAAATAATTTTTAATGAAAATACCTTTGAACTGCAGATTTTAAGTATGAATTTATTGTATATCTATCAATGTTTAATCAGAACGTATAGAAATAATCCGAATCTTTCATATGAAAGTAATCCGTCAACAAGATCTGTAGCCGATTTGGATGAAATAGTACCATTTTTCAAAAAAACTGTAACACAAAGGTCCTTGTTTCTTTTTTGGCCCCTACTTCTACAATTCTACTCCAGTAAATCTTAAACCGATCACCAGATTTGAGAATATAATCAAAAATTACATCATGTGCAACCCTAATAAATTTACTAGAATACTAAATATACCTAAACACATCTAAATAATATTTGTAACTTTTTAACTTTGTACAGTTTGAAAATACAGGAAAAACAATCACTTCTGTCCATCATCCACGATTTTCTCCTGTTATTGTTATGCTATTGCATGATTGTATTATTTAATCGGTACAAGCCATATTACTTTTTTTTGTATGTACAATATTGCGAAGATGCCAGAATGAGCCTATGATGAATACATTACGCATCACATCAGGATGGGGTAGGCTGAAACACTACCTGACGCTTTTAAATAAGAAAAGCAACGGATCTAGTTTTTTTTAGGAGGGGGAAAGCTTTTATAGCCGAAGTGTGGGAGTCTCCACCGGCTACCCACTACCGTCATGATCACACAGTAGTAGATAGTACACTCGATGGCATACGCACTAAAACCCAAACCTCTGAACGCCAACCGCCACCGCGGAACTGTTTAACACATCACTCCACGGTGGCAGCCTTGTAGCTGCCGCCTACAATCAGGTAGGTTTGCCCAACCCATCTAGTAGATGCGCCCGACCTTACAAAGGACCTGCAAAGTTTGAAACAGGGAAGAAAACTGACTGCTACTATTTTATATGTATGTTTTTAAATGTTCGATCGAGTTGTCTTGCATAATAACGTCAAGAGTTATTAGTGCAACAAGCACTAAATAGGTCCCCAAACTTCTGACATCACGAAAGAGCTTCTTCCAAATGCAATGTTTATGGATTTCAAATCATATGGTGTATGTAGTGGATCATTACATCTATACATTGGTACTAAAATGCCGTCCCGAGACTGTAGCATTGAGCTGTCATATATCTTAATTCTCTCTGTAAAATTCTGTATACCACAAAGTTCTCTTCCAGGGCCATTACTTTTCTACTACACTAAAAAAATGTATTAAATTCCATCCATGCATATTATGTTTACTGATAAGAAGCCGGTAATTCTCTCACCCTCGCCCACACATATATATAGTGACATACATGACACTACACGGAATCTCAAAAACTACAAATTTCTTTCGCCTAACTATTATAGTAATCTGACACCAAAATTCCTTCAAATTCCGACATTTTGAGCTACGTAGGAGCCAAAGATTACCGTGCGATCTCAATCATCACGAAAACCAAACTACTTGAATTAATTTTTTTTCGCGATTACGAATCTCCTTCACACAAAAATTTCGTAGCAGTCTGGAATAAAATGGAAAGTAAGTTCAATGATAAAGTTGTGAGATTAAAATTGTCTTTCTGTTAATGTTGAACAAGTTATGGTTTAATGTACAAACAATATAGAATCTCTTCTAAATTAATAAATTATCGTACCAAAAGTTGACCTCAAAGTTTTCTCATAAGACTCCTACTGCCACCTGCAAATAAATAGAGCTATTTTTCAAATTTTCGATGCTTCTAAAATAGAGTGCCTATTTTCTTGTGTAAGCATTTTCGTTGTATTTCTTTATTTTAACATTTATTGGGACTAGCTTGGTAACAGTCATCCTGAGATGAGTTAATCTTTTTCCCCCTAAAAAACTGAATCATTTCTGTTGTTCGTAGTCGACAATAAACATGTTTGCAGTAATTGGGCCGTCCTCCCATCAAAAAGTTTCACTCTAATGGTGCAGTAGCAATTTTACATTTTTTACTTTTAGTGCGCTCCGTATTCCATCATTTCAAAAAACAAATATACCTCTGTTCAGTTTATCAGGATAGAACTTTCCGGAAAGCTCGTAAAGTATCTGAATTACAGACACCACCAAGGACAAACGACGCAAGACGAAAAGCTCGTTGGCTTTTTACGACGAGCTGTATCTCCAGATTGAAATCATGCAAATGCAAAGATGCAAAGCAGAAAAGTCCTAAAGGATAAATGTGCTCTCCATTGGGTTAGCCGGAAGATAGTAATTTTCTTGCAGTTTATTTCCTTTCCGCGGTTGGATTTGGGTGAAGGAAATCCTCCGTTTGAATACGTGAGCGGTTCACAGTACTTTTATATTTTAGTCAAGAAGGCTATTGGTCCAGTCAGGTTTGGTCAAGTACTTGTCAGTATTTTGGACAAACACATAAAAAAAAAATGGAGCGTAACCCATTGTTTCGGTAACTCCTACATATTATTTATATCCATAAATCTGTTTCTTAATTACTCTCACTGAATTCCCTATGTACCTAACAAATCAGCAACCAATGCAATGATGTTTCTAAATAGAACAGCAGGAGTAAGTACAGAACTACACCTTGCTACTCATGCAGTAGCGACTTGAAGATAATTGCATTTATTGTTTGACTGCCTTGTTTAAGTTTAGTGAAACTGATCTTAGAAAAAAATTAAACAGCAAAATATAGATATAAATAGGTACCTATATCCTATTGAGTACGTTACAGAAGAGCTACTTGCTCCATTCTCCCGATAGAGTCTTCAGACGAGTGTTGGCACCTGAAGCGCCCTCCGCTGACGCAAGAACCACGCGATGCAGCACAGGATCCATACACCCCGTAAAAAATACTGGCAGCCTGCGTCAAGCGATGTCGCGCCGTCCCATTAACTTGTCTAACGTCTTGTTGACTAACTCAGGACAGCCTAATCAACACGTCGCATCACATCCGACTATAGTCAAGTTCCATTTCCAATTCCTCATAATTGAGTGCTAAAATCACAGTTAGTATGGTGCTTGCAAGAAAATAAAATCTGCTGAATTCTGGGATACAAGGTGCTGGCTTTTTTTCTTTTTCCCTTAAATATATGATGTTTTTCTCATAAATTTGGAAAAAAACTAAAATATTGTACCGATTAGAGAACTTAAAGACTATTATTATTGTCCTATAGAAGCTAATAGAAATTGTCTGTATTAGTTAAATGAACATCAATTTTTAAGTACAAATTACTGATTTTCAATTTTAGTATTAGGAACCAGTAATATAACTTTGAAGAGATCGAGTTTGACGAAAAACGAAAAATATCATGTTTTAAAAAACGATCCACTGGCGGCGCCTTTTCTGACAATAACGTATATAAACTTCCAATTATAGACATGGAGAGTACACAAAAATATTTTTCTCAGCTGCTATAACTTTGTTGATTACGCCGTAAAAAGTGTTCAAAAAGAATGATGGGTGTCGCTCTGGACCAGTTCACCCTTGTTGATAAATGTCGTAAGGGGTACCTTTTACAGATTCAGGACAGTCCTAGTATTCAGACCTAGACTTCGTCAGATACCAATGGACTCTTTTGACTGGATTAGGTATATACCACCCAACTGCTCTGATAAACCGCCAGGTTATACTGAAGAGTCCATGCTAAGGACGGAACATGCATGTCTGCAGCAGGTCTACACACTTACCTCTATTAAGATACATACATAAAAATGAAATTTTACACATTTAATAATAAATCCTAACAGCCTTCATATATGAAAATGTTGCAATTTCAATTATATCACATATAATGCTCATCGAATTAATAAATTCATTTTTGAAGCCTATTGAAAACAGCTAGGTAACGTATTTTGCTCTAATAAAATATCTTGTAATTACACAATACGGCTTCATGAGCAGCTGCTATTGGCAATTGGAGAGTGATGACGTCAATGATACCGCATTCGGTAAAACGATAGTCTTTTTTACCCCACCTGTCAATATCAGATAATGTTGATATACTCACCCTAATAAATATAATAAAAAACTCGCCGCGTGGATGGTGTATCAATATCAGGATTATGTAATATGCCACGTAGATTGATTGAATAACAAAATACTCTTCCAGTCGATATGAAATTATATACCAGATGAAAATCATCTTACTATATTTTTGGATTTAGTGAGTCGAATTTCTTTATAATACTTATATACTTTCTCATCGTTCTTTGTGACTGTAAACTTACAAATAATTAATAGGGATTAGATTCACTGACCATTCCAAAATGTCATAGAGCTTCTGTAGGTAATTATATTCAAATTAACCCATTCAATCCAACTTATTTTTATTTTAAATGCTTTGTTTGTACAGGGTGATCAAAATATATTTTAAAGTTTTCTTGAGGTATTTGAAATAATACTTGACGTTATTTCCAGACTAGTGGTCTAAGTCAGCAGCTGTAACTGTGCCGTCATAAGAAAGGTAGATTGGAGCATAATTTAAGAGTCTCAGAAAATGTTGGTGCAGACGGTGCTCGAACCCGTAATGGTAACATTCCATGCTAACGCGGTAGCGGACAATACAGCAACCAGACCATTAATCACAACAGATAAGAGCATGCGTATCTCCGTTATGCGATTTTGCACAGTTTCTCCACTTGAAAAATAGTATGGAAGGTTAGTAGGATGAGTCTGTAGCTGTATAAACACAGGAAAAGGAGGTTTAATTTTGGAGGAAAATCGTGAAAATTATTGATTTGGCAGTGGTCCATGCCAACAAGTCTAGACTGTCTAAGGCATCTAGAATTAGGATAAGATGCTTCTCAAACCAATAATCCTCTAGACATTGGAGCGAAGATATAAATCTCTGTTGTGGGTCTCACCATGTGATAAATAGTATGGACAATAGTTACCGACCTTGATGAAACTCTGTGAATGAACAGTCATATGCATTAAAGGACTCAATTTGTATTGATTAAATTTGCTTCATATACTCCAAGGTCGGTGCTGTTTAGTTAATTAAAACGACTGGGAATTTTGGATTTCTCTTTCTTTTAATAATTTTCATAGAAACCTATCGTGATCCAGAAGCGCTATGACATTATATATTTCCATTTACGTTGACCTTAAAATGCTGTAAACTGTAACTGTCGGACACCTACTTTTACAAAAGTGAAGCTCTCGAAAATGGTCTCGGATCGAAGTTTTCAAGATTTCATGCTGGCACGGTAACTACAATCCTTTTCAAAACATGTTGAATAGTAATGTAACCGTTTAGCCGAACAAGAATGAAGAAGTGATGCAGATGAATAGCAGCAGTAAGGAAGAACATCGAAAGCGAGTACACTCGAATTGCGCTACCTTTGGAATAATTTTTTAGATGCTCTTTCTTGCTGAAACTCTTCCATCATTCAGATAAATATTATGTTGAACACATCATTTTTATCAGAATCTTTTTGAACCATAGTGACTTTTCAATGCGGGTTTCATTAGTAGAGAATCTGAGCAATTTACTTGATTATATAGTATATACTTCATATCATCCACAATTCAAAGATATGTTGAGTAATATCCAATGAATAAGGTACAGCACACTATTTTACGCAGAACCTCATATCCAAGCCACTCTCAACCAAGCACTTTCACTCCTCAGATAAAACAAGGCAATTCATGGATAAAAAATATATGAGAGGAACGTTATCGATATTGCTTAAGGGAGCTATCGTAACTCTAAGCAAGGGGATGGATTCAAATTTGATACAGTCGTTTTCTTTCTTGATTTTTGTATTCAAGTTTCAACTGTATTTTCGCATACACACAGAAAATATCCTTTGAATGGAGAGCTCAAATTCTTTTGAGGCTACCCCATGATGAATGACTTTAATTTAAAATAATATCATTTCCTTTTTCTCAGGAAACAGGTGTATCTTCAGAATCTTCATGTCAAACCAAGATTCGAGCTTTTTACAGGTTGGAAAAGCAGAAAGGAGAAGTTCAAGGGGGGAGGTCCCTACGTCGCGTTTGTCTAGAATGACAAAATTTTTATTTTTTAATTTTCATCTATGACCGCGGCAGTTTCCGCATTTCACAAACTTCATAAAACCATCATAGTTTGTCGATTTGGGTGAAAATCGCTTAGTTGTCAACCTTAAACACATTTTTTTAAGCTCACCATGTGATTTGTAAATTCATGACAATAATAGCTTAACTGGAACGATAATCACACCTGAAATGATTGTGCACTTGTACATAGACCATAATGTTTGCTCGGATACCATTTATAGAACCATAAGAGACTGTGAGGGTGAGGGTATATGTTGCAGTCATCGACTGAAAAAAGGACATTACAAAAAAGATTTAATAGGCTGGATGAAAATGCCCAAGGTGGAATTCGAATTTCTAATCCAAGGTCGTCGACATAGTTTCTCGTTCAATATCATGCAGAGGACTATTTGATCAGGTTCGCTGCTTCCGGTTTCAGCATCTCGCGTTATTCGATTCCAAGGAGCTGTAAATGTTGAGCTTTAGAAGCCAAAGATGCTGGATCAAAACTGTATCGTGTTATTTTAACACCCATCAGCAGAATTACTATAGAATATCATGGTTTGGCTTCACTGTGGCCAAGGGGATTTGGAAAGGCTTGAAACAGATGTACAGTCCACCCAGATATTAAGTCAATCCTAAAGTTCCGCACCCTTCTGCATCTATTTATGTCCATCCACCATATTTTGAAGTCCGATACAACTAGATCTCCCTACTGACCTCAAAATAAGTCTTGACAGGACACACTTTGATTTATATTTCCACAAATATATATATAAAACGATTATTTAGTCTACACTGCCCTCACCATCCTAGCTTCTCTCCAACTTCTATACTATTTTGGTATTCACTACTCTCGGAAAAATCACTTATAAATCACTTCCATCAATACCTGTTATAGATTTCTGTCCTCTTGTTATTTGTGTTGCCCATAAAAAAAATCAACCCTTGAGAGGGTAGTAGTGCATATATTTTGTGTATGCTTCCACCATTTCTGTGATAACTTTGTCGAGGTAGTTGAGGCAACAGAAAGGGACATTCTAGGAAGATGAAATGAAACATGGATGCTTTCTCAAATGAGATAAATACTATGTACTTTAGCTCATTCAAAATAGAGCAAAGAATAATTTCAGTTCCTCTCGCGTCTCCTACACCTATTAATGTGGGCTTACCTTAAGCCGAGTTTTAGTTTCAGTCACGTTATGGGATTTATAGTTGTACGGAAAAAATGAAGAAATTGTCTGTTCATATAAATCTCAAAATTTCATCATTATGACTGAGTTCTGTTTGTAGTACAAAGTGGCTTTTAAAAGTCGCAAGTGGCTTTTAAAAGTCGCAGAAGAGATGACTAGTGCCACTTGTTTCTCTATACATTTCAGCCATTATGGATATGATATACGAGTAGCATTAATAATTCCGTTTAATTTTACTACCAAAAAGTTACCAACTCCACACGTAAGACGCAGTTGCCTATAATGGTGGTGCAAAAATGACTTCCATTCCATATGCAGGGATTTTGATATTTGGAGAGTGTGGGATATGAAGTATAAATCATATTTTATGTTTATTTTATGTTACCATAAACGGAACGTACGAATATTGGTAATGAATAGCGTGAATGATTTATCACCTACTATGACTTCACATACACCCTTCATATTTCCAGCAGCGATATCACTTCAGCCCAATGTTTAATTCCTCATAAATTTTTTCTCCCCACTATATTTTAAAGCGACATTGATGTTCGCGAAGAAAATCAGCTTCGCCTGAATAAAATCAATTGTTTTCAGAAGACACCACTACTGAGTACAAGATGGATTTGATACAACGAGATAAGAATTTTGCCTTCTCAAAGAATGGATTGCCTACTGTGCTAATATGTTACAATATAGAATATTGCTAAATACAAAAATTTCTCGTTCACATTATATAGTGTATATACTCCAGATGTATATGTAGCTCAATCCACAATGCCGAGGTTTTCTAAATTGGACGAGTCTTGGAAAAGGCTTTTCCGCCCGTTGCGCTTTTCTAGCCTTTTTTGTATAGATAATATCTCACAAAGGCAGAAAGCGCGCTCGAGAAGCACTACGATAGGATAAATGTCTATTTACGTTGACCTTGGAACGTTCTAGATTGTAAATATCGGAGAACAATCTCTCAGGCAGCTCATTCCACTACATCGAGGTCTCCGAGGATGTTCGAGGTGTTCATATTTCTACTCTAGTGTTTGCTGTACTGAAATCCCTTGGTGTTATTCGCCAACCCTCTTCGATATTCCAGACTGTGGAGATCCCTTGTAAGGTCTGTCCCATTTAATAGGCGTATTGCTCGTTTCTCGATTGTATCTACAAGCTTTGGAGAGTGCTTTGGAGCACATCCCTACACATGCGAGCTGTACTGCAGCGATGGTCTGATCTGGGCCTCATATAGTAGCAGTAGCTCTTCCGGAGAATATAGTATCTTGGACGCCGACCCAGCGAGGCCAGCAACATGATCGTGCCATAACATTGTTGTTGGTTATTCCCAGGAGCCTGATGGAAGATGATTGAAGTATTGTGTTCCCCTTCATCACCACGGCTGGCAGACTACCATGCTACTTCTTGATTGGGGTTGTTATCCGAGTCTCCTGCGCGTTAAATCAATCATCATCATCTGCGAGGACTGTACCTCTTTGTAAGTAAATTTGAATAATTTGTAGTAGTGAGGACAGAGCGTCTATCATTATGAATAGGAATTTCGAGAGATTTCTATAAACCATCGCCTTCTAGAACTCACTGTTGCCGTGCTTGTGGCAACAACAATTATTGGAGGCAAAACGTCACCCATCTGCCTGCTCCTCCATCATGTAGATAAAAAGTATCTACATGATAGAAGAGTTTCACCAAGTAAGAGCATCTACTATCTACATCTATGTTTGACTTGTCTAAACGTCAACTGTTTTCTTTCTTAAGTTATACTGAGTTAAATTCAGACTGAGGGCTTCATAGTGACTTGCCAGGATGGTTTCTTTAACACCTGGGTATATAATGCTACCACCATACCGATTAAGGTACGCAAGTATCGAATACTAACAGTAGAGCACTCCGACCGGCATCTGAAACATTTATCCATATTTTCTAAGCTTATGTACATTGACACAGCTTCCGAGTAGATCCTACTAAATGAATCTGATGCACTCCTACTATAAAAATGAATATCTGAGCTGCCCTATGCTCCAAGAAATATTGTTGAAGAGAACGAGATATGCCAGCTTCACCGAAAGTATCTACTCTTTTCCCACTCGAGTTTCTGAGACAGTCCTCCTCCACTACCAGCAGCAGACGATGTTCGTTATTGCGGACCATACCGATATCGATAAACCTTTCAGCCGTAAGAATACAGAAGGCAGTCGTTCTTCTACATTTTTGACTTTCCTTTACTAATAACAATAATAACACAATTATTGTACTTGTCTTGAACTCATGACTTGTATCTCACTTGTCATCTAAGCAACGAAATCATGAACGCCATCTTCTGATAGGAGCCTAAATTACAGACTACTCTCCTCTCCTCGAATTCAGAACTTACTATGATGTATGTCGGCATATTGATCCAGTCACAGAAACAGGAGGAACGCTTTTCCGCCAACGATGACCTCGGCTTGCGTTTGCTACGAATAGATGGCAGCATATTTCCAGTTTGCAAACAAAACCTTCCTTGACTTACTATGCTTCAGGACATTTTCACTGGAAATTTCATTGTAGGACATCTGACATTATGTATTTATTCATAAAATATGTGAGATTTGTCTGTTTTTGTTCTTTTATGACACTACCTTACGTCTTATGACTTCATTGGAAACCTATAAAATCAATTTTGGTACTATGGAATAAGAAAGTAATTAATAAAATTATACGTGGTTAAAAACATGGAAAAATATGGGAAGTGTAGCTACTTACAAAATATTGGAATTTAAACATGTTTCGAATAAATTAGAAATAAAAATAATAAAGAGCTTTACTGCACAATTGGTATTAATGATTGGTATTAACTGATGTGGATCTTAGCTGTCATATATTTGATTTTTGCAAGATTGAACTGTGCGTTTTGAGAGACTTATTAAATTTTGTGCCCATTTAGCGCAATTCGGTGGATCAAATTTATGTTCAAGACACCACCGAAAGTCAAGCTATGAAGGTTATTGTAATTATATTACAATTGTATCTATGGCTGCGTTGGAGTGCTTACTCTCTCTTTTCAACATTATTTCATACGGCCTATTGCAAGATGCTCAGAAAAAGATGTTTCTTAAAAACGTAATTCTATTTTTCATCTTTAAATAAAAAGCATGGCATGAAGCCTGATGTGATGTTGATTGAACATAATCTTGAGTTGAGATTGAGTTATTATTAACTATGTCAGGTTCAAAATCAAAAAGACCAGTACTTACCGTTATAGAAAAATAACATTTTAGCGAGTTCACTCAGTATTAAAGAAGTATTCAGTAAAGTTGTTCAATAAGTCAAAAATAAAGTAAATGTTAAATTTACTAATGCCTATCAAATGTGTGTGTTCCCATACTAAATCGAGTTAATAGATATCTAATTATTTATAAAAAAAACTTAGAACATATACTCAGAAACGCCAGATACCGGCTAGTATTGAATGAAAAATATTGGACTGAACGTGCATGAATATAGACATACTTATAAGAACGGCTGATCGCGGAGAGAAATTTGCTGTAATTTTGGCCCGTACTCGCTGAGGTGGTGGCAAAAGAAGGATAAAAACTGAGACAACAAAATGTGTGCTGGGTACTGCCGACTAAACCGTCTATCAAACAAAAAGGAAGAAAAAACGATACACATCCGGAGCACACATGGAATTCCATTAGCTATTCGATGCCAAGGCAATTGTCATTGATCGATTTCCATCCCACTCTTGCCCCATGAATTATTAACCGCAATTGGTATTTTTCGTTGTGTAATTGCTAGCCCTCCACTACGTGGTTTTCCCTTTCCTTGTATAGCCTCTTTATAAAACAAGACCATGGTTAACGTGTTTTTGTAATATAATCTATCTAGCAACAAAAGGTCACATCAGTCTGTAGGCCTGTAGGCCGGGAGATGTTTCTAATAATATTTATTGAGTTGAGTATTGAGTAGACGTGTATTTGTTCCCTCTGATTAATCTTTTTTCAATTCGTTTCTCTATTATTTGGGTGTCCTCTATATGTATGTTCTGACTGTACTGTGAATTGTGAGAATTAAAAACTGAACACTAAGTTTGCAGCATTTTACCACTTCGCTAAACCGATTTTACACACTTGACACGTGTTTTGGAATCTCTCCGAGACTCGGTTTTGTGATTCTACTAAAAACTCGGTTAAACCCCATGAAAATCGAACCCAAACTTGTCGGTCATTTGGGGTGAGAAACAAATTTCTATTTCTTAGGTTCATTGACCGACAGGAGTAGAATTCTGACTAGGCTTCTAGATATCCGCAGCACAACTCGCAGCGGGGCTTTGTTTGATCTGGCCTGGATCGGCGTGTCTTGAACAGTAACCGTTCGCGGCAGGTATGCGCTAACGGAGTAGTAATAGTTATTTTCGGTAGTACATCGATATACTTTCGATATGTTTACCATCAACAAATATGTCCCACAGAGATCTATCCTCACTTCAATACTCTCTTGCTTCCAACGAACTGTTGACAATAACATCTAATTCTGTCTACAGCTTCGCAGATGATAGCACTCTAATTTCTTGCATGGAAGCAGGCGAACGACTGACATCTCGAAGGACCTCACTTTGGAAGGGGCAGCATGTCTCTCCTCCGCTCCCGAAGCTTATTTTCACCAGAACAGGTACTGCTACTCCACAAAGATCAGACCAGACATCACTGGAGAGCTGACCGCGTGTGTGGGGATGCGTTCCAAAGCATTCCCTTTTGGATCGTCTGTTTTCTGATAGTAAAATTTACACTGTTTTCAAGGATAATGTTTATAGCCATTTGTCCTCTCGTAGAACTTCTAAAGCGTGGTTAAAATTTTGCAATGAATATTCCAAAATAGTGCACCATAGTGCGGACAAAAAATCTTTCCATGAGGATGCTAACATAGTTGGGTATAGTTGAAGTTATTAGGGGTGCACTTTCTAGTATTGAATAAACCTATGCACCTGTTTGTTTATACAACGATATATTATCATCAAAACTCCTTTTAACTCTCGAGTTCGTTCGTGATTCTAGTTGGCAGAGGAGTCGCGTATTACCACTTCAAGTTACAGCAGCTCATTATTTCTCTGTCGTACTTAAAATGAATGTAGGTGGTCATTACAGTTACATCTTATGCTGTTTCTGGTGTCTAGTCAGGCGGTTTGAGTTGCGACGGCTTCCATCCAAGATGTTCGTTACAAAAGAGTATATTATGGCACAGGCCTTTTCCATGTATTGATATAGATGAAGTTTCAAAATAAACATACAGCGATATTAAAAAAAAATTTATATGCCCTAAAATATAAAAACGAAGCTTTGCTGATTGTTTTACGGTGCACAGATTTCCAAAAGCCAATAAAAAACGGCTTGGTTGATATTCCCCTTCTAATGCTGCCTCTATTATATACAAAATATATTCTGTTCAAATGCATTCTACATGTTGGTATCAATATTCCTTATTATTGGCAGCGGTCAGCGATATAGGTTTGATTTACACGCTAGACCTGCTATAGGTAGTGTAACACGATACTGATTGAGATATCTACAAACATACTCGTATCGGATAAATCTTTGTAAAATGAATATTCAGAATAGATTTCCTTTCACGCCATCGCAAAGTCATGAATTTTATGTGATAAAAAATGTATGACCTATAAGTTAATTTTTACTTTAATAGATAGTAGTTTAATAGTTTTTTATATATTAAAGAGTAAAACATACCGTCGGGAGATGTTGGGTTGTTTGTCACGTCTGGCATGCCGAATATCCAACCTTATAAAATTATAAAATAAAAAAAATTACAACCTAAGAGTTGATTTTTGCAGAATCGTTTGGAAAAAATATTTAAAATCGATTGGTGACGCCGTCAGGGAGATAGCTGTTATCGGACGTACCGAAGTAAAGGGTTTTCTGCAACCCTTATATTTATAATCATTTTTCCGACAAATGAAAGAGGATGCAAATAATTATAAGCTGTAATAACAAATGTAATTGCCGGATAAAAATATTGGAGTAGATCAATAGTGGGACAAAAAATTAAATTTGTGTTGGTAATTGGCGTTCCAACATAATAAAGATATGTTGATGTTTTTTTTTGTTGTCTATACAATGAAAAAGAAGCAGAAAACTTGCTCAGTGAAGTGAGCTATTGTCTACAATACTGCACAATTGTCCAATCTGTAACATCACTGCAAATGATACAGTTTTCTGCAACTAAATTTCTTTATTAAAGCTATTTTTGGCAGACGGCGATAATATTTGCACAGAATTTGATGGCGTATACATGATTGAGATATGAGAATTGTTTTTTAAATGACTGCATGACAATGCCAAATTTTGTCACGAATTTCTTACGAATCGTATAACTTAAATGTTGTTACTAAAACGTTATTTGATAAGCAACCAGACATCACTATTTTCCTGGAATACTAAATAGTTTGCTACATGACTCTTAATAGTGAATCTCACGAATCATGAGAGTTAATCCAACATCAGGAATAGTTAACAACGGGAGTTATTCATTATCACTTGGACTTTCAATACATTTGTCATAATTATATATTGATAACATTATTATTTTACTACGTTGACTGTACATTTTTATTCGCGCGGCTCTAAGAAAATACGATTTTGGAGGGTCGCATTCACACACGTGTTTTTATTTGTTGTTTATCGTTAATGCAAGAATTGTGCATATTTTGTATTTGAGGATGATTGATACGATTAGAGGCACGCTCCAAAGCCCGCAAAAAGTGAGGTCGTCCATATTTTGGACAGCACTGTATTTGTTCATTAGGCTGGCGGTACATGCAGGATTACCTGTAAAATTTTCAAATCAAACAGTAGGGATGGCTGCGCTGAGTTCCAGAATTGCCGAATCGGTATTCTATAGTCCAAATTCGAATCAGGAAACCGTACCTATGCCTTACCATCGTTTTATCTAGCTCTTTCTCGCTGTCGCCAACTAAGTTCACAGTAGCATTTCTTGAACTCAAGCGCTCTGCGAAATCTCTTTGTCTTACATTAGCACGTTTTCCATACCAAATTTCAATATTACCTGAACGGTATGTATGTGCACAATGTAGTATGAAAATTTGAATATATTTTTGTCTTTACCATTCATTAATACGATCCACTGATCTTTTTATTTTTACAATTTTAGCCTAGTTATAATTAGTTTGAAGGAAAATTCAAATTCATGGCATAAACTTATATCATATCGTATGCAGTTACCATAATGTCGAAAATGAAATATAATGTTTCGTTTTCATTTCTATTACCCCCTTTATTTTTGTCGGAGCAATATGCATTTAACATGCATGAAATAAGTTATGTGTGGTAATAAATATAAGATGAAAATTGTCTGACAGGATTACCACTTGATTTTTTTTTGAAACATCTTTATTAAGAAAAATAAACAATTTTACAATAGCTAACAATATTTTACACATAACTCTAAACAGTGCTTAACACGTTAAGCCCCGGGTGGCAACACGTTGATGCCTCAATAATTTGTTTTATTCAGACATCGTGGTATCAAGTGATACCTCACAACATGAATATACGTTTAATTTTGATGCCTTTATGTTCTTCAAAAAAGCAGGCAATGCAATAATTTTTGGCGCAGATATTGCACTGGTATTTGGATCGCGGGGTTTTATTTTGAGCTTATTTTCTTCCAAGTCGAGATTTAGTAGAAGAGTAGCATACCACGCATCGGTTTTCTGTTTTAGTTTCGATAAGGCGATGATTTACTACCTCATCACGACTTGTATTCGGAACTAATGTAGTGCCCAGCATTTTCAATATTGTAGAATTTTCAAATTCGGTAATTGAGATTTTAGAATCCGAGTCACTTGGAATGTATTCTGATGCACTAGAGCAAGCAAAAGGATCCTCTGCCTCTATTTCTTCATCAGACATAACCTCATCAAACAGTTTCTGTAGTCGTTTCTGTTCGGCTTCATAAGAACCCATTTTCCAATATCTTTTGTATAGTGAGGTACGCGTATGATTATTCTGACAATCCTAAATAAACATCCAATTGCAACTAAAATACTGACGCGACTACGCACACCCATACACCAATCAAAACAAGTCTAAAATTCCAGAGCATCACATTGATGCCACGTTGTCCATAAGAGCTGTTTTTGCCACTCGGACGGCGTGGCATCAAACTGATGCCACATTTTTTTTCGTTAACTTTTCAAAAAAAAATTAAATTTCAATAAAAAGTTGATTACACCTCATTATTTGGATCAATTTCTATTGAATAAAATATAAAACGATGGTCGGTAGCGAGGGAAAAAAAATTTACTTAGCGGGGCTTAACGTGTTAAAGCACTGGACTCAAGAAAACAAAACATGAACAAAACTAACAGTGAGGGTAACAATTAGCTTGTTACCCTCACTGTACACTCATTAGCCAGTTTTTCAATTTTTTTACAAAGTACCTGAAAGCTGTTGTAGTCTTAATGTCTCTTGATAAATTATTAAAAGTTTTTGATGCATTAACTATAGGATTGTAAAGACCTAAGTTAGTTCTTGTATTTATTTGATATATGTTATTTATATTTCAGGTCTCATAATTGTGAACTTGATTAGTTAATATTAAGATTGTATTTGATTTGTGTTGTTTATTAAGTACTTTAAATATTAATTTAGATTGTTCAAATTGCAACAGAGGGTTAAGATTGAAATTATTAAGTTCTTTGTATAATTTACTTGAGTTAGTTAAACTATCATAATTATATAGTACCTTTAGTACTTTATTTTGCAATATCTGCATCTTCTGAAAATTGGTTTGAGTACAAGTTCCCCATATAGTGAGTAGATATCTAAAGTGGGATAAGAAAAAAGCATTATAGATCAAGTTTTTAGTTTTGTTGGTTAAGTAAGTTCTGCATTTAAATACTATAGAGATCATAGGTACGATTTTATCATTTACTTTGGTTATATGTTCAGTCCAGCTCAATTTATCATCTACAATTAGTCCAAGATATTTAATTTTGCACACTTGTTCTAAAGGTGTATTGTTGATACATATATCTATATTTTGCAATGGTTTGTTCTTCTGCTTAAATATCATATATTTTGTTTTGTTTATATTTATTTTTAATTTATTGCAGTATAACCAATCAACATAGTTCTGGAGGTCGCGGTTGATCTGCATACACAACTCATTCTCATTTGCACATGTATAAACTAGAGCAGTATCATCTGCAAATGTGAAATAGCGTGCTTTAAGATTAATTGTTTTTAAGCTTAAGACATATAAGGAGTACAACAGCGGCCCCAGGACTGAGCCTTGCGGACTCCATGAGTGTTTGATTTTATTTCACTTCTAATACTATCTAGCTTCACAATTTGACTTCTACGTTTAATAAATGTTTTAATTAAGTTAAGCATTTCCCTGTAAATCCCAAATTTTCCAGTTTATTTATTAAAATGTCGAAACTAACTACATCAAATGCTTTTTTTAGATCTATATATACTACAATAGGTAACATTTTATTATCTAATGCTTTCGAAACATGATTAATAAAATCCACTGCAGTACTTATCGTGCTACTGTTCTCAAGGAACTACTGGATTTCATCTACTTGGCAAGTGTTTTCAATATATTCTAACATACGGTTTCATTTCATTTCATTAGTTTTTCTATGATCTTGGAAAATGTACTCAATACCAATATTGGTCTGTAATTATCCATGTTTTTTTTACTACCTGACTTAAAGATTGGGCTTATTTCACTTGTTTCTGCAAATACTCCTGTAGAAATAACATTATTTATCAACTTTGTTAAGATGTTCATCAAATTTTCTTAAAATTAAAAACATCTCTAACTGTAATCTCGTCATAGCCTGGTGATGAGCTTTTCTTCAGATCAAGTATGATTTCCTTGACCTTATTTTCATTTGCTGAATGTTCATAATACTCTGACTAACAATTTCTTCACAATTTACTATCCCATTGTGTCTAGTCATTACGATCTCCTTTTCCAAGCCACTAAAAATATTGGCACCAATATTAGCAAAATGATCATTCAGGTGGTTTGCAATTTCAGCTTTATTGTTTATTCCCTGCTTGCCATTAATAATGCAATCAATTTGGGTTTTGCATATTTTATTATTCACAAAGTTATTTACAAATCCCCATTGTTTTTTGACGTTTGTACCTGCATTCTCCCATTGAATTTTGAAGTACCTGTTTTTTTAGTGATTTAATTTTGTTATTGACTTGGTTTTTGAGTTTTTTAAATTCAACTTCCCAATTCGGGTTACTAGGATCTTTAACTTTTCGTTTATATATTTTATCTCGCTGTTCAATCATTTCAAGAATTTCTTGATTCATCCAGTCATTATTTTCACGTATTTTATGTTTTTATAAATTCTGAATCTTTTTTACATTCAGTAATCAGCTTAATTAGATCCTGAAATGATTGAACTTCGTTGTTTTTAATTTTTTGATCAAATTTAGCAATACATTTTTTATAATCAATTTTTTTACTTCTTTCTTATTTTTTTTTGCAAGTACTTGTATGTTAGTTTCTATAGTTAATGATAATAAATTGTGATCAGATAAACTGTTACTTTCTATTTTGATTCTACAATTTAAGTTATTGTACCTATCAGATAAAACATGATCAATAATGCTCCTTGAACTATCTGTAGCCCTAGTCGCTGCATCTTCAGTTAAGGTGTTATGAATCTTAACGTTATTTAATGTGATTAAATTTTTATAACTAGCCACCTCATTATTGTTGTGCAACAGATTAACATTGAAATCTCCAACGACTAGGTGTTCTTTTGGATATTTCAACAGTATTTCCTCAAGTGATGTTTGCAACTCTGCGTTTGACAAAGTTGGGGGCTTATTTTAAATATTTTTTCCAAACGATTCTGCGAAAATCGACGCTTAAGCTGTATTTTTTTTATAAGATTGGCATATTCGGCGTGCCGGACGCGCCAAACAATCCAACATTTTTGTCCGACATAATGTCTTACCCTTTTAATATATAAAAAAGTTTCTATCAAAATGAAAATAATGACATATCAGTCATACATTTAATTATTACATAAAATTCATGACTGTGAAGGCTTGAAAGGAAAACGCCCCACCACCATGGTTCGCTACGTTGAAAATTTGTCCGACTCGACGTGAATATCACACACACACACACACACAGTTTCAGAAGTGTGATCATGAATAAGTATTTTACGTCTGGGCCCAAGGCTAAAAGCAAAAGCAAGCAAGACTAGAGTAAGACATTCCACCTCCTCTAAAACACTTCAATTTTTTTGTCAGCAGAAAGCTTTCCTAGCCCTTACGATGTAGAAAAATATTTTAAATATATACATCTTGAAACTCTCATAAAATTCGGCGCACTCCGCGAAACCAAACCGAGACCTATTGTACCTCGGTAATACTTTTCTTTATTCTTGTTTTTCTTTTCCAGCAAACAGAGGCATATTATTTACATCTTTGTCGACATAAATAAAGATATTTCTCGTCTGTACCCTGCTTATCGTCTTATGCCTCTATAAAGCTTGAATTTCAATCCTTCGCGGATATTTTTAACAAAGCAGTCATCTCCAATCTGCGTCCTTCCTATACGTGTTAGGTCTTGTTAATCTACTCTATAATATAAGTCTTCTGGCTCATACTCTTTGGCTACTTGTCCTACACCATCTGTACCATCCAACAAGTAGTTGGTTCCACTTATGATCTCTAACTTCTCTACCCTTTATATAGAATTCACATCTCCCCTCCACCAACACATCGATTTGTGGGTCCCCAGCCAGAACCAGCAACCCTTCTGTTGATACTGTTCTATCACGCCCAGCAGCGCCTTACACTAGCACTAGCAGAACATCAATAATTGTCTGTACTATAATTATATTTCTTAATGTTTTTCCATATAAAAGGGCCCCATAGAGCATGAGGAACATGCCGCATCCCCATCTACCTCCATCATTGAAATATCGTCGATTATTTTCACATGCTTGTCCAGTCATACCATCAAATTTGCTTGTGAACTTCATAATTCTCAAGTTTATCTGTTAATATCGATAGCTTTTGGCTGCTACAGTGTAAATATCAGCACCTATATTTTCTCGGGAGCAAGCATCAGGCCATTTTACAAAACACTTCAACTAAAGTTCTAAGGATAGCAATTAAACATCTGTTAAAATTAATACGTCTGAAAATCACGTCATGCTCCTGAAAACGAAAACTTCAACATACATTCAAATTGATGAATCTGGGCCGAGAGACGTCGACTTTCGTTTATTTTTCTGGAGGAAACGCAATCCGAAAATGCGCAGACATCATCCAGGATAGAAAAACACGTTTTAATGGACTATCCAATTTCTCGGAGTCTTCGTTTTCTCGATTGGATTCTGTGTTATGAATGTTATGATAAATATTTACATGCTCTAACTCAAATTCTCTCCTGGAACTGATTGATATTTGTAGCTAGATTTATGACTAGATCGCTAAAAGTCTAAGTCGAATTAGCGATCTGTCTAGCTTTTTTCACCACGTTGCTACTTTCTAGATCGGCAAAAAGCAAAGTAACTGAGCTTGACAATTTTATATTTGCGGATTGCAAATGTATAATTGTTTGTGCTGTTTAAGTAGGTGTTTGTAGTTTCATTAGTTTACTTTTCTGTAGGTAACTGGAATTCGAAGAAACAGCGCAATATTATTCTTCAAATGATCTTAGAATTTATGGCTTAGATTTTTTTATCATTAGTTACATTGAAAAAAACTGCTGCAGAAGCATTAACGTGAAGTCATGCAAGAGCTATCCAATTTTAAAAAGTATAGTTTCGTGGATGGTCCGTTCGGGTCTCAAATATTAATATTTTAGCTTGACCACTGAAAATATATAAAATAATTATCATTTCCAGATTCCTGGTGAAGTTTTATACTCTAGGTACCAGAAATTCAAAATATCAAACCAAAGATTTTCGCCCAAGATTCGAGCACTTTGATACTGCTTTTACACAAAAAAGTTTTCTGACATAATACAGATCATCGTTTCGATATAGTTATAATGTTGAATAAGAATATTTTAGCGAAATATAATAATAACTCATTACCAGATAACATGAATTAAACAGAAAATGATCTAATACTGTACTTAACGTCCAGTCAATTTGAAAGTTGTATGCTATGTAGTCTTTAAAAGTCTTAAAATCCAAATCTTTCAAAAAGTTATAGGCAACTAATTTTCGAGTTTCCTGTGATCTAAATAATAGACTGCCAGAGTCATTAAAATGGAAATATAATGTGGGAGTTGTATAATGTTCTCTATAACCAGTCATAGACTTTTTTATCATTAGTTACATTGAAAAAAACTGCTGCAGAAGCAATAACGTGGAGTCATGCAAGAGCTATCCAATTTTAAAAAGTATAGTTTCGTGGATGGTCCGTTCGGGTCTGAAATATTAATACTTTAGCTTGACCACTGAAAATATATAAAATAATTATTATTTCCAGATTCCTGGTGAAGTTTTATACTCTAGGTACCAGAAATTCAAAATATCAAACCAAAGATTTTCTCCCAAGATTCGAGCACTTTGATACTGCTTTTACACAAAAAAGTTTTCTGACATAATACAGATCATCGTTTCGATATAGTTATAATGTTGAATAAGAATATTTTAGCGAAATATAATAATAACTCATTACCAGATAACACGAATTAAACAGAAAATGATCTAATACTGTACTTAACGTCCAGTCAATTTGAAAGTTCTATGCTGTGTAGTCTTTAAAAGTCTTAAAATCCAAATCTTTCAAAAAGTTATAGGCAACTAATTTTCAAGTTTCCTGTGATCTAAATAATAGACTGCCAGAGTCATTAAAATGGAAATATAATGTGGGAGTTGTATAATGTTCTCTATAACCAGTCATAAAGATAGCTAGGCATGCGATGCAGTCGATCAGTCGTTTTAACCTAATTTATAAACCACCGATATAGATTGATCAGTTTGCATTAGCTTGTATGTATTGATCAGTCTGGCCTTATATTCGTGAACTAAATTCCATAATCTAAAGAAACAATTCCCATTTGGAAGAATTAGTCTGCGTTGTTATTTATAGAATTTATCATACCAATATAATTGTGTGACTCATCAATTTACTTCGACATTTTCTAGAGCATGCCATCATTACTATAAGTTGTAGAATGGTAGGTAATCATTTCCTTATAAAATGATAGAAATTAGAATCATACAGCTTGATTAGCAAAAGAAGCATTGAACTAAAAAGTGCTTTAATTTCACATGGTATCTGAACTGTGTTTAATCAGTAATATGTCAAATATCATTTCACATTCATTTTCTGATTTTCCAATTAGTTAAATTAACATACTCTTTCAATATCATGTAAATTACCTCACAACAGTGAACCAATATCATTCAAATATTTAAAACCAACGTATATACTTGAAAACTAAAATATACTTGAAACAACGATTTGTATCTCTGCGCAAATAATGTTTACCTCCTGAGCGAGTAAGAACGATTTATCTAGGAAATAAATTAATTTACAGAGAAAATGGATGGAGATATATCGTGTTTTTATTGCTCAGATCCATTTACTAGGCTATTTACTAGGAAGCTTACCTCTATGAATTATTTTTGATGCGATCTCCATGCCTGTAATTTATTTACATCTTTCGATTCAATGGCTAACCTCAATTGCTTGATAACTATTTTGCATCCACGAAGAAAGGGAGTACAGTCGATCTTCTCAATATACTTCTGTTTATATGTTATTGTTAATTAAATGTATTTGGATTATGGGTAGAGGGGTTACCAAAACCTAAGCAAAGTTTTCTTTCAATAAATTGTTTGCATATTCGTTTTGTCATAATGCAAGTTAGACTTAGAAAAATATACGCTAAATATTTTTAAAGTCATATTTAAATATTTGCATATTGTTCGTGTACTTCATGAACGAAGCCAAAGGACACTTTTCAAAACTGTACACTTCCATCATTACGTTTCTGTCAGATTGCTTCTACGGGTCGAGACATGAAGTTGAGGCTTTTCTACCATGATATCTTGAATGCTATAAAATAGTTGGGGAGAGTCTGATAAGTTCAGTTCCAATTAGTGTTAATACCACTGAGCCTGACGCGTCCATCTAGTGGCCTCAGGAAGCAGTGAAATCTCTGGGCAATGTAAGTCGGTTTGATGATGAGAAGTACTTCTTTACCCATAATAGAATTTTTCAGATTTTCCAGTATTTCTTGCAGGTATTCATCAAAAATGCTAATTTTATTGTTTATATGAAACATGGTTTCAGAATTTTGGTAGATTACCATTTCATCTTTGTTTTTTTGTCCATTTTTGTATCTAGTGCAAATATATAAATATAATTAACTTTAAGTAACTATCTATAACTATATACTATTTAATCGACACATTAAATTTATACGTAAAAGTACATATTAACATTAACTCCAACATTGTTTGATGTATTTTTAGCAACAAGTTATTGTAACACTTTTGTTAGTAACGTCATTATTACCCCTTCATTAATCAACATAATCATTATTATTGTCATTTTTTTGGTATTAGGTACGGATTGTAATGCATGATCAAATCAACTGGCGAAGAAATAGGTCGAATATCTTTTTATTGATATCTGAAATCAAAAACTGACTTCAAACAATACAGGATGATCCAAGCAGAAAAAACTAACAAGACACCAGAAGCAATGAGCTTCAACCTGACGCGGCACCTCGATGACGTCATCGAGCGATGCATTGCGTCGCGACGCCCGCGGTTCGGATTGCGCGTCGCCGAAACAGTTGAATTGCGACCGGCGACGCAGCGAGGTCACAGCCGCCTGTGATAACGAACCCACCCCCAAACATTTACACAGACGAGCAAATCCGGCACCAAACGCGAACCGCGATCTGATCAGAATTGCAATCAAGTGTGCTGTGGTCTGTGAAATGTACCGCTCGAAGGCCCAAAGGATATTATCGTAGGTGAGCGACTCTTATTGGTAGTTATCGAATTGTCCGTGGTATAGAAACGGAATATGTAATAACTCATTTTGTGTCGGAAATTATCTAATAGATACAGGCAGTTTTATGCTGTAAAATGCATGTTCAGGTCTATACAAATACTTGAGTTGCAATAGCATCTTCCAGATATTCGCGCTTCCGCAAAAACTTCCGTCGCCTATAATTCTCGAGAACGAAAAATCTACCTCTATTCATCCTGTATAGATCAATACATTTTTCAATGAACAACTGTTTGTAATCATGTTGTATCTGTATTACAAGACTTTCGAAGTATTTGAAGGTTTCTGGGGTTGTATGTATTATACGTCAAGCTTCCTTCATTGACATTAATTTATAGCGGTTGAAACCTATTGAAGATTAATAAGAATGAATCTTAAAACTTTGAATGTCAATTTTAGACGATGTTTCAGACGGTATTTATATGTGATAAAATATTGATCGATTTTGATTGATTTTAAACCAATGAGAGTAGCATAAGTAACTGTTCAAATTGATTGGTAATATCAACCAAACTGTATCGTATGTATTGAAGTTTGTTAGATAGATAGAGAACGGTATCTGTAGCTGATACTGCTGAACGATACGTGCGGATGTTACATACCACCGATAAAAAACGGGCACGAAAGAATTGAAAACAAACACTATTTTTATGCATTATGGAGCCCCGTTCATGTTTACCGAACGGTTAAATAGCTTTAACTTCTGTTTTTCAAGTTCGTGTTATAACCAGAGCTTTTTTAAATTCGTTACCTCAAACATCACGTTATCTTAACCCAGGGGTGTGAAGAATTATTCGAACAAATTTGTGTTTGAGCACGACCAATGATGAGGATATTGCTCCAATTCACAGAAAAATGCATTATTAAATTTGCATGAATGATTGCTAATTGTACAGCATAACATGAACAACAAATCGAACATTCGCAATAACAACTGTGGGACATAAAAAATCTCATTAGTTATGCCCTCAACTTTCTTTCAAATCTTTTTATTAACCTGTTAAAAACTGCTGAAATATAAAAAAAATCTCTAACGTGGCTGGTAGCTTTGTATTGCTTTCTTTCAGTTTTTTGTCGGGGTGTTTTCACCCTTAAACTATATCTTAGGATTCGTGTCTACTGGCAAGAAACTTATTCGTTGTGGTTAGTCTAAATAGCTTGGGGCAAGTAATGACAGATATTTGATGTTTCATGTTAATTTAAAAATGCATTTCACTCAAAATTTCTTTACACCCCTTGCCATTTTCCCCTTTTGTCTTCATTTATACAATAAACAAAGTACAAAAAAGTTTCTGTATAAATATATCAATGTCAGGACTTTCTAGGTAACAAGAGACGAGACTGCAAGTTATTTGGTGGGTGGACACTGCATCTGCAATCGTTTGCACGTTCCATTCGTTACGAGTAAATGCAGTTAGTGCCTAGCTTCCAAGCTTCATTGAAGCTTTCAACCTGAACTTTCTATATATTGAGGCCCCTAATGGCGTATATTAAGAGCATATCAGGGATTCGTCGATAGTCGATATCCGGACCAATTAAATATTTAATGATATGATCACACCTCATATATCGGTTTTTAGAGAATGCCGTTCAGACAATAGTCTGGTCTCAACAATCAATTATTGAGGAATAATCTCGGATATAATATTTTAATGATACTACATTGAACGATCTATTCAACAAGATTGTCCCCAATTAGGACTAACTAGAATAGTGTAATTGAAAATATTTAATTCAGCTGGTTCGACAGGTATGAACTTCTGAGGGATTGCAAGGTACCCTTAAGATAATACTACATAGTAATCTATTCAGAAGGTTTGACTTTCTAGCTTAAAATTTATTTCTTGATTTTCTGTCGAAAAGATATTCCAAAAACAACGATTTTCCAAGATTTCAGAAGATAACGACTTTTTCAGCCCAAAGATCAAGCTGTCTGAGAACGATATCTTTTGTGTCCTTATCATAGAGGGAATTATTTAAGGGACTTGTATCAATTTTATATTTTCTATGTGAATTTGAGACGCATAGGCAGGAAAATAGAGCGTTTCAATACATTCCAGAGACGTAAATTGGAGTATCTGGGACATATGATGAGAGGACTGTCCTAGGCAAAATCCACGGGGCGGAACCTGAGAGAGTGGTTCGGATTTACTTTGAACAAACTCTTTGAAGCGGCCATTTGAAAAGTCAGATAGTCATGACGGTCGCCAACCTGCGACGTGGAGATGGCACTTGAAGAAGAAGAAGATAGGAATTTGAGATATTTTCCGCGTATTCCAAGATGTTTACAAAATTTCAACACATTTGCCCGCAGGTAGGTTTATAAATGGTAGAGGAGCTGGGGAATAACTATCTATGGCCAGGAAACTGATCCCAATGTTCAAAATGGATTGATAACGGTGATGTGAAGATAGATTGTTACACCGCACTACCTATGAATAATAGAAAAGAGCAATGTCCTCGAAAAAGCTTCTGCACCAAAAATTTAACAAAGTATAGAAGCGAAGTTAAATAAATTGAAATTAACCCAATTTTAACAATAATATGACAAAGTCGAAGTGTGTGACAAGAGAAATGAACAAGAAAATAATCAATATGTGCATGTGTACGGAATTAATGACGTTAATATTATAGGCCACATGTATGTAAGAATATATTTGGAAAAGAAAAATATCTTTCGGCATGGCCAAACGATTATGAAAGTCTTATTCGAAAGTCTTACCTTTGGGACGAAGAAAGAGGGTGGCTATTAAAGCTTCTCTCTAGATAAAAACATCTGAATAAAAACAATGATTTACAAGGAGTAATTAACTTTCAAGATGCATGTGCACATCCTCTTAATTTTGTGTAAATAATTAAATTCGCAAATTAGTCTAACTAGTGACTGGCTGTTATGAGTGTCAGTCACGAAACAATGCGGTTGCCTTCAACAAAGGACGCACCACTGCATTAACCAGATTGCTATCGTTGTCTAATTGAGATCATAACACAAATTTATATTTCGACAGCATTTCTAGTTGCACTTTATCTTTGATCGACCACGTGCAAGTAATTGTATTCTGAATTCCTTGTGTATATCGCTTTATTACTTTAATAAGCATTACTCAACAACATATTGCCGCATAATCCAATAGGCATAACAAATTTGGATTTATTATATTTGAAATTCCGGCGATCCGATATTCAAAAGGTACATTTTTCTTAAAATTCGTAAGTGCAGCCAAAATTAACTGTGCATGTTTTATATTCAACAACTTTCGTTATCTATTCATCCTCTATCACTCATGTGTGTATTTTTATAGTAAATTAAGTAAATTTCCTGGATAATAAGAGCCATACGAGAGTCACGCTGGTTGTTTTTAGATACAGAAAAACTACAAGGTTCTTTTAAAAAACTTTATTCTGTTTTTCAACATATTCTCCCCCTAGCTCAATAGATTTACGTATTCGGTAAAACCACTTGTCGAAATCTTGTGACCAATGTTCTTTTGAAAGGTTGCTAATTTCCTCCTCAAATTCAGCGATTGTCTCTTCATCGGTGGAAAAATGGCGATGCGTAACTTTTCTTTGATCTTAGGGAATAAGAAGAAGTCGCACGGAGCTAGTTCCGGAGGATAATGTGGGTGAAGCAACAGTTTGACACCCTGTTCGGCAAAAAAATCGCGCGGTGCTGTGGGCGGGTGTGTTGTCATGGTGCCATTGAATACCCCGCAGACCAGTCTTGAGACGGCTTTTGCATAGTTCTTGGAAGACTATAGGAACACATTTAGTTATATAGCATTCAGAAGTAACTGCCCTTTGATTTTACTAGTCTACCGTTGTGATGTATTTACTGTTAGAAAAAATATGCGACCATTTTCTTTCCAACACTCTTGGAACGACGAATTTCTGTTGGAGGCTGCTCACTTTTAAAGCACCAAACTAATGACAGCTGTTTAGTTTCGGGATCATAATGATATAATCATGTTTCGTCTCCGGGTATGATAATGAAAGTGTTCTTAATGTGCCCATTTTCAAATTTTTCAAGCATTAACTTAGTCCGATCAACTCTTGTTGCTTTTTGCTCACTAGTCAACAAATGTAGCACCCAACTGGAACACCGCTTCCTTAGGCAAAGGTGATCATGAATGATTGTTCGAACCGCTGCCGATCCAGTCCCCAGAGTCCCCAGAGAAGCCTCAACTTATATACATTAGGAATATCTAAAGACTTTCAGCGTGACCCTCGTACCTATTTGTATTTTTTATATAAACATTTAGACTTCAAATAACAGGGAAATACTTACACCAGTATGCAATTGTCATTTAATATGTCATTCCAAAGCCAATCTGGTAATAATACATATATTGCTCTACGATCTACCTGTAAATATCTCTACTAGATGCAGTAGAAGTGGATGACGTGTGAAGTGACACTTCCAGGTTTTTTCTATTGAACATGGTCTCAACCGTGACTACGTAGCGAAATATTACTTGGTATTACTTAACCAACTCTGTTACTTGAAAAATGGTGCCACAAAATTAATCGAAAGTGAAAATTTTAGAGTTCTGGAAAAATAGTGTTAGCAGGATTCGAACCCACATAATGTTGATTTGATCAACAACGTGTTTTCAATTGCAGCCGCGAAAGTCTATCACAACTCTTCGCAACATACTTCAAGAAGGATTCGGTCCAGCCTATAATTTAGTTATATACTGGTGACGTAGTAAGAGAGATGCGGATTCGAATCCCACTGACTACAACCTTTTCTAAGCTTCAACATTTGACTGTTTCAGTATTAACGCATAGTAGGCAGTTTTGTTTTTTTAAATTAAGAACCAAATAGCAACAAATATCTGAGTACTTCCAAACTTGGTTGAGTTCCCAAAAACTTCATTTCCGAATGTTTTTCAAAGTTTGAATTCCTTTAGCCGCAGGTAATTTTTTTCGGGAACCACATTTAGTTATCTGAATAATTAATAGTCGCTCGATTATAAATATATCTATATAAATTTGTGGACTAATCTACTTGACGCAATTCTTTCAATGATAATTATATTTTCCCATTCAATTCCAGCCTTAAGCCTTTGGATTCATAAAACCCAAGACCTCTTGATTCAAATAAGTTCCTTAAATATGTCCTTTGTGTTTCCCTCCACGTTTTTCTGGGTAATTTCATCAACGTTTTGCGTCTCGTTTTTACATTAAGTTTTAATTTTCCGACCTCGTGAACATCTTATCACATTTACAAATATTATTATACCGAAAAAGAGAAATAACTATGGGCGTCTGGAAACAAATCTCGCAAGGGGCAACAAACGGCCAGATGTACGCGACGGAGTTTTTAATAAAGAAACTTCCAAATTACGTAAGTTAACAGTAAAAACGGTGATTCCTGGAAGGCACAAGATATTACAGTCAAATTTATTTTTCAGCAGGGATCCAGGCGTTTCAAACCCTTTCAGTGTTGAAGCTCATTAGCTTTTGAGATTAATTAGATATCTATTCACTGTGTAGTCAGGCGAAGAATATTATTTTTAAAATCGTATGATGGAGGTGAAACGTATCAAGATAATTTTCAACATTATGGAAAACCTTTTCTTAGATCATAGTTATAAAGGAGAAACCTAAATACTAAAGCACAGTGACTGCTATAGAGAAGGAAGCCGTTCCAAATTCTTGATACCTTACTAACAAAGTAATTCCGATTTCCAAATTGTATCACAAATATTAACTTGCGCACAACAAATCGCCATTGCTTTGGATATGATCTGCATCAAACATGGAAATATTATTTCGTTGTTTCCCTGACTTCAAAACATAAAAGGTAAGGGCCTTGGAGATGAATGGATATCAGCTTTCACAGCCCACCAGCAACCAAACCATGATGATATTGCGGCGAAACCTCAGGTCAAGATTCGTGACAACGACCTGGTAGATTGAAGGAGAGGGATAAGAAAAACTTTTGGACCCTTAGCCGACACTAGAACCAACAGAAGACTGGATTTGGAAGTAGCACTTTTTGAAGTATGGATGTGTATCTCCGTCGGCCACAAGACTTTCTCGTAAAGCCTAAGGCTAAGGAAACCCGATTCGTTCTCTCTCATAAATGGAAATACTTGAAACTGTTAGTCTGTTGACTACACACATTGTCTCCAGACGTGACCTGCATATAGTAGGAGTGGTAAGTGACCCAACGTGCCCATGCTGTGGTGGAGAGGAATTATACTGGGGAAGGGGCGGTGTTATAGTTCTGGGAAAAACAAGTTGGGTAGGGCTCACTCAAAACTGCTGGACTAGATACGCAAAGGGCCTGCTGTTGCCTAAGCATCCGCGACTGCTCGTATTGGGTACTAAATAACATTCATAACATCAAGGAAGACGTTTTGGATTCTTGGTTCGTTAGGAACCAATGAGATAATTCTGATAAGTGTAGATAAGTGCAGGATATCCCGAACACTGAGTTATATTCGAATGTATAGCCTCGTCCCCATATGAATGTATTTATCCTAACTACAGTATTGAGTTACCTTATACTTATAGTGTTAACTGAAACCACATGTTATCAAACAAATCTCTCTACTAACGTTCTGGATGTTTGACATGTTGAACCCATTTGAATATATATTTTTTGCGCTACATGAACTCAAAATTAGATTTTATCACGGTTCTATCAATTCAAACCGTCATGTAGATTATAGATGCGTTTACTTGGTGAAAATCTGCTACCATGGAGATAAAATAATTGTGTAATTAATACGATTATTTTATCTGCATGCACCCTGAGTTCAAAAAATTTAAAGTACAAATTTTTAACCTACTCTTAAAATATATCATAAAACGTATAATTGTTCAAGCAGTATAATTTTCTATTGGATTTCAGTGTTCAAAGCAAAAACAACTCGTTATTAAAACCTTGCTGCTTCATGCACGTATTTCAAACGGATAACTCATCGGTCTGTTGTGTAAATTTCTGACGATAGAAACAATTATAAAACCAATTTCACTCACTACAAAGTTGGCTTTGGCTCTGATATGTTTCACTTAATAACCAATCAACATCATTTTTCTTGTGAATGTATAAGTGACCTGTCCGGAACTGCGGGTTTAAAATACACTGCAAAAATTCAGAACCCTGAAAGGGTTGCAACGCACAAATTAGATACGATTTTAAACTAGAAAACTATAATTTTCGATTACTATTGAACGAGCGAAGGTCTATCGTGCACAAACACCATGTTTGAGCGAAGATTTATAAGAGTAAAATAATATTTTTTGATACGCGAATACAATGGTATAGAAAACAATCCAATAGATTTTAAACGGATAAAAATAATCTAGAGCCTATTAAACGAATAGTTCTCCATTAAAAAATATTACACTCAAACGTAACTTTTCTAGGCATTTAAATACTGATGATTGTCAAGCAAGATTGAAAATCCCGTTCTTTCTGCAGCTCCAACAAATGTACATTATACTTACTTCTCACATAAATGAGAACATTAAGATAACTAATATCAAGAAATAGATATAATATCTACGTTTTCGTCAAAAAGAAACAAATAATTATAGGAACTTCCTGAAACCTTAATGCTTTTTCCTTGTTTAAGCAGCATCGACTGCTATGGTCATTAGCTACCTCATCATTTGCTATACTCTACAACTTATACATCTATTTTCCAGTGATATCGCGTTGCCTTAAAGTACGACATGTTACAAATTTGAGGCTCTTGTTGTATCGGCTCATTTTTGTGTAACAGGAAATTTAATGTTTTGCTTCACGTCGTTAAGATAGTTCTTCTTGCTTTTCCATTTTATTCGCCATATATTACGTTGATGTTCTTCAATATACTTCTTTAATAATAATAATAATAAAACGTCTTTATTTGGGCGAAGTTTAGCATAAAGCTATTCTTACACTTAACCCTTAACCTAACCTAAATGCTATCATATAATAAAAAGGCAAATTATACAGGAAGCGCGTTCTACATACATACATACCTCCATTTTTGACACTAAATAAATTGAACATTAAATAAAAAATAAAAAAATAATAAAAATAAAACGGGCTCAATTAGAACCTCTATATACTCAATATACAGTGAAAATAAATGATCGCTGAAATAATGAAGTAGAGTGTTGAGGTACAGTTATAATACCAGTGAATCTCACATTGACTGAGTGAATGCAATCTCTGGTTATCAATTTATCTTTCAAGAACGGGAGATTTATATAGAAAATCTACCTAGGATACCTTCACAGCCGGGCACCCAAATAGAAAGTATTCTAGTTCCATCATCTATCAGTGACTTTATTTATTTTTCAAGTTGTAAAATAATTTTCCATCACAAACATACTGAATCAGTTAAAATGAATGACTGGAAGACAAAATTATGTCCATTATAACCCCAAATATAGGCTCTACTAACCTGATATTTTGGAGTATCTTGGAACAGACGAGCACTGCTTAAAGCTTAGACCGAAGTTACAAACCTTTGCAATAGAATACTTATATTGCTCATTCCATACATTGATTAGAGAATCCTGAGATAATAAATCTCTGCTACGCTCATAGTCTTAAAATATCCGAGACAAACTGTTCAATGCACCCCTTCAGTGTCCTTTTGAATATCAAAACAAGTTGCTTTATTACGACAGAAAAATGTGGAGCATGCTATGATATCAGAAAAAGTTGAACATTCCACCGTCATGCGGAATTTACAAATTGCCTGACTAGGGTCTACTCGTACATAGTACATTTCTCAGCAATGTCAGTATCGATTATAAATGGAGCGCAATTGACATTTTCATTTGCGGGAACATCATACTCTGACTTAAGGAGACATCGTTTGTGATGAATTCTCTTTTTACGTTTTTTTAGCCTCAAGTAATTGGCTCCTCCTTATTACAGGTTTTTTATGCAAATGGTTACCTGTTCATTCATATACATTTGCAGAAAGTAACCATACGCCAAAGCAGTGATGCTGATAAAAATAACTGACTGCTGTCAAACTATTCATCAGCTTCGTCAAGGCAGTCCTTTGGTCTTAGAAGTAAGTTGATCTATTTGTGCAGTTTGCCAGGACTAGAGATCTGGGAACAAGACAGTTTCAGTAGAAATATGGGCAATTTAATTTTGATTCGTATTTTATTAAAATATGAATAGTGACCTCGAGTCGGCAAACTTGCCCGACTGTGTAGTGTCTGCACTTCTTCTCGAAAAAGAGTGTTGCTATGCGCCAATCGGACGCGGTCCCTTATATTCATCAGAATTTCGCGGTCTCAATGCAGAGTCACTTTAGGAAAGTACCATGGTATATATTGGTTATGGTGCGCAGAGTTTTGTTCTGCAGTATCTGAACGCTTTGAAAATGCGTCTTCGCAAGAAAACACCAAGCACATGGTTTCAGAAACAAAGCCTCGTTTTATCAGAGTGATGGAAGAGTTTCACAAAGTAACAGGATCTATAATATACACAAGTGCAGTTTGTTCCACAGTTCACAGTTTTCGAAGCAAAAGACCTTATGTCAACTACCAATCACACCCATATCTGATAAACTAACTGTATCTACAGCAGTACTGACGTATGACGTTTCCTCCATAAAATCCATCTAATCCAGTCAGAAATGCTTCTCGCTATGTCTAAAGAATTGCTATATTTTCCGAATTACGTCAAATGCACGCTTTTAATGGTAAAAAGGGAGTGCACAAAACATTTTAACCAAAAGTTTAGTCCATTACAATATCAAGTATTGGTCAGCTTAAAAATGCTTCCGGAAAAGAAGTAATCTCATTAACTGACTAAAAGCGAGGAACGTAGTCCAGTAGCGCTACAAAAAACGGTAAATAGTGTAACCACTAGTTTTATTACGATATAAACATGTGGAGCATGTTATTATATGTGGCAAAGTTGGATAATAAATACAACATGATGTGAAGTTTACAAATGACCTGTCTAGGGTTTACGTTTCACATTATTCAGCCTTGCGAAAATACATGATTCAGCTGGCTGGTCTGACTTTTTTATTATTAGAAACGTAAGTCCAATTTAAATACATTTCCTTCGTATGTTTCTTCTTTGCTCTCTTGTAGTGGGTATTGTTGATGCAGATTGATTACTTCTACATGTAAGGAATGTAGACCATAAAGTTCAATATAGTGAATTGTCGAACAAATAATAAATGATATGAAACGAAGCACCGAATAAGTGGTAAAAATGAAATATTACCCTACTGCACTCGTACCTCATTAATTTTATTTATAGTCTGGTTGAATAAGGATACAATGTGGATGTGAGATGATTACTGAACCGGTCCTAAAATTATATTGGAAATGATTAGTGCATATCGGCATTAATTTTGTTCCTTCCTATTTATTTGCACAATAAATATTCATATTCGAAAAATACTGAAATTTTGTTGTCTGATTGATTTTTTCTATTTAGTCGGAAAATATAAGTAATGCGTCATACATGGGCTGAAGAGCATGCATTTTTCTTGACATTGAGTGACCAAAAAATCAGAAATTTGGACAAAGTGGCCTAGATCAACATTTACGACTGCAGTTGCAAATATTAATAGATGGTAACAACAATATAACTGTCAAATTGGTTTAGGTGATTTTTCCGAAATTATCGGCTTTTCTACTCAATTGTCGTATTTGAGGAATAAAATAAGATAATTTGTGAGAGATTTCACGAAAAGTATGTGAATAATATATATCTATATATGAGTGCGATTAGAATTGCGAAAAAACGTACCTGGATAAGATCGATATGTGATACTACAGTGTAATTATCGAAAAACAAACGCTCGGAAAACTCAAATTCAAGCTCCTGGTAAGTTGATCGATTAGTTAATAAATGTACGCAACTATAAATTGAAGTTACATTGAAGGATAAGTATTACTTACACAACCAATGAATCTTTCATTTAATACTCTGGCAAATCACTATTCTTGTAAGAGACACTTTTTCAACCTTGTGTCTTATGATTTGTAATCTCCAGAATAGTAGAGAACTATTTTAGTATACCTGTATATCACAAGTTATAATGCGTTTGTTTAGTTTCATGATATCGAACTTCTCTTGCTCTGCGTATTACCAGGAGGTAGCGGCTAAGCTACTTTCTAACTTACTATCAAACGATTCAATGTAGGAACTTTGTAATTACTTTGAGTTAATTTTAAAATAATCGTATTCGAGTTTGATAGCTATTAAAATTATTTTATCGCTTTTTATAGCTGGAGACACACATAAAATACATACAACATTGATAGTGACAAGAATGATCAGATCAGTTTACTCACTTTGTAACGAAACTTGAGAAACGCAACTAATAGTGCTCTTGGAGAACGATGGATTCGTTCATTTCCCAAAATAATAATAGGAATTACAAAAAATGAGATTTGGGAATATTTTTCATGAATTTCGCATGAATTTTAACATTCCATACTATCATTAACGATCGCTAATATGGTTTTCGCAAGCATCTCCACGAGAAATCCTCTGGCCTACGTCACACATATGTAAAGTAGGGCAATAAAGCTTCATGTAGACAGTCTAGAGTCATTGCGTTGCGTATATATTGAAGGGTTTTTATAGGACGTGCCTTGAGAGAATTTTGATCAAGCTTGCTGCCTATGGGCTGCCACCGGGTCTGTGCAATTGGCTGGATAGATTTCTTAGAGATCGCTCCTTATTTGTGGTGGTGGATAGATATGCTTCCGATAAACTTACCATCAATGCGGGTGTTCCTCAAGGATCTTCCTTCCTCCAACGCTCTTCTTGCTGTACATCAACGATTTGTTGGAAATAACATCCAATACTATCTACAGCTTCGCTGATGACAGCACCCTTATTTATTGCATGGAACCGGGCCCAAGATACCGAATTTCGGCGAGGGCAGCATGCAGTTCAGATCAATGAGGACACGGAGTTCTGTTCAACGCGCAGAAAACTCGGACGAGAGCCTTGACAAAAAATTCCCATGCTGGTCTGTCAGCAGTGAAGATTGAAGAACACCCAATACTTGAATCATCTTCCATCAAGCTTCTTAACATCAACAATATTGCTACTATAAAAGGCCCAGATAAGACCATCGATGTAGTACTGCTCGCATGTATGGGGATGCGTCCCAAAGCACTTCCTGCAGCCTCCGGACACAATCCAGAAGCGAGCAATACGACTAGTGGATGCGCCTGACTTCACAAACGACCTCGACAATCTAGAAGCCGGTCGATTTTACAACGTCTCGAACAAGCCTGTGCCAAATGTCGTACTTTCGGAGAACCTCGGCGTTGTGAAATGGGCTTACGGGGACAGTGTTCCCCGATGGTTACAATCTACAGTGTTCTAAGGTCAATGTGAAGAGAGATTTATTATATATATATATACATATATATATATATATATATATATATACATATATATATATATATATATATATATATATATAAATCTACACACATTATATCGGCTCGGTCAGTCTGTCCACTGTCATTTTTAACACGCTTTTATAAGCTTCACATGAATGTATGTATCTATGCTTCTACGTATCTATGTCGATGTGTTTGTAACGCAATTTTCGAACGGTAATTTCACCCACTTCAATCACCTAATCTTGATAACTACTGCGCTGACTGTACATTTGAGGTACGTGGCTCATGATTGTGAATTATTTTATATTTGTTTCAAATCCATGCATTGACGGAGGAGTAATTAGCATAAAACAACCGAACTTTGTGTTTGTTTGCTAGGAACGATTACAGTTAGGCGATCATTTATTTCACGGAATTTATATTCGGAATATTATACCAGACAAATTTTATAAGTAAAAACCATTTCTATCAAATATTAATACGCCACACACTATCTATAGAACAGACGACATAAAAAAGTAAGACTGGCTTAAATAGTTAATCTTGTTATCAACACGGAGGAAGCAGGTGTTTCAATCGGCTGGTTAGCCCAAAAAACCACCAGAGTAATATTTCCTTCCAAAACTTGACAAGGTTTCATGGGTTACTAATTTACACTACTTCTTTTCTCGAGTTGCGTATACTAGATTTACGTTTCTATTGGTCTTCAACCTAATAAAAAAGTTGAATCATCATCATTTTTGGATTCAGTACGGTGGAAAGATAGTCAGGTCATCAGTTCAATTCAAATTATACTTGAATTTCCATTAACCTAAAGCCTAAATACGAATTCACCGTTGAGATACTATAGAGACGTAAATATACATATATTTTGAACCCATTAATTTCGACAGAATCGGAAAAGGTTGTTCCGAATTATTGACATTGTTGGGTAATTTTTACTCAGTGCGTGTGTGGGTGTGTTTTTGTTATCGTACTCGATATATCGAAAGCTTTCATTAGGGTAAGGCATGAGATTCTTTTGATCAAGATTACCGTCTATGTACTGCTACCGGGTCTGTATTACTGGTTGGATAGCTCTCTCGGAGATTTGAGGTGGTGGGTGAATATGCTTCCTATGTATATTACCTCAATGCGGGTTTTTCTCAGAGACCTGTCATTTGTCCAACGGCCTTCTCGCCATACATCAACGAACTGTTAGACATAACATCTATTCCTATCATCGAAAATGACAGCATCCTTATCGCTTGCGTGGATGCGGGCAAAGCACTACCATCCCAAGATACCTTACTTCACTGTGCAAATGAGTAACGATATTGAGATAATTGTGAAATAGCGATCTAAGGATCAAGCTCAGTTTAATGCGCAGAAGACTCAGACAACAACCTTGACAAACAAGTCGCATGCCATGCAGATAGGGAGATTTATACTTGAATAGTCTCCCATCAAGCTTCTGGGAATTAACATCAACAATAACATGTGATGGCACGATGATGTTGTCGTGCTCGCTAGGTCGGCGTTTCAAAAGCAGAGGATTCTCTTTCGTTCCAGGAAATTGTAACCTCCAGAACAGCTACTGATATTCTACAATGCCCAGATCAAATCATCCATTTTCATTCTGTAGAATCGATTACACGTTGTGAGGTGACGAATATTTGGTGTTAGTCTATTAATGTTTTTCATTTACGATATGTTGGAATAATAAAAACGAAACCAAAGGGTACAAGGGTATAGAGATTATTTTTCAAAACATTTACATTTTACGAAACGATTTTCGCGAAAATATTTATACCTCAATCCTAACAAAGGGCATTCCTAAGATTAGATGAACAGAACTTTTTAAAACGAAAAAAGATTGGTTTTCTAGTAAATCGTTGAAGGGGGTATTATCAGTTTCTGGGTTCTGGCGCCACCATCCAATACCTCCACGAGCTGTCACTGCTTTTAATCACTCTATGATATCAATGTAATAGTCACATGCGTTTGTCCTCCATTTGATCAATCAATAATCAAGTCTAGTTATATGTAAAGTCCATTCATATCTCTGCTTCGATTTTGCCAAGCGGTCAATATATTGATTACAAATTACGAAAACACTACAAACACCGACATTATATAACTCCCTCATGACTGTGTGCAAATAGATTGTTGAATATGAAATTTGCTTTAACATTATATTGATATAAATCGTATTATGATTAATTCGTGGACAAATTTAAATTACGCGGCATTTGGAGAAGCAGGTGGAAGATAATAAAATATGTTCAAATAGTGTGAGCGCTAGTCCCATGTCAAATGTACAATATTCCCTCAGTCTCATAGTGCAACTTCATTGAACACCTACAGGGCTATTAAAAAATCACGTGACCCAAATCATAACCGTTTCCATATCCATCATATTTCAAAATAGCCACCAAATTGCTAAGTCTTTGTTTAAGTATATCTCCGTAGTGATTGTCGATTTTGATTTTCAAATCTATTACCGTGGATTTACTGATGACTGCTTTCTGGATTCATGTCCATTCCAATAAGGCCGTATCAGGCTCAACGCTAACTGAAATTGAGACAAAATCAATATTGCTCACCTGCATAGACGTGCTGTGGCTATTTTCCCATCGGTCAGCGCTAGCTTCGTTCTGAACTAGTACAACTGAGCTAAGAGGCAATGGCACTCGACCCTACGTCATCGCTGATTTAAATAAGAACTACATACGCGTTCAGTATGCTTATAGAGTATTTTGAAACCCCCAAGTATGCCAGGAAAATCCTGCGTAAAAATGTATATCCACGTTTCCTAGTTCTTAACTGTTTGACCTTTGAGGCCTGGACCCACCTATCCTGGGCCCACCTATAAGGTGCTTGTCTACAGGCCTATGTATTATTTTTTTCAATAATTAATCAATGCAGTTTTGCACAGTATTTTCCTGGCAGACTCGGAGGTTCCATAATGCCCTATAGCCATAGGGTCGAGTGACATTGGCTCGCATACTATACTGTAATGTTGGTATAATAATATCATGAGAGGCTGGTGTAAATTGGATTTTAGCCATTTTGCTGTTGAAATATGCCAATATACATTAATCCATTTTCCACTGACTGATGAAAAATATTTTCTAATACTCCTGTGATGTGCAGTCATAGTACATTTTTTGAAATAAAATAACCCTGGACTTCATTCTGATTGAAATAAATCATTGCAGATCAGTCGTTCAGCAGAATGTTTGGTTCAGAAAAACTTCATTATTGATGCTTCTCTAACCTCCAATCATTTTAAGTTATATGTGAAAGAAATATTTTAGAGGATCAAGTGTCCAGAACAGTTTTTACGTATTCCTCAGGTACTGTACGTTCTAGGACTTTTTCAAATCCACCAAACATTATTTTTGAATAACGGCTTACTTTATAGTTGCACGAAAATATTGTAACAAAAATTTTTTCGTGACGGTCTGCTTTTGAACCTCCATGTCAGATGGCGTATTCGTCTTCATACAATCTCAATGATCCGATCACTGTTTTTGATAAAATTTGGGGTTCGATATGTATCACATTACATTAGAAATGGGCTGACTATCATCTATATTAGCTTGTTTAACAATCTTATATTGGATATTAATACCCAATCGCACGATTCATTACAAAACATCAAGGACAAAATACAAAAACATTTTTAATTGATACTTCATCTTTCATGTAAAAAGAGAAAGTGTGAGACGCATAAACTCACAAGTAACTACATTATGAGCAACAATAAGAACAGCAGAATTCAACATCGCTACGCGCTATAAAGCAAGAACAAGCATTGCCAAACACTGAGTCTATCCAATTGACTCGATATTTTGAAATTATTCTCTTGTTTTTGGTTGCAAGACATGATTCATAATAATACTTAAAAATCCTACAAAACATGGGGCAGCTTGCTTGGGGGCTGAATTGCAATGTAATAAGCCTGGTTCATCAGAATTGACGATCGAACTTAGGGATAATTGGATGAATGGTTTATTTATCAGATTTTAGTTAATTTAATTAGGCATGTATGGTATAAAAACAACAATATTACTAAATGTGTGATTGGCATATGCCATCCTTAATGCTTGAAACACCTGTGCTGGTCGGATAATTACGGAAAAATTGATTCTGGGTATTAACTCACTTAACTGTAAAGCAGTTTTGGAGGTTTAGTTCTCTGAAGCATCCATGGTGAAATTAAACCAACTGTGCGGCCAGGTGGAGAATAAGGTCTTAAGGTAGAATGACCCAAATTCTTGTGGTGGGATGTATCCCAAAATAGGCTTTGCAGTCAGTCTGCGGTTTCACTAGGAAAGAGTGTCATCGTATCTCGCTCATGGCATTACACCGGGTATCGATGTGAAGGTTGGGATGAGGGGTTAAGAGGTGACCAAAAGCGATGTCGAAAACATATGTGTACTTTGTTCGTTTCCAGCATGTGGACTACGGAAAATTATATAATTAAATTGGTTAATAAAAAGCTGTCGTGCGTATTTCCATTTTACGCACGTACGGTGTTCTGCTGTGGTGTTGTGAAATTTTATATCTGGCTAAAACTGCCACTTTTAGTTAGTTGGTGATATCATTCTGGTGCTCTAGCCATTATACGTACAAATACTCGTGGACTGCGGGGCTTGGTTGCCAGTTTGTAGCTGAAATCACATTTTCCGGAAACTACAATCGTCAAATATTTTTATGATATATGTACAAGATAGTTCATTGCTCATTGTACATTAATAACCCGCGATATCGCCTAATGATACCCATGATATTTATTGGTGTAGATATCGGTGAAACGATAAACAGAAAATCGATGGAACTGTTATCATAGTGTTATGAAATATAGTACAATAAGATGTAAGCTGAGTTTAATAATTAGACTGGCATGTTTAGACGTGTCTTCTGGGAAAGTATCAATTCTATTGTTTTTTCCTTGACCATTTTTCACTGCTCACCCTATCTCAGATTTTTACGTATGTACATTACTTATCTAAACCAATCATTCCTCAACTTCTGCTGGATAATTCGATAATTTTGTTTGTGCGTTTCCATCTTTAATCATGGGAGATCAAATAATTGAAGTCCGGTTATATTTTTGAGCATCAAGCATCCTCAATATTTCGTTAATTCGTAGTTGAAATGCAGAGCAGAAATAGATTTGTCAGATCAGATTGCCGAATGTTAAATCTGCAACTTGGTCGAATATGAACATTACCTGGGTAATTCGCTCAAACCGACCGCCGTATTGATTTAACTCACACTGTTGCATCTTAATAATCGCCAAGTTGAGGGCTTTAATTTGCTCAGACAGTGAAATCCTTCCTGAATTGCTCCAGATTCAGGCGCTTCCATAGAAGGTAATGGCTTTTCATGTGATGTTCTAGTCACTTGAAGTAGACTCTTTGTTGATACCGACGTATTCAACATTGATACAGAGCAAACCGTATTCGCTGCAACTGAAGATAAATAACTTGTGAATTTGAAAAAAAGTATACCTGACATCTTCGAATAGGAAGATGTTAAATTTAATATTCATTCCCGACCCCATCCCTTGTAATTGCGTTTTTTTTGTATTTATAGGACAAATGTTAGTTCCCGCATAGTATTTATTATTTGCCCTCTTCAGGTGTATTTAGTTTCTAATGAATTGTATTGGATTGTCATTATTATGTATTGTCTTCATGCCGAACCCGATAGAAGTTCATTCGATACAGAAAGACCTCTCGTCCACATCGCCAATGCACAAATTATCTTAAATATAAATGAAAGTTTGCATCAATATATTTCCTCTGTGAAAAGGAAAAGTAACAAAAGTGTTACATGCGAATAAAATAGTTGTGTACTTAACAGAGTTTTACAAATAAAACTCTTTTTCTTTCAGTGACGTGTTTCTATTTATATTTAAATCATCGTCCGACTGTCAGATTTGACGGTTTAAATATAAATCGAAACTTGTCACTGAAAGAAAAATAGATTCATTTGTGAAACTGTGTGTCTAGTACACAACTATTTTATCTGCATGATGGAAGAGTTTTATCAAGGAAGAGCATCGACAATCTACATGATAAAAGTGTACCGATTAACTGGCCGTGAATAAAAAACAAAGCCATCATGGTTCAAATTCATTTTATGTCAGTTCCGTATACATCCCGAATATTGTGTTGACCAGCCAGTAATATGGAGAACTCGATACATAGCCATTATGTTCCTTCGAAATAATTAATTGTTTCTGCGACATATTTTGGGAGATGAATTATCAGATATATATTAACACAAAAAGAGAACCCTGGAATCAAATTGAATGAATTCATGCTTTCCATGTGTTGATGTAATTCTGTGTTCGAACAACTTACACATCCAAACCCTAACATAAGAAAATGAGTACATCATACACTGTTCTACTGCAATTTGTTTTGATTACAATGAAACCTTAACAACAACGTACGAAAATGTCTTTGAACATCTGAAGGTTTCATCACAATCCAAAAATTACTTTACGAGTCATAGAAACGCCAAGGACTATCGAACGGAGTTCAGACAGACAGATAGACCGACGAAAATAAATTGAATTGAACAAAGTTGCCCGTATCATTAAACATCAAAATACTATTACCCAAATAAGAAATTTTTCGCAGTCACAATACTTCTCAGCCAATTGGTGTGGGAAGTAAAATAAAAGCCTCGTCAGGAGGAGCAACAACAGCACGTGTTTGACGCGTCTTTAAAATTCATAACCATCCACGATTTGGGATTGCTTAGATACTTTTCTATAGCAAGTATTTTCCAATATACGTTTCCGCATTGCATTTCCGTGTAATGTTTCGTATACGGTACTAGGAAAATTTAGATATTTGCATAGGGAATTCAAATACCGATAAGCCGAATATTCCCCCAACGACATTCTGACGTAGCTACTAACGAGAAACTCGCTTCGCAAAACTAGGGTGCTGGACTATTCACGTCAGCAGATCCCGCACATGAACAGAGCATCAATAGTTGTTTATATAAGTGGCGATTTATCACTTGCATCACTTAAGCGGGTGACATCCTGATCGCAAAAATTACAAATTTGATTTTCTGCCTTTTTATTGTTTATATCTATATGTATCACTAATATTCTTGTAAATCAATGTAACTTAATAATAATAATAACATTTATTTTCCAGAAGACGAAGTAACATCGTATTGGAATGGTCAAAATAACATTGAGAAATTAAAAAAAAATACAGATAAATATATGCCAAGGCGTTAATTTACAAAATATTCGTCCACGGAGTAGACACACTGTTGTACAAGCATGATACTTCTGTATCTTATGCTGTTATCTATTTGATTCAAAATGCGTCAATCAATCTGTAGGAGTATTTGTCACCTTCTAACGTCGATGGCATAAAACTGGAAGAAAAGAAAAATCAATCAGACTTACTTTCCAAAACTTTATTTTTTATATCTCAAATATCTAATCGTTCTCTTGCGTAATCAAAACATATTTGTTCAGTGGAGTCAAATACTTTCAACAATGGCAACTTCATATTTATATACGTTTCTGGAAGTTTTCCAATTTGTCCATCTCTGAACGCTTCCAAAGTTCTGGCCACTTGAAAATTGTTGTCTGTCGAACATTTGATGATGTTAGCAAGGTAATTATCCAAATATAATCTTCAAACTTTGATGTTCTAGGTTTCTCAGCATTACAATCACTTATAGGTGTGAAAATTATTTCGTTGTGTAAAAAATTGGAAATGTAAAATATAGCGCAAAGTGTTATTTACCTTTTTCGATGTGACGCCGATGAAGGAAATAGGATTTGATTAAACATGCTCGCTCCTTTTCGGCTTAACGGCAGATATGATATCCGAAAATGCTGAACCGAGGATTGGAAAGTATCCATAGAGGACGATTTTTAATCTCTAGGCACAGCTCCTAGCTTTTTGTGGCAAACACATTGTAGAAGATTGTACTTGGACATAATCGAAACATATATGTCGTAATACAATTACAGGTATTGGTCTTATATTTTTTACCTAAACAGTCATATAAGCTAGACTCAAATGATTTCAGATTATCCCACAGGAATTTTTAGAAATGAGAGAGCTGAAAGTGCGCTATGAGAGGAGCTGATATATGTATGGATCAAACTCTACTGAAGAATTTGAGTAACAATAGTAATCCATTTCCTTTGTGTATGTTTTTCTGTGAAATGTTTCATACAAGAAAATATCCAGCGGGTTTTAACTGTGAAACTGTTCGCCTTATATGATGTAATCAATCAAGGATGCGTGCATATCTCTAAAACCGAAACTTGTGCTTGAGCTTTTATGAAGACATAAAAATCAAATATAATTTAGATAATCATTCATATATTTAAGAAGCAAATGCTCAAGTGTAATACATATTATTCTACTCTGCATCTCTATGACCTTCAATAAAGCAAACTACAAGTGTTTATACTGGAGGGTAAAAGGATAATGCCTTTACTTTCGCCTTGTAACAAAAAAATTCCAATAGCTGTTTTTAGCCAAATATCCTAAGCCGGTAATTTTCCACATAACGGAGGCACAGCATAACGGAGGCACATTGAGTAGGCTCGCTTGAGGTGGAACCTAATCTATCTTCAGCTTACGACCCTGTTTCCAGCCTCATCACCATTTTTCATCCCATTTTGGAACTTCTACCTCCTACGTTACCCATTATTCTCGCGTAACACAAAGATCAATGGCGGAAGTTACGTTATACAGCATGATTATGATATAACGACAGCTTCCTCATAATCTCAAAACGTATTTTTGGATGAGATTTGCGTTTGTCGGTTACCATTTGATTTTTGTATGGATTTTGTTAAAATGGTAAAAATTAGCTTTTTCTAGAATAGTTTAGAAGTGTACTTATTTAAATGACTCTACTTATTATCATCATCCGCAATAAAGATTCAGCGATTTTAATGAATCTTAGATATAGCTAACGAAACTTCATTCAGGTACAGCAAATTAGAAGCAAGTCGGATATCATTTTTGGACATTTCTCAAATTTTTGAATGCCTATACACTTATGTACGAAAGATGTTTCTGGAGAATCCAGGATTTCTAATCTGATATTTACGTGTGATGGCAAAAAACTGTGGTCACAATGTTTATGTGAATATGTATGAGTATACATGATCTCCCTTAGGAGGATCGTCCATTTCTGTATAGATCACCCCTCAAAGAGGCATAAAACCTATCGTGCTACCATAGCAAAATGATGTTCCGGCTGTGGAGGTCCTCTATTAGATATATTAACCTTGTCGAATTGAGTCTAGTAGGTTCACACCGTGCTTTGAAGCGCATCCCCACAGGAAAGCAGTATTCCGCAGATGGTATTGTGATATACTTGCTTGTGTTATCAGCTCAATTTCCAACTTCTATAAAAAAGAGTTCGGATCTGTATATAAAGAGTAAAGAATTCACAGACTGATCTCGACTCTCGACGGTCTTGAAATAGCCGAGGATCGCGCTATTCTGTTTATTTTCCCAGAAGGGGAACCAGAAGGTATATTTAGCTTGCATATTATCTCTCGGATTTACAGCCAGCGGTTCAATCGCCTCACCTCACTGCCACTCCAACTGCAGATTTAAGTGGATGTGTCGTTAAATATAGAGTCTTGCAGAACACCTCTGTGATCCATCGGTTTCTCTTATTATTACGAGCGCGCACTAGCGGATTTGTAAATTAAGGAAACTAAGGGCTTTAGCCTCGGCCTGTAAAGCTTTTGTATAAAATATGGTTTACAGTTAAAAAAACATTCAATCTTACCATACTTTACTGTAATTTCAGATTAGCCTTTGTTTTTTCCTTGTGTAGAGTAGATAAAAATCATGTTTTAAACTATTACTATGGACATCATTGACCATACAAAAAACTATCCAAATAACTCGAATATCATGCCCCTAAAAAAAAGTCTGCTGCTATTTCAGGAAGTACGAATCAGTCATATTGACTCTAGTACCGACCGTTTATGAACACTTGCATAAAAGCTTACAGGGAATGTTGAAATATCTGAGTTGTAATCACAAATTCTGATTGTAAACAAAATTTTATCAGTTATTCTCTTTAAGATACTTTCCTTAAGTGTCAAATTTCAATGCGGATTTTGGAGTAAAATGTACATTCTTCTCCTAAACGTTTCTATATTATTTCCTATATGCAATGTGCAATGGAAGCTATGTAAATCCTGAATGCGCCTACTTGATGATACAATGGTATTTGAGATATTGTATTTTCTTGATGTTTTTTAATATATATAGACAGAAAGACTGAGGTAATTGAGTCACATTTTTGTTACTATTATTATATCTATAACTCAGATTTTGATATAATACTTGACTATCACTTGTTCGAGGATCGGCTTAGTGGTGACGGAGTAGAAACGAAAAAATAAAATAGCTCAAATATCATTTTTTGATTAATACCAAACAGATGCAGCCACAAAGGAGATAAGTCACCACAATAGAATACATAATTGTCAGCAGTGGTCACCAGCGAAAGATGTCGCCGCTCAACACAACTGTGGGCAAGATTAATCAGGACAACTCACACAGTACAGAGCGTATATAGATACACTTGATAATATAACATCAATCGGAGGCTAATGTGTAAATGGGACTTCAAAACAATATTATTCAAGTCAGTTGTTGTAGTTATTTCAAGAATTTGTACAGAATCCCTCAAGTGAGTAGGTAATTTTTATCAAGCCAATTTCTCCTAACCATAAAATATTGAGTATTTGCTGCTTTATTTCACTGCTTTTTAAATACAGTTTGCTATAAAGCTCCCAACTGAGGACCATGAAAAGCAGAAAAATCACAAAGTGTGCCACAAAGCTACACTTGACCGGTTTTTAATATCCAACATCAAAGCTTCCATAAAATAGTATTTGCACTAGTGGGTGCTATATTTACGAGCATATCAAACGTGTTGTAAAAGGAATTGTAACATCTACATTGTATTGAGAAGAAAATACGGTTTAGGAATTTACTTGAAATTAGAATTTATCAACCAAAATTTGAAAGCTTTTGATTAGTTCAAATCCTGAAATTTGTCCTGTGGTTGTTTCTCTGGTACGTCAATTATTTCACCAGCCGCTCATTAATCGTATGTGATTCCAATCAGCGACCAGTAGAAACTATAATGACTACCTTTGTTCATGACAATCCAGTGCTTTTCGCACATCTGCGTCCATCTTTGGAAAACGGATGGATTATGGTTTTATATTTTTATTGGGGTAAACTGCTCTGAAACCATGAATAAATATAATATTGAGTCAAGTCGGTTTACCTATTTGCTCACAAAAGAAGAGCTTTTACATGGAGCAAATTAATTTTTACAGCTGAAAATCGTAAAAATATACCTTTTGTTATATGGGAACATTTCATATTTTTTTAAATACTAGAGCTAATTATTATCAGTTCGTTGAATAGTTGCATTTATTAGTATGATTTTTATGATATCTGCATCTTAATTATTAACAGTTCTGAAAAATACATCATTTTTATGGATGGTTTTCAACAATGTAATTATGCAATCACCAATAGGCATATCTAAATAGAATATATCGCATTTAAAAATAACCATAAATTTCAATATTGTCGTAAACATCCATAATTATTGCAAACATTGGTGATTCAAATCAAAGAGGTGGCTTTTTCATGTTTTTGATGAGATTTGTGATACGAATCAAAGGATCAGATATATTGCTGCATCACTTTCAAGTCACGTCCTCAAAAAAGTATTCTGTGTTCTTTAGTTGGTAAAGTAAACGTTAACTAATCAAGGCTGGACAATGAAATCTAGGTATCTAGGTAGAGTATCGTAGCTACAAGATTGCGTAGGATTTTGCTATTCTCTGCTAGAGGCGCGAATCATCCTTAACACCTTTCAAACTTAATGATGATAAGAGGGTTCGAAACGGCACGTAATATGTCGTGGGCTGTTATTACTCTCTAAACTTCGACTATCGCAGTGCGGTGGCTTTGTAATTAAAGGACTCCCAACAAGAGAAGCTTAATCTAAATTTATATATGTATTACTTACAAAGTACCCGCCTTCGTTTTAGCTATTGTTAGATGCATCCAGCATTAGTTGCGACTTCCATGACTGTATTTATATTGTAGCTGCTTATGTGAACGAGACTTCTTACTTCTTTGTAACAGTTTAATATAATATAATTTAGGCTTTAGCAGTGAAAAAAATGATTTTATAATTTTGTTATTTTGAAGTGTAAGCCATTGCCTGATAGAATATTAGCCACTTGTCTAGCTAGTCATTCTCCGGTATAAGCAAGAATTTTCCTTCCTGGTAGATTCTCGAATTGAATGCTCTTATTTTTTACACTTTTAATATTATTTGTGTCTCTCTAACTGGTTGACTGTTTATAATGTTCATATAGTCTTTTCAAAGGGAGTGCCACAGTACTGTTATGAAGTTGAATTGTTTGTCAATCTAATTCCTCGTAGATTATTTCTTATACACACACACAAACACACACACCCGCGCGCACACGCACACGCACACGCACACGCACACGCACACGCACACGCACACGCACACGCACACGCACACGCACACGCACACGCACACGCACACGCACACGCACACGCACTCGGGTAATGCCGCATGAATGCCATAGAAGGTAATTTATTTGATATATATCGAAATTAGGTTCACCTCTACGCGTTAATAACAAACTTGATAGACCAGATTTTCCAAAGCTTTCAGCATCACGATTTACTGAAATAAAATATATAAATCCATGTAATGCATATTTATGGTGGTTTATTGAATTTTATGTTCATCCCAATTTATGTTGTTATGCGGCCAACAACATTCCGTAGTAACATGGAGTAATATTTGTATTGATTTCACTTCCCACGCCAAAGTGCTATATGCGTGAAGGGTAGATCTGCCACTTTCCTTCGATAATACAGATTTTAGAAGTATTTTGTAAGTTCAGGCGATTTCACTCGACGTATTGCCGACAACATGATCGTGATAGGACATTTTGTCATTGATGTTGATCCCCAGAGGCTTCACGGGAGATGATCAGAGTATTGGGCGTCTTTCCATCTCCATGGATGACATACCATCAGGTGAATTCCTTGTCAGGGTAGTTGTGTGAATTCTCTGTGCAATTGCACTCCATTTGTAGATCCTTGTTGCGATGCCTTCAATGATCTGGATAACGTTGCTCCCGCCGATGTTGCGTCAATGACGTGAAATAGGTTATATATTTCATGTGCAATGGTATATGGAAGAAATGCTCGAAAATTCGAACTGTTAACCAGTTTCAGATGTTACGGGAATAGAGAGGCTTGTGGGAATTTTGGGAAACTAGAAACTTTTTGGAATTCTTATTTAAAACCAATATCAAAATTGATCCAAACAATCAGTAGTTAGGTCCAATATTTAATATAGTTATATTCTGATAACATAGCGTTGGAGGTGCAGGGTCAACACTCTTAATGGTATTTTTTTCTGAAAGGAGCTAACTTGTTGTACTCCTGTTTTAGCAAGAACTGCTCTAAATTGCTGTTATGCTGATATATTAGGTGGATGAGGATATGTAATTAAGAAGGCTCAATAAAAGCCTCTTAAAACTGATCTCAAATAGATTCACCCTATATTTCGCGCATTTTAAAACAACAAATGAATGAAGCTTACCTATATTTCCAAAGAAGGAGCCGAAGCGATAGCTGTTTTTTCTCCAATCAAGAATTAAATTAGCATAGTAGAGGGTATCAGTGAACGCATCATTATAAGAATATGACGTAATTCGGTCTAATTGATATTTGAAGTAACATGGCAGATTGCTGCGTTCTCGTTTCATATATTAATAAAAACCTCGATAACATTTGTTTAAATACATAAAAAAAGACAATAATTTTTAGAATCGTTCTAATCTGTGTCATCATTTAGATCTAAAAGCATTTCTATTTCTTAACGTCATCATGCCTATACCGATGCGATCGCTATCTGAATTTCATAGACCACAGACAGAGTAACTGGGACAGACATGAGAGCAGTATCCCAACTCAAGGATACTATCTGTCTAGGCTTCACTCATATATTATAGGAGGGTAGAAAGATAAGAAATCGGAAGATAAAATGCAAATTTTCATATAAACCACATCGCAAGCATAACGCACCGTAGTAGGAGTTTTAAACTGTCGTTAGGTTATCAAGTCTCCTACGCAACTCAGGCCATTGCAATATACATTTACCTTAATTACTTTCCACGTGTCACCTCGGTATACTCATTAGGAGATAAACTTGGACCTGAGCGCAGTATCTGGGGAGTTACTTGATTAAATAATAATAAATAATTTTGAGTTTAAAATCTGATGCTAAAGGCACCGACGGTCTAAGTTTGTCAATGATCAAATTAAGTTTGCCTATTACCCTAATGTACATCACCCATCTTGTAAATAGTTGCCTTGAAAAAGGTTATATTCCCAGAATCTTGGAAGCGAGCCATTGTTGTTCCCATGCCAAAAAATTCTAATCCAGAGGAACTTACTGATCTTAGTCTAATTAGCTTGTTATCTATTTTGTCAAAGATATTGGAAAAAGCTGCTCACATACTATTATTGGAATATGCCGAGGAATATATCATTCCACCAAACCACTCTGCTTAAGAAGACCTTACAGCACTACCACCTCTCTCCTAAATTTAGTTGACAATATTATCAGAGCGCTTGACAAAAAAATAGGCTCTGCAGTAGTATCAATCGATTACAGCAAGGCATTTGATAAAATAAATCATCAGTTATTAATAGCAAAGTTGAAATACTATGGTGTTGATCCCATTGTATTGAATTTCTTCCGAAATTATTTAACCAATCGTTCATAGTGTGTATCAATCGGTAACAACAGATCTAACTTTCTAGATATACACTCAGGGTTTCCAAAGGGTTCTGTTTTGGGCCCCTTATTGTTTTTGATATATATCGCTGATCTTCATAAGACTGTGAGTAATTGTCTTTCGCGATACTCAACTGATCCACTTTATTGACATCAACAATGTCGAGCAGTCACGAACATCAATCAAATACGACATTGAAAGAATAAAAGAATTCTCAGAAAGCCACAATTTGTCAATAAATCCTAGCAAGTCCAGCCTTTTACTTTTTTGTCCAAATCATGAACGAGAAATAATCAAATCCCAACTTACAGTGAAAATTGTATCTGAAAGATTGTATCCAATAGACGAGATTAAAATCCTTGGTGTAATCGTTGACCTTAAACTCAGTTTTACTAGTCAACGTCAAAAACCTGTTAAAGAAAACGTTTTTGTCACTTCGATCACTATATGCAAACAGAGCTATATTTGATTTTAAACTAAGGAAAAAATTATGCTCATCTTTGGTATTGTTCATTTTTAGCTACTGTGATATATTATACTATACATGTCTTGATGTAATGACTAAGAATCGAATTCAGATTATGCAAAACAACTGTGTCAGGTTTGTTTGCGGCCTTAGGCGCTTTGATCATGTTTATGAGAGTTTCTCGAAATTGAACTGGTTGAAAATAAAAGATATCGTCAAACATCATTTTCTTGTTTTCATTCACAAACTCATAATTTCGTCCAAGCCTATGTACCTGAAGGAAAAGCTTATATTTAGGAAAGACATTCACGACAGGCACATAAGATTCCCAAACTCTATCACTGTACCTATTCACTGTACTACCTTATTTAAGCGTTCTTTCACTTACAACGCTGCTGTGTTATATAACGCCATTAGTCCAGCATGCAAAGCCGTGTCTATAATTGTTTCAAAAAAGCTATCAAAGGCAAATGTACTTTATATCCATAGTTCTCAATTTTAAGTTTCTGGTACTTATTACTTGTTTTGTTATTTAGGATATAGTAACTTTATTTATTTGTATCTGCCATCTAACAACTTTTTCTTTTTGCAACAGTGGTTAAGTGTGAGAGTAGCATGATGCTAAACTTCACCGCTGTGTGCTCCACCTTTACTGTATTTCACAGTTTATATAAAGACGATTATTATTATTATTATTATTATTATTATTATTATTATTATTATTATTATTATTATTATTATTATTATTATTATTATTATTATTATTATTATTATTATTATTATTATTATTATTATTATTATTATTATTATTATCATTATTATTATTATTATTATTATTATTATTATTATTATCATTATTATTATTATTATTATTATTATTATCATCATGAATGCATATAAACCTTCATATCGTAGTTGATGCTCTATTGACTTACCTAATGTTTTTTTATTGAAATGACGTGTATTTTATTCAGTGCATCACAACTACTTTTCAGTACTGCTTCATTGAGGAAGGAGCAGTTAGCAAAAATTAAAGTTAAACCTTCAAACCATCTTGATGATTTTTTAATCTAATGAGAGGTCGTTTGGAACATGTTTAATGTTAATTTCAAAATATGTTTCATATAACAGACTGTAAAACTCATACCGAGGCGATATATTCATGCAAAGGACATATTTTTAGATATTTGCAAGTATCTTCTTCTGCGATTCTCAATCAACCTCAAGCATCCTTAAACGTATTAAACGTATTTAAGTTCAGAAGAGCAAAAACTATCGTGAATTCTCTTGTCTCAAATAAACTAAAATATTATAACAATGACAACCTGTTTTCTGTGCATTCGATTTCTGAGTGCCTGAAATATACATCTGTATATCATACTTTCTACGCGAGAAAATGGAATATAATCAAATATCCCCATAGAGCATACTCGAGTAGAGTTCAAGAACGAATTCTATGCTGCGACGCCTTTTGTTCTCCACATTCCGAAATACGAACCCGATTTCAATTTCGGGTAAGGCAGATTACGTATTGAAACTGAGAGATGGAGGATTTTCCTTCCGCTGTGAAGCGGAATTACATTAGAGGGTCATAGTAGCTCTGATACAAAAAAGACCTGACAACCTAAAACGGCAGCGTAATAGAATCTTTTTTGATGGGATGGAATGATGATTTACATAACTTCTCGCATGGAGAATTTTTTGCTTAGGTTACTTCTTGCACGAACGCGATAAATGATACAGATTTGTAGTTAGAAATCACACAGAAACCTGATACCGATCACCAGACATCTTTGGCTTTGGGAATTCATGCTCTTTCCAACTAAACCACTGTAACGTTCTTATCAAATATTCATTTTAATCAAAGACAATAACACAACAATTTCTAAAATAATTTATATCCACGTAGTCTGGTTCTTGATCGTTTGACGTCTGAGGATTGATCGCTGTCATAGCTCGACGTTTCAGTATATTCACAATGTCCCATCTCGAAGGCTCCATAACCAGAGACATGCCAATTTCAAAGGATCTGGGCATTCTAGACGTCTCTTTGGCAACTGTGCACATGCCGTATATACAGGGAGATCTTTTCCTAGCTACCAACACTGATCTTCTTGCACCACAATAGTGCAGATTATCTATGACAGGGTAGAGAGTGCACACCAAACATCTTGTATCTACTATAGGTCTTACAATAATAACTTGGTACAGTAACCAGTTGGGAACACCTAAAAATGCTACTAGACGTGACGACATCCAAATTACATACAGTTTTGCATGCATTTTTCGAATAAAATGAGAAGCCTTCAGCAATATTGATGCTTTTTTCCAGTTTATTGGAAATTTTCATTCAAGCGTCCTCAAACGTATGAAACGTTAAACTGAAATAAAACCGCTGAGATATGATGATTGAAAAGGAATTTATTTCGCAGAAGCTGTCAGGAAATTGATATCTCTACAAATCTTCCTGTATAATAATTTTAGAGGAAACTAAATTAATTTCTGTTATCTGTCGACAACGAACCCAATTTAAGAAGTGATTAATTAACATATTTCTATAATTGAAACCTCTCAAAATGAAAGTTGTATTTGAAGTAATATATAGGGTATTTCATATTTATCATTAAATTTTACTTCATTCTCGTACTCTATTCTACACTGCTCTCGTCCAAAAATAACTATTGTAAGTATACGAATATCATCCCTAGATTTTGCTTCAAGGATGTTAAATAAGAATTTCGTACATGCACTTTATAAACAACCAATGTGGATCAGGTAATGACGTAAATGGGCAAGAAAGTATAGCTACTATATTCTACGTCATGTCTCAACTCAGGATAATGTTCATCCAGTCGGATATATAAAAATATAATTCGCATATGTTCTCATAATATGGTATGAAGCAATAACTTCATAGTGTTGAAACCATCACAGATCTCTGCATGTGACAAGGCATCACTGCCTGAGAACATGGGAACATAGTGCGGCTCAATTCTTCGAAGATTTAATAATCTTCTGTCAAACTAAAGCACTCAAGCAGATATTCAGTACCACCCATAACAAAGCACTGCAAGCCTATGTGAATCGAAGTTATTAAAATGTAATTTCGCAAGGACGCGTTTGGCCAAGCCAGCAGCTGCCAGGATATTTATCCAGTTCAAGCGAGCACATCTCACTAAAGGACATAATTACACTGTATACAACTCAGAAAGGATCTGAATTTGCATGCTGCTGTTACTGCTTGAGAAATACTGCCCAAGATACCCTGTCACTTCCTCATCGGTGAGCAGCATTTGAGCTGGCTTTTTACTACCCACGTTAATGGGTAGGGAGGTATTGTAATAAGGAAATTTTTCAAAATTGAGCTATTACATCTCCTTGATGTTTAGCGGCATATAAATCAAGAAAAACGATGTTACCCATTTCCGTCAGTTGGTCCGTCTGTCTGTCTGGAATCCTTGGCGGTTCTATAACTCAGAAAGTGCAATTCGGATTTTCATGAAACTTCAACATTAGAATTCTACTACAGCAAGGATGGACAAGGTTTGTAACTTTCAAGAATCGATGGATTGATGTTATCGTGTGAAACAGTTTGTTGAGTATTGTAAATTATTTCACATATAGAGAGGCAACATAGATAGGCACCAGAAAGAGAAAAACCAGACAGATAGACCAAACAAAAAAACAAACAGAAACATGCCAGACGGGGGCAGACCTGCTAGAGACACATACAAACTGCATTTTCACCAATCTTCCAATCAAATTTAATGAAAACAGTTAATTTTCCATATACGGCGGTTTGCGAAAAAAAATGCATTTTCGAAAGGGAATCCCTGGAATGGGATAGAAGTTGAAGTGAGTAGCTTATACAGGGTCTGTCTAAAATAAAAGTTTCACATATTATTCAAATTTGAACGTTTTGATAGATATCTCTAAAACTACATGACATACTGGAACGGAAATCGTGTTGAAGTGATTAACATTCTGAACATTCACATTTCATCGTTTTAGTAGATATCTCAAAAACTACATGACATACACAAAAAATAAATTTCATTCTTCCCCCACATCGTCGTGTTCACGGACGAAGCGTATGATGGAATCGGTGTTCTTCACAACCTGACAAGTATTTCCTTGTTGCGATGCAAACTTATTTCCTTGTTCATCCCTTATCGGGTGTTAGAGTATATTACCAACGGGATCGCGACTGTATTTCCCCTAACAGTAATATCGCTTTGTTTCTTAGCGACTTTTGTGAATCGCGTTGCCTGTAGACTTTATGTCATCCATATAAAACAGATGAGTGACGTTCTTCCTCCAGTAATTGGGTATTCCGTAGCTGTATTCTCTCATATTTCATAACATTATTGCCAATGACAATAGAGTGATTCATATAAAAGTAAAGGACTCAAGGAGTGTCCATGGAAAATTAGTCTTCTAATGGTTACCAGCTCTAACCGTACGCGTGTAACACCTGACGTTATAGCTATCCGACACTCTACATCTAAAATATCTTCAAATATAACATTCATTCGTGACAAATGCCTCCAATTGTACATTGTCTGTAGTTATTGTCGACGTGTCGTGTTCGAAACAATGTGATATTTGAGAAACTTTAACCGTTTTATGCATACAAACTATTCGTCCTGGTACTTTGAACGTATTTGCCACGTGGTGGTGCAACATACAATGAAATAATTCACGCATTCACATAGAGTTTCGTAAAAACAGATTGTCAGAACTTCAGAGCACTACTAGTTTCCTGGCATTTATAGAGCGTGTAATTGAATTACTTCTATGTATAATACAATTATTCCACCTGTTTAATTGATTAAACGTCCTTTAATTATAAGTGAGTTTGATGATGGCATTACAAATACTAATACTTCCAATAATTACACCTGCCATCTATCACCTAAACTCAGTGCTATGATAATACGGAATATTGTTCAATATATAAAAATAGCGTTGCGTATTGTAGACACGATTCATCACTCTCTACAACATGTATATATACCTATATATCGTGAGAAGTTTACAAATTTGCCACAATCTATAAGCCCCTTTGTGTACACACACATTTAATTGTAAACCCTAAGAGGCTTTTTATTTCTTGATTGAACCAATCAACCTGAGCCGGCTTTACATTTCCAGGACAAACTAAATTAGGTTGCTTGGGTCCAGGACAATTGACCTCTTACTTTGTGACTACCTAATAGTGTTCCTTATCTCTATTGTGGAATTTTGCTTGCAACTTGGTCTCATTAGCTAAGTTTATCCAGATCACTACCAGGTACTTTGTTCCCAGATGGTTACAATCTACAGCGTTTCCAGGTCAATGTGAATAGACAAGCATCATCGCGCAGTGCTAAGGAAGCGCGATAGGCAGTCTGCTTTGGCGTGAGGATATTTATTAAAAAAATGAAACCTACATATACTGACAACTCTATACAAAACAAACACAACACCAACGACTGGTTTTGTGTGGATAATACTAATAGGGAGCACCAGGGAGAAAAATAATATTCTTGGCTGCGAGCGTTTGGTGCGAAATTCACAAAGAGGTGAAATTTTTGTACTTCCTGGAACGGGACAACTGAAAATAAACGTTAGGTGAAAGCCTACACGGTGATATCGAAAAGCATTTATACGATAGGAAGAATAGTAGTAACACTCCTTTTAAGCATAATGTCTACCAGGATTGATAAATATGTAAATAGAAAGTTTTGCGACCAATATTCTTAGACATATTTTATTTTGGACTTGAAGACTGGCGACCCCCTAAATATTCATCGCGCCTCCCTTGACGGTCGCGACCGACCGGTTAGGAATCCCTGATCTATTTGTTAGGCTCTAATATAAATTCTATATATATATATATATATATATATATATATATATATATATATATATATATCACTCAACTCTTATTTCATAATTTAGCAAAACTTGTGCTTTGCTCTCCAATCAATATTCCCTTACTCAGAGTGTGAAAAATCGTATTATATTCGTGTTATTTTGGTTCATTTAAGATAAACAATGGAGAACAGAATAGAATTAGCATAAATCTGCCCCGTGCATGTGAATGAATGAAGACGAAAGAATTATCCTAAGTCCGCTACAGCATTGACGAAAGCAACACTGAGAACTCTGAAGAAAGCATACTCTAGAGTATGTTGGACTTTCGAGGATTACAAAACTAATCAAAGAGGAAGATACAAGGATAAAAAACAACTTAAGATTTCGTCACATTTCTGCATTACAAAGTCGATCTTTTACGGCGCGCTTAATCTGCAATAATGCTCCGCTAAAGTTTAAAGTGAAGCTCTTAAAGCGGCATCCATGGGATATCACGTCTTGCTTTAAAGGGAATTATTCCCTTAACTCGCCTTTTATAGCCGAGACTTTCTGCATTCTCTGATACTTTTTTAATTCCAATTGAATTATTTTACAAAGTAAACCGAAAGTATTACAATAACATTTTCTTTTGGGTTTGAAATTGTGTATCCCTTTTTCTTATATCTTTCGGAGAGATTTGATCCTAACGGAGCCAGTTTCCTCCTCTTTCTAAATCAATGCATTTGTATGCATTCACAATTGTCGTAATCATTACTATTTCCGGATTTTAAAGATATGATATTAGATGATATATATATCTAATATCACGGAAATGTATATCACTAATTTGCTTCAATCTGTCTGTCGTCCAATCTGCCTAGGAATCCCAAACCACTTTGAAATTGCTACGCTACTATTGTGGTAACGATTACATGTATAGACCATTTGTTACCTTGGCAAAATGAAAAAGTCCAGTGTACGTACTAGATATTGAAGTATATTTCTGTAGAAACCGCGTAGGATGACAATATAACGTGTTTATGCAGGAATGGGTTTGCTAATACCGCAGCTAAAATCGCTGCGACCACCAAAGCCACATTCATATTCTGGCAAATTGCACAACATCTGTTATTTGAGGTATTTCACAACACTATTCGACCCTCTCAACCATGATTTCACCGGTATCTCTTTTACACTGATATAATGCATTAGTCGTTGAAACAAAACTCTCAATATATTCTTTTCTATAGTAGTTGTTCTTTAGATAGTCGGGGCAATTGAATATAATACTAATATTTATTCAGCGACAAGATACACTAAATTCTGAAAATGAACGAATATAATATATAACCATGCATACACTTTATATCAAGTATGAGTTACATATTTGTCTGGTTTGGGAATAATTGTTGTACGTGAGTTACATTTTGTATTATGACTGAGTGTCATTTCATGATGGTTAATCAGAAGTTCATGATTAAATGTGTAATATCATGTACGAATATTTGAATGTGAAGGAAATAAGCTGATACTACGAAAAACTATCTTGGCTCTGGCAAGATGGGACTGTTGTGAAGCAAGCTTTGAGAACTTCAGATCTAGCATTTATCATTTTAAGAAGTCATGAAACTGGAAAGCTTCTTACTTACTTCACGCTGTTAATAGCTATCGGTCACTCTCAAAGGGCTTAACCGCAGGATGCAATTAGCTATAAAAATATGAATTCATTTACGAAACATACACAGAAAGCGCATAAGTATAGAATAAAGTATGTGTATATTCTTATAAAGGTATATTTATTGAAGCATTATAAAACCGCGTAAGAAATAAATAACGCAATAATTCCACCTTCAGCATTTTTTATGGTGAGGTAAATTTTTCTAAATAAACGTCCGGAAACCAAAGAGGGCGAAGATGAGGTCTCAATTATCTTTTACTAAATCACAGATCCTACTGGAGCCATTTTTTATCTAAAATCACTGGACTAAGGTTTCAAGCATAATACTAGAATATTGTTATTAATTATCAGTACCAGGTTTTTGTAGGTCATTATTTACTATAAGAAATGTATACTATATTTCGATGTATGCTACTGAGACAATAATATTGTAGATATTTAGAGGTTTTGGGAACATAGAACAGTAGTTATTCATGTCAATTGCTTAATGTGCAGAGTAATCGTTGAAGTAATTATATTAGTGCATCTTTGTGTTACAATACACAGTATACAATTAAAATAGCGTCATATAATCATAATAAACTGTCAATTTCTGAATTGTAACTGTGATCATCTTTATCTTCTGGAATTTACATTGTTGGTTCTAAAACAGAGCTTAATAAGGATACTTTTCTGTTTACAACCGGCACTAAATTGGTAAACGATATAATCCTCGCCAGTAAAGTCGTCAGTTAACTCAATGTTTCCGTTTTAATACCTCTATAGCTTCCTATTTAGTCCAAATTATATGGTTGTCTGTCCTAAAGCAGCCTTGATGAGGTATTTCGAATGCAAGGTACCTATTCCTCTATTTATGGCCGACATAAAAAGGGGGAGAAGACGGGTGAATAGGGGATATGCTGAGTCACTTTGGGTTAACCGATCAAAGTTAATACTCCCTAGAGAAGTTACGAACGTCATTAAATTCAACTCGCCGGCAATTTATTCTGTTGGTCAACTCTAAACTTCAGTCATCATGCGGATCAGTCTTGAGGAGTTGTCATGCTAGACAAATTTATAACCGGCTGAAACTCGGCATACCGGTAGTTTTAAACACCAATAATGAAAAGTGCCTCACGTACTCGAAATATTTCACATTGAAAGTAGATAGTATTTTATTTATTTGCATGCAAAACTACTCGTATTAAAAATGTTGATCTAACCGAATGAAAACTGAGTAAATGAACTGAAAAGGTCAGAGTATCCAATTTTGAAAACAATTAAAATATTCTACTTTCAGGTTCAACTAAAACCCCCCTCCCAAAATAGAGTTCACATCGAATTTTTCTAAAGAACAGTTTTTTTGTGAATTTTCACATTTTTTCAAAATACTGTGTAAATTTGGTGGGTGCGCCAGTTTGTAATAGTGAATAATGAAATGCCATTCGCTATAGCTTGACACATTCACCATCTTTGAAACCAAACGTTCTTTTATATTTCTCCTCAGATAATCTGTCTTCCCCCATTTTGTCCCTGATTAATCCTAGTAACGACTGCATTGATTTCTATTGTGTGTATAAAAAGATATGCTGCAGGATCATAGCAGGTAAGGCTGCTTTTTTTCTTGGAAATTTGTGCAATTGCAGCGGATTAACCGAACAACAATATCAGAACATTTACAAACGTTGTTTCACCATGATCTGCAATCATGTTTTCATTTGCCAAGATGGATCTTTGAAACTATGTGACATTTAGTATCACTCCAGAGGCATTCAAAATATTATTATGGCATTTAACATTTTTATACTATTTATTGCTTTCGCATCAGCCATAACTATACAACATTATTCGAGTGCCTAAAAAACCATGGATTGTAATTAATTTATATGACCTCAAATATCTCTTATGACCAGGCTATGATATTTTGGATTATGTTTATATAAACAGACTACATTTGGCATACACAAAAATGAAGCTACCTACTTAATATGAAAGCATTTTTAAATGTTTACTCTGCTATCATCATCAGAAGACCTCCCTTCCGTTGAATAGTTTCAAAATAAACGATACCAAAAAAATGGACCGAGCATTTCTCATGATTTCATATTTCTTCATAGCGGGTAAGGAATTCTTCTTTCCGGAATATCATTATCCATTAGAATGGCATTATTCAGAATTCTATGGGCTACATTCGTAGCATATATTTTCTCTATTCAAGTGGAAGCGTCTGTCAATATTTTGAAGATTGAAATAAAAAAAATTCGCCTATCATTATTAAGCATCAAATATTAATTAAATTTATATCATGCACTTTTCTACTATTATATGATGTTCAATATTCGATATTTATCTTCGGAAACTAGTTAACCTTTGTAATGTCAGTTAAAGATGTTAAGTGTGCAGAACAAGCAAGAAGTCAGACGAACTTTTGTGGTATACTCGTAGACACCATAACGTATTGACCTGAATTCGAAAAATTCTCTAGGCACAGTAATCCAATCACTGTGAGAAGTAAAATGCTGTACCGCGCAGCAAACAGTAAATCAACATTTTTATTTGTAGCTTATTCGCATTGTTGAACGAGATTCTATAATTTATCAAATGAAATACAGAACTGTCCACAGTTCAATTTCCTTGTATAAAACGAATAAGATCGGGAAGCAATTTATCATTATCCGCGTTTTGTTGCTCGAAATAAAGGAGGTACTCTGATCGATTTCTTGAAGGTATTAGTATTTTCTTATCAATACAGATTCCATTATAAGTGAACAATTCACCTATGTATGGATTGAGAATGCCCTTAGGGTGCATAATTGCCTTTTCTAGTGGTTGGAATCAAACACTTCGACCTTTTCACGGTATTACACTTTAACTTATATCATTTGACATTAACTAACTCTTCTTCACTGGTGGCTTAAAAACAGTTAAATGACGATACTACAATGTTTTTGATGGTCAAAATTTCTAGATGTCGCCCGAATGCCAAAAATTTAACCTGCATTTAAAAACCAAAAATTATTAGAAAACTTCATGCAACTGGTATTTTGATCAGAGTAACTATAAGTCTGAGGACGATTTCAACAAAGTTGAAGTCCTTCCGATTAGCTGAGCTCATCTTAAAATTTGTTAGTTTCTGCGATTTGTGGGACTTTGACTAGCTGCCGAGACAGTCGAAACGATAGTGAAGTACTTTAAGCAATTCCATGGGTTTTTTTTCAAATTTTATAGCTATATTATAAATACGTCGATATTTGTTCACCTTACTTTGACATGTAATCTGACACGTTTAAAAGTGGAAAGATTCTGAAGTATACCACATCCGTTTCAAATATAAGTACTGGTTAGATGAATAGCTATCACATCATTCAATATGTTAAATTTTATTGACGTAGAAATGTAACTAGGAAATAAAATCACTTACATATTCCAGCCCCTTCCATTATGCTTTTTGTGGTGTCATGCTATTGAGCAAGGATCACCATTTAATTTCATTTGGGGTCCATATCTTAAGATAATATGGCTGTCATAATCCGTTTCTACTACTTTATGCCAGATAAGATTTTAAGCCACATTACTTTGTTAAAACTCAAAGACTAACTAAAACAGGTAAATATAAGATTATACATATTAATGTAGAAATTAAACGAAGAGATACCTGAATATTATTCTATTAATATAAGAAGATTAAATTTCTGTTTTATATCATCCTGTTTACTTAAGGTCTGCACAAAACAGGTCGGTTGTTCGCCATTTAGTGACCCCTGCTATAGATTTTGTTTGTGCTGAATAACCTCGAAGTTTTTTAACCTTACCAGATTTGTAAGCTTTTTCCATCCGATACTCATATAGCCTTACAAATTGAATGCTTGATATACGTTAAATTTGTATTGATCTTCCCTGATTCGAGTTGTGTGTATGAGCTCACATAATACTTAGATATGACGTCACTTCATACCATAAGACGATATTTAAGGGAAAATTATCACAGTTCTGCCCAAATGTTAACTGAGTAATTATTCTTTATGAAAAGTATAATTTCTGAAAGCACTATGTAGGGTATCAAAACTTCATTAACGATCAAAGATTTAATCTGATTTCGAAAGTTGTACATCGATATTAGGCAGGTACGTATGTCACAAGAAAATAATTATTGGAATAATTAGTTATGGGTTAGAAGGTTTTTTATTTTGAATGCATTTTATGAATTTTAAAAATATATTTAAGTGATTTGTAACACCACATTGGCATTTTTATTTCAACTAGCGAACGTCATTGAATACCGGAGTGCTCCAATGTTATTGGCTATTTCATTGGTTATTCAATGTAATCGGCCCTAACAGTGATATTATTTATAGCCTGGTACAGGAAATGTTCAATTCTTATTAAAGGAATGAATATGTCATGTCGTTAAATATACAAAAAGCTATTCCATAACGTCATGGAAGGAGAGCGTCTATACGCAATATCTTCTCATGCATAAGATCCACTAAAGCACCGAATATATTCGAAGCAGCATTCTGCTGCATGTTTACCGTTTTACGGCTAATACATTTTCTGCTTTTTTATACAACTGCATCCAAGTGAGACAATTTTCCATAAACATCCTATTGAAACTGTTATAACCAGATTTCTTCTTCTGAGTATCCTTTATAAAGAAGATGATATCCATGCAATATCACATTAATTCATTTTGTGAGAAGTTGAAGTTTGATGTATGTAATTTATTGTTTATTATATATTGTTATATGTGTACATAATTGTAACAATACGTGTTACTGAAAATCATAAGAGGTACGATCCTGGTAGATTTCAACCTATGCTGCAAAATTTAAAGCTTTATTTTCAGGGTCGCAAAGTTATCAGAGCACTGATTGCACAAATAGTTCTATTGCTATATACCAATTGTAGGATTTGAGCTTGTGAATTGGAGAACCGATAATTCAAATTGCTTTTCTCTGCACTGCATAAATATCATAGACAGGATAGATGGTTTGGCACATGAGAGCAATATTCTTAGCTGGGTTTGTTCTGTGCTACATATAATGTAAAAATATTGGATAGAGAGGCTTCTGAAGTGTTAATGTTTTCATTCTTCGGAGAACTTGATTTCTCGCCAGGATTCTGTGCTTCATTTGATCTCATTCTACACAGACACTGGTAAATACTCACCCAACTATTCTTTCATACTGAATTTCATTCTACTGCAATAAATTCTTAGGGACCTAGGTGGTGACGACCTCCAAATCTCTCTCTCTCTCTCTCTCACAGATAGTCCAGCATTCAATTTGCTCTCTCAAGAGAAAGGCTCTTAAAGAATCAAATCCCCCTCACGTATCATACTTCCCTTGTTTCCTAATTAGTCAGATGATAATTTACATTAGAAATACATGCGTCATTCCAACAATTTGAATAAGCTATCTGCGACTTTCATGACTGTTTGAATGCAGTACGTGTTTCGTAATACAATCATTTAATTGGGACAACTCCATCAGTGATAAATGTTTAACTTTATAGAGCACGAGGTTCTGCTCCTCATACATGAACCACTTCTATTTTGGGCGTGTTATAGTGTTTTTTCCGCTGAATATTTCACGAGTTATCAACGATTACATTCGTAATGTTCTCGCTGACGAACTGACAGTGCTTCACGTTCCTGAGTAGTTCGGAAAAATCCATACTCTGTCGGGTGAAATCCAGCTTCTATCCAATTGTTTTTTCTACTCAAGCGATGCAATATATAGCGGTTTTGCCCGAAAGGTGAATTCTAGGTCGTTTTATCTGTCGTTCACTCAAACAACAAACAACACACATTTGGAAAATATGGTCTAAGGTAGGTTGGTACTTAACTATTCACACAGAAAAAAAATGGGAATACTCATCCCCCCACCAAATTTCACCTCCTCTCAAAGACGTTTCGGAAAGGTTGGTGATTGCAAAGATGTCTTGAAGCGAGGTTTGGACACATTTTTCGTGTTTCAGTGATTTTTGCTATAATTTCATTCCTCCTTAGAACCTGTAGTTTACTACTGGGTAAACTCAATGATGATATGATTGGTAACTTGTCAGTTATAGAATGATACAAGATTACTGATTTCTTGGTGGCCACCCTGCTACCACTGGCAGTGGATTGATTCTCAAAAAATATGAAACTTTTTCATCATTACCCATGCACTGTTCGAGTTTCGTCAAAATCAATTAGCACATCGATTTCGAAACGCGCTAAGGATTACCATAAATCACATGATTTTTTGTGATCGCGAATTAAATGTTCCGCGTTTACAGTACTTTCCCACCGATTGGATACCAGCCAAAGTCAGTTCCCAACTTTAGTCAATACAGTTTGTTGTATGAAGTAGAGTAAACCGACTATTACTTTCAAATGCTAGAGATAAAATTTTGGAATAATAAATTCTATGAAAACCATCTAAAGATGTATTTTTGGGGTATCCCCTGTTACATTGATCGACTTATCGGTTATTTCTAAACTTATCAAATTGTTGACTTAAACCAAATTACTAATTACTGTTTTGATTTATAACTGTTATATTGTATTAGACAACTGATAAATTTCAGATGGAAGTTACAACTGTCTTACTCGGCGACTTAATCTTAGTGAGGATGTCAGGTTCAATCGGAGACGAAATCTCCATCCAGATTTATTTGACACGACACTGAATATTTATCGGGAAATATATGAAAAATACATTTAATTATCGGGTATTCGGTAACATAAAATTAAGCACATACCTCACATAGTCAACACAAGTAAAGATTATGCGATACATTGACCATAGGGATGAGTTCAAACTATTGCTAGGGATAAATAGTCTGACCAAATCGCAAAATAATAGTTTATTAATAGTGTTCCTACTTGTACCTCATTTTGTGCAGCTATTCTAAGGTTTTTTGCTTATATACCACAAACCTTAGAAGTTGAAAAATTGTGAGCCAAGAGGTGGCTTCGTAAATGGTTAACGTTCGCAATGAAACAATTAGGTTCTCCTAATGAAGACATGTAGATTTTAATAACTGTATTCTTAGAATATTATCTCTGATATTTTCAAGAAATAAATCGTGAATGTTTGCATAGTTGGAGGAAATTCATTTTTTGCGTAGTTATAAACTACTAATGATCATAGATCGCATTATGCGTAATTCAATTAATGGCATAACAAAGCCTTACATGACCGAAGCTATATTTAATTATCTATCTCTCACAAGTTTACTCAGATATTCTATATTAAATTTTATATCAAGCTGGATTGATTCACGTATATCAAAATAATTTTGTATTACAGATATTTTGCATGATATATGCTTACGAATAAGAATTATCCTCTGTTCCAAAGTGCATGACGTGTTTGTTGAAAAAACAAATGATCAGTTTATCATACGGTATTGTATTTATTAATAGCATAATTCTAGCTGCAATGTTACACAGTAAGTTACCAGATGGAAAAATATATCCAGTACCTCTGAATTCAGTAAAGTGTAGTTGGAAAAGCTTGTTAACAAATACAAGTCTAATTAAAATTCATCAACTTATATACATGTGTAAACCGTACTACTTTTGGTATCATAATTGAATTAATCTACATCTGACATTTCATATTACTGAAATACAAGTTTATCATGAATAAAATAAGGGATATATATTCAGCTGCAATGGCAAAGTAACAGCAGGATCTGAAATAAATGTAATTACATAAATAGACGGATTGCTTACGTGCAGTGTCCAAATTGTACACAGAAATTTTGGTTTAATTTGCCTAGTTTGCTTCCTAATAGAGCACTGCAATTCTTCCACCATCGTAGGTCGTGATATCAATACCAAGTTTTCTTAATAATTCCACAGTAATCCGCTAAGTCATACAAAATATCTGGTTGAAAGATGTTAAAAAGAACCAGCAGTTAACAAATCTTTAACTAGTAGATAAATGAACGAAGATGTTCCATATTGCATGATAATCATGTTCTTGATTCAATCGTGCTCATCTCGTATACGTGAAATGGCATTATCTTATAACATCTGCAGATATCAATCACATATAAAGCAATTGCAGATACGGCCTCACTGTTCTGCATCTCCTCAAAGGAATATGGTTTCCATTTCCTTTACCATAAGCTTCATTCCTTGAAATTACACCTGGATCATTAATTTCATCAGTGTCTTTTATATATTTTATATACAAGCCCAGAATTGTTCAGAGCATGTTGTGCCAGAAGTTTATTATACCAACAAGTATTTACTTAACGTGCACTATACAGGTGGCCAGCTATATATGAGATTGTTTTGAATGTTTTGACTTTTGCCCAGGTTCGTCTGTATAACTCAGTGACACCTGACAGTAGAGAGCAATTAGTTTGTATATATTTCACGTAAAGCTGAGATAGTGATGTTTTACACCAAGTCTCGCCAACAGTAGCGTTGCCCATATCCTCGTCTTCACAAAGTCAAATGGTTCCCAGCAGCTTGGACACTGCATAATAGCGGTGACAGTAGACACGTTGGAAATCTCTAGTGCAGGGTATGCACTTCCAAAAAATTGTTCACCCTTATTGAGAGATATCCTAGGGGTTACTGTCACCGCTATTAGGCAGTGTCCAAGCATTTGACCATTTGACTTCGTAAAGCGGCTAATGAGGAACGGAACTTGTCTCCACAGAAAAGAAAACTCTAAAAATTAGCATTTCAATACATAGATTATAATAAGGTTTCAATAATAATATAGTATTAAGTACACGATGTTAATTAAGGCTTAATTTCAGTCAACACCAATTTAGCAAACACAGCATAAAATTTGAAAACAGCACGCGCGTAGCAATTAACTGGATGTTTCCCATTTCAACTCCGCATAACCTTTGGATAGAGCTTTTCGCATGAAGAAACATATGCTCAAGATGGTTGATTCTGTAGTTAAACATTCGCTGTAAAATAAACACAGCGACCGCACACTATGCAATCAGGTGTTGGTGAGTTTGTTTATACATTCTGCAAGTAGAGCACATGTGGCATATGTGTGTATCAAATCGGACAGTGATGGATGGAAGATTTATTGCTATCAGCTCTAAAATTAAGTGGGTTGTATACGTTCATGGATCCATATACACCGTTTATAATTTAAAAGGCATTTGTAAGCATCGTTTATCATTGGTAAGTAGTTAGTGGTATGCATCCAGGTCGAGTTATGTTTTAAAAGATATTTATTCAACTTAATTCCACCGGTGCGGGTGTGTGTAGTTATTTCTGAATCAGCTACTTCCAAGAATTTTAAACTAGAATGTCTGAACAGATATAATCGAATCCGTTCTATTGTGGTGACTATGTTGGACAAGGTAAGTGACAAATGCAATCACAGTTTTCATGATAACTCCCTCAAGATGAGTATAAAACTATAGATCTTGACGAAAGGACTATTGTATGCTTAATGTTGTCATTTTGAATTTGCTATAAAGCTTTCAGGAAGTTCAGCTGGTAATTCAAGCTACTATTTCAGGTTATTTCGATATCTTTATGGACGTTTTTAGTTTCCTAAGTCAGCGAAATCTTACAGAAATTCTGCTAAATATACAACAACAATCGACAGGATGCCGTCTACCTACGCAGTATCTGAAAACCCTAGTTCGTCATTAGGGAGAGTCCGCGTTACCGATTGTCTGCAATGACAATAAACTACACCAACCCGAATTTCCCTAATTACCATTTTATCACGCACAAATAGTTATAAATAGATTCATAAAATACTACAAAGGTAGTCCCAGTCGTCTTAATGCCCTCAGGATTTTACGTGCAATATAGCTGGTGGAAACTTATCAGCCGCTGTCTGTTTTGCTATGGGTGATCATTTCTAGTCGTCACAATATTGTATGTTCTTTTCGCCTAAGCTTTTTATTTTAGGTTATGTGAATTATTCCACACTCAGCTGAATGGGACAATATCGGAGTGATGTGGTGCTTGGGTGGTAATGAATATCTCTACTAATATACTTCATTACATCAATTAAATGTTATCTCAATTTCAGAAGGTATACGTATACCGTGATATAATATTTTAAGGGATTGTTGATTTGTTGATTTCTTGCCACGCTACCAACATGCATTGGAAAGTATACCTATAAAAATCGCTGTATCTATAGGTTAAACATTGTAGAAAATTGTGAAAGTTTTTCAGTACCCAATGTGAATCCTCAAAAAACAATAAAACAATTTCTAATTAATAATCAAGCCCAGTGCAGATACACGGATAAAAAGTGATGAATGCTTTTTTTCCTTCAAAACAGTAGCACTGTTTGAGGAAAACATTACAAACCAGTGACGTGCGCCCGTGCTGAGAATAGTTACGGGAACAAATATATTGAAATAAAACAACTATGGAGGGCAAATGTTACGAATGCAGGAAGCAAAAAGCCAATATGTTGTGATACCTGTGATACCATCCTATGTATGGGGTATTCACAACATTCTTCAAGAGAAGTGAAAGTCATTGAATTATCCCAAAGAAAAAAGATCTTTTGGTGGCAAGAGTGCATTAATTCGAATAAAACACCTGAAACTACTTCAATTAATAAGATTGAAAACGGGAAATGTCATACTGAATATAGTTGAAGGCCTCCAAACAGGTAAAGTGAAGAAATAAAAAAGTGAAGTTATTGCAGGATTATTTCAGAAATGATACAAATGAAATGAAAATGGCTCTAAAAATATCAACTCAATGTAATGAGAGGAGTCTAATAAACCGATAGGTATAAAACAGTTTTATCAAAAATCTCCAATAACATTACCAAAACAAAATGCCACTACATCTACTGTTATGAATGCAGTTCAGATAACATCATCAAGTTATTTGGGAAATGATCACATTTTAGCTCAGATTTAAGCTAATGTAATGAATGATATAATTCATAAGAATATTGACAAGAGTCTACTAGACCCTAGCGCTACCTTGTCACAGAACCATACGTACAGCAGTATAACAAAATTATATCCATCATCTAATAATCAACAAGCAGCAGAAGAGCAAGAAACTTTTGTGGAGATTAGAAAAAAGTGGATCAAACGAAAAGATAACAATATTGTAACAGCAGAAGTACAGCCAAAGAAAAAATATTCATTCGCAGTAAGTGCAAAAGTACGAAGCAAGAAGATATGGGTATTTTTTTAAAAAAGTCAATGATAATGTTTCAATGTTACAAAAATGGTTGTGTAAGAACACAAATGTTCTTCCAGAGTTTGTATATATAAAAAAAGTTGATACGTATCACAAAACTAAGGACAACAATTGCTTCCTTGTAGGGGTTGATCCAGCTCTCTTCAGGAAATTATATATGGAGACAAGACAGGAGTGATTTTTGAGTTCAATTTTATGAGAGGAGAAAAATTTTAGGATAACAAACGTAAAAATACATAAACATATGCAATAACAAACCCAGCCACTCAATTCCAAGGGGAATTTTAAGGACAAAGACATTTTCTGCTGAATTACTATGTAATAAGGAGACCAACACAAATTCAAAAAAAGATCTGCTTAAAAACTTTCTTTCTCAAAATAATAAGCCTGTAGAATAAAATTGAAGAATTATAATGCATTATAGAAGGTGATAATTATTATAACCACGAACATGATACAAGGCAAGAAGGTCGGTTCATCACAGCCCAACATTGTTTGCATTTAACACAAAAGAGTCACATAAATATGTCAGTAAAACTGTTTAATCAAGTATCTCAAAATTTGAAGGACCGCTGGAAAAATAGATTTAAGACTCAAATAAAAGCCCTTTTATTGTCATTCACTATATACAGTTTAAATAACTTCCTTATCAGAGAAATATAACATCGTGTATATGTTATTTTTAACAATATCATCATACTTTTCCAGGGCTTTTGAATGCTTTATTATTCTTGAGACAAAAACAAAAAGGTTTTATAGTCCTGGAATTACATATCTTGCCTTTTCATAGAGTTTGTATAAATTAATTCCCTAGATTTGTGTATCCTTATAGTGTAAGATTAACAAATATACTCTAAATAAATACATGTATAAATATAATGAACAACAATGTATAAAATATTTTAAACGATCATACTTCTACAATGTCAATGTTTTATTATTCTAGAGACGAAAAAAGTTTTATACTTCTGGCTTGTTATGCTCGTCTTTGTATCATGTTTGTATGCATCAATTTTCTATTTATGTGCATCCTATATTAATGTAAGATTTATATAATGCAGACTTACTCTTAAAAATGCTCCAAAGCATTACGTATATACAAACGAATATATTTAACTTTATGTACACCAAGATTAATCCATTCCCTTGTTTCTTTTTGACGATGCCAAACATGTTTTTCCTTGTATTTTTGCAAATAAAGTGAATTTAATTAAGGAAATTGTCGAGTGTGTAGATAAATACCTCCACATGTATAACAAAACAGGCATAGCTTTCCTTTCATAGTCAAACTGCTGCAAACTGTGACACATCAGTGTAGAAATTGTGCATATATCCGAGACACGGCAAATAGGGCCAATAAATAAGTGTTATCTCCATCTGGGATCTCAAATGGGTCTGAGTGCTTTGAAATCTAACCATCTTGTATGCGCATTATATTAATAAGAAATTAGCGTAAATACAAGCCTGGTACACTGCGCTAACATTATCAACTGCAGGCATCTAGCATGCATGCTCAATGCCCTTGACATTGTGAACTTGAATTTCAGTTCGAATTGATTTCTTTCGGGTCCGCATTCTAAAAAATAACTACGTGAAATAGTACGTATTGTAAAAACAAGACGGGATTAGATAGACAAAAGCCCCCTCGCTCTAGTTTGTGTCTGCACTATCCTTTGCCAGTATTCACGAAGTTGTATAAGTACTTCTTCGACAAGTCCTCCCATGTTTATTTTATACGCAGGTACAATGGTCGCATTAATAGTCAAGGAATCCTAGTTTACGTAAAGAGTTCACCGGAAAAACAATATACAGTGATTGTCAATAATAGTTTTGAGCAATTCTTAAATTGAGAAAAAATATATAATGAAAAGTGTCGCCTCAAATACATAATGACATGATAAAATATAGGTAAGCAAAGTATCTTAAAAATATTTTGTTTAATTTTAATTGCAACGCACCACAAGTATTATTAATATGGGGATCATGAGTTTATTCGATTTACAAGGAAGCGCCTTCAACATAGCGCAGAAAAGCAGGGCAAATAACCTTGCGAAATTGATAAATCCCCTTTCGATTCTTGTTTTAATTAAGTTAGATGAAGGGAGAAATATAACTATATAAATTTGATTTATCGTCAACCTGAGGGTGCCTTGGAATGCCTAAGGGTATAAATACGAGAAAAACTGCTTCTGTTGGCTACACCTATAGCATTCAGATATCAAGAAAGCCATATCCATCTCATGAGGTCTGAAATTTGTTTCGCACAAGATATGAAAGTGCAATTATGTTATTTACTCTCTTACTCGGTGGAGCTCATCGTTCATTATAAATTTATTTTATGAAGTTACATGGAGCATCCGTCTGACGTCGATTTTGAATAAAGTGAGTTCATTAATAATATCTTATTTGTGAAACCAGAACGATCTGAAAAAAGGTTCTGATGGACTCAAATATTTTTGAATTAAAATAATGTTTAATAATCAATAGTAATCAGTTAATATCGGCAAAATAATTCAGTGTTCATTATGTAAAAAAATCGAAAAATGTTCACGTTTCCGAAAATTTCCATAATTTTTGTATTTTAAAAGCATGCTTCGATGGATCAACAGTCTTAAAATCCTACAAAGATGTTCAAAAACAGAACCTGAACCCGTTTTTAAGAGATTGAAACGCAACTTCATAATAATTCATGATTTTGATTCACTGAAAATGCAGTGATTTTTAGTTCACCCTAGACGTCGAATATGATGTCTTTATCATTATTTATATTTAATTTTCGATACAAATTGTAGGCGTTCAGTATTGTTGAATTAAATGGATAAGATGTTTGAGAAATCTTAGAAATACACCGAATTAGTATTTACGAGGTTCGTAAGTCAGATATATCGGAAAATTCTTAGTCCACGACTATCTTATTTTTGAGACTATTGCTGATTTCCAATAAGTATGGTCAGTCCCAACCGCACAACAGAAGATTTTAAACTACTCCAAAAAATCTTTGATGAATAAGTGCAAGCGTCCAAAAGGTAAGTTTTAGCGTTTTTTTTAATAAGTATATATACATCTTCTTTATCATTACTGCACTAGTTATTCGGTGTCAAAATTTCATCAGAGTGTAAATGATATTTTACAAGTTATAGCCTTTTGTTGAGGGGTAACCTGTCATCAAACATAAAAAGATCGCCATATCTAGAATACAACATCCTTCGTATTCAGAATCCAACGATCATTCACATGGGAACCAAAAATGATAGATGACATTACTTCTTCTTTAATAACTAGATATTTTCAGAGCGATCAAAATTCATTTTTCATGAGTTACACCTAGTACAACAAATCAATAGAGTGTCTAGCTCAATTTGAACGTATACACTTGGACGCACCATTTTTTTAAGCATATATAGATGGATTAATGATTACGCTTTGTTTTTTTGGCGTATAATACTCGTATATCGTCATTATACTATCTAAACAAACTATCATATTATTTCCTTTGAAAAAGCGACAGTACATCAGAGGTTCCAGTCACCGCGTAGTCTCTGATTGCTAATTTGTAAAATATTGATCTAGTCGATACTCAATATAGACTGTTTGACTAAGCAAGCTGTACAAATCAACATAATTGATAATACAGAAACAAAACTGATATAAGTTTCAAAAGTTATATTCTACAATCTGGATTATTCAGATATATTTATACGTATTAACACTATTGTCAGTGTATTTACCTCTCCAACAACGAAACGAAGTAGGAGACGTACGATCATCATTATTCCAAGAGCTCTCGCTACGGCGACTGCTGGGTAAGACAAAATTAATCAATGCTTTTTGAAACTACGCTTCTCCTTGCTGAAGTTTATCCCTATTGTATACCTATATAGATTCGTGCAAAAAAAATAATCGTGAAGTTAAAATTTATTTACTTGCTTGTCCGCAAGATAAAGATAATATCGGCCACATTCGAATCAAAGGGTGTTCTATACAGATGTTCCAGTCAGTTAAGCAATTACACTCTGTATAATAACGGGTCTCATTACCGGTGAGTAAGGTATGAGTACTGTTCGTATATAGAGACATCTAGTGTAATTAGGTTACTTATGTGGCTAGTAGTTAAATGCCTAACGATGAAAATATAGAAAGCACTCAAAATCATTTTCCTGTGAATATACCGTATCGAGAAATATGATATTTCAAATACTTCGTCCTGTTGGAAACCGCACTTAAGCTTATGGAAGTATGTACAATAGATTTGCCTTCTTACCCAAAAAAATATTTGGAAATACCTTATGGTACATCCTGGCTTCTCGTATCATTCATTGCAAATCGCTATACACTATATCTAAGAAGAGGATAATCAATGTAGTTAACGTTTAAAAGATAAGAGATGCAAGGATGTTAGAATAAAAAAACGTTTCCTATTTTAGGATTTATGAAAATAAGGTCGTTGTGTATTGAAAATTGTTTTTTGATTTAGATATAATTTGAAAGAAACGATTTTGTTTAAATTTTTTGATACTTTATTTTATGTGTTACATCTATACTGAGAGTCACATTAACGCTTCATAAGCTTTTACTTGGCTTGATCAATCTTACTACCCGAAGGTAATTCAGCTATTGTGTAGAATGAAATTCATATAATACAAAAATTCATATAATAAATTCTTGGACCAGATGCAATGCGTTTTATGAATGAGAAATGAAATCTAATGGAAGTATCAAAATTTTTGTTTGTGTGTGTGTGTGTGTGTGTGTTAATTTCCAAGTTTCTCAAAAGCAAAAGTGAGTTCTTCCGTATTCAACCATCTTGGTATCTATTATGCTCTAAAAGTTATCTTGGACACAGTTCAAATCAATAGTCATAACGTGTCTGAAATTACCAAATTAGCTCCACTAAACGTTATAATTCCTAATTTAGGCTGTTAAGCATTCATTCAAAATAGTTCTATTTATATCCGCCTTCCACGCACGTTTCCCAAGAAGGGTCGCAAGTTTCCGGAAACTTGTGGGAATACAGAGCATGCTAGACGTCCTATGCTTCTACACTGCATCTTCCTCGGTTTCGCCTGTTTCTGTATTCAGTACTGCATCTACACCCAATATGTTTGTATCCTGATAGAACTTCGCATTTCAATGTTTCTCTACTGTAACCGTTCACCATTATCTCAAGTTATGCAAGTACGGGTAATCTAATAGAATACGACAAACCTGCACACATTAGGAAATTACCATACTTCCATCCAGTGGCGGCTCTCTAATCAGACGAAGTGATCAATTGCACCACTTGAGTTTTTATTGAATGCAAGCCAAATAATAGCTGAGTGAGAAAGTTCAAAATAAACTTAGGTATTATTAAGGTACATCGTATAGGTATCGATAGTTTAAGCCGTTCCATCGACCGATATACGATACGCTCTCGCCTATCACCGCGACTCAGATAATCGTTTCACTGTTCATCCAATCATATCACATCAGAGAGAAGATTCAGACAACAATTTTAACAGAAAAAGTCTCATGCTGGTCTGTCAGCTGTGGAGATGGACGCGCAGTGCTTGAGTCATCTTTCATCAGGATACTGGCAACTAACTTCAAGTTCGCATCCCAGAAGCTGGGTATTCCCTTTCGTTCCAGAAGGTTGTATTCACCAGAACACCTACTGCTACTCTACAAAGGCTTCAACCTAACAACATTTTTTTTCGTATGCGAAGAAGAGGCCCAACTACAGCTGTAAAGAAGTTATATTTCGTTGATATGAATGTTGACCTACATCACCGTTCAAAGGCTCTGTGCTTATACGACTATTGGACGCGCCTGATCTTACGAAGGAGTTTCATAATATCGTAAATCGAAGGACAGTGGTCACGAAGCTGTGTATCTATTTTATAGATAAACTTTTGCAAAGACAGAAAACCTATCGCACTCCAGCAGTGCTGCGAGATGACGAATGTCTATTCACATTGACCTTAAAATGCTGTAGACTAACAAACTCCCCGTCAACTCATCTCACAATGCCGAAGTTCGACCTGATGAGGTTGCGCCTCTTGGGCTCCTCTAATGTTTATGCTTCACTGGCGACTTTTGGTGTTATTATGCAAGACAAATCTGTCGAACATTAGACATAATAGAATCTATACTCTACAAAAGCTCGAATCAGACAATCGCTGGTGTACCGTCATGCGCCCCGAAGCAAATACGAACAATAGTCTGTCGATGTGCAGGACATCACAAGATGAGACACGCTCTTTAACATCGGAGAAGGGTGGCCAATCTGTCTGTATTCTACAGATACTATCATGGTAAACATTCGACCGAGCTGTCTCCCATAATAACACCAAGAGTTGCCAGTACAGCAAACACTAGACAGGTGCAATAGCTGCATCCTTATCACTTCGAAATTCCGACTCATCTCACGAGCCTCTCCCAAAAAGTCATTCTTTTAGAGAACCTCGATGTTGTGGAATGAGCTGCCGGGGAGTTTGTTCCTCGATAGTTACAATATCTACAGCACTTCAAGGTCACTGTGAATGAAAAATTTATTTCTCGCAGTGCTTTTGGAACGCGGCAGGCTTTCAGCTTTTGCGAGAGGTTATCCATGAAAAAATCATAGGTAGCGTTAAATATAATATATTTCTAACGTCTTTATTTCCACGTAATACCTAACAACGAAACAACTATTTGCCACAATATCCCGATCTGCAGCGGTGATAGCCGCGTATTGATCAACCAGTGCTGTGAGGCAGCTGCTAGGTCTTTGTTTAAGTCATGCCATGAAGTCTTAAGGCTTTTAGAATTTATCATTAGAAATCCCGATTAATTTTTATATGAAGGCCCCATGCTCCTACACTCAACTATTATACCTAATTACCAAAACTACAAAACTACGGCTCTTAAGGATAGACATAGAGGATAGTTTCAGTAATTATATTCATATATCAGGATGTTTCAAGTCTTTCACTTCCCCTGCATAAGCAGTGGGATCGTGAAAATTGTTTAATTTGAAATAATTCTCATTTTGGATGTTTCGTGACATCTATATCACTAAAATACATTTAACTCATTTTCAGCGATTTGTCCAAAATATTTCAAGGAATGGAATATTTAAAGGCTTAGAATATTTTAAATGCATTGCGATGTCAATAGAATAGATTTTCAAAACATTTTCCTCAACTCTTCATTTATTTGAGTCGCCATAGATCATATTTCTTGCCTCCTGGCGAAGTACCTGAATCTTTAGACGTATCGCATCATCTTTTTCATTCAAACTGCTTGCAGGCACGCAACTTTAAAGTTTCCCACCCCCAATTTGACCCTCATTGTGCCCCTTTCTCTCTTTTGCCAGCGTTCGGAGGAAGTATTTGCTTCCTTTGCGCATTTTACGCGCTACCCCTTCCTCGCTTCTTGAATTTCTATTCCTAGCTCGGAGGTAAAGCAGTGACGGGGCTGAAAAACTGGATAGATATTTGATTTGTGAGGTATATTTTTCTGGTCCCAATCAGATCAATCAGGAGAGCCGACTGATCTAAAGATTCATTGCCAAATAATGGTAGACTAGATCAGCAAGTAACTTCAGTGTCATTTTGGACGGTAATGGAGCTTTTAACTGCACTACTTTAGACCCGATTAGGACTATAACAACCATGGACCATTTCTGATGGCACGGATTCAAAAATCGTACACCTTGCACTTTGAAGGTTAATGGATATATCAGTCAAGTTTTTTCGCTCGAGAAGGGCTATAAAAGCTTTCAACTAACCAAAAAATCAACATTTCCTGATTTCATAACATTCGCAAATAAATCTCATAATATGGTTAAAATGCAAACAGCATTTGGGGATTTTTTTACATTTCAAGGATATTGGTGCACATTCACCATTAGTTGAACATATAACGACCATTTAGAAATTCGTATAATTGGAGATATTTTTGTAACAAATACAAAAAAATACATATTAATGACGTCATTTCTAATCCTGGGCCAAACAATCTTCCTGGTATTTTTTCTCACAATAATTTATGTCTTGAATTTTGAATTCTTGTTTAGACTTTACTAAAGATCACTTATCCTACAAGTTTACCTTAAATTGGTGGAATATAAATGCGTGGAGCTAGAAAATAATACAATAATCTCAAGTGACTCGTATATGTTCCTCACACAAATACCCTAAATATTCCTTCGCTTCAGAATGTAAGGCTTCTGAATTCGGTTCTCTCTTGCCCGTGTAATTCAGTTTGTGAAAAATCCAAGGGTCTAAACGCATTTTTACCCCATAATCACGTATATCCCAGTGGATTACCTCGTGTAGTCGAATCCCGCAGGTACCAAATGTTTTCTGATTATTGCTACATCTTTGTATCCTTGACCCCACACTTATTCCCACAAGTTTTAAATTATGCACGCCACTGTCTGGAATAAAACACTGTGAAAGTATGGAATACTGGAAACGGTTGCATGATTTAAGGGAGGCCGCCCGCTCTTGAGTTTCCTTTAAATTTACGGACAGTGTAAAGAATGAGGTGGGTTGAAAGTGCACTTGGACGAGGTCGTAGGGTGAAGTGGGAAGTATTCAAATTCAAAGAAAGAGGGCTGTGGAGTGTTCGGAGCAGAATTAAATGAATAATTTACGAATGAAAAGTGCGTACTACAGATTTTTTTTGGATAGGTTATCAAATAGTACTTCGTCAGTCGTGTATATGATGGCAGGATGTAATATCCACAACTTACTAGATGCCAAAAATTAGTGACGATTATATACTTAAGTGTACCTCTCAATTTTAATGCAATACAGCATGGGAGTTTCATAGATGTATGTGAAAACTCACTAAAATTAATTTACATATATGTTCCGGACTATTCGATATTTTTTGAAAGAAACAAAATTGCACCTATTTGCTTTGCACAAATTGACACAAGGTTGAGGTACCGTGTCTCTTTTTGGGGAAATACCGTATCGACAAACTCGATATTTCCGGCTCAAAAACAAGTTGTAAGAGCTATTGCCGGTGTGTCTCATATCCACTCATGTCAAGCCATTCTTCCGAAACTAAAAATAATGACAGTACCTTTAATTCATCTGAAAGATGTAAGATTTTCACCAAGTAAGAAAAAATACAATCTAGATGGCTAGAGACAAGTCTTAAACGAAATACTTTGGTATATAGGCTATACAGAACTGACGATACTTGTATGTAATATACTTAACTCATAATAACTGCGTCAAAGGCTAATAAGTTATCAGCGAATAAAACTGTGTACTAGCAATTACTTTCAATCATCAATTAATGCAGTGAAACTGCAATCCTTTGCTTATACTAGGTCCCTAGCTTGTACTTACCGAGTAACATCTGTTTATCCATTACCTGAGACAAACAGCCACCATCAATTTCGCTTCTCCTGCTGATCTTAGACAGGCTTATACGGGCTGAACAATGTTCGCAATATTTTACGATAAATCGCTAACACTGCTAAGCCCTCTACGCCGAGTCTCAAAATGTCTATAATTTTCATTTAACTCCGTTTGTTGCAACCCTGTTTATAGTATTGTACCTAGAAAAACAATCATACTGACAAGTAGCTAGCTGAGTCAAATTTTATGTATATTGATTTAATGTTATCTAATCTAGCAGTTTATTAACCCTGATTATCTGATTAATGCAAGACATTCGCCTAGTAGGCCATCTACAATCTAAGATATTAAACCATGACATATCTAAATGATGAGTCTACCTAAATTTGAAAATATGCACTGAAACAGGCGTAACAGGATCAATAATACTGGTAACTCTTTAGCATATTGTCAGCCATACTAATCATGTCAAGTAAAAAAATTAACGGTCAACATGTTCCTGGTGCGGATAGGGACGACGCCAAAATTTCCATTTACATCCAGTTCAGTTCAGGCAGCGCCCTGTTGAAGAAGAAGTGGTGACAGTTACCGATCCATTTACTGAATATTGCACCCTAGCTTATGGTTACTGAGTTCATCACGATAGAAAACTGCAAAATCTTAGAAATTGACTTCTGTAGACAGGTATCTCAGGCTTAAAGCTGAGATGTTCCTTATACCTACAATTTATATCATATGAGTACCAGGATTATGCTCTCTGCTCGCCAGATCACCCGCATTATAAAAATGTATGCATCGTCATCACAACAGAATGTGTGATATGACGTTGTTCGGTTCCAACACCTGACCTTGATGTACTAACTTACATGAATACAGATGAAGTTATATCCTCCAAGTAATTAGTCTATATGCTCAGAATATACCTGACATCCTTACAATGGTTTCTATTTGCACTAGCTAAGTAAATCCTCTACGAGGAATTTCCTTACCTCAGATCGACGAATTACAGAAATCAGCTAGATACATGTTTTCAACGAGATGTATTAAATGCAGATAAACACTTTTTGGCATATCACAGATGGCTCAACTAGTAGACTAGAAGAAATACTACCCTATATATCAAAAATCGATGATGATACGTTAGGCGCAGTTATAAATTCTTCATGGTGATCCTCATAAATTGAATACTGACAGTGAAACAAAAACTATTTGGATTATACTCTCATTACTGAGAGGATAATATCTTTTAAATATAAACTCATAACTATAAACATAAAATCAGATGAAATCTGGTAGTAGCCGGATTCCAACCCACATTTTGGCTTTCCAGGCTGCTACCTTGCCATCCTAGTGGTATTTGTATTCAAGAAGTATATAGAGAGTTCATATTCACAGCTTGCTATATTTTGTATTTTCAGGATACTGGCAAGATGAGATGATTGAAAATGACAAATAAAATACCTCATACCTTATGCTGGTTCTACAGTTCTGTCTCATGTCTCTTTCAATTTAAAAAACCACTCATATATAGCTTTAGCGATAGCAATCTTTTACAAAATAAATTCTCCATATAGGAAAGATAAGGAGCTTTCAAGGTAACGGATTGAATCCAAGATTTCTCTTCAAGAACAGCGCAGTCGAAATTATTTCCATCGTGCGGCAGCGTAAACTTTATCTCGCCACATTAAATGTAAAATCTTACAACCATGCGGTCAGGACTGCGACGAACTCAATGCCATCCTGCTAACAAAAATAGGAAACAATTGAGGTAGGTAGAAAGACATGAAAGCAGTAATTGTGATTATCTAGCGTTTATTTAAATGTGCTTGAAGATGCATTAGTGGCAAAAACATTGTCTTATAAATGGAATATCACAAATGACCGAATTCCTAAGAAGCCGTAATTTGTATCGAAATTCGGTTATATAAGAACCAAATAAAGGAACGTATAGAAAAGAAACCAAGTTTTCAGTTTCTTAGACGAATCAATTAATCAATTATTTATAAATCATGGCTATATACAATAATTTTTGCGTCAATACTATCTATCTGTTTCTCTCACTCTATCAATAATTAAAAAATTTGTCTAAAGACGTCCTAAAAGCGCGTTTTCACGGGTCGACCCAGGTCGAATAACTCGGTGCTCTAATTCAACTGAAGTCCGAAGCCTGTCTACTTTTTTTACTTCGACCCGTGACGTTTCAGTCAAATGTCTCTAAATCGCGTGTGTATACGCTTTACTTCGACTAGATATTTTATTTTTATTTAATTTCGTTTGATACATTGGGAAGAAGGTTTGGATGGGTGCAAAGTAACGCTTGATGGAAAAGGTTTATTTCTAGACCTATATAAGAATCGCCCATGCTTCTGGAATTTTAAAAAAGAAAATAACCGTTCTGCACTTGAAGCAATAATTCGAGATATGGCAAAAACCGAGGGAAAAACGGACCTGCTAACTGTTGATAATTACAAACCCCAGCTGAAATGGTTCGATCTGGCAGATTCATTTCTAATGTCTATTTCCCACTCATGACAAAGTCATTTTTCAAGTATTTTTTGTAGCTTAACGTTATTTTTAGTACAAATGTTTAATATGCATAACATGTATGATTCTGCAAATAAGAAGATTCAGTAATTAATACACAGTTTCACAAATAAAACTTTTTTTCAGTGACGCCTTCCGATTTATATTTAAATCATCGTCGAACTGTCAAATTTGGCGATGATTCAAATATAAATGGAAACACGTCACTGAAAGAAAAAGAGTTTTATTTGTGAAACTGTGTGGCAATTACAAAATCTTTTTATCTGCATGATGGAAGAGTTTCAACAAGTAAGATCATCTACATGATGTATGATTATACCTACATTTATATAAATGGTATATATGTTCAATTAGTCACTTACCTGTATGAAATCGTTTAACATTTCAAATAGAGCATCTCAAACTTTAGACAGAAAAATGGAATTGGAGCATCTTGGAATAGGATATAGTGCCTTGAGAGATGAAAACCTCCTCTCTCATGATGGTATTCTTTTTCCGAATAATTAGGGACACCTTTGCTGGCAAAACTGGAATTGTTTTTCATACACCCTCATATGATTTCGATATGACCGTGTTTTTTCTAAAGCCAATTCTTTGAAGAATCTAGTTGACGCCCCATATGTACTGCGTCTCAGTGTCCATGGACGTGTCCAAAATTCCCTTCTATTTCTTTTCTTTAGCAGAATATGTTTTAATTCCTCTACTAAAGCTTCATATTTGATAGCAATGCCTGCTCGAATCAATTTATCACCATTCATCGCCATCTTAAAACTAACCTAATTGTTCCACAAGAGTCGAACTGAGGAAACAAAATTTCTTTTCCGATTAAGTCGAACTACTTAGTTGTTCGACTTGGGTCGTTGAAAACTCTCCTTAAGGCTACCAAGATGAGTCGATTTCGACAAACTACACGCCACGTTTTCTTAATTGATTTCGTATACAATCGTCAGTTGAATATTTCATATCCCAAGTTATACCGAAGTCATGTCCCAAGATTGGCGTCGTATGCTCCTATCCTCTCTCTGCTTTGCATATTTGACGATTCGGTGGCCCTCAAAGTTTCGCGAAGGCACTTCTACTACCCAACATGGATAATTTAGTGATTTCACTCCAAATCTGCCACCATTTGAATTATACCGGGAGCTTCATGTATTTTATTTCTGACTTCCACAGTCATACGTTTGTGTTCTGACTGATTCTCGATTTTAGACCGCTTCCAGATTAAATAGCGGAAATGTTCCTTTCACAGCAATTTATACTTTTTCTGTCATATTAAAAATTAACACAAAGTGTATGTTTCGTCCTGATTAGCCTGAAAGGCGCGTTCCAGTTAGGTGCCATTTTCTCCTGCTGACGTGCCTGATCGCCCTGGCAGTTTCTTGAAAAGTCTCATGGTCTTCAGGTTTTTGTCTAAATGTTTTACTGGTGATTATATTGTCAATAACTTTTGCGTCGCTCGAAACTATTTTTTGATTCCTCATTTTCGTGTCTCTACTCGCTGGATACTTTCAGTGCTATTTTCGTTTCTTTAGTATTGTATATCCTATACCGAATACCATTATTATATTTTAAACGTACGCCTCTGATATCATTGCCACTTTGGGTGATGTATTACAGCGGGATTGTGCTAAATACCCTGCTGCTATTGTGACAAAATTTTATTACTACCCGAGCTTGGGATAAATGCGGGGATTTATTCATTTTTCGCGAGGCTGGCTGGATGGCAAAATGGAACTTAAAGGATAATTTGTCAAAGAAGAACCAGGAAATTCCTGAATATTAATCATCATCCATTTTATAACTTCAGGTCTGGGATCATTGTTTTTTAAGTATAAATGTTGCTAAAAAAGTATATCCATTTTAATAAGTTAAAAACCTTGTTTCTGACAAGTCATCCTTCTATTTTCCATGTTTTATATTTTTTCTTTATAATATCTGTCTGCAGGTACAAACAACCAGATAAGCTAAAATAACAACCGACCAACGTTTGCAACGGTAGCTCAAACCACAACGCCGAGGTTCTCTAAGAGAACGAAATTTGGGACAATCTTGTTCGAGGTGTTGTAAGCTCGACCTGGTGGGGATGCACCCCATGAGCTCCGCTAGTATTTGCTGTACTGGCGACTCTTGGGGTCATTATTCGAGACAGCTCGGTCGAACATCTGCTATGATAATGTTTATAGCATAGCCGCCCTTCTTCGATGTACCCGACTGTGAGGTCAGGCGCATTCACTAATCGTATTGCTAGCATCTAGATTGTAACCAGAAGTTTCAGGGATTTCTTTGGGACGCATCCCCACACATGCGAGTAGTCCACCAGCGAAGGTCTGCCCTGGGCCTTTTATAGTAGCAGCAGCTGTTCCGGAGGATGTCATTTCCTGGAGCGGAGAGAACCCCCAACTAATGGGTTACCGACCTAGTGAGGCCAGCTTCATGATCGTACCATGACATGTTATTGTTGATGTTAATTTCCAGAAGCTGGATGGAAGATGATTCAAGTATTGGGGGTTCCTCCACGACTGGCAGACCAGCATGCGACCTATTTGTCAGTGTTGTTGTCTGAGTCATCTGTGCGTTAAACTGAACTCAGTTTGCATATCCCCATTCCACACTTCTCAGAATGTCTTCATTGATCTGAACAGCATGCTGCACTCGCCGAAACACAATATCTCGGGATGGTAGTTGTTTATCTGGTTCCGTGCAAGAAATAAGGGTGCTGTCATGAGCGAATCTGTAGATAAGATTAGATGTTATTTCCAAATCCAAATCTCTAATATGCAGCAAGAAGAGCTTTGGATACTGGACAGATCCTTGAGGAACACCCGCCTTGATGTAAGTACATCGGAAACAGCCATCCACCACCACAAATCAGGAGCGATCCCTGAGAAAACTATCCAACCAGTAGCACCGACCCGGTGGCAACTCATAGACAGCAAGCTTGATCAAAAGTTCCTCATGCCACATCCTATAGAAAGCTTTCGATATATCAAACGCGACGACTCGAGACGCTTCATGAAGCTCTATTGCTGTGCTCCACATATATGTGAAGTGGGCTAGAAGATCTTTCGTGGATCTATACTTGCGGAAACCATATTAGCGGTCCTTTTTTCAAGATACTTCAGAAGCTAGACGTTGATAACAGTCTCCATAACCTTAGACATGATGCAAAGCAGTCACAGGTCGATAGTTGCTGGGTATATCTGAATTTGAGTAACGTAATCTTTATAAAAACATATTTCTGATGAGGTATCTATACACTGCATTGCAAATAAAAATAACATAATGTATTTTTATTTCAGCCTACTTTGTCAGTCTTTTCCGTTTTATTCGTATTTTTGAATATATCTGATTTTATTTATCAATTAATTGTAGGAATCTCATGTCATTGAAATTAAATAGATATAAAATTTCACAAACCTTGCGATAGCTCAAAATCAGCTGAATATTTTTTGCATGGTTTTCTAAGTCCCATAGCGCAACGTGAACTAAAATTCGGCAAGGTAAACGTGCATTTGTACGTATTGGAGAGACAGTACGAACGAAAAATTTTCTTTAGCCTTTTTCAAATGAGCCAAAGCACAGTTATTCATCTGTTTGAAAAAACATCATGATGCCTCCATTGGGATGGCTCAGAGCTCAAAGACTCCACTGTTTCATTTGCTGTTAGCATCTCCTTGTTTATTGTAATTACAATTAATATATTCCTATACCTGTTGCCTCAACTATCTCGACTAAGGTATTATAAAAAATGGTTAAAACATAAACAAACTTCATGCCCTTTACCCCCTTCCCCCAGACTGAGCTCTAGTTACGCCTTTGCTAGGAGGTATTGCTTAATTCATCATAAGTTAATGAAAAATTAAAAAAGTTAGAGCACTAAAATATTTATAGTTCAATCAGTGTATAATATATATTTTTTAAATGTTTCCGAACAACTGAGTGTATATCAGAGTTATTTTGGTGCTGCAAAATATAAAATTGGACAAAATTCAAAAAAATATTTTATAGAAACTTGTTGTGGTTATGGAGCTTCATCTTAATCTCAATAGCACTAGAGTTAACAAATTATGAAATACATTTCGATCTTCAAATTAAGCAAATGGTTTTCTAGTTTTAATAGTACATTTGGATGAAAGTGTGATGATAGTATATGAAAATATGTTTCCAAAGTCTAAAAAAAATTAAATGGGTTAAGCAATGAAATGCTTGTTAATAGCTACTCACCAGTTCATATTATACCGTATTCCGCATAAACCCTATGGAAATCACGCGGATGGAATACACGATGAACCTGGATCGATATCGTAGAATATAGGAAGTTATATCGCAGTCATAATTCATTAACGATGTTTTAATTATGCATGAGAACCGTCAGCTTGCAAATAATACTTTAGACTATTATCGCATCTCAAAATCAGAAATAATCTCGGAGAGCATTATGTTTGCGATGATCGAGTTGTGGTAATTTTACCCAAAGTTTTCCAAATTAGGTTTATCTAACTTTCGCTGAATTGAGGAGCATATTAGTCTATGATCATGATTGTCGAATTGAATGTTGCACTACTAGGTAGGCATTTCAGACACTGGGTGTTCCACTCCAGAAAACTGTATTCACTACAGCTGCTACTGCTTTTGTGGGGATGTACTCCGAAGCACTCCCTAAAGCTTCAACACAGAATCCAAAAACGAGCGATATGTATATCCTGAAACTCCTGGAACCAATTTGGGAAGGAACAATACGCCTACTGTATCTGCCTGACATTATAATGTACACAATTTTTACACCAGACATCCAGCGCATATTCTGATATTTATTTTTTATGTGAGAAACACGCATCGCGTTTATCACAATTACTCGTACATGAATTTTCCTGAACTTGGAAACAAAAAGTTTTACGAGCGAACTCCGCTCCAAAGACTAAAAATTACGATGTTTTTTCTATGTGCTAGGACGTTTCTCTTTTTTGTCTGAAATCAGACGCAACTCTCAATCTCTCATAATAGAAGATCAAGTTTATGTAGTAAATTTTGAGATACTTTTATAAATTTGGTAGTTGAGTATGGCGAAGTTACGAAAATTAGCGAGCCTTCGTTTACCTGCCCTGTGAAATATCGAGCAACAATATGACAAAGTATCGTCCAGTGTAGCGAAAAGTCCATTATCTCTGATCAAGAAGCTGATATTCTGATTTTCTTTTTCATCTACTTCAGAATCAAGTACCTAAATATCAGATTTTTGCTCGAAAAATAAAACGCAAATTGATCATGTGGAGGATCTCGACTAGGTTAAGTAGTTAAAGGCAGGACGCCTAGTGGCAGTCTGGACGCACCGAGTTGATCTAGAATCTTTTACCGAGGCAGGAAGGTATTATTTTCGCATTTTTTTTTAATCAGGACTAATATGCTTTTGGATGTTTTATGTCGACATCGCGAGAGTCTGTCACATCCATTTCCATCGAACTAGGCCCGTGGTGCGAAAATCTGAGCTTGAGAAGAACTGGAAAACCGCCTGAAATCCCAAACGTTATAAACATTTTGATGAAGCCCTATTTCTGAACCCCCTTGAAACGCCCGGCATCCGCCCTCCAAATCCCAAACCAGGTGGAAATCCTCCTGCCCCACACCTATAGATTGGACTGGTCGGACTGTCTGCTTCGTATTTAATTACCTCTCGCGGACGCAAAAAATCAAAAAAAATCGTACACGCTTTTTTTTATTGTCATTCATGTTTTATATGGTTTCGTGCGGCAGGATTTTGATATAAGATTGTTTGAAAACCATTCAGCCCATGATGTCAAAGTTGTAGTGTTCCGCCTAAGCATGTCAATCCCTAAATGACATCATAATCGATAAAGCGGTTACTATTACAAAAATTATTACTTATCTACAAACCGATGAATACTCAATTTGATTTGAAAACACAAGATCTTATTCGGCACATATACATACTACTTGACAATTAATCAAAAATTAATTATGGTGTCACCTGTGAAAATGTAAAAATTAGATTTAATAATTTCCGGTATTCCAAAATGTTATTTAAGTTCGACCGAAAATGGTAGAATAAATGGCGAACATAAAAATCTAAGTTTACTGAAGCTCTGATAATTTGTACTTGATTGAATGGTAACGATTGACTTCAAAAGATGTCATTGGTTGAGAAGGATCAGTATCATTACTTTCTGGAATACAAAATATTCAGATATAATTTATAGTGCCAAGTATAATTTCACCATTTATGTCCCTCTGATGTAAAGATGTCTGATTATGTCGAGCAGAGAATGTCTTAACTATGTCTAATATAGAAATTATTTATTATAACTCTAAGCAGCACATACTTTTTCAAACATAGATGGTTCTATTTGTTTCAGATATGTAGCTGAACATGTAGATGCCAGTTAAGCTCTTCATTTGCTAAGGTAAGCTTTTCTTCAACTGACAAACAAATCAAGTTGTTCATTAAAGTATGTTTTTTCATTTATTTGCTTAATATTTTATTTTACAAAAATTATTTCCCAATTTCTACTAGACAAATCGTAAACCAGTTCCAAAGGTAACAAGAGTTTTAAGGAGAACATAATATTGAGTTTCAGATGCAATTAACAGTGATTTATGATATGTATGATTGAAAACCTGAGCTCCTGAGAACGTATTTCAGACCATGCCTGAGATGACTACAACTTATCGACCAGTTGAATTTGGTTTAGAGTTGACAGATAAAATAATTGCTGAAATGGATCTGGAAATAGTGACGAGGAGCTAAAAAACATATCGGAGCCAGCTCTACTCCATTCGTAGTATCTTTAAGTTTAGTTGCACTTCTCAATGTAGACTGATTTTTTATATTATTCTTCCTATATTTTAGGCTACCATAACTGTGAAAAGCAAATTCTGATGTTCGTTTATGAAATATTAAACGTTCATATTCCGCACACCACATATCACATATCACTCATATGTTTGACTAAACTGGATTTTCTTAAACTGTCCCTTTTTCGTATCCCTAAATTATCAATATTTACCATATAAATAGTAGAACATTAAGACTGGCATGAACTCATCATAAACGGCATCAATTCAGCAATATTTTTCTGTTACTCCTACATCTATGTTTGAAAAAAGGCTAATTGTATTAATGCAGTACGGAAACAAACAACAATGAAGTTACTTTTCGATTCTTTGCTAATTACTCCACAGCCTACAAATCTGCATTAGCTGGGATTTTGATGATATCGATATATGCTATGGTTTTATGTGGCTGACATATCACAGAACGTCATAAAAATGCAGACACACAGATTCGCTCAGCACCACAAAATAATTTCAATCGATTTTCAAATTACAGAATTTAATTCAAAATAAGATTTGTCTAATGGATGATTCATGTCCAAAAAGAAATTACATCGCCCTAAGCCATCAGGTACTTGATCAAGACGAAGCGTCATACCAATGAATAGATAAGTATTATCTCATATAAAAAAATCTTTGCGAGTATTATTATATATGTCTCACGCGTAAGCGTAAGCCAAGCAAATAATTAACTATGACAACCAAATGAATAAAACTTACCTGTATATATGGAACACTCCCAAGAATTTAACACCATTGATGAGTCTCAAATGCAAATTGATGTGAGGACGTTATTGTCATACCTATGATCACCTATTATATACAAGACCCCTTATCAGCAATTCATAAACGTGTGAAGTTTATCAGAAATTGTCTGCACATTAAGGCTCCTTAATGTATTCAGGTAGGTCAAATAATTGCCTAGAATATTCGATTGGATCTGTTTTGTGTGCTGTTTAGTTTTATCAGTAAGAGTTGACAAACATTTTTAAGTGCAGAATGTGCAATATGATTGTTTATGTTTCTTGGCTTCTAGAGATTGGCTTAGCTTATGAATTTGTTCCGTTATTGATAATAGTTTTCCATTAAAAACCAAATGCCTTCCGATAGTGGAGTAAAAATCATTCATCTGTTACGCATAATAGAATAGAAGATTGACTCGAACTGTTCACATACTGATGTATATAACCAATAGTCAGAACCTTAAGAGGGACTCTACCTAGAATATAAGGCGTTTTGCATGGATTTCTAATATTTCGTTTCCAAATACATATACGTACGGTGCCTCAATATATCGTTTGGATCGCTTGATTTTGAACATATTCAAAATATTTTTATGCAGATCATACAAACATAAAAATAAATTCTCAATTCAAAAATTTCCTTGTAAAGATATACTCACGACAAGAACATCTGATCTTACTCTACGACAACTTACTTTTATGAGGTTATCATATTTTCCAACGGAGCTCCGTTTACTTCAATCAAGAATACGTACATCTTGCGATTTCCTCCAAGTAATTAATTTACTTGTATGGCATCGCAATCCAGCAGTACGCGTGTGTCTGTTTCCGCGCTCGTTAGTTTCTATTGGATTTAATTTTTACCAACCACCTCTCAGGATGGATGGGCTGTTAAAAACTTGAGGTTGTAACTGTTGTAAGGATCTCATACAAGTGTACAGGTGTTGATGTGATATAAGTGATATGTGAGTTGTGAATAAGTTCTATTTCAAATGGTGCACGTATATCTTTTGGGTTAACCACAGGTACATATTTTCCATATTCTGTGTATCTGTACAACACCTTTCAAACTTGAATTAGGAAAAATACTATATGACGCAGATAAATCTAAGAAAGAAGTCACATAGGTACAGTTTTGATACTTTTTTGGTTCTTCCTTTAAGGTTAAGGAGCCAACAGTAACTTTGATAACAGCTCTTAAAAATTACAGACTGTTTATACCAGTAATAAATTATATAATGAGGTGGAACTACTTGCGCTAAGATCATAAAATGCTTCAGTCAACACTATAGTATTTTACTGGGTTAGATTTCCTCTATTTTGTGCCAAGATGATATACTCAATTTAAAATTTTGGTATTCTCACTTCCTCGATTATCCCAGGTTTGAATTGCATATATTTACTTAAATTCACTCTATATGATGAAAAATACAGTATTCTTGCTTTGAGATTATTATAGCTTTGCGAATATAGGAATATATGGTATACTTCAATGAAAGCACATATTGTTGGTTGGGAAAATTTTATTCCTATGTGTGTAGAGAAAGGACAACTCTATGCCCGTACAATACCTAAAATTTTGTATTAAAAATTTAAAAAAGCTCCGCAGGAGCATAGAACCAACCTTCCTCTTTCATTTGCAAAAAATCGTTTCATTATCTTAAAAAATGAGCGCTGGAAATGAAATACTGAAGAACCCATGCGAAACGCCTAATGTAGATAGGGTCCCCTCTTAAATTACATATGAGAAATGGAATAATTGGCATTCTCACCGCATCCTCAAATAACTAGGAAACAAAACAGTACAATATTTGTTCAGCTACCAATGGACTTTAACAATTAACGCAGCACCTTGTAGCTCAAGAAAACGATACAATGACTAACACAAATTAGTTTTTTGGTCTTTGGTCATGACCATATTACGACTAAGCATTCATTCAATCACAGTTTTCCTGTACTAAGACTCACACACATGGATTAGAACTAAACAAATGCTCAAAACCCGAACGCCTCATATACAACCAAAGGCATATGGATTGACATTAAACCTTAAGGTATAAAATGCAGGGAGAGAAAGTAGAGACAGTTGATGTTGAAAAGTTAGCAACATGGGGGATGAAATCAACAGAAGCGTTGATGGTGGATGATGGCTTCCATCGACCGACCTGTTGGTGTAGAAGCAATTTGAAATTTATGGAAAGGGTAGAAAGGCTGTGACAGATGACAGAATAACGTGGCAAAGAAGATGGAGACAGTCATCTATGGGACGTGGTCCAGGAAAGGTGAATGAGGAATCCAGACCTCTTACAGAGCAAGGGAGCCAAACCTTCTACTATAATGTAAGGGACGGATAGATGACCGGAGAATTGTAAGTAATGCTCGCTGAAGAAAATATAATAAAAAGCAAGATATGTGACTAAAATAATAAAGTAATAATCCTTGCATAGGAAGGTAAGATGAAAAGACAAGCACCTTTTGGTATTATCCATAACATCACGCGACTTACCATGATGAGCATTGAGCACTACAGTGGTAGGACATATAGTGGACGCAAGGACAGCAAGTTTCATCATTTGAGCAGAGCTACTCCCTGACTAAAAATAAGTGCTACATTACGAAAAAGTTTTAAAAAAGCTTGTAGGGATGTAGGGAGATGAAAAGACGATTACTGTTTGGTATGAGATAACGCCACGCTACCAAAATGCGTTAAGCACTACCGTGCTGAGAAACATCCTCAATATTTGATCATCTGGAATCTGAATTGGAATTGGCTTTAAATACAGGCCTCTTTAAATGTCTTTATTTCAATTCGCTAGAACCGCAACGGTCATAGGTTAATTGCCCCCGGAATACCAAATGTTTGGGTTCGATTCTTGTCTCAACTAGATTTTTCATCATCACGCCCCAGTGACAGATAAGCGTTTTCTTTCAACAAAGGATTTATTCAAATTTACTTTCTTCGATTGTGCATGCAAAGTATAACCCGCTATTTTTGAGACGCATTCAGTAGCTTGACACATCGTGAAAATTCTATTGATTTTATTTCAAAAAAAATTATCAGTGTATGTATTCCAAACGACAAGTGGCCATCAATATTTTAACAATTGGGTGAGCATCCGCTTTAAATTCCACACGTAATAAAATTTAATGTATAGTGATTGTAAATTATTTACCATGCAACAAATTCCGCAAATTACTACTAGCAAATACATTTTATTACACTAATTTGGTAATTAAATTCACTGCTAATTATATTGTTTACGCCAAATAGAGTTTTTGTGTTTTAATCCCAGCAAGTATCATAGGCCGAACAAGCTTTTAGGTCCTAATATTAATTAATAGACCAGGAGAGTTAGTTCAGATTTGATTCGCTGACTCTCTCATACTACTTCGGCATGCTTGTGGTTTTTGGGGGTCCTTCATCTCCTCCTTCATCTCATCTTCCCCTCTGGCTTGGTCTCTTTTGGCTTACTCAGTGGTATTTCACCTCCCTAATTTTTCAGGTTCTTCTTTTACGGTTTCTCAACTGTCCAAGTTCCTCCAAGCCTTTTTTTAACTTTCAGGTGGTTTTTCAAACTGATCCCTTGATCACGGGGAAAGTTTGGGTACACACCTGCGGCGCCCGCTGTGCAGGTTTAAGTCTAATTACTCTAGAAGGTTGTTCGGCCCGAAACCCCAAAGACCATCACTAGAAAAAAAACAAGACCTTTCAATAAAGGCCACGATGTCCGACCAGTCCGCTAAATAACACTCTTTCCTGTCAAATTCTGCTGTGCCGAACACCTCAGTCCTAAGGCTGCTGTATACGGCACATCCGCCCAGGAAGTGAAACCAGGTCTAGTCCTCCTCCCAGCACTTCTGACAGATTGGGTCTTTGACCACTCCGATGAGTTTCATGTGCCTGTTCAGTCTGCAGTGACCTGTGAGGATCCCTACTAACAAGTGGAGTGAATCCCTCTTCCGGTTCAGTAGCCATAGATCCCTATATTTGTTGGGGCCTGCTATGAACCTCTTTGACTGCCTGCAGTCGTCTCTCTCCAGCCATGCTTTCGCAAGTTCGTTATATGCCCAGGCATCTAGGGTATTATTAACCTGGCCTCTGCTAATGCCCAGCAAGGGTTTGGGGCCAATGCATGAGCCCCTTGCTCCTATCCTCGCCAGGCCATGAATACATAAGTCACAGCCCGCCATCTGATTATCCAGATTGTCATTTCTTCGGCCATAAGCCCTGGGAAGTACCAATATGTTGCCTGTCCCACACGAACAGGAATGAATGGGTTGAATTTTGTGGTTTGGCGTCACATGGGCAAAGATCAAGCGTGTTAAAAATATATTCGATAACTTACGCTATAATTTGGCTCAAAATACCGATATATCCACCGATATCCAACGTTGACTTCGCATTTGGATCTATAGTAAATCTCCTGTACTAATAATGTTTATCAGCAAACATGTGTGAAGTTACGGAGGCGCGTCTGAATTAAGAGCGATTTTAATTGGATTCTCTATTCTCTGAGCCCCGTATTAATATTCATTTGCGTATGTATGTGGAGTTAAATCTGCGAAGTTCTCTGATGCCTATGTCAGAGTTTGAGTTTATTGCTAGATGTTTTATTATAAACTGCTACAAATGCAATTAAATCATTTCATGGAAAGTTGAGACTCTGTTGAAGACTGTTCGCACCCGGAGCTCACGCTAACATTTTGTATACAAATAAGGTAGTTTCCAATTTGACTCCAATTATGTGCATTATTATATGAGTTCTGTTACTCCTCACGCAAAAGCCAGCACGCAAAAATTGTCTACCTCAGGTTAATATATTCTTCACACAAGGTTCCATATATTGAGAACAAATATCTGAGATTGCTGCATGAAGTTGTTCAGAAGAATTGTAATCAAGAACCAACATACTATAATTGATTAGACAATTATCCAACAAACACAGAAATGAAGATAGTAGTATAGTCAAATTTTTGTTTATTATTTTTTTATTTGAAAACTCATTTTTCCTGCGATGTGCCGAGTTTTTGCCCTGAACAACAGGACGTGTCGCAGGAAAAATGTGGTTTCTCTAACTAACTGTCTAACTAACGTCATTTCTGTTTTTGTTGTATTGACACAATCGAGTAATCAAATCAATATGTTATTTCTTGGCTACAGTTTTTGTGGCCCAAATGAATGTGTGTACATGACATCCGGATGCGGCTGTAACCTGAGGAGGCAAGGATGGAAGAAAAGCTCACAAAACAGAAGCTAGCAAGATGATCCAACCAGCATATTTGTTGCTTCGGTCAGGAGATCCGTATTCCCCGTGTGCCATAACACGTGTAGCTTCGTTGTATATTTATTAGAAATTTTGTTCTAGAGTCGGGATCGAAACAGTGAAAAAGCTACTTTTTCTTCCATCTTAGTGTGAGATTCACGTCAAATGTTTCTGTAGATATATGAATGATTTTTATCTAAACAGAAAGTTTAGCTGTTATTGTAAAAATTACTGGTATATCACCTCTTCAGACGTTTTGAAAAATTTAAGCATTCTGACAAAAGAAAGGTCTCATAGTAATATAAATTACACATTCATACCAGCTAGAGACTAACTCAAGTGAACTATCCAACAATTTGGCAATATTTCGTAACCAGCCCTACATTTGGCCTAGAAAACTGGATCAATTCATGAAGCTAATCATGCATGATGGAAGCTATATATGCATGTTATTGATGTAATGTTTGCTTGAAAATGGATACGGCAGGGAGAAGGGTTGTTTGTGCATGACCACTGTCGCGTTGCCCATGTACGTTTATAAGCTTTCGCCGTTCGTGCGGTTTATTTAATATACGCAGTTGCATGTATACTATTATTTGCTAACACAAAGTAGCACGAGAATATTTTTCTCAAAACTGCCTCAAAATCTAATATGGAACAAAAAAATGCATGGTTATAGCGGGTCGTGCCTATTCAATAATAAGATTCTATGCTTTGATTACCAAACAAGCTTTGCTTGTAGTTTGCGTACCTCCTTGAGTATCTATAGTTTCATCAGTACAAACCGATGATTTCTAATTGAGATAACTTGCAGCACTCATACTACATATGAAAACTGGATACGAAACATTTATTAAATATAAAAAGTATAGGTTTTAAATGTGTTGGAATGAAGGGCTCTGGTAAAATCTGGTATAGAAATTTCAAAAACAATACAAAGCGATTTGAAAAAGCAAAATATATACAATCTAGGATAAATTCAAACTTTCATCATGATGCCATATATTTCACCTGCTCATTTTTCATAGATAAACATAGCTATGAAACAACAAGTTTCATTGTTTTATGCGCTACTGGAGGTAATATTTTATATTGATTTGAGCTAACTCTCAAACAATTAATTTGAAAAACCAATTTGTCCTCCAAATGACCAAATAGGTTGAATTGAGTGTCCACGTGTCCTTATAAAAGAGCTGGAGAAATTTATTTGGTAGATTAATCCAAATTATTGATATCCTTGGAAAAAATAAGTCAGTTATTTAAGTATGAAGAAGAAATGATATCAAGACAAAAAGCTTAGAATTTTCGTTGTCGTTGTTATCCGTTTGTTGTTGTTCGCCGATTAGAACATGACTGGAAGTGATACGCTAACGGAATATCACTGATAAATTGAATTGGCCTACCCTGAACCACATTGAATATGAATATATGCGACAGATCAAGATTCCAGGACAGGCCTTAACAGGACTTTATCTAATGTAAAGAGGTCAAATAGATGAAGCAGATTGCTTTATATTCTGAAAAACACAGAAGAAAAATCTGGTATCAGAGCGACTCCAACTCCTGTAAGCCGTACCGGAACGGAATCAGAAAATTCTTCACCTAATTATGGGTGGGACGCTATGTAACAGTTATTCATCTAATTCTATTAACTGTGCTTTGTTATATTGAGCCGTGGCTGTTCTTCAATGGCTTCAAATTGATTTTTTCATATGTTCACTACATAAGTATGGCAACATGTGTACACCCGTGACACATACCCGCAGACCGTGTCGGTGTTGCTCTCCTAAATGAAAATCAATTTACTGTGTGCTGGATGCCCGCAGGAATATTATGTCAGTCCGGAAAATATCCACATCGCACACAAGAATAAGAGTACACAGTAGCTCTGCGCAAATAAGAACTGGTTAATTGTTTTTTTGTTATTAATTATAAGAACTCTATTCCATTTGTCCACAGTCAACAGTACAACTAAGATCAACTTCAAAGCCCTCATCTCAAAGCTTTAACGAAAATATTCCAGTGATCATGGTATTTATGTAATCAACACCGAACATCTCAATTGGTTTCATCGCGTTTTTTATATATAGATTCGGTGCGTGTATGAAAATAGAAATGTTCATGACTAATGCTACGTTGTTGCTGAGAATATATAGATCATAAGGAGAACAGTCCTTTTACAGGTGGTTGAAGCTGGATATTAGTCTTCGTAATGATAATGGTTCTTGAATTGCGTCAATTCTTGCACATTATATGTCGCCACTTAATGGCTCCAACGATTTCGTATTACTGAAACTCGGCATCACTTCCTAGGCATTAATGAGGAAAGTACTGTAGTCCCAAAATTTTGCTGAATCGAGATAATATGTGTCTTGGAGGCTTTATAATATCTACAACACGAATATCCGTGTCGCCTATTTTCGTCGGTAGGTCTGTCTATTTATCTGTCGATCAGTTTTCGTTCTTGTAACCGCGGTATCTCAGCAACTCCTGCACCAATCCAATGAAATGTGGGAAGCGTTATATTGTGGGGTCAACATAGCTTATGCTACTTCCGGGAATCGGTACAACGTAAAATACTCAGAGTTTCCCGGAACTTAGTTTTTCACGTATATCGAGTTACACTGATCATATTCGCACGTCATCAAATAAATAAATTCTTTACATGTATTTTTTTCAGTTCAAAGAGAAGCTACGTCCAACAGGTGATATAAATTAAAATTGTTTACGACAAAATTCCTACGAATTGTGAGTAATGAAATAATCTTAGAAGTGTATCCGGATTCCACTAATTGTGTTTGTCGTGTTAATTTTCATTTGCATGCGTACTCCTATATGTGTGTGAGTAGTTGAAGATATTTGGAGGAATTTTGTACCGATAAAAGCTGAATGTGATTCAAGTATAAATCAATAATTTAACCGTTTTGTTTGAATGACATAGAGGATCGACCAAGTACAGAATATCCGTACTACTAAATACTAATGAAACGAATTTCGCTCGAACACAGGCTTGCGGTAAAGTGAAGAAAAGGAAGTACGAACATTTTTAGCATCTATCCGGGTACTTCATAAAAGTTAATATACCTATGATTAGTAATAATAATAATATTTATTTTCCTTTTGACAAATTAAACTTTGTATAGGAATCGCCAGATTTATATAATGTTAACTTATATTTACGAAGTAGAAACAAGAATACAAAACCGCTTACACACTAATAAAATCGCATATATAATATAATTATTTATCTAATAAAAAATATTTCTAACAATATTTAAAGTGATTTAGATTTGTTATTTTTGTAACTTTTTGTGCCGTCTGTTGTATATTATGGGTCCAAGTATATTTGGTGATTTACTACCAATTACATATTTCGAAAAATCGGTATGAATATTGTTATTTTGCCTGGTGGTTATACTATGCAGCTCTTTATTCAGAGTAAATTTGCTTTTTTATATACATATAAGCTCTAAAATCACCAGAGAAGGTATTGTTGGAAGTTTATATTTACTGAGGATCTCTTCACAGCTGTATGTGGCAGCCACTTGCGCCACTGAGCTAACAATTCACTTTTGCGCAATAAAACATTTTGTGTTGCTGGAGAGCAGCCCCAAAAAAAAAACATATTTTAGTCTTGACTCAACAAGACAATAATATATGGCTTCCAGCTGAGTATCTGATAGGAATTAACTTAAGTTCCGAAACATATAAGAAAGAGCCTCAAGTTGTGAAATAAGATGAGCACATTGGACTCCGAAGTTAAGCTTATCATCAATATATAAACCGAGAAACTTGACATCACTTTTATAGTTCAAAGGATTGTAACTATGATCTGCTGATTTTAGTAAAACCAATCATTGATATTTGAAATAAAATGATTGCGCTCATTTTTAAATCAAATTCAGAATTGGCTTGATATCAATATTGATGCATCATCTGCATACAATGTAAAAAGCGCCTGCTCAAACACAGTCTTGATCTCGCTGACATATAAAATGAATAAAATAGACCCCAAAACTGAATCTTGTGGACCACCTGCATCTACAGTAATTTCATCAGACCTCAGTTGATGTATCATTTATCCATTACCAGTACTTCGAAGGTTATCTAAATTCCTATAACTTTCAAAACGCATTAAACAACTATTTCCTTTTAGAGAAAAAGCTAACTACATCCTGAAAATATTTTGAATTTGTTTGAAACATTCTAAATCGGTCAAAAATCTACCATATACCTAACTTGGATCTGTTGAAATTGCTCTCCCTTCAAACTAACACCATCAACTCATGATGCCGCCAAAAACATTTTGACATTGACATAGTAAAATAGTAATCTAGTGTTGAACTTTCCTAATATCTTTCCAATTTATAGAGGGGTCAAGGATTACTAGAGAAAATATACATACAGACAGTCGAAAATCAACTGGCATCTGGCTCTTTGGCTCCCTGGCTGCGGCTCTTCTACGAAACGTTTAGTGCAGACACGGAACATGATTCATTAACTTGCTTTGTAAAAGACGAGTAAACATTTGGGAATGCAAGCCTGCAGAAAAGAGACATTCCAGAAAGCACCATGGCAAGAATAGTCGCTCGCAAACATGTGAATCATTATCTTCGTCGAACTGCTGCTCGCCGAAATCCGACAAACAAAGCAGAATAGTTGAAGCTTAATGTACCGACAGTTAAACTAAGACATATTTAGCAGAGGCAAGCCTACACAAATAGATGTCAATGAACATATCCACGAGTTAAAATAAATTATTTTAGATAATTCATCATAAAAACATCATCAAGAGCTTTTCGTGCATATCAGATTTTACAGGAAAAGATGAAAGGCATCTAGACTTGTTCGAGCTCCTGAAAAAACGAATTCATTCTCTGAGTGTAGCTAGCACCTCATGATAATTCTGTAAAAAGAATAGCGGAAAACTCGTCCACTTCATAACATTACAATTGGAAATTGCTTATGCAGCTACAATTTCCACTCTCTCGAGGTCTAGTGAGATCAAAAGCAGAACACGATGGATGAAATACAAAGAGCGTTTTACAGAATTATTCTGGAAGCTGAACTAGAATCAGGATGAGTGTTTTAATGTTTAATAAGTGGCTAACAGAATATCTCTTTGTAGATATGTGGGTTGACAGGCTGATTTACAATGCCATTTAGTAAGTACACTAGGAAATGTGTAAACAGAAAACGATGACAACTTCCTGACGTTAGGTAATTTTCACCACCAAACGTGCCCAATGTGAACATGGCTGAAGACTCATTCATGTTTAGTAATTTTGTCATAGTTTTAGAAAATGTGTACAGAGAAAACGATGACAAGTTTTCTGGCGGACTAAATTTATAAAACATGAATAACATGAGTCATAAGATACGTTTATCGATAGGCTTACTATATTCAACGAATCATTATTTCTGTAAAAAAATTGAATAAGTAATAAATCAATTTATTCGGTTGATATATCTTCATCGACCAGTGCATGATTGCACAAGTCATACGTCAAGCTGCCAAGAATTGCTTCAAAATTGATAGAGATACCGCTGGAAACATCTCATACAATAAACTTAGGTGGAACCACCCCGGATATGACAAATATCTAGATGTAAATGCTAGCACTAAGTTATGAACGAAGTCGAATATTTTTCAATCTCATACTAATTTAAAAAATGGTGGAAGTATACAGAATTTTGATGACTGCCTAATAGGTGCACATACACCTTTTTTAAATATCAAAATTGACTTCAATAATTGCTGTCAACAGAATTGGAGGACCATCCAGCCAGAGAATTTAGAAGATTGGAAAGGTGGGAAGTAAGATGAGATGCGAATGATTGTGACTAATGTGTGTGTACTAATGTAACCAAACCAAATCGAACACTGTATTTTACTAAGGTTAGCATGTCCTCATCACGTAAATCGATCTGAAATAAGTTTACTTCAATAATTATTCATAATTGTCTAATTATATGTAATTTAGGTATATTCTTAGACAATTATCACAAATAAAATTCATGTCTGTAATGGTTTAATAAATTGGTATAATTATTTTTGTAACTAGCCTATTGTCTTTTGATGTAGCTGAGTAGGTGTTCCAGGGTATCAACTATAATTATTTCTGTAGTATCATTGCAGTTTTTGACTCCTGTAGTGGAACAATGTGTGATTTTTTAATAATCAGTTTATGCGGTTTCAATAATCTACCATTGTTTCATTCACCATTTTTTATGTTTATTTTCGGTTTTTAGTAAAAATATAAGGGCTTCTTTTCATAATCTTCAAAATTCCCAACATCTATGAGATGACCATTATTTATGACCAATGTATCATTTCCTGAAGTATTACAATTTTTTCTTTCGCAGATCTAGTGTCCTACTCACACGGCGTCAATGCGCGAGAATGGGGGAGAACATCGTGAAAATTCGTAAAATACTAAGTTATTTTGGACGAATACTGTATTGTGATTAAACAATACAACCTAATGTTCTATTTGATTGTTTTTTGGTTTCAGATCAGGTGTTTATTCATCCCGGATTCTCTCCACACCACTCAGAATCATGGACTGGCTTCGGTGAAATCGCCACAGCGTGAGCACCGCCGCCATGATAATGGCAAAACTGCCCTTCACGTGCAGCTAATAATGTCCTTATTGGCCACAGCGATATTGCTATTTACTACCGGTTTTGCAGGTTAGTTCAAGTATTAGACGATATACTCACAAGCAAAAGGTCTAAAAAATGGAGAACAGGTTCTCTGTCAACTGTGCCAGCATCAGAAGGTGTGTAGTTCGAATTCCGTGTTTTTATTCTCAGTTTATAGGTGCGAATTTGTATTTCTGTTTCTATCTGACAGATGTGCAGATAACAGTCACAATCAATCTCAATAGCTAAAGTAAGAAAACAGGTTCACCAACCTGTTCAAATGATGTTTAGATGCTATCCCCAATTTATCGTATCAATATGTACATTAATGGACCAAAAGGTCTACCTCAGCAGATGCTGCATAAAGTGACTTTGAAAAATTAAATTGCATGGGTAACCATTGACGCGCGTTCTCGTCTTTTCGGTTGGGATACTATACCTATGAAGTTTTGCGCTAAATGAGGTATTGAAGCTCTTATTTTATCAACCAAGAAAATACTCGTGCTTTGTAAGTACCTGGTGAAATTAGGTGGTAGTGAAAATAACCAAATTAGGTAACAAATTGTTTTAAGCTAAGAAAAATATTAATCTGAACCTCAACCGGCATAATATAATGATAATAATAAAATATGAAATAAAGTAGTGGGTCTTGAAGTGAAGTTACGTTTATTGGTTGCTAGAATTTATGTTTATAAATATCTGGCAATACTTACTGACGTCCTCCAGCCTTCGTAATATTGTTTCTGTATCATGTTGCGTAAATAATTCTGGAATGGGCTCAAACTCCTCTAAATATTTTTAATTTTGCCAAAGATTAACATGGGATGATTAAACAAAAAGATAGAATGGACGTGTTACATTAATCTAGATTAGTGCCAAAATTCTAAAGCCATTTGGTCACGGCAAGCCCTATTTGATATCAATAGTTTGAGTAAAACATTCACAACTATTATCTTTCAGATTGTAAAATTGAGCTCGTAAAGGATTTTTGACTACGCCCTAAATTGATCATAAACTCGTGAAATATGACTATTCAAGTCTCCCAAATTCATTATAAAATTTATTGAAAACGAAATAATAGTCGTTATAGACTATTAATTACGACCGTAAGATATTTGAATAGATCAGTACATCGAATTCGAATTCACTATATGAATCACGTATTTAATGACAGAATGTAGTGTTTCACTTCCTACGCTATTCGGTGAAGAAATGTAATAAGACTTAGGAATTCGCGATATTGTGTTTTCTGCATGTTTTACGACATATACAAATGAGTGTTGATAGAAGAATTTATGTCATTTATACTTTTTCAACTCCTTTACTTTATGAGATGTCAATCCAGTAGCAGCAGAGTAATACTGATAATAATTATAAAAGTAACTTGAATCTGTATCTCACGTGCAGTAATATCATCTTACTAAATATTCTTATCTGATTTGAAAATCATAGAATATTCTTAGATGTTTAACTTTTAGGAAGTTATGAAAATTCAAACGATCAACAGTTTCAAAGTCCGATTGATATCTTTATTTTCAAGCTCATACCATTGCATGGAAGGTAGACCGTCAGTCCATTTTTTCGTCTATAGCCTGAACCCCCAGTTACAAACATCTAAAGAAAAGCTAATAGATATCTAACAATAAACAAATTAATTCTGGTCACAGGTTCGATGCCTGGCGGTGGCCTGAGCAATGGGTACGGTACAACGAGCGAGAGCATCAGCGTTGGCGCTAGCAGCAGCAACGGCAACACTGCGAACCACAGAGGAGGCGGCAACAGCGCCAACAATGGTGAGAGAGGCGGCCCGGGAATCCCCGAGAATATCACTGTCACTTTTCTGTCGCCCACCTCGGTCCGGGTGTCGTGGGCCACTTCTACGGTCCACAGTGCTGATAAATATGACGTCACCTACAAACCTACTGATGCCAGGTACGTCAAATGGACAGGGACGAATAAAGCAAAATAATCCTGTTGGCTGAAGCAAAAATGCAAAACTGAGGATTTAATAATAATAGCTGCCACTGGTCACGAAGTTCATTATAGATGTTGTTACGTAAAAATGTTGCAATTTGATCTATAGTATAAGTTCAAGCTCCTCTTTCTTGTACTGACCTGATAAATGAACAAATCAGCAGTTAGTGATCACGTTTGGGAAACGGGACGTCTGCCTTTTTGAAGTTGAACAATGAGTGTAATTCTAATTCCTCTTTAGACTGTGACCCAGTAAGGTCTAGTATGCTTTATGGAAAGATCGATGTTCTCCAAACCTATAGATCCACCATAAACTTTTATCCAGTTTCCTTTATGGTTTGTTCTTGGATCTCAAATAGGGGGAATTGTGTTGCTACTTTGTAATCGTACTTCTACATGTTTCATTTTATTTCATAGGACAGGCGACTTTGTTGTCTTTGTATGGCGATATATCATGATCCTTTTTTGTTGATTCATCAACAATGCAAATTCATCGTTTGTATTCCCAGCTTTCATAATAGTTCATACTAAGGCATTGTTGGAAACAAACCGTTACCTTGAAAACAGTCATGAATATTAACGTCATTACACCCGAAACGTCAGTAAATATATTCGTTCATACGTATGTCGTTCGAACTGTCGGCCAGCGGAAAATATAATAAAGAGCTCAGATAAGATAAAAATGAATTGAGTACACTAGTAACTTATGGATACTGACTCGTCCGACTAGTCTTCCCAAATGATTGCAGCAAACGAAAAACATTGTGTATGCCGTAAAATTTAGAAACCACCTCCATAGAAACCATTCTCATCAACTTGGTAACATTATGCTAGAGTTGTAAGCTCCGGGAATGAGAGCTACATCAAGTGAAGGGTGATGATCGGTCGTCCGTCGTGATCCACGACCTACCGTAAACCCTTTCGCATATTCATTAGACAGGAGGAAAAAACGAAACCCGCTTTGTACCTATATTCCGCGGTAGTCAGCGATTTTTAATCATGACATGCTGAAGCTCAAAATCCATTCCACATCGATTGCTGTCCAGGTTTAGGGCTTTTGTAGTTGCTTTATGTGAGGGATTGGTCTTTGTTTTGACCGAAACGTTGATTTTATTCATCTTATCAGGGGCGTTACCAAAGAGGGCTTCAGCGATACAGCCCTACGATTTACATCTTATTAATTGAATGTAACATATGAAGAATTATAATTTTAAAATTCAATTTAACATATTTTGTACTTCGATGAAGGCGGCCGATGCATGTGAAACGTTATCAAAACTCTTCCATCAATGGTTTTATCTAGCAGTCAGCTGAAAAATAAGATGAACCCAGGGAGACAACAACATGATATACTTCGTAAGTTGTGTTGTCATCTTGCAGTTCATCAGAACATATCAAACAAGCCCATTAGATAAATACGCAATAATTTCAACTCATATTGGCGTTCCGGCATTTTCGTAATAACGCGTTGTGCTATGTTGAGTTTTTTGTGGCATTGATTGTCACGTTTCCTGATATTAACTGGATCAGCACAAGTGTTCAATTTATTATAATTAACAAGTTAATATATTGGACAAACCATATGAAATGAAATGAAATAAATAAATATATTGCTTAATTACGCCATGGTAATTTTTTTATTGTACTTGCTTGCTTGTTTTTACTTTGATGCAAAATGAAAATTCCTGCCTGGTTCAACATGGCCTTTTTATAACTTTGTATTTTTTCCGCAAATGGTCAGTCATCCATAGGTTGCGCGTATGTACTTTCTGAATAACAAATATTTGGTAATATTGGTTTTTGGCATCACGTGTGTTTGGTTTATTGTTAGTATTTACCTGTAAGCATGTCCGTCAAATATTTTTCCGAATAAAGCAAACACAAATAGCTCAGTAAAGTGGTAGTATAACAGTGCAATCGAATATCAATTGTACAGTGGCAAACTGATATGGAAGCTATTTTATATATATTTTTTCGGCACTGCAGTTAATTACCTTTTTTTCCCCTTGTCAGTACAAAAAATATTTCAAATTGATGCCTTTGTCCGAATAAAAATGTATATACAGAGAAAAATTAGGTATATTCCATTGATGAAGTTAATACCAAGTATTATAGCTACTTGACATTATTAAATACCACTCTGTTTTGTTCTCGTAATGGTGTTTCATTTAATCCATTTGATAAGTAATATAATGAGAACTTTGATCATATATCGCGATTACAGATGCTCGAATAAGTATTTTTTTTGTATGCCATTATATCTCACATATTATTCATTGTGAAATGCGAGGTTAGATATTATTTTATCCCTTAGTCGAATCCTAGATATGGATGTACCATGTCTACTATAAAGAAGTTCGCCAGTGGGGATCGAACCCACAACCTCCTGCATTCTAGGCAGGCGCCTTTACCATGACGAACTGGTCAGGTAGAACGGCAAATGCGCTATGGAAGGTACATCCCTCCTGTGCAATTCTTCTTCCTAATTTTCTAACCTGTACAGCTCGATCTTTGATTAGACATCTAGTAATTTTTCTTTCTAATTTTTCTAAATATCATTAGTCGTCCACTCACGGATGGCAGTGTAATCCGATAAAATTCTATAATAGTGGTTTCATTGATTATTCTATTTGTTTGAAATTTATATTATTGTTATATTTTAGCCCCTTATTACGATCAGCGAAATAAGGTTTAGAAAAAATAAAATGTGGCTAAAAAATGACTGACAGTTTTTCCCAAGAAATAGTTTATTTCTCACGAAATTCGCGACTAAAGCCGGCGCAAATACTGCTTTACAAAATTTGAATAGGTCATCGTAATTAATGACCATAGAAACTCTTGTATTTATTATTTTATTTAATCTTACTTTCTAATGTAAGTTGCCCCTTATTTTATCTTTTTTGAGAATTGGAACCGTGTTCTGTGCTTGATTGGTGTGAAATCCAATAGGAATTCATATTTTCGCCATCTTTAGACTGGCCCCATTGTATATCAGAAAACAACTCTTGTCGATGCCGTCATCATGGCAACCCTTATCCAAGACGTGCTACAAATTGCTCTCATATACATGGAGGGTTGTCAAGAGTTTGCTTTCCTGCTGTAGCCTTGATCCCCTTATGCTAATGAGAAATCTTCACGCATTTGTCAATAGCAATCAAAGCCGCTCGGCCGCAACACTCACACGTATGACGCAGCAACTGAACTGATACGATTACCTGGAATCCAATTATTGAACGTCTTAATGATAAGCATAGCCACCTCTGTCTCTCTCGTACCTAATCGGATATATCTTCGTTAAATGATGTTAGCTGTGTTGGATACAACAAGCAGGATGGGATAAGTAGATATATTTAATCCACTTTAACATCTGAACAAACTTAGAGAACTTTTAGGCTTACTTATTGGACAGTGATTATCAGGATACCTATAGAAAGAACGGCTTGCCAGAAACTAAAGACTGACCGGGCTGCTATACAAACAAAGTAATTTATATAAACCATGTCTTACACTATGTAAGTACTCACAAAGCAATTTTTGAATTTTCCGTAGTACCCTGTGGTTGTCTCTCTGGTTATCTTATATTTTTTTACTGAATGCGAATCAAAACCGTATGTGCATTATTAAATTGCTACATCAATGTTGATGTCATTTATTATTCAAAATAACATACTTCTCATTTTGTAGATAATAAAGGCTGTTAATCGTATGTGTTTGCAAATAGCGGTAGAAAAAAATGACAACAGTTGAGTGTATAGTAGAGTTCGCCTTTGTGATAGATGGCGTAAGGGCCATCCATCGCTACTGTTTGCAATACAATATGTAGGTGCTATAGATCTTGTCAGACATACATGGTTGACGACAACTAACACTATCCTTTACTAAACTTCAAAATTTGTGCCCCCATACTGGATATAATCTTCCCCTCCCTCACCTAAAAATACTGTAAAAGGTCAAAGACACCTCTGACTGAATCCAGTCCTTCTGCTTTTGAACAATCACCCTCTCCAAAAAGCCATAAGAGCAAAAAACACTATTGAGATCATTTCTAACTATTTTGGACACCTTCTCCAAAAAATCTGAAAAGTACTACTAAATACCATTTCCTGCCCACCGTACAAGAACCTCTGGAACAAACCCTTCGGATAACCCTTCTAACCCATTCAGTCCACGATCTTGCACCCCATATACACTGCGGTAGTGAAAGCCCTACTTTCCCTACCCTAGCTATATCCCTACTGACGGTGCTCTAGGTCAAAATCAAAACACACTGAACTCCGTATTGATTAATGCTATGCTGGATGCATCGAGGAGAACAGAAAATGTAGGGAAATATGTTTAACTCGAGTTGGGACCCTCAACAGATGTATAAACCCAAGCTAAATGAATAACACTAATGCTTGGTATGTGAAGGTAATTGTAAAGATACCCAGATAAACCGACTCTGTTCATATAAAGTCTGAAACATAAAACTGTGATTGTTTCCGTGATTAATCGTGATTTTATCTGGACATATCATATTACATTCATCGAAGCAAAACACTACACTAATGTATCGGTTACCTGTGACGATTATTTAAGTAAAATACAGGAACATCTAAATTTTAAAATAAAACTGACATTGGCATTCATTCTGAATTATAAAAATTGTATCACATCTCCCGAAAGTATATATGTATATCCACGGAACAGTACTAGTTTACATCCAGCCTATTGTTATTTTTGAACCGTTTGAAAAATTTAGCCTTGTTCTAGTGGCCCCGCAACAGCTCATAAATAAATAAATGGAAATGAGGAAATAATTATAGAGCATAACAATAACTGCTTGCTTGTATCCTATTCCTCTATTCCTGTCCACAATCAATACATCGATTTAGCATTCCATGGAAAAAGACAAAAACCACTCAGTTTGTCAATTTCATCGGAGTGGCTACAGTGGAATGTATAGAACATTTGTTTTCCTATGGAAGTGTTTGTGTGTTTTGGAAAACTTCAGTTCAATTCCGTGGTTAGTAGTGTCAGATTCAAGATAACGATGGCATCCATTGTGTTCTGGTATCTTTTACCTTCCACGCATTAGCGAGGAAGTGCTCTTAAGGCAAGAATGTTACAATTTAATATAATGAATGTTTTACACTTCACTCTACATCTATAAAACGCATATCACTGGTTTGAATATGTTAGTTGTCATTTTCATAAAAACGAAATTCCTTCAGGAAAATATACAGTTTAATCAAAGTTTAAAGACTCATGAATGACAACTAAAAGTATATGCCGCCTATTCTGGCAAAAATACATAATTACAAAACATTGCTTTTGTTCTTATGTTAATTTGGTTCCCTAAGGGTGCAGTAAAAAGATTTCGGGTTATTTTTCAGGTTTATTTGTTTGAAACGGATTGCTGTCTGGTTATCCAATATAAAAACTTTAAAATACGTAATGCGCTACATTATGGTAATTATATCTTCTCGCGCATAAACAGGAATCTGAAACCTGAGCATCGACAGGTTATTAAAACTTTACAGTTGCTGCAATTTTGCGTGTCTCAGATGCACTGTATAGCCGGTGTTTGCTTCTACTTCTTTTATTTATTTCCGAAAGTTACCGTCAGGAGACTCCATCCAATCGTTGAAAAGTTTTGATCTCTGTAATTTGTTGAACGCAACTAGCGGCTGTTGATAGTTGCCTCTCTCAGAAGTTTTTAATTAGATTTTTTTATTTTACTGTGGAGTAAGTAATTTCTTACTCTGTCAACGTTTGACTCACTCATTTAGTTGGTGAATTTGTAAAGCAGTATTTTAGCAAAGTTTCGGTAGATACAGCAGAAGCTAATATCCAGTCGTGTCAACTGCAATGAATTTTACTATTTACGTACCACTTCTAATAAGGCAATGTTCTAATAATGTGAATTGAAATCTTTTCGAATGCTCTGCAGTTGTAACAAGAGATCTATCCGATCATATGATCTTCTGATAAACACACGTGGATGGAAGACGCATATGTACTTACTCTCCAATAGACGCAGTTCATTGCATACTTACGAGAATTGACGGTAATGCTTAATAAATAATAATAATACGTTTATTGCCAGCAACATCACATACAATGACAAAGCAACGTCAAAAGAAAACGTGTAACATAACTAAATATGGACATATTCAATATTAAAATGGCGGTTGATTACAACAGTAGATAGAGATGTTGATATGATAATTATGGTCCTTTGGCTATGATGATAAGTGAACCAGGTCAGTCATAGGTGATACCTTTTTCTACGAGGTGTATGTTGCAATTTGTAATTGCATTGCAATGAAGTTGTTACTGAATTTACGCGATGACAATATGACGACAGATAGATCTACAGACCGACAAAGTGACCGACACACAGAGTGACAGACAAACAAATTGACTGAGAGAAAATGTGACCGACAGACAAGCTGACTGACAGACAAAGTGACAGACAGAAAAGGTATCCGACAGACAGAGTGACAGAGAGGCCAACAGTTACATAGTTTTGTGGTGTACACGCTCACTTATTTTTACTTCCCACTTTTAAATTTGAAGCAGAAACATATACTATATAAAGAGATCTATTCTCCATTATTCTTCAGTCAGAGTTGTCAGCATTTCGTATTCAGGATCGGAAGAGCCGGTAGAGAACGCGTAGGAAGCCATAGCGTGTTCTGTGTCGTGACAAACGAGCAACGTGACGACCAGCCGTCTCGTGTATTATTCCAGTCCTGCCCACTACGCTACGCTCAGCGCCCTACGGCTATCATTTAACTGTTTTGGTTAGACCGCCAAAATTATGAGCGCATTGCGGATCAAAAGTTTGCTTGTTTCACATCGCCTGTGCAGTAATTTAGATGAGACAATCATGTTTTAGACTGTTCAAATGCGGTTATATTTATTAATTTGCATTTCTGCATTTGGAAGTATCAGTTTTTAATATCAACAAAAAGAAATTATCTCCAACAAAACAAGCAACTGAATTTAAAAAATAAATCGAGTTGATTGACTCGATAATTTCCGCTAAGTAATGCGAATACATGATCTAATCACGCGCGCATACAAATTCTGAACATTTTTTAAATGTGGTTTCGCTACAAAATACCTTAAATTCTATAAATAATAGAGAAATGGCGTCAAGTAGATTGACCCTTTCGCTGTAATCATCCTTGATTTGCCTAGCAAGTGAAATGGGTTCTTAAACATTTTGGTTACAAAATATTGTTCTGGTGAAGCTCACAAAATTATCAAAGTTACTCATACATATATACCCTAAAATGATCGTAATAGATATTGTAGATCCAAAATAGTGATTGCTATGCTTGAAGCAAATTATTGTTTAGTAACGGTTTCCTACACAATAGCGTGTTTTCCACCCTGTTTATGTTGATTGTCTGCGGAATTTAGATATAATCACCCTAGTTAAGAATTCTTTAATGCCGGAACCAAAAAGTGGCTGTTCTAATTCACTTAGTTCCGGAATTCCATCGTTATCTAGATTATTACTTACAGCACGCACTCCTAAAAGTTATTACCCTTTCTAGTTTCCGTTTGAATAAATATCATGGAAAAAGGAGGGTGTACACTGTATGGCTTAATAAAGTTTTTGTCAGGAAATTATGTAACGGCAATACAATAATATTTCTTCAGATAGCAACAATTCGTAAATTGCATTTGTTTCTCATAAACATCTCAAAAATATTCAATATATTCCCAAAAAATAAATGAAAAAAAAAGTATATGACTCTGCCATAATTACCTGCTATCAAGATATCTATACCTATATGAGGTCCTAATGGTACAACCGAGTTATAGTCAGGCCAACAATTACCAGACAGACATTATTATTAAAAAATAAAGCGGAACCTAAAAAATATCATCTATAATCCAGCAGGTTGCGTTAGTTACAGGGTGGTGGCGGTGGTAGCAGGCAACTCGGACGCCGTCACCTTGAGCGGCTTGAAAGCAGACACCCAGTACCAGCTGACCGTGGCCGCAGTCTGGGCGGGAAAGAAGTACCGCAGCAGACCCATCGTCTTCCGAACACTTGGTGAGAACATCATTTTACTTATTCGCGGAAAAAACGCCAGCCATCAGTCAAAATGCAATCGTTACCACCACGCTGATTTTTGTCTTGTTGAAACTTGTCAAAATCTTGTGGCCTTCGTATGTGCCATATTGGAAGTACTCATTGGGTGGTAATAGATACGCCATCATATGTTTTCCGTTAAGCTTTCTTGGGGAAGGTTTGACAAAGTTTATCAGAGTACCCTGAAAATAATGAAATACGCAAGAAACTTCCTCAAAAAGGCCTAAATTTAGTTCTGCCAAGCTTAACCATATATCCTTATAGCAGCATGGAATAAGCAAAATTCATATGATAATCCATATTTGACAAACCCGCATTGTCTGCAATAAGGACCGACATTTTACTATTGTATATAAGGTAGCATGTACTTTCCAGTACTGGTTATGGTACATTTAATAATCCCGAATCCATCCAGGCTTCGTATGAAACTTTTTGACCATTGTTGTTAACTTTACTTGCTACAAATTTTGAGACACCAAAAATATAGCAAAGCAATGTATATAAATGAAAAGGATATTTGTTATATGTAGTAAAAAATACCGTCTACGAGATTGCTGCTTGCACACAGAAGCTTTTTTGTTTCCATTTCTCAAAAGTCGGCCTTCAAAGATGTTAAAATATGTACTTCTATTTCTGGAGTTACAATATGGGTTCCTATTTGATAGACCTCAAGATAAACTTGAAGGTCTTGGTGGCAGTTACATCCAAAGTGACAGCCAAATGGATATAAAAATCCCCAATAAAAGTTTGCACTGCAAGTCGTACTTCGAAATTAATGAGGTGTCTCTTGATTCCAACCGACAGAATAGAAGTACGATGCTGCTTTACTTTGTAAATGAAATAATATTTTGAAGTTATTTTCCAAGATTCTTCTTATTTTTACTGATTTCTGCCTACTCATGGCTTACTCATGAATATAAAAGCATGAAATATACAAATAAACATACCGTCTGTCTTGTACTTACATATAATGTGATTACTGATCTTGCCAAGCCAATGAAGATAGATGCTAGATTGACCTCAGAGTTAGGCTTGACAATACAAAATACATAGATATATAAAGATAAATGCATCTCATCGAAGTTATTTTTATGATTATGTTCCTTAACTAAACATAGGATATTATTCAGAAATATACAAATGCAGCTTGTCGTGTACCCAAAAATGAAATTTTGTGAACTTATCTTAAAAACTACTGACGTCAGATTTGTCCTTAGAAACTTAGAATAGATTGAATGAAAATGAATGCATCCTCGTCAAGTTTCCTGGTGTTCTATGAATAAATTGTTGAAATGAAACTCTGTACATTTGGTTCCCTACCGCAGTATCTTTTTTCAGAATCCGATCAATCTGACACGATAGAAATTCTTCAGGTAATTCCATCTAACAGTCCCTGAACAAGGCTTACTGCGATTGCCAACTGTAGGATTACCAGAAACGAACGTGTTATGCCCGAAAGCGATTTTCCATCCAATGTGCCTTTTTGCTTCTTTTTTCGTGCTGCGTTTGTTTCCACCTATTATTAGTAGGAACTCGTTGTTTTACCATGATGGAAGAATTAAACGAGCGTACAAATGAAGATACGACGCTTTAGGGAAGAGAATTTTGATTTGAATAGTGGATCACATTTAAAAATATCAGTCAAGTAAACTAACTACTTGCGTTCACGATTTGATTTCAAATTATCCTGGAATCCCGAAAGGTTCTGTGGAGTGATTATAAATTCTAGGATCATGAAGATATCGTAGTTGGAAGTGTTTGAGTTCTTCATGTAGATTGTATATGCTCTTACTCGGTGAACCTCTTCCATCATGCAGATAAAACGATTGTGTAATTAACACACAGTTACACAAAAATATATGTGAAACTGTGTGTTAATTGCACAATCTTTTTATCTGAATTTTTGAACATTGATCATATTTGATATAAAAAAAAATCATTTTGACTAAACCCAAAGTTTATATTGAGTTAAGAAAAAATAAGATGATATGCATACGCTTTACTATACATGTAACCTGCTATATACATAAATATTTCTTATATTGTTTAGACTCCTCAATATATCTCAGTGATTGTCAACAAAGGTGATTTGATTTACAGCGAAATCCATCGTCCTCCGTACACAGTTTTACGATGCACCGTTATCGGCGCCGTTTACGTCTCAAGCTCACAACTGATACTAAGTGTATGTTTTCTAGTGTCTTTTTGTTTTAGCCACTAATTCCTGCGACAATGCAGCATTCAGAAAAATCACGCAGTATTGTTTTCACTTTATTCCTCTCCAAATTTCATTAAAATATATGCATCAGTTATTAAGAGCAATCGGTGCTTAAGATAAACAAACATGTATTTTTATGGCTTATACACCAAACATATGCCCAAAAAACGTATAAGCTCAAATTAGGATATGTTTTTAATTACGCTAATTATCTCATTTATAGGCAACTCAAAAGAAATATTCATCTCAAAGTCAAACATACGTTTTCCTTGAGAAAAACTTGAGTATTTTGGACACTCCAGAGCAACAACTTTCTACCATGGCATAAAATCATAAAAAATTTGAAAAATGATGTGATATTTTTCAACTACATCCAAAAATATAAAGAGGATCAAAAGACACAAGAAACTAAATATTGGCTTATATTTTTTGTTTAGCACAGTAATTCAAAATAGCACGATTACATGCTATAAACCTCCAGAATATCACTGTACAATTTCATTCAAAGTTGTATTCGCGAACCCTGCCAAGTTCAAATATTAGCAAAAACTGATATCCCGACGAAAATAGACGAATTTTTTTTTAAATTTTAGTATAATAAGATTAAAATCACGTCTAAATCAAAAACATTGTGTGGGATCTAGAAATGGGTACGCCTCAAATAATCGAAACAGAAGGTCGAATACCCATACTGCAGGATGCTAGATAACTTTCGCTTAATTTTCACTTAGCGGTTCCGCACATAATTTTTTCTTTAATTATGATGGAATGAAACTAGTTTTAAGATAATTAAACCTACTAGCCAATGCAGATACGAATAAGTACTCATCCTTACTTCTATTCTACATCTATTTTTTGAGGTTCATGCCAGCATTTGATAAAATAAGATTTCCCATTTGATTTATTCAAGTTCTGGTATCGACCTCAAAGAAACTTGATGTGCCTGTCGTTCGAGATTGGTATTTTTATCGTTAGATTAAGAGAAAATTGTGAAATCTCATGAAATTTTATATATTTACTTATAATCTTTAATATAAGGATATTTTGCCATTAAAATAATATTATATTATATATATATTGTTAGAAATCAGTGATTAAAAAAATAATTACAAGATCTGACTCAATTATGGATCTTGTGGCAGATAAAAAAATAGGAATATTAATTTTTTTGTGAGAAGTATAACCAAGAGGTCACTTGATGATTAAAAATATTTTTTCTAGAACGCCGCTATTAATGCTTTCTTTTGCAAACCCCAAATAAATAGATCCTTCCTTTTAGAAAATTATCTTGCGGAGAGCCTGCCTTGGCAATATAAATATTGTTATTATTATTATTGAAGTATACGAGAGGAAAGGAAGTTGGAATTGGCTTAAGCGCATCTCAAGATAAGCAGGTTTCAAACATATCGCGCAAAGGTTATAAAATCTGGAACAATTCTACTCAATTTCACATAGTTGCCTTCATGGTTGGGTAGTACTCGAGTAAATTGTGCTCAGAATTGTCTTGAGTACTTAAAGCATTCAATGAATATTTCTAAGTAGGTACTATTGCTTGACTGTGCCAACGAAACTACAGGTTATAATGGAAAAAGGCTAATGGTCGAGTATTAGCCTTATGACCTCTCAAGTGATTTCCTTAATCTAATGATCCCTTAAGATTATTAAAATGTTTCGAATTGACTGATTGACAGGAATAGGTAGGAAAAGCAACAAAAGTGTGGATAAGTACCTCCACCGTTTAGTATTTGTTCTTTGATTGGGAAATAGTTTTTGTTATGGGAAGCTATAATATTTGGTTTCGTACTGGAATGTTATACTTCATGTGTCTCTTATGTATACAGATTTTTGAAATATATGTGTCCTTTCGCGAATGCTACAGCTCTGTACTTTAGGTACTAATTAAAATATGGTGAGTGATATTCTCGTTTTTTGTGTCAATAAATTACTACTCACAGTTTCTACTTCCGAAGCTTCAATCTCTCATAAGAATTATTTGAAATTATCGTTACCCATTCCTTATGGGTATGGAATATAGGAAATTCGTACTCGTCTACATTGAGTAATCTTCATATAAGTATTCTTACTCGAATACCTAAAAGAATTTCTTGAAGATACTCGATAGAAAGTCCTATTCGAAGAACGCGTTTTTGCGAGTGTAGCTACATCACGAGCATTCATAAATGAGTAGACATTTTACATTGCTGCATGTATTGAACCTTTTTCCGGCGATACTACGAGTAACTTGCTCCCAACTAAGCTACATTAAATTACGAATTTACACGCTTCGCATATTATCCAATAAAAATGCACTACATCAAAGTTCAAACATAGATGTCATCATGCTCCGAAGAATTTTACTGCAGTTATATTGCAGCAATATGGAGCTAGTTTAGAGCTTTTCCAACTGCAAACCGGTTTACGATTAGAATTTTCCTTTTAATATTTTTTGCACGCCGCGTTGCTCGTAAAACGAGCGTCCTCAATTCTATACAAAGATTCGTATTTTTCCCTTCTCTAAATAGGAAATTAACCGGGAAAACCGGAAATTGCCTGCGGATGAGACATTATGTCGAGGTACTTTGTTTGTATGTAGTAATATATTCGTTCACAAATTGAATAGATGAAATTGAAATGCTGTCTCAGGGATGAGCGTACTTCCAAATAAATTATGTACAACGGAAAATAATAATAAAAAATGCTTACTTTGCAGCAGTTATTTAAGATTGAATTTCCTTAACAAAAAGTATGAACTTTGTTCAAAAGGCAATGCTGTAAAATAATAATCGGATGATTACTGAATTAAATTTCTTGGACACAAGTTACCTCTAAAAGTATACGTCATGATTATCTTGATTTTGCTTCTCTCTACTGCTTTTTTTAGCTATTATTCGTAGTTTATCACTTTCAATTAATCATCAGAAAACTCGATCCCGATGAAAATTCACTGTATCCGTAGTCATTCATAGTGAATAACGTCTATATCTAGTTAAGCACGAGGTCCCATGAAACCTTGGATCTTCGATTCTAAATTAAGGCTATTTTTCCGAAGGTTCCTTTAATTTTGTTTTTAACTGAAAGAGACTGGTATACATTTACAAGATCATGATATTTATTTATATAATTACACGTTTTATTTTATAAGACCGGAAAAAATTTTGCTAAATTTATTCCGATATTGGAAAGTATCAGATTTCAAGTGATAATACGCTCTATAGGAAAGGGAGTGAGGAACGCCCACAAAACCAAACGGCAGAACACTCCAAATAGTCCATATGTGTCTCCATCGTGCGATGTCGCGTCAGTTCACCACGTAGAAAACCGTATGGAAGACTATTCTTGGAACTTGAACCCATGTCCCCGTCACTGATAAGTGATATTGTCCATGTTGGGGTAATCGAGCGGTTACAGCGATAGTACAGAATGCTGGACACGGGTTCAAATCTCCTATGCACTGAAATATTGTCAATTTATTTCACTCATTCAACTAGTCTTCCATATAATTTGCCATCTGGTGAAACAACTCGACAACATGCAACGGAGGCACACATGCTTGCTTCGGTGGTCAGAGGATTACTGTGTGCGCTATTTGGAGTGAGAAGTAATCAGCGATGGCATGGCGTGAATTAGAACATTTCAACACGGAATGCTAGAAATATGGATCCACACAATTCTAAATTGTTTCTACAACCTCACTTCCTTCTGTTTACATAGTTACGGATACTGATTCGCGCGACTATTCTTCCATAGATTAACACTTTTTTTTCAGATTGTCGCACGTTCAATTGAAGATAGCTCTGAAAACAAAGGCGTAAGCTATCGGATCGAAGCACCGACATACGGACACGGAAATGGGTGATTCGAACATCGTAATATGCGGGATCATCGTACATCCCTCGCCTGTGCGTGGGAATAAAAACGATCAGAATACACACTAACTGACCTATAAATATCACCTTGGACCATCCCTCGACGTGACGACGTATCGGTATAGGCACAGTGGGGAAGCTATTTTTCACCGACCCTCTTCTCCCGAATGTAGGTTGACGACCTAGATTGAGGAAACGGAGCAGGTTCATTGAGCTGGAAGGAGAGGTAGATGGGAAGGAAGAGTGACAAAAAAGATTTTACGAAACAAAGGGGTCAGGCATTATGAGGAAATCCAAACTTCTTCAGGCGCAGTCGACAATTCTGCAGTTGGAGAAGTTTTCCAAAAGTTGACGTGGTTTTATTCTTGCTACTAGTGGCAGTGGCGGTGGAATAATTCACAAAAACAGATATCATATTCCAAACCTCATTCTTTTTTTGTCAATGGCTTCTAATAGGACTCATTCAGCGGAACCAAAAATAAATTAAATGTAAATATACCTTTTTGAAACAAGCTTTTATTTAAATGCGCATAAAAGTATAAAATAATTTGCCTTTAAAGCTCTTACTATCAACTTGTAACGTCATTATGCAATTTATATGATATGAAAGCATGTCGCGAGGCTTTACTTATTTTGAGAACTTTAAGAATAAAAATCAATGAGTTATTTCATTTTTATCATATAAATTGTGTAATGACGTTATAAGTCGACAGTAAAAATGTTAAAGGAAAAGTTTATTCCATTCTTTTTGGCGCATTCAAATAATAGCTTGTTATTAAGAAAGTTTTCTTACTTTTAATTTATCTTTTACTTTTTACACATCGCGGGACAGGTCTGCCAACCCCAATAGGTACACCAACATTTCAGACGGATTGGAGCAACGGGGCTTATAATCTTTTTTTTGCTCTCATTCGTATTCTCAGCAAGCCCTTGCATTTGATACCCATATTGTAGAAGTGCATAAAAATTAACTAGTCCGCCATGATGGGTGTTCCGCGATATTGGATTTAGAGTGACATCACTTTATTTTTCGAGTTATTGTCAGCAAGCTCTTTCATTTAATGCCCATATCGTAGGAGTGCATTGATAATAGTTAGTCAGCCATCTTGGGTGTTCCGCCATATTAGATTTAGAGTGACGTCACTTTATTCTTCGAGTTATTCTCGGCAAACCCTTTCATTTGATACCCATATTGTAGGAGTGCATTAAAAATAACTAGTCTGTCATCTTGAGTATTCCGCCATACTAGATTTAGAGTGACGTCACTCCATTTTTAGAGCTACTGTCAGCAAGCCCTTTCATTTGATGCCCATATTGTAGGAGTGCATTGAAAATAACTAGTCCGCCATATTGAATTTAGAGTGAAGTCAAAATTGAGTTGCAAGATTTCACCGAACAAACATAGTTACATAGTTACATAGATAGATACATTGCAAGTTAAATAAAAGCTTGTAATAATATCGTCTTTATGTGAGAACACAATAAATAAACATCAACTTTTTCTGGTGCTTTTCACTTTCCTCATAACTTTAAGAGCGTTCAAAAATTCTTTTGCAATCTCAAGAATTCGACTCAACTTTCAACAGGTTTTGAGCGTTTTAGAGCGTAGTTAAAAACGTATTTGTGAAAAGAAAGCCTTTTGGGTTCCTTGAATTATATATATAATTTATAAGTTTTACAGAAGGTAATGGTTGCGAGATATATAAACATAGTAAAAATATTCTTTCTACCTTCATATCTCGCGATAGTCAGAGTCCTGGCCAGGTTCTTGTGGTCTTGAACTACATTGAATAGTTAGGAATCAGATAGACTATTGCTTAATTATCAAAAGATCTAGAAATAAAATCAGGTTCGTCAAAACTTATACAGCAACCAACATCAATTCAGAGTCTGTACTCTTTTTAGCAACGGTAAGATTACACCTAAAAGATACACACAAAAAATACTCAAATACGAATGGATACTCGGAAACCCAAAAGAAGACTTAAAAATAAAACAAAAGAAGAACTTAACGTCAAAGTAAAGAAAATGTCTGTGGAAAACTCTCTGGAATTAGACACTGATGACATATGGTGTGAAATCATTCCTATTATTTTAGTTGGGGAGCATTTACTATAACCAGATAAAAGCAAAGATGGATGGCCGATGCAATCCTAGATATTATTGACATAGAGCAAAACAAATATACAGGAGCGCATAAACTAATACCGAGGAATATGAAAATAGCATAAGAACAGTGGCTACAACAGTTGTGTTAGGGAATAGAGGATATTCAGAGACACTTTCGAAATTTACGAGAAAATCGAACGAACAGCTAGACTACAAACAACCATAATTTTGAATAAGAATAACTTTTTGAGGATGACGAAGAAATAATTGCAGGAGCAGGGGGAACAACAGGACCAGGAATAGCACAGCATTAAGTTCGCATCACAATTAAGATACTCAATAACAATAAATCACTAGGTCCAGATGAAATTTATGAGGAGTTATGTAGATTGCAGATGCTCTTACTTGGTGAAACTCTTCCATCATGTAGATAAGAAGTTGTGTAGTTACCCCACAGTTTCACAAATAAAACTCTTTCTTTTAGTGACGATGTTTTTAATATAAATCGAAACGCGTCACTAAAAAAAAGAGTTTTATTTGTGAAATTTTGTAGTACACAACTTTTTATCTACATTTATGAGGAGTTGTAAATGTTGCTTAACATTGAGCAGTTTTCTGTTATAGATAAATATCATAATGAAATGTAAGACACCTTCAATATACGTCCTAATATTGTCCACATACGCATCTACATGGTACAGGTAGAGACGCAGTTCGGATTCAGTACATTTTTTCATTCAAATAGTGCGCTACTTTTACTGTGACATATGAGCATTTTTTATATTAAAGCGTTTAATATAGTTAAATATGAAAAGCTCATAGATACTTTTGCAGAACCAGGCATGATAAGAATAAAAATTGGTGAGACTATGCAAACTAAAATGCGCAAAATACTGTGTCCATGATACATAATCTCACATTCACGAAAATATTACAAAAACTAAAAAAAGTACAGCATCTCCTAATTCCATTTATCTGTCGAACTTCCAGTTATTTTGACCGGAGTTAAAAATAATGTTCAAACATCTTAAACAAGGTTCCAGAGAAGTCAAACATTTTTTTAATCTTCATGACAGTGGTAATACCTGATCCCCCTGTAAGCAGCATAGTACCATTCGTATTTTGAAACTATACTTCTATACTTCTACTATGCCAAGGATGAAACCCTGAATATTTTCCAGAAAATTGAAGAGGAAGTATTGAGTGTGTGTGTAGTTGGAGAGAAGTGGAAATCTCACATTTTTGTAATGTATAAAAGACTCATATCAACAATAAACTATTTTATTCGGTTAGTTGACTTAAGGATCATAAATAAGTTCTAAAGTGCTATGTAACCTCGAAAAATGTTATAGGAATGGCTCTGTAGCTCACGTGCAGTGTTATCAATTTATTGAGGATTGTTTGAACATATATGGAGTATGTGAATTTCGATAAATTAGAAAATTTTTGGAATTCATGCGTTTTTTAAAAGACTTAATCTCCTTCAATTAAATATTTAAATAAGATTCCAAGAGATCTACTTATGCTAAATACAATCCAAATGTTCCCCAGAAGTGTCACATATACAACTCGAATCCTTTTTCCTATGACGCGTTTCGATTTAGCAAGAAAATTAGTTTTACTTATCTAACATACTGTGTTAAACACACATTTGTTTATCTGAGTGATGGAAGAGTTCAACGAAGTAGGAGCATATACTATATACATGATAAATGGTTGTAAGTACAACCATGTATTCAAGACAATTCATGTGTTCACGCTGTTCTGAAAGTGGCATTCTGTAAAGTCATGATTTGGTCATTAATTCGTTTTTCCGGCTGAAATGTCAGCAGTGTTGCGTGGTGTTTGACCGCCTAAGCAAAAGATAAAATGCTGTGGGCGTCGCATTGTTATACCGTCATCAGATTCCGATTAACGATTTATACTTGTGGGTAAAAGGAGTCTTCCATTCATTTATTAGTTGGTAGTACAATCAATACAGGCTAAACAATTATATACGTTTAATAATTATGTTAATGTACCTACATTTTAGCTTCTGGTAATGCCTAGTTTTTCTGGTTCCCACTACATTCACTATCTAGAGTTTTCTTTAATAGGTTAAATGAACTCTAGGGAATTTTTGTAACTTATTCATTCACTGTAGTAAGATTTCGTTCGTTTCAAAATCATTTCACACTGCTTCCTATCTCTTTTAGGCGTTTTACCTCCGCACAGCAGTTAGTCAGAACCAAAAAGCATATTTCATTGATAATGGTTGCCTTGACAGCTCACCTCATAAAATACAGACACGTGATATTAAAGGATATTAGGACAAAATGAAACTTTCTCACTCAAGGAAGAACTTCGTGTGCGTTGAAGCTTAGTGGAAGTATCTCTATTATGTTTCTGAAAAGGAATTAAGATAAACCGAAACTGACAAAACATTATTTACGTATTTCTTCATAGAAACGTGATGAGTTCCACTCTTATGCGATTATATTCAGAAGGATATTTAGAATAATGTATCTAGGTATTACTCTAGCAGTACAATAGAGTGTATGAAGTGAACATTGTGTAAAATTCTACTGTTTCTGTATGCTTTCTTTGTTTGAATGTTTAATTGTTAAATTGATCGACAGATGAATATACAAAATTTTAAAGAGTAACAAAATATAGAGGCAAGTAGTAACAGGTGAACTTGTAAAGGAAATTTCAACCAGTTACTTCCCTACGAGCAGGAAATTCAAAACCCCAACGCTACACCACGTGCTGCATTTGTTACCAGTAGGAGCATTTCATCCACTAAGGATTGCATAATAATATTATCCAATATACTGCTTATCATCCCTGTAGCCAATCGTACACAGTAGCTGTTCCACCCTTGTCAAGGCCTGTCAGTCGATATGGGACATTGGGTGAAAAGGAATCACATTGACAACTGTGTGCGACGGAGATTACAAAAGATTAGTTACGTCACCTGCTTGCAAGAGCTAGTACATCCAGAAATACAAAGGCTAAATGCAATGTGCTATCCCTCCACAAACACCTACTTCACTCACCAGCCGTTATGCCACTCCCTATGCAGGTTTAGGATGTAAACATCAGATACGTAGCTACATGACGAGAGTTATTAAATATTGCTTGTTAGAAGAAAGATTTCATCTCACCTAGATGTAGTACATGTAGATTATGAATGCGCTTACTTGCTGAAACTACAGCATCCAATCGACAAGTAGTGCTCTGGTAACACAAAGTTTCCTGTTCTTATTACGGACACTTTTATGACTCGCAACAGATGGTATGCTATAAATCAAAAAATGTTTATGCAAAAGTAATTGCATTTGTGTAAACTTATTCAAAATTATATAAAACGGAGGAATTAGATCAATTTATGCTTGGGGGATAAACCTGTACATCTCTTGTCAAGAAGTGTGCGGTATGATAGTCATTTTGCACTTCTCTGCCTGCTGCAGCTTTATCAATACTATTCTATACACCAAAATTCCAGACAGTAGCATTTTTCATATATACTTCTTCATCTTATTACCTTTCCATTGATGGGTGCCTCATAGGGTACGATTGACTCTCATTACCGTCCGTCAATTGGCATCCGCCAAGTCAAAGACGTAACGGTGACATAAACAGAAAAGAATCAACAATAAAACTCACAATAGAAGTGAAAAACAACCGGATATTTACTTTTTTGACATATATGTAGATATAACTAATAATTATAATATCAAGAAAAACGACGAATACCAATGTTTATTAACCTTGCGAATCTAATTATCCAATGAATATAAAGACAAGAATGACAAGGAGCCTATGCCTATGCCAAAACTACCAAAGTCTATTCGACACTCTTTGTATACCAAATATAAATGTATTATTTGGAAGACTAAAATCGTTTGCCTAACGTTTAGTATTAGAACAGTTTTAAAGACCGAATACACTTAGATCCTTCATTTGAACACAAAGCCAAAAACTTAAGACAAATAACCTGATATATCAAATAGATCCCGTGTATGGCAAATGTTTCATTGTGTTAGTCTTCAAGACCTATAAAGCATCGAATCAAAGAACACAAAAATTATACAAATAGATGAAATATGTCCAAATCAGCACTCAATATACTACACAAAGAGGATACTAATTACAAAAGAAAGATTGAAGAATATGGCTTCATGAGGTTGAACGGGGATTGTATTCCCAATTCCTCAATAGACAGTGACCCAGTTTGGTTGAGTACGATTTGAGTAAAGATATAGTTAATGTTCTCCAAACCTACAGATGAACCCTTTCTTTCTTATGGTTTTTTCTGGGAACCCAAGTAAGGGGTACCATGTTGCTGCCTCCAAATCGCACTACCGTATGTTTTGTTTTATCTCATATGACAGGCAGCTTTGTGTTTTTTATGGGGGGTGCATTATGTCCCTTGTTTCCGATTTTCAACATGCTGTATTCCAGCCTTTCATAATAGTGCATACTTAGGCCTTGTTTGCAAACAAAACTGTTACTCTGGAAACAGTCATAGATATTGATGTCATTATATTTTAAAAATCATTTTTTTTCATTCTGTTTTGTACTATCATAAAGGCTGTCGAGATACTCAAAACGTCAGTAAATGTATTCATTCATACGTAAATTATTTCGATTATAATGAATCAAAGAGACAACCACAGGATGAATTTTAAATGTTACATTTTCCTTATTTGCCTTATAAATGGTGCGCTCGTCACTTTGTTCAAATGATTTTTTGAATTTGAGTCAAAAATATTTATTCACATTTTGACTCGACATTACTTACGTATCTGACAGTGAAGTTAGCTTCTGTCTGTTAGACGTCTCTGTTTTCTCAGAACCCGAATTTCTCGATACACAAAATATCCTTAGTGATTTCACATAATAAGTCTTCTTCGGTGGCATCTTTCTCTATGCTTGTAATGACAATTGCCAGGCCATCAAAATCTTCTCCAAAAAAATCCAGGACCTTATCGTAAAATTCATAAAACACATTCCACGCAACGGCTCCACAATGGATCCTTGTGGATCTCACTCAACTATGACAACCTTGAGAGATGCCAAGGCTCCACTATATTTCTTATTTGCAAGCCATCAGCTTTTTAATCTCCCAGCAACAGCCTGTACCCAACTCCCTGTCGTTTCGATGGTGTTAATCTGTTAGGACGCCGCATTCTGGCGCCATGCGGCGTCGGCGTCGGCGTCGCATCCACTGCTGGCGTCGCGACGTTCCTCTACCTCCAACACACCAACTTTATCAGTTAAGCTCGCGCTCTCCCTACGCAACACGGTCTCCTACCTCTCTCGTGTGACTTCCGGTCGGTCTCTTCGCTCAAATCTGCACAGCTGCCTGAATTTGATTGACAAACTAATCATCAATGATCTTTTCTACATCGCGCATCAAAACTTACGTTACTGGATCTATTGAATAACACTCTCAAGCAAAAAAACACAAACCTGATAATACGCGTTGTATCGCAATTAACAAATACCCAAAAAGTTTGAATTGTTGTGTATTAGGGAGGCAAAATTAAACTCACTTGAAATACAGTTAGTTTCAACTTAACTGTCCCAAATCGTATTTGAGTGAAAGCTCCAATGAAAGGATACTTGGCAGAATGTGTATCATAATCGAACCAAAGGCGCAAAGTAGTGAGTATATAATTTTTTATTACCCAGGATAAGCGTATTAATAGTAATAAATATTGTTGAAACAAGGTTTAAGAAAACAGTCACATGACCTCCTTCATATAAATTGATACTAGAAATATTATGCTGTAGCAAAACATCGTATACATTATCATTGATAAAGACTCTTATATTAGGTTTATATTATGTTTTTATTTCATGTACCATTTGCAGGAATAGTAAATAACTTTTTAGTCGTCCCTCTATCCAAGGATAACTTATTTCTTAGTCCAGATAGAACCACAAGTTAAGAATCATTAGGGACAGTATTGTAGGTAATACATTCACTTCATTTAGCAGTGCACGACAGAAGCAAGAGTGGCTCTAATAAGATCTCCTGTTCTTTACTCCCTTTTTGAGACTTTTATGTATCTTTCGAAGACTACATAAATTCCAGTTAGTAACAGTTATATTCGGTTGGTAATTTTAAATCTATTTTTGGTTATAATTTTTCAAAATGTCTTCCTATAAAAAGAATCTTAAAAACATCGGTAAATAATTGATTGATTTCTCAAAACTACACAAGATTTCAAAGTAAACAGCTTACTTTATGATGACTCGTTATTCGAAATTTTAGACTGTCAAATCATTCCTTTCGCCTGTATCGATGAAATATCTTCTCTCATCGCATATCTCATCATAATCACGTTGCTTTGTTTCTTAAACATTTACCTTTACCTTGTTAAAATGTAACAACTGTTCGGCTTAATTCGTGGGTGACTATTTTGTGAGCTTTGCTATCAACCTACCGCTGATCATTTAAATATAAATCGAACCTTCACTGAAGTAATAATTTTATTTGTAGAGCTTCTGTGTTAAACACACAATTTTTTTATCTGAATAATGGTAGAGTTTCACCAAATAAGAACATCAACAATCTACCACATCAAGTATATATATAGTTATTAATAGTTCATATCATGTTTTTTACTGGCCATTAACTTAAAAAGTCACATTCGATTGGCAACCTTTATAAAACTACTACTAAATATGATTTTTTGTAATTGAAGTGCAAAATAATGAGCTTTAATAAATCTGTTAAGTCCATCGTATTGTGACTTTCAATTTGATAGATTGAAGCCTTCTTCAGGAACTCACTCAAACATTTATCATAATCATTTACATGCAGCGAGATATTGTTATTTACGTTTTAATTTTATTCATGCTGCTTAGTGACATTTAATGATCCATGTCTTCTTGCGTTTGTCTTGATGTAGCAGCAATCTGCACTTAAATTCACCAAACTGAGCTCTCAGTCCAAAGGTGTTTCAGCCAACATTCTAGCTACGTACAAAGTTTCTATTAGAGCAGTTGGCAATATCAGACCATTAACCTAAAATTACAGCAAAAGTAAGTTTCCTCTTAACAACATAATGGACAAAACTTCACAAGGAAAGTTTGAAAAGTAGCAATGCTCTGTATGTACTTCGCTTAATCACGTTCTATTACCTCAAAATCCAGCAGTAACTCCTGCATCTCCAGTTCACGCTACCAATTTATCTCATTTTGGTTCGCATCGGGAGTGTAATGCCGTATGTGGAATTCCTGCATTCTTAACTATTATTTCGGATAGACCAACTTCCTGAGGTATGGAATAAATTTAGCCAAAAGTCTATGAGAAGAATATTCTGTGTATGTTAAAGGGTCTGGGTACGATACGGTGCAAGCGTGGAAAAGAAATTACGTCAATACAGGTGATGCAGGAGATATATATATATATATATATATATATATATATATATATATATACGAGTATATACCAAAAATTCCACATAGGTATAATGCATCTATTGCATGACATTATCCTATCTCAGGTCAAGTTATTTTCATGGATGTCAAAGTGATACTAGAGACTATACATATTATAAAACTACAACAACCAAGATTTCAATGTCTACCTTGACCTTATCTGAGAGTCCTTGTTCGTCATTATTCATAATCTACGTTTGTAATAAGCACCCTATCAGTATCTGAAATATACCAATTCAAGCCCTATCAATTACCAAATAAGTAAGTATAGATTAAATAATAGCTGGACGATCAATGCAATCTAAATGCGGGTTCCTTTCGGAATTTAAGTACCTTCTAATTTGAATTTCATGATGTATTGCAGAATAAACCCGTTATGCACTTCGCGAAATACACATTTTAATGGGGCACAAGCAACGACGACTCTGATCCACGCAATCAATTTATCTAATGTCTGTTTCATGTAACAATCGCATTATCGCTTACAATCTTGATCCACAAGCCAAAATCGACTGGCTACTTTTGGGTTTAAGATCAATGAAAATGTTTCATATTCAAACATATCTCTCTTAATGAGTTTATTTTTTATTTTTCGGAGACTACCAAGATAGAAATTGTATGAATTTGAATTATTTACACCATATTCACACCATCTGTTCAATTCCAGACTACTTATTTTCTTTAGCATTTTGCGTCCTCCTGTTCCATTCTCTCCCAGATAGGGGAACGAACCAGATTTCTTTAATATTGATCACATTTTCAGCGGCCGAAAGTAACATAAAGAATATTGCTTTCCGATGTACGGATAAAAAGGGACAATTTTTCTACGCACAATAAAAGTTATTTATAGATGTCCTGAACATTTTTAACGACTGTTTTTATGTTCTCGATCTGATTACCAACATTATTTTACATACTGTCAGGAAAACCTGGTAGTGATGAATATACAATGAATACAGAATACATTTATATAGCTGCAGCTGACAAATTATTCAGTCTTATAATTCTCAGCAGCTAGTTTGTTACTATACAATGAGGGCATAAAGCCCATCATTTCACGCTATGGTTTGGAGTGATTTATTGAAGGAATTGATTTGAATTGGAATCCTTCACACACACGATTCTCTAATTCCAAAATAATCGATTGATTCTCCTCTGGTTTGGCTGTGGCGATAACTGGAACAGTTGATAGTTGTTAGTAGTAGTTAGAATGATTTTCCTTACTAGAATACCTCAACCAAATAAAATCAATAAGCATTACTACATTCCAAAACAAAAATACGCATTTCTATATGGTGCCTTTTACATGCTTGCAGAACCTCCTCGGTCATCTCCACAGCAAGATCCCATGGCTGCGGTGCTGTCCACCCCAGAAACGCAGACATCGATGCCAACTAAAGAGACCAAAGCCTCTCAAGACCCATCCGATATGGTCGAGTTTCCCCAAACCAGCTCTACGGTAAGTTTGTTTACCCAAATAGCAAGGCATATCAATCCAGATCGTTGATGCTTTAGGAACAAAAATGGCATCAAATAGATTGACGCTGTAGATTCTACGTAATTTTATTAATTTCTATATAACTATTTCTATAGCATTTTAGAACCGTTGGTTTTAGGACTAAATTTAAAGGTTGAATACATTAAATCTTATATTTCAACTCCGTGTCAATTTCCTAGTTTTAGAAAGTTTCTGATATGTCGAAAACATACCCAAGTATATCATCCATTTTATATCTAAGCTTAATAGTTTCTTGGGTTATTGGATCTGAATAAAAAATTATTCGTTTTTTTAGCTGCATTTAACCATAGCTGTCCTATACCCCTTTTGGAGAACCTCGGCGTTGTGAAATGAGATACCGGGGACTTTATTCTCCGATGGTTACCATTCACAGCGTTTTAAGGTTAACCGTACAGTTATCCTTGCGCAGTGCTTATGAAGCGCCATAGGCTATCTGCCTTTGCGTGAAGTTATCTATAAAAAAAGTTCGTTTCATATGGAATATTTTTCAATATTCCTTTGGACTATTCCAAAAAAAACACTTTTCTTGAATATGTCCGATACCTATATATTATAATTTTTTAAACTATCAAGATTTTTGTGAACTTATTCATTTCTCAATGACATTTCTTGTTATAAATTGTAGTATTCATTGAATTCCATAAAAGGAGTTTAGGTTTTAATACATGCTAAATCTTATCAAAGGTATCCAAGGGTTATCAACATCAGCAAAAAAAATTATTTTGATAACATGAAAAATAGTTTTAACTGAATTAATGAATTTACTCAAAATGTCTAGAAAATATTCTGAAATACTGACAGTTCCATAAATGCTTAACGTGAATAATGGCTTGTTATGCTAACTAGGATTATTGCCAAGAAAATTTACTAATACTAAAATAATGAATAGGTTCAGAAAATTCGCCCGAATTCAAAAACTATAAGGCCAGATGGTTAGATTAAATAAAAGTTGTTACTTTTCGAAGGATCTAAAGGGATATTGAATAATATACAGGGTGTTCAATCCAAAAAAAAATACGATTTTTTTTTGTACTTCTACAAACCTATTACTATTTACAGTTTTTAAGTGCTAATCAAGATTTGAATCCATAAAATTCTTACAAAACCTTTGTAGTAACTCAAAAATCGTACTTCCATTCTTAAAAACAACCACGACAGCTATGATTAAATTTAATACAGGTACAAAAACGCATATTTTTTATTTATATCCAATTATCTCATAAACTATTAAACTTAGAGATCGAAAACCCTATATTCAAATGTTTCAAACTGAACTTAGATTTTAAAAATCAGATAATACACTGAACAAATAAAAAAATATTATGTCACAAATTTTTGGAGCAGCGCGTACATTGAAATATTTTCAAAACGTGTTGGTGTACGTATGACCCAATATGTTGCAACGAGACCAGCAGCCAAGAAAAGATCACCCTGTATGCAAATCAACCAGAACATGTGTGTACTTGTCAACAGACAAATCGAGCGTGTCGGATTGTTCGAAATTGTTTATGGAACATTCGAGATGGGCATTTTTGTATATATTGGATTATCGAGCAGTGACAGCTGACAGCAGTCACTCAGCGGTCAGACATCAAATAGTTAAGAGCTAGGAATCGTGGATATAAATTAGTGTATACTCGTAGTTGTTGTGGTACCAGTGGAAATAGATTAGTGTTTTAAGAACGTTATTATATATTTCTCAAACTCTCGCAGTTCTGAGTTAATATCTTTTAATCTATGAATTGCTCGCCCTGTACACTGGAAATATTGATTTTCAAAATGTTTGAATATGTAGTATGTTATGTAATGGGTATTGAGTATCAGAAAGTCAAATTTTCACGCAGTAAAATGGTGTTGATAATATAGGTACAAGGCTTTTTTGTTAGAAACAAGCAATGTATTAGACAATTTTATTATTCGACGCTGCAATAAATCCTTAGACACCTTTTCGTAGTACAACGCAACCTTCTGGCCCTTAGTTTCTGCCCGTCTCCCTCGAGTAAATGGACCCATCAACAAAATTACTGTTTGATTAAATTCCTGCTACCTTCATAAACATTGGACCTAATGGACTGGAAATAGGTCAATTTTCCAGGCGTTGACTGCCCAGATATGTTTATTTCCCTCATTTCTTGTGTAATTATTTCCGATTTCACTGGTATTCCTCCAATACTAACAATCATAAACAAATCCTGAAGTCTGGAGAATTCTTTTTATGTACATATATACTGATCGCCTTTAAAATTGCATCCTGTGGTACTTGTGAAGGTACCTAAAAGATCATACCACAACGTACCCAACTACGCAATAAGTTATTCTTTGATCATATTGGATAACGGTTTCTTTGTAATATATAATTTTTTTTTATTTTTCATAATGCGTTCCCAAATTGATGATACTTAACAATAAATGTGTCTATTTGAATAAATGATAGTAATTATACATAAACCTAAAGTATACCACTGATACCGTAGCGTTTATCTTGTTTTAATTTAAAATCAAGTATCTGTATAATTTGTGTTTGTGCTGATTCTTCATTCAAACATATTTTTCTTTACAGGCTTCGAAATTATTAAACAAATTTTGTAACATAATTGAGTAAACTTATCATGTGTACTTTAGAAGGTGAAATATTAGAGAGTACATCATTTGGAAGAAATTAACATTTAACTTTCACAATTTAATCTTTTTCATGTTACAGGCAAAAAGTTTTTAATGTAGAAATATATAATATTTCTGTTATATTGACCATCCAAAACGCGAATGAATTCTCTTTCAAACAATGGTTGCACATCTTTACCGTCAACCGTTGGGCTTTGTTTGATTGATATACATCATTCAGATTGAAATGATTATTTTTTACGAAATACTTCACCTATCTAAACTTACAACTCAGATCAAGAATACGTTCTTATAGCCCAGGACTTATTTTGATCTTATACCTGAAATAATAATTCGTAAAATGCGTAAGAGGTCAATACAATGTTTTTTACAAATAATTCCTAGTGTAGTCTGAGATCATTGCATAGTAATATCTCCTAGTTCATTATATTCGTGAACATAGACCATTTTATATACCATATAATATTTTTTTTGTGATTCAGTATATTGAAATAGTCCATAAAGTACAGATTTTTATGAGGTGCACACGTTAAACAAGTAATGTAGGAAAATCACGACATGTTACCTGTACACCAAATGTTTTGGATTTTTTCGTCTGCTAAATAATACTGCGTCGAATATAGATTCTATTCCGAAATCATGATATTAGTCATGCAATATTTCAATATTAACGAAAATGCACAATTGCACGTGTAACAGGTATTGTTTTTGGAGGACAACAGACTGCTCTGACAATAATTTTCACTTTTAAATAGTTGAACCTCTCACAAACGCAAAATGCTTTTATCGCTCGAAAAATGCTGTGAGATGATAAGTGACCATTCATATTGACCTTAAATCGCTGTAACCTAAAAGGCACTTCTGGAAGAGACTAGTACGATCTGGTGAGGATGAGCCCGTATGGCTTTTTTCGTGTTCGTTGGAGTGATTAGCATTTGCAATCCTAGAATCCAACATCATCAGCCAATTGCCTCTGTTGTGACATGCTATGGACCTTATAATGTCACGTGTGTTTAGTACACGTAATGCTATTATCTGGAATGAGGTCAGAAACTTCTGGTTGTGCTTCGGAGCCCATTCCCAGAGAAGAGAGTAATATACCAATGAGGTCTGATTTCAGCCGTATCGAATGGTTGTTTTTACGGAGGAGAACCTCTACCTTTTGGTATAACGCGTCGACCTACGACGGCTGACCACATGGCTGTGTCAGAACATGTTATTGCTGATATTGGCTCACAGAAGGTTCATGGAGAATGATTCGAATATTCCCATCCCCAGACCATTTGGCATTCCAGTGTCTGATTTCCTTGTCACGATGGTTGTTTGAACGTGCATAGAGATGATTACATTCGTTGGTCCCCATTCAACACCTGTATCATCGTTAATACAAGTGTATCCATATAAGGTCTAAGTGATATTAGTGGTATGCCTGGTTTAATGAAGGATATAAAGATGATGTCTTCGGTGGAGCTGTAGTTCAGATTAGATGTTATTTATTATATGTACGGCAATAAGAACCTTAGAGAATGAACAACAGATCTCTGGATCACACCTGCGCTTATGGTAAATGCTTTGGCAGCATGTTTATCCACAACTACAATTAAGGATCAGTCCCTAAGAAAACTATTTACAGATTTCAATAGAGAGATTCCGCGGAAGTTCATAGGCAGCAAGTTAGGCCTAAAAACTTCCAAAATATTGAGTTTGATGAGTCCAGATACCATGAAGCTTTATTGCACTGCTCCACATATGGCTGGAAACGTGGGCAAGAAGATGTTTCGTAGATCTACATATATTTTCGGAAGCCGGACGTTTATCCAGTTTAGCAACAACATCCTGTTATGTTCGAATCAATGTACGCATTTTATTTATAAAGAGTTAATGAGCCTCTAAATCGTAAAATTAGGTGCTTTATTTGTTTTGAGAAAAAAAAATAAAAATACCAAATCCGAATAATTTTGAAACCCGAACCATTGAATGGGTAGACAGGGGTGGATTCAAGAACAAATTGGTAATCAAATTTAGAACAAAATTAAGAACTGTTTTCTAATTCTGCTACAAAAATATTTAATATAATTTAATACGTACTAACTAATATTTCCCATATGTGCTACATCCATAGGAATTAATATACACGTCTTCGAAATAGCTAAATATATACATACATATGGTGCAGTAACCATAAACAGTTACTCACTTTTACCATTCGCCAAACCACTTTTGGTTTCTACTGCAATTATTTTTGATATAGTCTTGTATAATTCGCTGTACAGTGAACAGTCATTCTCTCAATCTTTAATTGAAATATTTAAGTGCTCGTTTTCAGTAGACACTATGCTGTATAAATTGTAAGTTAAGTATATGATGATACCAAATCAGCAAAAATAAGTTGAATAATTCATTTAGGATCTTAAACTCCGGTTCTCAATTTTTACCTCTTGGTTGATTAGTGCCATCTGAAAATTCATTTATAACATGTTTTCACAAATTACAATACTTCCTTGAATGGAAGAAAACTCTTCCCTTGCTTTCATTCTAGTAGAGAGAAACTGAATAAGGCTTTAAAAATCTATTCTGTAAAAAAAATTAGTTAAAATTATGTAATGATCCTGAAATGCATCCGGCTATAAACTAACGGGGCTTCATTTCATTCTGTTTATTTGTATTTTATTTTTCATGAAATGCACTGATCAGTATCATATATTTTTGCTGCTGAACAACAAAAACAGTTTAAAAAGTCGTGATAGTGATAATGATAAAATAGGCAGAATCATGCAGTTGAAATAATTGGTTTTTTAATACACACTTTCACAGATAAAACTCTCTTTTTCCAGTCGTCACTGTAAATACACAAATATTTTATCTGCATGATGGCAGAGTTTCAGCCAGTAAGAGCATCTCCAATCTACACGAAAGAATCAATTTTAGCAACTCGACGTTCCATTTGAATAAAAAGTCGCTTATACCTGAGTGAGGCCATATCAAGAACAGTTTAATAATACATGAAAAAAGGGAAGCACTCTCCAAGCGCCACTAGTAGACAAAAAAGAATGTGTGATGGAAAAATATAATTTTCTACCTAAGCGAAAAAGCGGAGCAGGCAGAATGGACATTCGCCAAGGTATATCGGTACTCCTTGGTAAGCAGGCCCTGCTTAACATTCAAGCAATTCAAGCAATATGCTATCTGGATTATAACTAAAACAATGTTGTGCAATTTCATATTATACGATTTTATCTTAATTATGGATGCGCGGTGTTTTGGACAGATTACAGTTCCTTAGTATTTCATAGTTTTTGAAGAAAAAAACATGACATGTCTTATAGCTAGATACCGATTAAATTATAAAGACAATCATTCATTTTGAGAGAGAAATTGTGCTCCATACGTAACTTGAAGTACTTTGATTCTTGGTAATTTGGAAATTACTGAGTTAGTATTGTTGATACTATCTTTCACATAAACATCGTGTATCTTAACATAAAGTTACACGAAACAAACTCTTCTTCATGAAGATTGTAGATGCTCTTTTTTGGTGATACTCTTCCATCATGCAGATGAAGAAATTGGGTAATTAACCACAGTTTCACAAATAAAACTCTTTTTCTTTCAGTGACGCGTTTCAATTCATATTTAAATCATCGTCGGACTGTCAGATTTGACTGCTAACAAGGCTACCCAGATTACTTGCTCACAGCTAGATCACAAGTAATTTGGGTAACCTTATAAACAGTCAAATCTGACAGTCCGACGATGATTTATAACGGGAGTTTTCTTAGAGGCGGAGAACTTTAAATTGGCAACACTGTTTTCTGTGATATCCGATCTGTTAGTTTTCGTTTGATTTTTGGATAGTTCGTGAATAGACTCACGCCGGAGCAACGTGTGCAAATTGTTCAAATTCATTTTGAAAAACACCGGGTATTACGTGCGTTCTACGGTGCTCATAATAGTCCATCAGAGCGATTAATTCATGAAACTATGGATCGTTTTCGCAAGACGTTTACTCTCAACGATAATATGCATCCCGACGTACTGCACGCACACAACAAGCGATCACTGCTATTTTCCTGTATTTTATTTGAATTTAAAGTTCTCCGCCTCTAAAAAAACACCCTTTATATAAACCAAAACGCCTCACTGTAACGCCGACCAGTAATGTAAGTTGACTTGTACGGAGATACAAAAGTCCCGAGCTACATTGTTCTGTCTGTTCAGAAATTTTAGTGATTTCTTTTCAAGTTGTCTACACAGGTAACTCCATTTACAGAAACTTTCTACCGTCACAATACACAATGCTGTTAATTTTATTTGCTGCTTCTCTTTCAGTTAAGGGAACACTGCGGTCAGTTTAAATTGTATTTTGCTTCATATCCCACATTTCAAATGGAAGAGACTGATTAAAATACTCATTGAATTGAGCTTTTTTGTGTAACAAGTCCAAAGCTGAGGATCAAATTACTATTTCATTGTTCTTATACATGAATCTAAAGCTGAATTCACAGATCAAACGTAATCAGCCAGGCATTTAATTTACTTCTGCATGTTATTTTATCTGAATGATGGAAGAGTTTGACCAAGTAAGAGCATCTACAATCTACATGATTTAATTTATTGTTTGTTTTTATATATAAAACCTTAGAATAAGCGCGTGCCATACTTAGAACTATAATAAATCAACACTTCAAAAATCGATCGCTGAACGTCCTTTCCAGATCGATGAATAACGCATTAAAATATAAATTATTAATTTTGTCAGCAATCAACAACTATGTATGGAAAGTTCGTATTATGATAATAGGTTACAGTAAAAATTATAATTATACTAACAATAATAATATCAATTTTAATAATAATTCCCTTACAACAACATCAGTAGGCTAGTCGGTGCGTGGCGATACCGAGAGGTTAATCTGAGGCTAGGAGATACGGCACTTACGGGAGGCAACCTATGGTGGGAGGTGGTATTAGGACGTTGGAGTCAGAGACTAACGGCTTCATAATGGCTTGGCGAGATAGTGTCTTTAATAGCTTTATATCGTAATAGTGTTATAGATATGGAAGTACCTGATACCAGCTGTAGAACATACCTACAAGCACCAGAGATGCTTATGCATCTTTTAGTAGCGTGTAGGGTGTACGCCGGCACTGCTTATTCTATCGGCAGAGGAGAGCCGTAGTGCTATATTATCATTTGAGGATTTCCTTGTGTATAGTTGAGACACAGGTACTATCCTATGTTCCAGGGTATATTGTATTAGAGAACAAGAGATACCGAATTAACTGGAACTATTCGTTCCCCACGCTCGGACAAGAAAAGAAGATGTTCGTTATTGAATTTTTGCCGCCTACCAAGATGAATATGGTTTTAAAGGAGGAGAAACGGACCAAGTACCAGGAGCTCTTCGGCCAGCTTCGTAGGCTTTGCCCAACTCTCTTCCCTCTCCTCTTAATGTGTGCATTGGTTAATCGATTCAGTCCAACATCGACATCTGAAAAAGTAAAGTGTTTATTGAAAATTTCCTTACGCATATGACTTAGTAAATATTCTCAGCATAAAAGTCAAAATAGACTACACATTTATCCAGGATATATTCACAGGTGATGATTTGTAAATACGCTAATCACAATTGGCATTTATTTGAAAGCTTGTTATATATAAACAAAGAGAATGAGATCTATGTGTGATCGAATTCCTATGAAATTTTTAGATTTATGGAATGCTGAACATAATTACGTCCTGAATTCCCGACAATCTAATCAACGGTAACTGTTTGATTGCTTCAGGTACGCGGTGTGGAGATTGGCATAGTGCTTTTGGTGCTGTTTGTGTGGATAGCGGCGATAGCCTTGTTCTTCAACCGCTGGGGCAAAATCCGGATGTTGCTTCCTTACCAGCCTGACTACAAACAAGAACAGCTGAAGGTGCCAGGCACAGCCGCCTGCGCTGCTGCTGTAGCTCAGGGGGGGCCCTGCACGCACGGATCCAGGGACCACATCTGCCAGCAGGTATTGGATAAAATGGAATGGATGGAATGGCTATTGAATATAACGTTCAAAGGGAGGAATCTTTAGAGGATAATTTGGAGGGTTCGATTGCTAGAGCTATGCTATAATCCAATCAGGGTTAGTCCAAAGTAGAGTCAAGTAGATTGACATGGTACTATTGAATAAGTAAGTTACGTGAAGATTTTGAGTACTATATAAATCGGCATAGATTCAGTTAACAATGAAAAATATATTTCATACATTCTCTTACAAAAACCGTTCACTGAAGAAGTGAAATTAATCTTTTTAAAATATTAGAGCTTTCTATAAAGAAGCTTCGACAAATACAAATCCTGTTACATTGAGTTTCTGTATTACGTTTCCAGTTATTCAGTCCTCCTAAAAAAAGCAAAGAATTGATGGCCATGATGATCAATATAGCACGTGGTCTTAATAGAATATGCAAGAAAATATTATGGTTTGAAACACGTTAATGGAACTCTTGAAGTACATTCAATGTCTATTATTTTACCAATTTTCGGCATGTATCCCAAAATATTCAGGAATATTTATTGTTTTGCGGCAGATAATGAAATGCTGCAGACGTTGAGTGTAGTTTGATGGTTTTTTTGTCGTTTTAAATGTTTAGAAAGCGAAGGTGGTTCAAAAGCCTTGTTAAGGTTTTACTGTGTCTATACAATTTTGAATGTCACTTCATTCCAAATTATAGGAAATCTTCAATTTTGTTCATATAAACTAATAAACAAGTTCATTTCAAAGTATCTATACTTCTGCAGTAAACGTGCCTCAATGTAGAATCTGCCCACATTGCTACAAACAGCATTCCCCTTGAGTAGTGTTGTCTCCTTTCCCAGGCGGATATCTATCAAGCTACAATCATGGCACCAAGTGCCTTTAAGGTAATGTCGAGATTAATGTTATAGTGTAAAGAGGCTCCCGTTGATATTGTAGCAAAGTATGAAGTCACATTTATATGCGTGCCTAGACATGCTCTTGTTAGAACGGGGTCTAAAGGTACATCTTTCGATCCAGAACCGACTAGTTATCTGCTCATAAGAATGTATAAAGTGCAGCAACAAAGAATTCACGATAATCAATTCTCCAGCCATCTGAATTGTCTTACTACATATTTTCCGCTTACCTGAGCAACCCATATGTAAAGACATACCTATTTTTCCACTTCACCGGCGCCTGTAAAGCGCGAACAGCGCGGATTTCCTTCCATAGTGGATGCTTTTGTACAGATGGAGAGTCATAAAATTCCTTCGGAAGCTCGAACACAATGCTAGGAGTTGGCTATGACAACTTTCAACCTGGCGGACCCGTTAAAAATCGATAAATTGCCACTTAATATTGACACGCTGCAGTTAATGCAGTCCAGTTTTAACATGCACACAGGCACAAGGATTTTTTTATTTTATGCATATAAATAAAAAATATGGAGGCCTAACATAGCAAGGCGTATATTTTGAAGTCTTATATAAATGTAATAAAAGAGACTGAGGAAAAAATAAGTAGAAGCTGGGTTTTATTGTATCTACCGTTTCGTGAACTTTTACAGCTAATTCTTCCATTGAACCAAGAATGCAGGTTCCGTATCTTTAACTGGTGGATACGAAACCAAAAGGAAGAATTGAAAACATTAGCAGTTTAATGGCTGTGAGGTTTTTAAAAAAATTTGTGTTTATAATATGCGGCCAACGACGTTGGAAGCTCTATTTCTGGCGAACTCGTTAAAAATCGATGAATGGCCGCTTAATACTGCCACGCTGCGATTAAAGGAGTCCGATTTTAACATGTTCACAAGCGTCCGTATTTTTTCTTTCTTAAGCATATAAATGGAAAAGTATGGAGACCGTAATAAAGTCAGGGGTATAGTTAAAAGTCTTATTTGAATATATGAAACCAAGCTAGTAGAAAAAGATAAATATTATCTGGTTGCTTCAGTAATTGGATTTTACTCTTTATGCAATTTGGTGAAAATACTCTATTAGGTAAAAAATTAGTACAATTCAACCAGAATAACCTTCTGTACAGTTTGAAGATATGGTTGGTGTTTGTACACCAGCAAAATGACATTTGCTTCGAACATTGTTGGGGATAATAAATTCCATCATTTAAGCAATCGGATTTCCTACACATCCTATTGTTAAATCAACTCACCAAACACACAAGAACAATAATCTAAAACATGTATTTTATTTTAAGAGGCACACATCTCAAGTAAGGTGTCGCTCAATATCACAATGTAACAAGACAGAAGATCAGAATAAAGAAAATTTTATAGCTTCTCAACTAATAAGATGGTTATATGGAATATGTTTGAATGTGGCCGGGTATATGAGTGAGATTTATTATTTTTCAATAAAGTAATATTGTTGACATTGAAATCTTCATGATATGCAAAATTTAAATCCATTGAAATTTCATCCTTCTGGTTATCGGCCGAACAAAATGAATAGAACTTCACTAACATTCCAGGATTTAACAATCAGCAATGTATTTGTCAAGATCTTTGCAATTTTGAAAACCAAGACTGTCAAAAGGTTAAGGTCACTCTACGCTATCATGATTCCTGTAGTTGTGGTGGAAAATTCTGTAGCTGAGCGTGTGCCTATGCTTTTTAACCCCTTTTAGGTTGTCAAATAACTGCAGAATTTTCCAGAAGACCAGAACTTAGCTTACAAAAAAAAAACAATAAATTAATACTAACATTTAAATACCCATCTGTGTATTCAGCAAAGAGAAGGGAGGAGTCCATCAACGGCGAACCTTCATTCAAAGACAGATAATATGGATTCCGACATAAAGAATCAACCGCTGATTTAGTTATGTCTGACGTCAGCTACATAGAGAAGCTCACGTCGTTTTCTGATTATAATTTATCTCCCGCGACATAAAACGCGGCTGTTCTACACCGATTAATCATAGCTCTAAACTTGTTTCCATTCCGCATTAAACACATCATTTCCATCACAGTAAAATTCAATGGGCATTTTCGCGGATAACAATATTTTTAAACAATATACCAGGAAGGGTCTTCGACGATTTTTCAAATACTAATCACCGCAAGCCTGGTATTAATTGACTTCCTGGAACGTTTTACAGCAGTATTGATACTTTGGTATTCAGTTTTGTTTTTATTACCGCATAATTATAAACAAGGAAGTCCCCTTATGAATGTTTTCTTGTACGCCAATGCCAACACCGGATACCCAATGGGAATGCGACGCAAATTGTAAAATGAACGTTAAAATTTATGAGGTCACCGGGTCCTCTACACAGCGCTAACTGACATTATTCATCTAAATGCCCGAATTATTGAAATCCGCCACCCTTTCCAGATACACAAGGGATGAAATGTGACACATGACTTGCATAAAATATAGAACGAACCATACTGTCGGTCTTTCTGTAGACCTGTATGCCGATTTTGGTAAAATTTGGACTGTGTTATGACGTCGCACCTTATAATGGTTATTGGCAGTGAAGGAAGAGTGAAAATATCAAGTTATAAAACTTTGTTCCAGTACCGATATGTGTAATCTATTTTTAAACGTTGTCCAAAAATGTTTTTGGAAAAGAGGCTTAAAAAATAGAATATAAATGAATTATTGAGGATTCAAAGCCTTGAAAATATTGTTTGTCAATTTGTCTGTCTGCCATCTTATACTGAACGTATCTTAAATTACGATGCCATTTTAAGCAGAATACAATTAATTTTGAAATGTTAAGGTTGATTTCATACTATTTGCTTTCGGAGTGGCAATACCAGAAATCAAATTTACTGGATACACTTACCACTTATCTAAACATGTCCGCATGGGATGCATATTGTTATACTGAATTGTTACTGAAAAAATGGAATCAACAATATACACGCGATGTATACCACGCATTAATATGAATCAATATTTAAATTACTTACACAAAATACAGTATATGGATTCGCTAAGAAAAGTTAAAAAAACACAACAATCTTTCGTAAATTACATCTGAACAGGGTCGTAATGTCGCAACCATTGCATTTTAATAAATTGCAAATCATCTTGAGCCTCATGAACTTTTTTTTCAATCACGACCTAAATTGAGCATGAATTTGATAAATAATATACAAAAACACGATGTGATCTTCTAGCATCTCTCTTTATACTCCTATAAAATGACATACCTTTTGTATTCCATTCTATTTAATATTGTATCTCTGATCTACCGACCAATTTCAAGTACACGAATCACATACATTCGGAAAAATTTCATTTGATGCTCCAAATAATAAGCGTCAAACGTCCGACCTATGCCAGCATGCAAATAAGGGCTGTACTTGTTTGAGTCTTCTCTGAATTCTATTTTTGAATAGATCTCCATTCGTAGTCGTGGGGTACTGCCACCTGTCAAGCCGATTGAATTGGATTCTATTTTCAACAGCTTGATGTAGAGCAAGAAGAGAAATCGTCATACACAACTTGCTTTTCTCCACAAGATGGAGTTTTTGATACATAAATTCGCATTTAGAAATCCGAAAAAGAAGACCCAGTGCAGGATTCGAACCCGCATCTCCCGATGTCATGTCGGGCGCTCTGACCAACTGAACCAACTGGGTAGCTGGTCAGTCGTTACAGAGCGCGGATGATATGTTAGGCAGAATCCCCCACAAAGTCATCCTTCCGAATTTCAAATTGCGCGCGTCGTTCGTATCTCGAGGTGCCGCAGCGCCAGTGTTTGGGTTGGTAACTATCTCCTACCGCGAATTACTGACAGCAGACCTTTTGTTTCGAACAGCCATAGTCTCTCACTATGCAGAGGTAATCGTGATACCCAACTTGCTTTTCTCCGCAAGATGGAGTTTTTGATACATAAATTCGCATTTAGAAATCCGAAAAAGAAGACCCAGTGCAGGATTCGAACCCGCATCTCCCGATGTCATGTCGGGCGCTCTGACCAACTGAACCAACTGGGTAGCTGGTCAGTCGTTACAGAGCGCGGATGATATGTTAGGCAGAATCCCCCACAAAGCCATCCTTCCGAATTTCAAATTGCGCGCGTCGTTCGTATCTCGAGGTGCCGCAGCGCCAGTGTTTGGGTTGGTAACTATCTCCTACCGCGATTACTGACAGCAGACCTCTTGTTTCGAACAGCCATAGTCTCTCACTATGCAGAGGTAATCGTGATACACAACTTGCTTTTCTCCGCAAGATGGAGTTTTTGATACATAAATTCGCATTTAGAAATCCGAAAAGAAGACCCAGTGCAGGATTCGAACCCGTTCGAACAAGTTTGGTTTTGATTGTTGACCAGCTGAACCGGGATGAATAGTGAAGCCTCTCTGTTGCGCGATAAAAACCGTTTTAAAACAAAAACTCTTTCGTATACCTCTTTACCCCAGTGTAATTAATCTGTGTCGAAAAGGCACTCGACAGTTTTAAATTTCAGTTAGACGCAAATAGAATTTGTCGAATAAATATAAAAACTGCTCGTACGCCTTCCCTTGAAGACGAGCAGATGCGTGGGCGCATGTAATTGACAATCACGTGCAAAGCACTTTGTCCTTGTCTTCTAGGATTAGCTGCTGCCAGTGTTATTGTAGCTCGGTAAGATTAGGGATGATATATATTTGTCTATGCGATCCGTGAAACATTAGCTTGCAGCCATACTTGCTATTGACGGTTGTGATACATGACAATAGATACAATACCGTGATACTGACGGGAAATTGGGAAGGGCAATTAACTAATTACCTACGATTGAAGCCGCCCACGATGTAGTGGATTTGCAGACGAGGTGGCTCAAAATCGTAACTTGATATATAAGTTTATTTTAGTAAATTCACAGATCACCAGAACAAGGGTTTCATTGTCACATATTTTTTACTATAAAGCAAAATAGTTCATATGCTGTTCATATCAATGAGGACATTGAAAGAATTCTTGAATGGGGAGATACAATCGGAGTTCAGTTTAACGCACAAAAGCCTCAGACAACAACCCTGACAAAGAAGTCGCACGCTGGTCTGCCAGCCCTAGAGATGTAGGGATTCCCGATACTTGAATAATATTTCATAAAGTTTCTAGGAATTAATATCAACCATAACATGTCATATCCCGATCATGTTGCTGGCCTCGCAAGGTTGGCGTCCCAGACACTGTGGGTTTTTTTGCGCTCCAGGTAATTATATTCTCCGAAACAGCTACTGCTGCTATACAAGGCGCAGATCAGACCATCGTTGTAGTACTACTCGCATGTGTGGGAATTCGCCCCAAAGCACTCCCTGAAACTTCTGGACACAATTCGGAAGCGAGCAATACGTCTAGTGGATGCGCCGTACCTCACAAACGACCTATTCCATGGATATTATCATGGCAGATGTTCGACCGAGCTTTCTTGCATAACTCCAAGAGGCACAAGTAAAACAAATACTAGAGGAGCTCATCGGGCGAAACATCACCAGGTCGAGCCTACAACGTATCGAGCAAGCCTCTTCCAAAAGTCGTACTTGTTCGTTGGCGTTGTGAAATGAGCTGCCGGGAACTTTTTTCCCCGATAATTACAATCTACAGCATTTTAATGTCAACGTGAATAGGCATATATCCTCGTGCAGTGCTTATGAAGCACCATAGGCTATATGCCTTTGCGTGAGGTTATCTATAAAAAAATTCATCATGTTAAAATAGAAATAATGAATATGTTATTCAACTTAAAACTTAACTCTCTATTTGCATTACAAGTTTATTGAGAAGATCAAAAATAACCGTCTCCACCATCATCATATCAAACGTATTACCTCTACTCCATTCTCAACCATACATATACAGTTTTTTAAAATTTGAGAAATAAAATGTCTATTTGCCATGCAATCCTGATGGAGTTTCCATCATCTCAAACTGCTACTTTATGCGATATCAGCTGCATTAACTAAGCTCTTCACAGCTGTGGTTAGCAGCTACAACCGACGCCGACGGCGCAGCGGTAGAACGCCATGGCGCTTCGTAGCACTAGTAGACTTGGAATCAGTTCATCAAAGACGAAATCCGGGGTATGCCACATAATTCATAGAAATATTCTTGAAATACCTTGCAACTTCTGCAACTCAAAACTGAGAGTGATGAAATATATCGTACTGCAATACAGATATGGAACGTGAGCATTAAAAACATTAACTTGCTTGAAATGTAGATGTTTTATATAATTTGGAAGAACATAACAGGTACTGAGGATCATGAAAATCATCCAGTTAACAAGAATGTTGTACCTCGGACATCTAATATGAAAGTAATACAAGAAGGAAAAATTAGTTAAGCGGAGTTAAGAATAACGAGCTGTAACTGCGTAGTATCATGAACTGGACCCATACACATAAGAGTACAACTTGTTTCACCAACATTAGGATAAATAAAAAAATGTGCCTTGGAATAAAGTTACCCAAAATCTAGTAATAGGATCCAGTTGATTTCTTTACGTGAAATTGTCGGGAAGGTCTTGGAAGTTTCGCATCTGTCTTGATCGATAAATGTACATTCTTCTACACACCATTTTGCACTGTGAATTGTATTTCTTAAGTTCCCTTCACGGTCATTGAAGAATATTTCTGTATGATTTTAGCTTACAATTCGCTTCTGTCTGTGAAATAGGTTATATGTAAATTCACAACCTGACATGATTTTTTTCAAGCATGAGCTTAATTTTACCAATCTATTCTTCATTCTTAGTTGTTATTCGTGGATGTGAAGGCAGCCATGGATTCAAGACATACACGTGCTCTGAGCAGATTACGTGAGATGCAAAAATGCGAATTGAGTCTTTAATATAAAATTCTTTGCCTCGTGTTGGGAGCCACTAGCGCTTTATCTCTACCTACGTGCTGGGATCGCATGGAATGCCAACCTTGAAGGTAAACTTTTAATGCTCCGTTGTTCGTTTTCTCGCGTTCAAACAGATTGCTTGGTAAACGGAGCATTTACGTTTCTGCACCCGAAGAAGGCTCTTTTGGTCGAATGAACGTAGCATTACTATCTTTCCATCCTTTTTTGGTGATAATATGTTTTTGGGTTGCTTTCAAGGTCTCCTATCAGAATTCTACTTACGGGAGGGCAGAAACGTGTAGAAACGTGTTTTGGAGGCTTCAATGAGTTTGAATTGATCCAATAAAATTATAAATTCTAAAAAATATATTTTGTCAAAGAATAAATCCTCTCTGTGGTGTCAAGTTGCTTGTATATGAGGGGTAAAAATGATAAACGTATCGCAATTGCAATACTTGTATCAAAATTGTTTTCAAATCATAACTTGTCGGTAAGTGAACAAAATCTAATCAGGAATGACACATTTGAACCTTAAATATGGTCATATTTCTGATCAACAGCATCAAAAGATTTTTTGATTTCATCAAACTGACGTTTTATAAAACTTTTTCGTTAATCTAGTACCAAGCCAAATGCATTGTTGAATGATATACTGAAATAAAACATATGAATGTCGGGGTGAACCTGAACCTTTATTTTTCATTTCGGGTCTGGTACACATGAACAGAAAATAACATACCTAAGAAATACTTGTAAGTATACACACCAATATATAATGGAATAAGCGCAAAAATAATATTACCGAGATATCACACTCCTCTTCCAATTCACTGAAAACCCGTTTCCAACAACTCATTAATAGTAAACTGAGAAATACTTAACTAAAAATATCTTAGTTATTCCAAGCAGACGTATAGGAAATATTTTCTACAAAAACAAAATTAGGAATTCAAGTCCAAGGTGTCAGATTATACCTATAGGAAAAGAAAAACAACTTTAACCTCACACCAAAAGGTACTAGGTTTTCATAATTTTTTATCAATACCCTTTCTTAGACTGTGAAATTATCTTCAGTGTAACCACATTTGTTGGTCAATTATTTGTTAATGATAATTGCTATTTGGCTTTCAGATATTTCTTGAATTATTGAACATTATTACTTCAGCTGTTTGCAATGTGTTTCTATAATCAAACAAGAAGCTATTCATGGAATAGCTTGGATTAATTTTTATTTTAAACTCCTTAGATGGAAAAGGAAGTCCATTACCAGAATACAATCTCAATATCTATTTCAAAACTTTATTTTTTGAATGTAAATCTTTGGACCATTTAGTAGAAAAACTAATAACAATAGTAATTTCCTTTCATCAATGCCAGAAAATTAATATGTGGTTCTGGCCTTCAGTTTGTTGTCCGATGGCCAAGGGCACGTTGGAACTTTGGCGAAGTTACACCCAAGGACATTGCATATCTGACATATCTGACATATCTGACATTTCCTACATAAATCTTCAGTGACAGTACCTATATTTGTCCGCAGTTCATTTCCATTGGTAGGCGGTGCTGCATCTTTTATCGCTCTTACTTTTTATATTTATATATGTAACCCTTTCTTATATTATATAACTTAAACATTCAATTTTAGTTTGATATAATAACACTTCTCTAGCTTCAAATCAAAACCAACTTGTTGTAGCTTCTCAGAAACTGTTGTAGAAATGTTATGCATGTACTTTTGACAACCTTCTTCAAGAACTAAAATGGTGTCTAGGAAAATAGCAAAATTATTTATACTGGAAAATATTTTCTCAATGTTTTTTTTTTTAAATATGCTAGTTGCAGATGCAACACAGTAAGGTGAACGATTAGTTTGAAATAAGCCTTCACGTGTTATGGTAGTGTAATTTTATTTATCCCTTATCGATTTCGATTTGGACAGAGATTTGTGATGAATCTATTTTACTTGAAAACTTTCATTTGTTTAATGCAACAAACAAATTATTAATGTTTGAAACGGGGTACTGTGTGACATGTGCAATGTACATAGAATATAGTATGACTCTTAAGATGCCAGCTCTCCATTATAGGAACAATCGGGGTAGTAGATATTCTATTGCTGCTAATACTTCAAAAGTCTAATTTATTTTTCATGTTGCCATGTTGTCTTTGAGAGCAAAGCTACATTACGGGGTCGACTAACTAAGATGCAACATTTCTCTTGATATACAATTTTGCTTTACCTCTTTCAAATTTCCTCAATTCTATCTTGACAACATGTTAATACTTCGTATGAAATGTTGTGTTGCTTTAACAGCATTAGGGCCATCATTTTCGACGAAATATGCTTCATAAGTAAACTCTCTACTGAAATATTTAACTTGCATAGTGAAGATCCACCAATAATAGGTGGCCCACCATAATGACATTTAGCTCACATTGATTGAGCCACTACAACTTCAATTAAGTATTTGTTTGGCTCCCTACATCAAATTATTATTATTTCCATTTATATTTGAACTTATTTAAGAAAACATTTCAGTAAATAGTATATATTTGGCTTCTTGTATAAACCTCCCAATCAAACGCATTATTATTTACACTAAGTTTAATTTTCTAAGGGATTTTCATAGCTTTTCTGTCATTGATGCTAAAAGAAAACAATTTCGTCGGACTGAAACTTCCTTTCTCATTTCGGATCTGGTACACATTTAAAAAAAGAGCATGTATAAGAATAATATTACCCGAAAATGTATAACAGCTAGGAGCAAACTTTACATTTAATGAAGGTAGCTCGAAAGCTGTTTAATGCAGATGGCCCTAAAACGGTAGATGTTCGAAATGAGAGTAGCTGCAACAGCTGGAAGCATTGCAGTACTTTATAAGCAGGTCGGTGCAGAAAGCCGACTCTATAAATCCGCAAAGTTGCATGAATTTTCATGTAATTTTGATTACGGCATAGTGCTTTTCATTAAAACCAGAACGCTCCTCATCAGCTAAGTTTAATTGAAAATGGGTTGAATTTATGGAAGTATTTTTTTAGATCATATTTATACTGGAGACTAAGGATGGCAAAAGCCAGTAAGAAAAAATGGGAAATGATAGGATTGCAAGTCGCTCGAATTACAGAAAAGATTCTTATTTCAGAACAAACAGAACGAAGCAACGTTATGAACACAGTAAGGAAATTTAAGAAATAATAATTGCAAGATGGTTTAATTCAAGTGAAGTTTCCGATTTCAGAACACAGCAATACGAAGCTATGAAACTGGAGAAACATATAAAGTCAGATTTAAGATGATTCTAGGCTCGGTAAACCATGCTCCAATTATATTGAGATTTGTGGAATGATGTAATAAGTACTCATAATAGGTTATATAAAATATCTTTTGAAGAAGTGATGCTCAAATAGCATAATTATTATCGAAAATTAAAAATGAAATTCACACAAATTAAAGATATCCAAAGCATGCTTAGGCCATTTTATATCCTGAAAAGCAAATCCAAGCTTTTTTGTATTTTGATTTTATTAATAATTTTCGGGGATAGTACAAAATCAGAGGGCTCAAAAATTTTGAAATTATATTTATTTTGCTACCTCTTGGTACCTCATCCTTTTGTGTTGTCAATATGTACGGATACTTAAATTCATATGTTTTTCTACCGTCACATCTCTGATAAGCATATACATGACGTAGTAGTCCATATTAAATATCCAAAAGCTCTTCTGCCCCAAACTGTCTATCAATGACAGGCATAACAGATATTCAATAGTAAACTGACAGTTTCTAGAAGGGCAAAGAAATTAACCTTCATTTTAGTCAGCGTTCAGTTCACGAAATCTCATAAAATTCTTAGCAACTTCCTTATACCAGACACTGGAAATATTTTATCGAAAAATACACTGTATAGCCATTTTTTTTTCACAGATAGGCTCTCACAATGGTAGAAACCATAATCTCATGAATTACAGTGAGATTACAAATGCCTATTCACACTGGTCTTAAAACACTATAAACTTCAACCGCAATAGTAAATTCCACAGCGCATATGTTCTTCAAAACATGAGGATGGCGCTCGTTTGAGGTGTTGGAAGTTCAACCTGGTGGAAAAGCCCGTTGGGATTTTCTAGTCCTCGTTATACTGATGGCGGTCGGTATATATTATCCGAAAAAGCTCAGTCGAAGATTTGCAATGATAGATTGGATGTTCCAGATTGTGGAGGACTTTTGTAATGTCACGAACGTCCACTAGATGCAATGTTCTTTCCTGGATTGAGTCCTGAAGCTTAAAGGAATGCCTAGAACCACATGATGATCGGTATTTGAGGAAACCATCTAACTGTTAGCAATAAACTGATAGGCAGTAAGGTTGACGGGAATTCCTCATGCAACACTCTATTAAAAGCTTTCAATATACCGAGTGGGATGAGTCTAGAATAGCCATGATCCAGATGTGGGTGACACAGGCGACATCTCCCGTGGATTTATGCCTCCATAACCTTGAGAGAGAGAGAGAGATAAGAGTGACAGGTTCGTAATTGCTGTTCTGTCCTTTTTAGAGATTTTTTGCTTACATTCACTAGGAAATACGCCTCGCTGGTATGATAAAGGCTGGAATTTGGTCTGGACCCTCACAGCTATAAGAAGCACGAATGCTTCGGAAATACCGAGACAGTCAACTTGACTGCTTTACCTCTCTCTTTAACATTTCTCTGTCACGAGTACGAAAATATCTCTCTCGGTATTCCTTCCTACGAAAGGAAGCGGGATGAGATTCAAATTGCCTCGCTAACAATTCCGTCTTCTTTTCCTATTTTGCTTTCGAACCTCTTTTGCAGGTTTTTGCAGACAAATGAGGAGAATAAAAGCCGGGATACGTTTACTGTTTGTTTTCTTTTGGTTTTTGTGGAGGCTTATTGGCTGTTCCAGATGGAACAATTCAATCATTGGCGAGAAATCGTCTATGCTTACATTATGTATTTGGGAGCTCAATTTATATATTTATAAATGGAATGGCTACTATTAGAAATAATAGCCTACTGTTCCCAAAGGTAAAGTTTTCAATAATGAAAGTAAATTAGAAGAGACGGTAGTATTTTTTTCTGATGATTACGATTATACCACTCTTTGCATTTGTAATAGATACAACTTTGCTTAATAACGTTTAAACGTGTGTCGTTTATGCAACAAGTTGGCCAAAAACAATTATAGCTATAATATTGTTATACTTTGCTTGGACAATTACAGATGTATCAACTGATTCATGAAACATGATACATCAAAAATGGTAACATCATTTTTGGTACCGTAGTTCGGAAGCTCCAAACATTCACTGTAAATTAAGTAATGTAATGTGTAATTTTCGAGCATATAGAATGGATAGTTATTTTTCTTGCAAAATGTAGAGTTAATCAAAAATATAAAAAATATTGTATGCAAGATGTTATGAGATAATAGTTTACTCAACTCCTGTTTCATTACAGAAATCGCTTCCGCAAATATCACAGTCGTTGACTAAAATGATTCACTATAGAACTGCTTATGACTATTATAAAATGGTCATCTTTGTTCGCCATTTCATTATTGTCTTTTAAACAAATTACTCACGCAATTTCAAATTCTGCATACATTATCTTAACATATTGCTATGCCCATAAACTATCATGGATTGTAAAAATTATATGTAGAACTTTTTAGACAACCAAATCGTCCTTTAAGTGATCAGAAAGTTGAAGAACGTCGTATAATGATTTTTAAAATCAAACATCATTAACTGCTATCATACCTTGTCCAATACACACATAAGAATAAATTTTCAGACCAAGAATATGTGCTTCCATTCAAGTTATCATATCTTCCTATAAGCGCAAAGCTATAATGATCTTAAAGTAGGAATACTGTTTTTTCAATCATATAGACTGAATTTAAGTGAATATATTCAATTCAAACCTGGGGAAATCTTGGAAGTGAGGATACCAAAATCTCAAATCGAGCATATGATAACCTTAACACAAAACAAAGAAAATATAACCTGAAAGAATACTATAGTGTTGAATGAAGCATCTTGGAAATAGTTTAACTTCATTATATAATTTATTTTTAGTATGAACATTCGGTAATTTTGAAGAGCTGTTATCAAAGCTACTAAGCTCTTCATTAATCTTAAAAAGAAAAACCAAAAAAGTGTTAAAATATGTACCAATGTGACTTTTTCTCATATTTATCTGCATCACATAGAATTTTTCCTACTTTAAGTTTGAAAGGTGTTGTACAGATAAGCAGTATATTAAAAATATGTATCCCAAAGATATACGTCCACCATTTGTGATATAACTTATTCACAACTCAGATATCACTCATAACACTCGTAACTTGTACGAGATCCTCACAACATTCACAACGCCAACTTTTTAACCTTTTTATCCTGGGAGGTGGTTGGTAAAAATTAAATCCTATAGAAACTAACGGATGCGTAAACAGACACGCGTACCGCTGAATTGCCGTTGACTAATATGGCGATGCCAAACAAGTAAATGAATTACTTGGAGGGAATCGCTAGATGTTCGTATTCTTTATTGAAGAAAGCGGAGTTCTGCTGGAAAATATGATAACCAAAATATATGGAATACTTGTTAGAAAAGCATTGAATACTTAGTTGTGAAGAAAATTATATTTTTATTCAGAGTATATTTCTTTAGAATGAGTATTGAATTCGAAAATATACTTTTCTTGGGTCAAATTAATAATAATCTTCTCATCAAGTATATTGACTTAGACTAAGGGCAGATGTTCTTATCGTGAGTATATCTTCACAAAAATATCGAAATTCTTGAATTGAGGATTTATTTCTATGTGTGTATCATCTAAATCGATGATACCATTAGTGAGACTACCTGATTACAAAAACAACAAAAGATAAACGAACTTCCTGATGTTTGCTAATGCCAATATAATTTTAAGTATATCTAAAGTGACGCGGCTCATGAAAAACGTTAAAAATGAAATCCGACAGATTTTTCAATTTTAGAGATTGCTAAAAAAATCAATATGCCCTAAAGTGACCAGAAACTTTCGTACTTTTACATCTCCTGCGAATTTTTGTACATCTCAACCATACTCGAAAGACATGGGAAACGAAGTTTGAGTATGTTGTAAAATTTTTGAATACTTTGCTAATTAATCATCAGCTCATTGATCACTTTTTATGTCCTGTGAATACATGTAGTAGCTATCCAATAAGAAAAATGTCAAACAAAAATGCCTGATAGACTTATGGAACGTAGTTATTTACAGGATTGTGACCGATATGCACACTAGATTACGTTAAAATCTTTCATATCAAATACTAAATTCTACATACAGTTTCTGGTATGGCGATGTATTGTTCCTGTTTTAGATTTATCAATACAAATGCAATATCTATATGCCAGCCTCACATAATAATTCGTCCTAAGGTTTTTTCGAAAACAATGCAGTTCCCCAGGATGCAGTCAATAAAATGTCATCATAATCATTATAATTTCAAAATTTAAGTTTCCTTATTTTTGAGCCTTTGGCAGCCGAAACGTTCGTATTGCTATTCAGTCAATCACATTTGATTTCAAAAAGTGGACAGTAAAACTATACCTTAATTAGATTGAATGATATGAATGGGATCACATTACTTCGCTTGCATACGTAGGCGAAAATGTCAACTGTACTAACATGACGTTCGTGGAATGCTGAGGAACAGAGCCTATGATGGTATTTCGGAAGCTATATATTCAACCTCATGCATAAATGCAGTGGAATTAATCAAGCTGATATAGCAAGAGGCCAAAGAAAAGCTAACACGATGAGGGAATTTAAATAACCTAATTTAAAAATCCGACATAGAGAGCTAACTCGATTAAAAGCGGAGGAAACTTCCACAGCGGACTAATTTTTATGTGACCTAAGCAACCGTTTATCCGGCCTTTTCAGTATCCTGCGATGGCTTTTGAATTCAATAACATTGGCGTGCAATATTGTATGTTTTTTATATATGAGGATCTACGAAGACGAAGCCAGAGAATCGTTTGTCTAGGAGGCTTAGAGAATGACTGGAAGAAAGTGCAAAACAGATTCCATTGATATATTAGTTGAATCCAACTGTTCTATAATTCACTTACAGGCAGAATTATTCGGATAGCAGAGTATTTTGCTTCAGGAAACCTTTCCGTCACTAAGATAAAATCTGACAATTTATACCCAAGCTTTCACAAGTAAAAGTCTGACGATGCCTTAAAGATTGAAGCTATACGCATTTATTTGTGAAACGTTGTGTATAAATTGTACTATCTTATCCCAAAGTTAGAATTCTTTCTGCTAGCCTGCCTGCAATGTACGGTAAGACTGGATAGAATGTATTATCATGGAAAGGAGGTCATTAATATAGAGTGAAATTCATGTTGGCACTAGGATCGAACCCCGTGGGATACCTTTGTTTAGATATCATCTACAAAACCAGAAAGTATTCCACATGCGAAGCCTCTCTGCCATTGGTAGGATCGAAGTTTAGTTACAAGAAGTAATAAGAGTAATTTCGGTCGCATTTTCACACAGGATTTCGCATTTAAAATTTTTGAATTTGCATATTGATGAACTTAAATTTACGTTGACATCATAAACAACCCTTCCCCCCCCCCCCCCCCCGGAATGTTTCTATATGCCCGATAAGAGAACAAAAATACAAAAAAAGGAAAATGGAAGCCAACTTTACTAGTAGGATTCGAGTAGAACTTTGTCGTTTGGTCCTAACAAGGCTTAATTTATATCACTAATATCGTTGTAACGTTCACCAAAATTAAATTTCAAACGTGATATCTGTTAAGTCTTAAAATATATCACGTCCAGGAATATTTGGAATGACTAGAAACATAAAAAACTAACTTTGTGGACGATCTCACAATTATGATTTTTTTCTATTATTTATTACTTCGGCGACATTGCAGCGATTTTTCAAGAGTTTGAAGGTTACCTACTAGATACCTATATCACATCCCACCCCGATTTTTTGCAAAATCTGTAACGCGATCACTGAGATTACGCGAAAATCATTTTTCTATATTTTTTTTTGAGAAACCTTGTTTATTATTTTTTGTTAGGTATAGTTAGTATAGTAATTTTGGTAACATTATATGCTGCATTCAATTTCACGGTCAACTATTGGAGCTTCAGTTTAGTTGTTTTTTGTCGGCATGTTTCGATCATTATTTTAAATCTGAATAAAATGTTCCGTTCGCGTGTTCCTTTCGTAACTGAGCTTTTAAATATTTAAAAGGCTCTTGTGCATAGACTGTTTTAAATCTCTCGCGTAATGGATTGCTGTTCAATTTGCTTCATGATTCTTTCTCACTAATGGTATTGTTCTGCCACTGGCGTAACAAAGGGTTCAGATATCTCATTGTTATTCACATCTGCATTTATTTGGTTTATAAGCATAACTCATCCATACATAACTAAGTTAGATATGCTATTAATTCCGTAAAGTCATTATAAATTCGAAAGACATCACAATGAAGATGACTAGGCCTTGGCAGCCGAAAAGTAAAGATATTCAATTATTCGCATATGGTTTCAATTATGCGATTGCAGATAACCACAGAATTAGTTTCAGAGATTTCATTAATCATATAATTATTGTTTCTCAATTCCAGGGGTCATTCTTGAACGCTGTAATGATGTTTAAGACAACAAATTAATATGCTTCACGGGTAGCTATGTATGATAAACTAAAACGCACACATTTTGTGAGTTCTTCATCGGTGGTCAATTTTTCTTGAAAGTGTCTTTTTGGTGTACCTCTCCATCTCATTCTTGCAAGAAATGTATGACGATATACAAGGAGAAGTTAATTCTATTTATTGATTGTAAGTCCATAAAATAACACTCGTTCCATGCAGTCAAATAGAAATTCTGCGGATAATGCCTGTTGGAGAGTTAAATATATAAAGTACAATACATATGCATTCAATGAATTAATCGAATATCCAGGATATAAATAGAAATAGTTCATTATGGTAATTGCATATGTAACCATCTACATCGGAATACCTTTATGGAACTTGTATCTAGATTTAAACAAGGTGTTTGAGAATGCAACAAACTGGACGGAAAGCCAGGTGAGAGCTGATCCGGCTTTATACATCAATAAATAATACTTTTTAACCTGCTACAATTTCAGATAAAGTTGCATAATTTACAAATTTATGTTAAACTTCATAGAACCTACCTACCTATTAAATTACACATTCCTATCTGAATGATGGATATGTTTTGAAATTATATTTTATTTCATGTGTCTTGTAATTTCCATTCTTTTAATCATTCTCCTCATACTTGAAAAATAGAATACCTTAAAATGTAAACCCACCTTGAAATGCTCATAATAAAAGGAATTTAGGTTTTGCATTAAATACATTTTTTTCAAAATTTTGTTAAATAGAATTTTACCATACAGCTTAGTATTGGGTCTTACGAAGGGTCTTATTAAATCACAACAAAACGATTTTCTAAGAAATAAATAAAATCTTCTGATTGCGATGATGAAAAAAATTAAACTTTTTAGTAAAGTTTTTACCGATAGATTCAAATTACTTTTGTATATTTTTATTTCAAAAAATTTAGTTTTGCAGCTCCTGCACATTTTGGTTAAATATTTTTCGAAAGTTAAGGAAAGGTCCTTCCAATATTAAAACAATATTTCACCCAAGATTAAGAGCTTATTTTGGTTCCTAATCGATTACTCTAACCAAATTCAATCGAGGGTCTATTAGTCAATTAATAACCGACTAATCGATCATTTTGCCCACTCCTACCATTGATCAAAAGAATCAATCAATCAATCGATTTATTGATTATTTTGACCACCCCTACGTATGCCTACTGTCTGTTTCGAATCGAAGTGAAAGCGCACCTACACCTTCCTTACCAATGTATTTATGCAGAAAATAAATGTTATCGGCTATTTGTATATTACATTAACTTCTTGTTACTACCCTTATCGGCACACATGGTGGATGCAATTGCTGCCTACGAATGTTTCGGAGAGCAATGTTTTTTATTCAGAAAAAGTGGGTACCAAGAATATCACTTATCTGCCCAAAACCAAGTCTGCCTATGGACACCCATTTTGTCACCCCTTTTTTTCCGTGATTAGTAGCTTTCACATAGAAGGATATCTTATTGATCAGCATCCATTATCCAAGAGCTGTATTCTGCTGATGAGCTCCAACAATATTAAACGTCTACTTTATACGAACGGTTGCTGGGATGAAAAGATAAACATTGAGACTAGACATTAGAAACGTAGTGCTTGTAGCATCTGTAACGTATGAGATCCACCAAATTATGACATTGCTGCTGGTAGAGAAATAGAAGACTGCAGACAGCCTTTCCACTGTTAGGTGTAAGGCTCTGGTGAACAGTCACATTTTTCAATGCCTTTAGTAGTCGTAAGTTAAACGTCAACCTCATTCTTGTTGCCAGTTTAAATGGAAATCACAAGATTTCAATAATAAACATTTATGCAGATATGCAGATATTTTTTCTGTATATGCCGCCGTTTGGAGGTTAATCTTATACCTCCTTTGATGATGCACACCATATTGAGAAAAGCTATGAATACAAGGTCAATATTCGATATTCGCTACAACATTAAAACTAAAAACATTAGATACCCTGTAGGTAAAAAATCTAAGCTTATAAGCATCAAAGAACCCATCGCTTGATTGAAAACAATTGAAAACAGTTACCTTAATCATAAAATGAAATTATTTGGAACACATTAGAAAAAATTAAAAATTTAGGAATAAAAAATTGAAACTAAAAAATAACAACAATTGGTGAGATGCTCGAGAGGTAAACAGGGCGCAGTCCCGCAAGCAACAGTGCGCTGAGTATTTGGTGTAAATAGAGAAGAAAAGTTTAGTATGTGTAAGTCTCATAAACTGAAACCCAAGACCTCTAGATCTATAAGAATAACACATCCTCTTCAATCAGCAACTAAAGTAGTATAAGACGTTTGAAAATGAATGTATGCTTTAAGCCAATAGACGCAGGGCGAGACATGAATCAAATGGTACTGCATCAGTGTGCCTGTCATTGATAACATGAAGGCGTGCTGTTAAATTGACGCGTCAGGAATCGTCTTGTGTCTATCGGAGACGAAAGCCTTATATTAATCTGAAGAATGGATAGTATACCTCCGGCAGCATCAAACTACCTGCAAGAAGTTTGAAATACTATCAATTAGTACTAGATTTAGATAAGTTTATAACTGTGTATATTAACCATTTTCCACAAACGTGTAGTGCTGCTGTGCGTGGGACCAGTGCTTCCGCGCCCCCTCATCGGCAACCCGGCGAACGCGTGAGTCGCGCGACTGTGGCTGTCAGTTCGCGCTGCTGCACCGCGTCGATGGCGGGGGCGGCAACGACTACTGTGGAGGCGGCGGCCATGGCACCTAGCGTCGGCCCCTAATACTCACGCACGCCTCCACCGCTCCGCCACTGCTGCTACCACCGCCACCACTGAACGAGGCGTGCCTCTGTGGAGACTGCGTAAGTGTGGGACAGTGCCGAGTAGACTCGTTTTCTCACACTATCTGTCACCGAAATTTTACACTTGCAGCTTGTATACCTAATTTCTAGGCAACTTTAGGCGTTATAGGTGGTGAAAATGGCGACAGTGCTTCTGTCAGTACCGGGAAAATTTCATATTAATTTACATATTGATCAACCCCTCATTTACTTATACGGTTATTCACTGTATTATTTTAATCTTTTTTATCTGGTTATCTTTATAGCTGTTTATTCGTTAATATAATCCCTTAATTGAAAATTTCTTTTGGTTAACTACAGCAAGTAAAAAAAATGGCCAAAAGTTCGAATAAATATACTGTCCGATACTTACTGAGACACAATTATGAGAAGCTGCGAAGTTTCGAAATTTTTGAATATTTAAGATAAGTTATCTAGTATTATTATACATAATGAATATATTCAAGAATTGGTGGATGGGATGCGTATCATGTAGCATCGACATTCACCATTATTGAGAATATTTATTTTGATTTTTGAGATTTCGAAATTCCTTCTCGACAGAGTATATCAAATGTTGTATATCATTATGCTACAGTTTGAACTATCATTTATTTTCTATTGTAATTCAAGTGAAATCAATTAAATACAATTTTAAATGTGATCCCTCGGGTTAAAGCAAAATATACAAAATATCTACACAATGGGCAATAATTTCAAAAATGGTATTACAAATTACCTCATTACTCGTAACATAGATTTGGAGAACCAGTAACAACAATTTAGAGTTGGGAAAACATAACGAAAGTTACTATTTAGTATCTTTGACAAATGTATTCTGAATTTTAAACTAAGCCGAAAGAGTGACAGCAAACCTGTATTTCGATCAATTGAAACGCAGTTTCTCGTTTATTTTTCGTTTTCATGCCTTTTTCTCAACGTACGGAGGTGGAACAGTGTTGCCATTCTCATCATTTTGACTGCTTTGTTGCTTGGTAGTCGTGTACACATGCTGTATTCGTATAAACACATACACTTACACCTTGTTTTGTCCTTTTTTGTTCGGTTTCCATGTCTAGGAAACGTGCTTCCAATTGAAAGAAAAATAAAGCCATTAAAGCCTAAAAATTTGATTTTTGCAGTAGAATTCTACCTATGTATATTGTTCTAAAACCTTGATATACATATCAATGATTGGAAGCCTAATCTTTATGACATGTTTTATATCCCAGATTGATTGACCTTGAACTCTAGCTCTCTCAACTTTTGCCTGGAAAAGGAAACAGGCAAAATGGATACAGCTAAATTATTAAAGATGTATATATTGATAAACAAACTGATCAATAATTAACACTAGCAGAGTAGTTTCTCATGTTTTACCTCAGCAGCCTTCACAACTTGTGAAGTTATATGAAGGATCAATAATTCTTCTTGGTATATTAAGATACGCAGCTTTTGCCAGTCATGGACAAATCATGCATTAATATTAGATGATTTTAATTCTCATGAAATATTTAGCAGATCACGAGGCTACAGTTTTGTGTAATCTATCTGGGATACAGTTTTTCGGGAAAACACTTTATGGTGACAGGAAATGTTTTGTTATGTTCGAGGAAGTGATAAACTGAATAAAATGAGAGACTTGTGTGACACTCTATGAATTCCAGTTCACCACTTCCACTTTCGTGACCATGCAAGCTGTAAATATTTACTTGTTTTTAGAACATCGGCATTTTCCTGTATTATTAGAATCTATTCATCCGCATTGCCTTATTTTTGAATAGAGTATGTTGTTTAAGTTTGAAGTTACATCCTAGTATATCTAAAGTCCAGTAGTGTACTTAGTAACTTCTCTCCAAGAAATGTTAATGTAGTGATATAGTCATGCGATGTTATAGAAATAGTTTCCATTTTTTGTTGGACAGAGTAGCCTCTGAAAAACACAAAAGTATTTACAAGCCATTATTATCAGTTGGATATCTCAACAACTAAAGAAAATAGTAGGGTGGCGAAGCCAAAGCACTATTCCTACAAAAAAGTTAAATGAATGTAAAGTAGCGAGGTCTTGCAAAAGTGTAACAGAAAGCAATTCCGGATCTACAATTCAAAAAAATAAGGGGACAGAATTCCAATTTGCCGACCTCGAAAAGCAAACATTGCACATGATTTTGTAGTGTACTGTACTGATTGGCGAATGGCTGAATGCCGCGCCCTCTAGTCTTCGCCGCCTAGGGCAAGTGCCCTTTCTCGCTCCCCTCGAGATCCGAGCATAAGAGAAAGTGATAATTAGATAATAATAGATTTCTATCTGTATTATTACTGGGAAATTTATGAACCAATCCTGAAAATGGGAAAATTTAAGCAAATGTAAAATTAGCTTTCCCTTTAAGCCACCTCTTTCATGTATGGTGAACAAACCTACAAAGAAGTTTATGAAGTTGAGAATTGAGACCTTCTCGTGAAAACAAGAAGCTTTAGATAATAGCAATGGCTAACATGCTTACTCGACCTAAAGAATTCAAATATGGAAATATTCTTATTAACAGGAATGAGAAATAATTCAATTTTCATCTTGTAGCAATATTTTTCGCTAATAATAAAAACATATAGGATTGATGGAATGGCTTTACTAACGTTTCGAGAGCTTAGGCAGCCTATCAAAGTGCAAAAAAATGTAAAATTTAATTTTATTATATTGACGTGACTGTCCCAGGTAACAATCCGGATGCGGCTTAATCACATTGAAAACACAGCCTCCTTTCTTATAAGATTGAAAGTGTCATACAGCAGTGTCACCCCAAGGCAACGACACCAATTCTTCCCACTTGGAATCCAATAACAAACCATAAAAAACCTGGAGAAATACTATAAAAACTTCCTTTCTCTAGAATGTGTTGTCTTCCTTGTGAAGTATAGAGATATTGGATCTTTTAAGATGTTGTAAGCATAACCTAGAAAGGATTTGCGCGGTGAGCTCCTCTAGTATTTCCTGTATACTGTTATTATTCGTGACAGCTTGTGCGAACGTCTGACATGATAATTTCTATAGAATCAGATCAGGTGCCCTCCTCGATGTTCTAGATGTGGAGGTCGTTTGTAAGGTCAGGCACATCCACTATACGTATTGATCGTTTCTGGATTGTGTCCAGAAGTTTAGGATAGTGCTTCGAAGCGCACATCCGCACAGGCGATTGGTACGCCAGCAATGGATCTGGGCCTTATAGATAAGCAGTATTTCTTCAGGAGAATACAATTTTCTGGAGCAAAAGAGAACCATCAACCTTTAGGATGCCACTTGAAACAGACATCATTCCAGCAAAAGGACTGGTGGAGTGATCTGTTTGTAAGGTATCTACAGTGGCTAATACGTTCTTAAAAAGCTCTCTGTGATTTTTATCACTCAAAGGTCCATAAATGGAGGAAATTAATATGGAAAAATTCTTTAAGATGCTCTGAGCCAGATAATGTCGAATCCTTTCCCGATCATCGTCTACCTCTCGCTGAGAAGAGTCCTGATTTGACATATACGCATACACCAAATCTTAGTCTGAATCGGGTGTATGAATTGTATCCGGAATATCTTAAGCAACTTTCCAATACTGACGAGCAAACTTGTGTCTCTTCTGTCAGCAGATATTGATTAACAGAGTTTGTGTTTGAGGAGGAACCTGAAACATTCGTGAAGTTGACCCTGAATATGTCCCTTTGGCCTTGCCACCTATCGTCTGAGCGAAGTTGCTGCTACTGTTGTTAGCCTGCTGAAAAGCTGCAATTCATTGAGATAAACGAGTTTCGTCCAAGGTAATCCCGAAGCTAACTGGTACCTGGAGATCTGAACCGTGACGTGTACTGGATGATGCGTTAGTGACTACGCACCTCCCCCTAAGGTTCTCCATATAGACAGGAGAGCTCCCAAGGTTAGGTGGGGGACGTTACTGGCCATACCCACCACGTACTATTGGATAGTTGGAGTACCGCATGTGTAAGACACATGTCCAAGACACGCCATACAGCCCAAACCGACTAGAGTCCCGGTGGGAGTTATGCTGTGCATGTCTAGGCTAAAAGCCTTGGTCACACGTGACACATCTCAATGGTATAGGAAGAAGATGATTCCGAGAGAAATGTCTAAAAGTCTGCATTTATACAGTTGAATCATCATTGCTTTTCTTACTCCTCAGTAGACTATGTGCTTGTTTGGTTGACTTTACTTCAAGGAACAATCTAATATATGCTCTCCAAACCTACAAACGGACCATGACTTTTTTCTCCAGGATTTCTTATAGTTTGTTTTTGAATCAAAAGTGAGGCCTATTGGTTCATTGGCTTGGGATCACACTACTATATGTCATTATGTTTTCCCTGATAAGACAAGCAGCTTTTTTTGCTGTGACGATCCACTATGTCCATGATTTTGGATTCATTAATAATTCATATCCATCATCTTAATTCTTTCATCCATTTCTTTCACAATAATCAGATCCTGTTTAAAGATACGATTGTTTTCCTCGAGATCGTCATGTCAATGTCAGTATAAGTTGAGTTTTATTTTCTGTTTGTTGTACTTGATGCAGCCGAAACGTTAGTAGTGATTTCACCAATCACGTAGTTTTTTATACCGTCAGTACAATCATAAATTGAATCAGCAAGGCAACTTTCGGAAGCTACATCAAGGAATCAAAATCTGAACTTAATGTTTTTTTTTTCAGAAATCGTTAATTTTTATTGTAGTTGAGAAGTTATTAAGTTAGAAGCATCATGTCATCACAGTCATCATTTACAATTTGCATGGAAAGCTTACTATTTATGAAGTATGAAAAGAGATATTTTTTGATCTACACTGAAATTTTTCAACAGACGTTTTATATGTCCACCCATACAGCCTCAGTGAGCGGCATTCAATTGTTCAAGAGCGGAAGGTTTGAATCAGTACTCTCTCATCTTTATCAGCAGTACAACTGAAATAGAATGTATTGGAAGACTGTTAGCATGTCTCCACAATAACTGTATAAAGCCATTTTGTTTATAGTCTAGGCGATAATCTATAAAGTGAGAAAGCCTGATTTTGGCGATTGCATGAATTTTTTATCCTGAATGAAAATAGTATTATCAATCTAATCTTGGACGTCGTCATTTCATAGTCTTGAGAATAATTTGTTGGCATGGAGTAAACAAAAATACAGTCTCATGATAATAAATATTCGCTTAACTCGGATTTCTATATGCAACTTGGATAGTGAACGGGTATGGGAAAGTGCTTTCTACATTTATCAACCAAAATTGATTTTGAGCGCTTACAATATGGCTCCCAAATTACGGAGGATGAATTATGAATCGCATGTCGTAAATTTTGTCCCCAGATAGGATCAGTATTTTGCTATGGTATAAACTGCAAAACAATCTTGTACTACCCAAGAATTGAGTTTCAATTGATAGATGGTATCAGTCCAATATCGAAGTTACCTATGGAATTTTTTAATAATGGATTTGTTATTCAAAATTCATTACAAGTGTTGGAAAGAACTAACTGCGGTTCGAAGTAGAATCTAACAATATTTACAATATCTTTTTTGTTGGGCGAAATGATTGGTTGTTTGTATTCTCCAATACTTTGAATGAATGGTAAAGAAACTTAAAAAGTTTCATCCTGAGTTTTGATCAAATTTAAGGGTACTTCAGTTTTAATCTCCTAAACCATACATATAGGCATATGGGACTCATAGATATCCTGAACAAAAGTTATCCTATATTATTCATTCATTTCCCGTGAGTAAGAGTCTTCATTACAAGCATTTCTCATTCTCTATCCTTCGTTTCCCATGGCAATTCAAACTTTTCGGCAAAATTCATGTCCATTCGTGCTGGGAGCAATTTAAGCTCGAAGGGTCGAACGTGCATTCCATCAATATCCCTTGGCTATGGATATGTAAACGCGAACAATACCCCTTTAGTTAAAGTTAAACTGACCGTGCCTAAAGTGTTGCCTGTACCGGATAAATTGCTGTCTATTGTTGGCTCACTATTGTTTCCGAATATTGCTATTCAACCCTTCTTTGTACTAACACGAACAGAACAAGGTGGCTCTGGTACTAGATCGTCTGCAAAAACTTGTACTAGTTCTATACCTATAAGAAGTCACGAGAGAAAAGTCTAGATGTTAGTGTACTGAAACTGTTTTGGAGGAGTCTGAATCATCAAGTGTTGAAGTCTTAGGGACAAAGAAGTGTGTTATGGAAGTACTCATATCACCATCACTGATAAGAGGCTATTTGAATCAGATGCTTGCCAGACATCCAAGTATTACCCCAAACCAGAGCTCATTCTGGTTTTATACAGTATTATATATTATCAGCACATAACATGTCATTGTTTAATTTACCTAAATTATTAAAAGCGAAGCATATATGCAATTAGATTGAAATTGGCTGTCGTAGCTTCTGCAGAATCTGATCATCACCGTTTCTACTAATCTTTTTTGTCGTCCAGAATACGCCTTTGAAGCGGCAACGATTTATCCAAAAATCAATTACATAAATGGAAGCAATGATAGCTTTTTTTAATCATTAAGTTCACCGAGCTGTTAAAATAGTTTAAAATAGTCAGTCAAATTGATATCTTAATACTTCGTTTAGGAAACTTTGAGATATAACTCTAAATATTTTTTGTACATCTCAATCACCAGTTTTGACATACCTGCTCACTCTATCCAATTATTATACAAAGTGGGGCCATTCAGAAATGAGTTTTTAAATGTACATACCACAAAATGTGTGTGTATTGTGAATGATTTCAATAATAATAAAAGTGTCACATCTCATTTTCAGCGGAGAGATTATATTCTGCAAACAGCTATCATTTGAATGTATATGCACTTTTTATATTTCCAAGTAACCAGCCAGTGATTTGCAATCACTATATAATTCGAATGGACTCACGGAAATTGATTCACTCAATATTTTAAACTCTACTACTATATATATAATCGTAGAAAAAAGAAACCGAGGCAGTGATGATTACATAACAGCTTCATGAAATAAAATTGCTTTCATGACAATGTTCACAGCATACTCCTTCATTAATCTTGTTCGATCTCATGAACTGGCTCAAGGTTTTCCGATGCACTTAAATATATAAAAAAGCACATGCATAATTGTACATAACGTACAAAATATGAATAACTTTTCAGTGTAGAACACAAATATAGAGCTTCTAGGCACTGCTTCACACTTTCGTACACCTCCGCTATTTGTACTATATCGTTTTTGCAACACAATATTTACAAAAAGTTTTTACAGCTTTACAGCAAACTACTTTACGTTAAAATGGCTTTTAGCGTTGCAGATGTATTAGGTTTGTTATGGCCGTTAATGCCAAACATCTCTGACTTCGAACATTACTCGTATTTTCAATGTATTCACAATAAATTCTATTCTCGTAATGATGAGAGCTGGATACAAGAAATATACTTGTTATTTGGGAATGAACTCTAGTAGCGAAATTTTGCTGAAATTTTCTTCATGATAGTGTTAATTAATTCATATTGCTCCTTAAGAATATAATATATGTAATAACATTCAATTTTGTAAATAACTCGGTAGGTATATTTAAGTCAACCTAATTTTTCTTAGTATAGATCTACTGCATATAATTTCTAGAATGTATTCTATTTCACATTTTGGACAACTGTTTTATACATTTATACATAGGAGCTCTAGCTTCATCTACGATATCCGGCGACGTGGAACTGTGCTAGCACTACAGATGTTTGCAGCATCCTGTACAACTGTTGTTATGGAAACCTGATTAATAATCTGGGAATGTTCAAACTCAAATATAGAAATTGTGCGTATTTTCAATTGCGCATATATCTTGGATTTACTCAGAGGACTAAAAAATTATTTTCCAAAACTAGGCAGAACCATAACAACGTAAATTGTTTCTCGTAACATAAAAAGTGGAATGTTGTAATTTCCTATGTGACACATTTACGCAGCTTTGAGCTACCTGTACAATACGTTTCACGCAAAAAGCATATGGTACACAGCTTTTTAATGTTAATATGTGTGGTATACTTGGAATTCTTCCAACGTAACATATTTTAGCTCCTTTCTACAAATAAATCTTGCAGTTTAATGATATCGCCTACATAAATAATATGTTTCAGTATTGGCATATACATACTTCTGAAGGAAGATTATTTGTTTTCCGCCCAAAACGTGAGATTTTCCAAAAAATTTATTATTTATAATATATATATATATATATATATATATATATATATATATATATATATATATATATATATATATATATATCGGTATTCATGATTGACTGAAAATCATGTATTCATACTCATGAACATTGAGTTACTTTAATTAAACAAATGTGACGTAACATATTACAGTGAGATGGCACACCGTTTTCGTTTTTTTCAGAATGTTGTTTTAGATAAAAGGATTAATTGTAAATAATCTTACATTCTAATCAGTTGCGGAATATAACGTATTTCTACTAATTGACTCGGACTTTTGTACAATACGCCTGTGTGGAGGCTTAGAGTTACTAAATCATCGTTAGAAATTCGGTTAACTGATGGACATAATACCATCCCCCAGCGAAAAACCATGAGATTACTGAAACTTTGGAAACATTCACTACCATGTTGGATATTCAGTTTCTCCAAAAGTCTGAACTGCAAAAAAACGTGTCTATTGAAATAATCTCGCGCCTATTCAACCCACGCTTCAGTGTGCCCCCTTCACAAAGAGTCCATGGCGGGCCCTCTCGCTCTACCCTAGCTACGCCGCTGCCCAAACCCTCGGATAGTGCTTAGTAATATGTATATCACCCTGCTAGGTCACTACCTTTGGTATTACATATAAAACGACGCCTCTTTTTTTCATATAACACCAAAGTTAATTCTCTTTCTATTCGACTACTCTACACCTCTGTAGATTGACTTTTATGCATCAAAATTTTAGTACAAATTTACCTATCTCAGGTGTCTGTATTTTTTCTCCAAATTTACTGACATTATCAAGTCGTTTGATTTTCAATTTAGCGAAGTCAGCGGCCTTTCACCGAAAACTATTATAAGTTGCCTCTATTTGGCTATCCATCTATTACATTCCAGTAGATTATTTGGAGTGTCCTCCTCGTCAGAATAATATACGCAATTTGCGTCCTCCCTCCCTCCTATACCTCAGGTATCTCTAAAAACGAGGGTGCCCTGTCAGGAACAGTGCGTTTCAGCCTATCTGCACACAGCAACCTTTTCAGAGCAGTTTTCAGTATCTAGGATCACTTTCTGGCTCCACTTTCCATGGATAGTTGTCTCCAATCTCCTTGATTTCTATTCCTTTTCTATACAGTTCAAATCTCTGCTTCACCAACAAAATTGACAGAACTTCTGTAACTACAGCTGTTACTTTGGCATTGTCTATTTCAGTGTATCAATTCCAGTTACCGAAGACAATCTCTTTGAGTTGAAGAATACATGTACCCTCTGGTAGAACAGAAAAACAAAATCGGTGTCTTTTTGGGAAGCTCGTGAAACTTAAACAATCAAGATTATACCTTCAACCGCTCTTTCCATTCTCCTGTAGTTTTTTTTTGTTTTTCCACTTTAATAAGCGCTCTAAGCCTACCTCACATCATCAAAACAAGAATCCCTAAAAATAAGCTAATTACCATTTTTATGTAATTAGTTCCTAGTGAATGAGCTTGTCCGACAATTAATTTTTTGTAGGGTCTCTAATTTAGACCCTAGCTAACAAAAAATAAATATGTAGCACATAATTAATGTTGTAGAAGTTCTACTCATTTCCATTTGTTGGAAAATGAATATACGTCAGCAAGGATTATGGAAAAACTTGATAGAAGTGTGTTATTGACAGCCCTTGTAGGCGGTTGAGATAAATATCTACAATGGTCTCGATAATATTTACTAAGGAAGAACTTAAAAAATACTGCTTCACTTGAGAAACTTAAGGACAATAAATTGAGGCTAATGTAGTCTATACAATTTTGGGGTCGCTAGATCGATATTTTCATTTTTTCAGCGATAAATGTGTATCCTAATTCATATGAATTTTTTGTCCATCTTCATGGAATAATGCAAATTCCATAAAATTACTTACACAAAACTTTAATTTTGTAGTTACCAGAATACGGTATAATAAATATTGTAATTTTTATGAATTTCTGAATTTGATTTACACAGTTTCGTCATTAAGATTTTCGAGTATTCTTAAAACCACTCCATACTCGTAGAATGAATCAACATACACAAGTTTCCTAAAATTGACTAAGTTAAAGTCTCTAATTTTAATTAGATTAAGATTTTTGTTGACAAAAACGTAAAAACCTAGCAAATTTATGACAGCTGCAGTTTTCTTTCAAACCAGCCAGTGAGGTGACGATGTTCACACAAGTATGTTTGGGATGCGTGCCCCGGCCCGGCTCCGGCACGATGTAACCTGAATCATCGGTTAATCTTATCCCATTTTGACCTTGACCATACTCTTATAGGTTCCAACGGACTACAGATTCAGTGTTATTCATTGACTTCAAGAACGTATCTATATGGTACAGTTCCAGGCAAAAATTGTTGTTCTGTGTGTTTTTTTGACATTGAATTTTTGTGGGGTTTTACTATACAGAACACTCACCATTTTTTATATAGCATGTTTGGTGTGTTATTTATCTATTTCCATTTTTATCAGATATCAGAATAGAATATGCAAAACCATGAACAAATTATCATTTTGTCTACAATACAGGTAATAGTACGAAAACGGCAGAAATATATGAATTTCACACATGGCCTTAATACTCTACCCATTACTATCTTTTTGTGGGTAAGGCTATGTAATACTAGACAGACTAACTTGTACTAGTTAGATTGATCATCAAAGAAATTTACATTCACATACTTGCAAAAGCTTATATAAATCATTTGATAGTGGTTATTATTTTTGGATTAGAGGCGACCATGTTAAATTTTTTGTATGCTTAACAGTAATAGCTGTTAGCGTAAAACAAATAGGGTTCAAACGTGGCAAATAGGGAGAACTATTCTTAAATGTAGGGTTGCTGGAAACTGAAAGATACAGACAAATTAGTTCCCACTAAACTGGTCGTTATCACACCTTGCATGATCAATTAGGTGACGTGGAAAATAAATGTGTCTCCTATTGTCCTGAAATGGTGTCCATACTTTCTATGGGAGAATAAAAAGCATATCTCGAAAACGCAAATTTGATACTAACAAATATATATTTCCTACAATATTTTGGAAGTATGTATTTGAGTTTCTATAAATAGTTTGGTTTATTATAATATGTTCGCATTATACCAGTAATATGATGTCTGTTCTTCATCAAAAGCAATATCCCGGTTTCGTATTTTCCCATTAGTTTCAAGTTTGAGGTCATTCATGAATATGTCAATGTATGTAAGAGTCGGTGCAATGGATCTTAGATAAAAATAATCACTTTATATTCATTAGAGTCTAACTGGAAGTAATGCTTATCCGCAAATTTTACATTGTTAGATAACTAAGACAAAAGTGTGGATGTTGCAGGCAAGGACATATGAAAATCTTGCTTTAATCATCGTCAGACTGTTAGAATTTTAATTATGATGGAAGAGTTTCACAGTATCTACAATCCAAATGATAGATAAATATTTAGTTGTGATCAAATACTTTTTCACTTTTTCTCTAAAAATTTCTTTTTTTTTTGAGAGTATTTGCTTAAATTTTTTCTTTTTACTTACTGAGTTATTCCTCATTCACTTTTATGTAAACACTTTCATCTCCGAAATTGTTAATCGCTTCCGCTATAACTTACAATTTTGATACATAAAGGGCTTTTTCGATATTTTTCTTATTTCTGATAACTGAATTTCCTTTTGTTGAAGAACTTTCAACATATTTTCAATAATAATTGTTTAATGATTATGAAAATTATCAAAAAATGTTAGCCTTTGAAGAAATCTTATCTAGTGAGATAACTACTGTGTCAAGAACGTAAAAGGTTTCTAATGTTTGAGAATCGAGTTAGTGGCGGCGTTATCGTCAAAAAAGTCGATCGAACTTCGTTTTTACACATCCTCAAAGCCCATGATCATTTTCTGAACAAATTTTGGGGTCGAAAACTGGTGTTGAGGGGTGGAGGAGGAAATAGGTGTAGATATAAAACGTTCCATCATCTATGAAATTTTGACCCCAGTAGCACATTTTGAAGTATCCATCAATTGGCAACAGAATAATACTGGAGGGAAGTATCCATATAACAGCTCTCGAGGTATTGGTCAACATATCTACTCCAGCGCTCAAGCAATACTGATCATGACATTGCGGATGAACGCCGAACGATCAGATACGCATTAGAAGTGTATAAATATAGTATGAATATAAAAAGATGGTTCTGGCTTTTGTCAAGTTGCCACTTTTACTCTCACACGTTGTCCTACTCCTTTTTGAACAACTGCAAATGCTACACGATCTGAATAAGTATGATACATAATTATTACAAAAGTGATATTAACCCTTTAAAGATGTAGCGTCAAATAGGCTTCCTCTATTTCATGTTCAGTGATATCAGTTCACAAAAACTTTTATAGGAAATTTTGAACATTTTTTTTAACTTTTTCCAAATCCTAAAACTTAATGGGCATGCACTATTGATGAAAAACAGAATGTATTAAAAATTACTGTGTCAAAAAAGTCATTTGAGGGTTTTAACTACAGGATTTTATTAAAAAACAAACAAATCGATATATCCAAATTCCAGCAATATCAGGTTATTAGGGCAATAGGGGCTAATAATTATCAAGTGGCCACGTCTATTTGCAATTTCAGTTTTACCAAACAATCATCTAGTCTAAATATTTGAATTGGTAAAAAACGATGCTGTGATCTTATTTCAAACTGGGTAAGGTATTTGGCACAGTTCCTGTGATAATTCAAAAACTGACAGATGACAATTTCTATGCCACACCATCACCATCTAACCTCCTATTCACAGGTCCACGCGGTGCCTCCCCGAAAGATGCGCCCCCGCATCAACTCGGCAATCTTCGTGTCGAACAGCGGCCCGGGCCTGGACACCCGGGAGTTCTTCCGACGGCACGGCAGCGTGTCCAGACTGTGCCGCAAAGCCCGCAGCGTGGACAACATCTCCTTGGAAGAACAGGGCTTCGGCCTACCGCAGCTGTCCATTTCAGGCCCCTCACCGCCAGAGGACGAGGAAAAAGAGCTGGAAAGAGAAATCGCAGAGACAGAGACGCTCATGCGACACGAATGACGCAGATCTTCTACGGGTTGCACCAGCAACTCAACTTCATCTGGACTACGTTTGGATGGTCTATACCAATAAGTAAAGTTTACATGAGCAAAATGGCAAATATAGTGTAGGTCATAGATGTGCATGATGAATGACGTACTAAAGCAATGGTAAATAGATTTTGATTTGTCTGGAAATTTAATGACATAACTCTCAGTTTTCGGATCAAATGTCATGGAACCAAGGTCATCATATTATTCGTTTTAAAGGTACAGGACGGTGAAGAGTTAGAAACGGTGCTTTAAAAAAAACTCGAGAATATAAGTTATGAGCGGTAATCTACGAATGTCATCACAACTAGCCAGACTGATAGTGGTCGATTTTTCGTGGTAATATCTATAAAGCTGAATTGTTACTCAAGAGAGCTTTTATAGGACAATTTTAGAAAGCGCAAGCTTACCACTCTGAGAATCGCTCAAAACTAATAAAACAAATAAAAAGCTTCAAAATGACAGCAAAATCCTATGAGACTTTTTTCATGGATAACCTCACGCAAAGACTGATAGCCTATCGCGCGAGGATGAATTCACATTGACCTTAAAATGCTGGAGATTGTACCCATCGGCGAACAAAGACACTGGTAGCTCATTCCACAACGCCCAAGTTCTTCAAAAGAATGACTTTTAGAGCTCGTTCGAGGCGTTTTAAGCTCGACTTTCTTCGATGTCCCAGACAGTGGAGGTCATTTGTTAGGTCAGACGCATCCACGAAACGTATTGCTCGCTTTTGGATTGTGTCCAGAAGCTTCAGGGATTGCTTTGGGCCGCATTCACACACATGCGAGCAGTACCAAAGTGATGGTCTGATCTGTACCTTGTATAGTAGCAGTAGCGGTTCCGGAGAATATAATTTCCTGGAGCGGAAGCGAACCCCCAGCTTTCTGGGACCCGACCTAGCGAGACCAGCAACACGATCGTGTCATGACATGCTATTATTGAACTTGGTCATCGGTACTTTCCTTATACGCTGCTTAGTTTTGAATTTACTCGACTCAAAACATCACAAGGCCAATATATCTTTCTCTTGACCCTCCTCCTTTTACATTTTTTGAACTGATCATATGATGATTTTAGGCTGATATCTTTTGATCGGATGGCGTAGAACTAGTAAATATCAAATTTCTAGACCAATCAAATCGACTAAAACCTATTTTCCATTATTTAGTGCGGCAATCTTCAGAATTTGAAAAATCGGATAAAATTTGACATCGGTGTAACTTTACTGATCACTGTTTACAGTACCGATGCGTCAACCATTAACCAATTACACTTCGCCAACGAAGATGGCAAAGGCACTGTGAGAATGAAATATGAGGACCAGATAGTATTTTTGTAGTAACGGAAATGTTTAATTGATACGAGTTTATATTTGAAAATAAGGTGTCAGTTCTAAATCTAGATTTCCGTATAAATTTGTTGTACTAGCCTGTCACCATAATAGACTGCTAAAACCTAGGTAACATGCGTGATATGCTTAAGCCAGTAATGGTAACAGGAAAAGACAATAGGTGAACGTAAGAAACCATTCGCTGCTAACTTCGTCTGGTTATAACTTTTGATTCCTACAATATTATGGTATATTGGTAAAATAATGTGAATTTTACTACATTTTTATAAGAGGTTGCATATAAGTACGTAGCTTCTTCTGGACACCAAAATTAGTAAGCTGTAAAAAATCTTTAAATTTACATAATCCCAAAATTGTTATTATTGTTGAGATATATAAATGCATTTCACACAAAAACGAAAATAAATTCTCTGTGACCTATGTCAGGTTCTGTGAAATTTTCCGCTGAAACCGATAGGCTAGTCTGTTTTTCAGTACAGCGGCTGAGAGCACCACATAATTCAGATACAGCCATTATATATTTCACAATTAGCGTTTAACCAGCTGGTAACAATCTAATCAGCCTCTATCTGCTGTAGGTCATGAGTACCAGTGTGTGTGAATAGCCTTATGAGGTTTTGTTCGGATTCATGCTCATCAGAAGGGAGATGAACAAAGCATGCCAAGATTTATCAAATTTAATCACCTCCCTCTTACGTATGGGCCTTCATTCAAAAAAATATTCACATTTCTCTGCTCCATTTTATAATACCGATACACGACAGCGCAGTGGCAGTAGATGTAATTGGTCCAATTGCTACTATATGTCGTCTCCAGATATCTTTGAGGAAAGGGGAAAGACACCCCAAGCTACAGCTTTTGAAAAGAGCCCAGCTACTGTAAGATGCTCTGTTTTTCTAAGGTCACGGAAATAGGATACTTATCCAAATCATAAATCACCAAAACTTTTTTCCTCGACCTGTATCTCTGATTTACTTTTGTGGCCTGCCAAGCATTGACTCTCAACGAGCCTGGTCGTCTTTATCAGTGGCGTTGTGTAATTTGATTTTGGACACTGTGAATCTGAATTCCTCGGTTGAGCGTTCATTCGTACAAAGACTGGAGATTCCTTCATCCCATTGAAAAATAGCATCTTCCTTATTTTGAGACCAAGACAAGACTATATTTTTCATTGTGTAACTGACTTGAACTCTGGCTGGAATACCTTTTATCGTAAATTCAAAAATCGAAAACCTATGAGCATAAATAGGCAGATTATCAAATTATCCTTTTAATTTTATTTTGAATTACTTTTAGGGAAGTATCATATTACTTATTATACTAATTATTATTTCTACTTATTTATTGAATTAAGTTGCTACAGAGAGATCAATTCAAGAGGTGAATTTATTCATCACAGAACAAAGCTAAGCTTGATAGAATTGTTCCATATTCTCTCTACACCGGCACTGATAAACTCATAGAAAGTTAAAGAGAAAAGTATCATGGAAAATCATACAAACATTTAAATTTGATTCTGCAAATCCCGATTTATGAGGTGGGCGCTACAATTATCTGGGGAAGTTGATGATATAATATCTAATAGGAAATGAAGATATGGATCGGCCTTAGTTTTTCCAGAATCAACGCTCAGCCCGGCACCCTGGGACTTTAACACTACGTCACTGAATATACGCTCTTGGAAGCTTGGCTTCACCGTATGTGCAGAACAAATATAACCATCCGCCTACTGAATTAATGGAGTCTCTGATCAAAATTAACAATGTCTTGTCTCTAACGGCAGCACAATTGCCAATGTCGCTCAAGGTTTTGGGTATTAAATCTATTACAACTCGCTTTTGTACACGATATACAAACCATAAGCAACTGTGGAGTCTGTCGCTGGGCTCTGGGAAAATGATTTCAAGCATAGGTATTTTAATCTGTTGCTACGCGAATTTGCTCGACTATGTAATTCCAGACCAGGACCCGCACTGAGCTGCTCTTTCATTTTTTCGTGCTTTCTACTGACAAGGTCTGGTTTGTAGATTTTACGACCTGATAGAATGGCCACACGACTTGAAATAATGGCAAATGTTTCACAAATCGCTTTGAGAAGACCTAACAATATAGGCATAGACATAGGCAAATCGTCTGACCCACATACGCAGATAACTGCAACTTGTATGTATGACGGTCTGCTGCAACTCGAATTTGACGTTGAATCAGACTAATTACGAACTAGCTTATGCTCGGACGAATCTAGTACTACCAAAGGAGTACGGCGAAAAATTCAACTTGTACATATGAGTTTTGTATTATTGCCGTGATTCATCTATAACTTAGCCTGATTTGCAGTGACTATTTATCCCTTAAGCAATAAGAAAGGACAGAGATAGTGAGAAATTTGCGGTGCCAAGTGCGAGTATCTCACCTGTGTAGGACACAGAACGCGCGACATAAGAGTATCAGTACATCAGTAGAATATGTAGAACAATACTTTGATGTGCAAAAAATTTTACAACAGAATCGTGTTTCCTGAAAATTTTGTATGAAATAATATAACTCAGGATACATGCCATACAAAATATTTGTTTAAAAAAAACGTTTCAATCCATAGTATTACCAAATTAACTTTATAAAATGTATTATGCCTTCAAACACCAAGAAAAGCTACTTTCTTCAGAGTTAATTTGTAATGGTAAGGCGATAAGCCTCATCATGGTTGAAATAGTTTTCATTGCAATTTATTATTCATGCAGCATGAATCACCTAGCATTTTGCATTATTCCACCATCAGAGAAACAACTTTATTTATTTCTTCCAACCAATGAATGTGATGGATGAAATAATTTTGAAAAAATGTGAAAGTTCATCTGCCTTCCATCCAAAATGGGATTTTTTTGGGTTTCAGTAACGTGTCGCCCAAAACTCAAATCCGAAAACTTACAAAAATTCATTTCTATTGTTGAAGTACGGTATTTAAGCAAAAAGATTGGGTAGTATTATGGGCATGTTTGTTGTTTTATTAAGGTAAAAATTATTTTATTTCTGATAAACCGTATCAAATAAAAGGTTTATATGTTACCACGATATAGACGAGCAAAATATTGAAATCACCAACATTTTCAAATTCTATAGTTGGATATTTCATAACACGTGTATCACATGAATCCATGTAACATATTTTCCTCGTGTAGATTGATGTCCTTGGTTAAACGCTCCCATTAATCAGTTAAAAATTATGAATAATGTATCTAAGCATATTTGTCAATCTACCTGTCTGTCGGTATGTTTGTAACCGCGTTAACACACTAACTTGCGCATACCATGATGAAATGTTGGAGGCAAATACATAGATTCGGCTGTAGCTGCCTCATTTTATTCTCAATAATCTTGAAATGTTGGCGTTAGGGTAATTGGTAGTGGATAAAACACTAATAATATCCTCAAAATTTGTTTTTCTTTAAGTTGCGAGGAATTTTGAGAGGCGCCACTTGTCGCGACACCTGGAGAAATATGTTAATTTTGATGTTTTTCGAACCTAGAATCGTTTTCTGATACTGCTGAAAAGTTTTGAAAATTCTCATACATTTTGAATTTTTTAAACATCACGTTCAATTTTTTTCATATTTTGGATGGCCGTACATCGAGTATTTTAGAGATCAACTCGTTTTTCAGTGTCATTAATTGAAGGAAATGACACGTCACAGTGTAGAAAGTTGAAAAATATAGTAAAGACTTCCCGTTCCAGGTCCCCTTCAATCACACGAGGCCTGCTTCAAAAGCCCGGGCTTGGGGAAATAATAGTTTTTGCCTCCGCGCCTACCTTACTATATATACATATTTTATTCTTGGTAATGCATGCTTTATTTAAGTTATTACCAGAACTATTATGTACAATTTTTTGCACAACGAGATTAGTTTAGCATAGTCGTTTAATTAACGTAGAAAATATTTTACTACTATTTACCGAAAATGTCCTTTTTACTAACACGTTTAAGTGCAAGTGTTTTTTGAAATATCCATAATTTGAACATATCTATGATTTTTTCAATTAAATGAATTAAATGAAATCGAATGGTCCATAGAACAGACAAGATATTTTTTGTATCTAAGAGTTGGGACCAAAACAATGGTATAACCAAGAGCTTTAAATATATAGAATTTATAAGAGAAAGTGAGAATCAAATTAAGTGGGAGATATCATTTTACAAAATACTTGCACAAAGAATATACTTGATCTAACATATAGCTTTAACTATCATTGTAAGGGTTACAAAAGGTCCAATACTTACCGGTAGAAGTTACCCCTTTCATTTACCCAAACACTGATCCGCTTTATCTAACTTTCTTAGCACTTGTTAAACATTTTATAACGGCTGGTTTCCTTATGAGACTGGAAGCGGAAAAAATAAAATACCAATAATAATTGGCAGAGCTAGCCGAAGCGTTAATAAATCTTTTTTGAAATGAATGTGTTGTAGATATTTTGACCAGACAGATTGCAATGAATTGGAATAAACAATTATAAAATTATTTTCGGAATTTTCCTGAATCAGTAGTTAGTTTTTTATGGAAAATATTTTCCGAATTCATATGAACTCCTCCCGGGATACACTGAAAAACCTAGTAAAAGAATAAATGAAACTTTCCGCATCCAGACATTCAAGGAAGCGTAGGTACTATAGTGTGGAATAGACTTTACTAAGACTATAATAATAAACCCTAATAAAACGAAGTACTTCATTGGCTTTGAAGCTTTAAATTTGACTGGTCTTTCTCCTTTATATATACATATATATATTTGTAAGTAATAAAGGCATTAGAAAACACAACTAAAATATTTAGTTAATATTTTCAACTGAAATGCACAAATTAAAAATATATTGTATATAAATTGTTTTTTAATACGTTCACATTATGATTCAAATATATTTTTCTGAATACCATAAGTGTTAAGCAGAAACTTTTTCTTTTATTTATTTGATTTTCATAACTCTTCATTAGGAGTATAGTGAGGACAGCTAGTATCATGTATAAACTTTGAGTATTTGTGTTAATACGAATATATCAGTAAGAATATTGTATAGATTTTTTTATATTTCCAGATATCTAAACAGCAAAGTGTACATAAAGCTGTTCAAGCTTAGAATATGTTATACATATTTCTTATAGTCAATTATATGATATTATATATTATAGAATAACTCCCTTTTTAAATAGCATTTAAAGATCAGCAAGTATAGCTAGTAACAATTATTATCATAAATATATCATTTTACTTTTGGTAGAAGGGTAGAAGGGGTCCAACAAAACAGAGAGTAGTAAACATATCCAAAAAATAAATGTCTGACGATGTATAATTATTTTCATGGAGTTTTTAACGGAAGGCGAGAAAAGATGCACAAGATCATTTGATATAAAACTAAAGAAGTTGTAATAATGTGATGGGCTGACCTTCCTCCATCAAAAAGTTATGCTGAGAACGAATGTACTCATAGTGTGTAAATAAATCTGTTAAACATCTGAAAAGGAATTTTACAAAGTAAATATGATACCTAAATGAGTAATATTTAAGAAATGTATAACTGTATTAGAGACTCATTCATCTATATTTCCCAAAAGAATAAATGTGAAACGCGCATCTTGTTCTTTTGACTGTGATCATATGGTATGGCCTTTTTATTGACCTTTTATCATTTCAAACTTTAAAAACAAAACAACTATATTCTATAATAAATATACTGTACATCGTGTATATAAGTTTAACACTAAGATTTCCTTTGTGTATTGCAAATAAATCATATATCCCTACATTGTTTCATTCAAGTTTTTTCCTCGAAAGTCCTAGTCAAACAGCACAACAAAGTTAGTTATATTATAATTCTATTAGGACACATGAATATTAAATATAGTTCATATTTGAACAGTTTTTTAACTGCATACTGCAAGCCGAAAGCTGGGCGAGAAGTAGTTGGTTAAAAGTAGCAATTATAATATTGCAACGAGATCAGCGGTGGTGGCTAGAAAATAATCTCCCTGTGTATGCTGCATGTGCGCAGGTGTCAGAAGAAACGTCCAGATCCTTCGAAATTGGAAATTGGCAATATTGGCGTGTTTTCGGTTATGGAACTTCCGAGATGGGCGTTTTATATAAATTCTGGAAGAGAGCGGTGACAGCGGTCAGTCGGTCTTCCTTCAGAGTTCAGACAATGAGACGTTGAGCAGTCAAAAATCAGAAAACGTGGATGAAGATTATAGTGAAGGTTATGTCATTAGTTCAAATAAATTAGTGTTTCAACAACGTTACAATATAATAATATAATGCTTACAAAGTGCTTGTAGCAAAAGTATTGGTTTATTTGCACAACAAAATAATATAAAGTATGTATATCCCTAGATATACTTTACACTAATCACTTCTCAGACTGCTGATAATCCACTAATCGAAAGGAGATTTCTTCGTTCGCCACTAATTTACCTTGAGCCGATCCTGTAATGATTTCTAGTGTATTTGTGTAGCGATTTGGGTAACGCTTTAACTTAGCGCGGTAGGCAAAATTCAAAAAAAGTTGACGAAATGGGTAGATTTCGACGATTTTCAAGTGGAACCGACAGGATCTTGTTAGGAAACGCTTTTTGTCGCAGCCGTGGCTCATAAAGTCATCAATTTGAGGTAAATTCATAAATAGAAATACTTACGTTTTTAAGTGGTTTTTACTGTAGTATACGTATATAAAATTCTGGTTTGTCTGTATTTAGATAGATTTTCGGCGATTTTCTTTGGAAAACAGTGTGAATTTCCTGTGTAATTATAGTGAAATCAGAAAAATGGGATAGTTTAAAAACTATCAACCTGCTCTCAAGATTGTGGGAGATATGTCAAACCTGACATATGTCCCTTAAACACCGAACCAGATTGCGACGTTGCCAAATGTATTTTTTTGTAATAACTGAATAATCGACTATGGGAGACGTATCAATAGTACAAATGCTAAAGTTACGACAGTTCAACTTTATAATAATAAATAATTTAAACCAATTTGACAAAACATAGCTTTTGTTGAAATTCATCAAAAATAGAAAAAAAACTGAAAATGAGATTTTGATATAACTGCCGTAGTACGGTTCCAATGAAAACTTAGTTTTGTAATGATGTTTTTCCGGAAGAAAATGAAAGATAGAAGAAATAAGATTATCTGTAACTAGTGTATGAACTAGTCCTATACTGGCACTGTTATCAATGAATTAATGTTAGAAATAAAGAACATGCATTAATGAAATAATGTTAAAGGTCCTTTGGCATCAGTATTTCTATTTAATTTATCTAAAGTGGACCATTTCCAGTTAGAAAGCATCATTATGACTAAGTTTTCTTTGAATTAGTATAGATTTACCCAAAATAGATGGTGGAGGAGGGAAAAAGTAGGCTGGGTAAATATGACTTCATTTTGAGGAGGTGGTAAAAGGTTAATGAGACTGTATTTTTTCAATTTATTCATTTAAACACAAGTTAAATGTTAAGGGGTGAATGAGACTGTGTTTTTTAGATGATTTCTTTGAATACAAAATCGATGGCGAAGCAACCGCAGCTGCACCCTCAGCGCGCGCTTCGTGTGCAGCTGCGGTTGCTTTGAAGGGGAAGGGGGGGGGTGCGCCACTTTATTTTTCAATTTATTTTTCTAAATACAAAATATATGGCGAAGCAACCACAGCTGCACCCTCAGCGCGCGCTTCGTGTGCAACTGCGGTTGCTTTGAAGGGGAGGGAGCGGGAGAGAATTGCCACTATTTTTTTCAATTTATTTCTTTGAATACAAAATATATGACGAAGCAACCGCAGCTGTACCCTCAGCGCGCGCTTCGTCTGCAGCTGCGGTTACTTTGAGGGTAGGGGGGTGGGGTGATTGCCACTATCTTTTTCAATTTATTTCTATGAATACAAAATAGATGGCGAAGCAACCCCCTCAAAGTAACCGCAGCTGCACACGAAGCGCGCGCTGAGGGTGCAGCTGCGGTTGCTACGCCATCTATTTTGTATTAAAAAAAATTAATTGAAAAAGATAGTGGCAATCACCCCATCCCCCTCCCCCTCAAAGCAACCGCAGCTGCACACCAAGCGCTCGCTGAGGGCGCAGCTGCGGTTGCTTCGCCATCTATTTTGTATTCAAAGAAATAAATTGAAAAAGATAGTGGCAATCACCCCACCCCCCTCTCCCTCAAAGCAACCGCAGCTGCACACCAAGCGCGCGCAGAGGGTGCAGCTGCGGTTGCTTCGTCATCTATTTTGTATTCAAAGAAATACATACTTCGTGTGCAGCTGCGGTTGATTTGAGGGGGAAGGGGGGGGGGGGTGATCGCCACTTTATTTTTCAATTAATTTTTTTAAATACAAAATATATGGCGAAGCAACCACAGCTGCACCCTCAGCGCGCGCTTCATGTGCAGCTGCGGTTGCTTTGAAGGGGAGGGAGCGTGAGAGAATTGCCACTATTTTTTCAATTTATTTCTTTGAATACACAATATATGACGAAGCTACCGCAACTGTACTCTCAGCGCGCGCTTCGTCTGCAGCTGCGGTTACTTTGAGGGTAGGGGGGTGGGGTGATTGCCACTATCTTTTTCAATTTATTTCTATGAATACAAAATAGATAGCGAAGCAACCCCCTCAAAGCAACCGCAGTTGCACACGAAGCGCGCGCTGAGGGTGCAGCTGCGGTTGCTATGCCATCTATTTTGTATTCAAAGAAATAAATTGAAAAAGATAGTGGCAATCACCCCATCCCCCTCCCCCTCAAAGCAACCGCAGCTGCACACCAATCGCTCGCTGAGGGCGCAGCTGCGGTTGCTTCGCCATCTATTTTGTATTCAAAGAAATAAATTGAAAAAGATAGTGGCAATTCTCTCCCCCATCCCTCCCCTTCAAAGCAACCGCAGCTGCACACAAAGCGCGCGCTGAGGCTGTACCATCAGCGTGCGCTTCGTGTGCAGCTGCGGATGCTTTGAGGGGGGGGGGGAGGTAATTGCCACTATCTTTTTCAATTTATTTCTTTGAATACAAATCACAGTACGGAGAACTTAGCAAATTTGAGGAATTTGTAAAAAACCGTAAATCCGACAACACGGCTCGACCCCTCGACCATTCACGTTTGCATTAGTGGCATTTCTTTTATATTTTGACAATCAAGATACCGGTTTTGATTGATTTCGTGGTTTATTTGAAAGTGAATGTAGAAATATGTTACATGTCTATGTGAATATCAAAATATTAGAGAAAAACACATTGTAGCTCCAGAGCCCGACAGTACGTTGAGGTATATATAGTAATCTATCTGTGTACAGTGTTTTAGTGCGTAAATAGTGAGAAAATAACTTATATGGCTGATTAGCAGGGGCTTCATATTGCCGGTTCAAAAAATTGTAAGTACAGTAAAAAATCCGAATGTATACATTTCCTAAGCAAAAAACCGATGTTATAGTTCGAATTACATGTAAATCTACCCATTTGAGTAAAAAATTCAATAATCGACGTACCGCGCTAAGTTAAGTTGTAGCCGCGATTTGTTTACGAGTAGAACCTAGGATGTATGGAACCCTTGCATACCCCTTGATGTCGGCATCGAACTATATGTTCACCGAGTTTGTTCCTGTTTCCTTCGGCAGTGCTTGGGCGGCTAGATCATCTTCCAGTCAGGAGATTGACAACTGTCTCCAAGAAGCTGTGGTCCATCTTCTAGATTGGTGTTTCTCTCTTGGATAATCAAAATAAATCCTAAGAAAGCATAGCCTATTTTAGTCACCAAGAAGCGACAACCATTATCTGCTGAAATAATTGCTTGTGGATTATCCTTCCGTGAACTTGTCAAGTAAAATATTTAAGATTAACAATCGACAAAACTTTAATTTGGAAATCTCATTTTGGCTTAGATATCCTATGCTCAAGAGCACAACAAGACAGCTTAACGAACAAAGTAGTGTTGTAGGTTGTACCAATCAGTCATAAGTCCTACTATAACATAATATGATTGCGCAACTATATAAGCAAGCACAAAATACCTAGATGAACGCTTATCTCTAATACCTAATACATTCACTATGCGCAACTACACTCATTTTCGATCGATCTACATTATGATAGAAAAGTTGTGTGGTAAATGAATATACATTCATGTACCTTTTTAGTTCTTGTACCACACAACTTTTCCAGATTATGCTCATAAAAAGAACGTGTACTTAACACACAGCTTAACAAATAAAATTATCTTTCTTTCAGTGGCGCGTTTCGATTCATACTTAGATCATCGTCACTGAAAGGAAATGAGTTTTATTTGTGAAACTGTGTGTTAAGTACACGATCTTTTCATCGCATGATGCACGAATTTCACCAAGTAAAAGCGTCTACAGTAGATATGATTTTCTACGTTCAATTATGAAACGTTTGTTTAAAAAGAGTTTGTTTTCTTCCAGTTAAACATCAGTAATGTTTAGGCAAAAGGCCTTAGGCCAACCCTGATGACCAGAAGACGTCAAATTTATTTTCTATATTAATTGTCGATAATTCAGATAAAAAGATTGTGTATTTAAACACACAGTTTAACAAATTAATCTTGATTTGTCTATTAACAAAGCTACCCAACTCACTTGCCAACTAACTATATAGATCCTATCAAGGATACAAGACTAGAGCTTTCATATAATAGGATCTATATAGTTAGTTAGTGGGCAAGTAATCTGGGTAGCATTATTAACAGTCAAATCTGACGATGATTTAAATATAAATCATGTATCCAAATGTGTCCATTTGAAATAGTGAATTATGGTGGCGCTAGTATAGCACTTGGGTGAATTATAAAAGCAGCGCCGAAAATTTCTTAAGTAGGGTAGAGAAGAAAACAAGAAAAGAATAACTTCCGCATTGTTGTAGCGTACATTCAATTAATTGATTATTATTACTGTTATTCATCAGGTTATATTTACGAAATTATTTTTGACTACGTAAGTAATTGAGGTTCTGTATACTGTAGTTCTATTAACTACTCTAGTCACCAAGAGTATTAAATTTTTCAACTCATCGCACTTCACTCCATCTACAACTGCTAAATTCATTTCACACTCCGTTGCTACTCTAGCACTAATCTGGAGGGATTCAGAACTATATTTTACCATCTACCTACTACCCTACATAGTGTGTAGGTGCCTATATATGTTCTGTGGAAGTGGATGGGTAGAAGTGTATATATGTTTTGTGATTGTTGTGTGTATAAGTTTGTGTATTGAGGTTCTGTGATAGTGAGTGACAGAATGGCATCAATGGTGATATGTTCTGTGGTAATGTCATCCATAAGTTATAAGTGACGTGTTAGAAGGCTGTAAAAAAAATTGGGGGGCTTAGACTAGAAAGATTTTCAGGATGTTTCTTGGCTCGTTTTTACTGATATCCATATTTTCCACATCATTAGCGCAAGGCCCCACCTTAGTGCTACTCGACAACCAAGTTATACGAGAAACCCACTCAATATTTTTCAAATCCTTGCAAGGCAAGTATCTTTGATGAGGTTATAGCCGGTTAGCGTTTATATCAATCTTTCGACAGAAAGGGGCTACGTGTTGACATACAAAATCGCAGACGATGCCTCCTTGGTGCTTTCGAAGTATGGTGAACATCTCTACAAGAACCTAATCATCTTTGCTCCAGCTGTAGAGGAGTTTGGTGGAATGTTAAATGTCGAGACCATCACACAATTTATAGATGATGGAGGCAACGTTCTCATAGCTGGAAGTAGTATCACCGGAGATGTTTTGAGGGAATTGGCGTCAGAATGCGGGTTTGAGGTGAGATATTATTTACACAATTTAAAAAATTAAATACATCCTGACCTGTGAAAATCCGAAAGTTAGATTTATCACTCTATACTTTTGGAGCCTGATATGAATGCACTGATTTTATTATATGTCAGTAGAACCTACTATGTACCCACATCATATACCTCTTGAAATTGCGATTGCATATTGACAAAAAGGCCAACAGACAGACCAGAGAAAATGAGTGACTAATTTTCTTGATTTAGACATCATAAAATATCTAAAAACACTATCTCAAGGTTTGGGAATTGACATGAAACAAAATCGGAAAATGCCAGATAAAGCCAAGACAGGTACATACTGTAACGTTACTAAAAACTAATTTATTTCCACTGGTAACACAACAACTTATACAGTAATTTATATCAATAATTTCTAGTTCACTATTTGACGTTGGACTATTGACTGACTGCTGTCCCTGCTCAATGCTGGAATATATACTGAAAACGCCTATCTTGAATGTTGCATAACCAAATCTAGAACAATCTGACACATTCGAGATGTCTGTTGACACCGGCACACATGTTCCGGATGATTTGCATACAGGGTGATCTTTTCTTGGCTGCTGGCCGCTGATCTCGTTGCAATACAAATATGGGATGTATGGAAAGTCCATCTTATTCTGTTTAACTTTCAGGTAGATGAAGAAGGAACATTTGTAATTGACCATCTCAATTATGATGTGACAGACCAAGGTCAACACACTAAATTGGTGATACCCTCAGATTTCCTCATTGATGCCCCAGTTATTGTAGGGCCAAAGAAGAATATAGCACCATTGCTCTATCAAGGCACTGGTATTTTGGCTGATCCTGAGAACCCACTGGTCCTGCCACTTCTTACAGCTGATAGCACTGCTTACAGTTACAATCCTGATCAGCCTATCAAGGAAGTAAGTGATCTGAAAAACCATCTTATTCAATGTCCATAATTGCATTTTTCTCAATTTTTTATTTTCAATAGACGCGAAAATTGTAAAATCACATTAATTTCAGAGTTATTTTGATCAAGCTCGAGACAAGTCACATCAGGTACAGAGCATTTTCAAAAGTTTAGAGCTTTATATTTCATTAAAGTGATAATATTGTGTAATTCCTACACTAGGTTTCATAAATAACAGTTGGAGATTTGTTGCATGTTTTGCTTTAACTTTTATCCATGAAACCAACCAAAGCATTTAGTAACTTATTTTTAATAATTTGTGAATTGAAGTTAGCTTATAGATTTCAGAAAAATGCTGAATTTCCATAATTTTATAGCCATAAATAAAATCAACTGTGGGTATGCCAGTATTATCTTTGGTTGAAAAGGAGTGGTTCTCGATTTCAGGAATCGATGAAAGTTCTACTTTCAAGCATTATAATAATACTGTTTAATATACACATATGGCAGTCTCGAATTACACAATACAGCTTTGACAGGTCAAAGTCGAATTTATGTGTGTTTAAACATTTAACAAGGTTATTGAGGATCCAGTATTCAACTGAATATCAGAGACTTATATAAATGAGTTATTCATAAAGGTCACAAATAAACACTCTACTGATTATAATTATTGATCATAGCTCATGTTATTGGAGTTAAAATTTTACAAGTTACACGCAAGGATTCTGAAATTTCGTATTCTGTGACGCGTTTCATTTTAATCTTCAGACTGTCAGATTGATTACAAAGCAAAACAGAACAAATTATTTATGAGCTCATGTGTCGCTTGCACAATTATCTCCCAAAGTTTCACAGAGTAAGAAGAACTACAATATACAAGCTTATTCTTACAACTTCTTTTTTGTCTATAATGGTTATTTAATTCCGTTTTCAAACTGATACAAATTAATTTTAGTACCCACATACAGCAGGCAAAGACACTGTCCTGATTGCAGCACTACAGGCTAGAAATAATGCCAGAGTTGTCTTCAGTGGTTCCATTGCTTTTTTCTCAGATGAATACTTTGAATCGGCAGTTAAAAAGGCTCATGTAAGTTTTCTTGCAATAATTATCAAATAAATGTATATAGGCCAAGTTTGGATACGGTTGTTCATTGAATGAAATATACAAGGTATTGTAGGAAGCTTAAAACAAAAGTTTTAGGGTTTTTTAATTGTCTGCTAGGCAGTAAAAATTATAATTATACAGAGTTTGTCACACAGTCGTTGCTTTTTTTAAATGGAAAACCCTGCATGTTATTGAATATCCTAATTCTTCCTTTAATTTTAAGCAAAGTTGTGAGTAACTCATTTTACCTAAATTTTGTCCGGAAACTCCGGTTTCACACAAATGAATAGTTGATATTCTCGTCGCGAGAGATAGCTTTGCCGGCATTTCCTCTTAGTTCTTTGAAATTTATCTCACTAATCTCTCAAGTCAATTTAAACACCATTCTCTTTATCATGAAAGGATATGGTGCGGTAATAGGATTCGAAGCTACAATGAAGTGTCAAATTTGTTTAATTTCACGTTTGCAGATCTACAGTCGATAGCTGAATCTACAGTTCAAATAACCATACTTTTTTTTGAAGAGTTTGGCTCGCTAAAAGGCGGAAAAGCATTAATAAATGATGCAACCTTTCTCTAAAGATCGGCATATTTTCTTTCCACAAGCTGCCTAAAAACACGGAACCTCCACTTTAGTGCATCACATTCTTAATCAATGCAAATTTAACCCATATAAAGTTTATTCAGTTCAAGAATTAAGCCATGATGACAGGCGAGTGGTTTTTGTGATTTATTAATGCAAAAGTATGATCAACATATGTGATACTAGATCCTTTGGCGCCGCAGCTACAAACACTGCACAGTTTTACCGCTCGTCAAACCACTTATTAAACCCGACACGTGTTACGCTATGTTAGCATCTTTAGGGGAAGATAAAAACAGTTTTATTACAAAGACCTTATGATTCATAATTTAGTAATTTCTTGAATGGCACAGAAATATATTAAGGTACATTAGGAATTAGAGAATCATATCAATCAACTCTTGTTTGCATGGCATGAACTTTTTTTTTTCAAGGGTGGTTTGGAGGCTACTAGGTCTGGAAATGAAGCTGTAGCTGTCGCCATTAGCAAATGGGTGTTCAAAGAACATGGACAGTTGAGAGTGAAGTCTGTGAAACATCACAAAATTGGGGAGACTGAACCTCCACAGGCTTACACTATTATGGAAGATGTGGTGAGAGTTAAACATATGAAGGGGGTGATGATGATAATAATAATAATAATGATGACTACATTTGAAAATTTTCCCAGACAATGTATTTTTAGAACGATTAATAACTGTCTCTTGCCCTTTTCGTCACTGTCACGTAATAATTGCTCCTTTTTTTAATGAGTGCATTGAGGACCGAGTAATTATCAAAGATAAGAAAACAATATCCAAAAATTTATTCTGGGTTTAATATCTTCAATTTTTCCGAACTTCATTAATTCTTTACTTTGAACAATTTCAGATTTTAATTTTTTTCCTGATTCCTCAAAGATACTACAAAAAACTTTTATTATGCTTGTAATTCCTTTCTGTATCATCATCACAATTAGTATTGTATTGTAGTTTTTATAGAGTTTCTAACTATATTTAATTGCTCATCTGTACATTTTTTTGTTTGGTATTTCTGCAGATTGTATGCAACATATTTTTATTCCTACCTCTTCAACGGTGTAAAACATTATCAAAATATTTAGGTGTACACCACTGAGATTGAGATCCTAGAAAATGGGCAATGGAAACCATACACTGCTGACGACGTGCAACTAGAATTTGTCAGGATAGATCCATTCGTTCGCACTACGATGAAGCGTAAGCCTAGTGGAGAGTATGAGGCTAGGTTCAGGATACCAGACGTCTATGGAGTGTACCAGTTCAAAGTCGAATATGACCGAGTTGGGTATGTATTTATTTATTTATTGAGTGAAGCGCATTGCAAAATAGCTTGGGTTATCTTGAACCTTAAAAGCAATACTCACTATGTGACCAAATCAAGCTCGGCAGTTAGTTTTTTCATTAGGCAGGGCCATATGTCAACAGCAATTTAATAAATGGTGCACAAATTGAGTGAATTGGTAAAACATAAATTCTATACATATAGTCAGTGGTTAAAGCTAATAGATTTGTTTAAACCAGATTGAAATTGAAAGCCATCTATGATAATAGAACAATACCAAGAGACACTGTTCCTGAACCTGTAACCTTTTATCAGTTCACAACTCATATTACCACTACCTTTTTATAGCAGTGATATTAAACCATTAGTTAGGCATCGTTTTACTCCTGCTTAGGTTCAATATTAGCGGGTCGCCACATAAGAATGATAAATAGATGAGGTGATGCGGTGAGAATAATAAGACCAGTGTATTTTTTATACTATCGCGAATTTTAGGGTTCAGATTTGGTATAGTCGTTAATTCTAAATAAATGTTATTTTGTTTCAGGTACACACGACTGTACAACTCTACTTTAGTATCTGTTCGTCCTCTACAACATACGCAGTATGAGAGGTTTATTGTCAGCGCCTACCCTTATTACACTGGTGCGTTTTCTATGATGTTAGGCATGTTTGTCTTTTCGTTCGTATTTCTACACATAAAAGATGATGAGAAGAAGAGCAAAAAAGAATGAAGCAAAACCGTTATGTATTCTTTTTTTACTTGTTAATAAATAAAATTTAATATTAAATATTGTTTTGATGAAATGAAATATAATGTGATCAGTGAAACACAAAACATTTCCAAAGTAGTCAAAAACTCGAACAGAGATAAAGAATTTCGGATAGCGCCAATTTTTTTTTATTGGTTATGATGCTTGTATGTTTTATGAAAATGTTAGATTATTTCAATTTTCTTTGTATTATGTAGGCTGAAATGTTTATAGTGATTCATGTGACTATTTTAGCCAGGATGGTAGTATCATACATTTTTATTGTTAATTTTGGTATACTCAACAAGGCGTGACGTATACATCATATAAAACACTATTTCAATCTTCATGTTTCCAAAATCAACAGTTTTCACCTATAATTTGTAACATTAGGTAAGGGCAGGAAAAAATTTCTTAGAACTCGAAGTGCAGTGTTGCCAATGAAAATTTGTTAGATTGTATGGTGAAGTGCTCCAAGTCCCACGTTTTTGCACGGTCTTATAAATCGGAATGCACTATTTTCGCACACAGTATTTATTGGATTAGCTATTGTTATAAATAGATTTTTGGGATGCCAAACCCTTTATGTAAATATGTAACCCAAAAATAAGCTCGTTAACATGCTATAAGAACTCTGATTGACCCTCCATGAGGAAAACACATATAAAGAATTTTAGGAATCCCATACTACGGGAGCCAGAGAAAAAATCTCGAAACCCAAAGGCCATAATCACAACCACCAAACAACACAACTTAAAAATGGAAATCCCCCCAAATGCCCTAACGCTCACTTGTCTCGACATTTTTCTTTGAATGTCCGTTAACTCCATTAAATAATGAGTGAAAACGAGATGGTAACATTTTCATCTCTTAAAAATAGACATAAATAAAGGACTTCTAAAAAGGGCACGATTTATAATCATTCAAGGTTCCGTCGGTCCATAGCCATTTAAATTCTGATCTCTTATCGCCGAGGAAAGGTGGAATCCTTGAGGAACAACTATAAATCGGCTAAACTTACCTGGAAAATAAAATATATATTGTTTTATTACTGACCATTTCAAATTGGAATGCCATAGTCTTATATTAATAACACACGGTTTTCCTCGATGTTCGTAAAACGCACGCAAACTGTAATAATTGACTGTATAGTCGCAGACAACCTGTAAGATGGCGACAGTGATTTATCCCAAAATTTCTATCTCTTTTTTATGTTCACTACCAAATTATACTGTCCTGTTTGACAACACACTTATTTAAAGGTTTTGTGGCTAAACTCAAACGTGTTCCTGGAGAGCAAATATTTTAAGTCGTAAATTACAGAATATGCCCAAGGTTTGTTATTCGAGAAGACCAAAATAAAATACTAAACTTCTTCACACTACTTGAGGTGAAGTAACATGAGAACAAGTCTATGAAAATGGTACTAGATTATGAATAATAAAAGTCTTTTGGCCGAAATATAGCATCCTGCCCCTTAACCCATAAAATTGATCAACATTGAACTGTTCAAACAAAATATAATAATTTTTTGGTAGCAATAATGCTACTTAAACGTTTTATAGTATCCACAGTGAACAAACTGAAAAAAATTGAAATATTTTTATAAACATAGTATTTTGTTTTCTCCGAAACAATATATTTTTTCTATGGTTTTTTAAAACTATTTAGATCAAGAGGTATGTTTTAATGCATCATAATGTGAAATAGCATTACAAGTTACAAGTGAAATATTAATGTAATTAGAAGCCAATATTAATTTGGTCTGTGATTAGGAATGTTTAAGCATAATAAATATTGCATTACGGATATTTACAGCAGTAAGTGGCTGTATTTATACATGTAATAGTATTTTACTACCGAAAGACCTGCCTCACCATCTTACCCCAAAATCTTTACGATTCATAAATTCCGTTGCACCTTATTCTAACCTCAACTTTACGACATTTATTTTCTCTCCAGGCATACATTTTTGACGACCGAATGACATGTTGATTGTTTTAATTGAGGTTAGGTTTTCTTAAAGCGTCCTTTCCTATTTTCTATAAACAATTCTGAATTATTTTAATCTAACAAGAATCTGCAAATTTCATAAATAATGTCAAAAGCACATCCTCCAGAATTGAAAAAGTAAGTATAGGAATCCACCAATGTTCCAGTTTTCCTGTAATACGGTTTAATTGCAGATTCATGGACAAAAAGTTGTCTTTGAAATTGAATGGTGGCCGACAAGTAACAGGCATTTTGCGGGGATTCGACCCTTTCATGAACTTAGTAGTCGACGAATCAATAGAAGATTGCAGAGATGGCTCTAAAAATAATATTGGCATGGTGGTAGGTATAAGTATTATTGATATGTTTTAGATTGTGCAATTTTGTACCTAGGGGTTGGTTACCGGAATGCACATCTTGATCTAAGATCCAGTAGAAGTGGATGAGTTTTGTTTTACTTATTTAGGGAAATAGGTGTTTTTTTAAGAGGGGGAAAGCTTTTATATCCGAAGTGTGGGAGTCTCCACCAGCTACCACTACCGTCATTATTACACAATAGTTAGTACACCCGATGGCATACCCACTAAAACCCAATCCTCCAAACGCCAACCGCCACCGCCAAACTGTTTAACACATTACTTCATGTTGCAGCATTGTAGCTAATGCCTACAATCAGGTTTGCCCAACCCATAAGAATCAGACTGCTGTAGGCGGGCACTAGTGCCAGTGCCTATAATCAGGCTCTCCTCATTTTGGACCGCCTGCTGTAGGGCCCTTTTCTCTGATTTTTTCTCCCATAGAACCATCTCTACAAATATCGCCGCAGCATTCAAATTCTGAGGGAATTGAACCATGCAGTTCACTATGGTATCTGGCGTAACAACTTCGCCCAGGGTCATCATCATTGATATGCCCTCCACAGTAGGTTGTTGAGGGTAGTAGTTTTAAAGGTCGTATCATCTTATGAATGCAGTATCAAATTTAGGAGCAAGCACCTTAAGAGGCCCCGTTAGGAGGGGCACATCTGAAGGGTGCCTGGAGATTTTAAAAAAATATTAGCAACATTTTAAGTAGCATGGTCAAATTATTAAAATAAATGTGGTTTTGATCATTTTTAACTGAAATAATTATAATTTTTGTGAAAAACGCTTATTTTTTGAGAAAAGTATCTGAAAATGTATCAATCTTAGGTTGAATTACAATTGGAAATATGTATGCTGTGCACTGATTTTGCATTCTACTTCACATCTATTTCAGTAGCATTTCTTTTGTTTTTTGCTTATTTTCAGACTGGGTTAAACTTCCAATTTGCCCCCAGGCTCAGATATTTTCTACATAGGCCTTGTCCTAGGTGGTGGCCTTCTTTAATAAACATTAAATTGGGCTCTTTCCAAATCTTCAGGATATCGATGTTTTTATTGGTTATGGAATACCTTGTGGTCACACAAGTTGCAATCATAGGCTACTCAACTATTTTCAGTTAGTCAAAATTGAATTTAGTCTTTTTAGGTGCATAAAATTTATTTAAAATAGTTTACCAGATTTCATGAACAAAAGTCTTGTATATGTAATGTATTTCACTTCAAAGGTTAAAGCATTCAGACTGAAAAAGACACAATAGCTATCCAGGATATTTGTTAACTATCCAAGTCCTATCACAAATATAGAACTAAAAATCCTGAAATCTAGTATTTTATTTGATCAATATAGCCATTTTATCCTTTCTCTATATTGGAATAAGGGTAATGTGTTATGACCACACTAAGGTACATTAAACCCCTTGTACATCGTTCCAAGGATTTCACAAACCTGGGGTACTAATTACACCTCATCCAAATGATAGAATAGTTTCTCAGAATAAAAGCTATTACAATCTACCTAAAACAATTTTTGATTTGCAGGTGATTAGAGGCAACAGTATTGTTATGATAGAAGCTCTGGACCGGATTTAGTTATTAATTGTAATTAAATAAATTTTTGAATGTGCATTGTATAAATATCAAAAACCATAAATGTCTTCTATTATATTTCTCTTGTAATTTTTTTTCAACACAATAGGAGAGTTCAGCATCTGCAATATATAAACAAGTAACTTATAACAACTGTGACTATATTTACACTACAATAAAAATACAACTGTACTTCAACATTCCTCAGAGCCCTTAGCTTTTTTTTCTTGGTCTCTCACCCTTAGGCGTCTCTCACGTTCATACTCTTTCATTCTTATGACAAAACTAGAAAAAATACAGATTAAAAATAAAAATACAAAATAAATTTAGTATTAGGTAACTGAATTATCAAATATGTCTTGTGTATTTCAAGAGAAGACATTTCAAAACTGGATATTAATTACTCAAAATAATAGATAATCTATATATGAAGGTATATTCTCCACTATTCATGTTGACTTGTTACAATGATGCATTTTGTGGTTCTGGCAGATATTCAAGTGGAAAATGGATCATATCGTTGCTTACTGTCAGTATCTAAGAGTTATTGTTTTCTACAAATATCTAATACATAAGAACTTCCTTTTGCGTGCTATATTGATTATATCTATATTATTCATATACCTATATCATTTTTTACTATAGTATATTAATATTGCCACTCAAACTTGTGATGACTGTTATTTTGTTATAGAACAAGGTTATGGCTTTAGGTATGTAACTTACTCATCATATTTGCAATTTAGATACGCATGTTTCTCATGCTCACACTTGACTGCCCAAGGCCAATGTTCTCTTCTACAACCCCTATACTTCAATAGATGGTGTGCACAGTAGTCTCTATCCTTTAAAGGAATCTTTGCTGAACGCATCTCTTCATCTGTTGCTATCATTACTGCAAAACAAAACAAGTTATGTTCTAGAAAGACGATTGCCTGTTTTCCTCAAGATAATGCAATGTGCAATACTGGATCCTTTGTCACAGTAACCATATACTGTTTTATCACTCGTTATTAATATTAAACTAGTTTTTAGGGAATTTTTTAATTGGTCTAGTAGATCTTGGTAGACAGAGGTGATCAAGGAGCTAATAAATTTAAAAGAAAAACCAATATAACTGGTAATTGTTATTGAAATTGTACTCTCAGGAAAAATATATTCAATATTTGATTATGCGTTTGTAAAATTCACATGCCTACCTCTTTCTTTCCTGCCTCCTTCAAACCCTAGCAGAGGGTCAAATGTTGGCTCCTCCAAAGGACTGGGGGTGATTTCCGGGTGGAAATACAAATTGAATCCACCCGTAGCATAAGTCACAACCGAGTTACCCATGTTAGTTACCTGCTAGAGGGTCGTAATATATATAATTATGAGTGGATATTTTATTATGAGGTTATGTAATAAAAAGTTTATTTTTGTGGATATTCGACAGTTGACAGATAGTCAAATCGTAACGACAGAAGGGAATAAAGGCTCCGCCATATTCTAGGTTTTGATGATAGAGATTGATTATTGCAAATGTGACACTGCCTATATCCGAGCTTTGCATAATTATCAATACTGAGTTCTAATTTGAATTCAAGGCTAAAACAACATAGAGCGGTACTTCGATTTTAGAATTTAATTTATTCAGTATTTGTGTGCGTTGAAAAAGTGCTGAGGCAGTTCATCGTCTATTTACCAGAGGCCTCTATCATTAGCAACAAGATTTTGTTAGTGCGGGATTTTGCAATTTCCTGCTCATATGTATCTGGCATAAGAATATTTCTACCATACCTCATTGTGATTCTGGTGAAAAATGTTTAGATGTTCATTTCATGCATTCAGATAGATTTGGCACGAATAACGATTAAATCATTCGAAACAATGATTTTTTAAGTTCCCCCCATTCCATTGATCAAGACGATAAACTCCTCACTTTCTTGCAGTCCTATTGAAAAATTTATCCATCTCTTTTTCGCAGATAATTTCATAACTATGCAGTAGGAAATATCTATTAAAATTAGGATAACATAAGCATCAGGAGGTATTTATGATTCTAATTTCTCATCAATTTTTGATCAGGAACAAGATACCTCACCGCGTTGCTGCGATCTTAGTAAAAATTGTATCTTGATAGATACATTTCATATTATATAGTCTAATATTGATTAAAACTAGAATAACAGAAGTAACTAGATTTGTTGATGGATGAAGCATGTAAATGAGTAGAAATGACCAAATCTAAGTAAGATTTGAGTTTCCTACCAATTTTTGATCAAATCAAATGTATCTCCTAGCTTTTCAACGGAATGAGTTCATGTTATACTTACAACACAGTAATAATAGTTCTACCCGTGTAATATTTTAACTCTAAAATGACCCGACTCTAAAAGAACATGGAAAAATGAAGTTTGCTGGAGCTCAGCGTTTTGTTTCGCTATGCATCGATTCGAAAAATACTCGTATAGCAGCATTATTGTCAGAACGAGTTCGCAAAACATCACCTCTAATTTATCAGTTCAGCGGCAACTCAAATTACTGATAAAAACGCCAATGGAATGACAGACATATTGGCGGAAATGAGTCAACATCATTTTCCATTATGGCATTATAAATTATATATTATATAAATATTATGGCTGTCCTGGATTCATGAAATTTAAAGCTATAACAGATATAGGTTGAATAAGTTTTTTCAAAACTATACTTGACCAGACTGTTACCCGGCTCCAGTATCTACTATAATAAACACATGGAACTTATGAGACTAGCAAAATAAAACGAACAAAATCATAAGCTGATGTGTGAAGGAGGGGCGGAGGGTAAGAGATTTGATCAAGTTCTGGGTTCTGGCACCACCTTATAATACTTCCATACGAGCCGCCACTGACACCAAAAATGCATATCATAAATTCCAGATTTTTTATGAAGTCAACACTTTACCTGCTTATGCATCGGACGTGAAATTGAATATAATAGAAGAAAATATTTATTCACTAAAATAAAAAAGCCAAATTTTTAGATAGTTTATTACTTTATACATAACATAAACTAAGAAATTGCAATAAATGTTACATGAGCGTTGTCTTCATCTTAAGGTTTCTTAGTATGCATATACATTAATTTCACGGTGAAATAACGTTTGAGGTTTAAAATATCTCTGAGAATACCACCTATATGAAAAAAAAAAATGTTGAAAAACACCAGACTTCAAAAGTTTGGTTATTTGACAATACATTTAAAACAGACAACCGAGATTCTCTAGGTTGCTTGAATATGTATTTTTAAATACCGTATTAACTGCAATTTCGCTCATTACACCTTGACCTTTCTTTTCAATAACTGTCAAATCATATAATAATTTGACGAATCTCCGTGCAATGTGTGAACATTAAAAATCTTATTCTACATTATGATAGTTATTATATAAAAAATGAAAGTATTTGATTGTATGTACATTTCATGTAATAAACTAACTGGCTACAATAATAATCCATACACTACATATTCAGATTAAGTGTAAACAGGATGCCAGGCAAATATGATTATATGAATTTGATATCGCAACTTTATAAGAAGTATAACTGTACAAAATCGGGTGTAGGATACTCATGAAGTATAGACGTAAATGGACAAGACGATAATTGGACATGGATGACACTAAGGCCGGACAATCATAACATAAATTGTCCGTTTTTCCAAGTCAGTATCGCTACTGTATGGCTGATGTTCTAATCTTGAAATATTTACGATAATGGCTGAATATTATTGATACAAGTATCATTCATATGATTCAAAAAATAATGTGTCTTCTTTGTCTATATATTTTTGTTCTATTAGTTTTATTGGTCTAACCATCACTAGAGAAAAAATATTCGATGTTTTACAATTATGCAAAAAACCAAAATGAGGAAAATCTGACCAAAAGAAATAATATTCAACAAATTACAAAAATCAAACATTTTTGTTATTTTTTGTTGTGGTGTTTTGTTTTTATATCCATCATTATAGGAAAAACACTTGTAACTGTCATCCCCTGAAATACTGATTTCATCTCCTTCAAGGGAAATTTCTTTGTTTTGGATTCGCATAGGTTCTCCAAAATATTGTTTGCAGGAGTGAATGTCCTAATAAAGAAATGAACGTATTTTTGAACAATTGCGATGTCAAAAGAGCCTGTTCCTGCACGAAATAACTAAGTAATATTAATAATAATTGTTTCTGTACTTAAAGTCTGCACTACCAACGCTTTTCTATTTAAGTAGTGGTTGTATGTACCCAGGTGGCTGTAGAGGTTTGTGGATCTGCAGGCCTCAGGTCGTTGGGGTAAGTCACCAAGAACAGTTCGTGGCCGTTTATGTATCTAAACAATTGTAGAAAGAACGTTACTTACAAGACAAAAATATGATTATTAGATATACATTCATAAGGTCAACTCAGTGGGCTTGATGTCAAGAAAAGTTTCCGGATACTTCCTTGAAAAGGTTCCTTTTTACCAAGAAGATAATCATACATTTTAAGGTTTGAAAAATCATGCAAAGGCTGAATAGGAAATTAAAGTTATTGCTCAAATTTCATGTCATGTCGTCACAAAGTGGTACATTTTCCACTTGATAATATGACAACGCAAATACATAGCAAGCGAAAAGTTACTAAAAAGGGAGATATTGGTATACAACACAAACTCACTTTCAGTAAACTATTCCCCTCAATTAATTTCTCATCCCAGGTTCAGCTATATTGGAAGTAGGAAGTAAAAAATATACTCACAAGTTACGATTGGGTACCCTGACAGTAGTGGTCCTCTCGGCCGCCTCCAGCTGTTCGGGGGTGTACTCGGTGAGCAGGTGACCTGCAGCCTCGTCATCTTCGATGTGCAGTTCGGTGCTAAGCTCTTCTTCGTCGATGATCACTTCATGCTTCTCTACTTTCGTCAAACTGCGGTTTGGTTTTACGCCGGGTGTCTTCGCGTGGGTACTGCTCGGAACAATACAAAAAAATTAGATTCAAGAATGAAAATTCTAGCGTCATAATACTAAATTTAAGACTCGAGTTTCAGAAAAAAATACAGTACTGATTACTGAGAGAGAAAATACAACACGAACGATTGTTCTGAAAACTAATTTGCTATCAAAGGGCGAATCCAAGATTTATTTGAAACGTTTTATCTTTTATTTGCACTTTTCCAAGAATGTTCTCGGGCAAGATTCTTTATATGAATATTTGGTAGTACTGATATTTCAAAACAGGTTCATCATAGTTGTTATGTGATTTAAGCAAACATCCTTTATTTGTATATTAATGCATACATTTGGTTTAAATTTTGTCAGTATAATTGTAACTTATACAAAATGCCTATTTTTATAAATACTTAGGACTAGTGTAGTAGTACGTGAACGTTAAAGAAGTTTGGTTTTAGCAAGCCCTAATTTATATCCCTTGGTTGGATATAACGGTTATAAAAATGAATTAACACAAACCGATAGGCACAGTTCTCGAATTGATGTTGAACCCTTTAAATGTTTTTGAGCACGTATGAAGTAAACTGCTACCGCTTGAAAATATTCACTGTAAATTAGGGGAGAAGTTGTAAAATTAACAGATTACAATTTCTTAGATATCTTAAATATTGAAATAACACAAAATACAAAATCTAAAAAATATAATTACAATTGATCATAATCTATTTTAGTAACACATTACTGTAAGTAATATTCATAACAGAAAAAAGTAAGGTGCTGATTGACAATACTGAAAACCTTTTTTTCCTAAAAAATTGCATTTTTTGTCAGAATATCTCAACTGAAGCAGCACGACGCTACATAAACCACCGAAACTATTATTTTGGTCGGACACTAGTTTCTAGTTTTTATCATCACGGCTTTGCTCAGAAATTGCTTAGGAGTTGGTTCCTTTGAATGACGTAGTGATTGGATGGTCCGTGTATATAGGTTTAATTAAAAACGGTACTCACTTCTGATGTCTCTTCATGTCGGATCTGACGCGGAATGGCTTACCGCACACGGAACACATGTGCGGTTTCTCGCCGGTGTGGATCTTCCGGTGGTTCTGCAGGTACGACGACGCGCGGAACGTCTTTCCGCAGTATTCGCACTTGTAGTTTCGTTCACCGGTATGGATGCGCCGATGAACCACTAACGAGTACTTCCTGGCAAATTCCTTGCCACAGTACTCGCACTGGAAGTTCTTCTCGGTCGAGTGCAGCGAGGTAATGTGATACTTCAGATCGCCCCATTGCCGGAACCGCTTGCCGCAGTGTTCACAACTGTACGGCTTGTCGCCTGAGTGGAGACGCATGTGGACCTATAGAAAAAATAAATCAAGTAGATTTACTCATATGCATTAATGTAAATATTAAGATACCAAGAGATTGTAGATGCTCCTATTTAGTGAAGATAAAATTGTGTGAAACCTTGTTCATATGACACAATTTTATCTTAATAACAAACAAAGCGAATGACGGTTGGCTCAGACACTCGATTACAAATACTCGTAGCGACAGACAAATATAACAGTAACCATTAATGAGAATAATAATGATGATAATATATATAGATTAAACATATCAAAATTGACACTGCCAAAAATATTGATGAACTCAATCACCACTTATAAAATTGTGATGTAACTTCAAGGCTGTACCATATGAACATCAGAAGTAATAAGCATAACATTCACCATTTTAAGTTACTTTAGAGGAGATTACAGTGATCTGGTTGTAAATGTTTCAACTAAAACTTGGCTACTTTTATCCGATTGGGAGGATAGGTTATACTGTATAACTTTAGTAACCATTACCAGACTGATGGAGTCATGGTGTTTTTAAGATATAGCCTTTATTATACTACTCAGATTACAACACTGAGCAAATCTTTCTTACATATGAAGATTGTATAGGTTTTTTAAGCAAGATTTTATTCTTAGGAATGCAGACTGAATTTGTCATATTCTAGTTTTTATTTCAATATTTGGATTTATCCAGCTTCCTAAATATTTGAACCGTTCCACTTTCTCAATAGATACATCATAAAGTTCAGGTTGCTCCAACATCGACCTTATTCGGATTGGCATATTGTGCTCTAAATTGTCATTACCGATCCCTGTAGAGCACTCGGATTGATATTGTGTGTAGACGGGGAAAATAAATATAACCGATCTTTTAGGCCGGAAAGGGAGTACGCCATTAATTTACAATTTTTGGGAGGCACGCAGTTCCCTAAATGGTCTTGATTTGATTCGACCGTATTCGTAGTCGACTCTTAAGGGTTCCTTGGAGTAATTGACGAACCATGAGGGTTCTGTCACTCTCTGACTTAATTTTGCAGTACCATACCGAGCCCTTAAGTGTGTTTTAACTGAGGGACCGTCAACGGCCTAGTGGCGACTATAAACACGACCCCTATTGATCGTTTCATCATATTTTTTGTTTCATAAGGAGTTCTCCACTTCATTAAGACGCGTCATTTAAGCTTCTTTTGAGATGTAGTTTTTTGGTCGAGAACATCTTTCATGAAATATAGACACTGGAAGAATAAAATACCATGCTCAGTAATGTGAAATAAGAATAGCCTGGTAAAACTGACTGACCTTGAGGGCGCTAGAAGCGAAGAAACTCTTTCCGCATTGATCGCATTGATGAGGTCGAATGCCCGTATGACTGCGCATGTGGTACACCAACGAGTTCCTGTGGGTGAACTTCCTGTCGCATTCTGTACACTCGTGGGTGGCTTTCTTCTGCTTCTTCTTGTTGATCTTTTTCACCACGGCCAACGGAGCGGACTCTGAACATTCCAAAAATATTTTATTCAGTGGTAATAAGCTGGATCCAGATGTGTAAGCAGACTTAGGTATGTACCACTTAGGCGTATGGTGAAGAATAGGATATAGTTGACTGTTTTTTTATAAAATGCATTTTTTGGACAGTTTGAGGATAAAATAAAAAGTATTTGTTGGTTGTTGGAAATTCCGCTGAATTTAATTTGCCCAATGATTCCAATGGTGAAGTCACAGTATAATGTCACCAGATTCTGCTACATTTCCATAATCTGGCAACACAGCATCTGTGAGGACCTTTAATCATTTATGTATATAATATACATATAACTATAGGAAGAGAAATAGCGGAAGATTTTTAACTTTAATATCTTTAAAGCTAGGTTTTTCTCACATGATAGCTCAAACATTACATACGATGAAGGTGCAATTTTTTACTGGCTTTTCCAGTAATCGCCTTGCCAGGAGATTTTGATCTTTTCGATCATTTTTTATATAAGTATTATATTTTTATTTAACCGTTTGATTTCAAATAGTTATAAATAAAGGCATGCATTTATATGGCATGTCTGATAAATATCATAAAAAACGCAGAGAATATTGCGCAAAATTTGATGGCCGGATTGGATAGTGCCGAACTGAATAACTACATTCAAAAAAGGTTAGTGTTCTTACCGGTAGCACTGGTACCATTGGAGGCTCTGCATGTCACCAAATGCTGCAACAGAATGGCCCTGAGAGGAAACGGTTGCTTGCATAGGTGACAAACATGCTCATTGCCAGCTTCTAATTCCTTTAGATCCTCTTCTGTTTGGTGGAGATCTTCCTCACGGTACCAAGCTTTGGAATCGTCTTCATCATCAGGAGCATCATTACCATCCACCACTACATTTATTCCTAGAAGAAAGATGTCTTCATTTGTAAGGCAACAAAATCAATAAGATTACTTTCTACACGTATGTGAAGTTATTTTAAAAAGATATACTAAAATTTGTTATTTTTCTGTGCAGATGAAAATAACCCGTTACCTAGCATTAAATAGGTAAAGCCAATTTTTTTCGATGTAGTTTTTTTAATTAATATATGGGTACACATCCTTTATCCTCGCTTTCAGTATCCAGGAGTTATTTGAGATTTAGTTAAGCGACTTAGGTGTAGTAACTTATGACGGCGAAAGGAGAAACATCTGATAACGAACTTGGAAGCAAAAGATAAACTGGAAGCTCTCACCTTCCATAAGGTCCTCGGTATCGCTGAACTCGTCCACCTGCTCCTCCTTGCTGGAGTGAATGTCACGCATGTGTGCTTCAAAGGTCTTTTGCCTGCGGAAGGTCTTGTTGCACTGGATGCAGGTGAGGTTGAGGAGGCTGCTAAGCAGGCTCTCGTGCCGTTCGGCCTCGGCAGGGGCCGGTGGAGGCTCCGGTGGGGCATCGTCTTTATCCGTCACCGGCTCCTGCTTGGTCACCACGGTAGCCGGAGGGCCAGTAGGCAGACCACCGCCACCTGGCTCGTAGTGCTTTTTCAGGTGCTCGAAGAATCTGGAGATAATGAAAATGTAAATGTCAATAAAAAAAGTTGATTTAGTCGGTTTTTTCCACACATTAAAACACGGAATCAACATAGTCATTCTGCAAGGATGAGTTTCCTTTATTATGGTCACTTTTCTCATTACTCTCTTCATTTGCATTGCATAATTAGAATTTGAAAGGACCTTTTTGTTGTTGGATGTCAAAATGGTCTGTGGTTTGAAATTTATAGAGAATGTTTCAATAACACTGCTTTAGACTTCCATTAAAAACCTAGAATACGACTATACTACTTGAGAATAGAAACATTAAGAAATTTTTTCAGATGAATAGTAGGAAAAATTGTCGCTGTGAACACAGAGTAAGTTATAAAAAATAAATTCAATAATTAGGTATCAAAACTATGAGTGATTCAGTACATTTAACATCCCAGTACTAAATGTATCCTTAATCATAATTAAATCCAGGCAAATAGCTAAACAGATATATAAGCTTACATTGAACAAAACCTGACATGTAACCTCAGGTGGGAAAGAGAATTGAGGCAATAAAAATCCAACCTTGTCAAATGACAATCACAGATAGAGGAGTAAACGTACAAAATCTAATCTTACTTGAGTTGGTCGGTGAAAGGCGTGTTGCAAATCTGGCAGGCGAAAGAGTTGGGTAGCGAGTTGACCGGAGTTATGGTGGTCTGGCACAGCAGCTCGTGCTGCGCGAACTCGTCTTGGCTAGTGAAAGTTTGCTCGCACTGGTTGCACACGATTTTCCTGCCGCCTCCACCACTTCCACTGGCACCTGAGATGTTCGACGCTTTCTTGTTCAGTTTACGCGAGATGCGCTTTTTGTGAGGGAGGCTCTTTTTTGACGTGCGCTGCTCGTTTCTAAAAGGGTACAGGAATAATCACAATTAGAATATTTATGTGAAACAATAGCATTTGAGAAATTTGAATATAATCTGTATATTGTCTAAGGCTTCAAAGGTATGGAGTAGTCAAAAGTTTCATGTGTAAAAAGGCTTTTTGGATGCAAACATGCGACTCCTGCAGCACCGATTTAGTTGTCTAAATCCATTAATGCAAATGTTCCCAAGCTTTATATGATAATGGTACAGAAACATTTTCATACAGCTTCACCCTAGAAGTGAAAAAATACTCTTACCATATAGACAGTGTTCTCTTGGTCCTACATCATAACTTAATGACAAAAACTGTTTTTAAACAAAATTGTATTGATCAAACAAGTTAATTTTTTCAGTTAAACGGCTATATGAAAATAATGCTTGTGCCTTGAGCATATAAGTTATCTAAAATTATCATTTAAGCATTTTAGCTATTCCATCTCTTCAAACTGAATGAGCATACTTGTTTTTAAAGACACTATTTTATCATGTTTTAATTTACAAGCATCATTTTAAGGAGCTATTTGTATGTGTTCTGTACAGATATGTATATCTATAGTGGAGGATCACAATGATATTTTTATAAGAACCCAAAAAAATATTTTTGTGTGTCCTAATGAATCTGAGACAAGCTTTATAATATTATTAAAATCCACTCCAGTGCACTACCCAGATCATACATTATCCACGTATAGTTCAGCTATTAATCGCTATGTGGCGCGACATACAATGCCCCAATACACAGTGTATATGAGAGGGCGAGAGAGATATGGATGGCTTTGACCTTAGGATTCGTCGCTCGTTCTCTTGGGCAATCGTCCAGGTTGCAGTTTTTTATGTTTTTCGACAGTCTCTACCGTCATGGACCCGATTTTCAAAATTTACAAAGCTTTTTCGTTCTTGTACCACTAGTAACCTTGTGTCAACGTTTAATTAACATCCAAAAAGAACTTTTCGAGTTATAGATGTGTCAAGGATTACCAATCAAAGTATAGACAGATCAACAGAAATGAATTATATGGTTTTCGTGATGTATATGTCATAAATCATCAAGAAAACACGATGTCTCTAATTTCAAATTTTCATGCTTTACACTTCTTCGCCAGTTGGCGTGGTAAGTAAAAGTAATCAAAAGCCGCGTAGACGGAATAGTGCTAGCGTTCATTTCGTGCATAAATAAGCTTTCTGAAATAACCTTTGAGATAATAGGTTTTGTATAGCATCCATCCATGGATTATCTCAATCAAGGCATTCCATAATAGTGAATGATGAAATTTGACAGATTTTAAATTCTTAATAAACTGGACGATTGAGGATACAGGGTTCTGGCGAAATCATGGCTGCATGGAAATGACTGTAAAACGGCCAAAAGCTCTAAAGCAGACCTTGACATACATTGAACCTTATAGCTACTTAATAAAGGAGGAGAATCACCTTCAGGTGGAGAGTGGAACGCGTCACTGCAAATAAAAACGTTTCCTTATAAAAGTGGAGAGAACCCTATCTGCCTCATCTGCTGGGAACATACCTTATGTTTCTAGGAAAAGTGCCATGCATCAAAACCATGGAGTCTCATGATGGAATCTTATAGAGGCCTGGAGGGTTTGCGCCACAGGTAAATAATTCGATAATATGCTCAAGTACTGCCAGAAAAATAAGTCAATCGAAAAATAATGCGTGTTACTGAGGAACCATAGATATTTTCCTGTAGGTGCATCCACGCAGTCGGCGCTGCTGAATAGAGGAGAATACAGTCAATGGAATGGTTGGTCATCATGACCTGCACCAAAAGATCTGATAGGTTTGACACCCAGCAGTTGATAAGGAAATCATTCAGTGTTAGTTTCCTGTGTGGTCAGAAAGGAACTCACTCCTCATTACTAGTGCAACTCACCTGAGTGACTCCCTATCAGAATCTGCCTTGTCATCTTCTTTCTTGATCAACGTTGTCGGACTTTCAGGTGGTACCTCCTCCACCACTGTGGTGATAGTAACCGTCTCTTGCTCATTCTGGTGTTGAAGCACTTGCTGCGCAGTTGTCACTGCCGTTACCGGCTGCGCTTGCACAGTCGAAAACTTCACGGCATCCACCAACTTGGGTAGAGTCTGCTGCTCCACATAGATGTTGTCAGAGTTCACAATGCGCAGGAAGCTGGTCCCGCCCTTTTCGTTGCTAATAATCAGAGGTTGTTCTTCCAAGATCTTGGCTCCTTTAACATACAATATATTCATGTCGACTTAGTAAAACTTTTCCAGTATTCAGATTAAAAATTGTGTGTTTAATGCAGAAGTATCACAAATAAAACTCTCAGTCTGTGTTTTTGTATCTGAAAACCATATATTTACTTTCAGGTACTGACAAACTCAAGGAACAGTGTGTATTAAAAATCAAACAACCCCTTAGAGGCAGAATTGAAAAAATATCTAAGGATTTTGAGATTATGTATTTAAAAAGACATTCTAGGAAAAAATTATAAAAATGTATGAAAAATGCTCGATTCCAAGAAATCTAAAAAGATATTAAAGGACGTTTTTGCAATGAAATTGTGACATTAAAGCGAACAGTGCCTGGCAAAAATTTATATTTATTGACCATACACCAGTTCATTTGTCAGAGCCACTTACAAGTGACAAACAATTAATTCAGAGGTAAATATCCCATGGTGAATACCTTTCAGCAATATGAAATTTAAGTGCCAGAAGTTTATATTGTGTATATTATCATTACCTATAACGTCTATTTACTATATCAAAAAATGGGAAAATTAAAGGTTTATTTATTATTTTATCAAATTTATGTTTATCATTGCTATTAAATTTGACATTTAAGAACCAAGAAAACAGCATCTACTATATTTTAATAATGATCTTGAAGTATTAATTTTTTACTTGTATTGTTCATTCATTCTGATTTGTAGGAAATAAAGTACAAATACCTCAATTAAATACAATAAACTAACTTTTTCATAAAAAACATTTTATACTTCAAGAATGAAAACTAGAAAACTATCCATCTAATTTTATGTAGGAGGGATAAGACCAAAAGTGAGAAGTAGAATGGCTCTTTTGTTTATGAAGTGGAAGTAAAAATTGGTGTGAAAAGGTTTATTTTGCTTTGTAACAACTAAACTTTTCTTTATCTTGGGCAGGTATATGTAACAATCATATTATACTTAGCATTATAAAAACTTGTAATTTTATATAAGAATCATATTCATAGAACTTTTATGTGACATCTATATAACTAGAAAATACCTAAATTGGTGTTGGCAACAAGAGAAGGCAAACCTCCTGCATCCTGAATCTGCTGCTGTTTCTGCTGTTGACTTAGTTGTACAGCCACTAAGGCTGCAGCTAGGTTCCTATCCTCTTCTGTTAGGTCCTGTGAAAGCAAATCTTCTGAGGAATAGCTGACAGGGATGAAATCAGTGCCCCCTAAATCAACCACAAGTCCATTGTGATTCTGTAGCAGCTCAGAACTAAGCAACTGGGAGTTTTCAGGGATACGTTGGATCATATACTGTGGTGTAGTTGTGCCATCTCCAATGACAATATTCTCCAGAGTCTCTCTGGTCGCTTTGTTGGCTTCCATTTTGTCCAATGCAGAAAGAGTAGGTCTCTACTGTAATTACATTCATTTTATATACAGTATAGTACTAACTGAATTATTTTTGCAATACTACATGTATGAATTTTGACTGATATAAACTGATACAAACAAGTGTTGGTGTCTTAATAAGGACTAAATAAAAAAAGGGCAAGTAATTTCTCTGTAATTTTAAGTTATCTTAATCTACTGTTCAGCTTCCTTTGTCTGAATAATCTGACCACGTACAATTGAATACTATGTCTGTGTTATTGGTTCCATGACGATATCAGATGGGATTCATTAATTCATCAAATTATGTATATTTTCAATCAAAATCAATAGATTATCAGAAATTCTGCCAAATAAGCTTTGTCCTATAAATTTCCAGACATGGGAAAGTTTTGAATCGATACACATATGTTCCAGCGTTTCGATCAATAGTAGCAACGGATATAGGGTATAAGTAGGAGGCAAAATATTTGCTAGAATTCTTGTGCATTTCGGATATCTTGGGAAGTTTATCCTGAAAATTGAAACGTCTGGCAACTGCAGACAGAGCAAGGATCCCTCCAGAAAATCCTAAAGGGCGCCACTGATAGTACTTTACGTTGACACGATGTTTCAAGGTCAGCGTTTACGGAAAAATAATACAAAGAATTAGGCAATTACAGCTTACCTTTTAGAACTGGAGCCTCGAATATATTTTCATATGGTGCCTCAAGATGTAAAATACACGATGAGCAGCTTAGAAAACTGACGATTTCCAATTAAATATCAAATAATAACATTAAAATTGACAACAACGCACTAACGCGTTGCATAGACGCCATACTGCTGTTCACTATGCTGCGTTCCGCCTATTAAAGCCAACATTCCTGTTGTTCTCTAGAGAAACATTCTTGTCGAACGCTTAAAATACCATAAATTATTCAACAGGATTACTATTAACGAACATATTCACCTAATAAGTATTACATATACTACTAAACTTTATAATTTTTATATAGGAAGGTTACAAAATCAATGAAATATTGTGTTACTGAACAGACTACGGCAACGTCAGGTTTTTCTGTCTTCTGTCAAAACGCTCCCTCCGTAGGAGTCGCCAGATTTAAAATATTTCCGAGAAAATAAATATTTGTTATTATCTTACCCAGGATGCATATAGAACCTTTTAGAATTGATGGACTAATGAACCTATAAGTTCTTTCTGTGGTGGGTTCATATCCTTGTGACTAAAACTAGGCGACATATCAATATATTTTATGCACTACTTTTTGGACGAATCAGTAAGTAAATCTTAAAACATTTACGAAATAATAAAATCTAAGCAACTCCAGTGAGCGGGACATGTTAGAAGACTACCTGATAGCCGCATAGTCAAACTAGCGTGGGAGAAAGCACCGGTCGGGAAAAGCCACTAGGACGTCCACGTCTCTGGTGGAAGGACAATATCGCCAAAGACCTGAGGGCAATCGACATCGAAAAAACGTTTGAGGCCATGGCGGACAGACAGAAATGGGGGACTATTGTAAAGTCGGCAAAGACCCACCCAGGGTTGTAGACCAGAGAGAGAGACAAATAATCAATAATCAATAGCACAAAGGTCAATAGTTAGTTTTGTTTTGTAGTACCGGCAATACTACCAATCCGCACCTCAGATGAAAGTTGAAATTAATCATGAGCTAGACAAAGCGATTGGAAATTGTAATAGTTAATATGATTTTGTTCACTAAATCTAAATATTTTTTCACATGCTGTTATTCACCTTTCTGGTTTGAAATTTTAATTGGATAGTGTGACTGGAATGGAGTTGAAAAGAGGCATCGCTGTATGTCAAAATAATTTTTTTCTACAGCTGTCAACAGTGTCAACCTTCAAAGTTCAAGCCTGTAATCTGACATTTCTCTTTTTAAAGGCATTTCTTAGGCTATCGAAATGGTAAATTTTAATTCAGATTTTTCCAAATAATCTATCAATCTATTACATTTTTAAGTGTCAACATGATCTCTATTTACCATGAAATTGGTCATAAATAATATATTTTTCATTTTCAGTCTGCCCACAAGACATTTATCATAAAAAGGAAGCTTGCTAAAAAGCTAAAGCAAAACAGGCCGATTCCTCAATGGGTGAGAATGAGGACTGGAAACACAATCAGGTAAATATGAAACCTTTTTAACGATTGGTGACGATTTGTTCGTTATTCTATCAATCATGTATTATTTCTTGCGCGTTGAGGTGTTAAAATGAACTTGTATGTTCCAGATACAATGCTAAGAGGCGTCACTGGCGTAGAACCAAGTTGAAGTTGTAATCCTTACTAGCAACTATAGAATTAATATAATTTCTAATGAACTGTTTCTACTTTAAAGGTATGTGACGTGTGAATAAAACATTTGAAAAACAGCACATTACACTTTTATTTAAAACAAACATTTAATTTATGACATTGATAATATCATTAAAATCTGTGACGAACCATTTTGCCCGATCTTTCACTGTCTGCCTTGTTACATTTCCGCCAAAACCTGCTTGTCAGAAAATAAATAAGTATTACAAAGACAATTACAATATAGTTCAGTACCTATGAAGGCATCTGCTGGAGGGCATGCTTCCAAGTCTGTGGCCCCATCACCAATCAAAACTACATTTTTGTATCCTTTGGTGTCTTTCAAATGTTGGACTGCCACTGCTTTACCTCCACTATTTGAAGTGGGGGCATTTTCATCATACCCTGCATATTCACCTAAAAACAGTTCATTGGTTCAACTTGTAAAATGCAAGTTTGGAGCATAACTAGTAACATGTAGTCTGAAGAAGTTGTACAACTGAAATGGCAGAAAATTCTAATTAAATCCTCAAATATACATTAATGGTTGTTGTAAAAAAATATTGAACTTGTCCAACCTAAATAAAAAATGGTAACATCTAATAGACCCAGAAAAAAACTGTCAAACAATTCAATATATCACTGGTATATAAAAATGCAACTATCAAAAAAAAACATAGATCTAGCAATTTCAGAGAATCAGAGTCTTTTCTACAGAACTGTTGAATTTGGGCTTGAAACACTGCAGGTATACTGAATATTGATAAGAGATTTATTAATAAAATTATGTTATGATATGAGCCACCAATAAGAGAAAGAATAGAGAAGTTTTTCATGTAAAAGGGGTCACAGTCTTATTGAACTGTTGAATTTTGAAATCAAAATGCCTTGCAGTTTTAGAGATGTTACCAGTTAAGGATTAAAAAAAGTCTAACAAAATTTTACTGAGCAGAATAAATGTTACTTGGATATTCTTTGTGAGTTCATTTGCAATAAATAATTTGATAATAATTAATATTTGTCTAGCAGAGCCCTTATATTACCATTAAAATAAAATTTCATCCTATTAGCAAATATGTGTTCTTCAGAAATGTTCAATTTCTGCGCAATAGGTTCAATAATGCATTTGAATCCACCAGAAATTAGATAAACTGGTATTCTTTTCCTTTGCAGTAATGCAATCAATTTGCTGAAAACAATAATGATAAAAAATATCTGATATCAGAAATGTTTGTATTACTCAATATTAGTGGTTAAAGTAGCAGGCTTAGTCCTTATGAACTCTTCTACTTGTTCTCTTGATGGATTCAAGATGCTTAGTCGCATTTTAAGGGATTCTTGGAATGTCATACCACCTCCCATTGCCTTTGAGGTGCTGAAAAATACTTGAGAATCATTCACTGGAGTGAACATTAATGATAAACTTACAGCTCAGTTATTTCTTTGTATTTGCCACAGAATCTAGCAAGTTCATCTATCCCTTCCTCTTTTATCACAGTTGAGTCGACATCAAAGCAGACGGCATCTGCTTTTTTTAAGACACTTTTCACATGTTCTGCCATAGTTCTGCTAGAATTGGGTATGAAATTGTAAGAATATTGCAAGTAGCAGCTTTGAACTGAAATTTAGTCTGACAACTTACTTTTGAGTTTGTCTTTCAAAGTGACAGTGTTTGCAGTGGTCCAGTGGAAAGTTTAAAAGATTGCTTTAAACTCATTACAATATACAATCTAATGTTGTTACGAAATGTAGTGTAGAATGATAAATGATCCAAAACAATACTGCGTCAGTAGCGATAGTGAACGTATGAAATTATATCGCCATTGTTTACCACATACTTTGATAATGCGTATTATCTTTCTGATCATGCTACATTTTCTGATGCTCGCTGTTTTATATTTGTGGGTTTTGAATAAATCACTCTCACACATATTTCTGTGTGGTTATTGTGTTTTTATCCAATTCATTTTTTGCATTTCAACACTACATCAAATTTAAGGCTTCCCAATCCCAATGTCAATTGACAATAATTTTGCGCCATCTACTGATCAATGGATTAATCTGTAAAGCAAAAATTATAGTACAGGGATCACCACAAAGTACCAGAGCTTGAAACATCGATGTTTCAAAAATATACAATACAAAACCCTATAAAAAATACAAATGTTTTAAACATTCTGAAATTAGAATGAGACAACTTGCCTCCATCAGACAAATAAAGAAATACGGAACAAAAATAAGCTATTTTCAATATGGCCGCTTTAAAACATGAAAGTGCCGAAAGGTAGTGCTTTTTACGGCATTTACAAAAAAACTCTATACCTAAGGTACATACAGATACTATGTCATAACGCACGTGCTATTTTGTGAATCGCCGACAGTCCGACAATGAACAACTAGACAACAAGTGAAAAGCACATGTGTGACAAAAGCGACTAGTGTGGCAGTGAATAGGGAAAATAAGCTAACCGATGTTTCCGAAAACATCGATGTTATATTCGATGAATCATAGTACTCTAGTAGAGTTTACATATAGTCGGTCATGGATGAATGTTTTACGGATCATCGTTGGTTTTACGCAACATGGATGCTTATATATTCTGTGCTGGAAACATCGAACATCGTATGAAAAACATCGATGAACATCGCCCACCACTACTGGAACGTTTTGTTTGACAACATGACAACTTGCTCGGGCTAGGGGTTATGATTATAAAATGTTACCAAAATGATGGATCCAGAAATTGTATCAAAATACAGGAAAGATGTGGATCAAATACGAACAAGTGCCAAAGCCTTGGGCCTTAATAACAAAGAAATAAACAATATATTCAAAGAATCACTGCGAGAACTAAAAATCGAATTACTTGGCTCAAACCAAACTAAACAAAGGACCAAAGCTCAAAAATGTATACGTACTTTTAAGTATTTAAGTATTTTATCGACGATATTTTTAATAATTATTTATGTTTTACTACGTGTTCATCAACCTACTTACAGTATTGTGTTGCGCAATGTACAGGGTTTGACACACCCAACGTTAAAGATTGTAAGGCTGCTTGCTGTACCTGTTATAACGCTCTTCCCATCTTTAACTGGTAAGCAGCGTTATTTTAATTTTTACAAAACAAAATAAATTCAATGTTAATAACAGTGGTTCATTGTTAATATGAACATAAGACCAGAAATTTATTCAAACACAAATTCAGCATTCTAATACCACAGATTCATAAAAAACCTGAAAATTATTTTATGCTAATGGTTAGTCTCAGACAATTGATATATGCACGTACTCAAAATCCTAGAAAACCTGACATTTTCCTGACTATGTTAAATTTTCATGACCAATTTTTTTGTTTGGTGATTGTTAGTCAATTTCAAAACTTCATCCATATGTGAGGTAAACATTATTTGAAGAAAAAATGTCAGAATGTCTCAAAATATAGAGACTAAAATGCTTCTATTGTACATCAAGTTTGAATGAAACAGCTTAAATTGTCTTTGATATCAGCTCTTTTCTATGAATTTTGTTACCAAATATTTTTGAGATGGAGATATTTCTAACAGTGTTCATATTAGCTTATCCAAATGGCCTTTTCAAAAATTTTACATATATTTTAGCACCAGTCTATCTAAAGTTTGTGATTTGAATTGTTTTTTTGCAGATCTATATGATGAAAGCTGCCTAATTGAGAATCCTCTCTTCTATGTCTCTGAAATGGAATGTTGGCCATGTGAGAGTGTTAACACTGTGGTTGATATCACTGAAAACAAGGAACTTTTCAGATCTGGTGCTGGGACACCATTTGTTGCCAAAGTAATTAAAATAGCAACTTGTAAAAACAAAGCAGATTCCACTCAATATATCTACTATTTCCATTGTAATGACTTCATAGTTTTACACTTTAGTTGTCAGAAACTACCTTCAACTGAATGCCCCAGAAAATATTTGCAATGATGGCCATAGGAAAAGAACATTTTCATAGACATAGCAGTTCTGAATGATATCACTTTTCTTTGTTCAGATGAGTATAATTAGATACTAAGGGACATGTTCCCCAGTTCAGCTGAAGATCATTGAAAATAGTACATCAACCAAAACGTCATGCCACTCAAAATTATATAAACAATGGAAGTCAAAAATACAACATTTAATACACAAAATTGCTCTTAAATTTAATTATTCAGTCTTAGTTTTTTTCATTTTGAACCAGATAGACAATCACAGAATGAGGTTTGAGAAGTTACATTAATTATTATTACTATACTTTGTTTTTCGTTTGTAGTATCTCTGAAGCCTGGAACATATTAATTCAATCTACATGATGCCAATTTTCTTTAAAGTTAGGTGTTGAATTAATATAAACAGTTAATATGGTTATGACAACTACAAGTTGAAGTTCTTTTTTCCAAAATATCTTTTCTCATTTCATTGTGAACTGTGAATTTGATACCAACACAACCAGTGGCTTAGCTTTCTGGCGGCTCTGGGGAAGCGGCGCAAGGTTTCATGGCGCTCCATAAAATTGCCTTGTCCCTCTGTGCCAACATTACTAGTAACGCCACTGAGCACAACCCAAAATATGAGAAAGCATAATATTGATGAATAGACATTCAATTAATTTCTGTTTATACCTTTTTCTAGATTAATCAACAAAAAGTTACACTGAAAACTCTACAAGAACTGTACAATGCCAATAAAGCTATACTGGAACCTGAGGCATACAAAATCAAATCTTCCACTCATCAAATTCGACATTTTGAGGATTTGATTCAAAAAGAAATTCCATCTGAAGCACACATATCATGGAGGCTGAATAAAATGGATCCTAGTAGGGTGATTCGCCGAGTGTTTCAAAGGCCATACTTTCTTCCAGATAGGTAATAGTAATTGACAGAAAATGTTTCCTACATTATGATTTTTTACACAAGGTAAACCTGTTTGGATATATTTTTGGCCATTTATTAAAGATTTGTTATGGTCATTAGAAGTTTGAATATTCAATGTATCAGGTTCACCACTAGATTTTTTATGCAAGTAAAGTAAATAGTTTACTAACTGGATAGTTGAGACATCTGGATTTAATTACTGAACCGAAGGATTGCACTGAGTGTTAGGTTTTCCTGCCTTCCCCCAATAGTCAGAAAATTTGTGATATACATATTTGTCCCATCAATATCTTTGAAGCTATTTTATCTTATGCTTTTCAATAAAATCAATGATAAACGTGCAAGTCTTCAAAAATAAAATAAACTATGCCTAAGAAGCTAAATAAACACAATGAGACCTACTTGAATGATTCTGATGCATTGGTAGGATCCATGCATACAAACAGGTGAAGGTAATAAAGCATATTAAAAAGTTGCTTCCAAGCTTGTTCATTTCCAACACTAATTAACACATGCTGAAAACTCGTTATAATTCCTTTGCGAGTATTGCATTATTTAACAAATTATAACTGATTACAGGACATTAGTGCTGGATGAAAAGCTTACTACTTAGAATTTTGCAAAGTATATAAGCAAAGGTTAACATACTGATGAGATGATTCTAAGCATATATGACGATAAAACTAGATTAACAAGCCAATAAAAGTAGAGTTATTCATCACAATTTGTACACAACGAAAAAGAATATGTGACAAAGACAAGATAAATTTTAACACTATTCTATGAACGCTATGACAAACTACAGGATATGAATTTTCAGAAAGGGTCATACTGGGCAAGAAAGGCTGATTGAACAATTCTACGGAATATTTTTGCCGGATAACTATAAGTTTTCGCTTCCGAAAAACTTCACGTTAGGAATTTAAAAGTAACCATCTTTTTTCTTTTCCTGAAGTTTTAGGCCATGTTACAGTTTGTAAGAGAAACAACATTTTGTCACTCATTTTGAAGTTTTTTCATTCCTGCAAAACTCCTTTTGGTGATGTCAGTGGGATTGTTTCTTCCTTTTTAGTTACGTTTTGGAACAAAAATCTAGTTTGTTGTGCATTTTTAAATAAATCCTTTGTTTGGATTCCAGGATAGGTCAAAGTGTGGAGAGATTCTTGATGATAGACGGATCTACTGCTGTGCCATATAAACTTCCAAATACTGAATGCGGCTATGTCTTCATTTTACAAGGATCAGGAGAAAGAACTATTGTATTGAAACCGTCTCGGGAATGTAACAGTAAATGCAAGACTGTCTCCGTTGTTCTCAAAGAATCACATGTGTGTGAGTATTGCGTTTCATCTTCCTGGTCAACTGTATGAAAGGTTCATACCGTTGCTCATGTCAATTCAAGTTTATCACCAGGTTGCTGACTTTTGTGAGCAAACGTACACCTTTTGTGTCAAATATAAATTAAATCATACATCTTCAAATCGTATTGTATTATTATTAAACGTTAACAGACTGGTAGATTATTAATTTGAAATGGTGTACAGTAGGCTTATAATTTTTTTTATGAATAGAATCGCTCAAAAATTAATTTTTCACGATTTGTATAAATTGTTTTACCCGTTATCTTACTAAATATGCATAGGTCTTGGAGGGTAGTTTTGTAATCTCAAATTTTGAAGTCGCGTTAGAGGTTTTTTAATCAATTGAAATAGTGTTTCTTACAAATCTCCTGAAATGCTGAAACTAAGCTTTTCGTAGGACTGTACGCTATTTTAACAAATAGTATTACACCAAACACAATAAAAAAGTATTTGCAATGAAAATAACAACTTATACTCGAGCAGTATGAGTAACCTAAACATAACACCAATACTTTCGTGTAACCTCAATTTTTTTAATTAAAACCACATAAGGTTGACAAGGAAAACATTAACTAATGTACCTGGTGCCCCCTTATTTCGTGGATGTTTTCTTGGATTTCAAAAGTGCTTTCGCGACTATTATTATAGTTATTATTATTATATTTTATTAAAGTTGCGAGTATTGTCTTATATGAGGGACAGTTCTATAATCGTTTAAAAATTATATTAACCACTAAAATCGATAAGTAGATGCGATTTATATTATGCAGATAAAATAATTGTGTTGACTACACAATTATTTTATCTGCATGTCAGAGTTTCACCAAGTAAAAGCATCTGTAATCTACGCGATTTATATTTCCTGCAGTGTGTACTTTCCCTCACGAAAGTCTTGATCCTAATTATCAATCAAAAATGAACATACTGTACATTATTAAACTTTGATTTTCTTTTTAGTGTGGTACAATTGGTGGTACTGGCGTCCTATAAGCCTTCCAGTCGCAAACTCTACTGAACCTTCCATTAGTTATATCAACTCGTACTGCTGAACTGTTTATATTTTTTATGAACGTATTTATTCAATGGGAGTTTTACAATAAAATTTATTTATTGAACAAGACACCTCAGTACAAACACCAGATTTCATTGTTTTTATTGTATTATTGGGCTATACGTTTCCTACAAAAATAGGAAAAATAGTAATCAATTATTTGAAAAATGCATATTCACAAGAATTTTTAAAATGCCATATAGGTATTGATAGAAATGCAATACTTATAAGATTTTTGCAGTTATAGCAAGAATGAAACATTTTCCTATTTACTCTAACAGCATGAGCAAATGCTTTCATTAGATAAAATTGAAGACATTTAAAAATATACAAACATAGGCTGTGTGTCAAGATCATAACACCGTTCTTTTTTTTATTTCAAAGAGAATTTTCGAGTGAAAAGTAAACTGTTAGGCATTATGCATTTTTTAAACAACTTTCATTGTGTAATACTGTACATACCACTGACATATGAGATATAAAATTGGTGTGTTATCTTTATTCTCACATCATAGACCAAATATCCATACTACTTTGTTCTTTGTATATATCTATATAAAATCACAATCTATGACAATATTTATAATGTATATGTATCATTGACATAAACCATAAAAAAATCTTACATTCACATATTAATCCGTTGAAAGTATTAATAATACTGGAAATATCCAATGAGTTGTTCTAGTATGTTTCATCGAGATGTATTTCTCAAATTGTTCATCAAAGTCGTCAGTGCTGTTTTTACTAAGATCGTTAACCAAAGAAATATTAATTTGAGAGTTCAATTCTATGATTCTACTCATTTCCCTGGAGGATTTCATGTTTGGATTCTCGAAGAAACTAGTGGCGGAACTGTTTGTGAAATATTCACCTAAATAAATAATATCCCCACATTAGATACATTGTTAAGACTGACAACTTCGAGGATTTTCAATGTTAAATCAGACTTCAATATTGTAAGCTGTCAATATGACAGATGGCAGAAGTATAACTTTTCATAGGTGTTTATTTAATCACACAATATTCGATAATTCTCTATATCTCAATAATTTACAACACAAAATATAAATATCAATCAAAATCAACAAAAACAGGTAGCAAAGAGTGAATAGTCAGCACGCGACTGTAATCTTGACAAGTTTCACAACTACAAAGTAAGATGCATCAATCTCAGAGGTCAAAACTCCGCTCAGCTCAATTTGTGTTCTTCGCTAAACCACGTGTGAATTTTCTTCGAATAGCGCTAACAGATGGCGCTGACATTGAGCAATACACTCTTCTTTGATATACTGTGTAGGTAAATCAGAGCTACAAGTTTTTCCGCCTAAGACGTCAACGCTTTCACACAGAGATGCCAAAGGAATGTAAGAAAAAATGAACTTATATATATATATATATATATATATATATATATATATAGTAAATATAAGACAAGAGCATTGCTTGCTGTCAACGTCATTCTTAGCAGTTCTAAGAAAAGGATGAAAATATGGTATTCTGAAACATGCGACTATGCCTCCATACGATATACTACAATCGGTAATGATTGACGAGGAGTCCCTCACACAGGGGCCAGTCAACTTCCAAATTATGTAGTACAGGGGATTTGAATGCCTGTGATAATAGTCGAAAAAAGCCTGAAAATTTGCAAAAACCACCCATCCCAAACCACAATTTAATTGTTATCCATACCCACACACATCTGACTATCACCTCTTCGTCTTTGCTTCAAATAAAAACAAATAACCTCCTACTGGTCACCGGTGGTCTCTTCATGGGCTTCATTCTAGTCCACCTTCTGTCTAAAACGATTCTTTAGGAAGATTGGCAGTAGCGAAATCACGGCGAACAAGGCCAGCCACATGAAGGACTTTGTATTGAAGGCTGTGTCGTTGACGGTCATATCGTTCAAAGTCTTCCCAGTCTGGATGGCGATGAAAGAGGGGGGAGCCACGCCCACGAACGTACCGAACGCGAACGGGTATAGAGGGACTCCTATCACAGGTGCTGACAAGTTTATGAACCTGCAAGAAATTGGATGTCAGAAATACAATGATGTGCGAATGTATCCGGCACCTTTTTCTCAGAATCAGTATCGACAGAGCAGAATAATTTGAGGTTTTTCACAGCCAGATTCAAAGTTGACGAAATCCTGATTATTGAAAAATAAGGCACTGTAAACTCAAAAATGGCGCCTAGTAGATTTACTCTGAACTCCATGTGACGTGTTCCACCCTATGAAAATTAAATGTCACCGAGTATAATATAATAATAATTCATTTATTAAATTGAAAAATTATAATACAGGAAAAAGATGCAGAATGTCACAAAAAACCTATAGTTAATGAGAATATTGAGATAATTATTGACTTTTTATGAACCAATCTGCATATGTAAGTTCTGAAACATCATGTGGTTGTCTATCTGGTTCCTTATGTTTTCTACTGGGCTCTAATTGAAACCGCATACGATTTACAGAAGCATCTTCACTAATGCTTCCGCTGCCCCGACATCAGTAAATATATTTTTGTAAATCGTTTGTGGTTGCAATTAGCGGCAAGTAGAATATAATGAATCTGCATATGCAGGTCGGCAATACTCTGCAATCACCCTGAAAACTGTGCGGAACGTCGACGATGCTTCATTTGGTCGGGTGGAATACATTGTTGCTACTACAGTGGTAGAGGTAAGAGGATTTTCGGATATTAACACTATTTATTATGTATGGCTCCGATAGCGCGCTGGAGTTTGCCTCGACGATTTCTATCACATACTAACCCCCATGTGCGGTAAGAACGAATTTGTGAAGACAAAACAGCATACTGGTGCATAACACGACATTCATGGTATGCTACATTTTTATAGATTTTAAGGGTAGATTAAACCTCCATAATGGGGGTATGTGATGAGTTGTGGATTTGTTGAATTTTGACAATTCCTATCATAATGTTTTTATTTTACCGTGCCATATGTAATGTTTAATAGAGAGGGGAGGGGATTTCACCTCCCTGTTACAACTTTTAAAAGACAGTTTTTAGATTCTGGATGTCAAAAACTTCTTCTACGCAAAAATAGAGTTGTGGCAATGCAGACACAAGATAAGGGCTATTTTTCGTCTCTGACAACTGTTCTACCAGTAATCATAAACTTTATTTCCTATTAACTTCGGTAATAGAGTCAAAAATGAGATATCTGAATCATGAAAAGAAAAAATGTATATAAAATATATAATAATTATGCATTGAAAATATCACAAATTATCACACCTCAATTTATTGACAAAATCTGTAACAGATTTTAACTTGTCTTCACACTCTTGAAGTAGATTTTTATGCATCTCCACTAGGAAGTGAGATGCATATTGTCAACACAAAGAAGGCATTTAATACACACAGTGCATCAAAAGTCAATATCTCAGAAAGTATGCATAGTACAGCAACATTATTTTTGAAAAATAAATGTCTGATGCTACAGCAATTTCCCTAATGTATGATGCGATAAGTGAGCATAGACTAAATATACAAAAAGTAGTACATTTTTAACTTTAATATATATGTTCAATGGAAAAAATTGAAGATAACATAATTCAAAGGACTAGTCGATTCTATCAGCATCCTTAAAAGTGCAAATACAGGTAAGAGAGATTAAAGATGCAATTTAGGACTGAGGCAAATCCAGAAAAAACATCGGTTTGGACCAGACTCGAAACAGCGTCTCCAATGTTTCGTGTTGACGCCTACGCCGGTTTGCGATGGCCATTAAAACAATTTCTATAATTTCTCATGATAAAATACCTAGGGTATAGGAATATAAGCATTTAAACATTATTGTCAGTTGCATGTAGGTAGTTGCATAAGGTTTTATGTATATTAGCACCCAAATGTACAGCAAACATGGATATTTCCTGCTAATATGCATTTTGCTATATCTCCCATACATTCACATTTTTGAGGAGTCTACATTCTTCTACATTTGTTTCTCAGAAGAGTCTAACGTTACTACTGAGCAAGTTATGATGACAAATAAATGAGTTCAAAGTTATTCTAGAATGATACTTACCAGTTAGGCAAGAATGGGGTTATCCTTAAAAATACTATGTAGTTAAATAAATTATCATGGTGTTTGTTGACTTGAACTGCCCATTTGGCTGCTCTTTCTGGGAAATAGGTCAACACCTAAAATATACAAAATTTAGGATGAGCAACCTGATCTAGCCATGCTTAAATTGTCATTATAAATGATTTTGTTGAAAATATACACACAAAACTATATTCCTGTTTGTCACATGCAAAACTTTGTTAATGGTTAGGCTCTCAAATTTACAAAAATGAAAAAAAAATGTTCTAGTTTTTGTTTGAAATATTACATCATATTATTAACAATATTAGTAAACCAAATATTAACTACAATAAAGTTACAAAAATAATATCAATGAATTCATAAATAACTCACCAGTTTCCTTCCCAATAATTGAGAAAGCATGAAGCACAAAGATGCTCCTATCATAGAGCAGGTACAAACTAATGCTAAGGCTATTGAGAAGGGAAAAAGGAAACCAGAGAGTATGGATAGGAATAGTGATCCTGGAATTGCAAATGTTTGTAGACTGAATTAATAAATTAAGGAAAACATTTTCTTCTAAATCAAAGTAAATACACTGCTCAAAAAAATTAATTGAACACCTTTTTGTGCACTTGTAACTTTCAAAGTGTTAGTTACATTCAGATGGAGCACAAATATTCGAAAAGAAACACATTTTCTCTGAATGAATTGAAGAATATAACATTTAATTATTCATTTGATTCTGAGAAAAAACTTACAAATTCAAAAAATTACAAAAGACAAAGTGAAAATCGGTAGTTTTCTATAGCTAGTATCTGGTTATTTGATTGTTATGGGGCTTAGTATCGCGTGTGTACTCCTGCAGCTCGAATTACTTCTTGGCATCTCCTTGATTCGTCTGTGAAGAGTACAGGTTTTCAATGTCTAAGCTGCCATTGCAAATGATCACAAGAGAAGTTCATTCGAGAAATTTTATGAGCTTGAGTAAAAACAGGTTTTCGTACTGGTTGTCTTGGTCTTAAATCAGCCTCCCGTAATCTGTTTCTAACTGTCTGGTCAGAAATCATTACTTGATGAGCCACCCTAAGAGCTTTTTGGAGGTCTTTGGCTGTAGATGTTCGTTTACGCAAAGAAGAAACTACTAAATACCGGTCTTGACGTCCTGTGGTTTTCCGCTTCCGTTATTGTCCGTCTAGTTTTTCATATTCTCCAGTCACCCTATAACGATCATACACACACTTGATTAATGAAGGGCTGTGATGAAATTTCTTGCGACTTGTCGGGTTTTAACACCATTGTTGATTAAATCTACACTACGAGCTACTTCTTTCTCACTAAGATCTCTCATTTTGACACACAGTGAATTCAACAATATGAAACTGTCATGCTGTTGCCAAGTGGAGCTGTCAGAACCTACTTCAATATAAAATCTAAATTTTTTTTTTGTAAACACCAGCGAAGGTGATATGTCAAATCTAAATGAGGATATTATCTTGATCACTTTATTTCTTGTACTGTGTTTGAAATCATAAACGTATCTTAAATAGAGAGCACAAATATCGATTATTCCTATGAAGTTGGTAGAATAAAATGTGTAACTATTATGAAAATATCATTTTCACCTCCATAAAACACCAAGTTAACATTTTACAGATATTTTGAAAAGTGTTCTATTAATTTTTTTGAGCATTGTAAATAATAAAAACAATTTTCCACCCTTGTAATGCACTCTCATCAACTTTATCCTTCCCTTAGCTGCATAATTATCATGCTGTTATTTTTTTTTCACCAATGATTATTTATCACTGATCTGATAATGGATATGAAGGATACAATATATAGGTGATGAAAATACCAGCCATTACTTGGTAATAATGGTTACTTTTATATCTATTCAATACAATTCCTAGTTGTTTAGCATCTTCCATATTCCAAGGTAGTTTTATATGTTGTTTTTCTTCACTAAAATATAAATACAGAATATTATGTGTATTCATGGTACATATGATTATATGAAATATTTTAGTATTATGATTATCAGAATTATTCAGCCTTTGTTAATTTATTATGTTATCCAATTATTGTGTTGTACAAGGTAATTTGGCTTATCTATTACTTACACTGTAACATTTGGAAATGTTTGATAGACTAGAAATAGTGCAAACAGTGACGTCAGAAATATTATAATTACAGATATAGTAGCTGTTCTTGTAGAGATGCTGTCCTCTGGTATCTTAGCTACAAAAAAAAAATCTATTACTCATAAAATAGTGTATATCTTAGATACAAATCATATGAAACAAGTATTACATAGAATTTGAGACAAATTGTTTTTGAACTAGATTTGTTAATTTTTTATAAAAAGATCAATATACCAAATGTTTCATTAAAAGAAGCTTATAATGTAGGTATAGTTGTGTGCTGATTACACCATGGTTCACTGATAAAACACAAATCTGTGAGAAGTTTCACACTAATTTTTGAAGACGGAAGAGTTTCACCAAGTAAAAGCAACAAAAATTTGCAGACTATGAAGATTATCTTGGTGAAACTCTTCCAATAAGAATATTTTTGCTTTTCTAATAAATTAAAATCAAGCTGTTAATTGGAAGAAAAATCACCAAAAATAGGGTGATTTGCAAAACCTTTTGTATAAATTGCATCTAATGATGGAAGAGTTTCACCAAGTAAGATCAATTACAATTTACAAGATAAGTTCTACCAAATCTATAATTAATATATGAATGAAATAGACAAATCAATGCCTAATGTGACTAGTTGAAGTACAGACCTTGTTCAACATGGCAACTGACTTTATGCTGGGTTAAGGGTGTTCAAAAACATTGCCACATGGGTACTCAAGGCAAAATTTATAAAAAAATTAATGTTTTGCTTTACAATTAACATACAATGGTTTTCGGAGGAAAGATATGTGTTCATAGTGGTTCGCTCAGGTTGAATGGGTTGAACCATGATAGGATTATGGAAATTTGGATAGGATGCTCTTCTAAAGGGTCTGCGGTAAGTGGGTCTTCCTCTGCAGGCAAAAATTGATATGTATGGTCTATGATATCTGTCTGAGGATGACGAGACTTCTTCGCATTGAATAATTCTAGTACCTATTTCTGCTGGCGAAGTCATCCTGAAAACACTACTGATTACTATGAAGCACTGCACAACCAAAGCATTTGTTATTTGTTACAACATCTGAAATTGTTTTTAATTCAAAATTCGTAATTACATATTACTTTGTACCACTTACAAATACAGTGGAAAAGCGCATGCGGATTGCGGGTTGGGAGAAGAAAGGACACGTTCCAATCACCTGATTTTTATCTGATTGGTGTTAGTTTTGTGAGACGTGGATTATTAATTTTTACAAAAGAAAAGGGAAAACTACCAAACAGGAATTCAAATATGACAATGGCAGAAATATGACAGTTGTAAGATTTGTCATTAGAAAATGTTCATCTTAGTGCCATTGATTTAGCATTATAGTGTCCTTTAAATAACATTTCACGCCTCCTTTAACACAATGCCAGTAGATGGCACTGAAAACAAATTATAATAATAATTGCTTAGTCAGGTACATTTGCTTTTGCTGGAGTAGTTTCTGGTACTGGTAAGATTTCTTCATAAATAAAAGATAGATTTGGTTTAGTAATGATGAGTAGTCAATTTTTTATAAACAAAAATTATAGCGCCGTCTCTGGATGAGTACTTTTAACATAAGGATGATGGGGAAAAAATTGCGCACCATCTGTGAAACAGTAGATGAACCTAGAATTAATGGAATTGTGATATTTGTATGTCAGCGACTTGCCACCTGGACAGAGCCGGGCTCAGTATTTTTTTGTTCGTTGAACTAAACTAAGCGTCTTGGCGCCCAGAGTGGTATTGACTGAATGGTGTTCATAGAGTGAAATTCAGAAAAAGTAATCATCAATGCTAGAAAAATTCTGAGCATATGTGGGTTTTTACATTCACGCAGTGATCTGTGATATAAATTTTTCAGGTCCTCTGTTATGAATAGTTTAGCAAATGACCAGCAATATTTTTATTTGAATTTTTAGTCATCGTGATAATAAAATGCATATGAACGGTAGCTTCAGAATTATTCATTCTGTGATTGTCTTTCTGGTTCGTTTTATCATATTTTGGGTAGATGCGAGCATGCATGCTTCTTCTATAAGGTGACGTTGAAGGAACAATAATAAGAATATTATAACGTTATTTCCATTTTTTATACAATTGGTACAAAACAAACTCTAAAAAACAAGTATTTCTTCTTGTGGGCGATCGATGATGTCATCATCGAGACACATCAGGAACATGAAGGTGAAGTAAAGAGCAGGGGCGCTAAGTAAGTGCCACACATCATGTTTGTCGTAGAAATCTAACAAAACGCATGCTTGGTTCCACTGTCGGGATTCAGCTGGCGTCACCTGGAATAAACATATGTATGTTTCAGTGTTAGCTAGCCTAAATACTTGTCAGTGTAGCTCGGTGACCGATAGTCGAGTGGTAGATGCAGAGACTTGTATACATAAATACTCATCTTAAGTGAGGGTGAACGAACATGCAGAGCTGAGCATTTACGTCTATCGGAGTGCGCTCTACAGTCGACTGTCAAGTAGCTCAAGTATCCAGGTTAAGAGCGAAGCATGTATTTATGTAGCATGAAACGTTTATAACACAAAAGAGTATCAGCCGTCAATGTCTGACATGACGCGATCTTGGTATTTACGAAGGACAAGACATGTCGCTGCATTGTCCTTATAGGTAATCCAAAGTGTTATTGAAAAGACGGAATAAACTTAAATCCTTGTATACGTTATTATCAATTAAATTTTCTAATATACAAAAAAGTTTAGTAGGTGAAATCTTCATAAATTTATGATTCCTAGCAAGGAAAACAGCAAATGATACGACATGCGAAATCGGCACAAAACAGATGACATTGGACTAATTTCCACGTATGGCGCTGCGGTAACCACACCAGTAGAGGATCCATTTAATCTAATCTGACAAACGAACTTAAGTTTAATTGGAATGCTTACTGTCCACAGGGTAGCAGCATCGAGAAAAAATACCCCAGCCGCGACCCAAGTGGCGGCTCCTAGGAGTCCATAGATCGTTGCCTCGGGACAGACACGTTCCCCAGCACACAACTGGAAACAATTATTTATAAATACTATATGTAATGAAGATTTCGCCGTAAGAACAATTTGTTTTTGTGTTTAATGATGAATATCACAAATAACCATGTTAATATTTTAGTTCATCCGACTGTGTGCTTATCAGTCTGTAGGGTAATTCTTCCTGCTACATGACAAGAAAAGAAATGATGTGATCTCAATGAAACTAAAAATAGGGGCAAGGAAGAGGAGAACGCTTTACAAGTTTTGGGATTGAAAAAACTCCAAAAATTCTTGTGTCGTGTCACATGTCCTGCAATATGACACGCAACATTTTTGTCAAAGTGAATTAGTGGCGATACCACTAAGCATACTTATAGATGTATGTGGCGCAATATTGCAGGCAACGTTTTGAAAGGCAAATTCTTTGACCATCCTTTTGAATCTGCCAGCGGAAAATATAATGAATTAGATTTCGAAAAATTACAGTTTGAAGGTCGAAGGAACGTATGAAAATCCTCGCCTCTCACAAATGTCTCTTATCTCAATTCGCTTTTATAGCGTAAGACGCACAGGTACAGAAAATGGAGTATGCGGATTCGAATCTCTGATACCAGTTTTTTTAAGATTATTCCAATTGAAAATATACGTCGTTTGGTGAATAGCGTTCATTCTATGAATTTTATAAAAAAATCAAATATTGCACCATACAACAGATCTGAAATGATGATGAAGCAACTCGTTATTCATCAGTACCCATAATAATACTGTTCTAGTGATAGTTACTTGACATTCCTGACTAATGTGTATTTCTGATTAATGAATACAACGGCATACGTACCTTCATGGAAGTATAGAAAATAGCTTGGATAACAGCGTTAGCCATGAGAAGACCAAGCAAAAAGGTACCAAAGTCAGTGACATTCCTTGAATAAAGACACAATCCTGTCACTAACATCGCATAGTTGGCTACGTTGGCGGACAGCAATAAACAAAATCTGACTGAAAAAAGTAATGAATTACATTTTCAAAAGTTACCTTAAAGGTCTTGAAAAAATTATTATATATACATATAAACAATTTTTAGTGTATTTCATTTGTTTACAATTTTTATAGAAACCAAGTCAGTTACTTTTCAAGTGGCTAGTTATGCGAGCCTAAAGTTCTAAAATACACAGTGTTACAGCCAATTAAAATGGCAACTATAGCTCTTGACTCCTTGCGGCCTGATGGCCCCTCTACTGGCTTTATAATTTCGACTCTTTTTGTAGCTACTAGTGAGCAGTGGCGTAGATAGCTTTTTGTGATGGAAGAGGGATATCACTGAGAATGAATATTTCTCATAAGGTGGCATTTTCCACCAAATTCATTTTCTATGTAGTATAAAGTCTTTATATTGGATTATTGTAAAAATGCTTAAATTATCAAAGAAGAAAAGAAATTTATTAGGATTTTTTGAAAACTCGTGGGGGGATTGAATTCCTTGATATTCCAATCTCCAATTCCTAGAGGGTTTCTTCGTTATATGTTTCCCAGCCGACCATATAAATAACAAGGCAGACATATTTGAAGGATTTTATTTTTGGGTAAAGAAGAAGAAATATAGAGTAGTTTGAAATAGTAATATTCCCATAATCAATGGTACCTACTATTTCTCCACACAAGTAAGAGATGATTTATGATAGAAAATGTTGGAAAAAATCCGTATCACTGATTTTCATCGGGGTCTGCTTATCAAGGTCTGCCTCTCGGCTCTGTTTGTCGGGGTCTGCATTCGCTCTATGTGTTGGTCTGTCTGTCTGTCTGTTGGCGTTATGGATTTCATATGATCTCAGTAACAGTTGCACTGATTTTGATGCAACTTGAGAAGGATACATTATTCTAGAGAATCAGTGCATTGGCTGCGGAGAAATAAACAAAATACCAAATATTTATAGAACAAACGTTTTACTTCTCACGCCAATGGACGGAAAGTATTGTAACCGCGAAAATTGCTAATTCTAGATATTTTGTTTCCTTGATGTTTCATCAAATATATCAAACTCATTTCCGTCGATCTCTCTGTCGGTATGTCAATATTTTGGTATGTGGCTATGTCACTGTGTCGGTATGTTTGGTATGTCGTGATATCGCTCACATATTTCAGAGGATACAGAGCGATGTATATAGACAGCCTTAATACAGAAATATATATGGCATTTGCAAATTAATTCAGGGCCGACAAGAGGCAGGGTAATTTCCACGGTTTCCTGGTTATGGGGGGCGTGAATCCGAAGGAAGCCCTGAAGAGTTAAACTTTTCACAGTGTTGCGTAGTTTTCTTAAGGTCTTTCGTAGGCTTTCTCTAATTTGTTTGTTTGTGTCAATTTTGATTGTGTCAAATTTATCGGATTTTTTAGGATTCAGGTAAATGCTTTTTCGACAATATATATTGAATATATGCTGCTTCCTATTTATGCTTGCATATAGGTATTTCTTTGTTATAATTATTAAGGTTTTTGAGATATTCCCGTAATTATCTTGAATGAATTGTTTGTATGATTGATGATGCTGTATTGCTTACCTTTACGAACAGGTTGGAAGGCATCTGACGAGATTCCATCTATTTGTATGATCTTTTTGCACTGCCTAAGCCCATCCAGCACATAATTGAGGAAGTATATTTTGAGAGACACGGCGACGCAAAGTACGCTGTAGCCCACCACAAATAGAATCCATATGGAAAGGCTGCCGTTCAAGATACCAATTGTAGCTGCAAATTAATTATCAATAATCAGTTAAGCTATCAAGTATCTTTGGTGTGCAAAAACTTGAAGCATAAGCGTTCTGCCATGTTTCCACCAATTTGGGTGGAAGTGGATTGTATTCTACTCCCCAGGAATGATTATAAATTTAGTTTCAAATTGATGAGATAACAAATATGAAAATGTCATGTTCTTACTTGTGTAATACGAGTACCTTCACGATTCACCCATGCCAGTATTTGAAATATACTGCGCTCATATATCAGATAGCACATTTTATTCGCGTATTTTTGAATGACGCCAGTTTTAAACAAATAAAGAAGAAAATATACTCTCAAAATCTGTTGACTATATTTTTAATTTGGTTACCAGAACTGACAGACTTACGGACTGATATCACGACCCAACAACTAAGGTTCCACGGACTGTTCTACTAGTCAACGATGAATGTTGTATGTCAATTAGAAAATAACACGGGACCGAAAAACCTCCAGAAAAAAATTGAAATTGAACATTTGAAAATAGTTGAAGTTTCTGTCTCTAAGCTTTCAATAAAAAGATCGAAACAAGATATAAACGAAACACTCCGAATGATGTCAGCGTCCAAGTCATCACCTAACCTTTTTTAAATATCATGTTAGCGAGGTGTGATTGGTACTTGATGTATAGGTGTATAGGTCGAGTACAACCCAACTCTAAAAAGGGCAAAAGAACATCTCTGGTAACTACGATTTGTGACTATTCTCTGCATTCTGTCCAAACTCATTGAGGCTGTCATTGAAGTTTAGCATCTGAAGTAGGTGAACAAAAAATCCCTGGTTAACAATCGCTTGCACGGCTTTTAGAGGCAGTCTCAAGGAAGATCATGTCTAAGTTACCAATAGGTTACCAAGAAGGAATGCGCCTCGGCGTTGTGGAATGAGCTGCCGGGGACTTTGTTCCACGATGGTAACAATCTACATCATTTTGAGGTCAATGTGAATAAATATCTATGTTTTCGCAGTACTTATGACCCGCGACAAGCTATCTGCCTTTGCGTGAGGGTATCTATAAAAAAATACAGAGCTTTTGAACCGCGTAGGAATTCTGCCTTTATGAGATATAACCTTCTTTCCTGAAATTTTGTCTAGTCTTACCCATGAATATGACAGCTCCCAAAACTGTAAAGGTGGTGTAAGCAGTCGCATTTATATCTGGATGACGATTTTGGTATAGCTTGATCATTATCAATACCGTTATTATATACATAAAGCTGGTATCTGGAAAATATAAAGTGAATTAATTCCTGGAGGCGTTGTAACATTTTACTAAAACAACAAATACGTTGTGACTCTGAATACCCCAAAAACTTGTTGAAAAAATAGTGCGCATCGTAGAAACAACAAGAAATACGCTTTTTATATATTTTTAATATCTCGTTACTACTTAAGTGCTTCGAAGCTTAAGACAAAGATGACATATGACATCTCGTAAAATTCTTCCACCCCTTGATTTTTTCAATAATATGAGGTAATCATTGTAGAATTTCACAAATGAAGCAGTATTATCTACTGCCACACTAAAGGCTTAATATTTTATGTTGCAGAAAATCAAATTTATTTGTCCGATTATAAAGTATACATCAATCCATTCTTATAGGGAAAAATGTTATAGAAAATTTATTGGAATGTATTCCACTCACCAAATTGGTAGTTCGATTGACTAGGACATATGTGATAGCATGCTGAAAGGAGCCCTTCAATAATAAGTGCAACCCCCATTGCATGGAACAACCCATAATGAACTGGGATGCCTTTCTCCTAAAACACCGATTACGGAATGTTTCTCAATGATTGTCATTTATGAATGATACAATTTTCTCAAGAATTTTTCAAAGCACTCTATATTTGAGCCTTTTGTAAAAAACACCATTTACTGCATTTACATGTAAAAATCACTGGCATGATAGTGGAATGTACGAATAAATAATGCAGATTTATAGATTTATATTTGATGTCATAATAGTGCACTTTCCGCCATACCATTTTGTTCCATCGAAAAAATGTGAAACTGTAAATATTCGTTAAATGGTTAGGTTCAATAGCAGAAAGCCTGCATTTATCAAATCCTTTTTTGGTGGCTTGGCTGCTTTATGGACTATCATAGAAGATGTCACGCTGAAGATAACATTGTTGTATGTTAGGAGTGGTACCATACTTCAAGAGGTGGCCCTGGAAGTCTTATTGAACTGCCAATTGAAAGAGGAGACTTCAACTGTAAATATCTAGCATGACATTCCAGGTTGAATTCCACTAGTGGGATCCCATTGTCCAGCCATGTGACACAAAATGGGCACGTCATGTACAGTCGACACACCATTCATTCAATGACCAGAAACTGCAGATACAAGATTACTTCGCAAATTTTTCATCAGAAAATTTATGACCAGAGCTGAAACTAGGCCAACCAAGAATGTCTTGTCATCCTGGTGATATCCACAGAGCAGCAAATCTTGCCCATGAAGTGTGACCTTCCGGCCTATTTTGTAGTAATTCTGATTACTATGGATAGAGCGCATTTTTGCTACTCGGTATCACTTCCAACCCAGCAATAATTCTTATAGTTTGTGGCGACTTTGGCAAATTTGACCGTTGATTGGTGGTGAGGGGCTCTCCCCGTATACCCCATCGCTGTAAAGGCCTCTAATTAATCGATCAAGGTCTGAAATGATTTTGCTGAGAAAACAAAATTGAATCGTTAGGAATGTTTACCTTTCTGAATTGGATAATCTTGTGCCTGTCCATTACTACAAAAATGAACACAATGCCAAATACGACGTAACCTATATTGGAAAAAATGTGATTGAAGTCACTGAGCCCAAAAGCGGGGTGGGCACAAAGGAAATTGTAGTAGCACATGTCTTCGTTACCTGTTATATTCACCATCTGAAAAAAAAATCATTATAAGATATCCATCAATCCTGATTTATCAGGCAAATAATGATGTAACGGTAGCCTATAGTGGGTATATAGATAAAATATCATTAATGGATGAAGATTTTTATTACTCTAACAATATTTGTGGAGCTTGAGCTGCATTTCTACAATAATGATTATCTTTGAAAAAAAATTCAGAACATTAATGAGATTTCAAAATGTTTTTCTAAATAGGTTTCCTTCCTAGGTAAATTTGAATCCTGTATTTGGGACGATGTCAGCAAAAAAATAATATTTTCGATTTAATTTTCCATTCATATTTGTTGATATTCCTATCATATCGCCATTCATGGAATGCTTCTCACAGCAGGGCGGCCATCAGTTCCATTTCACCAAATTATATATTCTGAATGTTTCCTCAATTTCTCATAGATCCCTTCATCAGAACTGTATTAAAAGTACCAATGTGCAATGTATATCCTTGCAGATGAAAAAATAATTTTCTAAATCGGTTCAAAATTGACCGAGTTCTGAGGCAACAAACTTTAGAAAAATACCCAAAAAAGAATCTAATCTTTTACTGATGTCGGTTGAAAAAGAGGATTAATTCAATTCGATTAGTAGTTTCTGAGTGTTTTTGGACAAACAAACATACATCCATACACACATACAGTTGAAATCATGTAACATAAATGAATTAGTTGTAATACCAATAGTATTGAATATATATACACGGTGGTAATTAATCAACCTTCTTTTTGAAGTGAGGAAAAATTATTAATACCTAAGTGATACTTCAAAAATGGATATTCGAGCGAATATGGTTAAATGAATACCGTCATACCCTTTGATAGGTGACAACCAATTGGACCACAGGAATGCTGTAGAAGAGCGCAATACTCAGCGTATGTGAGAGGTAGTTGTAGGAACGTTTCTTAATTTTTCGTGGATGTCTGGCCAATAGAGACAAAGTCAGTTTGTTCTCCTTCAACAGTTGGAAAACCTGTTGTTCATCCATGTGTTGATAACTGTCTATCACGATCACATCTGTAATTGAGACAAATTATCATAATCATAACCGCCATCAAAAAATTATCATACTCCAGATCAAGCTATGTAATTCCATACTCATTCAGAGGGTTACGAAGATGGTGATCACGATCAGGCACATAATTGCGCCTGCTATATTGGATTTAGAATAATGTTATTCATCCGATACATATCTTGAAGATGTTGTTAAGAAAAGGGCATTTCGCCATTTTAGATATCGCATCTGCTATCTTGGAATTAAAATGACGTATTTAACTGCATACTTATCTCAACAAAATTTGTGTGGAATACTTCAGGTAAATCAATCAGGGAACACCGCTAAGATTCACTTGCAAGTTTTATGCCGTTTTATTCCCCACTCTTTCGCAGCAAGTTTCAGTTTATCGGTAGCTTCATCTGTTCATTCTACCCATACTTACCATCGAAACTATACTTGGCAATGGTTCCATATCTATTGAGCACCATCTGAACTCCGAGCAGCAGGACTGCCAACAGCAGCAAACCCCCCAAGGCTCCCCAAACTGCTTTGGCGTATCCCTTCCACCCTAGGCCGTCCCTCACCAACACCGTCACTTTTGTCTCAATGTTCGCGTCTGCGAGGGGTTTTTCTCTGGTTGTCAGCGGAGAGGGGAGGGCTGAATGAGACTGGCCGCATTCAGTGTCATCTGGGTGGGCTACCAGCACCACGAAGAACCCTTGAGATGATTGGAAGTCCTTGCGCTATGGAAGAATATTGTCATAAAGAATGATTAAGAGATAGCTACATAACACAACAATCTGGACAGGATGTCCATATCTCAGAGTAGGTAATAGGTCTTTAGCTTGTAAGTTTGGTTGTAAAAGCCCTTAAAGGAAAAGTTTCTTTTAATCACAGTGAATCAGATTTGCCCATAGCTGATACAGCGGTAAGTGAAAGGTCGAATGGAGACATTGCATTGATTGCCCTCGTAGTAGGTCTCAGTCCTCTGTTCGATACTTTCTGGAGTCTTGGCTACAATGCTTCTACCACGTTATATGATGGCGAACAAATAGCGCCTTTGTCACTTTCGGTAGGATCGAAATCACTTTCAAAATATTTTCCCAAAAATCAATATCTCAGCTTATAAATGGAAAATGTATTTTATTAAATTTGAAATTTCCTTTGTAACACGTACTTTTATAGAACAGTCATCTAATATGTTTCCTACAGCTACTATAAGATATTCTCAGTAGGAACTGTGTAATTTCAATACAAAGTGTATTTCTGCATTCACCATGACATTTCGTTTGTATTTCTAAAACTGTATTCAGATCACAGTATCAGGTTTTTACTTATGTCTTTTTCAGTAAACAATAAAGACATAATTATATAAATGCAATTTTTCAGTCTTATCTACTTCTTTACACTATTTTAGCAAGAAACTGAAAATTATTTCATTTGAATTTACCGGAAATACTTGAGTTTGAAGCTATTTTGATAAATTTGGCGACACTGTACTACTTACCCTTATTGTTACGGCAGCTTTAATGTTCATCGTTTGATGAACACCTTCGTATTTTATGTCCTTATACATGTCAAAAACCGGACACTGCAAAACAAAAAACCACTTATATAAAGAATAAAAAATATCACTAGCGTCAACAGATTACGAAAAAGAGCATACCATATTTTGTTCAAAAAGCTTGACATTAATATGTGAATCCTTGCTTTAAAAGTTTGCGTTTTTCAAATGATTTAAAATCTTCAGCCAGTGCTTGATAGTTGTTCAAAACTGTACCTGTCTATTGTTTTGTGAGTCAGTTGCCGTTTTCGTCACCGCATGATCTGACACAAATTTTGATAAAATTTGGGTGTCATTATGCTGTGAGCCTAAGGAAAACACTTTATTTTGACATTACATTTCTCATAAGCTGATTGGTCTCCAAAACATCTTATAAGCCTTCTCACAAAGAATGCATAAATTAAAATATGAACGGCAAACAACAAAAATAAGTGCAAGTTTTTTAATATTAATAAGAAAGAAAATTACGTTATGAGGGAATGTCACTTAACAGCAAATTAATTAATTAATTAATATGGTATTACTACGCGCTATAATTGAACATAAATGCGTGGAAATAGTGAGATGTTCCACACAACTCCCTGTTCTTCCAATGTAACTATAATTTGTTATTATTAATCCTTGTATATAAATTTCACAGCTTTATCTACTTTTTTAAATATTGTTCACTGCAGTGTATGTTGTAATTAGTAACTACTGAAGACAATGTAGTCTTAAATTATAGTTGCCTTCATACCTTAGCATCTTGTATGGACATAGTCAAACAGACTTCATCCTCGGATTCCACTTCGACCACCACAGTGTCCGAAGTCATTTTGGTGAACTTGTAAAAGGCATATTTTGGTTGACTGGGCGACACAGTGAGTGTGTATGATTTACCAGACTTCAAGAAGAAGTCCTTCTGTTCTTCAAGTTCTACATGTACCGAGACGGTGGTTGGAGATGACGTCGATAACCCTACCACAAAACTTTGGGCGGTCATCAGCGGTAATGTCGAAAATTCTGTAAGTATATAAGTACTATCAGAACTTATCTTAAAAATATAAGATAAGATCTTGCAGAGGAAGTCAGTGTCTTAGTATAGAGAGTGTCCAGCATTGATATTGCCGATTTTACATGTGAAGAGGATAATTCGATCACAATAATTTCTTCGCTTACGCGTTCGAAGAACAGTAAAAGGATGGTTTCGTGTTTTTCTTCATCTAATGGATATAATAATAAGCTGCACATTTGTAATATTTGATACAAATGGGAAACATCGCCGGTTGTTTTTCAATAACTGTATATTCCTATGAATCCTTTTGGTGATGGCGAAACGAATAAAATATCAATCCAATAGTAATAAAAGATATCTTCTCAACAAAACTCTACGGTAGTGTGGGAAATGAGCTTCCTAAACTTCTTGATTACTTCTTGATCACATACATCTGTGAGCTGCTTGGATTGCTCTTATCAGGCCACCAGCCTGCCAAATCAGATCCAGATTTTGGTCAGGGGGAGAGAGGCAGGGACATGCAAAAACTGAGATAAACAAACATCCAATGACCTTGAGTTAGAGTGTACGCCAGCTCGTCACCTGGAAAGCAGTGACTAGAAACGTTATAGTAGTAGATGGCTAAAATGTGCTTATATCTATAAATAATAACAGTACACCATGAGGGTTGTGTGCCTTTGACCTTGAAAATGTGGTTGTTGTAAAATCCAATCCATAGACATAAAATTAAGCAATTTCTGCACTGGGTTCCATCAATAAAAGTCGATTTTCACTGACGCGTTTTGCTTTAATTTCTATAGATTGCCAGATTGACAATGGCTATCAAGGATACTTCATAGGAAGCTAATTGAGCATGAGTATATACAATGATTATCGTAACTCGCATTCTATTCATCTATATTTCTCTCCTATTTCATATTTTCGGTGTGTAGGATAAATAAAGCTGTTTTACTGGAGTTGAAAGAACGCTAACATATTTTATGTCTTGAAATATTATGTGTGTTAAAATATTCCGATCATTTTGACGGCGACGATTGAGGTTTGAGAATTCCTCTCACACTCCAGAAGCGCTAGGAGCATAAATTAATATTCACATTGACTTTGAAACGCTGTAAACAGTATAAGCTACTATTGGAGAATTGAATTGCCCGGCATCCTAGGTTCTCCAAAATGAAGACTTATGGAAGAGTCTTCTGGTGCTGGAAGATCGATCTGGTGAAGATGCGCACGTTGGGCGTCTTTATTGTTAGCTGTACTGATGACTGTTATTATTGGTGACAACTTAGTAACCAGACAATCTGACAGTCTGACGATGCTTCTAAGATTAAAGTCAACAGCCCATTTGAAAATTGACGTTTATTTGTGAAACGTGGTGTAGAAATTGCACAATCTTTTCTTGATATTATCACGATGAAAGCTTATTTTGTAAGTATTGCTATCGAAAAGATAACTAAACCCTGATATGAAATCAGATTTTTCTAGTTTGTATATGTATCGAGCACTGTATAATGTTTTATCTGTGATTCAGGAGCTGGATGTGGAGTATTTTCATGTTTTTTTGGGTCGCTCCCTCAAGAGATTCTTTCCACTGAACCATTACCTAGTAATTGAAACAACAACACTCACGGTAGTAAGCTGTTAGTGCAATTAGTTTGGGGATTTGGAGGTGACTTTGGTCCATCAATTCCAAATTCCCAGATCTCTCATTCAAAAGTAGAGCTCGGAAACTATTCGAGGAAAACAAAGAGCAGGCAATACAGATAATGACACTTATCTACACAAATATATTGTAATATCAATGTGTGACATGTATGACAAACATTAGTATGAAATTATAGATTCATGTTATTGACTTACCTTCATTGATGATTTCTCGCATGAAATCATGGCACATGATTTTGGAGACATTGTGAAAAAGTGACGTGCTCCAGTAGTAAGATTCTAACACATTATTTCCATTGACATTATCAATTTTATCCTCTCTACCTCTTTGAGGCTCGACCACCAAAGGTACGGTCCACGCAGAGACTTGTCTCCTTTGTTGGGCCACCACGAGGATAGGTAACCGCTGGTTAACTGACTTTGGTGACCAAGTTCGGATCAGAAACGGATTGATGGTCTGGAACAATAATACATTATTATGAACCACTAAGGAGATTCAAAACATCTTTGAAAATTCAAAGTACCGTTGTTTTAAATTTTTAGGCAACCATTGTATTGCAAAACTGTTATATTATGTATTTGAGCATAGCAATTGTTTCATAAATCGACGAATATGTTCCCTTCATGGATAATTATTGAATAAAATTACTTCATCTTATGAAATATAATTGATAAAACATTAAGACACTTGGTCTTCACCCACGCGCCGATCAAGGTAATTGGTAACCATACATCTACTCGTACTACAGAGCTAGAATCATATCTCAAAACCACAAATCGTAGACTGGGGAGGTACTCATATATTAAGAAGCCCTGTCATCGATTAACATTTATATAAAATCACTTCTTCCAGTCAGTACAAAAAATCCGTTCCCTGAGTGGAATTTCGAGTGCGAGGCGGTTTTCTAAGCAAGAGAAAAATTTTAAACATGGGTAGACATTATTGATGTGAAAAAAGGAGATTAGTAAAAAATACACGCTAGAGAATATCGAACCAAGGGTTTGTCTAAAGAATGAACACATATACTTCTTTATCATCATTCTGGAAGAAGCGAAAAAATAAAGTGAGTGTTCGATAGTTTTGGTAAAATAGAAGCCATACGGGAAGGTTCAATCATCTACACAAATAATAAAGATATTTTCGAAATATATTCCTGTGATGGAAACTGCTTTCAAAATTTGATGAGCAACAAGTCATTCCTATACCCAATAGAAAGTAATGCATGTCCCATATTGTATCTACCATTAAGCATAAAGATAATTTGATACCATTTAAGATATAAGCTAATGACGTTACGCAATTACAATCCAAACAATGCTATGTTTAAATATCTTGAATCTAAGAAACAATAGCTATATGTGAAACATATGATCTCACCAACAATCGCCAATAATACATTCATAAGGACCCCATAACACAAAGAAATCTGCCTGCAATCACAATAACAACGAATTATGGCAAAAACAAACTTCAAGTAGCAATATCTGAACTGAATTTACATATAGAATAAGAAACGCTAAACCATGGAACAAATTGATTGGAAGTAAGCTGCACATACTGCGTGTGCTGAAATCAAGATCTCGAATGCTAGACAATAAAGGAAAATACAACAATGTCATTTCAAAACAACTCACAATGGATGCCATCTTCAGGGCACCTGAATCAGTACGAAACATGCGATATCTTATTAAAAACGTCTAGAATACTTATTTTTGATCCATTAAATTTAAACACCAATCTGGGAGAAAGTTTGGCTCCATTTGCTTTCAACAGGATCCAATGTGCTCTTCCTGTATGCAATCTTCCAGCCTCGAATCTCGCTTGAAAGGCCAGGTCATTCAATTACACCACGAACGAATTCAGCAGTCCCGTTACGTAAATAATTGCTTTACATTTGACAATTTGATTGCTCGACCAATTCGATAAAAGCCAATTACATGATTTGTATGCGTGACTGATGTAAAAGACTTCTAAGGTGGGCATTGCTTCCTTACGCGACGCAACGTGTTGTTTATCCTTGTTGTGTTCGCCTCTTAGATGGATAATGGATAATTTCTGTTGAGCCTGTGGTAAAGATCGTGGAATCTTACATGCTATAATCAAATTGCTCTCGCTGAATTAGTGCTATAGTTTCGTTGCGAGGTCGCTGAAATGAAGTCTTGAATATAACTATTTTAACCTCTTTTGACAGGTTCTCTCAGATGACGGTCTTGGTCTATATTGAAAGCTTTACTGAGTTCCCGGAAATTGTCATTTGATCAAAGAAACATAGGTTCAATCAACGTATGAAAGTCAGTGCGATTTTCTTGATTTGTCTTCTACAGTCCGTTGGCAGCATCAGTACATGTTTTGCTACGAAACATATTCTAGAAATAGCTTCAATTTGTGGCAATTAATGAGGAAATAATGATATGCGCACGGTATTTACATACATTCTCACGATTTGTCAACTAGAATACTAACAGCTCAAAAGAATTGGCTGAAGTTTTTGTTTAAAATGGAGTTAAACTTTGCAGACAGGTTATTTTTGGATATTCTACTCGACACGACGTGAGTATAGTTGTAAGTATTGAGCGCAAATAATTTCGCGTTTTGTGGCACAAGATATGCATTTAGAAGCTACTACAATAGAGGATGACGTCGCAAATTATTTCACAATGTTTTCTAATATACTGTACAATCCAAAATCAGAAAATTGCGTTGAGTCTTATACATAAATGGCACCTAGAAAGAAAACAGATGAAAAGAAATGAATTTAAGAAATTGCCGTCAAAAGCATTCTGAATTTCCTAGACGGCACAACATTAATCACGCATGCATGTAACCGATTTTTATCGAATCTCTGTATCATTAATTAATTGACTGAAAGAACGTACACAATGGAACTACCGAATTATCTCACAATGATATTGAAAGATGTGACCTTTCAAATACCTTGCAAGCGATTGTACAGGAATTTCGAACACAATACAGTTTTTATCTCATGGCGGTTTATCCAGGGAGATACATTTTTAATCCTTGTATTTTTTTAAGGTCAACGAATCTCGTCCAAAAAACCGGACTTATACGAGTGTACACAAGTGCTACTGGCTATTCGGAGGCTCCCACTGCCCGCTCTCAATCCGTATCCGATGAAATATGAAATAAAATCAAGATTATACGAACAAAAATCTTGTGGGCCATAATCCACCAGAAAAATTCATCAGTCTGTCAATATATATACAGATCCGTGGTATTGGTTGGATCATATATACGCATCATTTTTTTAATCAATTTTTGCGCTGCTGTCTTTGCGGTAACTTCCATAATGAAGATCCTAGGTACTTGGTTCCTCCAGAGCATTTGATCAAAAGATCTGAACTACAAATTCCATTCAGATTTTTACCGGACTCAAAAATTCTACGTATGGTGTGCGGCGTCCTTTTAGATAGAATATAAAATACAAAAATTACAGGCAATTGTAAAATTTGAATACTCGTACACATTGCAGAAGATATTGATATTAAATAGTTTTTATGTTTTTTTTTTCGTAGATACACGATATTAGTAAGGGATTTTATATACTCACTGCAATATGGACTCCTTTCAGCGACTAATCAACGTAAAGGATAAGGGATCTTTTCATTATACTTTTTGTTATAACTATGGGATACATCGCTTGAGTAGAAGCTGCTAAAATTTGTTTTTACGTTTCCACATTAGTATCTCTACTATACACATCATAACACAAAATATCCTAGCAATGTAACCGTATCTATGGATTTATGTATTTTATGCATGTATATATTATAAATTACCTTCAAGTTTGGTATGTTCCTGAATAAAAGCACAACATGATGAGTGGCGTTGATGGTATAAACTGCTCGATCTGTAGTACTTGGTTCCTTTTGATCAATAACTAGCGGTACAGTACCCAAGGTGATACCTACGATGTGGAACCAGATGATCGGAGTGACGAGATGGAGCGACCGAGACATAGCACCACCACAATCCCTTCAAAAACATAAATATCTATTGGTACGTTTGCAAAGTGTTATGCCACGAAGAAACATATTGAGTTTGAGATCCATGGACGGAAACTTATAATATTGGGGCCTATAGCGCGGGTTTTTTTAAGACATGCGGTATCCCAGCTAACCCCAGAAATGGGTTAGGGAGTCTTTCTGCTTCCAATACAGGAGAACATTAGGAGGAATGTGCCTCACAGTTCACGTTCCTTCCTGGATTTCTCTATAGTAGAGCTTCTCAAATTAAAAACGTCATATTTTGCACTGTTTGTCGAATCTGCGGAAAAAGCTAGAAAACTTGTTATTAACACATGTGGTCCAAGGGTTGCAACAAGTGGCGCTGCCCATTAACGCCTTTTAAAGTCAATTGACCTAACCTTTTTTGATTGCCAATGTCCGCGAAACATGGCCCACTACGTATCACGCCGATGCAGGTAATCTAATGTATTTGCAGCAATTTGCTATCACATCCTTACCTTATGACGTATTTGCTCTCTACAATCGGCCACCGAGATATACTTAAAGGTTTGAGTAATGGACGAAACATGCCATAGCCGGCCATATGTAGAGTGGAGAGTATAAATTTATATTTTTTTGTATTACTAAGATAGTTCGTAGGCCTTTAGCTAATTTTAGATTGGATTCATATTGCTGCATAGTAAGCAGCGAGTTAGTTTACCTGGTTGCAATTTTTCAACGTTTCGGAGCTCATAATTCGTATACAAAGTCGATTTTCATAAGGATCTTAAAAATATGTTGCTTCTGCTAATTGAATAAGTTTTGTGTAAGTAAGGATGGATACAAATAATTTGTAAATTTAAACATATGACCGTGCATACATACCTGAAATGCGTTAGCTTTGAAAACACTGAAAAACTACATCATAAATCAAATGCAACCAATACTACATGGTAGTTACCTGTGAATGAAAATAGGTATGTACAAACACATCTGAACTTTCGGTTTCGTTATCTGTATTTGATAACCAGCACTGCACCTATATTATGTTTACTTTATGATTCAATAGACCAAATATAATTTTCATATCTGATTATTTGTTATAACATATGGTTCATAGTTTCACTGCAAAACTAAAAAAATATTGTTCAACACGTAATGATGGAAAATTATTAATATTTCTTTAATAAATAGATATTTTATGAATTCAAGACAATTAGTTAAAGTAAACTAACTCCGTACCTTCTATGCATACATGTAAATATACTTCAAAGACAATGTTATAAGATATTCTGCATATGAAAAGCGGACTTGCTTCCTCAGTCGTAAAATTTTTGTTGTATAATAAAAAATATTTCTATTAGAAATGAATACGCTCCTAGGTACTTTAGACAGAGGAATTCTACCTATGAGCTGGAGAACAGACGATCAGTAGCCTCTGCCATTCTGTCGGAAAATCTGGAGATATAACAACAAGTTAAACTTCAGTGCCTCCAAGATTATATTATAATTTACTTGAGTACAAAAGCCAAAAGCCAATGGAAATATGCCGATTTTTTATGCAATTTAACAACAGACAACTACTATGTTTTCAACTGTAGCCCATAGATGATAAAATAAAAAAATATAATGAAAACATAACTTTTGCTTTTACTTCCCACGCCAATTGTGATCGTGAAAAAATTTAAAATTCGAGATATTGTGTTTTCTTGTTCCATGGCACATATATCACGAAAAACCGTTCGTCTATTCCTCTGTCTGTCTGTACTGTTATAACTTGGAAAATACCATTCTGATTTTGATATCATCCATCATCAGTATGACAATGACGGTAAAGATCTGTACTGTTTGAAAATCGCATTGGCGGCAGCAAAAAATGGGAATTCCAAAATTGGGGTTGAGAGTGAGGGGTGACGAGGACGAGATCTAAAAAAAATTAAATATGATAAGACGTTCAATCATCTATGAAATTTTGAGCCGGTAGTACTCCATACTTTTTGAGGTATCGATCCAGTGGCAGCAGATAAACAAATCTACGTATCCATATAACAACTCACCATACCATACTGTCTACCATTCAAGCGATAATAATAATAATAATTATCTTTATTTTAGAGTATGCTTACAAATAGATTTTCACTACTATTTAGCACATAATGAAATAGTGTCACTAAAAAAAAAGAATGAGAATGATACTGACGAACGATGGGATTAGAACATTACTCTAGTTTATCCGATTTCTGTTTAAACCACAGCGATAACTACACATTATTGCATTATATGTGAATAAGGAAAATAAATAATCTCAAAAGTGAAATTTTGCCTCTAGTGCAGTTTACTAAATATTCTTATCAAATTTCAGAACTGTTGAAAAAGTTGAAGCGATTTTTGGAAAACTGGGAAAACTTAAAATATATGTAAATGATCATCAGCTCCAAAACCCGAATCAAATATCTTATTTTTCTAAACTTATACTAGTGCGGCAACCTACTTATTTTATCGATAGAAACGTATCTAAAAGATTGCACACGGTTGTGTTCATAATATTTAACTTCAGAAGCCATTTTTTCAATTCACAACCGACCACTAGGGTAAATACGGTTCCAATTTTCAGAATAATTCTATATTTGTTTCTATGGTAACAAGAATTTGAAACGATTCGTCAAAAGGCATCTTTATCGATTTAGGGAACCTTAATAAGTTTTAAATTAACACTCTGTAACTTCATTATAGTATCCTCAGTATATTGGTAAACGGCTTTATCTAGGTATAAAAAATCTAGAAATTATTACGCAAAAATTAATCAAAAGGAAGGAGGCGACATTTTAAATTCTTGGACTGTACACAGCAGGCATTATCAAATTTGCAAAAATACCGGTCTGTCTGGTAAAAGGTTTCAGATAAACGATATGTATATCTGGAGATGGTCGTGTGACATTTTTAAATTCTTGGAAGAAGGTGATTGTCCTGCTTGTTTCAAGTTCATTGCGCCCTGTAGATTTTATAAATAAACATAATCGATTCAATTAATGTAGTCTGTGAAAGAAAAGGACAAACACCAAAGGTGTATGTCATCTATATGTTAATGTTGGATAGCTTGCAAGATAAAAAATATGTAGATTGAAATATGTTGATTCTGGATCAACGCTCTGGTTGTTAAATACATTTCTGTACACCATCCCTTTTACCTAAAGGTGTTCATAGGAATGTTACATATCAAGATTACGTTTTCTGTTGAAAATGAAAATGAAATTGCGTATAATAAAAATAAAATCTTGCGTAATCTAAAAAATTCAATATTTTTTTTCTAGTATCCAAATACTTCCATGTTTTGAGAATGTTCTTCAACGGTAAAATCCCAACAAAATTTCCAATAAACTGGACGTCAAATGGAGGGTCAAATAATCGAAGCTATTTTACTTTACCGTTGAAATGTAGGTATCAGTAGCAATAGCTGTTAAAACAAAAATGGACTGAATAGGGTACATGAAGAACACACGAACTGATATTCTACGTGTTCATAGGTCGTATGTATTCTAGTAAAATTTTGTCGACAGATATTGAGGAGAATTCTCGTGATATGAAATTTTTGAACAAAAACATATGTCTAGCAAGTACGAAGTAGTATTGGGGTTAGAATTTTATAAATGACATAACGTCTTCTAGAATCTCTTAATATTTTTAGACCTCTCGATATCCCATCCCACAGCCAAACTTAGACTCTCCCAAAAAATTTTGGAAAATGATCAGGGCCCTCAAAAACATCCAAAATGAAAGATTCAGCGTTTATAATTTTTTTTTATTTCTTAGCGAGACACTACAAACTACAAAGACTTTTCATCGATGTCACAGTATTATTAGTGGGAAAATTTCACCAATACAAAAAATTATTTTCCAGTGATAGAGCGGGGCAAGGATTAGTAAATATAGTACAAACAGAGACAGAACGACGAAAATGAGTGATATGGCTTTTTGTGACGCATGTTTCATGAAGCATCAATCTCGGATTCGGGATTTTCGCAATTACAATACTATTCCGCCTATTGATGTCAGAAGTAAAGTTCACAAAGTAGATTGACTCAGTCGAACTTCCCGTACAGATTCGCATAAGTATCCATGCTTTCTTATTCGCATTTTTTTGTGAGTCTCTGATCGAATCAGATATGCCTGGTAGTAAATTGGAACGTCCCACTTTTGATTAATGAATTATTTCAATTATTTCATTATTATTTGAGAATATTGGTTGATCTAGGCTTGCCAGGCCTTGTAGTGTTTACATGGGTGTCATATTACATAAACAACGTGCACAAATTACGCATAAATTACTTCAACATTATTTTGGTTTTATTGTAATCGCTCCGATGGTTTTTGTTTTTTCGCTAGTCACTGCGCCACTAATACACCGATTTCGAAAAATTAAGCAGTAATATATACTTCATGTCTGCATCAAATCCCTAGATATCGGTGCAATGGTTCCTGAGATTACCCGGTGACAACAAAGAAAACAATGACTCGAAGTTTGACAATCAATGGCATTATGATTAAAAAATTCAGGAGTAACCCAGATGTTATTAAATCACATGTAGTTTCAATTACAACATGAGGTATTGGGAGTCTACTGGTGGAAACTTTGATGAATAATGTCACTTCTGTGGTTGACTCTGGTTTATCTTATATTTTTCCTGGCAGCATTTTAAAATCACATGTCTAAGCGACCTTATCAACCTTTGGGCTCCATCGGCAGCCTTTATCAAATTACAAAATAAATTTGAAATTATAATGACATTTGGTATGAACTGTTTTGAGAAGCTACCAAACAATGGTCATGAGAATTGTCACATAAAAAATGCAACACATCCTGTCTTGTGATTTAAAATGAAACATAGCAGTGTGATATTTTCCTGAAAGGCGGAAATCTTGTGTTGGTGTTTTATCTTTCGGTTTATCTGATGTAACAGGCAGGGGTGTATTTCTGATATGGACATTCATTATGTCCCTTGTTACGGATTGATCAACAATATAAATGATTAATTTGGATTCTAACCTTTATATTATAATTGTTCATGCTAAGGCTTAAATTGAAACTGTTCCACCGAAAGTAGTAAGAAATGTCTTTATAATTTCTAAATTTAATTGTCCGTATTTGGTATTTTTATAACGTTTGCTGAATTTGCCAAATCGTTAAAGGTAATCAGTAATTCTCATGTGGGTTTAATGGGACCCATGGATAAGTACCTGCCTAAAATATAAGTGGTATATACTTAACATTATATCTATCACGATGAACATAAAACTAAATCAAAATTTACCTGTCCTTAGCTGAATTAATTCCGTTAGCCCCCAAAACATTCCAGTAAACAGCCCTATTTCATTCAAATATGAGTTCAGATAAAGCCATCAACATCAGGGGCCGCCTTGAATAATGCAGCGATAATCATTCAGTTAGCAGCTCAGTTCTAGAGTAACGTTTTCAATAATGTGGGAGTTTCTACGATCGTGAGAACATAATAGCGGCATCTACAGTGGCATTATGAATATCAGGGTACAGGGTGGCCAAGGTAGACTTACCCTGTACGTTATCTCAAAATCCAATGTATGTACAAAAAGTATGAATGCAAGATTCAGTTGTATTTAAATTCAATATATTTTTGATGTGTTCGGCTTTGTCTGAATAAATATCAATTTAATTTTTTCTATAATATAATGATTCTCAGTCTAGAATTATTATATTATACTTGGGGTATATATACACTAAATAAGAGTAATTGAAACCTTCAAAAATAACGATTAATAAAGATAAAATGTTTTTTAAATTTGGTATCGTGAAATTTGGATTTGAATATTGAACAATCTGAGCAAAAATAACAATAAAAAAAATAAGACAGTAACACAGTGGTAAATTAAATCATTTAGCGATGCAGATTTTGTCAAAAATTAATAAAATAAAATCCTACGAAAAATGTGCAATATATCCAAGAAATGTAACAAAATATACTAAAAATTAGGTGCAGAGTCTAGAAAAAACAATAATATATTATAATAGAGTTTATATCCAAATGTTTTTCAAGCATCCATTGGAGCATGAGATAAGATATGGGGTAACGTTATCTTGGCTACCCTATATAGGTATAAGAATTAATATTTCATGCCAGTTATCGATTTCTATTGTATAGTAAATACTTTGAAGCAACACGTGGACTTACCTATCTGTTTGATACAATTTGCAGTGTAATTAAGAAGTAGAGTTAATTACAGTTGCTGATAAGGGTAAAAAACGGTGACCTAGAATTAATTTGCTGTAAGGATGTTTTAGAACACGCCTACTTTACAGGAATTTTTGTCATTCATTATTCGGTTTACCATTGGGTGCAGCAACCTAATTTTACTTCCCACACCAATTTGCGAAAGTATTAATAATGATAATGATAATAATAATAATAATAATAATAATAATAATAATAATAATAATAATAATAATAATAATAATAATAATAATAATAATAATAATAATAATAATAATAATAATAATAATAATAATAATAATAATAACTGGCCTTTATTTACATCGGAAGTAAATAGGCGAAGTGTCAGCTATAAGCTGTTTTTCAACTTAACCTTAAACAAGACATATCATTGAAGATCAATATACACAAAATGCACAAAGAATACATATACTTCTAACAAAAACAAGAGGAAAAGGAAAATAAGTAATCTTGTACGAGAGATAAGTTACTTACATGCAAAAAAGGCATTGAAAGCAGTAGCTAAAACAATATTATAATAACGCATATCATATATTGATCTATGAAGTACAAGAGAGTAGCCTAAGACCTAGCGAGAAAACTTTTAAGACATCTAATCTAGTTTATTGTAGTCGCGTGACATTTTGAAATCTACATATTAGGTCCTCTTCATGTCACTCATTTCTGTCGGTCTGTCTGTACTCCGTTCGGTAATCCTTGGCTCCTATATAACTCGGAGAGCTCTTGTTGGATTTTGATAAAACTTTGACACTAGGTTATTAGTGTGACAAGGACGAAAAAGCTTTGTAGTTTTTGAAAATCGTTATGTATCTCGTGTATCAACATCCATCCTTATGCTTCGTTTCAGCAATACTACAATGCGGTGGGTCCAAGAGTCGCTGACTAATGCCAATACGCCTTTAAGCATATAACACGGTTGACACACTCACCTTTATTATAACAATATGGATAATAAATAATTACAAAAGTTCAATTTAGTCTTAAAAAATAGCGTCAAGTAGGTTAAAACTGTTAATCCAACTGAAGTAAGTTTTGGAAATATTATAAATTTTGAAAATCTATAAATTGTGGTATTTTCCTGAATCATGAAATATTTAAGGTCTTTTGATAGAGTCAAAGTTTTATATTGCAATTTGAAAGATCATCCAGCTCCGAAATCCGTCAACCTACGAGTACTTGACGCCATTTTGACTAATCACAGGATAACAGCAAACTAATAAAAATCTAAATCGAAGCTATCAGATATCAAAACTATGATCGGATATATCTAGATATTAATCGTAAAGAATTTTTTTTTACTGAATGTATTAATAATATAGACAATAATGCTGTACTTACTAATGACAAATCTATATTTTCAAATAATGATACGAACGTTACATTTTATATTCAAGTCGCTTTATTATTACAAGGTGAAGGTTTCCAAATTAGGCAGGTTTTTGAATATGTAAGGACGTGCATTGCTTTTCTAATATCTACCGATACTTTCAATAAAGTCATCCTTCTTATTGGCAACTGCACATTGCAAAACAGAAGGGTAGATGCTTGAGCAAATCCATATTTTTTGACACACTGCATTTGCGTTATCGGGAATGTTGAAGGGCGAGGAAGAAAAAGCGCTTCTCATCCTGCTATGTGAATCTGAATATAATCACATGGAGATATACTATATACAAAATAATCAAACTAGGAATTCGCATCAATATTAAACATAATCGAGGACCATAAAGGGCAAAAATCATGGAAAAAAGAAAATAAATTTAGAAATCAACCTAGCCACTATCTTGTCAAAAACTGGCATATTTTGTGGAAAGGAGGAAAGGAAAACTTTTATCAACGACGGTATCATAGAATCTTGATGACAACAGAGTGAATAGATGATATCTTATCATACCCCCAAAATCATATAGGTAGTTTAGTGGTAGCCTACTAGATGTAGTAATTAATTCAGGAACATGGCATAAGTAGATAGTCTCATTACTTTCAGGCACATTCATGTTTCTTTAAAGTGGGAATCGATACCATATTCCATTGGTTACAATATCATTGTCCGTTATATATTGAAGTTAGTCATTATTTATTTATGTAAATGGAGTCCTCTTGTAGCATTATTTGTATTATGTCGTTAATGTTTTGTGTAGCCTCCTGTTCTAGTGTTTCAATATTTGATACAAGAATTTTTTGAACTTGTCAACCTATAAGGAATGTACCTAGCAGTGTTCTTGGGTCTCTGCATATTTCGCCAAGCCATTAAAGTCGCTAAGGACACTGAGACTAGGCGGTGACAAAAACTGCAATTGATAGGCAAACAGATAGACAGCCACAAAGAAATTTTAGCACTCACGTCTTTAATCACGTTAAAGTGACGGGTTACCTAAATCTGTTATGCATCACATCCAAAACCGAAGAACACGACGCGACGCCAAACAGAGCAGATTGAATTCAATTTTTAACATATTTCGAGTAATCGTTACGGAAATCGCAAATGTACAGATTGTCATTTATAATATGTGCTTTCAGGATAAGTTAATACTAATAAGCAAATTCAAATCGGGCCTCTCAGATTAATAGGGTGCAGTACATAGTATAAGTACTAATACTTTATTTATCATCTTTCGAAAATAAAAAGTATCTACATATAGTAAACTACTATTTTGAAAAGGGTCAGGGCTTATTATTGTAGGTTACTAAACATTTTCATTTGAAAAGGAGTAATAAAATACATTTTGTAATATTAGTAAAACACATTTTGGTTTTTATGATAGATATGTATCGTTCATGGAAAATAAAAAAATAGTTTTCTTTACATTTTGACATTTGTTAATCTTTAAGCTATCCTTGAGTTCAAACTACACGTAGTTTGCTGTTGAAAATTTTATACCACAATTAAGCATCCTGTTTGATTTATAGATTGGTCTAAATGAAGTCTGATGGATTTGAAAAATCATAAGCTTCTAATTTTGTTCAGCTATGTCTCAAAACGAGCTTGTTTGATTAACATGCAGAAATTATTTTTGACGTTTCTAGATATATATCTATGGTAAGTCTACCAAGATCAAAGGATATCTGAGGTAAAAATCATAGTTGTTTAAAAATACGAAAAAAAAAACGGAAATGACTGCATGAAATAGGCTAAATTAGCAATAAATCATCTATTGGTCTGTTATTTTTATTTGCAACACAGTATATACAAATAGATACCGAATTAGCAATACGTTTTTTTAAAGATTACGTTACTCAAATTTAGTTATGAACCATTCCTTGGGCAAAAACAAAGTTGAATAAAATTTTTGGTCAAAAAACTTGTATACTGTCTAAGATTTCTCAAAATACTTTGGACTACCCTACAAATGAACAAGGACCCGAAAAACAAAAGAAATAATACAAGTTAAGTTCTGACTGCTGCACCGTAAATTGATCGGAAACTCGTGAAACATGTAAACATTACGTTTGGTTAATAATCAAAACTTTTTATGTGAGTCACTTTGGAAATGATCGGAAACACGAAAATCATAAAAAAAGGATTTGGAGAAGTTTTAGTGAATTTTTGGTTTTTTGAAATTACTCTATCTGATGTCATAATATGAACCGAAGGAAAGTGTGACAACACAACGATTAGCTCAAATTCGAAAAATTTTGCGATCACACGTTCACGTGCAAGAGGTGAAGCTGGAAATAAATTTGAATTTATAATTGCTAAATATTCATGAATAATAGTCTTTTGCTTTACCACATATTTTTCTTTATGTATGGATCGAATAATCAACCGGTGATATATCGCCACGACCGTGCTAGCATTGTCTTCTTCACAATCGAGAGTGATGGATCAGAACGAGTAGCGACTGTCATTGACACCGCACACCTCGATGTTCGACCTCAACTTCACGGTTAGGTGCGGCCTCTGGGCGCCAGTCACTGTCAGGGACAATCGCATCATATCATTTAAACATTATTATGGATGATTGTCTTATAGGGTGAGTGTCCCGAAAAGGCTTTTGCAGATATTATCAAAGGACATAAAATATAAAAAATTAATATGGAATGCTTTCAGGGCGATTAAATAAAACATAAATACCAAACTAATTCAGTTTTGTTATTCTTCAAAGGCAGCCGAAATGTTAGTTGATTGTTAGCAATTATATCTATAAATCATATGTGGCTTCAATAAGCTGCCATTACAAGTATAAGATGAACTGGTGGAGAAGAATATTTTGGCCCTAGCAGCCCTTTTTACCCACGGTAGGCCTCAACATTGTCCTTTAACTATTCGTGACCTTACATCTAGCTAACTGTTATGTTATCGCTGTTAGACAAGGAAATCGCACGCTGGTATGCCAGCCGAGTGATGATGAAGGTTCATCAAGTTACTGGGGTTTAACATCAACAGCTGCATGTTCTTTCACTCCCATTTTGCAGGCCTTACCCAGAATACGGAGTTTTTTTCGCTGCATAAAATTTCAGTTACCGGATCAGTTACTACCACTTAACATTGTTCAAATCAGACCAGCATCATTGGAATAACGCGTTTTTTGTCGAAAGTGGCTCCAAAACACTCGCTGAAGTATGTGACGCGAATTCAATCCAGAAAAAATAATACTGCTAGTGGACGTGCCCGATTTTCGGAAATACTCAATTTTAGATTTTTTGTCCCCTCTCATATCTCCGCTCCTTGTCACTTTGTAGACAGTTCCAAAATCAATTCAGTATCTCGATTACCAAAACGCAATAATTCAGGTATTTAGTAAAATGAATTACGGACCACCATATCCCATAAATTTTACAGACAATTTATTTTACAGTTTAAACAACCGAAAAAGGGATATGCTAATAGTAATTATACTAAAGAAAGCGGAATCTAACAGCAAGTGAAACAGTGGAGTCTTTGAGTTCTGCGCTCAGAGCCGCCATAATGGAGACATCGGGATGTTTTTCAAATGAGATCAAACAGATAAATAGCTTTAGCCCATTTGAAAGAGATAAAGAAGCATTTACGCTCCTCTTGTCCCTCTGATACGTAAAAATGCGCGCTTACCCTACCGAATACTATTTCCATTCTAAAACAAAAAAATATCATGTATAGGTCTGTTATTTTTATTTGCAAAGCAATGTATGGATATAGATACCGAATTAGGAATACGCTTTTATAAAGATTACGTTACTCAAATTTAGATATAAACCATTCATTCCTTGGGGGAAAAAATTGAATCAAATTTTTGTTCTAAAACATTGGGGTGGGGGTTAATTATCTCCATTACCCTACCTCTTGTATACGCCTATGATGAATTGACAATTCAGTATTATATCCATACAAAATGAGTCTTAAGGATCAGTTGGGTCGTTCACTACAGTGAATTTAGGATTTAAAAATGACTTTGGGTTGAGGAACTTGTGCTTAAATTACAAAATTTCATCTTCAAGAAGCTTGAGTAAGACACTCAACGTTATTTTTTTAACGGCCATTATTTACGTTGGATAATTATGACATATGTAGGTAAAATAAGGACCATGAAATCAAACAGTTGTCATTAATGATATTTTCTTGTACATAGACTTCACACTAGATAATGAAATTGAATTTTGCAAAAGATTGCGACTAATTCTCCTTATATAGTTTCAAATAAAATAATATTTGCTCATCAATGCCTACCAGCAATGTTATAATTCAAAAAAACTGTAAAATAGTACATTTTTATCAATAGTTGTCTAATTATTTTTTTAAATTCAAGTTAGTACCATAAAGAGTATTTAGCTTCAACTTTCATATCTTGAATCAATCATTTAATCTATATTATTGAGAATAATGACGCTTATTAATATAGTAAAGTGATCTTTGGGGGAAAAAACATTAAATCTCGGAGGATAAAAAGTAACATAAGCATTAAAGGTAGAAGTCTTACATGTCCTTTAAATAACATAAATTTCAAAAAACCTGATTGCCGGGTGGTTACTATTCTGTATGTATGTATAAACCTGAATATCAGCAATCGTTCGATGCACTATGTTGACCGAACAATACAAAGGGATGAGCGCCTTGAATCAGAAAGACATCTTCTGTTCGCCGGATGGCCAGTGACTTAACTGGTCTCTGGTCGGCGACCTATCTGCTCGATAAATAACAGAACGGCAGCCGCTACGATCCATCCAAGTATTTTCACCACTCGCGCTAAGACTTCGCGGGTACCATCGGCCACTTTGTTCTTTGCTCGGTTTTTTAGAGCCTCAAGTGCGACAGTGCTATATTTAAGGTATTGATTTTATATTATGCAGTGATTTTAAGAGTTTGAGTTTAACTGTTTCAGGTATGTATATTCCGAATCTTCTTAGGGACTATTATTTGTCATACACATTTTCCATAATTGTCAAATTTTCAAAACATCCCCTAAGTGAACCAAGATCCTATCAAAATCTAAAATAAACTGGTACCATATACGTATATAGCAATTTCGTAATTATTTATGATCCTTATACAATTGAACTGCAGTACTCGGTAGAATGCGTTGCTACAGCAGAAGAAGAATAAATTAGCCCTATATAGAATAAAAGGTTAGATACTCCCGAAATGCCGTACATGTAAAAAATATACCTGTAAGGTTATTCATAAATCCGATTTCTAGGTCCACAATTGGAAATTAAATCATCATTTCTATATGTTTTTGAGGCGAAAGCGTGTCTAACAAGAACCAAGGTTTGCTTGGGTCAAAGGTGTATACATAAAAATTATAACTTCTTTTATCAAATCCCAGAAAAAAAAATGATAATTACAGCCTCCTCATCTCAAATTCTCGACAACTAAATTTTTTCGAAAACGTATGAAATTTGTATGCTTATAATTTTTTTCGCTTTTCCCTTGACGATAACTCCACCGCCATTGAATCAGTTTCCAAAAAAGCATTTTCGTACTTCTCCTAATAGTAACCAATTTTAAATAGGTACTTCATTGAAAGTACATTTTTTTCGTGATGTATATGGAATGAAACAATAAAAAAAATACTTCTCCGGCTTAGTGGCGTGTAGTCACTCTCATCAATCCTCAAACTCAAATCTTTGGTCTGAATTATGATAAAACCTCAATGATCAAAATCGCGCGTCGAGCCTTGTGTGTCATAGTTAAAAAAACCATTGCTATCGGTATCGATATTTTTAATTCTCCGCTTAAGGTCTGACCCAGACCTGCTATGAATCTTAATGCAATCACACCGCATCAATATTTTTCAGGCCATATCGTTGACCGTTGTCTTCAGTTGGCCAGAAGCATTCCTACATGAGACATGTATACACAATAACTGTCCCAAGATTGTACTTCTTCCACTGGAACTTATGCTGTCTGGTATTTGAACGTGATCTAGCATGGCGCTGCCCATAATGGTGAGTGATTTTTTGTGTTTGTACAACGAAATACCTGATTCAACAAATTAATTATATATTTAATAATAAAAATATTAAAATTATGAATAAAAAATTATGACAAATGAAAAATAACAGTGAAAATACTTTTTTAAAACAAGCTGTTATTAAAATGAGCTAAAAAACTTTTACTATCAACTTATAACGTCATTAGACAATTTATATGAGTAAAATCGCAAAATTTACTCGTATTTAATTAGTTCAAAAATTTTAATAATTGAAATCAATCAGATCAAGATATTTAATTTACTTGTTTATCTACACAGGTAAGTCTTGTGACAAGCTTCATATCATATAAATTGTAATGACGTTAAAGGTTGACAGTAAAAGTTTTAAAGGGAAAGTTTAATTCATTCTTTTTAGCGCATTTGAATAAAAGCTTGTTTTTAATAAAGTTTTTTCACGTCAGCCTGTCAAAGTCAAAGTTAACCAACCGATGCTACAGATTCGAAAAATCGACCTCAATATCATAATCGAGAGCTCCAAGAACCTCAGTAGGTACACCAAAATTTCAGATTTTCTGTTTTTTCTTTTCATTTGATATAGATATTATTGGAAAGCATGAAAAACTTATGCAGATAGAAAGATTGTGTAATTAACACACAGTTTCACAATTAAAACTGTGTGTTAATTCCACAATCTTTTTATCTACATGATGGAAGTGTTTCACTAAGTAAGAGCATCTACTATCTACATGATGGAACTTAGTCCACCATCTTTAGAAGTTACCCATATCGTTACCCATATCGGATTTAGAGTGACGTCGCTTCATTTTTCGAGTTGTTCTCAGCAAGCCCTTTTATTTGATACCCATATTGTAGGAGGCATTAAAAATAACTAGTCCGCCATCTTGGGTGTTCCGCCATGTTGAATTTAGAATGACGTCACACAGATAACCATGCATTGCCATAGAAACTAAACGTGTATACAAAATTTCAGCTCAATCGGTTGAAGCTATTTGCTTCAAAATTTAGTTGCAGGATTCCACCTGAACAAACATAGTTACATACATATACATACATACATACACATACATTTCAAGTTAAATAAAAGCTTGTAAAAACACTACTTCCCCTATGAAAAGTTTATATGTTACGGAGAGTATGGAACTGCCATAACTTTCAATTTCAAGTTTATATTATTTATAACTTCACGTGGATGAATTGATGTTTTTTTTACCTTTCGTCGAATTCCTACGTTTGCCCCGAGATTGTGTTTTTCTGGTTTATTATTACTTTGTTTAGGTATTTTTCTCTGCTGAAATTTTAATAAAATATAGGATTTTACATTTTATTCAATTGTACGTCAATTTAAGTTGTATTTGAAGAAGAAATGGTGAGTGCATGTACGCTTTATAAGATTATAAGACACAATGATTGGAGAATGGAGATGTATGAAAAACGAGGTCTGAAAACGGGCTGGTAATATTTTGTTTAATAATCAGTTATAATGTTAAATCGACCCAATATATCGATGTAAAAAATATAACAGATTATTCACTACATGTTCAAATATTATTCCTCGTAATCTTTGAATTCAATCAAGTGGTTACTGAGATAGTGCGCTGTCAAACATGTCAATAAGCATATAAATGGTCAGATAAACCGACAAATAGACATACTGACACATACAGATAAACCGAAATAAATAGGTAACTTGATATTTTTTTCATGAAAAATCAAATGACGTATCCACTCAAACTCCAAAAAATTTAGGATAACAAAACTACTTTCGCCTTAGCTTGGAAAGTAAAAATATCAGATATAAATGTAAGGACACAATAATGATGCCTTTGCATACCAAAGCGGACAAATCCCATTTTTAATATTCCGCTGAAATGTCTGCAGTGAATTGGAGTCATTTTTATAAAGGATATTTACAAAAGAAGACAAATCTCTATGTGAATATCAGCAGTTAAGTTAGTTGATCGCAGAATCAGACTAATAATGTTATAAACATATACGGACAGATCCCGCTATAGTAAATCTTCGTTGAGATTTAGAACCGAACATAACCCTACCCTTAAGCTGCTGTCTAATGCATATCTATATTTTGTTTCTGTCTTTCTCTTCCTTTAAGTGTATTGAATAGCTTGGGTTGTAAACACCTGCTCTCTTTAACGTCTGAAACTTATCCCATGCTTGTCGCACTGATTTATATTATAAGAGCCACTAGCTCAAATTTGATGAATAACTTGGTACAGGCAGCCGAAACGTTGGTGAAATTATTTATTTACATGTGTTTCAAATTAGCAGTTAGAACAAGTATAAGACAAACTTACTCCCCTATAATAATTGTAAAATGTAAAATAAATTTCTTTTCTAGGGGCTTACCAAGCTGTAAACTCAGGCATCAGAAGAGCTATGTTTCCAAAAAAAATTAAAAGATAACAAAATATGCAATATTCGAGGATTAGCTGTAGCTTACATTTTGTTTTCTGCTCATTCTAGGGTTTGACACGTAACGGGCTGTCCAACTGCTCGAATAAATACTTTTCTAATAATGTGAAACGTGCCACATTTTGAGGCATTTTTATTTGTGTAACTTTGTGTATTTTTTTGCAATTATCAATCGTGGTCATGAAAGAGTATCACCAAGATATTTGTTTCATCAGATCAAAACTTCAGTTTGACAGAATCGATTAGGATTATTGTCTCTCTAATTCATCTGCTTATACTTGTACTTGCGGCAAATAAAAACACAGTGATTCATGGAATTACACTACAATCCGTAAGAGGAACAACTGAAAAAAATACATTTTTTTGATGCCAGTGGCGATAAAGCTCACAACCTCCTGCCTGGGGGGATGTACCTTATAGCGTATTTGCCATTTCGTCTGACGTGTTCGTCATGGCCAAACGGTAAGGCGTCTGTCTAGAATACATGAGATTGTGGGTTCGATCCCCACTGGTGACAAAATATTTCTTTGTACTTTTTCAAATTATTATGGAATTAAAAGCACTCATGATCGACAAAATATATTTTAAAATTTGAACTTTTTTTCATTTAGGTACATTTCAATGAACACAGCTAAAGTAGCCAAAGTGTTAGTACATTAATTCCGCCAAACACATGTAATTCTAATTAGCAGCAAGTATAAGATAACTTTGATTTAAGCACAATTACTGGTGGAAAAATGTAATTATACATAATATGGTATCCTCATTTCATTTCAGTGTATTTATTTTCATTTTTTACAGCTATACTTAGTAGTTTTACTGCTGTGCGCGAGTAAACTAGAGACGAAGATTATTAGGGAAAAAAGAGACACAAACAAAAATGTTACACATACAACGTTGGAACACTTTTCCTTCAACAGAGATTCTGTAGAAGCGGCTCCTAATGACAAACAATGGCGTATGGATGACAATACCACTATTACATCATTCAAAGAAGAATTCGGATCGAAGAGCCTACCACTGAGAGCTGCCGTAGAAAGCATTCCTGACAAGTAAGCTAAACGTCACTTACTACTTTATTATTATCATAGAGTACTTGAGAGTGACTCAGAAACATGGATTGGAGTGAGCAAGAACGTACGCCTTTTGTATCATATTTTGTAGTGATGCAATAAAGACATGTTATTATATAATTATTATGAATAACATTAATACGAAGTACTATAGATGCTCTTTCCCACACCGGTATCTTTTTCAGGTTCAGCATGCTCGTAGCTTTGTGTTTTTAATCCTTCTTTATGCTGTCGTGATACATTTACGGATGAATAATTATTCGATTGGTCTTTTTACTATTTTCAACGTGGAAGTATCACACAAACAGCGAACAGCAAAGATACGTGCTCGCTGCAGTGACCAAAATTTTGATCAGACTTCTACAACGCATCTAAAGAATTTGAAATTTCTTGTTCCAGTTGCGTCTTCCTGAAAGTAGAGGGGCTCTTTATGTTATCTTATGTGCCATAGGAAACTATTCGGATGAGTCAGCATTCGTGACTGTGTTAATACAACGCTCTTGTCAAGAGGATAACTTTTCTGAGCGGCGTGTTCTCCAGATCAGCATATCGATGGAGTCAGAGCGAGTTAAATGGCGAGAACGAGAACGCAACTCACAAGATACCTTAGATCGCCTCGAAATCACACGGTGGCAGTCACGTAATGCTGGAGACACGGGTTCGAGTCGCATCCACACTTAATTTTTTTTTATTTTTTCTCATTCCAATTTGTATCTTTAATCCCACTTTCCTGTATTCACACAGTCACGAATACAAACTCATTCGTCTAGTCTTACAAACTTCTTGGAAACAGGCATAGTGATTGGGTAACGAACTTTCCTGCTGCTACAACAACGACATGCGTGTATGCTTATTTATACCAAAGTTTACCAACTGGCAAAATATTTTCTTCTCTAAGTGGCAGTTCAAAAATTGAGAAGGCGACTGAATTGATCAGACCACATAGACTTCTAAAATGCAAGTGCAATATGAAGAGAGGCAATTACATAACGCTTGTGTGCACCATACCTTAGTTCAATCGTTTTTCAGCACATGGCAGCAAGAGCGTCTACCATTACGCGACGCCGTGGAACGTCGTCCTCCCCCCGACGAACCTATCGATGTTTCGGATGGCCCGGTAGCCATCAGACCTTCCGGCCTCCTCAACTGGGAGGCACCCTCTGGTGACGATGTCAAGCAGCAGATCATAGGAAAGCTTGATTTCAACACACCTCAGGTAAATAATTTTTCCGCATCTGCAAGCATCAACTTAATTTTTTTTTTGTGAAAAATGACTTTTGGGGTCTTAGCTAAACGGAATTATTGACGATAGCTAAATACGTATACGGACCTCAGTCCTATTCCTGGAGGTGTAACAGGACAGACGTATGTAGACTCGTTTATCATTCTTTGTAATACCTTAGTCAGAACAATACATTTTTTAAATTAGGTAGCTGCTGGAAATGTTATTATTGTATCAATACAGGGGTGGTAAAACACAAAGTTGAATGAAGGATTCTCGGTTGAATAATTAAAAACAATCACTATCACTAGCAGAATTTTGTCCTGCTAGTGGAAAATATTCTATCGAAAACTAAATATCAATTATACCTATAGATCGGAAAAATAAAATAAGATTTCATTCCAAGAATCCTGGAAGGGCTGGGGCAGGGGGTTGATTACTCCTGTTCCCCCCCACCACCAGATGTGTATGACGTTTGAGGCTTGTTTTATATGTAGGTATCTTGATATGGAACGTTCTGGAAATCATCCTGCATAAAGATATAAATGTTGTAGAACAATAAAAATGCGCAATCGGTACGTTTTGTCCATTCATCTGGTTCATGTAATCTGACAGTGAGAGATGATCAGTGTCGGATCTAAGGGGGCAAAGGGAGGTAAGCGCTCCCTGCGGTATTACTGGATGAAAGGAAAGTGCAGCATAGTAGGGCGAAAGTTTGAAATGGGCCTTTTTTGCTTTTTGAAAATATAAGAGTGATATGAAATACTTTCGGCTATACACCGCCCCACAAAAACGTGCCCCTGTTGTGCAACGTGTTGAATTGTCGGGTATCAAATGTCAGGGGTTACGGAGCATAATGTGTGCTTTATGCGTCACTCATGGTGGCCTCAAACATGTGGTATTCTCAGAAAATGAAAAATTCCCAGTATGAGTATATTCAGTCAATAATTGTAACATCAGACGATGTTAATTACCAAACTCGATACAGGCCATATAACAAATTGTCTATTCTAAATCTTTAGATCATCTCCGATCACTGCACAAAGCGGTGCTCTATCATCCCCTCTTTGACTCTCACTGGAATTCACCTCTATAATAAATTATGTTTCAGCATCAGCAAACTGAGGTTCCTGAAACGCCAGCCGAACAGCCTCCATTATTTTATGGCCTTCCCACTGGAGTGCCAAGCTATCCTCAACTGATCTATATTCCTCCTCAGTTGCCTCTATCCATAAGAGGAGCGCTGCTCTATCCACCTGGAGTTGAACAACAATTTACACTGTATTCTCCACTACATCAATACAAAAGGTTGATGTTGTTACCTAAACAAACACCTGCTGTTATAATGCCATCTACGGCTAGAAAAATCCAGTACGAGAATACTTTCAAAGGTAAACATACCAAATAATAAGTCATTATAATGTGAAATGTTAATGAATAAATTTTACGAATATTTTTTTATGATCAATATTAATATTGCTCATAGATTTCCATTTCATACAAAAAAGAGACAATTATATTACAACTACCAACACCTAATTTACTTATCGAAATAATGAAAAAATCTGGCTGTAATCTGGGCGTATTTTATATTGATATGCAATCGGCTCGTACTAAAATGTTTTTTAACTCATTCATTTATTTAGAGAGTGTAGGAGAAATTAAACATCGTTTTTTATCAATGATTACTGATAAGTTTCCGTCGGTTATGGGCCTATTTTGTAGGTAAATATATTATTTAAAGGTGTAGGCGATACCACGAGCAACCCTCAGTCAAATACTAAACGAGTAGTGTGCTACATAGAAGGCATTGCTTCATACAGACGAGAGCCCTTCGCCTTCAACCCGCCAGACTTGGATCCTAAACTCTGTACACATGTAGTGTATGCTTACGCTACTGTAGATCCACTCTCATATAATCTGGTTTCCAACGATGAATTATACGATATTGTGCAAGGTAAGTACTAGTGTAATATCGCTGAATTAAAACAGATGAAAATAAAATAAGATATTAAAAACAAGGCGCGCATAGAGGGGAATCATATGTCATCACTTTGGCCGGATGAGCACTGTTGTTGAGATGGTAAGCGTTTTTGCGTGAAAAACATATCTGGATTTTTGGATTGGGTTTGATTGGAATGAACTATCATAGTAACCAACAACAACTTGTACCACTGAAAGATTATATATTCAAGGAATCTTCAATTTGTTTTTTGAATCTGTTAAAGAAAATAGTTGCAAAATTTTTACCGAACGAACAGAATATCCCACATACTCTATTCTCTATTTTAGGAGGTTATCGTTCAGCCCTTGGTTTGAGGCTCCTAAACCCATCACTGCGAATACTGTTATCCGTTCGTTTGACCCCGTTTTCGCGGCTTTCTGCTCTCCTGGCCTCCTCCGAAGCCAGATCCATCTTCGTACGCTCAGTTTCTGCCTTTTTGGACCGTTACCCATTCAATGGCATTGATCTCGAATGGGAGTGGGCGGAGCAAACAGAGATACGCCCACCTCAGGCAGAGCTGGAGCAACAGGAGCAGTTACTGACACTTTTGCGTGAATTGGCTGCTGCAGTGGAGAAGAAGGGTAGTACTATTGCCTTATCAACTCCAATTAACAGGTATGCAATACCCTTAAATTCACCTATCTATTTACTGGCTGAGAAATTTTAGAAGAGAAACTCGGATCAAGCCCATGCGAGTTCGATCGATTATTTACTGTACCGTTATTCCTCCTTATCACACAACATTGTTACAATTAAGGCTTTTTCAGAATGACTAAAGGAGATTCATGGGAGCTAGCTGCCAAAATGGCTGATATCGTGGAGTACGTAACTGTGAGGGCATACGATCTGGAGAAAGAAGGAACTGCTAATAGCTCGTTAGACATGGTAGGTAAACTCCTTGATTACTTAAAATATTTATTTACATCTCTAAACTGTAATCTCAGTTGAATGAAGATGAGAATCATCTAAGGTTTTGATTGTTGCTGAAATCTTTAAATATTTCTATGCCCTTAGTACCAGATTCCGAATAAGAAATTACGGGTTCGGTCAAAATAACAATTGCCATTAATAAGGATCTGTCCCTGAGAAAATTACTCAACCATTGGGAATCTTTTTTATGTTTTACCTTTTTAAAAGTGAACCTCACGCAAAGGCGGATACTCTAACGCGTTTCATAAGCGCTGCTAAAGGATAAATGTCTATGCACATGGACCTTAAAATGATTCAGATTGTAACCATCGGAAACGAATTTTGGAAGAGATTCATTCGAGGTGTTGTAAGCTCGACTGACGCAAGAGCCCATAGGCACTCCATAGGCAACATTGATTCATAGTTCGATTTAGTTAATACTTGAGAAAAGGAATATGTAGCTTAAGCACAGCAGCAAGGTACATTATTATTTAGCTGTAACTTATAGTTTTTAAAGGAAATAAATATTCAACTGAATGTCATTTTTGGGTAGAATTTTGCAAATTAGTTAAGTGTTATATACTCTCTTGTGCTATTTGTAAGTGTTACATTTCGAAGGAAGTTAAGTAAGCTCCTTTATGTTATGCTCGGTCGTTGATTTATACACATAACTACTTCACGTGTATATTGAGATCGATTCAAGGGATTGCAATAGCCCTAGGTTCAATTTTTAAGCCCATTGATTTTTTGCATCGTTCTTAATTTAAAATATATATCTATCAAGGTTGAATGCACCATTGATTCTGATATATTGATGGAATCATGTTATAAGGTCATAATTGCAACTGTTATTAATTTTGCTGTGCGTGTTTATGACTTGGCCCGTTTCCTTCTCTCCCTTACCTTCCAATAAAACTAGGATATTGTACAGTTCAATCATTCTCCTCTCAAGGAGCGCGCTGTGCTATGGTGGGAGCGTCGCGGTATGCCCTCCAGCAAGTTGGTTCTGGGCCTGCCCTTCTTCGGGCGCTCCTCCCCCATCAACCCTACCTCAGACGGCAGCCACTTACAGCCAGCATCGGGAGCTTACACACTATCGCCAGGCAGGCTGGCGTATTTCGAGATATGCGATTCCTTAATGTCTTCCTCTGATGAGGCCACTGGCTGGAAGACTGGGAGGAAGCAGGACGATACCCCGTACGCGACTGACGGGAAGCAGTGGGTCAGATTTGAGGATGAAGAGAGTATCACCAGGAAAGTGAGTAGAAGTAATATAAAGCGTTGATTAAACTAGCAACTTTGCAAAAAAATAAAAAACCAGCAAGACAAAAATATGCTTCATCTGACAAGACAGTTTGTTAGAAAATTGTATAAGTGCTTGCTGTTTCAAAATATCGAACATAATTACATCTAACTGATTTATCCTGTGGTTATCTTTTTGCCACATTTTACTTGTCTAAGCTGCTAAGCAAACTGTTTCAGCTGCCTTCTTTCAAACATGTGAGTATGTTTAATTTCTTGTACTTCTAAAATCTCTGCCGGAGTTAGTGAAGTTTGTTTTGTAGCCGTCTGTGGTTTTTATTAACAACCAGGAGAACTAAATCTCGGCATAAGATTATCAATGTTTGAACAGGTTGAATTTATTAACAAGAACCACTTGGGAGGAGTATCAGTTATGTATGCAGAAGACGACGATTTTCGAGGACTTTGTGGAGAAAAGTGGCCTTTGCTAACGACTATCAATAGAGAGATGAAAGGTAAAATTAATTTCCATTTATTTTTTTTGTTTCATTGCAGGTCATACATATGTATATTCCAGCTTCACAAAATCAACATTGCAAAATGATCATTTGTTAAGTAAAAATGAAATCCTGCTTTCATTTTTGCATGTTCATGGATTCTTGATTCAATACTCATTTATCAAACTCCTAGCCAAATATTTTCTTACTACTTATAAAAATGATGAAACTTGTGAAAGCGTCAAAAATCAAATATTGTTCTTAAAACTTGAGTGTATCCAAGAAGTTATTCTGACAACGCTCGAAAAAACCGACTGAGGTGACATAAAAACAGACAGACTGACAGATCGATAGGACGCCGATGGACCAATGAACAAAACAATGGAATGATAGCACAAGCCAACGTCTCGAAGGTACTTTATACCGAATTTGAAAATTTTTGCAGGGAGAGCGCTTATCCGCCTAAAGTTTAGGGTGTAGCATGTACTGATATTTATTGAAAAAGAGAAAAATTACTAGATATGTTCACACTGCACACGTAGTTCAACCACTTTCGCTAGGAAAACTTATCAGAGCTAAACAATAATTTTCTATGATCTATTAGAATAATGAATCTCAAAAACAATCTGCGCAATCATCCAAACCCTAAGCCCATGTTTGATCCTTTTCTCTTGTCAGGTCTCACGATCTTCTCCGCCCCTATGACTCGTGAATGTCTAGGCAACGCTGACGGCCAATACAGCGACCCAACCAATTGTGCCGCCTACTACAGCTGCGAGGGTGGAATCGGTAGACGCATTGACTGCGACCCGCCTACTTTTTACCATCCGGAAAGGGGAGAATGCAGTGGAATGCCAGAAGACTGCAAACCGGGCGCTGTGGTGTACGTACCAAGGAAGACGGGTACAGATGCGAGGACAGTAATGAAGAATGCGGAAACTGTTGAGGATAGCAAACCAAAGGTATATTTATATATCGATGAATAAATATGTAGAGGCTTCAATTATATATTTTGGAGAAAATAATAATTTTTCCATTGTGATAAAATATTTCTCCAGAAATCACAAGAAAAGTTTTGAAATTGATCGATAATGAGTTCATTTATATTAAATTTTATATTTTATAATCCAGCTTGATAGAAAATATTTAAAAGATTAACTACTGTTCTATGTAGCTCCACGAATAATGAACATACAGCACTATATGTTGAAGCCAGTATACTTGACTTCAGCTCATATTTGTACTGGCAGCTAATTAAAACTAGATGTAACTAGATGTCCTGCGTTATGGATGCCAGAATCAATAAATTTCGTACGAGGGTCACGCTGAAAGTTTTTAGATACAGAAAAACTACAAGGTTTTTAAAAAAAACTTTATTCTGTTTTTTCAACATATTCTCCCCCTACCTCAATACATTTACGGATTCGGTAAAACCACTTGTCAAATTCCTGTGACCAACGTTCATTGGAAAGGTTGCTAATTTCCTCCTCAAGTACAGCAGTTGCTTCTTCATCAGTGGAAAAATGGCGACTTCGTAACTTTTCTTTGAATAAGAAGAAGTCGCACGAAGCTAGGTCCGCAGAATAAGGTGGGTGAGGCAGCAGTTTGACACCCTGTTCAGCAAAAAAATCGAGTGTTCTAGTGGCACTGTGGGCGAGTGCGTTGTCATGGTGCCATTGACCCCGCAGACCAGTCTTTGGTGGGCTCTTGCATAGTTCTTGGAAGACTACAGGAACACTTTTGGTTATATACCATTCAGAAGTAACTGTCTATTGATTTTTCATGGCTACCGTTGTGATGTATCTACTTTTAGAAAAAAAAAAGATTTTCTTTCCAACACACTTGGACCAACAATCTTCATTGGAGGTTGCTTACTTCCAAGCATCAAACTAATGGCTGCTGTTTAGTTTCGACATCATAATGATATAACCATGTTTCGTCTACTATCACGATATTAAATGTGTTTTTACTGTAACCATTATCAAATTTCATATATATATATATATATATATATATATATAAACTTAGCCCAATCACCTCTTGTTGCTTTTTGCTCACTGATCAACAAATGTGGCACCCATCTGGAACACCGCTTCCTCAGGCGAAGGTGATCATGAATGATTGTTCGGACCGCTGCCGATCCAATCCCCAGAGAAGCCTAAATCTCGGTGTACGTTATATGTCGATCTTTTTTTACCATATTTTGCACAGCTTTTATAGTTTCCGGAATAAAAGCAGAAGGCGGCCGACCTGTGCGGGGTTCATCATCGAGTGAGACCCAACCCATTTTTAACTCAGCAAACCAATTAAAAACTGTAGCCCTTGAAAGGGGCAGAGTCCCCGAAGCAATTCACTAAACTTTCCTGACATTCAGCTTGTTTTAGTCTCTTTCTATAGTCATACAAAATCAAGGCTCAACTGCACAAAATGAAACTATTCAGTTTTGCACTAAGTTATATGGAGCTGTATAATCAGGAAGAATAAGATAATCTATTCTAATAAGTTGTGGCAAAAAGATATATTTGAATCATAGCACTTTGAACATTTTTTAGCTGGACAATCAGCCGAAAAGCCTGATTATCTATCTATAATTCTATCTCAGTATACTACTTCCATTTGATGACTGTGGTTACTCAGTGAATCATTCTGATGACAGAAGTTCTTATTGTATTTAATGCAAATGTATAATCTTCCTACTTTAGCAAAATCACGATTCTAATTTATAATGTTCTTATTTTAATTTCAGGTTGTCTGTTATGTAACCAGTTGGTCCTTTTACCGCAAATCGAGTGGAAAATTTGTTCCAGAACACATTGACCAACGACTTTGCACTCATGTTGTTTATGCTTTCGCTAGTTTGGATCCAGAAAGGCTACAAATCAAGGAATTTGATGCCTGGGCCGATCTCAACAATAGTAAGTAATCCAATAGTATTGATAAATTATTAATCTATCATATATTGACTAAATTAAAATCTGCAGTTTGAGACCAACAAAAAAATTACAGGAGTGTAGGTTTCAATAAAAATTCATGTGTCTGATCATATTACACACGCAAACTAGTTTACATAACCCACTATTATTATCAGCTGTATAATAAAATAGTGATCAATACTGGAAAAACATACTTTGTCTAGTTATTCTCTATAAATGCGGTTAGTAATTGATACATAATACGGAGTCAACCGATAGGATAGATCACTGTAGTATGCCATTCCATTATCTTGAGCAAATTCCTTATTTTTTGCCTAGATCTCTACGAGCGTATCACCGCTTTGGATGACGTCCAAGTACTCCTATCAGTCGGTGGTTGGACTGATTCCTCAGGCGATAAGTACTCTCGATTGGTGAGCGATGGGTCTGCAAGACGACGTTTCGTCTTGGGAGCTGTAGCCTTTCTCAGAAGGCATAGGTTCAACGGACTGCACCTGGATTGGAACTACCCTGTCTGCTGGCAAAGCGACTGTAAGCGAGGACCTTCAACGGATAAGGCTAACTTTGCCAAATTGCTGCAGGTGAGTTCAAGTTCTACAGATGCACACCGTCATAGTATATAGATTGTTCCAGTACTTTTTACGTATATGAAGTGCTAAATTAATTTTTGTAATTAGAAATTCGATATTCTATATTTTTAAAATGTTTGCTGATTTTTAAAACATTAAGAAAATGTTGTTTAAAAGTTTGATTTCGGACTTTCATTGTCTATAACATTTTTGAGTATCATAACGTTTCGATTGATATGCTATCTTCAATCGTCTTTAGGTGAACTGGCGAACATGTTCCTTTCATGGCTACTTATACTCATTGTTTGTTTTCTGGTTCAGTCGTAGTCTATTGATCTTTTTTATGAGTGGCTGCCATATTAATTTAATGCCTACGCTGGGCTTGCTGTACACGTTGCTGTTGTTGGTGATGAACGCCGCCTCCCTGAATTTTCTTCGATACCAGTGCGGTTCTTTGGCAATAACCTTAGCGTCGTCCAAAGCTATTCTATGGTGCTCCGTCCATGCGTTTCTCCAACATAGATTTTACCACATTGACATAGTATCTGGTAGATGCAGTCCTTTGCCTCTTGACATTCATTCCTGGGCTTAGTTTTGTTATGATACTTCTGAGTGTGGTATTCCTAGAGAATCTTGTTTGAACCTTGTATTGTTGACCTATTCTTCTGATTCCATCTGATATTCCTTTGACGTAAGGCAGAATAAGTTAGTGCTGACATTCTTCGCGGTTAATTCTTCTGCTGATGGTATTCTCCTGTATTGTTTCATCCACTAGCTTCTTTGGGTATCCGTTTCTCAATAGATCTTCTTTAATGATCTTGAGCTCACTTTTCAACCCCTCTTGTGTATTACAAATACCTCTAGTTCGGTCGACTAAAGTTCGGATGACTGCCTTATTCGTGGCTGTTGGGTGGCTTGAAGTGTAGTGTAAGTATTGACCTGTGTGAGTTGCGTTTCTGTGTAATGTTTTTTCTATTTCAGTGTTTCTTCTCGTTAATAACACATCTAAAAATGGAAGGCTGTTGTTGCTCTCTTCTTCTTTCGTAAATTTTATCGAAGGTCTGATGCTGTTCAGATGACTGAAGAATGTTTTCAGTTGGCGCTCTCCATGGTTCCAGATTATGAATGAGTCATATTCATAGCGAAGCCATAATTTCGGTTTGATATTTGAACTTTCGATGGCAGTTGACTAAAACCATTCCATGTACAAGTTGGCTACAACCGGAGACAACGGTGATCCCATAGGCAGGCCTTCTTCTTGTTTGTAGGAATATTCCTTCTTTTGGAAATAGTTCCATAGAATGTAAGCAACTCCATTTTTTCATCCAGAGGGAGGTCTGTCCTTTACTTCAGTTGTTCGTCTTCCTGCAACTTTTTCTCAATTACCTCAAATACTTCTTCAAGAGGGACGTTTGTGTATAGGCTCTCGATATCTAAACTTAGGAGACGATCATGAGCGTTTAGTTGTGTTTTTTGGAGTATTTCTACAAAGTATTTGGTGTCCTCCACATAAGATGACGTTCCTCCTTCCAATGGTTGTGCGGTGTTAGACTTCTCCTTTCGCGATCTGTTAGGTATTCCTTGTACTACTTCAATGTATGATATAGTTGTCTTTCGATTTTACTTGTTGGATCACTTGATGGGCGTTTGTATTTTTCTTTTTTCTTGACTTCTTCCAGCTTCTGGTTATATGTTGTGTCCATAATAACTGTGGCGTTTCCCTTATCTGCAGGTAGAATTTTGATGGATGTTTCTTGTTTCAGTATCTTCAGAGTCCGTTCTTCTTGCCTTGATGTATTGGTCACAGTTAACCAACTGTGTTTTTTTCCAAAATTGCTCGTACTTTCAACTTAAATTCTGCTGCCTGATTCATTTTTGTACAAGTTGCTTCATCGGCGCTGATGATGTCAAGCTTCAGAGTTTCTCTGGGTGTTTAGGCGAAGTGGTCTTCGAGATATGTTGACTATGGCTCGTTGGTTTGACTGTTGCTGGTTTTGATTCGTCACCTTGTTTTGTTTCCTTACTAGGTTGTCCCGCTTCTTTTTTGTATTTTAGTCGTAGTTTTATCATGGTTACTTCGCACTTTCTGTTGATTTCGGCAAAAATCGGTTCGTAGTCGTGAGGTGGCATTCATCACCAACAACAGCAACGTGTACAGCAAGCGCAGCGTAGACATTGAACCAATATGGCAGCCATTCATGAAGAAAATCAATAGACTACGACTGAACCAGACAACAAACAATGACCGACGAACAGTCGCGTCAGCAGACCGGAACACCACTCATCCGGACCCGATCAGAACAGTCACACACAAAGACACGAACCAGACGGAGTATAAGTAGCCATGAACGGAACATGTTCGCCAGTTCACCTGAAGACGGTTGAAGATAGTATATCAAGAAACGTTGTGATACTCAAAAATTTAATAGACAATGAAAGTCCGAAATCAAACTCTTAAAAAATCCACCTTGTCTACAAGTTTCAAGCAAAAAAAAATTTGGTTTGATATTGATGTCATGTAATTTGACTTTCCCTACTACTAAGGAATACTTTAGGGTTCCAACTTTTTCCACTCCATTTTTGTTTAGTTTATTTAATTTTATTACCTACACATTTTTATTTGTGAAACTTTGTGTCACATTGGGTATTCGGTATGATGGAACGGTTTCACCAAATAAGAGCATCTACAATATTTGTCGATGATTTCAGGAGCTGAAAGGCGAGTTCTCCAAACAATCCCCTCCCCTATTATTGGCGGCAGCAATTTCTGGTTACAAAGAAGTGATCGACGTCGCGTATGACTTGCCAGCGCTTGGACAATACCTGGATTTCATGTCAGTGATGACATATGACTACCATGGTGCTTGGGAGAGGGTCACAGGTCATGTCAGTCCTTTGTATGGGTCATCGGCAGATAAATATCCACAATATAATGTTGTAAGTACCTGCTCAAGCAATGTTTGACCTGATTCGGGCGTTTTAAACAATTTTTGCAACATTACGTTATATTTATCCAATGGGAAACGTTTCGGATATTACATAACCGTTCTTATAGCTGTCAGAATAACTAACGTTTCCATTGGGTAAATTCATGAGTATAAGAAAATTTGTAGAAACAAAATGACAAGAAAGAAACATACAAAAAGTATGTCAGCTGTGATGATAGTAGAAAAAATGTTCATTAATAGAACAATATAATTCAACATAATTCAAAATAAGTTGTTCCCATGCATATTATGCATTTAGCTTCCAACGCCAAAGTGCAGGAAATAATGGAATCCCGAAAAGATTCGAATTAAAGACATTAACGTCTCGGAAAATTTGTGCATGTTTGTGAGTCCCTTCAGTCATTTCCCTAGGATTTTTCTTTAATGAATCAGAAGACATCAACATTTTTCATTTTACCAGAACTACACAATGGAGTACTTGGTCCAAATGGGTGCTCCTCGATCCAAACTGTTGGTGGGCGTCCCCTTCTACGGGCAGTCCTTCGGAGGAGTGGGCGGCCAGGGTGAAAGAGCCGAAGGCAGTCCAGCAGCAGGACCTGGAGATGCCGGGGAGTATACGAAACAACCGGGGGTGCTGGCTTACTATGAAGTCTGCAACAGGATCAGGCAACAGGGCTGGAAAAAGGGCCAAGGGAGGGGAGGACCTTACGCCTACAAGGGAGACCAGTGGGTCGGGTATGAAGATAGGCAGTCTGTTAAGCAGAAGGTTAGTTAGATTGATGTTCAACAGAAAACTTTGTTGAATACCCATATACAAGCAAGTTCAAAATTAATGATACAACTATTTTGGTGGTATTTCAATCCCAAGATGCACATGAAACATTGCATTGTTTATTCAAATATATGTTACCTTCAAATGATCGTAAGGGTAATCATAAAATGGTACCTTGAAAAGCCAGTCAAGTCTATTACTTCGAGCATCAATATCCATTTTAACTGGACGTAATAATTTATTATTAATGTAAGTAATCATCATAGTCTAGTAACGAGCAAATGGATCATTTTTTCAACAAATATTGTCATATATTAGCAAAAGACTAGGCTAATAGTATCTTATGTTAGGGAAACTACGTCTTAAAAACTGGTTTCGGTGGAGCAGTAGCTTGGACTATCGACCTGGATGATTTCACGAATCGTTGCTGTGGAGGCGCGTTCCCTCTGCTTCGTGCTCTCAACGAAGGCCTTGGTCTATCTTCTGTTACAACTGCCGCTCAAGAGGATTGTAGCCCACCTCCGGAGCCCAGTACGCCACCTCCACCCGCCTCTACCACTGCTTCAGACTCAGGTATCTGTTTCCAACAAGATTAATATTAATCCAAATTTCTTTGAGCGATAACCTTACATGTAGTTATGACATTGCACTGTATTGTGTCTGTGAAGGTGCTTCAACCCGTCCGACAACAGAACATGACCACGACCACTGGTCCACAACCACCTCCAAGCCCGTCACTTGGTGGAGTACCACATCTACAACAACCCAGAAACCATCGAAACAAACAACTACATCTGTTTGGTGGACAACATCTTCTACTAAGCCGACCGTTTGGTGGAGTACCACTCCTTCTAGTACTAGTACCATGAAGCAGACCACCTGGTGGACCACCACTCCCAGCAAGCGTCCTAGCAAACCCAGTACATCTGTGAAGCCTAGTGTATCTACTACTACAGAAAGGTATGTTTTTACATCCCTACAAAAAATTATATATTCAAAATTCAGATGAAAATTTTGAATGTCGCCTCATAGTTTCTCAAATGTACAATTTACAACCTAGATGGTATACAAAATTGACCAAAAATGTATTTTTAAAATGTTTTCGAATCCACGGTAACTTTTTAAAGTTACCTATATCGAATTTCTATGAGGTGTATAAAACTAGTGTATGTTGATTTTGCAAATGGACTTATATCCATACCTGGGAAGTACTAAATCAATCTATTTGGCATCTTTTGGTAGTACGGAGCTAACGCAAAGAATTATACGCAAAACACAATCGTGAATTAACAAAATAAGAAGTCGCAGAAGATATAGTTAAAAATGTTAGACTAACATGCATTATAAAAAACATTTAAAAAAATTATTTTCTAAAATTAGATCTTTGATAAAAAGCTACGCGTCTATCTAAAATTTCACACGTTTTAAGCACTTTGAACTTTGTACATTTAATCTTCCGGTAAATAAACATCACAATACTGTACTGTACTTGTAGTCATATGCATGTTCAAAAAATATCATAATAAATACGAAATAAGGCAAAAGAAAGATTGAAACACTCTTTCTCTCCCACTTAGACCATCATCCACAGTAATCCCGCCCACGTCTGTTGTCCAACCGGATCTACCTCCACCAAGCAGCGACCAGACCCCGCCCAGCTGTCAGCCCGGCCAATACTTGCCCGACCCTTACAACTGCAACGCCTTCTATAGATGTGTTCTAGGTGAACCGAAGAAACAGTATTGTGCTGGAGGGCTACACTGGAATCGCAAGAAGAACGTATGCGACTGGCCTAAAGAAGCCAAGTGTGATGCTGGAAATAGTGTGTCTCAGTCGAAACGTAAGTATCTACCCCACCACTGTTGATTTTCCCTGTATATGTCAACTAAGGGATAGTCAATATTTGTGAACAAACGTGTGAAACTAACTTGAAAAAGACTAGTTTGGTTGGCATGAATGTCGCCTTCATCTCGGCTTGACTTGTGTGCTATCATTACTGTTGGATGAAATGCTGCACAGTCTTTATGCATTCAATAAGTTAAACCTGCAATACATTTCGCTAGAATTTTCAGGTGTGCAACTTTGTATACCATATACAATAATTAGTCACAATGATTGTTTGTACATCCATAATCTACGTGATGAATAATCTTTCCAATAATCTCAGCTTCTACCAGCAAACCACCTATGAGAATGCCATCGTCCACCCCTGCATCTAACTGGCAGCACTCAACCACTACGGCTAAGTTACCATCTAACACGAAGTGCAGTTCTCCAGGTAGCTACTACCCCCATGCAGATTGCACGAAATTTTACGTCTGTCTGGGCGGCCTCAAGGTGGCTCAGCAGTGTGCTCCTGGTCTAAGGTACGACTCCAGGAAGAACATATGTGACTGGAGCTCTAAGGTGCCATGTGATGGAGGAAATAGACGAACTCATCCATTGAAGGCAACTACCGGGAAAGGTAAATCAGTATAATTGCTAATCATTTTACAAAGCGTCCGTCGGTCGATACGGAGTCATCATATTGAATGATTTAAAGCCTTGTTCTAGTCACTTTACTCTACTGAATTTTCATAGAAGTGTAACAACACATTCTAATATTGATAGTTGCTATCGGAAGATGTAACATGACAAAAATATATATGAATAAATCCAGTCATCCAGTCTGTTATTTTCTATTTTATTTTCGATAGGTCAAGCACAACCTTATTCATCATGCAGTGGAGAAGTTTTTGCTCCACTACCAGGGGACTGTACCAGATACATGCATTGCCAATGGGGTAAATACGAGGTCAGAAAATGTGCACCCGGCCTTCATTGGAATAGCGTAAGGAATTCAGAAATTTATTAGGATATCACAGAATGCATAAATACTGCCCCCATCCATCATATTGTTGGATATCAATGTCAAATAAATGAATATATTCATTGCAATAAAGCACTCTGTCTTTTAAGTGATATGAAAAAGCTATTTATAATTAAATGGAATATTAGTCCAAATTAAATTTAAGCTTTCAAAAGACGATATCTAGCGATTATCAGTGACAGCTATAAAATAAAAAAATCATCCGTTTGAATATACTGCAAGAAGGCAAGAAATTTGCTTATGTGACAGATAGTGGATAAACAACAGCGATATCTATGCTTATGCAACGACTATAGAAGCAATCATCAAAACGTAACAATTTTCTCATTATAGGAGCGCAAAATATGTGATTGGCCTCACTCTGCCCGCTGTCCCGAGCAGACCGACAACGAACTAGATACCGAAAACACAAACCCTGAAGAAGAAACCATTGACGACATTGACAACCCGCCACCCTCCTCATCTCAAGCACCGACTACCTCCCCCACTCCTCCTGTAACCACCACCGACAATGGTCAGTGGTCCCCGCCCCCGACCGAGTGGATGGAGCCCGCTTCCCCCTCCACCGAGTCACCGTGGGAGTGGCATCCGCCAATCCCACCTACAAGTGAACAGCCACCACTCTCTGAGCCATTGAAGCCCTTCTCTGGGTATTTCAAGCTTGTCTGCTACTTTACCAACTGGGCATGGTACCGTCCGGGAGCTGGAAAATACCTCCCAGAAGATATAGACCCGAACCTATGCACTCATATTGTGTATGGTTTCGCTGTTTTGGATTATTCTAATTTGGTGATCAAGGCGCACGACTCTTGGGCTGACTTTGATAATCGTGAGTATGACTGTAAACATGCACCTGTACCGTTTTTGCTTTTTTTAAATTTGGAAGATATTTTTAGCGGATTCGAATTTCATGTAAGATATTTAAGGCTTTAGTACTCAAAAATAATTTTTTGTAATCAGTATTTTATTTCGACGTTTTGACTGTGACGCTAAAATTTCCCTAATTTCATTTCCAGTTGGTCTGTCTCTCTGTCCGGTAATACTTAGGCCCTTTCTAACTCAGAAAATAATGCTCGTATTTTGATTAAACCTTCACACTAGTCTGCTACTGTGCCAAACATCTTTTCATCGTAAAAAACAAACGGGGTTCCTGCTCATCTTCATATATAAACTTTTGACATCTGTAATATTTTCTCCTTGTTAGATACAGATGATTGTTTATTTGTTACAAAACAGATGCCAGATGCTCCATCGGGTCGCGTCAATACATGGTATATTCGTTTGACATAGTAGATTACATTCATTCCGAATGATAGACGGCATACATCTTTCAAAGCTATTTAGGACGTAGTTAATGTTTGTCTAATGGAGGCATATTTATTCCTATGTTTTAGCAACTGCTACTACTACTTTGTACTGCATTTTATCAGAATAATGGTTATAAATAATTAAAAAAGTATAGTTAAAATGGTGTCAGGTTGGTTGACTCCCTATTTCCCATATAGTGGTGTCAGTTTGATCAGTCTTGATTTGATTTGAGAACAATTTTGAAAATTTTTTAGAAACCGAAAGTATTATCAAACAGATAGTTTTTCAACACCTGGCTTTCATATTTTTAGAATCAATTTCAAAATATTGGGATTTCCTAAATTCTATCCAAATTTTTATCTCTAAACTAATTCGTTGTATAAGTACAGCATCACCCTAATTGACGACATTCCTTCACACAGAATTCTACAAGAGAGTGGTTGCATACAAATCTAAAGGCGTAAAAGTGTCGATCGCCATTGGAGGCTGGAATGATTCTCAAGGAGATAAATACTCGAGACTTGTCAACAATCCATCGGCAAGGAAAAGGTTCATAGACAATATGTTGAAATTCTTGGAGAAATACCACTTTGATGGTTTAGACTTGGATTGGGAGTACCCGAAATGTTGGCAGGTATAAACATGCAACAATCAATTACTATTTATTATACCGCTATTTTTTGTGATTTACACGCTGGTACATTTCACATTAGAGTACGAGTACAAAGACAACCACTAGGTGTTTTATCGGATTTTTCGAATATTGTTGAGTCATAGGAAAGAAAATTACCTTGAGCTATTGATGTTCGTGTTTCACTACCTTAAAAAATAAGCTTAAAATATCGCAAATGAGAAATATTATCATTAAATATTATTTAGATTTTGGTGTATTTGTTTTCCACTCAGGTCGATTGCAAAAAAGGTCCTGCATCTGACAAACCAGCATTCGCAGCTTTTGTGAAAGAACTTAAGGACGCCTTCAGGCCCAAAGGGTATCTACTATCCTCTGCTGTTTCACCCAGCAAAACTGTCATCGACGCAGGATATGACGTTCCCGTGTTGGCAGAAAACCTGGATTGGATCGCAGTGATGACCTACGACTTCCATGGACAGTGGGACAAGAAAACTGGACACGTTGCTCCTTTGTACTATCATCCTGAGGACGATGTCGCTTTTTTCAACTCTGTGAGTTTGCTCATTGCTTTTGGTTGTTTTGTTAAGATTTTCTGTCGTACTGGTTCAAAATTGCAACGCATAAGAAGAATGAGAGGTGAAGCAGCTGACAACAGTGGCGTTAACAGGTTTTTGCTTTGCTACAGAGGTAATTAAATTCACAAAGAGCTTATATCTCATTTTAGGGGAGGGAGGAAATAATTTTGGGGTGATCCCTGTCCCTCCTAGCGGCGTATTTAATTGAAAACGTAAAAATACAAAATTATAGCAATGCTTTTGGATTCAACAAACAGATTTGTTTAGCTTATATGCTCATATTTATTTATTTTCCAGAACTTTTCCATAAACTACTGGATATCCGAAGGAGTTCCTCGGCGAAAGATTGTGATGGGCATGCCCTTATATGGTCAATCTTTCAGATTAGAAAACGAGGAGAACAATGGGTTAAATTCGCCTGCACCTGGTCCTGGTGAGGCCGGCCCTTACACCAGGGCTGCTGGGTTCTTAGCTTACTACGAAATTTGTGATAAGATCAAGAACAAAGGGTATGTCGCTTTGGTTTTATTTTTCTTTCAGAGAAGAGAATTTTTAGGCCTCATCCGGGAAACAAGATCAATCATAATTGTTTCAAAAGCTCGAAATGTGACACATCGGCATGCTCACTGAAACCCCTCAGTCGTCCGGTATTCATCTCAATATACTAGTTCTTGCTTCATTCCATCAAGGTGGGTGGGTCTGCATCATAATTTATATCAACGGCAATTCCTGTATACAAAAACTCTTTTAAAATATGTCATATCTATTTTGCTTCACTGATTCTTTCACCGAGCGTTTATTCTAATGGTAATGAATTTATTTCCCAATAATTAATACTGATTCAGAATCTCATTTCTGTGTATATAAGTTTTGCATGCCTAAGTATTTTTGAGTGGGCCATAGTTCTCAAGATCTCAAAACCAGATTTACTTTTGGATATAGGAAATCACTATTTGTATGTTGTGCATATCTTGAAATTGGTTCATACTGATGCGTTTGATCAATGTTTTATTCAGATGGACTGTGGTTCAAGATCCTTTAGGAGCAATGGGACCCTATGCCTACAAAGGCAACCAATGGGTGTCGTTCGATGACAGAAACATGATAAGGAAAAAATCTGAATACATTAGAAGTATGGACATTGGAGGAGGTAAGTATTATGTCAAATCATAGTCTTTGACATTGACCAATGCCATATTAGTTTATATATATATATATATATATATATATATATATATATATATATATATATATATATATATATATATATATATATAAACTATCCCCAAGTTATCGCATTACTATGAGCAACCATAAAACAGAAAAGTATTAAATAAGAGCTCTTAAAAAAATGCATCTGAATTATCTTTATCTAAACAGAGAGGAGATTAAAGTCGGTGACTTGAACATCCAGAATATCGCTCACAAATTTCGGGCGAGAGACAAATTTTTGTTACTTCCCTACCGCCTCATTTTGGCAATTTATATGAAGCAGGAGTGATTTTTCCCGTAAAGAATATCAACATCTTTAACTTAGTATATTTGATTCAAGATACAGAAACGAATCATAGAGACAAGCTGTCCGAGCAGTATTATGAACAATTTTCTTTCTCTCTGGATAGGAAAAAAGTAAGAGTAGTAACAGAGAAAGATGTTCCTGTTAAAGAAATTCCTATATTTATTACATAAATTGCTGTGAAATACAGGTATGATATGGGCTTTGGACTTGGACGATTTCAAAGCTCGTTGCGGAGAAGGCAGACATCCTTTGCTGACGATCATCAGGAACGTTTTAGCTGATCCTGGCAATGGTGAGCAGACCCCCATAGAAAGTCCAAACCACGGAACATCGGAACCACCCGAGGGCGAAGAAAGAATTCCAGAACAAGGAGGCGATGAAGACAAAACAATGACGACTTTGGCACCTTCTGGTGTCTCGGAAACCTCGTCGCAAGCTGTCGTTGACCACAATTCGGAATTTAAGGTATGGTATATTAACGAATCCTACTGTTTGATTTTATAAAGATTGATTCTGTTGTAGGTTGTGTGCTATTTTACAAACTGGGCATGGTATAGACAAGGAAACGGAAAGTATCTACCTTCTGATATTGATCCTAACCTCTGCACTCACATCGTGTATGGATTTGCAGTCCTAGACAGAGAACAGCTCGTGATCAAACCGCACGATTCCTGGGCAGATATAGATAATAGTAGGTACCTTACTATTTAAAGTGATTATCTCTATTATAGAAAGACTATCAATCGTTAGCTGAAAGATTAAGTTTTAATAAATATTTTGACAACAGACCAATAGCAGTTTTGTTCTGTGGGGCACTCTGATTTGGTCAGCAAATAGAGTCAAACGCATACTCTTAGCATACAAATTTTAAGTTTTTTCAAGAAGCTATTAAGGTTTAGCTATTAGCTATTAAGCTATTAAGATTTTCTTCAGATTACTTTTAGTACCAGATTCCTAAGCATTGATTTTGCAAATATGCACTTTTACCAATTTGACTTGTCAATATGAGCGAATTTATTCAAATGTAAACTCAATTGACAATGATATACATAATTTTTAACATGGTGAAACCATATTCGACAAATATAAATTCGAAATACTTTAATTCAGTAACCTGAAACTCATTAAATTTGCTGCGATATTACTATTTCTTTTTGCAGAATTCTACGAGAAGGTAACAGCGCTAAAGTCCAAAGGCGTAAAGGTGTTAATAGCAATTGGGGGTTGGAACGATTCTCAAGGGGACAAATACTCAAGGCTAGTGAACAATCCAGCGGCAAGAAAGAGATTCATAGAGCATGTCTTAAAGTTTATCGAAGATAACAATTTTGATGGCTTGGATCTTGACTGGGAGTACCCCAAATGTTGGCAGGTAAATAGGTCGAATCAAGAAATTAAAAAAATCTAATATTCAATTCATTCAATTTTGAATCATAAACGTGTTTTAACAGTGAGAATAGAACATTCACTGAAGTTGCACAAAATACAATATTAAAATAGATCATGAGTTGTTTTTCATATAAATTCACATTTAGAAACTCAGATAAAACCTGATGTAAAGGGGAAATCGAACCACAAATTTGCCTACGCAAAGAAGTCTTTCAATCGTTCCAAACGCCACTACACTCTTGAAAACAATTTTACAGTTACATTCCAAACAACGAGTGTTGTTGAAAAATGGTTTTCAGGGTAGTGAACATTGACGTTTGGAGCGATTGATAGACATGCAGTCATAGATCAGTCAGTGGAGCGTCTGCCCAACAAGCAGACTATGTTTGGTTCTGATACCACCGTGCACCAGGTTTTTTAGTGCAAATATACATATTTGTTTCCAAGTGGCTCATAAGATAACTGGTAAAGATTTGTTTGTCGTTACCTATAATATATTCTAACTTTTCCATCAATACATTATTATGATTGATATGATAATTATTTTAGGTGGACTGTAATAAAGGGCCAGAAAGTGACAAATCTGCATTCGCAGATCTAGTAAGAGAGTTGAAAGAAGCTTTCCAGTACAAAGGATATTTACTGTCATCAGCAGTTTCACCTAGCAAACGAGTTATCGATGCAGGATACGACGTTCCTGCACTTTCAAAGTACGTGGCGTCGATTACCTTAAATTCGTGACAAAGTAGAAATGTGAATTCCCTTGTCGGCAATAAATTCGAGTAACAGAGAAAAATTCCATACAGTGAAGCTATTCGATTTGTTCTTACCGATTTGCCTCTATGTTTTGTAATATGATAGATGACAATTATGAGTGAAAAATTTATTTATTTCATGTACTAAGTTCAGTTTTAGAGTAGTTGATTCATTTCAGATATTTGGACTGGATAGCAGTAATGTGCTACGATTACCATGGCCAGTGGGACAAGATTACTGGTCATGTAGCACCGATGTACGCTCATCCTGAAGATGTTGACAACACTTTCAATACTGTAAGTTCAATATAAGATCCGATGTTGATTTTTTGTTCCGATGTGTGTTTTTCCTTAGAACTTTACAATTCACTATTGGATTGAAAAGGGGGCTGACAGGCGGAAACTAGTACTAGGCATGCCAATGTATGGACAATCGTTTTCATTGGCGGATAGAGAGAATAATGGACTGAATGCGCCTTCTTATGGTGGTGGGGAAGCTGGAGAAGAAACTAGAGCTAGAGGATTCCTTGCATACTATGAGGTAAACCATTTTTCTTAACTTATAATTTTTCATATACGGTGCTTCCACTAATAAAACCCAAAGGGGTGATGCATTTTCACTATATAAAATAGTATTGGCAGAATGTCTCAACTGTTTGTTACAGATACGCCCGTGACATAAATTACTGAACCACGTTAGAGCCTAACGTGAATATATACGTAAACTAGATGGATGTTGCTCAATTTTACATTTTGTTCATACCACCTCAATGACGATTTTTCATGCTAACGCAATACACTTTAAGATATTATAGTAATTATCAAAAGTTTTATGTGGTTCAGTATTATTTACCCGCTCATAACAATTCTGGATATCGATCAGTATTAATAACAATAAAGAAGTAATTATTTATTATCTTGAAGTGATCTTGAGGCTCTGTGGCATCTTCAAAACTCTCACTCGACCATTTCAACTTATAAATTACGAGATATTTGGGTTCCAGCATAACAGAATATACAAACAACTTTTATCATTGAGGAAAGTACTTTTAAATCATGAAATGCGGCCTCCTTAGGTATTTCTTTGTGTTTTGTAGGAAACTAAAAAAGCACAGCAAGAGCACAAAAAGAGGTGAGAGACCCGTTTGCTCCACACCCAACTTCTTCTTCTTACTGCAACATACTACTTCCCTAAAAGCAGCAATATGCCAAGTCACATGGGCTACCAGCACTGTCACTTCATACGTTAAGGACAGCATAAGATCCAGGCTCTATATACATATATTGCTTTCATACCTACAATCAATTTTATACCAGCAGCTGTTTTGTTTTAACTCATCAATACGATATAGGTCTTCTAATATTGGATGGAAGATATTGCGACTCGCGTCAATGATACGGCTTCCGAAAGTGGCAACAAAAGTTGGCTGGTCCCCAATTTTTTTATAGATAACTTGTCGCAAAGGCAGAAAGCAAATAAGGTATGCGGGTGGACAAATGAATATTTATATTGATCTTAAACCGTTGTAAGTTGTAACTATCCGGGAACAAATATATAATAACAAACTTTTATAAGAGGCTTGTTCTAGGCATTGAATGTTTATCGGATAAAAAAATTTGCCATGCTACTACTTCAATAAATATGGCAGTGCCACCAGAAATACTTTAATAGTTTGAAATGCATTTTCATCCCATGTTACTGACATTATAGAGCTCAAAAAAATATATTCTAGATCTGCGAGAGGGTGCTTAAGAACGGTTGGCGAGTGGTACGCGACAGACAGGGCCGTATCGGCCCTTACGCGTACAAAGGTGACCAATGGGTGTCATTTGACGACGCTGGCATGATACGACACAAGAGCGAATGGGCTCGGGCCATGCGACTGGGCGGTGCTATGATTTGGGCGCTGGACCTCGATGACTTCAAGGGCAACCGCTGCCAGTGTGGACCACATCCGCTGCTCTCTGTCATTAATACTGTTCTCAGAGGGTATAAAAAACCACAAGCTGCTACTTGCAGGCCACTCGGTGAGCTACAATAATTATATATTATAATATTCCAAATATTTTCTCCTTGCAGTTATCTGACAAAGATGTTTTCAAAATTGTCATCTTCAAAATAATCTTCATATGCTACAAGAAGACAAACGCCTCTATTTTCCATACTGACGTTGTTATTTCCAAATTAACATGCATGTCAGACATGTATAGATGTATAACAGTTATCGTCATATCATGCTTTCTTTGAATATCAAGCCGACGAAAATGCATATTCAAGGGTTTTTTTCAGAATACATATTCAACGGTTTTTAGCATCACGGAAAACGGAGAAATTTTTAATATTCGCATAGCATTCATCAATTGATCATTAGGCCAATTTTGATTATTTCTTCCTTTACAAACTGGCACTGTTTCAGGTATCGACTCCCCACAAACAACAACACAAGAGTCACCCTCTAGCAGCACCCGTCCTTCTCAAACCACACCTCCTTCTCCCATAGCACCGCCCCCATCGATGACTCCGCCCCTGCCTTGCGACGGACGACTATTTTCGCCCCATCCCGTTAATTGTCATCAGTACTATTTGTGCAACCAGGGACAACTGCAATTGCAATCTTGTCCAAGCGGGTTGTACTGGAACGTAGATCATTGTGACTGGCCAGAAAATACGCAGTGTCATCCAGATGGTGAGTAGTACATCCGATTATGTCTAAAAATATAGAATGCAAAAATCAGCATGTGTCTTTCAGAAATAACATTATTTTTTTCGAGACATCTCATTTAGGTATATGCCAAAAAATATAAAATCATGTTAATTGACACATGAATAGTTATAGCAAGAAATATGATTGAATATTTCTATAAATATCTTTAAAGCAACTTTGTTGATAAAAGTTTCAGCTTTGCTAATCAGTATGGTATTTATGTATTAATCCATGCAGAACACGGTTTCTATATCATAGTTTTTGCATATCAAGATACTTTTTGGTGATAGAAATTTTTTTCAAATATGGGCAAAATATTCGTAAAAATGCTCATATATTTTAATGTATTGTCTGAAATAGGTAGAGATAGTAACGAAAGAACAACAGAATCGTATTGGGGCGAAAACACACCGATCAAGCAGATTTCCAATGTGGAAAGCAAATACAAAGTCGTGTGTTATTTTACCAACTGGGCATGGTATAGGTAAGTTTAGCTGTACTATTCATACCTCCATAATTTTCAATGACAATATCATATAAATAACTTTTTGAAATATTTAATTCGCTGATCTTTGTGTTTTAACAATTTTCAAATATTGTATTATACATTTTTATTATTATTTTACAGACATAGTGATGGAAAATACACTCCATCTGACATTGATCCAAAATTGTGTACCCATATCAACTACGCATTTGCCGTTTTGGATGCCGATACGTTGACAATCAAACCCAGAGATCCTTGGATTGATATTGATAATAGTAAGTAGAGGTCATGTTTTCCATAACGAAAACTAGCAAAGATTTTTACTATAAATCAACCCTGGAGAATTCCAGCAATGAGTATTTCTGGAATGCTGTTTTGTGCGAATATTTGTTCCTAACAATAACACTGGCAAATGAGACAAAAAACTCATTCAATCTTTCAGTATCAATGAAATTTAAAATTCAATGTCATGGTGAATTTATTTTTATTAAAATAATCTTTTACATTTAGCAAAAAATTAAAGATGATTTTTCTTATAAAAAAACATTAATTCGCTATTATGTTTCTTCTAGTTTCCTTAATAACGATGCTAATCCAAATATTATTTTGTATGTTAAGATATTTTTGTGGTATTTTTTGAATTACATATATTGATTCAGCACGATTTTCAATTTGCTGATCATTTTGAGGCATCACAAAACAATCACGACCCCAAAAGATTTGAAAAATTGTTTTTATTTCTTTTAAATGTAAAGAACTCTATATGCGCTAGGCAAAAACTGGGCAGTCAGGTAGAAAAACATCTTCCGAATGTATGCTCTACCAATCTACTCCTCTAATAAGGTTATAACTGACAGAAAACTCTGTCAGCCACTTGACTCTTACTTTATTGAAAAATGTCCAACTACATCACTATATCACTTCGTTTTGTCTATAGACTTGTACGGAAGGGTAACAGCTTTACGTAGTCTGGGCCCGAAAGTACTACTCAGCTTGGGTGGTTGGCATGATTCGGCATCCGACAAATATTCAAGACTTGTTAGGGACTCAGCTGCTAGACGAAGATTTGTAGCAGATGCAGCTTATGCCCTCAAGAAATGGGGCTTTGACGGATTGGATCTAGTATGGGAATATCCAAAGTGCTGGCAGGTAATATTACTCCAGATAAATATAATAAAAATTTAACACTAGTAGTAGTAGTAATGGGGAGGCAAAGCCTGGCAAGTAGGCAACCTTTGGCCCTTTTTGCCGACTCCGTAGACCATCACTAGAACTATGGCTTTTAATAAAGGTCATGATGTCCGACCATTCCGCTAAGTAGCACACGCTTCCCTGTCAAACTCTGTTGTGCCGAGCACCTCAGCCCTACAGCCGCTGTATACGGCACTCTCACCCAGGAAGTGGAACGAGGTCTCGTCCTCTTCCCAGCACTTCTGACAGATTGGGTCTTTGACCACTCCTATGAGTGTCAGGTGCCTGTTCAATCTGCAGTGACCTGTGAGGATCCCTACTAACAAGTGGAGTGAATCCCTCTTCCGGTTCAATAGGCTAGCTCCCTACGTTTGTTGGGGCCTGCTATAAACTTCTTGAACTGCCTGTATTCGTCTCTCTCCAACCATGCTTTCGCAAGTTCGTTATACGCCCAAGCATCTAGGGAATTACTGACCTGGCCTCTGCTAATGCCCAGCAAGGGTTCGGGACCAATGTATGTGCCCCTTGCTCCCATCCTCGCCAGGCTGTCTGCTTTCTCGTTACTTGGCACCCTGCTGTGCTCAGGAAACCGCATGAGGGACACGTTCTTGGATTGAGCTCAGCTTTGGAGGGTGGTGCTGCATTCCTGCACCAGTGGTGATCTGATCCTAACAGATGCTACCGCTCTCAAAGCTGCCTGACTACCGGAGCATATATAGATGTCCTGATTCGTGCACTGTTGTACTTCTGCTGAATATGCCTCCATTAGGATGGCAAATATCTCCACCTGAAAAAGTGACGTGTGGGTTCCCAGCGCTACGCTTTCCTCCACGCCTTTGCCTTCCAGGCACATTCCCGCGCCACTGGATCCCATCTCTATATTCAACATTAACTTTGTTACTTTGCTGTCATCTAGCAACGCGAACGCCATATGAACCCAAAAAATCAATATACAGGAACCAGGCTTTATCTCCAAATTGTTTCGACAATATAGAGGATAGTGTTCTTTCCGTAAGTAATGTTTCTTGTTTCTATTGTTTTCTTCAGATGAACTGCAGCAGCGGTCCATCTTCAGACGGCAGCGACTTCCAGCGTCTAGTAGCCGAACTCAGTGGCAGGCTGCGACCCCACGGACTCATTTTGTCCGCTGCTGTAGCTGCGTCCCAGAAAGCCTTAGAGGCGGGAGCCTACGGGCCCCAACCCCATTTGCTACAGCACCACCTCGACTGGATGGCCGTCATGGCCTACGACTACCATGGCCATTGGAACGGTAGGACGGGACATGCAGCACCGTTGGTATTGGGCGGTGCTACTGGAAGTGAAATGAAGGCAGATGTGGTGAGTATCAAGAACTACCTGGCAGGACCGGCGTCCATCTTATTCCCTCAAGATTAGGTTCTTTACTCTTCGATAATTCCTGATATGTTATGAGACCAGCAGCTCTATGCTGATGACAGGCTACAGGGTAAGGGCGGAGAAAAAGTATCAGAGCGGACGGATTGGTGGCTGATAAAAATTAGCCATTCGAAAACGCAGGTCCCAATCAAAGACGTGCTGTTGGCTATACATCTTTGAACATGTTATTAAAACCAGAATACCAAAAGCTACTAACGTGAACGTTATTTTTATTATCACTGAAGGATACTAATGAATAGTTTAGAAAACATAATTTGAAATAAGTTCTTTCCACACCGAAAGTATAATTATTTTCTTTGTAAGACCAAGAATGGAACACGTATTAGACAAACTTGACAACTAGACTGCTAAGTCAGCTCGAATGACTGTCACTGTGACTAATCCATTTTTTCTACATTCAACATCTATAAACCAAGGTGTGTATATTTAACCTTCATAGAACCAAGGTTAGTAAGTTACATTAGATACCAAGTGGGGTATGGATGTTCCTCACACGATTCAAAAGTTTTTGGCCTCAACTATATTTCATTTCATTAAAAAAATATAATACGTATATATACATTATATCAATGGTTATAATTATATATATAATGTACCCCGGTTGGAACTTAACGTTATCGTAAAAGGACGCATCGTTTGGGTACCAAGAACATTTATACCACATTGAAGATATTTACTTATAATTTTTAATGTATAGGACGAGATTACATAAGTTTTAGTGAGAGGGTCTGCTGTATTATAAATCATAGATAGATGGCCGGAGAAATAAAAAAAGAAGTAATATTTTTGTACTTATAACAAAAAATATATGTCTGGGGTACATGTTTACCCCGCTCGGTATTATAAAGGTTATCCGATATTATTTTCCATACATAGAGAGGATTTCAAAATAAATACAGATGAAAATATTCTCTAATTAACACTCATCGGCGGTTTCAAATATATGTAAATCGAAACGGGTCACTGAAAGAAAAAGTTTTATTTGTGAAACTGAGTGTTAATTGCACAATCTTTGTATCTGCATGATGGAAGAGTTTCACCAAGTAACAGCATCTGCAACCAAAATAAATAATTATATAGATTGATTCAACCATAAGCCCTTGTCGTTTTAATAAGTGTTTACTTTCCTGCTCCTTATTGTGAAGTTACAGAAATTTAACTTCTTGTTATAGGAATCTTCAATAAGCTATTGGATTAAGAACGGAGTGTCTCCAAAGAAACTGGTACTCGGCATTCCTTTTTATGGCCAGTCCTACACCTTGGAAGATCCATCCAGAAATGGACTGAACGAGTCTATAGCAGGACCTGGAGCACCTGGAGAGTTTACTGGGATCAAAGGGTTTCTCGCTTTCTATGAGGTAAAACCAACATCTCCAAATGATGGCAAACTGATTTGTGTAAATATCAGAAGAGCGACCCTTATAACCAAATAGGAAACTCTACAGTATGAGTTTCAGGATTATCCTCAACCAAATACTCAAATAGTTTGTTAATGGGGATGTTAAAATATTTAGTGGTTTCTCTACAGTTGTTTCTGTAATCCAATTCCATAAACATTCAGATTTAAGAAATAATATGCTATTGATGAACAAGAGCTGAGAACAGTTTCTATTTATAGATATGTGAACGTGTAAATAAAAATGGCTGGAGAGTAGTTCGAGACCCAGAAGGTAAAGTGAGCACCTATGCCACCCATGGAGACCAATGGGTATCTTACGATGATGTTGCAGAGATTCAACAAAAGGTAAGGCTCTTAATTTTACCAACATTCACTGATAAATTTCTATATAAACCTAACCACTACCGAGATATCATACTTGCTTGTCACACATTTCCTTTAAACCTGGAATATACATATAGAATCTAAGTTTATTTTATGTGTTTTTTTAGACAAAATATGCCATGAATATGGATCTGGGTGGTGTGATGGCATGGGCTCCAGATCTGGATGATTTCAGAGGCAAATGCGGGTGCGGAAAGTACCCGTTGCTTTCAGCTTTGAAGATGACACTTCAGGATCCAACCAACAATCTTTTGCCAATCAATTGCACGTGAACATAGCCATAACATTTGGGTCACAACTGAATGTATCTTATTTTTGTCTCTCAAATATCCTAATCATATTTTTTCCTTTGTAGAGTACAATATATTTAATATGATACAATAAGATGACAATCATCCCACAGGTATTTGTTATATCTTATATTGCAGATTTTATTATATAAAATCGTTTTAAGTTAGAGGCCAATTTTCAGACTTATTCTAAAATCATATTGAAAAAAAATAATTTGTGGCTACGTTAAATTCATATAGTGTAACTGGGAGGTATCAATGATATTGTTCCTTTCAACTGCTCGAGTGATGGTTTATGCACATGCTCTATTTGCCAGTTAATTGTGTTGTAGACGCTGATTATGATCCAGCATACTCTTGAAAATGAGTATGATAAAAGTGATTAGGATAACAATAAGAGATACCCATACATACTATAAGAATAAGTGTGCCATTGATTTCATTGCTTCATTCAATAAAACATATTCTTTTAGTTTTGTGTTATTATTTGGCCAAAGTTTATATATAGGTTAGTTACTTTTCTCAAAATATTTTTGTATAATGAGCGAGACATTTAGCAATGACAAAAAAATTACTAACCAAACTTAATTCTTTTTGCAATTGTATATTGTAGGATAAAATTGCAATCCTTTTGAAAAAATACTAGGTTAGTGATGTTCAAGGGCACTGAAAAATATACAATTAAACTCCATTTATATATGTATATATTTACACTATTCAAAGGTTTTATATTATTCTACAGATTGAGGTAGTTTACAAAATCCCCAAATATTAAATAAATATCTATTACTAAAACGCCAGAAATGTAGGCCATAATATGTTTAAGTTATCAATAAAATGTTCTATATGGCCTTTTTTGCACCCATTCCAATACCAACAACAAGTGCACATACAGTTAGACCTTGTGCTACAATTCTAGTTCTCATCATGTACTGTGACATCTTACGCTGGCCAGTACGGAAACACCACAGACCATAGCAAAGTGCTGCTGCAGTGGCTCCACAACCTCAAAAAAGATTTCAAATTAATAGAATGTATATTCTCCTATTCTCAATCTTGTTAAGTAGCATGATTGGACTACAATCTAGTTTTCAGTCAAGACTCAATAAGAAACTGGAAAGGATATTATTTATCTATTTACCAATAGGCACAAAAGGGTTTTCTTTGAATTTCCTCATGAATTTTTGTGTAAATGTTTCTGTGGGTAGTACTCTATCCATGTCTTTACGGAGAGACAACCAATCGAATTTTGCAACGTCTTCATCTGTTAGCTGTACCATTTTGTTATCTTCAGTTGCCATTGTAAAACGCACTCACAATTTCGGTTTATAAGTTGAAAAATAAAATACTTATTTTTGTTCAAAATGAAAATGACTTCTAACCTATAAGGGAAGGAATAGATTTGTTTGAAATTTTGACATTTCAATGAAGGTCACCCAGTTACAAACAGTTGTTCAAAAATGCACTGTTCCCATGTACAAAAATTGTCACCTATAGAATTCCGTGTAGAGATAGCAAAAAATAACTGGTTAATCGAATAACCGGTTATTTTGCGATGTACAGTTGATCGATTATCAGATCAAAAAATGCAATAACCGGAAAACAGTTTGCTATCCATATAACCACAATAAAATATAGGTGTCGAGATTTGTTTTTCTTCTCGGACATCTCAATACTTGGAATCTACGCTTGCATGAACTTTCCCTATCTCGATGCCTGTGCCATAGCTGACTACTCTATGCGATGTCTGTGCCCTCAAGTGTTATCTGCGGGTCCAAGGCTGACCGAAAGAGGGTATTTTCATTTTGAACTCAAAAAGTTGCATTTCGGATTACTGTGAGATGACGTCAACTTCACTCGTCAACTTGTCAATTGTCGTGCGTTTCAGTCTTTCAGATAGAAATTTTGGATTGTTTGGTGTTTGCCCACTCAATTGACCTTGGCGTTTGAAAAGTTTACAAAATTACTAGTAATAAGGAAAATTCTGGGTGCCCCAGAATCATATTCTGGACATTCTGGAGAAATGAAGCGAATAAGTTGTCCCTTCCGCTTGCATGTATTCACATATTTATAATATTCAGTATATACATTTTATACTATTACATAAAGAACCCTCTATAAATACTGGTAAGGCGATCGCCAGCACTGCCAGTCTGTACAATGCACTTTGTGCCCAACAGTTTAGACCACGTTTAGACTTCGCCTAAATAGCGGTGACAGATGTCCTCTACGACATCGGTCAACAGGGCGAAGTTATTTACATTTACAGAGAGTGCGAGAGATGAGAGATGTTTTTGACAGATATTGTAGGCGGTATCTGTCATTGCCTCCGCACCGCTAGTCCTATAAGGCAAATTCCAATCTGTTAAGACCTTAACTTCGTAAAGGTGACAATGGGCTGAGGATCAGGACTCAGCACGCTCAAAAACCTCAGACTCAGACAGTGGCTGTTTGGCTATGTCATATATTCTGTGTGTGTATGTCATAAGCCTCCTCCACACGTCGACAGATGCATCAGCGGACGTCATCTGCCGATGTGTCTGCTGACGTGTGGAAGAGCTAATTTGCTCGTCTGTGGTAGGCATTCAACGTCTGCCATCAATCCGTATGTTTTCGGTTTTTGTGACACGCAACAAAGGGATTTTTTGGCGCGAGGCGCGAGCGCACGACGCGACGATCGTCCACATGTCTGCTAACGCATCAGTGTCGGCGCTGTTGCGATTGAGAGTCTCTTGTTTTTGGTGTGTAAAATGGCTAATATGACCAATAAAACTACCACATAAATAAACAGCAGCGGCAGCTACAATCTCAACATCCATTTTTCCGATGTTGCATCTGTCAAGGTTTGCTCAGACTGATTTACCTGCAGACGTGTGGACGGATCGTGATAATATATCTGCCGATGCGTCTGCTAACGTCCGCTGATGCATCTATCGACGTGTAAAGGAAGCAATAGTGTCACAGGACACAGATCATCAGAATTTTAATACTGTGCTATGTCTTAGTCACGTTCCGCTGTACCGCGTCATCTCATGACTACTAACAGTAGTACTTATTTATATTCTGTGGTAGTACTCATCATAACAAAGGAGGGAGAAGTTATCGTTATTCCTCTTCCCAAAAGGGAGAGCCACCAGACCACTTTAAAAATTTAAATTTTGACATTTCAAATGTGACACCTAACCAAAAATTTCAGAAAAATTGCTGAGTTTTGTTGGGGAATATTCCAATTACAAACTTCATTATTGTCGATGGCCGATGAGATGTCGAAGGAATTCAAACTAAGTAGAAGCCTTTATGGTCATTCAATGGACATCAGATCGGTTGCGACCACGTCGAACAATGATATTATTAGCGGCTCTAGGGATAGAACTGCGAAATTCTGGAAGTTTATTCCGTAAGTAACCCTAATATTTCATAGTCTAAGTTTATACAGTCATGATATATTTGCAGCTTGCAGAACGTATATAATGAAGTGATGACGTACAAAGCACATGAAAACTTTGTAGGAAGTGTTTTATACTTGGAACCTACCACAGCATTTTCTGATGGTTTGGTAGTCACTGGAGGATATGATAAAGTTATTCACGTTTACAGGCCAGGGGAGCCTTTTCCTACTTTTTCTTTCAAAGGGCAACATACAAACACAGGTAATGAAGTATCATCATGTAGCTGATAAACTCGAAATACATTCTATGAATACGATAAATTAGCACAAACCAATCTCTTGCAGTGTGTGCCTTAACAAGGGGTAACTCAGCAAACTCCTTTTGTAGTGCATCTTGGGATAATACAGCAAAATACTGGGACCTTTCCAGTTCTACAACAAAGGCAATGGTGACATTTTCAGGTCATGAAGCAGCTGTGTGGCATGTGAGACAACTTGGCAATAATCATATAGTTACAGCTTGTGCAGATAAAACTATAGGAGTTTGGACCCCTCAAGGACAAAGGATCAATTCATTAAAGGGTTTGTGATCATGTCTAGATGAGTTGACTAGATTAGTTTCATTCAAATTTGAATATAAGAAGCAATTGTTTAAGACTAGATTTAAAGACAACCACTATACTATGCACATAATCCTTAGAAACTGAAAGAGGCAGAGATATATTTTAATAAGAGCTTTTATTAGTGGAACCTTTGTAGACATTTTTATCATCCGCACAATCATGAATATTATAATAACAGGGTTTAACAATAAGAAAGACAACCTCAACTTCCTAATCAATAAACAAAAACAAATAAAAACCACAAAAACCAGTGATATCAAAATACATGAAGCCAACAACTTGAAAGCTTGATTGTGGTTAGTCTGGTTAGTTCAGGTAGCCAGTTGCTGAAGTGATGTATAGCAAATTCACCAATAGGTACTTTCCAGATCTCCATCTGTGCTGTAGAATTCAGTACATAAAGATCATGCTCCCGAGCTTTCTTTCAGTCGTAACTTGTTTGTGAATAGTCTGTAGATCTATTTTTGATTTAAATGCAGTGTTTATGTTTTATTTTCTGTTTATTATAATATATATAGTTGTTACCATTCAGCTGTCACAAATGTCCCAAGTTAGGGGTTGGCAACATTTTGAGATGGAAGAGCCAAAAGTTACAATTTATAAAAATTCCCAGTTTTTAAAGTGCCACAAAAATGTTTGTTTCAATGTTATGGTATTTGAATTAAGATGAGCTGGCTCTGCTAGAATAATAAAATGAGTAATCAGGTAATATAACTATAATTATTGAATGATAGATTGTTATATGAGTTCTTATATACAAATGCAGGTGAATATTAGCCCATATGTTATGACTTAGGAGGGATTTGTTAAAAAATTCCACAAGAAGTACAGGAGTGAAATCAGGATTCAACTAGAGGTAAAGCCTGTAAATACTCAAGAATGAAAAGTTGTAACTAAATTTAAATCTTGATTAAATGATTTTGATAGATTGTTACAATAGTTACATCAGTGGGAGCATTGGGCTTGCATGCCTTTTGAAATTTGGTTAAATCTGGCTCATAAGTTCTTTTACAATATGAGCGCCTCAACTCATTTCGGCATTTCTTTTAGTGCTGTCCACTAGTGCAGTGTGGCATGCATGTTTTCCTGAACCTCCAACTCTTCTGAATTGCTCTTGATTTGTGCAAACTTGCCACTCTGAAAGTCTTCAGTTTCATTTCCTGTATTTTATGAAGTATATTTTTTGATGAGTTTTAAAAATATAATATAACTATAAATTCTCACACATGGCACTGGAAAGCCGCACTTGACGTCTGTCCTAGGTAGTTGTAAATAATATTCTGGAATCTCATATTTGTTTTTATTTTCAGGGCATACAGATGCAGTACGATGCATAGAAGATTTTCCTGAATTAAGTAAATTTTTTAGTGTGTCAAATGACGCAACAATACGAGTCTGGACATACTCGGGAGAAAACTTGGCCACATATTATGGACATTCTAGCTTTATTTATAGGTAAAATTTCATTCACATCTTGTTAATAAATAATTATATTATTGTGTTTTAATAAATTATAAATATTGTATTTTCCAAATAATATTACTAACTCATAATATCTATATTTTTTTAGTATAGCAAGATGTAAATCATTAGGAGATGAAGGCTTTGTAACTTCAGATGAAGATAGAACACTAAGGATATGGAAAAATGGAGAGAATGTTCAAATAATCAATTTGCCTGCTTTATCTGTCTGGTGTGTCACTTGTTTGCCAAATGGTGACATTGTCTCTGGTTCAAGGTATTAAGTATTATATGTCCATAGTATCTTCAGGATTTCATTCATTCAATAATACAACTTGATGAAATGCATCCAGATAGTATATTTATAACTGTGTAATTCAGTTGAAGATGAAATACAACACAATTATATACTAAGTGTATGCACTTCACTATGCATCAGAACTGCAGTATAACCTGGCAGTATAACTGTAGAAAACAATTGGGTGGTATAATAAACCACCCTTGATTGGGTTACATATATAATATGTATGGGTATGATAGCAATATTGACAACTGCAAAGTCAGCTTTTGCGTGAATGAGCCGAGATAACAGTACATTGTTAATAGTGTTTATGAAGAATAAGGGATGTTGCTCATGTAGATTGTAGAAGATCTCACTTGGTAAAACTCTTCCATCATGCAAATAAAATTAGTATACTTAACACAATTATTTTTTCTGGATGAGGGATGTCTCTGTAAATCAGTTCACCCTTGTTGACAGATGTCGTAAAGGACATCTGTCGCTGCTTCAAGGCAGTCCAAGTGTTAGTACCCTACCTTCAGAATTTGCCAATGGGGCAGTTAAGCACATAGTTTGGAGATGAGTGCTGAAAATCATATACAGTAACTCCTACATTTTATTATGACCAAATACACCAACTTTGATGTAGTTTAATTTATGAGAATTTTGTTATTACTATGAACTGCCTTGTGATGAGCTTTGAGAAAATCTTTCTACTAAGTGTTTTTCGCTTGAGGTATTCGAAAAAGAGATTGTTGACACTAATTCAGTGTATTCAATTTCCCCATTTTATATTTTGTATAAGAATAATGCCATTGAATCATTCCACTCTTACTACTTTTACAATAGAAACCGATTTTGAAGATGTGCTACCTTTTGAAGTGAACACCAAATGATGAAATTACGAGACAATTACATACAGTCTCTATGGGTATATCATCACAATGATTAAAGCCAAAAAAAGTTGCAGCTGAAAATTAGCCCCCGCCCTCCCCCCCTTCTTGTTGGGAATGGATTCTCAGTTTTCTGAATGATTCACTTTAATATTTAGAGCATCTTTAAATTGAAGCAAAATCTGTCACCAACCTAAGACTGCTTTATGAAACCTGATGTATTAATTGCCCACAGTTTATCTGATCTATATTTCTGGATAATTTCAGTGATGGTATAGTCAGGATATTTACCCAAGATCAAGGTCGAGTTGCAGATGAAGTAAGCTTGAAGAGGTTTGAAGAAGAATCAAATGCTCTCAAAAATCAAGCGCTTCAAGAAATAGGAGGCTATAAAGTTTCAGAGTAAGTTATTGAGAATATGGTTTCATTTAGGTAAATTCCTTGACCAATAGTAATATTTTATTATTTATTGCTTTCTTTTGATCATTTGTTTAGGTTATGTCTTATGTTATTATAAGAAAGCTTGCAATAAAATATCAATATGTCAAAAATCAATTTTCTGGAATACTTGATTATTTCGCGGGATTTTTTTTAAGGTTGTATATTTTTGATGGCTAGCAGATGCAATTATTATGATCTAATTACTATTTATTTTATTTTTGTTGGAGTAATTTTGTTATTTACATGTCCTCAGATATGGGTATTCTATTTTATTTCAGGGAAATAAAAATGAAATACCATTGTTAATAATTATTTCAGCCTTCCAGGAAAAGAAGCCCTATATGACCCTGGCAAGCATGCAGGTCAAATTAAGATGGTTCGAGAGAATAATGGTGTGGTGGCTTACACGTGGGTCGAAGAGGGTGACAGTGGACACTGGGACAAAGTAGGAGATGTAATGGGGGGTGCTGAGAATAAGGAAGGACAAAAGACGAAGTATGAAGGCAAGGCAAGTTTGAAGACTTTCATCATGCATATCGTTGATTTGTAGACTACGAGGATTAAATATAAATGTAAAAGATCATTGTGAGAGGCTTTTAAACAAGTCAAATGTACATTTTGAAGTCCACAGGAGCACTTGCTGCTAAGACCATAAAACAGTATGCTTTTTGTTGTTTATTTATAATCAATTTATAACTGCTTATAATTTATGATTGCAGGAATATGATTTTGTGTTTTCTGTGGATGTAGAAGATGGAAAACCACCTCTAAAGCTGCCATTCAATAAAGGAGATGACCCATATGTCGCAGCACAAGCCTTTCTAACAAAGCATTTTCTACCAGCTGATTATTTGGAGCAGGTGATTGATAATTTTTACTCTTTGCAGAATTTTCTGATACTAATTATACTTTCAGGTAGTAGATTTCATACTAAAAAACAGTAAAGAGCAATACGTTCCTCCAGTAAATAATGAGTATCAAGATCCTTTCACTGGTGGTTCTCGTTATACTCCAAGTTATGGCCAAAACGATAATGGAAATACAGGTGCAAATTCCGACCCTTTCACAGGTAATAAGAAAATAATTGTTTGCCATATATAATAATAATAACGTCTTTATTAGGGCGAAATTTAGCCAAAGGCTACTCTTACATTTTCTATGCATTAATAATTCACTTATTTGAATTAAATTAATTTTGTGTGTGGCTCAATATCAAATATGGGCTCAAGGTTGAAGTGGGATGAATGAATATGAAATGACCGAAATAGTGTGATAAATACATTATGCTCTACATAAACAAGATCTTTTTTTGGTCAGTAATATTTCCTTGAATTTTGAAATGAGTGTATTATCAGCTATCTTTGAAAAGAGTTTTTGTTGATATTCAGCTATTCGGTATTCATAGGACAGTCATAGCTTAATGCTAGGCCTTTCAAAAAAATATACAGGGAAATATAAGGAATCCGGTGGTTACATATACTTCTCAAACTCTTAGATCTTCATAAGCTATGGCCAATACAATTGGGAATACAAATTTTATATCACTTTAATGATTTTATGAGCTTGCTTTTGCGTAACTTCTAGTTTAATTGAGAGCAAGTAAGTGGAATTGTGTGTGAGTACAAGAAGGATGACAGAGAAGCAGAGAAGTAAATCACTCTCTGAGATGGAGACCTATCTTCATGAATCTTTGTTAGCCATGGAAACTCATTGTGGTGCCAGTATCAAAGGCTGTCTCTTTAACCAACTTCACTCCATTCATTCATTCTTTCAATTCTTATTTATTTATTTATTCATAGTACAACAGGAAATGTATCCCAATTAGAGTACATGATAATAATAATAATAATAATAATAATAATAATAATAATAATAATAATAATGACTTTATTATAACTATTTTACAATTAGTTATAAATGGCGAAGTCTAGCTTCAAGCTACTCATACTTAACCATAATAAATAATAATAAAATATTTCGATGAGTGAAATAAGAACATAAAAAAATACAAAACAAAACAAATTAAACATACTTAATCCTATACCTCATAGGTGCAAGCAGTTACAGTACGGCCAAATCGGCATCCGGAGGTACATCCAATACATTGACAAGCAGCTCAAATACCTCCTTGACCCAAGGCAACCAATCTGGCTTTTTTCCTTTCACCACATACCGTTCCTTTGACATGGGAGATCCTGAAGTGATCCTGAACAAACTCAAAGAGTTCAACCAGAAATGCGGGGACGGCTCCCAAAGAGTGGATGACAGGGAGTTGGACGAGATGGTCAAAATCGCCATTGGGTTGCCCAACGATCCAAATGCTTTCGATACGCTTTTCAAACTGCTTGATTGGCCAGATGGTATGTTTTATAAATATAACACATCGTTTACATAACATCCAAGGGTATACCCAGGATTTCATGCAGGAGGGGGCATCATACTAGTTTGGCAATTTTCTGAAGAGCATATGTTTCTTCATGTTAGTTTTAGACTCTTCCACAAACACTTTTTTGTAGGACCAAATAAGGCTATTTGGTATAACTGTCGGTATTTCAGGCAGCATCACACTGCAACAATTCTGATAAATTATAGGAAGATTATAATATGAACACGTAGATTCTATTCTACGTTTTTATATGTTTCACAAGTAGATTATTTTAGGGGGTAGTTACAAATCTTATCGGTATATTTTGAAACACACTAAGGTAGTTTTTCAAGTAGCACTTCATACACGCTCAAATTTTTTTTTTTCTGAATCTATAGCTTTAATTACGTTGCAAGTTGATAATGCTGAGGTCCAAGAACACAGCTTATTATTTTCAAATCACATTACATTTCTAATTGCATCCAAACGGTGTTATGTTGAATATTAATTACTATTAAAAAATTATATTAATTAGAGTCGAGTCATATTTTTTTGTCGTTTTTTGACCCACCCACTTTTGTTAATCAAACTGCTATTAACCAATAGGTCAACTATATATATATATATATATATATATATATATATATATATATATATATATATATATATATATATATATATAATTTAGTTGACAATTTCTTAGGCCTAAATTGGGTTGTTAAGTTTCAAAAGGTGGAATAAAATGATACTTAGAGATAGATATCTTTACACCTCATATGAATTGATATTATTATTACAGTAGATACTATAAAGCATATTGTATTTGAAACATCCCGATTATTTAGTTGTTACAAAGTAAAGAATGTCAATAAGTGGTTTACCATCACCAAGGATCAGACTTGAGGTGTGCTTGATTGAGAATCTGTGCCTATATGCACTGAACCACTGAGCTCATCGTAAATGCTGTGAAATAAATCAGAACAGCCAAAGTCGAAAATAAAGTACTGAATTTCTCAGACAACTCATTTGCAAGTTGTTTATATATCTGTCACAAGAAATTCCTCTTTCTTGTTATCAGTTCGGCCCAGCTCACTTTCTAATATGAATATGTTTTTTTAGATATCATATTTCCAGTGCTGGATGTGGTTAGGCTAGCTGTGAAACATAAAAAGAACAACGATGTAATCGTTTCAGTGAATAATGGTATCATCATGGAGAAACTGAAGCACTATACAAGTGGAAGTTGTAAAGTGATGAACAATATACTTGTATCACTGAGGACACTGTGCAACCTTTGCTTGCATGAACCTGGAGAGTTACTTGTCTACAACAACAGGTTTGAACTGTTCGAGAACTTCACCTCACTGAGCGAACTCAACAAAAATGGACAAGTGGGTTTCTTACATACTTATAGTGTTGTCCATCGTTTTGTAAGATGTTGACTAATACTGAAATGCAAAAAAAGATATTGTTACTGTATTTTTTGTTTTGGCAGTCCTTTGGACGATGATTGGAGCATTAGGCTGAAACGTGAAGAACATACTTATATTTGTGAAACCTTGTATATAAATTGCAAAAATTGTCTTCATGATGGAAGTTTCATCAATATGATACTACAGAAAAAAAATGAAAATTCAAATTTACTTCGTTACTTTAACACTTGTGGTCATATTTTTGTGTCACATTGATGCATTGGAAGTACAAGGTCAATCAACTTATTCATTTTTTCCAGGTGGCTTTAGCGACTTGTCTCCTGAATGTAACGATAATGACGGGCAAGCAAAAAGATGAATTGGGCTTCTCGGTTTTAGCGCAAGTCCTGCCCGACATCTTAACCAGATTGACGGACCCAGAAGCCCAGTTCAGGCTGTACGTGGCAGTGGGAACGTTGATAAAGACCGCGCAGCTGCACGAAGCGGCAGTTAAAGCAAAACTCACTGAGAACTCTCACTTCCTTACAACCATGCAGCTGCATTCTTTCTCAGGACAGAATGAGCTGGAGAATAAGAGGATGAAATGTGTAAATCAGTTATCCAGTTTGCTTTAAGGTTACGAGTGTATTTATCGCTTTTTATCAATAAAATTAGGTTTCGCTTTGTATATAATTTATTATTCCATAATGAGCAAGGTATCAATGACATATGCCTAGTAATTTACACCATAGCCAATATTAAATTTGTGCAAACTGAAATGTAAATGGAAATTCATACCAAAATGACTTGCAGATTTCATTTAATTTGTCACTGTCCACATGACATGTAAATACACTAATATATTGACATTTTATTTTTGGGTAGTAAGAAAGGTGCTCAAATATATTGGAAACTTCATTTTAGTATGTTGTGTGCCATATACAAACATTTATGAAGTGTCAAAAAATCCTATCCTTTATTTAGAATCCTTAGGCAGTAGTAAGTCAATCTACTTACTACTACTGTTTTATATTACATTTTTACATGTCTGGTATGAAAGTTCAGTAGTACTCTATATTGATCTTAGGAAATTAAATATGTCCCTAGCTTTGACCATACATTTTTAGATATGGTCTCTTTCTGTAATAATTAAACATTCTATAAAACTCACTAGAAAGTTTTAGTGAAAATTATATATTAGATCATACTAGTTATCAATTATTCATTGTCACTATCACCCAGATGATTATCATCATCGTGAGCTCTTGGTAGGTCTTGACAAAATTTGTGCTTATTTGATGGAATGCCTCAAGATAATTTACTTAATATATTATCCTTTCTTTCTTCAGACACTCCATGTGGTACCTGAATTGGTTTCGGTGTTGGTATGCTACATTTGAAAGTTTTGCAATTAAAAAAACCATTCTAAGAAATTGTCGGTAAAGTTTGTTTTGTATTGGAGGGTGCGGTTTCCTCGCGTAAATGCATATAACAGGAACCATTGTTTGTATGGGCGAGGAATAATTTTCCTTTTTTTATACAGAGATTTGTAATCCAACCAACGGTGAAAATTTTTAGTCTCCATCCTGCCAACTACTTCATTTTTTCCAGAATTTTAGACGCTATTTACAAAATCTCGTCATATATTCTGCCTTTATTATTCAGAGTGCTCCACTCCGTGATGGAAAGAAACAGCATTCGTGAAAGTATGCTCTGGTTCAGAGTATTTCAGCTCCATTTTTTGTGCCAAAATATTGCTATTTATCATGAATACAAAAATTAAATAATCCCCAATTTTCATTTTGAGCACTACAATTATCTAAACAAATTGTTATATTATCAATGCAAATTGATGAAAAGCGCATGTAATATCATATTTAGATCTACCAACAAGTGCCCCATGCCAAAGAATTGCACATGTTTGAACACTTTCTTTATTTCCCCACAGGGACTAACGATTTGTTAAAAGCTATTATTCTTTAAGTAAAAATAACATCTTTAAACATCTCAAGCCTAGGCAGTATAATCATCTGAAATGAAAAGCAAGTTCTATTATTTAAGCCATACTTGTGATATCTTTTGTAAATTAGCAGAATGATTGGAGCGCCAATCAGACTTGCTACCCTCTGAGTATGCCTCATTTGACAAATTTGCCATTTGAATATTAATCGTCCATTTTTGACATAGGTGTATCACATACATCTGGTAAATTTTCATTAGCATGACCCATTTGTCTAGAATTCAAAAAAAAAAAAATCGCAACTCCAATATTCTTCGTGTTCTAGCTTCACAAATCATATAATTTTGTCGGCAACGACTTGACAATATATCCGATATATTTTTATGGAGGGATGCAGTTCTTGATTTTTTTAATGGATTTCTGCTATATTTAGATCGAATAGAAGCTAGCGTCGATTAGGAGCGTGTGTCCTTTGATAGTGTGAAATAGGTAATCTAAAGTGATTTATATTTATTTGAAAGATATAATGTCTTGAACCCTTTTTTCTGTAGGCATATGTCTACTGAGAACAGGAACAATATTTGATTGAAGCATGCTATTCAGGGTTGAAAGATGGTTATTGTTATATAACAATCATTTTAGACAGTTTTGCCATATAAGCATATTTTCATACAGATATAGCATTTATACTTAAAATTAATCATTTACGACAAAATGCGTTGCTGAATATAACGAAATTGTATATACAGCAAAAATGAAAAAGATGAGTAACTACGGCAGATACAGCTTTTATACTGCTACTAATAGTTGTGGAATGCATGATTCTATTCACAAGTACTGTAAATTAAAATAAAAAATAGGTGGTTATGGTGTTTTCATCAAGCAGGCAGTATAATTGTACAAAAATTTATTAACCTATAAATTACAATTTTTTCTTTTTAGCTTTTTTTGTAGCATCTCTTTTCCTTTTTTTGCTCTCCTCGGTAATCACCTCCATGCCTCCAAAAATAACATCATACTCCACATCTGCCTGTTTTTCATTGTCCTCAGCATCATTTTCACTTTTCACTACAGGTCTCACCAACAATTTTGTCAGACTCTGTTTCATATAAACATTATGAACAAGTTGTTTTGTGTCTAGATTATGCACCCTCAGATATCTATCCAAGCTTGTAGTACAAACAAATGGTTCTATAGGATCACAAACGATACTTGTAACACTACCAGTAAAGGAAGTGAATGTCTTTACACATTTACTGCTCTTCATATCTAAGAGTTGCATATATCCTCTAGTGGTTCCTACTAAACACTGGTGTTGTCTGTATGCACAGCTTATGCTGGCATAACTTGCTTTCTGTTCAAGGAACTTTACGACAGGTCGTCTCTGAGATCTATCATCATACATTAAAACATGACCTTCTTTTGTACAACATGCACTTAGACAAGGTTCTTCAGGAAAGAATGTGATTCCTCTCACAGTAGTTGGTATAGGAAGGTTCAACTTATCATGCCCCAATGACTTAGCTTTAAATATGCACTGTTGAGCCTCAATATCCCATAACTTGAAATCATTATGTTCTCCACCAGTTCCAATGACATTATCTCTAGACACATTGTACACCATGCACTCCAATGTCCCATTATCATCCAGACCAATATCCAACAGGTGATTATTCTTTTTCTTCTGGATATTGATGATTCCGTCGTGTTTTGCGGCAACAATGGTACCTTTAATGCACTCCAGACCTACCACTTTACCTTCGCCTTCAAGGTTCGTGAAAGTATCTCCGTAGCTTGTCGTTGCTATGCTGTAGCTGCTGACCTGACTGTTTTGGAAGCCTACAAAGATCTCATCTTCGTTTCTTCCGAAGGTCATTGCCGTTATTTCAGATGCGTCTGGTGGTTTTGCATTTTGCATAGTACGACCTGGGGTTAGTTCTAATATATTTCCTCTTGCAGTGCCACAGAAGTAAGTATACTTTTCTTGCATTTTCCAGTCTGTATTTATGAGCAAATTTGTAATAAAAATTAAAGAACGCTTCGAAAACAGTTCAAAAAGAAAGGTCAGCAGTATAGCCAATACAAATTGCAAATACAACAGAAGGCCAAAAGCCTGGAAGCTGGAATGAACATGAACCCAATGAATTGAATTTAATAATACACCTGGAACCTGTAAGGCAGGACACAAATAAAGAGGTTAGGTTTGTTCCGTGATCCAAGGTTTGCTCCGCGTTGTGTCAAAGAGGTTTGTTCCACGTTGCGTCAAAAAGTTTTGTTCCACGGATTAGTTAAGTGTTGTTTAAATCTGGGTGGCGGTAATGGTGATGGCAAAGGAAATATATCATTATTTTTTCCCCATAGTCAAAAATATTATTAAGCGAGATTTAACGTTTTGGAAACTTTGAACTTTAACGTTAGTGTTTTTTGGAATTCCAAATGTAAGGAAGGTTAAGAGAATGTATATCAAAAGATGTATATCATTATTTTGTGTATCAAAATATCCCGCAGTTACATTTTTATGGTTACTGTTATTTCAAATGCATTCTTATCAATGACCGCTACATCGAACATGATAAAATGTATGGTGGGATATGCCGCGGGCGATATTTTTGAAAATTTGCGCATAAAGCTAAATTGAGCATGGTTCTATACGTCATTAGACTCCCCAATTTATCTTAAGTCTTACAAGATAGATCTTCCTTTTTGCTTTCTTCAATCATAATCCGACCTCGAGCATGTCCACTAAAAGCTTCAGTTGCAGCCTCATACTCTAAGGCAATCAAAAGCACATCTTTGAGTGTTTTCAGGTAAGATGAATGTAGTGAGCGCTGTATTTCAGTATCCTTAAATCTGTTCATAAACTATTGTATTGCTAAACACTCTATAACCTGGCTAACATGGCTACATCTGCCTCAAATTGTCATAGCATCTCACCAGCCTTCTGATGCTGATTTTTCAGCTGTAATCGATACACATGTTCTAAATGTGCTTGGTCATACCCCGTATCTAATCGGTTGACCAGTTTGAAGTTCTTTGATATCTGAAGAATATCCTTCGCATCTCCACGGAGAGCAACTTTCAATGTCAAAGCTTCCTCTTTGGAAGATCAGCAGTTTGCATCAGCAGCCGCTTCAGATAATTCGGCCATGACGTTTTGCCATCACATGTGGGCGGTTTTATGTGCGAGTTCCTCGAAAAATATTTCAAACTGCCTGGTTCCATTTTATGTTATTTTTATATGGTGGCCATAAATGTAGTAAACAGCTGCGACTTCTTCGGCGTCTATCTTTGAAATGAGGAAGTCGCGCCGGTGTCTTAGTCGGACGCTAAGGCTCCACATAGATAGTTTTTGTGGCTGTGGACGTTCAATGAAGAAATTCCAGGAACTATGGCAACCTATATACACAATCTTCAGATTCTAGTAAATACAGTTTGGGAATCACTGATGTAGACTACGACAGAAATGAAACAGCTCTTGGTATAAATAAATCGTTTACTTCAAATATATGCGAAAATATGTTACAAAAACTTATGTATCAAACTGTATGTACAAATACGTTGCTTTAATTATTTGAGCAATATTTAGGTAGAGTCAGTGGTAAATTCAAGACATACCACAATGACTAGGTAGATAGGCAAACCTCAGGTAAATACTTAACACTAACTCACAGGATTCTACATAAGATTTAGGGATTTTTTTATATATTCTAAACGTAAAACTAAAAATGCATTCAGACAACTCGATTAAACAAACAAAAAAAATCACTAAAATATATATACAATGTAACATAACGACATTTAGTTTTTATAATTTATGTATGTGAAATATAAACATGAAGCCAATATTTGTTGCTTTCATTTTATGATATGTTCATTATCTGAACATCCCTACAGAATAAACAATGAGTTTGTTACTACTAGTTTGAGAAATCAGAGACATTCCTCTCATGAGCTGTAATCAGGCGCGTATCTGAGGGGGGAGGGGGTAATGGGGGTAATTACCCCCATTACCCCCCCTTGCACGAAAAAAATTACCAAAGAAACTGGTGGAATATAAATCAGTAAACATTTGGTTGATTACAGTACTGTCAGAGCCATCAGTAAATAATTGTTTAAATACGCACATAAATATGTAAATTGATGCTCGGTATAGGAAACAGCTTAATTTGGTTTCTCTCATGAAAGAATATCTTTATCTTAAGGAATGAGTTTGTGTTATGAATTTTTGCATACTTGCAACTCTCGCCGACGGCGACGGTAATTTTGATCTTGAGCTTGATATTTTACAAATTTCCAATTTTCACCCGCGGTGATCCTCTCCCCTCTCCCATAGGTTAACCCTGATAACGCGCCTGGCTGTAATACTTAACTCATTAGTTAGTAGTGAAAAATCTATATAAATATTTTTTGGTTAAGAAGGCCATTATAGATCTCCTAACAATATAAAACTGCTCGACATATAATAGCCCACTTCTATACCTAGATATATTACGAGTATATTGACTTGGTCGGTATAAGGAAGTTGATTATATGGTAGCGGCACAAGGTTTTTGTGAAATAAAATGGAAGAATGAATTTTTTTTGATATGATATATACACGTTGATGTGTGAGCTTTAGTGAGACCCTGTATAATCCAGGGTTCTATTGATTGGATGAATGCCTGGTTTCATGTTGACAAAATCCATGAATGAACTAGAAAAATATCGCAAAACTTTATTTATATACTTAAAAATTATTTTAGCGACCATTTAATCATTACTTGATTATACAATGAGCTATGGTTCAATTGTAAATAAACTAAGGTATCTAGAAACACCTAGACAATAATTGTTGATGAACTGAATCGATGTTTTCTGGCGGTTTTATCTTATGTTGTGCGGACCTTAGAACAGTTACTCGAAAGCACCGCGCGTGAGAACCATCGCATCTCCCGTGGTCATAGAACGGAGTATCGTAATAATGACGTCCCAGTTAGGATATTATATTCTATGGATTTGCTGATACGATGTATCCCGCGAGCACCTGGGTATGTGTTAAAACGAGGACTGCTGAGATACTCAGATACTTTGAGAAAGACAGCTGTTCGATGGAACCATCGATATATCCGCGAGTTACGATACTCTATTCTTTGGATGTGGGATGTAATACCTTATCCACGCCTGGAGATGAGTTGAACTGAACAGGGACCGCCAAGATACACTCCGTGAAATTCGACCTTATAGAAGAAAGTACCAGAGATTAATCATAAAAGATCTAATCACGATCAACGTCTTAAATATGTACGTTGCGACCAATGTCACTTGAAACTTTAGTCTCATTTTAAGGTCATATGAACACTAAAAGAAGTCTATTTACGGAAACTTGGATTCCCTGTAAAATTTGGGATGCACGTTGTGGTATGAATTACTTCTGAAGAGATGAGCATTGTTGCCTCTGTAAGCTCCGTTTGAAGCCGACGCATATCTTGTCTCTGGTGGTGAGTATCTTCTATGGGCAGCTTCATATCTGGAAGTGATTAGAAATGTTTCATCTTATATTGTTTACTTGCCAGAGGGATAACATGATAAGTATCAGAAGTTATATAAGCAGATGGTTAATTGTATAATCTCCACTATAGATGTGGCCTGCTACAAACGGACGGACCTAGCTCTGCCGCTTGTCAGTGCAGCTGAGACGGACTATATCTATGTAGCAGGCCATGTTTACAGTTGACAGTATCTGCTTTGCATCAATTGTCAACTCATGATGTAAGATAAAAAGTTGTGTAATTAACACATAGTTTCACAAATAAAACTCTTTCTATCAGTGACGCGTTTTGATTTATATTTAAATCATCGTCGGACTGTCAGATTTGACTGCTAACAAGGCTAGCCAGATCACTTGCCAACTAACTAACTAGTCCTATTATGGATACACATCTAGAGCTCTCAAATCTAGCATACTATCTATCATGTCTAGCTATTTTTATAATAATTTTTTTCCTTTTTTTGTGTCTGTCTTAGGGGAAATATTTTTTTGGCGACTGCATTTACACTAGTGTTAAAGGAAACCGCTACAAAACCTTAACCATCGCCGTCAAAATGTCCTTAAGATATTTCATGCGATAAACTATTTTTTTCTCTTAAGATATCTTATTTCTAAAGATATTTCATTCAACTTAATACATACTATAACCTAAGATATTTCAGGAGTAAGTTAACCTAGAATACAAATAGATAGGAACTTATATAAACATAGCTAGACCAGATAGATAGTATGATAGATTTGAGAGCTCTAGTTGTGTATCCATGACAGGACTACTTAGTTAGTTGGCAAGTAATCTGGGTAGCCTTGTTAGCAGTCAAATCTAACAGTCCGACGATGACTTAAATATTAATTGAATGTTTTCAGAGGTTAACTCATTTATTTCCAAGATGTTCGATATAAGTTCAATGTAATGTAATTCATATAAATTATTGTTTCTGCAAAAAAATATTCAAATCTATTTATATAAATTCGCATTTAGAAATCCGAAAAGAAAGATGGCTTTGTGGGGGATTCTGCCTAACATATCATCCGCGCTCTGTAACGACTGACCAGCTACCCAGTTGGTTCAGTTGGTAGAGCGCCCGACATGACATCGGGAGATGCGGGTTCGAATCCTGCACTGGGTCTTTCTTTTCGGATTTCTAAATGCGAATTTATATATCAAAAACTCCATCTTGCGGAGAAAAGCAAGTTGTGTATCACGATTACCTCTGCATAGTGAAAGACTATGGCTGTTCGAAACAAGAGGTCTGCTGTCAGAAATCGCGGTCGGAGATAGTTACCAACCCAAACACTGGCGCTGCGGCACCTCGAGATACGAACGACGCGCGCAATTTGAAATTCGGAAGGATGGCTTTGTGGGGGATTCTGCCTAACATATCATCCGCGCTCTGTAACGACTGACCAGCTACCCAGTTGGTTCAGTTGGTAGAGCGCCCGACATGACATCGGGAGATGCGGGTTCGAATCCTGCACTGGGTCTTTCTTTTCGGATTTCTAAATGCGAATTTATATATCAAAAACTCCATCTTGCGGAGAAAAGCAAGTTGTGTATCACAAATCTATTTATTCTATCGGTTGCCAAGCTGCATTGGCGATCATCTAGGCAGGACCGAAACATGCATGTCTATAGGCCATAATAGTGGAGCAAACGTAGTGTTTGTTAAATCAAAGGTGTCAATCTCTTGCAGTGGAAAATCTTTTCTATTTTATATTCACATCCGTAGGGGTGAAACACTAATTATTACATGCGTGCCGTGATAAGATAGAAATTGAAAAATGGTCTAAGTGCTCACCTGGACCGAACAGGACTCTCATACATCCTTCCCCTGCCTCCATCTGAGACGTCCTTGGATTGCTTGTACCGGTAGTACTCACTCTCCGCTTCATGGCCGAAGATGTCCAATACTTGTGGGCTTCTGTAGGCCACGGCGTGTTCCGAATTCCGCCGCCAAGCGTCTCTGTAGCGCTTCTCTAACGCCGCGTCATCGAAAGCTTTGCCGTTCTGCTTCTTGTGGGATTGAATGGAAGATTCGCTCGAGTTCTCCTCCGAAGTGCCTAGCCCTAGGTCTTTGTCCACTTCCGGGAACGATTTGTACGGCTTCTTGCTGTACCTGTGAATTTCAATGGTTAATTTTTTTCGTTCTGATCAAAATATACAAATAACTATGAGGGCAGCATAAGGCGCACTGTGTGGCTCTATTCATTGACAGTGGTTTTGCATCTGGCCTCGCTAAGACGAATTATGGTGACAAATCTGAGCTTCAAAATTAAAAACAATATATAAAAACTAAGATACAGGCTGCGCCCATTTTTGGGGACACTCAAACTGTTAAATTTGTATCTATATGTATGTACATAATCAAAATATTTTCCGACTTCGAAGTGTCGTATTCAGTAATATTACTTTGAGTCGTACCTCTCAATGGTGGCCAGATTACCACCTTTTGCACCTCCCAAAGTACTTCCATTGAGGGTAAACTGTGGATGAGGTATACAATATGGATGCGGTAACGATTTTTCAATGCTGGAAAGTTTCGTATCGTCTTCTATTTCTGGTCGGGAGCATGATCCTGGCCCAAATAGTGAAAGTAGAACTGGTAGTAAAAACAGCCTGTGAAAAAAAGAAGGTGGTGTCAAGTAGTTCACTCAGTACTTCCAAAACTGTTTTCTACACGTAAATGTCTTTTTCTGATCCTATGATGAGATAAACCGTTTACGTAGATTCCAATCTGGTACGTATAATATGATATCAAAATCTCAAGAGACTCGCTGTATTTAACGTGGTTGGTTCAATGACATATTTGCAGAATAATACAATTTTGATTCAAGAAATTTCCAATTAAGATATTAATTCATCGAAATATTTTTTTAAGATTTGGTAGCGCTGCTATCTCGCATCTCCCTTAAAACGTTTTGAGCTTCCCACAAATAAATGAAGACTCAAAAAAATGGAAAGCAAATTCTCTAGTGTCTAGTAGGATCAGAGTAGGACCTACTTAATAATATACTACTTAGATTGCTAGCTCGAAAATAATATTCACAAACATTGATTCTGGTGTATACGATTTTTCGCCGCCAATGCCATTCTCATAAAATAGAGCAGCATAACTGGCTACGTGTCCAGATCATCCCCAAATTTCAGCAAATTCGGCGAAGCAGTTACATAGATTACGCGGTAAAAAGAATTTCATGATACCGGCAGATAGACTGACACAAATGAACCACATAGATTTTTTGTAATGTTTATACCATTAAATGTGAAAAAACATGTTATCGTCAATATTTTTTAATATTTGTGGTCATTACTTCTCCCTTAAGAGGTGGTAAATGGAAAAATTGCTCATGCGGGGACACCTTTGTGCCTTCAATATGTCTCAACATTATTACAGGTTCAAGGAACACCAAAAAATTAGAATTTAGAATGCCCTAAATAGATTTGGAGTGCGATAAAGCGATATGAAATTTTAGTAACATTAAAAAATAAAATTAAAAAATTCGAAACTCGTAAAATTGAGAAAAAAAAACATTGCAAAGGAAACCGTTCGAACTCGTTGTGTTCCATCCTTGATGATTATCTATAATAATATAATAGGCTTCATTCCACTGCGATAAATGATTATTCTTTCGGATCCACTGTTATTCATATGAAAAAATATTCGTTTTCCAAGTGTAAACTTCCACATACGGAAATATTATCATTATCATATCATACCCATGCATCGCCCCGCAGAACACCACCAAAAACACCATCTTGAAGAACACCGAGAAGATGTAGTTGTTAGCCAATAGCAAAGCGATCATCCCAAGGATCGTACTGACTGAGCCTTGGAAGATAGGCAGGCCAAGCGCATAAAGGCTTTCTTTTACCTTTTCGTCCGGTGTTTTGGCCTTCGATGACATGTAAGCGTAACAGATGTGGGCTGTATAATCGACGCTGAAACCTAAAACGTGAAAATGTTATTCACTGTATGTTTGGTATTTTCAAACGCACCACGACGTATCTTTCAAAAGTGGACCTTCGACAATCATAAATAAATATCTAAAGGGGGGCATTGTTACTTTTTTGGTCGACAGGTCGAAAAATTCTATTTAATAAATTAACTGGATTTGAGTCCGTTTGCCTTCACTCATGTACATGGAAAATATTAGCGGTGAGCCTTCAACCGGGCCACAGTTCCAATAGTATTTGGTCGTCTAATCCATCTATATTACCCGAGTAGATGATTTGGAGCATTCTATTCCTATTATTAGGTAGCTCTTATAGGAACTATGTGCTGTCAGGAACATTGCGCTCTAAGCAGTATATCTGCACAGCTCACTTGTCAATTCATTTTTTACATCTGGGATCAGTTTAATGGTTCACGTTTCATGAAAGATGCTTCCCAACTCACTTGTTATTCATTGAGCATCTTCTCTCCTTTGTTCGCAATAGATTTTCACTCTTTCTGTTGTTCACATTTTTCCTTCAAAAGCAACTCAATTAGGGGCACAAGCTTCTGTTGAGACTGTCTTATAGGGAGAAAATTTCACGCAGTACTGCCCTTCGTCGACTTCTCAGCAATTCAACTCAACTCTGTACTTTTTTCAACTTAGACAAGTTCTCAGTGCTCTGCAGAGCATATTGAGTTTCCCATACCTGCCTGAATTCTTCGCTTCTGGTTTTTTCTGAGCCGTCTATCAATCGGTATCAACCGATTTAAGGATGCAGCACCTTTTAGACGGTTCGACCTATATTCTCGAACAACTTTGTATCCCTATCCAGCCAAATTCCCAAGTATCATATGGCATTCCTGCTTCTGATTTTGGTGCTCCAAACTTTAATCATTGTCGACGAGGAGGAACATTTGAGATCAAGACAATGTGTTACCTACTACAGGTATACACATGTATTGTCCTATTCTCCTTGATCAAAATTGATGCAGCAGTTGCTGAGATTGATATGTTGAGAAACGTACTACCGAGTGACCGATAGAAATTAATTACACTGTTTTTGTGATGTAGCTGTATCTAATTCAAAAATTCCTGAGATTAATATTTTCCTAGGTTGTGCAAAGTGAAACGTTCGAAAAATATGGGAAATAATTATAACTATGAATCTGGACAAAAAGAATGGGTTTTTTACTCACCAATGCACATGATCAAGTTGATCATAGATATAGAATCTAGATTGACTCCCCACAGTGCCATGTATCCCACAACACCAGCTTCTATCGAAATTATACTCAGAGCTACCCAGAAGGAACATAGTATGTTCGGTATGAAGATGAAAGATACCAACATCATTATACTTGCTCCTATGATCATGTTTTGAATGGATAGCGGGCGTACCAACTCGAACTGTAACGAAAAATAGTGATGATGCGAAATGCTTGGTATTCTTAACAATAAATAATCAATGACGATTTAGGGTATATCTTATATGAATAATTTATTAATCAATATCTTCAATCGTTCGATATATTGATCGACTCAGAGAGTTGATAAGGAGTAATGTTAATTAATAAAAAAACTATCAAACTTTGGACTACATTTTAGATATCACACTACATTTAGTTTTCAGTTTATCAGTTTGTCACTTAAATGGTTTCAATATACTAATAGTTTACATATGTAATTGTGCTACTTACTTGATCGAAAAATACGAAATATGGATGGAACACTGTACAGTTCAATGAGGATTCCTTGCATATTTTTCTGAGAGCTCTGACCATTTCTTTTTCATGTTCCGTACCAGAAATGTTAACTGCTTGAATCAGGAATCTCATGGCTATGATGGTTTCACCAGTATCATCAAACTTCACGTCCAAAGAAAATGCACTCGAAGGTGCCAACCATAACTGCAAACAAATCAATAATAGAGTTTTAGAGCTAGGAAACAAAAAATCACGAGGAATCATGAAAAATACGTAAATGAACATACATATAATAAAATGAACAAAAATTTATATTTGTTTTTTTTGAAACTTGATTCATTAAAAGCAGTGTTTTAACAGCACATCTGCTTTTTCAAAGCTCAATAATCCAATTATCCGCAATATTGGCATGAATAATATCATCATGTGGCAGTTTTGGGTCAGTTCAAATCACTGAGTTCATTTGTAATAGCACTACTAAGATATTATATAGCATTATATAGAAAACTTTGGCGATAACATACAGATACAACAATTCCCGCAGATTCATGCCATCCTATGAATCATAAATTAGCTGCATATAACTCGATGATATATAGAGCTTTGAATTTACCATTCAGCGACTCAGATCTTCAAAATGAAATCGGAATTATTAAACAAATAGCTTATAATAATGGTTATAATCCAAAAATGGTAGATCATTTAATAAACAAAAAAGAATACAAAAAGGGTATTAGGAGCATATAACAAAACGATACACGACAATTACTTATTTCGGAAACATTAGCAATAAGATATCGAAAACAATGAAATTGGTGTATGATAATCAAATAAGTATAGCTAATAGGTCAGCACCTAACTTAACGATCATATTTAATAAATTCAAAGGAGAAAGAACCCAATATGTGTAAGTCAGGTGTTTATAGGATTTCATGTGCCTTCTGTAATGCTGTTTATATAGTTCAAACAGCTAGAGCATTTGCAACTAGGTACAGGGAACATATGCGTGCCTTCAAAAACAACCATCCAGAAAGATCAAATTTTGCCAAACACTTCCTAAATACTGATCATAAAGTTGGCAACGACAATAGAATGAGTGTACTTCATACTTGTAATAAAATACATGATTTAAACTTGCATGGAAACATTAGAGATTCAGAAATATCTCGAAACCCTGACTTCATTGTAGTAAATGAACAGACTGATCTTTTAAACTCAATTTTTATAGATACACTACTATAAGTTTTCTATCTATTTGTATTGTAGGTTAACTTACTACTGAAATATATTATGTTATGGAATGTATTAGGAAGAATGAAATAGCTTAAGAAATAAAATATCTTAAAACGTGAAATATCTTAAGAAATAAAATTGCTTATCACATGAAATATAAGGGAATTTTGATGGCGATGGTTAAACTTTTGTAGGGGTGTCCCTTAACACTAGTGTAAATGCAGTCGCCAAAAAAATATGCCCCCTAAGAAAGACACAACAAATGAAAACATAATTTAATAGAAAAATAACTAGACAGGATAGATAGTATGCTAGTTTTTAGAGTTCTAGTTTTGTATCCATGATATGACTAGTTAATTATTTGGCAAGTAATCTTGGTAGCCTTGTTAGAAGTCAAATCAGACAGTCCGTCGATGAATTTAATAAAAATCGAAACGCGTCACTAAAAGAAAGAGTTTTATTTGTGAAACTGTGTGATAACTACACAACTTTTTATCTACAAAATATTCCTGTTGCTTATGCGTTGGAGGTGAAATGTGAACACTTACCTCTTTTAGTGTTTGGACAAAGTCTTTATTATTTGCGATCGATATATTCAGGTAGTCCTGATTTCTTTCAGCGTATTGTAGGAAACTTCTCAGCCATGACTCGGTATACAAGGTGTTGGATATATAAGAAGTATTTTCGAAAGTCTGGGTCAAATTTTCTACTTGGAGCTGTATTACTGGATCTGCGTAGTCATATTCACCAGAAACTATTACCTGAACCCTGAAAACCAAATTTTATTAATAAAGAAATATAGCTCTGAGCTTGATCGCTGCAACCTCTGTGCTTGACCACTAGAAAATGAGCATATTATACTCAGTTTCTCTGGGTCTTTCTTTCTCCTTAAGACTACTGGTCAACCCTATACACAAATCGGGACCGTTACAAGGCAAGTAAGGTCATGCGTCAACATGATATTTTTTGTTACCAAAATCCTGTAGTATCGTGCGCATGTTTGGCTAGAACCTTTCCCCTACATACTTTTCCTTGTGCAATTTTTTTAAGCTTTATTGTAATTTTAATCACACACATGCTTGTTATGTTAAAATTATGTAGTGAATATATTCATGTATCAAGCTGCATATGTTTGTGAGTATGATAGGAAGCACCAGATTCAGAGCTTTTAAAGTTCGAAAATGTGGTGAATAAATTCGAGTTAAGACTCTACAACATTATCTATTATTATATATCTATTATCATGTTGCCTAAGCACATTCACTTGTCATCATATTTGCATCAATTTTTTCATTGTCTAATTTTAAGTTGGTGAAACAACTCTAAAAAATTTTCTCTAATGCCAGATTAGACGAAAGCTCTGAAATGTGAGACATCGGACAGACTAGCGTCCTCATGAGTAGTATCGACTCACAAAAACTAATTCTATATAGGTGATAACAAACCATTTGCTCACTATTTCTACCTAGTATGAATTCGTTTTTACATATTACTGCGAAAGGATAGTTTATAAATTATAATCTGTACATAGTCCCTGAAGATTTGTAGAAATTTAGTAAAAATTATCCTGAAGGCACACAATACACATGAACTCGCTTCCTATATTCATTCTCATCAGCAGGATTTGATTTGATTTATAAAAAATTACCTCTGTTTTTCCATGGTTTATATATCATACCTGTAAGGAAACTCTCGATAATAGTCGTCCTCCCTGTCAAAGAATTCGATGGCATATGAATCATTCTTAGCGACTTTTCTCCGCTCTAATCCCTCTTCTATCTGCGTGATTCCGTACCCAGCTCCAAGTAGATACACTCCAAATATCAGTATCACCAGGACCTTAACGCAACCGTTGTTTAGCACTGGAGCAAAATAATCTCTGAAAAACAGCATCAACCCGTGTTCTTTGTTGTCTTGGGGGTTGTCTGCATCTTTGAGGTCTACTCCACCACTGCAGAACCAGCGGTACAGGAAGCATCTGTTTTCTGTAAAGGGAGCATTTTGAATGAATATATTAAATAATAAATATTTTATTTGCTATATACGGGTGTTCCTTAATGATTTGTTAATATTTAAGTGGGTGATTATTGAGTTCTTTGTAAGAAAAAAGCGCTTCATATGAAATTATGTCTTAAACTTCATAGCTTTTGATATACAGGGTGGTAAAGATTTTTCAAACAGATATATTTATTCAAAATAACTCGTATACCATTCTACATATCTCAGTGAAAGTTGGCATTTTGCTATACATGAAATAACATTTTCTGCGACGCGGTGCGCCCACATCTTATATCCAGGACTTCGTCAAAATTATTGGGTCGGAAGTAAAAATCAACACAGATCAAACTGTTCTGGAAATTAATGCACAATGTTTGAATTTCACGGAGCACGTTGTCATTTGTGGACAGATCACACTTCGGTAAAGATCTTTTCTGTGATATAATTGCTTTATAACATTATGTGTGCATGTAGTATATATAAACAAAAGTATATGTAACAGTCGTTGCAACATGTAATGCTAACATCCTCATCACCCTTACATAAGCGTTGTGTTCCCACAACACCCATATTCTTCGAAATTCGCGCTTACTTTCCCTTGTACATATTCGAAAACGGCCAGTGTTTGACAGAGTGTTCGAGGCGCATCAAAGTGGGGCACTGACACGATGCCCTCAATTGCATTACATAACGCGGTGATATCGAATAGCCTGGTATATCGCGGTATGCCGTGCCTCGCGATACGCGGAAACCGGCGACTTTCGTTTGTCTTGGAGAATAGCACGAGATCAGAACAGCCTTGAAAGGACCACGATTATTAAAATGGAACCTGCTGTGGGTTGAATCTGTGAGATGTCCCAGTTTGAAATTTAGATTTGTCCAAAATTAAACATGACCTATTGTGTTGGGAATATTATGGATATATGGATACGTAGCTCCTGTATAAGCCTGCTGCAACTGAATCTCGTTAACTCAACAGTAAGAAGTAGTATTGGGGTCAACATTTTACGGACGATAGAACGTATTCTGCCAGCACCTAATTCTTAACTTTCCCTTAGTCACCCCCTTTAACCCGAAGTTTTGACCCCATAGAAATGAAATAAAATGATAAGGAGTCTCGGAGGTTTACAAAAACAAAAACTTTCTCATTTTTTTTGTTTTTTGACAACTAAACCTACAAATATTTTTCGTCATTAACTCAGTAATAACCTAGTGTCAAAGTTTGATCAAAACCCAAAAAGTACTTTCGCAGTTATACAGAGGCCAGGGATTACTAGACGGAGAACATACAGACAGAGTGACAGACATATAAACCATAAACGGAAGTGAATGAATATATATATATATATATATATATATATATATATATATATATATATATATATATATATATATATATATATATATATATATATATATATATATATATATATATATATATATATATATATATATATATATATATATATATATATATATATATATATATATGTAACGAAACATCAAGAAAATACAATATTTCGTATTTGTCATGTTTATACAATACTTCCTTTCCAACTGGCGTGGGAAATTAAAAATTCAATCCGACTACTATTGATATAAAGATATCAGAAGTTATTTCCTCTAGTAATCCACAGACCTAGATTAATTGAATATGAAAAAATGTTATTAGAGTGCAAAAGGAGAAAGTAAGCCGTCGCGGGTCGGTCAGCATTCGGCGCCTGCTAGATCAAACCATATTGGCATGCTGTCTCTTGCGTAATCTGGGCAAATAATCGCTAAATCTTGTAAGGCGCAACTAGTTGTTTACTTGTAGCTACTGTGTTTGTCTTTGCGCGGATGCACTTGAATTCGACGCTGTTGCCCATTAAAATGAACATTCGTTACAGCTTAGAAAATTCCCGATGAAAGGTCAAATTGAAAATCTTAATGAAATATGTAAATAACTTATATATAAATTTTCAACGTTCTGTGGTAACACCACCATGTTACTATTTTACGTCGGTCTCTCTTTCGTACTATTCATGATCGCTTAATCTCAGTTACCGCTACGTCCAGTTCAATGACGTTATGGGAAGGATATGTTTTAGATGCACAATATGTAATGTTGATTTATTTTTTACAATGGATGCATTGGCGGCAGAATGTTTATCAAGAAACAATCATATTATGTTACTTCTTGAAAATATCATGTGGTTGACTCGTCTCTACCCATTCTACTCGGCCTTCAAAAACATTTCGTCTGACTCGCAAGTTCATATTTTTTGTTCTCCATTAATTATTTTCAGGCGAAGTAAAACGTCTTCCTATGGGTGGAAGGGGGATTGACGTGGGCTTACACAATTCTACGAAGTGCCAATTTCCATTTTCTCAACATTATTCATTATGATTTTTTTTAAGATCTAATTTTTTATTACTGCTCAAATATTAATCCATCAGAAAATACATTTTTACAGGAGATGAGTATTGAACATTGAAAAAATCAGTAACAAAAGTTGCTGCAAAAAAGTTTTTACTAACGTATAGTACAAAAAAATGTTCATCTAAAATTGGGACTGGATGAAAATGGAGTTCCACAAAACGTTCAAAATATGATTACTACAATCTAGAGTGATCATAAACTTAGCTCAGATGAACAGTTGTGTAATTAACACACAGTTTCACAAATAAAACTCTTTTTTTTTCAGTGACGCGTTTCGATTTATATTTAAATCATCGTCGGACTGTCAGATTTAAATTTGAATCTGAACGCGCCACTGAAAGAAAAAGAGTTTTTTTGAGAAACTGCGTGTTAATTGCATAACATTTTATCCGCATGATGGAAGAGATTCACCAAGTAAGAGCATCTACAATCTACATGATAAACTTGGTTCTTATTTCGCCTTAACTTCACCGATTTTCGAGAATAAGGCAGCGTTATCTACTATAGGCCGATATGATTTTCAGCTTCAAAATCCATCAAAATTTCTGTTTGCGGCTGAGATTTAAAGGCTCAAGCAGTAGCTTCAGAAATAAAGACAGCCATACGCAATTGAACGACATTGATTTTTGGGATATAGATATCAGAAAATGATCAATAAAAATGTATCTCTAATTTCAAACTTTTTGATATCACAACAGTTACTACAATTATAAACAAGAGGCACAATTTGTGTGATTGTTAGAGAATAAGAGAAAGTGCCCACATAACTATTCTTTCTCTTCTTTTATTTCTAGAAAAGTGTCTTAACTTACGTGATTTTGATACCGGCTGAACTTCGAAGCAGAAGACGGAGTGTAGGTTTTTCTGCTCACAATAGCCTGATATAGCTACACAAGCTGCGAAGAACGTCAAGTGCCAGATGAACAGCAATACAGTAGCAGCTCCTATAGAAAGAAAATAGTTTTACTGGATTGCTCACGTCATTATTAAACATATTAAACTCGATGGTTACTTCGTAAAGAATGAAATATTTGAAGTATAGATCATAATCATACCTGAATAGATGCAGAATATGGTGACAGATGGAAAAGGACTAAATATCCCAATCCAAAAACTGAAGAAATCGGTCACAGACGTGATGGTGATAGAGACGGCAGCTTCACTGAGCATTTGAGCCATCCTTTCAGGAACAGGCGTTTTAATAGATGTGCGTCTCCAAGCTGCTAGCATAACGAAAGTATCGTCGATTCCAATACCTGAGAAATAAAGAGAAAAATTGAAATATTGCAAGCTATAATAGCATTCAAATGGAACAATGTATGTATTTGCGCATTATTTTCCGAAAAATCATCATCATTTATACTACAACTGCCAATTCTACTATTCATCATTTTTTAATCAGTTGCTTCTAAAAGGATGATAGTTTATTCAAAATTATTTCAGGTTTTCCTAACAGGATGTTCAAAAAAACAGCAAGTCTTTAATTTTGTTCATATGGAAAATAATTTCTGTCACGCATACAGTTTGAAGAATATTTCTAAGACCGTAACATGTTCGTATAATATAGAATAAGCATTTTAGGCTTCATTATGATTCAAGGTAATGCCATTAAAATTTATTTCACCGAGCGAAAATCATTTTTATCTTATTATCCCCGCTCTTAAATTATTTTGTCAAAAGTTGCATCAAAGGTTAACAAATCTATGACAGTGTAAAACAACGGAAATATCAGTTGTTGCAAGGTAACATATGAGATGATTTACACAGTAGTGGAATCAGGGGTCTATGAAGATTCCTTAAAACCGGAATAACAGTCGTTTACTAATAAAAAATACTTCAAACGACGTTTTTTTGGTTCAAAATAAAGCATCCGGTACTGGATCCACATTATCTCGCAATGTTTTGATTATATTGTCAATATGTATTTTTATTTTGATTGGGTAATAGAATCTAAAAATAGAAATAGTATTTATCTAATATCATACATGACGGAATGGTATTTATTATTTTTCATAACTAGTCCAGAAAAGTAATATATTTCGCAACTAGTCTCTTTAACAAATTACGAAAATCAATGACATGCTCAAGATATAATTTCCATTCATATTTATAACATTACCTACTGGTATATATTATACGTTTCTTTTAATATCAAACATCAGATAATAATCAGGAACATACTTATTATTTTCACAAATATCGTTTGCGCAATTTGTGCAACCTGCTGTTTATAATGACAATGATAATCCTCAAACTATTGTACCACCAAATTAAATTATCAAAAAATATCGTATGAAACACTTGAAATAACATTTTGTTCAACATATATTTTATAACTGGATAGCTATTGTCAAGCAAGCTGTCATTCCCCCGAAAGTACAGATTTCAAATAAAAGTGGAACTAATTTAAAGAAAGCCTTCTCATCTCTTATACAGGCTCGATTCAAAGTATTTTCATCAATTATAGCGGACTTTGTATCCTAATTTCTTTCATCTATACTTTACACAACCAAGATGATAGTTTACGTATTATGGAAATTTTGGTGAATCAATTCAGTATCAGTAATTTTTCTAACTTGCTAATTACATATTTTAATTAATTTTCCTTCCATTTTGTGAACTATCAAGTAAATAACCTTTGCAATCAATTTACCTATCATGAGGAATGGAGCAGCCAAATTTATGCCGATAAAATCAACTCCAGCGTACATGCATAGTCCAAATGCACATAAGGTGGCCATAGCAGCGCTGACATTGCCTAAGAGACCCAACCATGGTTTTGAACGAACCCAATCAAACATCATACAGGTCACTGAAAACAAATGAAAAAAATCATTAGGTTGGTAGGACAATATCTTCCACACAAGTCTCTCCACCGCATAGGAACTTTTTGCTTCGGACACAAAAAGGTTATAGATCCGCCAATGTCAGAGTGTCTGTTTTGCATTACAAACAAATTCTTACATTATTTAACACAGTCATCTCGTCCTTGTAAGGACCCATTATCAGTACAACATAAGCTTTTGAACAGAAGATGAATGGCAATGATCACTTTTTTTGCGGCAGACACTTGATGCGACAGCAAAAGGATATTGGAACTACAGGTTTTCCTGCGTCAGGTCAACCGAAACTGCATAGACTTCACGGTACATATTCTACCGGAACTTTTCAGACTTATTAAAGTAATATGTATTACATATACTATTTTTTAAATGAAACGTTCATCCATAAATATCAGATATAATAATTTCTTTACCAACTGAGAAGTCACGACTTAAACACAAACGAAGATACGAACGTCATGTAGCAGCACTTACCCACTGAAAATAGGGCCATAATACCGAACGACGATGTAAAATATGGCATTACAGACTTTGTATTCTTTTCCAGTTCATGATCTAGCGTTCTTGATGAAAACCTTGCTATCCTTATATGGTTGAATCTGTTCTCTTTGTCCTGAAGCTTTTCTATGAGGTCCAAAAATGCATCCTCCCAGGCCGCTCCCCTAAGAAATACAAATCCATTACTATACAGTTGTGAATTATGGTGTTGTGTCACCTAAAGGAATAATAAGTCCATTGTACTGTGAAATAATTTTATTTCTATATACTTACAGTTTATCGGTTCTCTTGAAATCAGAGTTGGCAAAGTAGACTAACTGCACGGAGGGTACACTTATAATGAGTCCATCCTCACTGACTTGTGTCCCACCAAAAAATACAGGAAAGGCATGGGCGTCCCATGTGACGGGGTTGAACATCAACGGGAAGGTTAGGTTTATTTTTTTATGTTCTACCTGTAAAAAAAACAACCAGTGTAATAAGAACATTTCATACTTCCCACACCGAACGGATTGGGAAGGGGAAGGGGTAAAATATCACTCTGAAGTGACATTCAGTTTCTATGCAGTACACAATCATTCATAAGAAACTGTTCATATTCTTAACATTTATTTATGCATTATTGGTGAATGCTTGTATCACCAAAGAAGAAAATCAATTATTCAGAATTTTGGGTGACCGAACACCTTGATTTTCCCTTTTTTACGCCACTGGCTAAGAGGACAATTCGATCTTTTCATACTGACCACAGACATTGGAACGTAACGTGATAGGAAAAAGGTAGTGATTGATCCTTTCTTATTTTTGATGCAAAGTTAACGAGAAATACAAAAAGTGCTTGCCTTTTTTTCATTGTAGGCCCTTGGTAATGCTTTTCTTGCATTTTTATCAAATTTCTCATCCACCTTACTTCCCACGACAATTGACGGGAAAAGTATTGTACATACATGACATATATGTCATGAAAAACCATGTCACGGATTTCCGTCAACTGTATGTGTGCTATCTAGCTTCTTGAAATACGTCAAGTAGATTGACTTTATATTTCACTTGCGGCAGTATCAGTCTATTGAAGATTTTTATCCGATCTAAGGACTGTTGATACACTTAAGTTTTGTACTTTACAAGAATTTCATAAAAACTGAAAATCTTGGGAATTATTTAAAATATTCTTTTACAGTAGGAGTAGTGATGAATAGCTCCGAAAAGACAAAAATGTCTAGCAACGTCAAAATTATATTTTTATGTCAACTACCTCGCTACAGCAATCCACAGAATAAGCATGTTACAATACTTTGAATGATACTTCTTCTGCGCATGCCCTCTCCATTTTAGTTTCATATATTGTAATAAAAGTTACGATTGGAAAATCGCTGTTCAAGGCAGTAGAGTTAACTCAAAATTACACTTGTACTTAACAAGATAATTTGTTTACTTTCCTTTAAACCTTTCATTACAAACTTATATTCATGATGTTATGATATTATATAAAGACATTTACGTAACAAACGTTTCTTCGTTATATACGGAAGAACTACTTTGCAAAGTGGGTTGATTGAAAGAATGGACATATTAATCTATCATTTATAGCTTTAATAGATGATAAGTTGGGTTTCAGTTAATCCTGCTTTTACTGTATTGGGCGTACATTTTATTTTCAAAGAGGAGGGTAACAGACACATTCCAAATTATAATTTTTTTAAATTGTGTTGTAAATTTAACGCCATAGTCGGAGAAGATTGGTATCATGAAAATTTCTATTTTAAGATACTGAAGTTTCAAGGTGTACCTATGAATCACGAAAATGGATGTCACTTATTTCTGTCACTCGGACTGTTATTGTGTCTAACGGTTTATCTGTTGGGCTGTTTGGCAGTCTGATCAGAACTTGTCTAAATCTGTTTTATTGTATGTTTTTGGATTTCCTATATTTTTACCAGCTAGTATTTTGGATCAAATGTTGTGAACATTTATTCATGTTCCTTGACAATTGTTTTTTAAGTTACAGGAAGTTATAAAAAATCTTTTGGGCGACAATTCCTTATTTATTCATTTTTGGAGTGAAATCCGTTGTATCTACAGTACGTAAGCCTTTATTCCTGGAATCATAGTAGTCAAACAGGAGTAATTATTCAAAAAACAAGAGAACATGCCCTGACTAATTCTTTGTTTTAAGATCGAGATTCTAATAATTTTTGAGCAGATGATTTTATAGCGCACAAAAAACAACATTTTGGCATGTATATCGAATTCTTGGGCATTCATAGTAACTGTAAAGTACTAAAACTGCCCATACATGGAATGCACTAAATTTTCTCAGAAAACAATAACTAGAAAGCAAGAAAGCAGGCATTCCGTGTATTGTGCGCTTTTGACTTCTATCACCTGTAAGACATTTGTGCTCTTAACACAGTTTCGGAAGTGATGAGAGAAAGAACAATCGCCAGAACATTAATTCAACGGAACCAGTAAAAGTGGCTGGCTGAAAACGAAACCTAGCCTTTGTTTGGAACAAGAAACGGCATACGGTTAATGGAGATTCTGATTTCGCTTTCAGATATTTATTCCTGAAAATTGTTCTACATATTTCCCACTCACAAAGACAGTCTTCATTTTATTTTACTTCCAACTTTTCATGGTATTTGATGCCCCGAGCTATACGGCGTGAAGTGATGCATTATAGTATATATTTTTATTATCCTTATTTAGTACTTATTTAGTATATATAAAATCATGCTAATCATTTAAGTCTGTCTGTCTATATTTTTGTCTGTTTGTCTGTCTCTCTTCTATCTGGACGCCTTTGGAAACTCTATTACTCAGAAAATACCTTTGGATTTTGAAGAAATTTTTACATTATGTTATTACTGTGACAGAGACGGAAAAGCTTTGTAGTTTGTAAAAATCACTTTTGTGGCGGCGGAGTAATACCTTTTCAAATAATAATTTGGGATATCTAAGGTAATTCATTATTTCTGCTCTTACTTAACAAATTGTTCAACCCCGAGTATGTTGGATTTATGCATCTTCATAATAGTGTAGCTAAAAATAGCTTCTTACTGCTCTTCGATTTCACATTTTTTCACAGTTACCTTTGACAATAACAAAAATACACAACATTCTTACATACAATAATTACTGCAGAAACACAGAAAACCATTTTAAATTATTATTGTAACAACTAATAACCCTAATGCATCGAATAAAGTCTGGAACTTGTGCACTGCTTACAGCAGTAGAAAATTTACTGAATCATGTATTCAGTCATTTGGCTCCAATAAGCCTGACTACGTGACTTTTCGGCAAAGGTCTGTTAGTATCCTTAATGCTCGCTTGGGGGCCTTTGATTTGTCAGTCTTGAATACCAGAATTATTGAATTATAGCATATCCTTTCCAAATAGAGATGACCTGGAGAGATTTTTTTGCAGAGAGGCACTAAAATGCGCGAAATTGTATTCGGAATATGAATAATATTGGAGGTAAGATTGATCCCACGTTGATGCTACGAAGAAAAAGATGCAACTGATATAATCACCATACTTAATCGCTATATTTGGAAGTCACGCTGCTGGTCACATTTGGAGATAATGAAGTAGAAATTGGATAAACCGTATCCATGGAAACGTCGTATCCATATGGACAACACGGGATAGTTGAGGTTATTTACTCAAATAGAATCTTTTTCTGAACACTTCTGAGGTTATACATAATGAATGGACATTATTTTTTATGGCCTTTTCACATAATACAACATTTGATGATACTCTCACCATCAAAATATGGTGTTAAGCAGTTACCAATGATTTTTACTTACAAAGCAATTATCAAGTAAAATAAACAACAACTGCCTTAGATCGAAAAACAATAACAGGTCTAGTGACTGGGCCTGTCTTGTCGGTTTATATATATTTGGAGTACAGAACAGTTTATATTGATTTTTTGAGTACTGATGTTGGTGTATATTTGTAATAAAAATTTGTGTTTTCTGTTAGTTTATATGTTGTGAAGGGAAACACACGTGATGTACTAGAAAATTTAGTGCAGTAAAATCTTTTGATCAATATTGTTTTTGTTATTTCTGGACCTGAAGCTTTGTTGGTATCGAGCGAGTTAAGCATCCTTTTGCTATTCTTGGCTCTTCGCTCATAGCTCTCTTGATAGTGTGGAGACAAGTATTGGAAGCTATTATCGTTAGTAGCTCATTAACAAAAACGGAAGTGACGAATGGAGTTCGTTTCGTGAAGTGGTCTGGTTAATGTTGCGTGACATGTCGCAGCGGGACCGACGGTTTCTTCCTGGGACTCTTCTTGCCGGATAATAGTGTTGAAGAACAAACCGAGATTACCGCTATTACAGTGAAAGTGAACCATGTTGACAACCAGATTATTCCGTGTCACGGAAAATGTTATCACACGCACCAAATTAAATTGCAGCTAATTGCGACTCGTCATATTTTGATTGAATTAGTTAATTTGTAGATCGAGAATCTTCTAGTTTATCAAATGATAGTTAGATCGTTTTTTCAGTATTGCTGCCACGAGGTCTGCGTATCTCCAGGTATAGACTTACCGAAGCACTGGTCAATTTGTAAGCGACTTCAACAAAGATGTTAAGTAGGTTGACACTGCAATATTAGGATTTGGATCGGATTTTAGAACTGTTAATAGTTGTAACTGAATAAATCAGAAATTCCAGAAATTTTCCAATTTTTTTAAACTTACTACAATAAGATTAGCTAACTGATAAAGCTGTTACGTATGATTTCTATTCGTTCGAAATGCAGTAATACTGTGATAAAAGTCTAAAACAAAGACGAGAACAAACATTTGCCCACTGAGAGAAAGAAGGCAGCTAATCCAATATTGGAAGTGTTCAGGCTGCGGCCGTCGTCCGAGAGAGTGTTTTGCGGGTACTTAGGCCGTCGTGTGCTGGAATTGTATCCTGACATTTCGCCAGCACAAGTAGCAAGTAGTTTCAAAGTTATAGAGGCTTCAGGACTTACAGAACAGAGTACATACAGACAGACAGATCGGTGGAAATTGAATGCTTTTTCTTGATGTCTATGTCATGGAACATTAAGGAAACACAATATCTCAAATTCAAATTTTACGCAAGGTAAGAGAAGTTTAGATACTAGTTATGTTTCGCATGTTAGTTATATGAGCATTCATCATTCTTAAAAAAAATTCATAAGGCCTTAACATACACCACAACCACTCTGCTCATGTGTGAGAAACATAATAAACTTATTTACTTTAGTTATTTATTCCAATACATCAGAAATGTCATTTACACATTACTTACGTCATCCATGATGTAGTGCAAATTCAAAATGTCATTGAAGAAGCATTCGTCCATCCATTTGGCACAAATGTCCTTGTAGGTGAAGTACTGATCGTCGAAATTCACTGTCATGTTCTGGATATACTCGTCAAGAAGTCTCACTTCGTCCCACACCGCTGTTCTCAACATGTTTTTGTCACCATCTTTGCTTGTAAGGATCACCCGTCCAAAACGACCTATGAAGAGAAAAATATTCATTTAATGCGATTTTTTTTAGTACAAAAATTATCTATTTCATTTCACTGAAAGAAAGAGTTTAATTTGTGAAACTGTGTGATTAACTACACAACTTTTTATCTAAATGATGGAAGAAGAACATCTACAATCTACAGGACTATTTCATATATGTTACTCATTTTGTTTCATTAGGGTATTACTTGTATTTGTTGAATGTTCTCCGGCAATGAATAATTAAACACAAACCAATAATGTTTCGTAAAATAATCCATATTTTGTTAATTGGAGTCACCCTTCTCATACATGGATTAGTTTGATATATCCTAGTATAAATATACTCGTATAATTACAAAATGTTTCAGTTTTTAAGAATACCTCCACGGCTATTGATAGTAAGCTGTAATTTCTATGCGTTTTGAAGGCAAATATGCAAACAAACATGTAATGTCTTATAAGTTCGGAGGATTACTGGGGTTAAAAGTTTTTGTCAACGTCAAAGACTGGTACTTCTCGAGTTATAGAGGAGACAAGGAGTACCGCTTATTGCCATGGGAAGTAAAAATACTTAATACATTCTCGATGAATTTTGGGTGATTTATGTATTCATTTTTAGATTCATCTTTGAGGTGTAATTTGTATATAAAATACACCGATGTTGCAATAGCGACTTCTTAAAATATGAAATGATGTGACATACTTATATTTATGTTCGAGTTTAAGGATTAGATGTTTTTTGCGTTTTCGTCTCCAATAACCGCAGCAACTTGCGTACTGAGTCACACGAGACGGTCGAATAATTTTTTTAAACATAATAAAATAAATTTATTCTTTCGGCGGTGACAATGGAAGTTTCCAAACTAAGTTGCTATTGAGGTTGTCACATTCAAGTTCTATATACACTCAACGGGTCTTATAAGAAATTTTTCTAATTTTGACATGTGAAGTGACACATTTCAAAACTAATGACAGTTCTGAAAGGTACTATTTTTCATAAGTAGTTGTGAACAAAATTTTTTGAAGAACTAGATATGAAAAGCATATTTTGCAAAAGATTACAAAAAAAAGCATTTACAAGAGTAATTATGCTATATTAACGGTATTCGTGCATGATAAGTTTTTTCGGTATATTCCTGGATAAATAAGTTAAATCAACTAAAATGTAATCATATTAATCACATATATTTACGAGAATTAGGATTAGGCTGTGCAATTTGTAAGGTTATCAACAGCGACAACAATATTGTGTGAAACGCTATTAAATAACATTTTGTTCAAACCATGCTGCTCGGTATTCGTGTGAACGCGTCCCGCTCACTCAAATCACGTTAATTGAAAAAAATAATTTAATTAAAATTCCGATAACTATTATATGCTTATCCAAGCATTTGGAATTTTTAGTTAAAATCCTATTAAACATCCTTAGTTACCAGCTAGATCCAAGGAAAATCATACGATTTTAGATCTACAACATAACAAATAAATTATCTATATTAAATAACCAGGCTAGGAGTCATCTGCTTATTTAGAATAATTGTATCATTATATTGAAATCATTTTTAATAAATTGAATAGTTGTACTCAATATACTATTCCGCTTTCCCACTTACGAGGAGGCATATGGTCAACGCGGTTGAATCCATTATGATATTTTCATAGACAACTTGAAAGCTTACTGTACATATATCTATACAATATTACAAAAGTGTTCTTGTACAGTATAACGTGAAGTCTCATAAATAAAATTTGGAAGACATATTAATTTTTTTCAGAATGTCAAAAACCAGAATGAGAACAAAGTCACTAATGAATCATGTTCAAATCGTAGTTGCATCCCGCAAAAATATACACTTAACTGATTTTTAAATCAACCCTAACACAAATTATCACGACCCTTTACAAGTTTGAAAGTTTTTGAAGAATAAGAATCAAAAATACAAAATAAAAAAAATAATATTTAATTTTTGGGTATGGTTTGGATTTACTAAATGTATTCCCTTTATTTTTGTCTATGTGATCCAATTTAGCATTTCAATTTTAGGTGGTTGAACATTCAAACTGTAATTCTGGGGAAACTACAATACAGTTTCAAAATCGTATCTGACTGAATAGTTCCATAGTGGCAAATGATAATAAGAAGCTTTCCTGGATTTTCAACCTGTATTTTCAACCCTCTAGAGAGGAGAAAAACGTAAAATCGTGTGGCAGTTTATGTGAATTAATATAAAGGGGATACTTATCCTCTCATTTCGTAATTTCGAGCCATGCTAGAAAACGGCACTCTAAATTCTATTCTATCTATTGTAAACATATTTTTTGGATATCATGAGTATTTTTAAGGTTTAGGGTAATTTTTTCAGCGAATTGATCCTGTAATCAATCTTTTTGAGAATTACAATATTGTCAGTTAAAAAACACTCGTTTTCACGATAACGTGAGGGAATGAGAACAGGTTTTGAAATGTACAATTCATCCTCCTCCAATATGAACCCCTACAAATCGCCCATGAAATAAAAAACTTTTCTGAGCATGAAAGTCAAAACTTAAGGGTTGCGCTACCAATGCATGCATCATCCCCCTCCTTCCTTCCCTTAAACATAATTTCAACCCACTACAGTGAAGTAAACCCTCCGCTTATCCACAGGCAATCAACTGTCAAAATTTTTGATGTGTTAACAATTTTTTGATTCTTTGCATTGTTCCGCTTAAACAATTATCGATATTAACTCAAAAAAATAATACGTTGCTTCAAACTGGCTATATTGATTATTTTAATTAAGGAAAAGTTAAATCAGGTACCTAAGGGTTGAGTCGAGTTTCACTATGTTTGTATAATCTAAGGAAATGTGTCATACAATTGCGATGTGGATTAAATATTGTATTGATCACTATGAATAAATAATGAATGCATTTGAAAATGATGATTTACACAGCTGACTGCCTTTTGTAATACCCCATTAAAGAAACACTTTCCATTTATTATGCAAGTTTCCTTTGCGTTTTGCCATATCGTATAAACCTCTTTGTTGGTATCATTCAGCTGTGTAAAATACAACATCAATTTCATTTTGTTCATATTAGAATGAGTCTTCAGTCTATATACTTCTCATTATAACTTTGTATTTCTTATAAGAATAAGTAAACAATTACTCGCCGTATTTACCCAATCAGATGAAATAACGGCAAATATTTGTCGAAATTTATACAGCCGGTCAAGGTGAAGTGCAATCTCTTTTTCGTTTGACATTCGTTCAATGAATTACCTCATAACAGAAATTTGCCGATCCGGCGTCTGTACTTGAACTGATGAAAAGTTTGCTTAACTTAAGAGCATGGATCTCTTTGAAGAGATTTCTAGGAAACGTATATATAATGTGCAGGATATAATAACATACTGGGACCAGTTGTGTGAACTTTTTTATTGTTTTATTTCTTACGGTTTAGCCGCAAATGTTCTTTGTCGTTTGTAAAAGAGGTTTCCTCACTGTATATATGATAGTTTATACATTTGCCTTCAAAATACAAATAAGATAGACATATGAAATAGCTATGTAATTTGACTACTACAATACGTACGATTTATGCGCATAAAGGATTTCCAATGCGTTTCGAATGTTTGGAACACATTTTTTTAATGGTTCATCATTCTAGCGCGTGTATAACTTTTTTAATGGAGGGTAATTTATTCTTCTATTATGTCATCAGCTTCTAGTACAAAGATTACGAAATTGCTAGTTAGCTGTTTGAAGAAGTTTCACTGTCATGTGCAATATCAGAAAACATGGGAATTTTGAAAATCTCGAAATTTTTGGGATTTTATGAGATTCTGAAAGATATCAATATTTTGAGATTCAGTTCCAAAAGAGTAACAGTTCTGAAATGCAATTTAAATAATTGTTTTTGGACTGATACCATTATTTGATTAGTACAGTGGCAATCTGCTTGACGCTACTTTTTACATTGTGAATGTAAATATCAACGCTATTAATGCTACTATTCATACCGGTCACAGAATGAACAACACTTGGAAAAGCATGATTCCATGATACCACATAAAATCATTCTTCCAAGATTTGGGCGCTACCCTCAAATGGTCAAGTCAAATGTGCTCTTTGTTCAAATTTTTCTGTCAGTATGTGTTTATTTTGTAACTGATTTCATAGAACAATTCTACAAATAAATGAAAGTATAGTGAGATATGGTTGGATGACATGTCGGAATATTCAAGCCAAGTATACTAGACTAGGGACTGTTTTGAACTTTGCATCAATCATCTCTAATAATGAACAATAGCTGTTATAGAGAAATTAGAGGAAGTTTGTGAATACGAGCTTTGTCAATGCAAAAATCAATATTTTTATTCAAAGAATCAAGGAAGTCGCCTTTTCATAGATTGTTTCAAATTCTTGATACCCTATGAACAAACAAGTTAGTTTTTACGCTATGAACAATTGAAGCATTGTAACAAGTAGCAGCAGTTTGACGATTCCGTCCTGTAGAATCGGTGAATGTTGTGATCATGGAAAAGACCACACAAAAACAAATGCCGCTTCATATACCTATTGATAGACAATTTATTCAGGTAGATTGACTCAGTACTTCTCACAATGCAGTTCGATTGGAAAGACTGTTCTATGAAATTCTTCATTTAAGAAAATAAATGGTATTACCTCTAACGTATCCATATCCATCCTACCCAAATTACATCAGAATCGATACAGTAATTATTGCGAATACTCGCTGACAAACACGGCGATTAACAGATAGATTTTCAAGCATAAAAAATCATAATAACCAGAATGCCAATCAAGGTCCTGTTTAGTCTTGGTATTAACAATTGAATGGCGGTGAACGTTAGGGCTTCTGGATGAAAAGTTTTGGAGTAGTCTATTCCATAATATGCATTCCACACTTGAACTTTTTCTCACCTGCTCTGGTGATTCTCGATACGCTAAACCGACTAGAATAGTTGACTTTGAAGTAGTTTTCCACTATGGCCCTCTCAAACTTCCCCTCCCCATTGACAGGACTGAACAGGTACTCTGGATCAATGTTGTTCTTCATTTGTTGATATCCTGTCATGCCCAGCACGGTGAGCAAAATGGGTACTATGAGGAAGTACCCCGGGTACTTGCCTACCACCAGTCCTAGCTTGTAGAAAGACTTGTTCAGGAGATCGTCGACTATCTTCAGGCCTACCATCTGCAACAAAGAGAAAAGTTTATAGACACTGTGTATTTATATCTGTCATTAACAGGAGTAATGAGAGATTGCTTATCTGGAAAACGAAAAACACGTTAATAAGCTTCTCATATTTTATATAGGCATGGTGTTATATATTTCAGTTGATCCAAGCTTTCCAGAATCTAGGTGTATTTCGGATAATTTGAAATAATACGGAATAAAATCAGTTTCAAAATTGTTAGTTTTTGCAAATTTCCGGCTATTTCTAAAAATAAATCAGTTAAAATTCATTTTACATGTACTGACAGCTAAAAACCACATATTATTGATGAATGAGCTTCACTAATATTTCGGCTGCCTCTATCAAAGTATTTGTAGCTCATCAGTCCTATGTGGTTTTCGTTAGCGGTAAATACAAATAAGATGAAAAAAGAGACAATCACAGGATAAATAATATAAATATTTTGATTTGAGATATATATGGCGTTTTCATTCCCTTCTATTGGCCTGTCTGTGTTGGTTTGTTTGCTTTTTGTCATTGCGTAATATCAGTAACAGTTGCACTAACCATATGTAAGCATCAGTATTTTTTATAAATAACCTATTGCATAAAAACCTATTACGCCCTAGAAGCGTTGCGAGAGGACATATCGCTATTCACATTGACATTAAAACACTGCAAATTGTAATAATCGGGGAGCAAACTCACTGGCAACTCATTCCACGAGGCCGAGGTTCTTTAAAAAAACGACTTTTGGTAGAGGCTGGTTCGAGGCATCGACTTGGTTAGGTTGTGCCCGTTTGTTCCCCCTTCTGCAGCGGAAGAGAACTCCCCAGCTTCTGGGACACATTTTTTATAAAACATTAAATACTAAAAACGTCATTCACGTCACATGTAAATTACTTCGAAGAAAATACCACTCATAACCAATTAAAATATGCAGCTTTGCTTAAACTATTGCACATGCATGTTCACCAGAATCCGAAAACCTATCTGCACAAATAAGGTTTATTTAGTTACAAATTGCACAATATGAATATTTCCCAAAAAACCGAAATTGATATCAAATCTGAATTAGGCCGATCAGTTTTTTCAGCCACCATTCCGCAACAATGTACTATTATATTATTATATGGATATTGCGGTGCCAAATTACTGACCAGGGAATTGCTATGCCACAATACTTGTATTGCTTCCTCTGTTTTTGAAATGTTCTATTCGAAAGACTAAGTACAGTGATTTTTACGTTAGCAATGTGATGTTATGCAAATGCCTCATAATGAAAACTGTTAATTTGTTTTTAACAATGCAATGATTAGGTGTCCTGACATGGAAAGGTTTTGCTTCATTAGAAATCGGAATTGTGATTAATTTACAAACAGCTACATGCATATACTGACTAGCATTGAAATTGGAACTCATCTATGGAAATCGTTTTGGAATTGCTTCTGGAGGAATGTTAGATACAAAAAGAATAAAAGAATAGATTCAAGTAGGTGGACGCCATTTTGTTTTCTATACTTCCAGCGCAGTTTAGAAAAAATGACTTCAATTAAAAAAACTGAAATACTCCCTCCCCCAAATCTCCACCTCCAATTCTTGTCTCACAAATTTTTGTAAAAATACCAGTTCGATTTTTGATGATAAAACCATCGCCACTGGACCGATTTTTAGAAACTACAAAGCTTTTTCGGACTTGCCATAAAAGTTACCATAATCACATGATTGGCTTAACTAGCGCTTACCAGTTATCAGTGATGCGAGATCTTGCTTATGAAAGTAATAGTAATGTACTAATGGGATAGATTATTTTTACTTCATACGAAGAAAATATAAAAATCACGAAACTTTTTGAATTTAAACGATTTCAATTTAGAGCGTAGTTAACTTTTTTCCAATTTGTTATTCTTCTGCAACTACTGCTACTAACTACTACTACAGATAGCATTTTAACTGAAGAATGGTCCTGAATTGTTACGAAAGATTCAAAAAGTTTCAGAAAAATGGCATCTCTATTTCATGCGCAGTGGTATCAGTTCAAAATTATAGATTATACGAGGAGTTCTCGAAAACTCAAAAAAATTTGAAATTATCATCGATCTAAGATGTTTCAATACATGTTAATTTGAAATATTTAACATTAGATATTAAGCTTTGGTTCTTAATTGATATATAACATAAACATAACATAAACTACTTGTTTTTGTTGTGTTTGTATGTAGTTATTTAGTTTTGTGTTTGTATTTAGAACCTTTTAAGAGTAGGCTTTGGAATTTTACCAATTTTGATCCCATTTTCAGAATTTTAGATAATATTCGATCAACATTAGTTACATACATAAAATAAACGATGATTGAATACGTAGGAAATATTATTAAACAGTTTGTATCGCTTCGTCTTCAGGACTCGGCCTATAAATAAAATTCACATTCCGAATTTTCTTAACTTGACTTTTGACCGCATCCTAGTTATAAATCAACAAAGAAAGTTGTAAACATGTGTACAACCTCAATCAAGCAGATCAGCGAATAAAATCTTTCACTCACATCTGGCGCGGGCGTTATTCAAGGTTTTACCGTGTTATAAAATTCACTTTCGCATAAATAAATAAATCAACAAGAATCCAATCACCAACAATACATTCACTTGATTCATTGCGCGTGAGTCAGTAGGCTATGAGAACGGCATCGAGTCAATTGTTCTTGTTGGGTAACCCAGTTCAATTCTATAGTATTTCCTATGATTTCGCTCTATGAGAACGTTAGAGGCACAATTAATAGAAAAGGTCAACACGGCATATTGATACAATAACAATGATAGAGAGTAAAACTGAATTACTGTATGGTAGAAGTCAGTCTATCTTGGCTTTTCATGACCTACTGATATTTTTGAAGAACCTAAAGTTCATCAATTATAATGACATACAGGTGACTCATAAAAAAATTTAATTTATACATTATAGTGCCTGATATATCTATCGATTTATCGCTTATATCAAGGATTTCTTATTAACATTCTTTTTTTGTGTATTATAACTCATTTAAACATATACCTACTAATAATGTTAGATACAAACTAAGAAAAACTGTTATTGTTCAAGTGCGAACATTGTGACGCTGCGATATAATTAGGAAACAGATAATTTTGTACACCTCTATCATATGTATGTTTTACATTTCGAAATATAATTAATAATAATATATTACTGAAATCAGTTAATTAACCGTACATTGCATTTATATTAACCATAATATAATTTTTTTAATGTATAATGATCGTTTATACTGCACCTAGACATAAATATCTGTATGTGAAGATTAGTATAGAGAAAAACATATCAAGTCTGGCTAGCCATAATCAGTAATCCAATGTAATAACAATTTAAGTACACATTATAATTTACGCAAAGAAAAAAGAATAGGTTCAAATTTTGGAAATGTATAATTAGATTAAGACATCCAGGTTTTCCAATATTCTATCAACAATTAAATACACGTGATCACAAGAATACCAAGAATAAGTTCAGATTTTGGAATATATAATTTAGACATTCATTTTTGAAAACAGTTCTTCTTAGTATCATTCTAACATCAAACGGCAACAGATTATAGGACTTAGTAGCCAAGTAATTAAAGAACGGTATTCTAAGATGCCCATTATGGTTATTTCTAGTACTATAGGGGTGACTCATTTTTTCAATATTCATTCCTGGGTAAACAAAAATATAAATCAATGATAAACATGATCCATGAAATTCGAAGTGATGAACATTTTTCCCGATGGATTATTCAAACAATATACATAACTCAGAAATTACTTTGTTAAAGTTTTAGTTGTTTCCATAAAAACTGCAGAACAATAATGAAGATTGACGACTTTCACCAATATGGTAATATTTATAATTACTAATAAATAGTAACTGTGCATGTTAACAACTATATAAAATCGAAATTGAAATTGAAATGCTTTATGAACTGCTGGCTATATCAAGGTTAAAGCAATGACTGCCATTTGCCATAGTATATCTGAAAAAATTGATTAGATACATTTTCTTATAAATAAATATCTATCTTATTCAGCCATTTTTGTGTTATTGTTCGTTATATAAAACTACGATTGTCTTGCGATATGTTAAGCGAATTACCCTTTCCTCTTATTTGGATATTATATTTATGTGTGAAGTTCTCCTAACCATATAAAAAGTCGCTTTTTGTGAACGCAAGAAAGCAGCGGTGTTTTAAAATGCAAATCAAGAAATTTGTCTACCAGCTAACCCACTTTCCGTTCAGAAATTACCTAATTGCTAATTAAAAGTTCCATTCACATTAAATTACATCTAGTTTCCGTACTTGGAGTATAATTGAGAAATTAAAGTTTTCTGGATAAAATCTGCAGTAACCAGGCATCACTTCACGCCCGTAAAATTCTTCCAGAGCAATTACGTTCCGAAGTTTTACTCCAGACTTTTTTGTGAGCTGTAATGTTTAATATTATTAACCTCATCCTTCAGAATAGCACCGTCCAACCATGGTTGAATATGGATCTCAAACCGCCGAATTCAAACATACCTTTATATATGGATGCAGCCACGAAGGCAAAGCCTTAATACAGGAGTGCCGATTTAGTTTTTAAACTGATTGATGTTCAAGGATTGACAGGAGTATCGTGGTAAATTATTGTGAATTTTAGATACCTGAGGAACAAACGACTGATTGAACCCCAGTTCTCAGTTGGAATGGCAACTAGCAGTCATGACTAACTTCATGATTTTTATGATGTTAAGCATCGGAATGGTATCACCAGCAACAAAACAGCAAAACAGCACAAAACCATTCTTCGAAACCTTCAGAGATACATCATAATCCAGCTAACAAAAGATATATCGAAACTTGGTGTGTCATAACATTTCAACGTTGATTCGGACTGTGTGCGAAATGGCGAAACTAATATCGACTGTAATGAATACTAATATGTTTCGTTGAATTATATAATAAAATTTCATAAAAAATGTGTTACGGGCATGCTGTCTTTGTTAGCCATCAGCTGAACATTTATATTGAGAGAACTAATCATTCTCCAAGTAGGCTGGCCAAATTAAAAACTTGTTGAAAGTTAGTTGTTGGTCGTACAACCAAAAAATTATGTCAAAATACTCAGACCACATAATAAAATCTCGAATGAAGACATCTACAATCTGCAATTTGTAAATTTATCAAATAACAAAGCCCTTTCACTCTAATTAAACGACGACGACGTACATATCTGTCTCATGTAAAAATTAATTATCAAATTCCTTGCGAAAACACGTTCGGCCAAAATTGTATAATTAACTTTGCGTAGTCACATCTGGGTATCTGGGTTACCGGCTGATTGTGGTGGTTGTCATGGTACATGCAGATCCTCCATCTGTAGGAGACCACCGTTATTGTATGGTCTGTCCATATCGAGATGTGTATCAGTTTTACGAAGCGCTGAATACTGAGCGTGTGCGGAGTGCAAGAAAAAAATTATCTATGCAAAAAAAGTAAAATTTGTATCATAATTATATTATATTAAATTATCCAAATTCCAAAAAAAAACCTTCGGCCAAAATGGTATCATTAACTTTGCGTAGTCACATCTGGGTATATGGGTTACCGGCTTATTCTTGATGGTGTCATGGTATATGCCCATCTTACAACTGTAGGAGACCACCGTTATTGTATAAGTCCATCTCGAGATGCGTATCAGTTTCACACAGCGTTGGATGTTGAGCGTGAGAGGAGTGAAAGAAAAAATTGATCTACGGAAAGGAAGTACTCCTAATATTTGTATGCAAATATATTTAAAAATAATGGAACCATTTATACAGTTATGCAGTTATTATGATGAAAATAAAAATTCCAAAAATTTGCAGTTTAGTCTCAGGTACCCTGAGCCTGTTATTCCGTTTTCCCAATTTCGAATAGATAGATTCTAAATGCCATAATTGGACAAAAGAAAAAAACAAACCTACCACTGTTGTAGATTTCAGATGCTCTTGGAAACATTTTATTAAACATATTTGTATCCTTAGCAAAAAAAAAAAATTGAAAAATCTTTTGCTATCTTGAAGTTATTGAGGACATTATTCAATCTATAGTAATCTGCATAAAATCAAGGAAATCCGGATTCATACCATCTCATTGCTGTCATGTTGATCATCATAGTTTTTTGACCCATTGCTGTATCAACAAACTAGCAATTACCTCGGAATAAACGCTGCATAAGTGATGAGAAGAAGTTCAACAACATAGAAATCTGCTCTACATTACGTCAAATTACGCATCAGTAATTTGTTTTTAGATTCACTGAAATAACTAATGTCCGGTATACATTATCTGCTGTACGATTGGGAAAGACGTAAATAGTAAATATGTAATGTGTTTAAATGGTGTTGCCTAATAGACCACTTTGATAAGTTTAGGAACAACGTCACACTGTATAATTTATTAATAGTTAGTTCAGTATTAAAAGCATTTGCCTGTGTTTTTAGACAAATCTTGATTGCCATTCAGGAATGGTGTTAAGTGAACTTTAGATTCTATACCTCACGAATATCGTTCGAGAACCTGGGATTCTGAATATTCCCGACCTATGCAAAGTGGTTAAAAGTATACGCAATAGATTTTGGGTCACCTTTTTCCGCCGAGAACGCATTTGTGGCAAAAATCAGTTCAATTTTTTTTAAACGCTTCAAAATATCTTTCTATATAAAATAGCCCAACAAGCTGAAGTAAACTGAGATTGCTATCATAATGCTTTTTGCTAATTTTGAAGCCACTTCCTCTGAGGCTAGGCAACAAATTGGAAAGTCTCTTATTACTTTAGTGATTATTATCGCTTGGAAATATGATCATGAGATTCTATAGAAATAAATTGGCTTTTGACATGACCTGGTTAATGAACCATATTTACATACGGAACAAACCACCTGATATTCTTAGAGCAGAATCAATTAGCCGTCATAGTTATGGTTTTGAGGAGCGTCCAAAAGGTATCAGGAACAAATGAGGCAATAAACATCTCCCTGGCTTCAGTCTGATACCTAATATTCTTATTTTATATAAGTAGCATTGGGCAATTACCCATACATAATTTTACTTCGACGCTGAGAGTAAAAAAAGCTGTTGAATGAGATTTTCCTCTTTCAGGAGAGACAGCGAGATGCAAATCGCGAACCCTTTTTTGAAATCAGGATTTACAAACTTACTTGCCCCTTTTTATCAATATATAGACGCCCATGATGTTGTTCTAGAAATATTTAACTATAAAGTTTTCACTGAATGGGAAAACTATCCTATGCAAATGCAATACGATTCACACTCTAATAACTTGCTGATCTTACACCTATTGACCTTAGTTAATCGCCTTCTAATTTCAAAACCAAATACCATTAATTGCTTTAATATGATTTATACACATCCGCGATTCTGCAATATTGTTTTCCACCCATGCAAAACACTTTTTTATAGACTAATCTAATGGCTACCTTGTAAAAATTGTAATTATTGCAGCAGATTGAGAATAAGTGATTATTAATTATGTTATAGCACTCATTAGACAAGATCAAGGACTTTTCGCAGTAAACAGCTATAAGAATTTCCGAATGGGGTGTATCGAATGTTCAGTGTCGCCAGATTTACCAAGTGGAAAATTCTAGTGAGACTGGGTGCGTATAAGTACAGAATGAACTCACTACCTCCCATGAAGTGATGACACCGTATTCTACTGGAAAGTTCCATTTTTGCTATAATGGAATTAGAAGTTTTTTACGCGCTTTTCTCGTCTATGTTCGAGCGATATTCTTTTTATTAATATTCGTAGTACGGACGCCTAACAAATCAGTCATTATCTTAAAAACAATGGATGTAATGTGCTAGTTGGAATAGTGTGATACCGAAAATTGCAAAGTTTGGTGCACTAGTTTCAACCACTAAGTTTGATATACCGGTTAAAAGATTGAATACGATTTGAAGAAAACGGACCCCCTAAAGCTTATTTTTTGACTACGCACAAAATTGATCAAGAAAGTGCAAATCATATAAAAATTAAGGTCGGATAATCTTCAACACTTTTCAGTTTAAAAATTTGTTTGTCGTCCGATAATGATCGATATATTCTAGAAATATAAAAAACGAAGCAAGGAAAATATCCAGTTTTTTTATTATTCCTGACTATTAATGGACCGATTTGAAAAAATCAAGCATTAAGCAAAGAATCACTAATTGCATGCCTACAATATATCGCTTAACGAACAGCCTGAAAATCGGTTCAGCTGTGATTAAGCTGTAACCAAAATGCTACAGACAGACTGACATACAGAGCGACAGAAATAAGTGACAGATTTGCATAGCGATGACCTCACTCCATATCCAATTATATCTTTGCTAGTGTTTCGATTGTCTCAGCATCAGGTTTTGTACCTTGATAAAGGCTGTCAAAACGTACGTCAGTTGAGATATTTATTTATTCCTAAGTGGTGTCAATGAGCGGTCAGCGGAAAATATGATGAATCAGAAAAGACAACCACAGGATAAGTTTTAGAAGTTAAATTTTATCTCAAATTTGAAAAGTTTACGAATAATCACACGTGATACTTCTATTTCTTATGTTTGGGAGGTATAAACGAATGCCGAGACATCATGGTTTATGCTTATTTACTTTTTTAATTTACAGGCCATCAGGTTCAAATACTTTGTCTATTTTAATAAATGAAACAGAAAGATGCTAGTAACTAAAACTACCGATTTATAAATAGGTGCATGTAAAGGATGTAGGGGAACTCCTTAGCTCCTACTGTAACAATTACTTACTATTCCTGAGTGCATAATCTTTCGTTCGTGTGAATTAATTTTTTTTATGCTGACAACCATGTTACATTATACGCAGACTGTGATTCACCATTAGATGCTGTTATTATTAGTTCTGGTATGCGTCCGCCCCCTTAGTCAATATACCCTACGTACCTTGAGTGAATACGCCAAATAGAGGCCCTTTTCGCACCTAGCCCGAGTTAGTTTCAAAGAGACTAACTAGATTATTTCCGAAAAGTAAGTTCCTTGAGAATGATTCAACGATCAAATCGATATTTATATCATTTTTGAACAACCGTTATCACAGCTAATTTTGTTGTTTGGCAACATTGGAATTTAGTCCAATTCAACCTCTCGTATTAGAACCGATATATCTGGATCACCTTGTGCATAGAAACAGCACATTCACTTTTCGTAGAATATATCGATTGAAAGTATATATAACGGAAAATTCGTAAGTATATGTATGATATACATGCAACGTCTACCTACTAGATTAGTGTGTAACGACTAACAGATATTTCAACAAGAATCATTTGCAAACAGCTAGTATAGCTTTTGCGCTCGAAATTAATTACCTTTGCAATTCCGTACTTGAGATATTTAGAATTGAAATCTATGTATTAAATCAGGAAAGTATGAATCACATAAATATTCGAAAAAGTTTTGAAGGGGCCAAAAATTACTTAAAAGGTCTAACTTTATTTTTGTAACTTTCTCAACTCATCATTTTAGGGCATGGTTTTTTGGGTTGTAAATGATTTTGGAAACTTAGTTCATAGATAAGTTGTCCATGAAGTAATAAAATTATTAGTATTTAATGCTTGACAGGAAGAATATAAGTTGATCAACAAAAACACAAGACAGGTTTTACCTACTCGTACTTTCTTCACGTCGCGTCATTTTGTAATAGTTTTGGTCATTATTCATCATAACTATTCAGTTAAAATGCAGCAAACTAAAACAAAGCTAATTATTACCCATTAAAAAAAATAGGTGCACCGTCAAATACTGTCGAACATGAACTATGTTCAAATCAAATGAATTTGTATGAAATATTATAGATGCATATTCACTATGTACATAAGTTCCTTTTTTGCAAATGTTGAGCGGCATCCGGAACAAAGTTAACGTTTTTTATTCTTTTGTGGTTTGACGACAGAGTTAAGAAAAATTCAGCATCATAATGGTACTTTCCGAATTATAGAGAGGCGAAACATTGCTGTATATAGTACACAGACATACAAACCGACAGACAGATAAATTAGAGACGGAAGACAGGTATGCAGATAGGTAGAAAAACAAAGCGATTGAGAGAATGTCCTGTTTTTTCGTGATACATTCGTCATGAAACATCAGGAAAGCATATCCCGAAGTTGAAATTCTCCCCGCTTACATAACATTCAAGGCTACTTCACTCCATTTTACTGCGTATCATTTGACCTACAACCTCTAGGTGGGTAAATATTGTGATCACGGAAAAAATACGAATCATGGGATATTATGTTATTCAGGTCGATATGTCTGTCTGGCCGTGTATCTGCCGGTGTGTCCGTCGAGTAACCTTTGGCCTCTGAAATTACTTGGTTACAAAAATGCCAACAGATAGACCGACAGGAATGAGAGAAGGAATGTTCGTGATGTAGATTCACATACGCCTGGGAAGTTAAATTATCGACACTTGTTAAGCGTTTTCGGAGTTTGTCTTTATAGACCAAAATTGCTTTATTTGTTTACACTCTTGTTACCTGGCCTACCACATTTTCTGTTATATAACCACAACAAAAATTGAAATGTCTAAACTTACACAAGAATATATCCCAGGATCTATTCTACTGCGCACAATACCTGAAATAAATTTGACACTATCCCACATCCGCAAAACACTCCAGCATCTTTCCCATCGGAGAAACTGCCTTTTCTCACTTGTCATTTTGCTAACATGCCAACACCAACGCCTACTATCACTAATTACACAAAAAATCAGTTGGCGGGAGAGGGAGGCAAGGTTAGTATACCTTCCATATAAAAATACGCACGTGACTTGAGTGGATGAGGTTATTTAGTCACTTGGTATGCATGACCAGTCTTTCATTCGGTAATGGTTTGCTTGCGACATATTTGGAGCGCCGTATAGCAGTTTCACTTAGTGATATCTGATCATGAAAAATAGAACACGGTGAACTGTACACTTTTAGATCTAAGGGGATGTCATAGACATACTTGTGTTGTAGGATGAATTTGGAAAATGCAGCCAAAGATGGCCTTTCCCATTACTGGAAAATTCGGTCAATTAGGGCTAGGCGCTTTCCTCTATACTATTGTAGGTTCTCAGATGGTTACTAGAGACTGGTCAGACCTCATGATTGTTATGAGTGAACGAAATAGTGGAAATTACATACGAGTATTGATGTACACATAAATCACGGGAAAAACACAGAAACAAATTAGTAAGCAACTAGAATAATAGGAAAAAGGAGTCTAAAACTTTTAAGAAATGGCTTGTGAAGTAAATATTGCCCCTAAACTTGCTCACATCATGTACCTATAGGTAGATTGCCCTATAGCTCGAAGTTTCAAATACAATGAAAAGATAAGCGCAAGAACTGCATCAGACTCCACCAACTAATCTAATAGACCCGAGAACAGGAACGAGTTGAACAAACTCACTGCAGGAAGTGGAAAGTTATTATTCCATGTCGGTTGATAACGAGATAAGCAAGGCGAAAATTCAATTTAGTAGAGGGGGAAATGTGTGATGTTGTGCCACTAAGAACATTGTGCATCGTCGGAGAGCAGGAGCGCCTGCTCTGTTAATGAAATAAGTGTGTCTAAATTGCTTGGAGTGGTCAGGGTTACACGACGCAGGAACTAGCGGCAGATAACAGTTTCATATAACAGATTATTTTAGAATTCTGCAAAGGGCCACCACAAAAAAGTGGTTGGCGGCAATACAAAAAAAATTAGTACTTCGTAAGCTGTAATTCGCCTGGAGAGAAGATTACTGTGCATAATTAGATTTCTACATCTCCACGTAGAAATTCAAGCTTTAATTGCTTGTTGTTTGCAGTTTTTTGCGAGTGTCAAAGTAATTCCTTTCTATTAATTATTAGTACCCACTGATGTGTCAGATGCTGGTTAACCTTGTACCGTATGTTGAATGTATCCATACTTGATTTAAGTTTTGTTTGGTATGACTGCAATCAGCCTTATCCGGTCAAAATATTTTTTTTCTCCAGAAAATATTATATATGTTTAAAAACAATCCTATAAATTTAAAAAAAATCGAAACATTTTTCTAAAATGTATTATAAAGTATCCTTTTACTCACGGGCTATATGACATATTTTTTCACTTTTTTTAAACACCTGGAAGTGGTTTAAATTGCCGCTCATTTGTTTTGGTTGAAGCATTGAAAAAATCATTCTATTTTATGTTTTACTCCCAATCCCGTTGGTTCATTAGAAAGTCAGCATTTTTTACGGATTCTATTTTTTTCAGTTATGTGCATTTTTGAAAACATTAGTACTTCAAATGATATTGGCATTGCCATTGGAGACTTACGAATTCAAGGTCCTAACACCAATGGGCAGCGCCATCGTGCGCGACACGAGATCTGCATTGAATTGAGTGTTCATGTTGCTATCACACCCTTGACTGGTTTATGTATATACCACACAATTTCTCTCTACAGTTAGAATGCAAGATTATACCGACAAGTCTAGGCTAAAGACGAAGCATGCATGTCTATAGCAGGTCTGATGCATAGGGGAAAGCATACACTTAATAAAAATCCCAGTTTTCCTCTTCTGCTGAATCTGTTATGAACAGCCTGATTTTGTTTTTAATTTTTCATTACACCGCTAAGGGTCTCACAACTTTATTAGTAATTTTCTTACATACAGCGCTCCGAACTAGCCAAGACATGAAATAAATGCAGCGTTAAAAAAAATTGGCAATACAATAACGATCTCTGTACCAATTCTGCGGTTTATAATAAGCCATAAGATACACCGGGTAGATTATATTTCTATAATAATTTTATGATTAAGGACAAGGCTTTCGATTTTAGTGTTTGTATACATTTTTTATAGTACGGAGATAATCGTTTATTTATTACTGAATTTGCAATATCTCAATTGGTTTATTTCTATTTTCATGAAATCCGTTTAATATTTAATAGTAGGTTAGGAATTTTTGCAATATGGCATCGTTACTACTTTTTGCTGAAACGCCACCGGTAACAGTTTAATTTGATTATATGTTTTTTAGCGATGAAATATTGCATTATACTAGAAAAAATTACCATTTATGCATAAAAAGATTGGTGGCTGACTAAGAAACTATTTGTGGTATAATATTTTTTAAATGGCCCTCAATAATATTGCGAAATGAGCTGGCTTGAAAGAAACTATAATCTGCAATAATATTTGGAAGATTTCAATTATTTTGAAATCGCTGACTATCTGATAAATGTTACTGGAGGATATTTTGATGATATAAGGCTTGTTGTGGTAGATCCAAGCAAAAGATGTGGATCTATGGGAGTTTTGCAGGGATCCATCTTGGGGGCAATACTGTGGTATGTATTTTACGATTGAGTTCTAAGACTGAATCTGCTACCAGCGATTCACTTGATGGGTTGATACAATGCTAATAAGGTCATCCTGTCATTCACTCTGGCGATTCCAAGACGGAGGGCCGATTATTGAAAAAAATGTAGAATTATGATTTTCTGGGACCAGCGGACATTAGTACTTCCTGTGATTGGTACCTATTGAATCGTATCCATTGAAGTATTACTGATGATGGAGGATAGACGTAAGCTCTATAAATTTGTTAACATAGCAGAGAATCATATAAAAAGGACCAAAAGACTAATTATAGATGCTGAAAATTGGATTGACAAGTGAGCAGTGCGAATTGAGAACTACAACTCACTGTCATACAGTGATGCTTTAAAAGCTATCTAAGATTGATAGGTAAGCAATGGTATGCAAGCTGTGTATATTGCACTGATGAAGAGGATATTAATTAATTATAAACTCGAACGCAGTAGAAGGGTAAATCACTAGAGGCATCTAGAACAGATATCTAAACTGATATTGAGCTGAATATGTCAGTAAAAATAGATAAAAAAGTCCATAATAGGCTCCTGCATACTGGATACGTAAACATTAAAGATATGAAGGTACAATGGGAGATATTTCATCACATATGGACAACAAGCCGTCTTTCTAAAATTGCTTTTTCTTCCCAAAGATATCGAACCGTTATAATTTTACTTCAAATATGCTCATATCTGGAAATAATTCTATACATATACTTCTAAGCCACACAAGAGTTAGTGTCGCATCCTTCGCAAAAAGGTGTTTATTAACAAAAGTGACAGATTCATTTCTTTGTAACGTTAGCAACAATAAAAATGGAACAGTAAGACTACATGCGTCAAATCAGTCTACACTTTATTACGATAATTACGTAAACAAGAAGCAATTAGCAGCAATTAGGATAGAAAATCATATTTCAAACAAACTAAAATGGCTATAATTATTATTAATAGTGAGCGAAAGATTCAGGATAAGCCATATCTACTTCGATCAAGGATACCATAAGGATATTGTAAAATATAGTATTCATTAATGTTGTGGTGTTTGGTTTTTCTAAATGGTGATTTTTACGCTTGAGTGAGGTATTGTAAAATTAACCAGCTGCAGTGTTATCTTAAGTAGTGAATAATGAAATCTGAAACATATAATTTTTGACTTTTTTGAAGCTTGTTCGTTCCATACTTTATGTGTCTATATGGAATCTGACATGCGTGATTTTTGCTATTAAAATGTTCATTTGTGGGCTTTGGATGGCAAAAGGGAAATTGTCAAAATCGTTTCAGAACAGACAATACAGTTAGATGTGAACATATCTCTATACTGTACAACAGAAAGGGTTATAGTGTCTGCCTACATAAAGCTGACTAATCGAATCGGTTCTAAGGAAGAATCTGATCAATGTTCTCCAAATCTACCAAGGAGTCATACGTTCTTATCCAGGTTTTCTTATTATTCTTTATTTTTTGGATGGAGGTGCGCTATGTCGTTAGTATTGTAGTGTGATATGTTGTATTGGAATCTCAAAACATTTAATGCTCTGTTCTCGGGGTAGCGATACATTATTTCTCTCATTTTAGATTTATTACAACTGCAAATTAATTATCTTCCATTCATTAATTAGTTGCAGGAATGAAAGAGAGGCAATTCAGTGTAGAACCATGTTCTCAGTAAGCGGCAGGCGGATAATATGATGAATATATTTGAAATATTTCATTTGTGTCTCGTACCGTATGTTCAATTTCATAAATAAATCTGTGTCACTCATATTTCTACAATCATCAGAACTTTAATTCAAAATGGTCAGGTATTCAACGAAACGATGCTAAAGCGATTATTTCAGGCTGCATTTCAATTCAATTATTTTGTTAACTCATTTATAGTAACTTACGAGTATAGTAACGCTATTCAAACATTCAGAGCATCACAAAAGGCTTCATAAAAACGTTTAGCCTCAATCTGTGATAAAAGTAATAAGAGTTATTATTTCTTAGATGATGTTCATTCCCATCATTTGCAAAATCAGTCACTGTGTTAACTTATTGTTGCCATCGTGGCTGTTACACTTTCTCGATCATATGGTGTCAGTGCATAATAAGCGACCTCATATTGCAGACGTTTCCTCAAGACTATATGGCGACAACAAAACATGAATAATTAAAAGATATTCGATTAATATTTAATGATTGTTTGAACTATAATTTATTTTTAATTTTTTAATCCCCAAACAACTTTAAACGTGAAAAATAGCACTCAGCAGACTTTGTGGCTAGCAAACACTCGAGAACCCAATTCATATTGGAAATTAATTTCTTCCTTTTTTTGTATTTTCATCGGTCATGATATGTGTGCAAATTGCCAAATCATAGAAATATCTTGAAGTTGGTAAAATAACATTCAATAATTCCGTTGCATAGATACAGGTAAAACTAATAGGGGTATGTTAATGTTAATGTATGGTGTAGAGGCTTGGACTTTAAATGACCAATGCATGAATAACTGGAAGCCTTCGAGATGTGGGCGTATCAGTGAACTTTAAAAATCTCATGGAAAGATAGAGTGACAAACGAACAAGTACTTAAAAGAATGGACAAGCAAAGAGAAATAATAGACACCATTAAAATCAGAAAACTACAGTAAATGGACCATACTACACGCGGCGAAAAATATAAACTGCTACAATTGATTATCCAGAGCAAAATTCAGGGTAAACGGAGAATCGGGAGAAGAAGGATGTCCTGGTTACGTAAACTTAGGGAATGATTTGGATGAAACTGCAACCAGTTGTTTTATGCTGCGACCTCAAAGATACGATTTGCATTGATGATGGCCGACCTTCGTAACGGAGATGGCACGTGAAGAAGAAATGGAGACAGCATGAGAACCATCATTCAATGTCTCCCATATTCCACGAGGCCTTTTGTCCAGTTCCTCCTCTTACTTCTTGAAGTGTGGAGAAGGGTGTTTTTTGTCAAAAGATAATATTCTATGAAAACCATTCTTAAATTACTGTAGTAGCCCATATTTTTTTGCAAGCACTGGGTGGGAGCAGTAACAATTCACAATCATTCAGCGATTGTCACAGTGCATTCAACAATACAATAACTGGAAGCTACGGTATTAAGCATTGTGCATTTTCATAAATTTTTAGTAGCAGGGATATTTGATCCGAGGAAATATGGTCACATAACAGCAAGTATCAAAATTTCTCACCATAAGTTGCTTTCTTCCACTAATTGCAGTGAAAAATTAAATTATTTTCTCACATGTTCACGATGAAGTGAAAAGAACGTAGTCCTAAAAAGAATGCGCTAAGTAGAGTGCGATATATTGTGACATAGTTTCTCTAGACTTTCCATAATCTTGAATTTTGTCAATCTAGACGATGATTTCTCTCCAAGGATCGAAACTAAACGTTGTTCAAGTTTAGGCTCATATAGTTGCTGTACTACTATATAGGCGACTTTGTGTAAAGGTTATGTACTTGCGCCATCTATAGTTGTACTGGCTGTTTATTATTTCCAGATGTTATTGATTAATTGAATAGCTATACTAACGTTTCGGGTGCCCAGGCGTTATATTCCCACTAGAAAACCTATGAGTATGACCGTTCAAAGCAATACGATATAATAGACCAATTACGTAAAAATTATACTAAGTAAGAGTGTATGTACAGCATTTAAATGCCAAACTCCACATTAATTTGAGGCTTCGATTAGAAAACTGTGTTCACGAGGCAACACCTAATATCGCATGGCCATCACGGAGGCCATTTATAGCTTCTAGCTGTGGTCCTTCAGGCCAGGAAAATACATATTTTTGTGTAGTTTTCAAATATAGAATACTACTATTGTAAGTGGCCATAACTCTCTGGAAGCTTGAGACACTAATTCCAGGATTTTGAAAATACGTTTGGGTCGCATTGCATGAGTTTATGCGGAAATAATTTTATTTACTGACTTCATACTAATAGAAATTCTTTGAGTATGTAGAACATGCCCTATTTAACAAAATGTTATCCCATCTGTGATCATGCAGTATAAAAGGAAAATAATGCTTTCACGGACTTTATGGTAGATAAAATATAGTCACCATATAAAAAGAAAGTGGATTCACAACATTTCAAGTAATTTGGAAATATACACAGCAGGTTTACTGCATAATAACACAGAAGACTGTATATATATCAGACTTATAGTATATTAGCCAATTATTTTTTATTTCCATAATATTCGGACAACTGCTTGTCCAGTAACCAGCAAATTAAACATACTTATGCTGTCATACGAGTACATCATGTATTATGACTATAATGGTTCTATTACTTTTACTCAGACCTTTCCAACGTTTGAAATAGACATGATAACAAGGATAATATATCTTTAAAGAAAGCATATATGTACAAATAATCAGCAGTATTATCGTTTATGAGTGAGTAGATCTTTAAAATTAGACTAAAATTGTTAGGATTCAAACTGCAGTCATAGAAAACATGGACGCCTCGAAATTGTAACTCTAAACTTTTAATTGAAGCTGAAATCATAATATATTGTCACATTATAGTTTAGGAATTCGCCATACCGGTGTTTGTCGGCAAAAATGTATTCATAGAAATGGTCAGACACCGTGACTCTCACGAGGGGCTCTAGTAGGTTCGGCAGCAAGAGACTGCAAGACAACCACGTAGGTATTAGTGTTTCCATAATTAGACATGTAAATTGTTTCTGCTAACACCGACGCGAAGTATCAATATTCAGTTAATTTTGGTTCAGACAAATCTCATCATGGCTATGCAGATTGTGGAGGTTCTTACTTGGTCAAAAATTTAAGTAACATCTGCACCATTCAATTGTAATTTAACTATAACTATATTTTTAGGCTATATTCTCATCAGATGAATGAAATTAATGAAACATCAAAGTTTTTGATTGCAGCTACCTTAGCAAATCATGAACAAAGAATTGCAGACGACGTCGTTCAGGTTTGGACTCGATGGTACAATCATAAGTTATTATATAATGTAGATTCCAGATTAACCAATGCAATCGCATAATAATACTTATTCGATCAACTCCTAGTCCCATATGCAACTTTCATCAGTCAGTGTGTATGATGCTTGCTACCTAAGGCGGCATAGTAAAGTTGCCTATAAGTTTGTTGAATCGTTATTATAATGTGGGTACATTGTTTCATCCGAATACTTCATTGTATTATTGTGTACTGACGAGTCGCTACAAGATGACGGTACCTTACTTGATGTTGATGTGTCTGCTGTATGTGTGTAATAATGTTTAAAGTATTAATATTATTTTGATATCATAAGCTGGAATATATAATTTATACGCCAAAAGCAGTCTTCACGAACTTTCTCACTGAACATCGATTACGCATATGTGTCGATTATATCTACTATTAGAATTTGACCCGAATTTGGAAATCACCGTAATTCGAAAAGTGCGTATAAATACCAAATAATATTTTTTCTAACGATGACACCCAAATAAATTACGCAGGTGACAGGCAATTCAAAATCAGCATGAGTATGAGCAACCTGTGTCTTTACTGTACTAAAAGTATGTCAAGACCATAATCCTTACTTGAAATTCTAGAAACGCACTGCCTTCATCTAGATGCGTTTATGCCTTCTATAAAGAGATGATTGTTTAATGTTTATTACTGATTTATATATTTAAATTCTGATTATCTGCTTTGAAGGCAATTTGTGAATGATCATCTGTGTATGTTTAACAGGTACGGAGAATTACTGGGGAGAAACATTTATACATGACAACATTTTTTACCGAAGCCAAGAAAATCAGAAAAGTAATAAAGGGCCTCACAACAAAGATTGAGCGTCTTTTATTTTTTCCGCTTTCTGTTGTGTGCTCCTCTACAACTGAATAGGTTTCCAAAAACAACAAAGCTTTTTTGTTCTTGCCGCAGTAGTGTCAAGATTCATCCAAACTGGAATGGCCTTTTCCGTGTTATAGAGGGGCCCAAAATTACCGAATAAACAGATCTACGGAAATAAAGGAAAGATTTATTTTTATGTATATGTGATGAAACATCAAAAATCACAAAATTTCGTATCTGGAATTGTTTATTTTCCCGTCCATTGGCGTAGGAAGTAGAAGAATGTAGTTTATAGGATAATGGTTGAGTAGAATAGCTTGAAGCTAGACTCCGCCATATTAATTTATATATTTTATTCTTGTGAAAATTTCTTGTCAATGAAGCCCGTTATTATTATCATTTTATTATTATTATTATTATTATTATTATTATTATTATTATTATCATTATTATTATTATTATCATTATTATTATTATTATTATTATTATTATTATTATTATTATTATTGTTGTATTAGTTTGAACATAATACCCATATTCTGTTTTTAACATGACTAATGCAAATTTTACGCCTTTACTACCTATCTTTCTATCGAAAGCATTGAAGAAGGCGTAGACTAAAAGTCGAAACAATTCGAGAAAGATCGTCTACATCTATCCTGTATTCAAAAATTCAAAGAATACTTGTTTGTAATAATACCGAAACTCAAATAATAGTTACTCTCTGTTGCATTACTTATCTTATGAATTATCTTGATGTCCGTCTAATAGTCCAGAATCAATAAAATTCAGCAAACAGTTTAATTTCAGCAAAATGTAGAATGACGCATTTCGAAACTGATGACACTTTTAATAATACAAAAGATGCACAAAACAGTGATACGGATGGCGACATTGATAACAATATGCCATATAATACATATCGCTGCCGCGTCGTTTTTTTTGAAATTTGAATGAATGTATCTTCAAGTGAGTGTAATACATCATAGGCGGTTCCATTATGTTCAACCTAACAATCGCTAGTAAAAACAAATTAGGCTGTGTCATTAAGCGTGGTGCTATTAAACCTGGGTAATGCTCGACCTTGTCGCTTACCTGTATGAAATCTGTACCATCAGTTAATGACAATATCAACATTAAGAGTTATGGAAATGTTGGAAAGTATAATACGGCACAAATCATGTACAAAAAACCTTTGGACAATATATCGTTAGTTATACCAATAATGTGAAGTAAGAAAATAGCTTTTACATTGAAAATTTCATAGTAGATGGTCATCTTGAATTTTGTCCTGATTATATCCATTGATTTTAACCGATCAACTTTCGAACGCTGTTGAATGCCGTATACCCTTGATTAGCGTTTGGAATATGACTTTCAACGGCTCCAAATGTCTCTACACGTGCGTTTGCGTTCGATGCCTGCTCTGGACGAGGCGGAACGTTTGGACTGTATCGTCCTTTCCAAAATCAAATGCCTCCAAGTCTCGTCTATGAAGTTGTACTATACATACAAAACCTGCAGCGCGGTTAGAGATCTTAATTGACTCGAAAACTGCTACTAGTTGCTGCTACACAGAACAAAAAGCAGTCGGAAAAGCTGATGTGGATGACTTGATGGGAGGGCTCCTTTAATTGGCGTTTAGTTCGATTTATTCAGAAGGTATTGTGAATAAACCGGCAGAGGTATTCATCTAGTACGAGTAAACCGAAAATATGTGGCTTGTGTTCCTCGGATATTGTATCTTTTCACCCGTTCATTGGTATTTGGTACATTTGTATTGTAATTCATATTTAATATATAAGCTATTAATTCACAATTCGACATGTCCATTTAAACCCAGAGACCTTTAAATTTTCTTATTGTTGGTGGTCAGTCAGCAAGAAATCGGTGTAATAAATTATAAAATGGAATTAAAATTGAGCGATGGTTTACGAAACCTCAGCGTATTATTACCCGAAATCGCTTTACGCAATTCCGATGGCTTATCAGAATAATTTAATAGGCAGCCGCAAGAAGTCTAAGTAGGATTGGCAAGACGTCTAATTGCATAGAAAATAAGCAAATGGATTGTGAATTCAATGAAATACGCTTCACATAAATAACACAAATATCTACAAGCTGTAATAGACACATGTATCCCGATATTTGCCAGTACGTTATTCTGATATACTTGTTTTTGTTTTGTGCTTATTTACTCGAAACACTGCTAAACGGAAGTAGCGTGGAAGCGCACAATCAGAGATACAAATTGACTGTGATTACACACTACAAGGCATTTCTGTTGTGCTAGATCGGTGTTGGAAATTATAGCTGTGGATGAGTCTCGTTTATACGTTTTATTGCTATTTACAGGGCGACCCAATGGAAAACGTCCAAGCTAAAAGTGACAGACGTCTAATTGAACCAAGGACGTTAAAAACTGTTTTAACGTCCTTGAATTGAACGGATCGTAATTCTTATTATTTCATGATTATTGTCTGAAGATAAGGGAGAGTTTTTGTATTAATTGCCACGCTAATTTGCGAGAAAGTAATGTGATCGCAAAAAATTTCGATATTGCGTATTCTTGAGGTTTCACGAAAAACCATCTCACTCATTTCTGCCGGTCTGTCTGACTGTCTGACTGTCTATACCTGTATTCAGGTCCCGGCAATCCTTGGAGCCTCCATAACTCGGAAAGTACTTTTTTGTTTTTGATGAAACTTTAACAATAGAATACTAGTGTGACAAAAATGAATAAGCTTTTCATTAGTTGGTTTTTGAAAATTGGTACATTGGCGGCGGAGTTATCGCCAATAAATGGAAAAAACTTAATGGAAGTTGGACGTTTCCGAGATTGCTAGTCACTTTCGGAGAAAAAATGGATCATCAAAGTTGGGGTTTGGAGGTGATGTAAATGAGATGTAAAAAAATAGATGTTGATATCGTCATCGTCTATAACATGTTAACTCCGGTAGTACTTCGTACTTTTTGAGATGAGTGGCAGCAGAATAATACTAAATTTTGAAATATTGGATTTTTTTAATCATGGAAGATTCTTTTAGAAGTTCAAGCTACTTGACGCCATTTTTCGTATGTTATGACGTCCATATCATGAAAATTCATGTAATTAATTTTACCACGTAATATCAGCAAGACTAATACAGATTTTGATAATATTTAGTGAGCGTTGTGCCGTGGGATCATAATGGGCAGTGCTGCTCAGAGGGCGAAGTCTTTATGAAAAAAGTATCAAGACATCGTTGAACATTTGTCGAAAATCTCGAAATTCAAAACATTTGAGATTATTTTTTATTTTTCGAGAACAGATAAATATATACTTTCGCGATTTTGTTTGCCACATAACATCCTTGATGAACAATTACACGGACTGGTCAGATCTAAAAAAATGGGCTTTATCAAACAATAAAACTTCGCGACACATCAGTCTACAAAAATGTTACTTTCATAATTCAATTGAAAATTATGTGAATCTGAAGAAAACTTCCTCCTGTTTATTGCTTAGATGGATTTCGCAGTAGTGGGAAAACAATTTTTCAAGAACAAAAATGTGTCTGTAGGTACTTTTATTTATGGTGATACCTCAGAAGATAAGAGGCACCCACGCGTTGCAGATATAATTAAAAATCTAACTCTGGCAAGAAATCACATACAAAGGCTTACGAAAGTCAGAATTAATGGAGGATTTGATACCAACACATATCATTTGCTGCGAGAAGATGAAGCACCTATCAAGAAAGTGATTATCTCCTCCAACCTTCCCAAATTATATAGAAGCAAATAAAAGCTGCATTGGAATACAGTTCATGTCTAGGAAGCTACTGCCTATAACCACCTTCTCATTGGATGACGTGGCTCTTTTCTACCGATATAATAATAGAATCTAGTCTCTTCAATGATTTTTCTGCAATAGATTTCTGCAGAAAAACCCTACACTATCAAAAATGGTGTATAGACATTACAGCTGGTTGTATCTGCGAAAAGCACAGTCCATAGTGTATTCCTATACTATCAAATTTGCGTATAGAAAAGATTTCCCCTCAAGGCGTCTATATTGTAATTATTAATCAAATGAAATAACAAAAATCGATTTCTAATTATTACATGAATTGATAATTTAGGTAAAGGAGAATATAACTAAATACAGCATCATTTTTTATTGGAATGTATGGTTATCCTTCGAATAATTTATTCAACCAAAACAGAACAAGGTGTAACAATTTTATTTAAAAAGCAATAACGCACTGGATATAGAGGTGTTTGAACAGAATGTTGAAATTATGGTCGTACTTTATGGCAGCTAGATGTATAGAAAACCATTTTGGAAATGATATTCTCATTAAAAAAAGTCATTTGGTCAGAATTTATCTCACGCTTATATAAATCCATTTACATATACTTATGTGGAAGATGCAAAAAAATTAAAAGACATGTTTCTCTTTATCTAGCTCAGTCTTTTGGGTGCGTCCATGGTAGAAGTGATGGCAACATACGATAACAATAAATCTATCTACTGTCAGAATTACAAATAATGCTTTAAAATGCTGAATAAATGTCAAAGAACGTCAATAACATCGTTTCAGTCTTGAATACATCATCCCAGACACTGCCCCCTATACTGCCCCAGCAAATGTAGTTGCTGAAGTCGACTTCGATATTCGCGCTAATAGCAAGACATATCATAACTGAAAAACTTACCTTGATTATTACGAAATATCCAAACAGAAAAAATATCCAAATTGATCACTGATTAATCGCACAACACTACGGTGCTGAAACTGGCACTACGTTTCGCATCCACCGGCCCTCATCAACCCACTCATTTCGAAAAGGCCAATCGCGTCCGAATTTCCCGCCGAGCGCTAGAAAACAAAAAACGATCGCGATTATTCGCGGCCACTACTTCCGTCTTTCACTTGTTCGAAGTCGCGCGGCGAGTCTAGAGTGCCGTGAATTGAGCGCTGACGGTGATGGAGCGCCAAAGCGGTACTACTGCTGGTCAAGAGGGACGTCAGCGGGTACCGTCGCTTGATAAGAGGCTGATGGACAACGGGGGTACTACCGTTGCTTCGCGGTACTCACTGGCGTATAGGGTATAGGAATAGCTTTTACAGCTAGAAAGATGTTACCAATTCTCGACAGGTTCATAGTCTTTGGTGATACTCAATAAAACCAGCGATTGCATTGTGTCTTAAGAATTACACATCCCCTCAAAAAAGGACAGTTCGACCTATTGATATGGTTATGGTAATTCGATGAATTTTTGGTCGCTGAAACTTAATACAACCTCAAAAAAGTTTCCCTCCTAGATCGTCATACAGAATTTTTTGTAGTCTGTCAACGTATTTTCCATTCTATTGATATATTTCGAAGGATTTAATGATTTGATGTTACATAAAAAATAAAGGATTTTGCGTAACGATATATATATACAACTGCTCTCAAGCTTTCAAAATATTTTCATTCAATTAGCAAATTAAAAAAAAGTAGGATTCCAGAAGAACTAACGTTTTAACTTGGAACCTTTTTTCTTTAATAGTGGACACCAAAAATCGATAAGAAATTTTTGAAACATGTAATAACAAAACTATTATTTTTATCTACGCTCGAAATTGATTGTAACCTCGAGAAGCATGGAAACGAATTTTGGAGACGTTGTGATATAAGTTTGCTTATTGCTCTGCCATCAAGGCAAAAAAGCAGCTGAACCCAATACATGCCCACATTAAACGCTCTACTTTCCAAAATATATTCAAAATAGGTACCGTCGTTACTGATATTAAGCGTTAACAGAAACGCCAACAGAGAGACAAAGAAAGACGAAGAAAAACAGACAGACTGATAAAGTACTGATCGACCGGATTAACTAGATTTTTTTATGAATATCGTCATGAAACATTTAAAAAATGTATTCTCCTAATTTTCTTATAATGAGAGGTTACACTCGCCACGAAGTGCAAAATAGCTCAACATATAGACCTTTATTGGAAAGGATCAGAATTCTATTTTTAAATCTAAATGATTAGTTTGTAGGAAACTACGTTATGATATATATTATGGAATAAGGTTGTTGCTGTAAACTAGCTAAATCTTTCAGCTTTAAATGGGCACATATCGTTTTAATAAATACCGTCACGTTTTATTTTGTTCTAGCTATACATTTTTTCTGTCATTTTGCATTTATCGGTAGAGCAAATAAGTAATTAAAGCATTAAGCAATTATAAAATCAGAGCAATTAATAGTTATTTTCTCAATCCTGAAACAAAACACTGAAATAAAGGGACAGCTGAATGATCAATCTCTGTGTCATTTTGGTTCTAGAATTGATTTGTTTCATATTATATTAATGAATTTAAAACATATATGGTTTTTAAATTTATTGTCAGTGGCGGATTTACAAATTTACCGCCAGTAGGTTCACTTTTTGCCGCCCCTATTGACCTGTGAAATTCCATACCCTACTTCACATATATAATAATTACATTTATTCTGTCAATGACATTGAGATGTAATGGCATATAATAAATATACTTTTTTATTTCTGTCAGACAAACAAATTTGATCAAAATTTGCTGCCCTCTGAAAACTGCCGCCCTAGGCTCCAGCCTACTCAGCCTATTGGTAAATCCGTTTACTGTTTATTGTCCAGACAAACTTTTTTGCCGATCTATTATTGTCTTCTTTTAAATACAAAAAGTATCTACTTAGTCAAAAAAATAATCTCTTACCCCTTTCTCTTCCCCAAGACATATATTCTATACGTTTAGTTAGAGCTTAGTACACAATATGAACTGAAAAGTAGAAGAATCACGCTTTCATCATTGACAATGTGTAAGCAGTAGCTGGATGTCATCGATCCGATTTTTATGAAATTGAACCAGCACAGCGTCGCGATGCTACTAAAGTTTATTTTCCTGTATCTTGAGCAGTAATACAAATATGGTCGACGTTTTCCTTACAATAACAACGACACTTTTTGAGGCTTTTTGATTTATTAATATTTTTAAGGCATTGCACCCAATCCAACAGTACTACCTGGATCCGTATTACACCGATAAAATAAGGTGTATTTAAAAATGTATAGTCTTATCCTTACTTTGCTTTTAACACAAGCACGCAGCGACAACAGATACCACTTGTCAGTTAGTCTTTCCGTGACCTTTGTTGAACGATTTGATATCTTCATTTTCCAATAGAAATGCCATTGACTTGACGAGAGAACAATACAACTAATTTTTTGTTAGCGATATTCTCAGCGTGTGAATGAGACTTGTTAGATTGAGTTTGTAGCGACCTTCATAATAAGCATACTAGAAAGTCGCTTCTTCTCTTGTCTATTATAATCTTATATTATTGATGTCCCAGATTTTCCTTTCAGTACAAGATATACGCATCTACATAAATACATATCACATTTGTGCTGTACGCTATTCAGCAGTAGAGAGGTTGTTTGACCTCAATAAATAAATGTGCATCTGCATCATTGCTTTAACGAGTAATTTTTTAATTAAGATTAGACCAGTGTCACTGGATTTATTCGATTATAAGTTCTATACAGGGTTGTGTAACTTCAAAAACTTGATATCTAGTCGTCTGAATCATCGCTATTGATCTGGGTAATAGTAAAAACCATATGATCGAAGACTGACGTTATGGCTGTCTCTGTATCCTATATTCTACTACTATACTACAAAATATACAATAAACAATTTTAGAAATTCAATCGATACTGTACCTTAAATAAGACTGTAAGAAGCAGCGCTTCTTACTTACAGTGATGAGACTCAGCTTGGAAGAACTTGATTTCTGGAAAATCGCAATGCATGCTCAAATGGACATGAGAGACTTATGAGTTCAAAGAGCCTGGTTCCAGATTCCTATATTCTATTCTCGATAAAAAACCCAATGCAATGAGTCGATAGTATAAACACGATCACCCTTGTCTCTCCCCTAACCGTTAGATCTAGTTACGCATTGCCACCATACTAAGACTGCTGCTATTTCGCATAAGCTACGCCTAGGTAAGCTAACCGACTTTGTAATCTCCACCGAGACAGGAATTTAGCAGCTACCTGTGTTCCGCTTTTTTTGTTAGACTCGGAATTTTTTCCATCACGTAAGAAGATACGCATCTGTAGCTTTTTATACATATTAATCGAAAGTGGTTCCTACAGACCGAGCACGATATATCATTTACATAACATACAACATGTAATTTTCGAATCAAATGATAATGAAACACATTGAATTCTACAACCAGTGGAATATGAAAATACTTTCCCTAATTCTTTCCTGGGAAGCAGCTTTTTCCAGAGGTAATTTACTAGTATAGCAGCATCATGGTCTCACTTCCCGTGTCAATAGGCGAGTGAAGTATTCTTATAGCGAATAATTTCTTGACAGAAATCAGGAAAATCAATGTCCAGTAATCATCCGCGTCTTAACAAATCTTAGGTATTATTCCGATTTTGATGAAGTTTTGCTCATCGGTATCTTACGAAGTCAAGGTCCTAACGCCGTATAGGAAAGAGCATACATTTACTATAGTTTACTACAAAATACTATGTAGTTTGTAACAATTGGTGCAATGGAACTGGAGCTTCCGTCAAAATACGAATTTCATTAAAATGGCCTGAACCTTGTCTTTATTCCGCCTCTGATCATTTGAAAAAAAAAATCAAAAAAACTTGTGGTTGAGGGGGAGGATATCAACGGGATATCACATCATATAATCTTTTAAATAGTAACCCTTATATTGAATTCCAGTAAAGAAAACGTCATTTTTTATAATACAGCTTCAAAATTTAATATTAATAATTAATCAGTGAAAATGAGCAAAAAATAAAATTGTCCACCGAGCAAAAAAATAGATTCATAGAAGTACATACTATGGATCATACTGCACATTTTCTCTCATAATGTTTGCAGTTATACTTCATGCCATTTTAGATAAGAATAATAAACTTTTTTTGAATATTGTTGGAGACATCGAACCCCTCACGTAATTTTAATTTGTATACTTATTGATAATGAGTTTCATTGCGGTTTGTAAAAATGAGTGCTGTTTTATGTACTACTGAAAGGATGGGCTTACAAATTGGATGACGTCACCAGTGCCAGTTTTATAACACAAAAACGCAACAAGGAAGTATATTTGACTTGATCAAGCCTTTTTTCTTTCAAGATTGAATTTAAAGAATAAACAATTATTAGGATTTTTATTATTTGATTTATTCTTAGTGAGTATTTTGAATTATGTTACATATTAAAAAAAACTTTCTTTCTATGGTGAAATAGGTGTTGGTATTGGTAAAAAAACTCGCTGAAGTAGCTCAGACTGTGATGACGTCACCACGAGTGCAAAATTTCTGCCAAAAAACATCGTGAGAGGCTCCTGGACAACGTTCAAGGGGTTAGATGTGCTGTGCTCTTGGCTGATCACCCTTCCCAATATAGAATACTGAAGAATACCCAACCAGATTGGATCACTGTCTGTTGAAGAATGGTAAAAACAATCAACTTTATATATGCAGATACTTTTAATTGCTTACGTTGTAATTGCTATGTTATTTGTGTACTTTTGTTCAATTTTACTCGATGTTCTGTTCGCCAAACATATTTGACGATTGCTAATTTTGATGTTTCGTCTTTAGTTTTATAACTTTTTCCTTTTACACAAAAACCAAGCAGTTCAACTAAGTATACATCATCTCAATTATTGAAATTTGTGTGTCTAGTGGCTTCTCGGAGGTAGTCTTATGAAAAGTATTAACGTGGAAAATGTACGCCATTGATTTTTTTTTAAATTGTATTTTTCTTGTATGAGGCAGCGGAAAATACAACTCTTTGTTTCCTTATATCTTCGTTTTCAAGAAATCAAATAAAAACCACTTCATTTTTTTATGTGAAAAATAGCTTAGCTGCATTTTCTGAAAAAAAACAATATTTTGAAAAATTCACTAACAGGCATACCCGTGGAATTGATGACATGTATTTTGGTGATGAACATACACACCAACACCATAAAGCGTAAGAATAACGTATTATCTTTATAACAAATATTTGCGATAACAAAATTCCTATGTAGTTGGAAGTAAAGTTTGTATGTACTATATAGTATTTTGTTGATAATGTATTGAGAATAATCCCGAATATTAATAATACTAGGATTGATCAAATTTCATCGGCGTGTCGATAGTGAAACATTTTTCAATTCAGTTGCAGCATGTCTAGTTGGTGAGAATGACCAGTAATTCAAACGGTAGCATGATATACATAATTAATTCCTTATGTAAGCATGTCTTCATAACTTATTTCCTAATACCCTCTCCCAATGCATCTCAGTTCAGACTCTTACTCATATACATTCCATTTCATTGAAAATTGTTCCACCCAGCCAACTATCTCTCACTTCTATTTTCATGGCTCATTTGTATACCAAATCAAAAACGTCAATTAATTATATGACTGAACGACGCGACGCCATGTTCATCAGTTCTGTTTTTCCCGAGAAATTCTGAACCAACTAGTTCCAACATAACCTTAATAGCAGTGGATTACTTTAGAAACCCGAGTGAAAGAATTAGTTACACAACACCCTAGGTAATGTTGAAACATATTAAGTGCTAGCGAAACGGAAATATTGAGTGAGCATATTTGAACGTTAATTAACCGACCATACTTGTTGCATTAGTTTTTTAATATTTTGCAGACTTGAGATGTAGTTTTAATATTTCCCTGGAGATGCTAAAGAACACTTGTCGGGTATTGATAGTTGAAAAGTTGTTTAGCTACTGGTAAAACTAGTTTAGGGAAAATTAATACTAATGTATACCTATTTTAGTTCATGGGCCTAAGTGAATTGTCACCGCACTTTGATTCTAAAACATCTGTAATCATAAATGGACATATCGAGTTTGGTATATTTTTTCTTGGTCTTCAGAAATTTATAGATACCTACTGTTCCGAATTCCATTTTTTAAAGGCTCTCTTCAATGTCTGAGTTAACTTTTAAGCACCTGCAAATAACTTGAAGTATTCAACGCTATTCAAAGCTTTCAAATGTGTATTGATTAAAACGGATCAATGCGTCGGCATTTTTTTCACTTCATATGCCATATAAATAAATATCATGAAAATTCCCGACGACATTATGTTTTTCATACGTTTTATGGAACACATAATTAACATACTTGTCACTCCTTTCCGGCGGTCGATCTATTTGTTGTCGATACCTTGACATTTTTGTGACCGCGTAATTCCAGTAGTTCTTTCCCCGTTTTTGATAGAACTGGGGGGGGGGGGGGGGGTGATAGGTAATTAAAAATTTATTGAGGAGACAGAAATTTAATAATTTTTGTTCCTATACTTTCAAACAGTATTTTTGGAGATCAAATACAAATAATGCTAGTAACTTTTTGTTCCAAATATTAAAAACTATTTTTTTCAAATTAGTGAAACTATATCTCTTTAGTCGTACTCACGCAATTTTTGGGTCATCTTTTTTGAGCTGGTAAAAGAACCCTATGGTGACTCAATCAGCCTTTTACGAAAAATTTAAGAAATTCTGATTTTTAAATCACATCACATTGACTTGGATTAACTGTTTCCATAGTAACAAATGTTTCCAAATTTGTACTCTGGAACTTAGTATGGACTGTTATTCGATGCTCCAATACAGATATACTAAGGCTTATGAGCTGCAGGTTTATGCCAATGGCTGGACAGTTTCTTCAGGGACAGCTAAAATTAAATATTTGTGGTGTGGTTGATGGATATGCTTTGTATGAATTCATCATCAACGTATTCGTTCCAGAGGGATCTGTTCTGTGTGCAATGCTCTTCTTGCTGTACATCTACAGCTTCTCAGATAACATCACTTGTATACCCTGCATGAAACCATGCAAATCATTATTATTCCGAGATACCTTGGAGATCGGCGGCAGCAACATGTCGTCCAAAGAAATAAAATGAAGCTCTTCTAATGAAGACAGTTAGTTAAAGTAAGTCATTGAGTACATATCATCGCGTCCTTGATTAACTTCCCAATTAAAACCCCACTTCAGTAAATAGTGTATTTTATTAAACATTTTATGCTGTCATTTTCTTAAGTTCAATTTGAAGGTAAAAAATAGTCTATAATTATCAATCCATATATTTATATCAAACAAATTTTTAAATGCCCATCGTAATCAAAATTTCACGATCTCTTACTTAAATGTTATCAATCAAAAATAGTTAAATTTTTAAGCATTCAGATTTTACTGGTTTCTAAAATATCCATCTAATAAATAAATAAATACATTTTCCAACCTCCTAAAGAATGTCCATGTAACGTCCAATAAAATTAGTTTCACTGAAGAAACGTACCAAATAGCCCCAATATATCTATTCACCATCCAAAACGAACACAATGATTAAAGATGCACCTCGGCATTAAGGCAGGTGAGGCAAGAAAAGAGCATGAAAGAGATGTTTTAATAACTTGTAGGAGTTAACCTCTATCCAAGCACAATAAGGCTTTCATCCCATCTCTGATACCTCCCACGTTCGGGACCAGCATTCCTAGAATTTTTACCTGGTTTACCTGACCCAAGATATCACCTGTCTATGTTGGGCCTTCATACGAAAAAATAGTCCGGCTATTTTAGATTCGTCCTGGGGATATTTCCAATTCGCTTGTAAAAACAAATACTTAGCTATCCTGGCATGCGGAATTCTTTTAAATTGTAGTGATGTTAATTACTAGCAAATATAGCTGATTAAAAAACTTTACTAATTTTTTTTTGCCTAGATAACCCTCAGGAAATTGTTCATTTTGTTAACTTCAGTTCTTAAATTATATTTTCTTTTAATAGCGGCCATTAGAAAATATTTTTATAGCCTATACATTTAGCAACATTTGTGTAAAGCTTTATGGAGGGCCGTTGACCGAGAAGACCTAAAATAACATGTATATTTAAAGTAATAAGAAGACTTGAAAAACTTGTAGTTTATAAAAAACATAGCTCTCAGGGAATATTTCCTTACTGCAATATCATCGTTCTTTTGGTATGTTAATTGATTTTCTTGCATAAGCCAGAAAAGTATTGCCATCGAAAAAATTTTCAAATGTTAAGAGAATATTTTTTTAAGGTTTCATTTATATAACTCATTCATTTCGTCGGTATGTCTGTCTGTGCGTATCTTTATGTTAGCGTTTTGTCTCAGTAGTCAGTAACCACTACACCGATCACGATAAGACTTGGAAAGTCTATGGAGTCAGTGTAGAGAATGCCGCCAAACTTTTGAAAATTCCTTCAATGGAATGATGTCTCTGTCAAGCCGAGAGATCCGTTAGCAAGTAGCCAAAAAATAACAGAAGTGTTAAAATCAAGTAAAAAAGCCTTCATACCTCATGTCAATGGATGCTCCTCCAAAACAAACCTTACAGGTACAGGAAGTGGAGGACAAGTCACAACACCGAAAGTCAGTACAGTTTCATCGATGCCAGAAGCCACTGTAAATGGCTCATGATAACAGCAAAGTGGAGCATAACCAGAAAATTAAGATTATACTTTTTTCATGTTCTAACTTGTCCAGATCATTTTGGTCTGTTGCAAAGAATGTTAGCCGAAACTTCTACTCCTCATTCATACCACCAATGACAAGAGCGGATGGGCCCATCGCATCTGGCCTGAAAGAAAAGGCAAAACCTTGGGACACGTTTTCGCAGCCAATTCTTCAATAAACTTTTAAGGGAGCACTCCTCCACTAGCATTACCATGAACTCAAAATTTGATTTCAACTCACAGATATAAAACGTATTCTACAAAAACTAAACTCTGGGAAAGCTACTCTGAAATGTTGCGCTACATAGCTTACACCAGTCCTTTGCAAACTGTTTAAACGCTCCAGCGAGGAGTTATCCTACTGGGTGGGAGATGGTCTAGTGCAACCTATACCTAAGAAGGTCAGAAAAAATATACCAAGGAAACTATAGTCCTGTGACTGTGCTTTGCATCATGTCCAAGGTTTTAAGGTCAATGTAAATAGACATTCATCTTCGAGCAGCGTTCATGAAGCAGGATAGGCTTTTTGCCTTTATATGAGGCTATCTATAAATGTAGGTTACTAAAAAAATTATGTTAAATTATGCTCCAGAATGATTGGAAACTCGTGAATCATAGAAAACGAAGTTTGGGGAAGTTCAGATATGTTTTGTTTTTAGCTAAGTACTCCGGCATCTATGCGCCGATTTCAAAGAAAAAAAATTAGTACATACAAATCTCATACTCATCCCCAAATTTCTAAAAAATCTATGCAACTGTTATAATGATAAGCGATGACAAAAACATCAAAGGTAGACCGACCAATAGATAGGCTGATGGAAACGAGTGGCATCAATTTCTGTGAAGTAGATAGATATAATAGATTTGAATCGAAAATGTTTATCATCACATTTCCCTAGCTTATGCGAAAAAGATAAAACAAAAAATATAATATCAACTCAGAACTCTGTTTTGGTAGGGTTGTCAAGTTTTCTGGGCGTTGGCCAATCCTGATAAGTTTAGTGCGTAGGAAAGATACTTCTTAAAGATCTCAAATATTTTGAAATATACCAAGCTTTATTTTTGCGCAATCAGTACCTTCTCCTTTTGTCTGGCCAACTAGTGTATACCTATACGCAAATTGCTCCAATATTTGACGTCCCTGATGAACATCATACCTCCCGTAAATCAGTATTGAGTAACAGTATCGCCACATTCTATCAAATTACATGATTGCCTGACACAACACAACATAGCCTTCTCCGCACTGAGTCAATTAAAAAAGTTGCGGATGTCTTTGGAAACTGACAGTAATCTTTTCAATTGAATTGCAAATTTTAAAATTTTTCCAATGCAGAATTAGGCTGTTGATATCTCATAGGGGAGACCGAGGTGGGTTGTGACAGAGGCGAGTTGTTACAAAGCCGATATCTCGTAATCTACGACAGTTAGCGAATTGGCAACGACGCGTATTTATTGTTTTAACGAAGTAGCCTGTGACGTAGTTCGTCTCTTTGGATCGCAAGGAACGGTTCCGTCTATACAACATTTGCCTCGAAAAAATTGACGAAAGTAAGTTTTTGACCAATATTTTGATATCCTATTATTCGATGCGTATTGCTTTAGTGTTACTGCAATATTTTTCCGACTATGCATTGGCCCTTCAAGTTTCATATCATGATATTGTTTCTTTGAATTCGCCACGTGTTTGAAGGTTAGAAGTCTCGATTCTAATCGTGGCACGGTTTTTTGCACCTAGGAGAATTGTGACAGCTTGTCACAACTCTCCTATTTAGTTTTTTCTTGCTAATAATGGTCTGTGGTGTGTGACTGTATGCTGAGTTGCCATTTTATTGTTTCAGAATGCCTAATAAATATGTAAGAAAAACTAATAGAGGCCTTTCTAGTGCCGAAATATATGAACTGGCGTTTGAGGAGGTAACATTAAGGGGAGAGAGTCTTAGGAATGCTGCATCCGCTTACAACCTAAACTATATGTCATTACAGAGATATATTAAAAATAAGAAGTTATATCAGGCTAACTTAACAGACAAACCTCCATCTGTCGGGTATGCCAGTCAGACAGTTTTCACAAAAGATGAGGAAAATATACTATGCGAGTATTTGTTGACTTGTGCGGCAACTAATTATGGACTAACAACAAAAGAGACGAGAAGCTTGGCCTTTATGTTAGCCAAAAAGCATAATAAGAAATTTCCAATGTCGTGGGAGGAAAATAAAATGGCAGGAGAAGTATGGCTCAAACTATTTATGGAACGCCATTCCAATTTGTCCTTAAGATTGCCTCAAGCTACAAGCATAGCACGCGCCACGAGCTTCAATAAAACGAATGTGGCTGCCTTTTTTCAGAAATATACTGGTGTCCTGGCTAAGTATGCACTTGAAGCAAAAGATGTTTGGAATGTCGACGAAACCGGGATTACGACAGTCCAGAAACCTGACAGGGTAATCGCGCGACGCGGGGAAAAACAGGTCAGTGGAATGACATCGGCAGAGAGGGGAACTCTAGTGACGCTAGCTTTAGCTGGGAATGCTATCGGTAATTACATACCACCTATGTTCATATTTCCACGCAAAAAATTCCAAGAACATTTCATTCGGGATGGTCCAACTGGTTCGGTAGGAACAGCTAACGGATCTGGGTGGATGCAGGAGGATGACTTTCATGTCTTTCTTCAACATTTTATGAATCATGTTAGACCATCGAAAGAGAAAAGAGCTCTGTTACTTCTAGATAACCACTCGTCGCACATGGCTTTGAGAAACATTGAGTTTTGTAGAGAAAATGGCATAATTTTGCTCACATTCCCCCCTCATTGTACTCAAAAGCTGCAACCAATGGATCGTGCTATTTTTGGTCCGCTAAAGAAGGCTATAAATACAGCTTGTGATAATTGGATGCGCACAAATGCTGGAAAAGTAATGTCTATCTATGATATTCCATCGATAACAAAAACAGCATTTAATGTGGCAATCACCGCGAAGAACATCACCGCTGGTTTTGCTACAACAGGAACATGGCCTGTAAATACAGATATTTTTAGAGAAGCCGACTTCCTACCTAGTCAAGTCACTGATCGTATTTTGACAGAGAAGACTGAATCAGATCAAGTTTTCCTTGTTGCATAAGTTGCACAAGAAAATCGAGAAGAATTGTCACTTACTCCAAACACATCTGTTTATATAGCTGAGAAAGATGAGGTTGCAACTGGACAATATGCAAAATTGGCAGCCGCTACCCTATTACTAGATGTATCTGAAAATGAAGACGTTGCAATCAATGAGCAAAACACACCTACCGCCAGTCGATCTGTTTTCAACAAAAATGCCAATGAGCCTCCAGACAATGAACCTATTGCCGCCACATCTACTGCTCGTAGCCCGTTCGCCACTAAATCTCGTGTGTTTTCGCCGGAAGCACTTAGACCACTGCCAAAAGCTCCCCCAAGAAAAGGAAATCAACGAAATAGACGTAAGATCAAAGCTGCTGTGCTAACTGACACACCTGTTAAGGATGAAATTGCTGCTATTGAAGCCAGCAGGAAGGTAAAAAATGTAAAAAAGCGTATTTTTGACGAGGAAAAGTCTACGAAAGGAAAAGCAAAGAAGCTGAAAAAAAAGGAAATGAAATCAGATGACGAAGAGGAAGAAAATCATTGTTTCTGCTTGTGTTGCCTCGAGCCCTTTGCCAACAGCAAATCCAACGAGGAGTGGGTCCAGTGCATGGAATGCAAGGGATGGTCACATGAAGCTTGCACAGGAGGAGAGTTTTTATATGTATGCCACAATTGCTTGTCGGAATAGATTAAGTAATGTTTAGATTCAATATTAAAGTATGTTTTATTCCCCAACAGTTGCATTTGAAATAAATTTATTTCGTTATAATCACCAAATACGTACCTGTCACAACTTACCTCGACCTCTGTCACAATTTACCTCGATACTAGGAGAGTTGTGACATGAGAAGACGTTTCAGTTTTCTTAAATTTTCTCATAGACCCTGATCTTTTTCATTTACTTTCATGTTTGTTTCCCATAGTGTACATTACCAGCTATGTTGACTACCGAGTGCATGCACATAGGACACTTTTTGACTAAGATATGCTCGTTAAAGTAAAAATTGTCACAACCCACCTCGGTCTCCCCTACAGGAAACAAAAGTGTGGATATCTCAGTATACAAAGTTTAGAATGGAAATCAGATGCCTGCACTGCGCCCGTACTCTGATTAACCAAATATAGAAAGAAACTGTTGTCCTGAGTGTACCTGAAGATTTCGTTGAACCATTCTTCACGAATACTGCTGATTTGATTATACCTCAAAGTGACAGTTTTTCTTTATTATTGCATGTAGCTTAACTATTAGTTCCCGAGATAATTGGCGGAGAAGTAAGGCATTCGCGAAAAATCAAATTCGAATACAGGCTTTTTCATTATTCCTGGAAATACTGAACTAAAAAGTTTTGTTAAGATACTTGTCACTGAAATACAACTGATACTGCAAATTTAGCAGTAAGATTTAGGATTGTAATAATGTTTGTTGATACCTGATCATGAATCTTTTCTTATAACCTTAAGTGCAGGTACAAAAAATCAGCGGTATATAATAAAATACTTTTTACAATGACATCCTAAAGCGTTTTACTTTGAAAATCGTATATGAATAACGGAATATTTGTTATTCTACCTTATTTAAAATGAAAGGCATACCTTCAACTAAGACAATAATCTTCAAAAATTTTGAGTTCTCCTTTTTATGTGACCTTAACATACCGAAGAGTCAAGAAATATACACAACTGGATTTTAGCGTCACTTTGTAATTTATTCTCAGTAAATAGTCGAAGGAAATTGCTTTCAGCTATTATGGGGTGAGATCATATTGTTTTTCAAAATCCATCAAATTTGAATAACGAATGCTGCAATCGACGGCTAGACAGTAAGAAACTCACTTTTAGTGAGTCTGCCATCGCTTTTTGGTAAATAGTATGAAAAGTTACTTCTGTAAAAAGAATATTATCAAAAATTTTTGAGATGCACTTCTAGCTGCTTGTTTGTAAGCTATTCATCGATATCTAGGCAACAGGCAACTTGCTACCGGCATTGCAACAGTACAATCATCTCCATATTGGGTGACCTATCCCTTTGTAGGGGATCTGAACAAGAAGGTCAAGCAGCCATTTGCTCTGCTATATAGCAATGGTCTTCTATGTGCAGTTAATATCAAAACCTCCGCTGCAGAATATATAATGATTTTCCTGGTGCATGGACGTGAACGACGTTAAATGGTAGTAGAAAAAGTTGATTTTGTGCAATAATCTTACCTTAAAAAAATGTGTTCTATAACTTCCGTAACAAATACGCTCATTACACAGATACATACACACAAATGTCAATTTGATCCCATCAGAAGTAATTTCAATATTATGAATTTTTCATTACAATCATATCTGTGTAATCATACAGATCTTAATCACTTAATGGTCATTGTATGCGGTATAACAAAAATAAAAACAATAATTCCACCGCACAGCCATATTTTATTCAATAGTCATTTTGGAGGTTACACTCACCACATCGTTTAATTATAGACTCTCCTTTATCCTTAATGATAGTGATTTATACTGTATTTTGTAATCAAATGGGTATCAAGTCAAGCTCAAGTTGAATTTGATAAATCGAAGGAAAGTGGTACAAATTTAAGAGCTTTTCTAAATGCGTTTCATCATACAAAAGCACGGTTGGAGAATTTCTTATAATTTTAATTCCCGTAGAAGCAGCGACTTCGAAAAATAAAATAAAATGTTAGACTATTAATAGGGATAAATCATAAAATGGATTTTATAGCTTTTAATAATGCCAAATTTAATTATTCGACAAATCATTCGATGTTGATACGATTTTAAATATTTATTGGAGCTAATTTTTCAATATCTGATTGATAGTGCGTTGGTGCGTCATGGTGTATATTTTGCAATATTCTATGTGAATTTCAAAATTATCAAGGATACATCAAAATCTAGTAAAATTGTTCTTCTAGGTTCTCGCTTTTGGGATATCGACTAGAATATGTTGAAGAATTTGATATCCTTTATTTTTATTTTTAGCATGTATAATATTAATATTATTTTACAGTTCACTATCGACATGTATAGCTTCCGTTAGGCGTTTTGCTCACACAATATTTATAGAAAATATAAAAATCCAGTTTAACTACAATTGGATCCACGTATTATTTTCGGAATATTGTCAGAAATTAATTCTTTATTTTCATTATTAATTTGTCTGGATTTTCATCCAGATCCAGTTTTGTGCCACCAACACATTTGGTGGCACAAAACTAGGATAATACTGATGACCAGGTATCGTAATATAAACCACTATCATTTGAATTTCTTCAGAAACATATTATGTAACTTAGCGGTCGTAAGGTTATTTCATCCGTGTAAATGTGTTTTTGTTTTCACTTTCGCTGCAAGAAAGGTACTACTGCATGGTCTGTAGGCATTTTACTGACCGGATAAAAAATGCGACCTTGAGAGGTGAAAGTACTACTGTTAACTCTTTTATTGTATAATACCATAATTGATACTTCTGTGCCTTAAGTTACTATTTTTTTAATACTATATTGTTAGATACATATATGTATAATAAAAATTATGTCCGAATAAACGTTTGTTTGTTCATCTTTATTAGGCATTTGAGGATTATGAAACTGTAGCCATTGACAATTCATGTCAAGTCTCTAATTGACGCTTTGATAAGTTTAGAAATGAGGATTTGGATCGAATTTTGGAACTGTTGGTATATGAAATAGAATTTTAAATAGTATTGAAAAGCTAAAAATCACTTACAAACATTCCAAATATTATCAAGCCCTTCAAAATTTCCATAACTAATACTTATTTAAATTTACTTAGTTTTATCAAAATCTTCAATAAACTGATATAACGTAAAATACTGAATTAACCTACTTAATGTACTTTTTCAGAGGCTAAATATCACTTTCATCATTATTTATGATCCCTGAAATGCAATAATCTATAGTCGATGTCGCCAACACAGAAACGGAACAAATGATCCCTCTTTGAAAAAAGAAGTTAAATACGCCCTGACGTGCCTTAACTAACTTGAAAATGAAATTCATTTGGTTTACATCAGTTTGAAGCATTCGAAATGGATGGAGAATATATTAATCACTTGGATGTATCGTGCTAAAATACAATCATGTCTACAGCTATTGAGAATAATCTATCATTTTTTTTAATGCAAATATGTTAGTAAACAATAATATATGTGACTAACAATTTTATAGAAGACTTTGAAGTATAGTGTGTTAATTTCTATTTTCAAAATAATAAATAACAGAGCACTAAGGCGTTCCTTAGAAAAAGTAGGTCATTTAATGCTAGAGAAGTTTATAGCTATGAAACTAGAATTAGAATTTGTCACCACTCGATTTTTTAAGAAGGAAGTCAATGAATTACTAGAAACGTTGAGAATGCTCAATCTTTAACAGTCTTTTAAAAGGTAATTAAGATATACATAGGATATATGTAGTTACAAGAAGTAAAATAGGCTAATAATTCTTTGAAATTTTTTGACTCATAGTTTCAGTGGTGGCTGTTTTTGCATATAATAGGCCTTCCGTTGGTGCGGGCCCGAGGGCCAAAAGCAAAAAAGACTATAGAGCCAGGAAGAACTGGTTCGTAACAGTGTGAAAACTTTGAAAAGTTAGATTATTATCTCTTCCCCCTAGACACCCAAGGCGGTAGAAATCTTCTTGTTGAACCTGGCAGGAAAGCCGTATTAACACAATACAGTTTGACATGTATTTCAATTCCTAAGCTTACCAAATTAATCACTTATACTTCTCACCCCATTAGGCAATTCGAAATGGAAACAGATACTATGTTTTCTCGATGCTTGATGACATATAAACATATAACATGTAACAGCAATAGGGAGGGGAAATATTTGTGTAGATTGTATATGCTCCTTCTTGGTGAAACTCTTCCATCATGAAGATTAAATAATTGAGTAACACACAGTTTCACAAATATTTTTTTTAAATACACAATTATTTCATCTGCAAGGAAAATATTGTTATGGCGTAAAATTTCAAATTTGAAATCAAAACAGATACTATTTTGCTCGATGCTTCATGACATACTTCACGAACACTAGGTTTCGACTTAGACAAGCACGAAAAAGCTTTATAGTTTTTGTAAATCAATTCAATGGCCGCGAATTTTTTGTTATAACGCGCAAAAATAAAAAGAGTTCCCGAATTTCTTATGATCAGAATATTTATCTTGCTAATGCATGAGAGTGAAAATGGGAACTTCGGCAGGATTATAGTAAAAAAATAAATACCGAAGTACGTATGTATCTATGAAAAGTCACCATCTGGTCTTGTCTACTGTGATTTCGTGCACTCGGAGACACAGCGTAAGTACTGAGCTCATCTGCTTGGTTCCACTTTTTAATCACGTCTTTTGATTTTGCGATCAATCTTATACTCAGCTGAAGTGTTTTTATGATCAGTATGTTGTTATGTGCATATTTCGAAAAAGGTTTTTAAATGGCGCTTGAAAAGTATCTTGAATTTATCCAACATTGCTCTTTATACATATTACTTGTATGGTGTTTTACATTCCTATTAACTGGAAATAAGTTCCTGTTAGATATTGCGATGCTTCATACATATCTTATTATGCATGCTATAGTATCTACAGTATCTACAATCAATTTCGGTGTATCCGTTTCACAACACAATCTATCAAAAGAATTTTTTAATTGCAGACTTTAGGCAACCTGCCTATAAAATAAGGACTTTCTCCAATACATCTTCAGTGGCGCCAATATGTTGTGTGTGAGACAGCATCCAGATTCATGCGCAACTATAATCATTTAACGTATTGAATTAAGATTAAATTGGATTATAATAACGGAAACTTAAACAATCTAGATTATGTCACTATGTATAAGGAAAGCAAATAAATTATGATTAATAATCAGTGCACATTGCACATGTGATGTAATGCTTTGGTTATTGCCGTATTTATATAGTAACGCTTTGTAGAATGTAATGAAGTCATACAATACAACTGCATACCAAAGAGAGTATATTCGGATTCAGAGCTGTCAACGTGGTATGGCATTTAACAATTCATTTGTCTAACAGCTTATTGTGTGAAGAACGAATTCTTCAACTGTTTTACTTCCATTATTCATTTTTAATCAATCATACATTCAACATAACTTATTTATTTCAGTTGGCAACACCATCTTGAGATAAAATCAAATAAAATAATAAACAAATACAAATGTAGATAAATCACCTTTGTATTCACAATAGTTTTTAGCTTATTTCAATAAAAATGGAAGGAGTAGTAATTAAGATATAATGAATGTAAAAATGGTTTACCGATACCGGAGCTCGGATGCCAAGTTTCAAAACACATAGCTTCATGTATATATGTATTCGTCTTCTACTTGTCCTGGACGCTAAATAAAACATAATAATTATTATATAAATGCACAGATTCAAAGCTGGATAAGACCATTGTAAAAATAATGCCTATTCAGATTATACGTTACAGGAAATTTGATATCAACAGAACTGTTCAGAACGGCAGTGAACAAAATACAATTAAATAAAATTTAACGTTTTTCAGTTCTCTCGGTAAATCGTGGTAATTCGACATTCTTCAATTGACACTAGACATAATTCACACTTGACCGACTCTGGGGCGTTTTGACTTGCTGGCCCCACTGCTAATCAAATCAGCTTTGGATAAATGTGTTTTCACTTTGATCTTAAAATGTTGCATACTGTAACTATCGGGAAATTTCCCGGTAACTCATTCCACAACGTCGAAGTTCTCCGAAAGCACTTACTTTTCGAAGAAGCTCGTTCGAGGCGTTGTAAGCTCAACCTGGTGAGGTCATCTAGTCTTTGCTGTACTGGCGACTCTTACTGTTATGATGCGAGACAGCTCGGTTGAACATCTGACATGATAATATCTATAGAATAGAGACAATCAGCCACCTTTCTAGACTGTGGAGGTCCTTTGTGAGGTCAGGCACATCCACTAGATGTATTGATCGTTTCTGGATTGTGTCCAGAAGTTTCAGGTAGCGCTTTGGAGAGCATCCCCACGCATGCGAGCGGTACTCCAGCGATGTTCTCATCTGGGCTTTGTAGTAGATGATTCAAGTATTGGGTGTCCCTCCATCTCCACGTCTGGCAGACCAGTATGCAACTTCTTTGTCAAGGTTGTTATCTGGGTCCTCATTCCACCATTCTCTCAATGCCCTTATTTGTTAGGGTTGTTGCTTAATTCATATGCGCATTGTATTTCGCTATTCTACAATATTTAATGTCCTCATTGATCTGAACAGCCTGCTGCTCTCACCGAAATGAGGTCTCTCCGGATGGTAGCGGTTTGCCCGGTTCCATGCAGGAAATATGGGTGCTGTCGCGAGACTGTTAATAGGATTAGAGGTTATTAACAAATCGGTGATGTAGAGCAAGATGAGCTAAGCAGAAAGGAAAGATCCTTGAAGAACTACCGCATTGATCGCAAACACATCGAAAGCATATCCATCCAACACCACTTTTAAAAATATCATAATGACGAAGTATATCATTCTATAGATGTAGCTACCAAGATATGACCACTGTAATGCACGAGTGGAGACTTCTTAATGGCAAAATTATAACATTAAAAGAATACGATTATAACAAAGTTGATAAGGTTGGGAATCGACCATTTTCAACCTCTATAATTCTATCCTCCGTATCTACAGACGTTAAACCACCATATGTACATTGAAGAAGATTTAAAGGAAAATTTATAAATTTTAAAAATATAAAATGCCATATACTCGTCTTAGATGAATCCAGGACATTATGGAAACTTCTTGAAAATTCTCTAATTTTCTAGAAAAAATCTGAGACATTTTCATTGAACATTCGATAACGTGGCACATGTTAGAAGTCAACCACATTCAACCAACATTCAACTACAACTACAATACTACATTACTACATCACTTATGGATATAAGGGGATCCTCCACGTAGCTACCAACATCGAACTATTCAAGCACGCAACCGCCCATCATTAGTACCTGTAATGCGGGTTGCTCACAGGCTTACTTTCATTTTATTCCATTTCAATTAAATCCAGGTTGAAAAACTGATTGGTCAGCTGTTACAGATTCTGTATACCATCTATATAATTATACTTTTTATCTCTCCACTCTATAAATATTCTTGCTGCATCCATATCTGTACTGAAGCCCACTACATTAAGATATTATTAATGTTCGGTGCTTGAGAAGCAAGGAAATATTCAATATGCTTTAGTGAAAAGACAAACCAGACAGCTTTCAATTCACAAACGTATGCAACCGCTCATACTGCAGGATATTATGGTGGTTGCTGGTACAGGATACTTTTGATGGTTGAATTAATCTCGTAAATATATCTCCACAGATAGACATTAATGTTCAATATATATGAAAAATTCTTAAACAGTTATAGGATAGGTATATATTATGATATTTTAAATATCATCTGAGGTGGTATGGAATGATTCAATATGGAGGGCCGGTACATAGTGTATTCTGTCTCTAAAATTAACAAGTCAGGATGGCCGAGCGGTCTAAGGCGCTGCGTTCAGGTCGCAGTCCACTCTGTGGGCGTGGGTTCGAATCCCACTTCTGACAGCACTTTTTTTAAGTTTTTTATCGAATTACATGAAAATCAATCAACTGAACATTGTAAAACTAAATCACTGCTCACCACGTACATGTGGGGCAATGCATGATTTATACGTTTTATTGTATTCAATCATATTGAATCCATTTCATCCAATCCCTTATTTATTCCCTCTGTTAGTCTGTCGGCAGGGTAGGTAATTCTTGGAGCATTTATGCTCGAACATTTTCAGAACAAATGTAAATTGATAAATATGGAGACTTAGTAATATATGCAAAAAGATATAAAACCAAAAAGAGGTAATCATAAATATTTTTTAATTCAGTAAAAAAAACAAATTTCCAAAATCTGATCCACACTCAATTCTAATCTGATACCATTGTGTGTAGTGTACAGCGTTAACTTGAAAAAGTTGAGGGATGCTCAAGATTAAGGGTACCTATGCTCTCCACTATATATGAGACCTGGTATACGCATGTTTGTTCCGTCTTCAGCCTAGGCTCGTGTAGTATAGTTTGGCGGTCTGACTGGAGAACACAGTTACAGAGGCTGTGTGATATATACCTAACCCAGTCAAGGGTGTATTATGTGTTGAGACTTAAACTTCGTAAAGATAGCAATGGGCAGCGCCACTGTCTGCGATGCTTGGATGATGAATGTTGATGCTCAAGATTGTTCAAGGTGCCAAGGTCTATTAATTAGTCAAAGGTCTAAGCTCAAAAGCAAGCTTTTTCGGTTACGGTTTCAAAAAAATATTGTTGCTGAAGTTATTGGAAAATTTGGATTTTCTTCAGGTAATCATTAATTTTTGTGTGTAATTCCATGGTAAAAAAAACTAAATTTATTTGGCACATTTAACTTGAATCAGCTTACATATTGGACACGTATGACAGACGCTTGGAACTTGATTCTGATAACTTTGATTTTTTCCGTCACCAATGCACTAATTACAGACAAGAAAGCAGAATTACCTACTACGTTTCCATATACCTTTCCAGCAATTATGCAGTTACAGAAACGCCACCAGACAGACCGACAGGCAGACACATTGTCGGAAATGATTGACGATTTTTCTTGACTTATAAAATATGCAAAAAATGTATACTCGTATATATATTTTGCTTAGATGAGTGAAGTGAATGGGGAATTTTCACTATTTTAAATATTTCATTCTACGATTTCACAATTATCTTATTTTATCATTGTAGGATGAAATTTTCAAAATAATGGAAATTCCTCGTTCACTTCACTCATCGCCTTTCCACTTGACTGGCTTCTGTAGTTCTGTCTAGGAATATAATAGACATACCTGGTATATAAGCATACCGGTCATTTTGCATCCACTTATGTATAACCGCAGCTCAGCAAATCAGCCATTCGTTCACAGTTTTATTGTTGAAAATTCTTGGTGTAGTTTCATGAAAATCACTAATAAACCAACAAATAACGCTGTAATTCGATTTCATGGTCGGTACAAGTGCACGAGTTCAGTGGCGTACAGATTTTAGTTCCTGCGCTATCAGCGTAGATTGTAGATGCTCTGACTTGATAAAACGCTTTAATCGTGCAGAATGGATTGAAGAGGCGGCATATCTATCGAATTAATGGTGGGAAATTGATAAGTAACATCGATGTTGACTATCGGTGTTTACAAACGTCGAGACTAGAAAAAAATCGAAGTTGCATCCTAATCGGTATTGAACTAATCCATACATCAATTTAGTTAAGTATTTATTAGGGTTCAACATAGTTGATTCTAAAATCTCGATGTTTTGTAATCGATGTCCTTAAATATCGATAGTCCATATCGATATTACCTGTATGTAACCTCGGTCTGTGGGGGTCTCTGATTCATCGCACATCACTGATCAATAAATAAATCCACATTTGCTTAAACAAGACTAAACTAATATGTAGTTTATTTAGAAGTACATAGTACAATACAATCATTTTCGTGATAATAATACCTATTATATTTGGTGTCATCCTCCTTAACAGTTATGAAATCATTGAATACAGAATGATGCTTGTCCATTGTCGATGAATCCAAAAAGATAAACAATAATGTATTGCCACCACAGAATTTTTACGTTGCGTGTAATTTTAATTAAGTCAATTCTATTGTATCAGTAACGAAAGGAAAAAATCCATGATTATTGCCTAGGCGATATATATAACATCCTCTATCACGTTCCAGAAGCGCAACGAGTGGACAAATATCTATTTATAATGGACGCTGCAAATTGAAATTGTCGGAGTATAAACTCCCCGGCAGACCGGTTGTGGAAAGTATACACTTGACATTTTATTTACCTTCATGAATATATATGTTTGATGATGAAATACGGCATCAGGGCTGGAACATAAACATAATATTTCGGAGTTTCATTAGGCATAAATCATTACAATATGTAATTTTCTAATACGCCATTAGGCTGTCGGCTATCGGAAAAACACGTCTACGAGGAGCGTGAAGCGCCGTGACAATCGTGAAATTAATGTTCTGTGAGATTACTGTTCTCTCCATACATGCACATAAAAACGTGATGGAAACTAATTTTATACCGATTTATCAATAGAATCTGTTCTTGCTCTACGCTCTAGCCCAACTAATAGAGATTATTCATCTTATTAAATTTAACATGAAATCTAGTTGCACTATGCAATCAAAGGGTTTTTGATACATGAATAAAACCAGAAATATATCCAAAATTTCAGTTTTCTGCTCATAGTATGAAAAGCATTCAATGTACTGTTGGTAGATAATTGAAGTTGGTATTGAATCAATCGTGTTACTCTCAATGGACCGTTTGTTGAGAATTGAAAAACCTACAAAATAGTTTTTACAGACCGCAGTGAAACCAATTTTCCTCATGGAAAGTCAAAAAACGATTGAAAATGATAAATGTTTTTTCATTAATTAAACAATATTTATATGAGAGGTGCAAATTATCGCATTAGTACGCATTACATTACTGCAGCAATGCTGCAGTGCGGCATAAACATTTTTGAGAACCATTTTGAAAATTGCATCGAGTCAACCTGAGTGGTCTGATTTGAATATATTAAAGGCATAATGAAAAACGAAATAAACATAATCTGTATATCTCGAATTTCCTTGATAATTATATGTATCCGAAGCTCAAAGAGGACGAGGGAAGTCTGAGAAAAAGGGGTGAGAAGCAAAAGAGAAGGTATGGAATGCGAGTTCATGCGTATCGCTCTGTGTTCTGCATTTTCAGTATATTTCAAGATGGAAATCTGATAAATACAGATTGTAGTTTATAACCTCTGCTTTGAGAATCTGTTTTGTAAATTCAATTCGGGCCAATCAGATTAATCAGGTTTTACCATCCTCTATGAATGGCGTATTGGGAGTAGTGTAATTCATTATTCATCATTATATAAACAAAAAACTAAATGTGATTTTTTTTCTAATTTTACTTACTCATAGAAAGCAAAAGCTTTGGTAATACTTTGTGTTTGATCCATGTATGTGCTAATCTTGAAGCCGTGCTGGTTGAACTCTTTGAAAGATCAGCTTTGTTTGCTGTAGTCTCTGGACTTTTTTCCGTGATCTCATCTCTGAGCCTACTAAAAAGATCTGTTAAACTACTTCTCATTACTCTGTCGATCTTACAATTCAAGAACTGTTTTTTGCGCCTTTGGTCTCGAAGCACAAATAATTTAAAAATATCCACTTAGAGACGTCTTTCCTGATTGAGGAAATATTAATCAATTCAACAAACAAACGTACAAACAAACTCTCCGTCGCTGTTCACAGAACGGTAACGTCACAGAACATTAATTTCACGATTTTCAAAGCGCTTTACGCTCCTCGTAGACGTATTTTTCCGATCGCCGACAGCCTAATAGCGTATTAGAAAATTACATATTGTCCTGATTTATGCCTAATGGAAATCCGAAGTCTTATGCTTATCGTTTAGCCGTGATGCCATATTTCATCAGCAAAAATATATTTATGCGGTTGGTTCGACCGTTTCGAAGAAAATATGTATAATACTGCAAAAGTGGTTACCAGTAAGTTGACATGCTATTTCTCATGTTTACATGTAAACAAATTGAGTAGTTAGCTCAACGTATTTTCAGAGAAATAAAATGTCAAGTGTATACCTTCCAATATAAATGAGACCTGCATGTTTTGTCTGTATCCTAGATTCTTCAGTATAGCCTGGCGATCCAACTGTAGAAAGAAATTTGGTGGTATATCGCAACCTAAATACTTTCTCAGCGTAAATATAAATCATATTTTGCATGAATTAAGGTATCCAGTTTCTTGTAGCATTCAATAAAACTTAATGAAATATTTAACTGTGCTAGGCCAAATCATAACATTTTTTGTATACTTCTGGGTTTTCTGTTTTCAACTCAATATCCGAAAATCTTAATTTTCTCTTCCATTTCTCCTTTGCAACCACTTTCGTGATCACTTTACTCTTGTACTTTTTATCTCTGAGTTTTTTTAGGTGGGCCTAATAATTAACTTCCCTGCGTGGCTTAAAAGGCAAAATGTAGCAGAGCAGTTGAAGAAAGGCAGAACATGTGGCAATAATGTAAAGCACAAAAGTCCGCCAATTCGAATAAACGTAGCTAACATGATTTAATAAGGAAATTCGCAAATTTATGACGCGTAACGCGAATGGACGTTTTCGATAGACTATCAGAGTTTATTATAGCGGGTTTAGGGACAAATCGCCAATGTCCGATACATGGAAGAATTTGTTCGTTCTGATTTAGAGCTATAATCGCTTAACCACGCTTTAATTTGGTTAGTTAGCAGTAACATAAACTGTATAACACCGCTTCGAGTATTTTGATCATATGGTCTTGACCTTTCCAATCTATATCTATTAAAAAAAATCCATCACCGTGCGTTTTTGAGGCAAATGTGTGTAAATTGTCTATATCTAACAAGTGATAGAAGCTCTTTTGTCGGTGCTAAAAAGAAACTAGATTCCCCTCTTTTCTCACCTAAATCCGATCGTTCATTTCCAAACTTTTCGTTCAAAACTAGCATAAACCTCAGAAACACGAAATTTTAGTGTTTTTCAATGCTACGCAATGTTGAGGTGACTGAATATTCATCATAAGATTAATCGTCAATATCTGAGCTTGTTATCAAATTTGTTACAGGACAAGTAAATCGGCAGAGTTAGATGAAAGCGATCCTTCACGTCCTCTTCCAGACCGCATCGATCAGAAACAGCGGCCTGCAGCAACGATGCTCCATCTACCCCCACTCCTCAGAAATGCCCCCCACCCCTACAACTGCGGGGGCGGCATCCAGGCGCGACCTTGACAGGTCGATGCTGCCAACGGAGGCGAATGAGAACAACGCAGTTTCAAATGTGGAAGGGGGTTGTTTGAGAACAAGATGTTTCGTAAACAGATATTCATCTTATGAAGTTATTTGCAATATATAAAATGCTAAAAGTAAAAACATGGTGTCGGGTACGTTTGCTTGGTACTTCAGAAGTATTTATGTCAAATGTGGATTTTTTCTTAGGCACTCTAATATATCGTGACTCCTGAAGCATAGAAAGATGGAGTTTGAAACATATCCCTAAAATTGTTCTGGTCTCTAGGCTTGTGAAAAATTTAAACTGCAGTTTGGACACAGTTTAGCCTTTCAAACAAAGTTTTTACTACGGCCGAAAATAATCGGATCGTAAAATAAGCTTGAAAATTATCTAGTGATGTTGTTGTTGCTAATTACTTAACCACCCATGTACTGATTGCAAAAAATGAATCAAGTAGGTTGACTTCATCTTATCAGTTGAGAAATATAGATACGGTATTAGGCTTTCGGAAATAAATTACATTAAAAAATCTAAAAATTTTATAATTTGAAATTTTTCCAAATCTCATATCACGAAAAATACAGCCGACCTGCTTGACGCTATATATAAGTAGCATTTTCGTAGTTATTTATTGAACTTACGCAGTAATCTATTGCAGTAGTTGCTAACACGCAAGTGGAACAAATTAGCCTCCTTAGAAGACAAGTTGACGACGCCCTGTAATGCTCATAAAAATTCAATAGTTTTGAAATAATCGAAATACATCTAAAATCCAATGTCCGATGTATGATAAAATTCAATTCTATTGAAAATAACAGGTACAGTGGATTGACAGGCTAAAAGGATATAGGTAATATGTCTCGAATAACTCGGAACACTGACATCACCTCCACCAAGTTTTATATGTTCAACTTTTTGAGTACATTCACCATTTTTGCACGTTTCAGTGAATGTTAATGCAGCAGATGGTCGAAGAGATAATTTTTTATTCATTTGATTTAGTTTATGCTGTGATCTATCTTAGTCGTATTGATTTTATAGTTATTTATCATGATATTTAGCTCGGGCAGTCTTAATTGAATATATGGTTATCGGGTTGTGAGATACTCTGTATCACATTATCCTATTATCATTCGGTTGGTGTAGAGTGTGCGATTTGAGGCGTAAGGGAAACGTAGGTATATGCATATTTTGTTGCTATATGTTTGGTAATATATGCAATAAATATCTCTATCTTATGCACAATATTATTCATAATGTACCGGTTCATTATATTTTTCATTGGTCGCTAATTGAAACCACAAACGAATGAATAAATATCCTCACTGACGCGTCGGCTGCCTCAGAAACCTCTTTCAAAATTCAAAAAAGAATGAAAGAATTTTAGTTTGAAATTATAATGACACTAATGATGATTTTTGTTTTCCTCAGTTTAGATGTGACAGACTTACTTAAAGTCTGCCTAAAGAAAACATATTTTCAATTAATTGGTAGCTTTTATCAGATCGATTGTGGTATCGCAATGGGAATCACTCAGCCATATTTTGAGTTATAATATATTCCTTAAACATTTCGAAAAAAATACATATATAGTAACATACTTAAGACAGTGGTGTTGTGGCGGTATGTTGATGTTATGTGGTCATACACTATAGGCAGATTAACTAAATTCCTGTTTAGATGAGTGAGTTGAATAAACATGGAAGAGCCAACATAAAATACGCAATAGTAACAGGATTTTTCCCTTTTCTGGACCTATGTATAGAGATAATTAATATTTCTGATCAGATTATAGGAAGCCAATGCATACCAATATTTATTTACATTTCGAATCTGATCGTGCATTGACTATAAGTTAGGATAAGTAAGTAGAGGAGTGATAAAGACTCCTTTCGACAGGGCAAAACAGATCTCAAGCCAATCAATTTTTGCTAGGGGGAAACGATTCCTAGGAAGGGTTCTTTCCAGCTATGATTATCCTTAGGCATTTGTCAAAACACAATTACGGGGACTTGACTCTCCACCTCTGACTCAAATAAAACTACCAAATCTACCGGACTCTACGTATACCATAATTATGTAAGAGGAATATCTGAAATACTGAGAAATGGTAATGAAAAATTTAATCTCAGAACAGATTTTATATATATATATATATATATATATATATATATATATATATATATATAAAAGCCTGTGTATGTGGAAAATTTTATACTCGTTAGTCTTATAGACCTGTAAAGTATGGAATCAAAGAGCATAAAAATTGCGTGATTAGAGAAGAAACGTCCACATCAGCAGTGAATACTTTTGGAATACGGGGCATAGAGCAAAATAAAAGTTTTTTTTTCGCTACAATATCTATATTTGAGGGTTGAAGCTACATTTCATATTTGGCCCGCTCCCTCGAAAAAGTGTTGCCTTCCGTAATATTTTTTTCTGACTGTGCTTATGCCTCCCCCAAAACCCTGAATATGCGTTTAGTTTTATTTAATATTTATATAAAGATGCCTGAAAGCAAATTTGAAATCTGAATAATTAACTTTGTTATCGCTGTTTGCTTGACGCATATTTTCGCAGATCAATGACCCTGAGTCTATCAATCATCATCGATTTAGTCATAAGTACTGCTGTCAACCATATGAACTCCACCAAAATCGTCGAACATGTCGCATGTTATAAAATCAAACGTCAAATTTAGCTCGTTAAATTTTGGTTGTGGTGTGACATGCATGTTTTGACGTTCGACATTTGTAGTTTGATGTTGACGTATGAATGTATCATACTTATCTATGTAGTATATACCTAATAAATTGATATTGCCACTCGCCGTCGACCTTCAGCCATGTCAACGGATAAGCAGACCGCAACTAAAATCAGATTTAAGGAATCAACGTCATTGTTGCATGCAAATGTGTTGGAAGGCCAGTCGGAGGATTCGGCATCCGTAAGTATATAAATACAAGAAATAGAGACTAAAGACACAAGCTTGGAGTGCGAAATTCCATAATTTTTCTTAGGTGTGAACGGGACTTGTGTCTCCAATAAGACGGTAAGTTAAATTGTAAGGTATGTTCTCACTTGTGCTATTATTTCTCTGTGTTTTGCTCATTCCCAATTATGAACGACCTGGAGAACACACCACCCAGGTGAGTGATTGAGTGAGGGATATTAGTGAAAGCTAGAACAAATCCCTACAAGATTACTTAGGTCGCCTCGACACCGTAGTGCGGTGGCTGAGCGGCCCAGGCCACGGAATGCTGGAAACACGGGTTCGAGTCCCGTCCGCGTCTAAAAAACTATCAGAATATTTTTTCTTACTCTAAAAATGCGTCTTCGGTCTCCATTTTCTGTATTTACACAGCTACGAATGCTGATTCATCCGACTAATCTTCAGGCTCACGTAGATGACGTTCTCACAGTAAACACAATTTATCTACTTCATTCCCACCACATTTTCAGGAACAAAATAATTGTATTGTATCATATTATGGGGAAAAGCCATCTTTTACAACAAAGATATTCATCGAAAAAACAGTTGGAGAACAACGCGTGATATAGTTTAGTGAGGAAGTAACAAGCCGCATCGACCTCGATCCCCAAAAAGCTGCGGGGATTGAGAGTGGGCGCCCCTTCTCCGTATTATTTATGGCGCTTCGCCACGTACGCGAGTTTTCGGAGGTCGACCTTGCAAGGTCGTTACCGCCCCAAACGTTGGCGACGTTGCCGAGGCTCGGGGTGTGCGGGGGATGCGCATAGCAGGGTTGCCGCTTCGTGAGGCCAAGGCTGAACGACGGGTGAATGCGCTTCGAAATGGAGTTGCCAGAGGGGAGGAATTTTAGATGCGTAGATTGTGTACACTGAAGAAAGTTACGTTGAGTATCTTTGGTCCACGACGCATATTTGATCAATTATTAAAATCACACTAGTCAGAAGTTGAGACGTTTACTGCATCTTCAACCTCTGTAAAAGTACAAAATAAAGAAAAAGGAAAAAGAAGTGTTTCACGATAACTGTTGTAGAATGTTTCACAGGCTATTCTTAATGGATAACAGTCTACTGAAGAAATGGAGATACAAATCTGCAACCCTCTATACGAAGAGTCTCAATGTTCTCAACGCATATGTTCGGTAGAAGATATTTTTTCAATACTGCTGTTACAGATAACTGCCTAGAAAAAGTTAAATAGTGATTGTCCTCCAAATTCTTTAGTGAATTGTGACCCGGTTTGATTGAGTATGTTCCAAGAATGAATTTAATCTCACGAACCAACAAATGGATACTGAGTTATTCAAGTGAGAGTTTTATGTCATCAACCTAATTACACAGGGTTGTCCAACCGTTGGAAGGTACAATATTGCTCCTAAAAAAAATATTTTCAAAAATAACTATTTATGGATGTTTGGCGTGCATTTGGAGCATGTTTTAAAAATGCTTGCCAATTTACAGGATGTTCCTTAATGACCTTGAGTCAATTTTAACAAAGGAAGGTATGACCTAAACGTCATAACTTTTAAGATACAGGGTGGAGAAGTTGATTTAAAAAGATGTTTTTTTATAGTATATAAAACGGCCAGGTATTTTACCTCCGGAATTCTTTGATCTTTGAAGTTCCATTGACCATTCTTTTTGTTCCCTGCATCACTTTATGGAAATCGGGTACATCGTTCTGGCGATGGAACGTAAACCGTGAGGCCTCTTGGCGTCACCAATATTCCAATGTAGGGATGATGATTGCTCCAGACGATGAGTACGTGAATACGCATCTCCCCCTAAGACAAACCAGAGCCCGGTGGAAGTAATGCTGCACATGTCCAGATTGCTAGTCCTGTCGGTCCATAAACCTAAGGAATAGCAATCTGTTGCCCGCCCCACATGAAAAGGACGTTTGGGTTGTATTTTTGTGGGCTAGAATATGTAGTCGATCTCTGACGTCGGAATCCGTAATGTATGTCGTTAATTAAGCGGTAATGTTTGAGATATTTCAGGAGTTCTTAGCTGATGCAAAAAGGCAAATTAATCAATCGGAATTTAAAAATTCCATAATGGTCAACAACAAACTTTCAATTTCAGAATAAGGCGCTCAACATATATCTTGGAGACTGCTAATGGGTTATTGTCGATTTCAAAGTAACCTTCAAAATATATATTTTTTTAAAATATGCAAGGCAGCCAATACGTAATCAACAATTTATTCTTTAAACATATGTGGTTCCTACCACACACCAAATGAAAGCCGATTGCTCAAGAATACAACCACATACTCGAAAACCTATTTTCTCATGACAACCTGATGGGAATTCGTTCCCATACCGCAAAAGCTACCCATATTTGTGTGTAACAACGCAGTATATCCCTTATTCATATTATTTGCATGCCTCAATGAAAATGTATAAGGGTGTGGCTGAATCTTCCGGGGGAGAAATGGAAATATTCTCGAACCACTTTAAAATTCAATCAAGGTATTAAAAGGAATAAAAAATTGGATTTGCTTGTGGCCTGATTTACGATTATATAATTTTTGGAAGCAAATAATATATTGGAGTAACAGTATGTCTGATAATTCTGGGAGATATTTTTTAATATTATATATTTGTCGACTCACATTGACCTTAATAAGCTGTAAATTGTAAACATTGGGAAACAAACTACTACTATATGTATACTCGATGCAGTTAGGGAAGAGCAATTGAACAATGCAAGTCAATTTCTCAGCGGCGATGACCTGGCTCTTTTGTGCCGATATATGTTGTTTGTTTTCAATATAATATTCATTCTTCCAAGAAATCACGTATTCATGCTTGTGCGAGTAAAAACATGTTTTGGCATGAACATAATCTGTTATATACATTCCTTGCATTCTACAATAGAAGAGAATTGTCCCAGAATATTGCTCCCATAGTCAGGAGTCGTTGTACCAACACTTCAAACATGAGGTAAGACCGTTTCTTTGTGCTTAGGATGTCAACAATTTCGAACACTCCACCAAAACATTCATTCCTGGTTCTGTGAAGATTATGCAATTCAAAACTTGTATTAAAAAAATATCTCTGACTTCTTTATAAAGACGGTCCGGACACTAGGTTTTTTACAAAGTTTTATCTGAGCAGTTTTAAGAATGAAGAAAACGTTGCAAAAATAGTGTCCACAGGGCGCCTTTTTGTATTTATTTCTACGTCGTTTTGGTGACATCGATCATGCAGGAAGTTTTCTCTGGTCAATTTTTGCATGTTGTTTTGTAAACAGAAAGAAACGAATGAAACACTTAAAAAGTACCCGACGCGGCGGTCAAAGTGGTCGAGGAAATGGATCCTATGAAGACGAGACTTGTCCCATATCGGATTACTGCATGAATTACGAATAATTTGAGAATGGACATTCACACATACACTCATTTATTGGAATTAGTGAAACGACGTATTTTGAAAGTAAAGTAAATAATTGTATGAGAACACCAATATCACCACATGAAAGGCTGATAGCAACGTTAAGATTTTTAGCAACTGACTACTCGTTTGCCTAAATTTTACCCGGCAAATTGAAAAAATGTTTATACGTTTGACATTTACACATACAGATACAATTCATTTTATTTAACTTGCACTGTATGTAAGTATGTAATTATGTTTGTTCTGTGGAATCTTGCAACTCAATTTTGAAGCAGATATCTTCGACCGATCGAGCTGAAATTTTGTAAACACGTTTAGTTTGGATGACAATGCATGGTTGGCTATGTGACGTCATTCTAATTCCAACATGGCAGAAGACCTAAGATGGCGGACTAGTTATGTTTAAAGCAGTCATACAATATGGGCATCAAATGAAAGAGCTTTTAAAGAAATCAAAGACGAATAAAGTGACGTCACTCTAAATCCAATATGGCGGACTTCTAAAGATAGCGGACTAATTTTTTAGACTTTCCTGCAATATGGGTATCAAATGAAGCGGTTTAATGAAAATACGATTGATAGTAAGAAAAATGGTGATCTTCACTCCATTGCTCCAATCCGTTTGAAATTTTGGTATACTGGGGATTTTGCAAACCTGTCCAGTGACATCTGAAGGGTAAAAAACATATTGAACGTAGAAAAGCTTTTTTAAAAACTTTTAAGCTTTTACAAGATTTCATTTAAATGCACTAAGAAGAATGAAATAAATTTTTTCTTTAAGACCTTTACCATCAACATAAATATAACGTCATCACACAATTTATATGATATATAAGATTGTCGCGAGATTTAACTTTATAGATAAACAAGGATATTAAATAACTTATTAAGGAAAAGTTTATTTTATTATTTTTAGCGCATTTAAATAAAACCTTGTTTTTAAAGAAGTTTTTTTACGACGACCAGAGTCAATCTATTTGACATATTTTTTTCTATCCTCTGGCATTTCAGCATTCACGTTATTCGGTCTCATGCAGCTTTCAAGAAAATTGGTAAATAGTATCGGTGGTTAGGGTGCAAAAAGGAACAAAGAGTGCTTGCTACGCGTATTTTATGTAGTTTGAGGGATGAATAGAGAGATTGGAGAAGGCGGAAGTTAAAGAATAATGTATTTAATTTGAAAAAGTATCACCCAAATTTATGAATTGTAACTTCATTACACCTAACAGTAATATTCCACTCAGTAGGATAGCATATCGCCACCAGCTGTGAAAAAATAATCAAGTTTATTATCTTTTTATTTCCTACCCTGTAATTCGCGTGGAAATATTATTTTCTGGTATAATGGAATCCGCATTTCACTAGTCAGTTTTGCTGAACTTTACACCATTTACAAAAACCCCTACAAAACCTTAAACATCGCCGTCAAAATGTTAGAAGGTTTTGTAGGGGTTTCCGTTAACACTAGTGTAAATGCAATCGCCAAAAAAATATTTCCCCTAAGACAGACACAAGAAAAGAAAAAATAATTCAATAGACAAATAGCTAGACAGGATAGATAGTATGCTAGATTTCAGAGCTCTAGATATGTATCGATGATAGGACTAGTTAGTTAGTTGGCAAGTAATCTGGGTAGCCTTGTTGGCAATCAAATCTGACAGTCCGACGATGATTTGAATATAAATCGAACGCGTCACTGAAAGAAACGAGTTTTATTAGTGAAACTGTGAGTAAATTACACAAATTTTTATCTACATTATTTTTGGCTTCAACTTAACTTGTTGTTATTGCCACTGGTAGAAATCCCTCAAAATTTTAATTATCACGAATGAACAATGACTAAATACAACGTATTACTGGAAATTCGGGGTTGCTTGACAGTAGCAAGCCCCAATTTACATCACTAGTTTGGATACAATGATTACAAAAATAAATTGAGGATTAAAAAATGATCCTCTCGAAAATTATATATTGACTATGCCGTCAATTGATCGGTAAGTTGCGTAAAATATAAAAATCAGATTTAACGCACTCGTCAGAGGTTTTGTACGCCTGCCTATATTTTTTAATACGTTCCTAAATTATTGGACAGTCGAGAAACAACAAGGCTTAGAGAAGTTAGGATGATATTATGTTTCTTGGTGATAACTTCACCGGCAATGCACTGGTTTCAAAAATTAAAGCAGCACCTATCACGTGTTCATGTACGCGTATCCAAATTTTATCAACATTATTGTAACGGTTACTGAGATTATGCGGTAACAGAAAAGCCAATAGACAAGCCGAAAGACAGATCAACAGCAATTAGTGACAGTTTTTTGTAATATACACATGATAAAACGTAAAAGGTATTACATTAAAGAATGCTGTAACTTTTTGAATCAGAATAATTGTCTCTCCTATTCGTGGGAAGTAACTTTATTTCTCCAATCAATAAACAGCTGTTTCCTATAGCGATCCCTAACTTTGTCTACCCTTTCTAAGGTGTTCACGTCTCGATTCACCAGCAAATCGATTTGGCAGTTTTGCTATTATCGATACCGTTCTATGGGTAGAAATTGTGCGCGGTATTGACTTTCTCTCATATCTAAGCATTAGTCACCTGCTACGTCAATAGGCGAGGGAGGTATTGTAACTGCGAAAAAATGGATTTTATGACATATACATCGAGAAAAATTTAATCCGTCGGTCTGCCTGTCTGTTGTCTGTCTTGTATTCCTTGGCCCCTGTTGTAGTTTTTGAGAATCGGTGGCAGTGACGGGGAAGCTATCATCGAAAAACAAAAAGGATAAAAAAGCTCAAACTTCGTTTCCTGTCATTTTTTTAATCTGATGGTAAAAATTTGGGTTGAGGGGGTGGGGGTAGGGGTTGTTAAATATTTATCGTCACTATAGTCCTCTCGCGCAATCGTGGAAAGTAAAAAATATACTTTCGCAGGTTAATAGTGAACAAAATAAATACAAAATTTGGTAGGAACAATACGTTACATATATAATATGGGACGTCGTCACCACCACCACCACCGTAGGCTGCGAGGTGTGTATCAATTGTAGGATCTGAGCCTTCGCTTCTGGAAATACAGTGCTGAATAGCGTGATAGTTCCACAGCCAGTACAGCATGCTGGATCGATTCGATGGATTAACACGTCCGGCGAGGAGAACAGGTCAATTCCCAAAATGAAATTTCTAAGCCAAAACTGTATGATTGCAGCGTGACTATCAGATAATGTACACGCCTGATACCACTCCATATTCCGTAATATTTTCAGAGACTGCTCGGAAGTGAATGGAAGTATCAACCTGCCTCAACAATTCCACCGCATAAAAAGGAAACGAGACCGATTATAGCGAGCACTAGTAGTAGGGCAGCCGTATCATCGACAATTCAGAATCTGTGCGAAACACCTGGGAAAGTGGAAATGTTGGATGGAGGAGTGGAAGGAGAAAGGAGAGGTGTGCGATGGAACTGTTATTATCGGATACATAGGGGTGAGTGTAGCTCAACTACGCAATGAAAAGTGGCAGAGAAATTAAGTGATGAGAGCTGGAAAAAGCTTGAATGTTCCACTGTTCATATACTAGAAGGTATGAGGTATAGTTTTTTTTCGGCTGATCTATTTGTGACTGAAAATGCAAAGCTTTGGACACTCAGGTAAAGACCTGTTGATGTTCCGTTTTATATTGAATA